>OX451737.1:756349541-757694267 GCA_948472305.1 Vicia faba
ATATATATATTAATATATATATATATATATAATATGTTATATATATATATATATAGTATATATATATATATATATATATTATATATATAATATATTTATATATATATATATATTATATATATATATATATATATATATATATATTATATATATACATATATATTATATATATATATATATATATATATATATATATATATATATATATATATATATATTATATATATATATATATATAATAGTATATATTATATATAATATATATATACGTATATATATATATATACGTATATTATATATATATATTAAATATATTAAGTGTGCAAAAAATAAATAAATTATTTACAAAAAATGTATATATTTCAAGAAAATATTTTCAAATGTGAATAAAAATAACAAATGAAAATAAAAGTATTTTTTACATTATTTTTAAGTTTAAACAAAATAATATAAAGTATTTAAACATTTAATGTTTGAAATAAATACCAAATAAATATAAAAATTTATGAAAATATTTTTTAGGCATTTTTTATATTTGGAAATAAAATAATAAAGTCAGAAATGAAATAAAAATGCAAAAATAATAAATATACAAAGAAATGGGCCAGGGGGGTGTGAAACTGAAAATGGGGGTGTCAAAAGCAGGAAGTAACCAGGCCCAGCCCAGCTACTTCATCTTCTTCCTCTGTTCAAACAAAAACACGCGCCTTCTGTGTACAAACTGCTAACTCCTGGAAACGTGATCCTTTGACAAAACTCAAAACATGAAACTTGTAGAGCATCAAACAACGATTTCAACCATATAAAACACTTAAGCTAACTCTCAAAGACCAGAGAGAATTTCTCTGGCCCTAATTTCTAACCTAGTTTTTTCAGAAAGTTCATGGATGAAATTCTCCTAGCACGATTAATATAAATGAAAACTAAGCACATGTATGGTTTCAGGGCAATGAATACAACATCTTTCATTCATAAACCTAAGTCTAAATGTTCCTAAATAGAGAGATAGAAGTTCATGAAATACCTGTTTCAGTTGAGTTCGAGCTGGACAATGCATCAACTGTCAATGGGGCCTGAGGTTCTTTTGAGCTTGCTTGATGTCCCTTGAACCGTTCCCAATGCTTAGTTTGTTTTGAAGTGTCCTGGATCGTGCTACAGAACTCAACCTGCAAAGCTTCCAAACAAAAATGGTGATGTCTGTTAATGGAGTTACAACAACTTGTGAATGGTCTGGATAGCTTAGGTATATTGTTTGGAATATGTTTGAAGTGATTTGGGACAAAACGCACGAAGGGATTTGATTGTGGCTTGTGATTTGCAGAACTAACTCTGTTTTGCAAGAAAATGTGGTTTTTGAGTATGAGGAGGTTTGAGAGGTCAAATGCTCGTGCTTCTGGCTTGCAAGGATGTGTGAAACTTCTTTCAAAACTTTGCTTGAGTTCAATATATCAGATGTGTGAGATATGAGCTTTTGGCCATTTGACTTGTTTTGAAAGCAAAGTTTAAAGTGAAATAAGATAGGCCTGTACAGGCTATCTCCAAGCATGCACCAACTTCTTATACCTTTGCCTAAGTTTGTGGAACTTGTTTGCTGCAAAGAAAGAAGTTCAAAGCTCAATAAAGACAACTTTGCAAAAGTTATGCTTTATGAAAATGGAAGTGTGATCTTTATGCCCAAAATGGAATTATTCAATGTACAATGCTCCCTTGATCAGGACAATGCCTCTAACCAATGTATTTGCATTCAATTTTTGAGTGTTGAAGGGTTTAGAGACCTGTAATTATGTACTACGCTAGTTTGGTCAGATTTGCAACTTGGTATGAACATGTATTGGCCATGGTCACAAAGTGAGTTTTTGCCAACTTTAAGCATTCGACTCTCCCTAACCACAAAGGTGTTTGAGGAGTTCTTGGACAATTTGTAAAGCTTTCAACATGTACTATAATTCATCTTTGAAATGCAACTTAAGAAACCAAGTGGAACTATGTGAAAAATGGCCAACAAGATGGGTCAAAATCCTGCCTAAATTAGGGCAAAATTTCTCTAAGTTAAAAGTTTTAGGTACCCTTGTTCCAAAAATCATAACTTGAGATCCAAGATTATTTTGAGAAAACTTTACGAATCAAAGTTGTAGACTTTGTTATGGACTACAACTTTCATGTTGTAAGTTTTGTTTTAATCCATTTGCATCTTGGTGAAAAAATGGGACAAAGTTAGGAAAAAATAAGAAAATTTTATAACTTAGAAAATTTCTAAGTTATGAAAATTTTCCATTTTAAACCCTAATTTGCAATTTTGGGTTTCTTGATGAACAAGTTTCATAATTTGACATGTCTTGATGAAAAATGACTCTTGGCACTTGATTTTGACCAAAAAGTCAAAGTTTGACTTTTCAGTATACAATTAAATTTTGATTAGTTGACTGAAAAATTCATCTGTCAATCCTATGCATTTGAGATCTTTTGAACTTGTTGAATGGGTCAAGATAATTTCATTGAGTCCTTGAGTCCATGGTTGAGCTTGATTTACCATTGGCTAGGTCAAACAATCAAAATTTGCCTTTGTACAGTCAAAACCCTAAAAATAACCATTTTGCCCTTTTGGTGATCTGATCAAATTTCTTGTGGAATTGTGATCCAAACTTGATCAAATGGTTCATATGAGTTCATAATGTTGATGTGGGTCAAAATTCATGAAGTCTGACTATAAATTGGCCACAGTTGACTTTTTCCCCAATATAGTTGATTTCTAGGTCAACTGTCCAATTGACTGGGCAAAAATTTGATCCAAGGCTTGAAACTTGGTATGGACAAACTTGTGAGTCCAACATGAAGTATGAAAGTCACTTTGGGCATTGTAGGTCAAAACATCCATGTGCAAACTCAAACCCTAATTTAGGTCAACAGTGCAAGGAGGTGTCTTGAGCAGAGCAAACCCTAACTTGATCTTGAGTTCCAAGAGTCTTGTGATGAGAAATGTTGATGAAATGGGAGGGCAAATTTTGGGGTACAACAATTGCCCCTGTTCAATCTTCTTGAACCTGATGAGTTAGATTGACAAGTTTGCCTTTTGTGACTCGAAGGTAAAAGAGGATTGGACACTAGAGTGCCCGTAAATTTGCACTCGTCAAAATATAGCTGAGGAAATGGGCTTAAAGATGCCATTTAGAGATGGTAGAATCTTGCTGGAGATGGGCTTAAAGATGCCATCCAAGACTTGTTTGTTGAAAATCAGTAGAATGAACATCAGAATGGTATCCGTATTTGGAACGTATCTGAGTTGTATCCGGAGATTGGGTTTGTATGAGCAAGGGAATGGCATTTGTGTCTGGAGCGTATCCGAGCTGTAACTGTATTTGATTTTTTTGAATAAATATCAGAATGACTGCCGTGTCTGGAGTGTATCTGTATTCTGAATGGGTAACAGAGAAACATCTGTATGTGGAGCAACTGTGTGCTGGGAATAAGTTCTGAATGAGTGGCAGAATGGCAACCGTGTCTAGAGCGTATCTGGACTGTATCTGAAGTTGAGATCTGTATGAGTAGCAGAATGACTTCCGTGTCTGGAGTGTATCTGAAACTGTAACTGGGATCTGAATAAGTGATATAATGACTTCCGTGGCGACTGCACTGGGGAGAATCAAACTTCTGGTGTAAGGGCCATAATGGCATCCGTGTTTGGAGTGTATCTGAACTTGTAGTTGATAGTTGAATCTGAATGAGAGATAGAATGGCCACCATGTCTGGAGCGTATCTAGTCTGTATCGGATTGCTGAAGTCTGAATGAGTAGTAGAATTACCGCCGTGTCTGGGGTGTATCTGTACTGTATTTTGACTTGAAATTGTGAATGAGTGATAGAATGACTGCCGTGTCTTGGGTGTATCCATACTGTATCAGAAAAATTGTTAACGATAGCCTTTTAATCTTATCCTGAAAAGGGTAAAATGTTAGCTAAAACACAAAGTTATGTTGCATGATATGTATGATGCAATGAACTGTGTTTCATCAGTGTTTATGATGTATGAATGTAATGGATGTGCATGTAAGCTGAGTGGCTGTCTTGATGAGGAAAATAAATCCTTGATAATTGGAGATAATGATATCTTTTACTGTTGCTGGGGAAAGTAAATCCTTGACCAATGCTGAGGATTCAAGAAAAACTTTGATTGTTGAAGATGAGAAATCCTTGCTGACTGCTTGGGGATTAAAGATCTCTGATTGTTTGAGAAGGAGAAATTCTGGGACCACTGTTGGAGATTGAAAATCCTTGGCGATTTGTGGGGATTAACAAGGCCTTTGACAACTTCTGCAGGGAATGAGAATCCTTCATGACTTTCCTGGGAAGTAAGGAAAACTCCAAAAATCTCTACTGGGGAGTTAAAACCTGGGAGGCTTCTACTGGAGAAGTGAGACCAAGAATCTTCGATCTGCTGAGAGATAACTCAGTGGGGAGAATGTTTACTCGGCCGGTGAAATCAGGAGCTTGGGTTGTACGCCAATCTACTGGGGAAGCATCTTAGCTGGGGATTAGCCAATAAGTTAACTATTATCTGCTTGGTTTTAAGATAACCTGCCGGGGAAATTGGGGGAAGTTAAACAGTTGGAAGTTTGACTTTACCGGGGAAGAAGGTTTAGAATATTCTGGCTCCGCTGGGGATATGTATTTCAGGGTTTTCAGGCTCCACTAGGGATCGGGAGTTTGAACTTTGATGGGAACTTTGAAACTTAGCTCAACTAGGGAAGCAAGTTTAGAATGCACTGGCTCCACCGGGGACATGTACTCCGAGGTTTTAGCTTGTTTGAGGATCTGAATGATGTATTGTAGGGGATTTCTTCTGAAATAGCGCAAGGATATCTTCCTACACCTTCAACCTATCAGTAATTATCCTTTTTCAATTTCGTTTTATTTGTAAGCAGCGATTATATTCAAATGCATATGCCTATTTAACAAAACATTGGACGTTTTCAAATAAAACATAAGTGTAAAAAAGAAAAGAAAGGTAAACAGATTTCTGCACTTTGAAGTATCTTTGTATTAACTTTTGTAAGTATCTTTGTACAAAGGAGACAAACATCCTAGTAAGAGAATGTTGTCGTAAAAATTGAGAAAAATTTTATACAAAAGAAAGATGGCTATGTGTAATAATTCCATGGGGTTCTCGTTCTGCTATAGCCTTCGCAACTCTGAATATCTTGTCCATTTGCTGCTTCGTCCGCTGATGACTGGATTGATCAGAAGCTTGGAGCTTGTTGGTGAAGAGCTTGTTCTTAAAGTGATCCGACGAGACATAGTCATACGCTTTAATTCCCTAACTTTTGCCTGGACCGCCCTTTCGGGTTTTCCATCAACCGGGAAACCCTTTTTTGCCCAAGTCGCCCTTTCGGGTTTTCAACTTGCCGGGTGTACAAATTTTTTGTTTATCCCTAATTTTTGCCTGAACCGCCCTTTCGGGTTTTCGATTCACCAGGATGCCCATTTTTGCCCAAGTCGCCCTTTCGGGTTTTCAACTTGTCGGGTTATTTTATGCGTAGTATCTTTTGACTATGTCTGCGTTCGTAGGGTGCGACAAGTCGTTACCGTCCATGGTGGTCAAAATCATTGCCCCACCATAAAAGATGCTCTTGATCACGAATGGTCCTTCGTAAGTAGGAGTCCACTTGCCCCTGGGATCACTTTGCGGCAAGATGATCCGCTTTATTACAAGATCTCCGACTTGATATACCTGATGCCTGACTTTCTTGTTGAAAGCCTTGATCATCCGTTTTTGATACGTCTGACCATGACAAACAGCAGTAAGTCGCTTCTCGTCGATCAAGTTAAGTTGATCAAGCCGGGTCTGAATCTAATCGTCTTCACTCAAACCAGTATCCTTCATGATCCTTAAGGAAGGAATCTGAACTTCCATAGGTAGAACAACTTCCATGCCATATACCAAAGAAAAGGGGGTTGCCCCTGTTGAAGTACGCGCCGTGGCACGATATCCGTGCAGAGAAAACGGTAACATCTCATGCCAGTCCTTGTAGGTGACTATCATCTTTTGAATAATCTTCTTGATATTTTTGTTCGCGGCTTCAACAACACCGTTCATCTTCGTCCGACAGGGAGATGAATTGTGATGATAAATCTTGAACTGCTCACACAGAGCGGTGATCATAGTGTTGTTCAAATTTGTACCGTTGTCCGTGATAATCCTGTCGAGGATACGATACCGACATATGAGGTTCTGCTTGATGAAGCGGGCAACCACATTCTTTGTAACAGAGGCGTAGGAAGCTGCTTCAACCCACTTGGTAAAATAATCAATAGCGACCAAGATGAAGCGATGTCCATTGGATTCCGTAGACTTGATCTCTCCAATCATATCGATGCCCCACATTGCGAATGGCCAAGGAGCTGTTAGAACGTTTAGAGGAACAGGAGGAATGTGCACTTTGTCGGCGTAGACTTGACTTTTGTGGCAAGTACGGGAATGTTGATGACAATCAGCTTCCATGGTAGACCAGTAGTAGCCTGCCCTTAGAATCTTCTTAGCCATCGTATGTCCGCTCAAGTGGGTGCCAAATGTGCCACTATGTATTTCGGTCATGATCAACTCTGCTTCAACCTTGTCCACACAACGAAGTAGAACACAATCATGGCTGCTCTTATAAAGGATGCCATTGCTTAGGAAGAACTTGGCAGCAAATCTCCTTAAGAACTTTTTGTCATTGACGAAAGCTCCTTCAGGGTATTCTCGAGTCTGGAGATACCTTTTGATTTCATGAAACCAGGGTTGTTCCATTACTTCTTCGGTATTAATCTCATGAAAGTGAGCATGTTCGTCCATTCGCTCGATGGTGATTTGGGGAGCCTCATTATCCCAGTTGAGTTTAAACATGGAAGACATTGCAGCCAGAGCATCTGCTAGCTGATTTTCTTCTCGCGGGAAGTGCTCAAAGGTAATCTGCTCGAAATGAGGAAACAACGTCAAGACATGTTCTTTATATGGGATAAGATTAGGATGTTTGGTGTCCCACTCTCCTTTGACTTGACTGATAACCAAAGCCGAGTCCCCAAATACGACCAAAGATTTGATTCCCAAGTGTATAGCAACCTTGAGACCAAAGATGCAAGCTTCATATTCAGCCATGTTGTTGGTACAACTGAAGCAAAGTCGGGCAGTGAAGGGTGTATGGCAACCTTCCGGAGAAATGAGTACCTCACCGATACCGTTGCCAAGTGCATTTGAAGCACCATCAAAGTACAGGGTCCATCGGGATCCTTGTTCAGGTCCGTCATACGGTCCGTTACCTTCAATGTTGTCCAATGTCATGATGTCCTCGTCAGGGAAATCGAATCTCATAGATTGGTAATCTTCGACGGCTTGATGAGCTAGATGGTCAGCTAGTACACTCCCCTTTATAGCTTTTTGGGTAGTATTCTGGATATCATACTCAGTCAAGATCATCTGCCATCTAGCGATTCTTCCAGATAAAGCAGGCTTCTCGAAGATATACTTGATCGGATCCATCTTGGAAATTAGCAGAGTGGTATGAGTCAACATATACTGCCTTAGCCGACGAGCAGCCCATACCAAAGCGCAGCAAGTTTTCTCGAGCAGTGAGTAGCGAGTCTCACAGTCGGTAAACTTTTTGCTAAGGTAATAAATGGCATGCTCTTTTCGGCCAGACTCGTCATGTTGGCCCAGTACGCACCCCATTGAGTTATCCAAAACAGTCAGATACATGATTAACGACCTTCCTTCCACGAGTGGCATCAAAATAGGAGGTTCTAGTAAATACTCCTTGATTTTATCAAAAGCAACTTGACAATCATTGTTCCATTCAACTACCTGATCTTTCTTCAACAGTTTGAAAATTGGCTCACAGGTAGATGTCAGGTGAGAGATGAACCTCGCGATATAGTTTAAGCGTCCCAAGAATCCTCTAACCTCCTTTTCAATACGGGGGGGGGGGGGGGGGGGGCAGGCATTTCTTGTATAACCTTTACTTTAGCTGGATCAAACTCAATGCCTTTGTTGCTGACAATAAATCCCAAAAGTTTACCAGACCTAACTCCAAAAGTGAACTTGCTTGGGTTCATTCTGAGCTTATACTCCTTCAACCTGGCAAACATCTTTTGCAAATGATCAAGGTGTTCTTCTTCTGTCTGTGATCGGGATATCATGTCGTCTATGTAGACTTCAATCTCATGATGTATCATGTCATGAAATAAAGCTACCATGGCGCGTTGATAGGTTGCCCCTGCATTCTTCAGTCCGAATGCCATCACTTTGTAGCAGAATGTACCCCATTGCGTGACAAAAGTAGTTTTCTCCATGTCCTCGGGGGCCATTTTGATCTGGTTGTATCCCGAGAATCCATCCATGAAGGAAAATACCTTGTGTTGAGTTGTGTTGTCAACCAAGATGTCGATATGTGGCAGTGGAAAATCGTCTTTAGGGCTAGCCCTGTTTAAATCCCGATAGTCCACATACATTCTGACTTTGCCGTCCTTCTTAGGTACGGGCACAATGTTAGCAATCCATTATGGATAGGAAGTAACAGCCAGAAAGCCAGCGTTGAATTGCTTTATTACCTCAACTTTGATCTTCTCAGACATGTCAGGCCTCATTCGGCGGACCTTTTGTTTGATCGGTGGACAGTATTCTCTTGTAGGGAGACGGTGAACCACGATATATGTGTCTAATCCTGGCATGTCTTCATAGGACCAGGAAAAGATCTCAACATATTCGTTCAACAACTGCACTAAGCGCTCTTTGACACTTGGCTCTAGGTTGGTACCTATTTTTACCTCTTTCTTGTCTTCCTCTGTTCCCAAGTTGATGGCTTCTAGCAACTCTTCATGAGGCAGAATAGCCCTCTCTTCTTGTTGCAAAAGTCTGGCTAACTCTCCCGGCACTTCACAGTCTTCATCAACTTCGTACTCAGCATGATTGACCAAATCTTCAGAGTTATCGAAGGCTAAAGCAGAATAGTCACCCATGGAATCCGGAGTGGATGGGTACCTGCATTTGTGAGTGTGTGTGTGTGTAAGGGATAGTCATCCTTAAACAAATTGCAAAAGGAAAGAAAATGAACACAACAGTTTACAGATGAAGACATCCAATGATTCATTAAAACATGGCATATGATAATGAAGAAAATCAAGCCCTTACAGATGGACCTATATGCCCCGGGCAAGGCATAAGGTAAAAATAGTGTACGGATTGTTTAGTTATTACAGACCAAAATAAGAAATTGTTCAAAGATAAAATTACTGGTTGATGAAGGTGATGGGAATAAAATCCTTTGCTTCCCAGTTGCTTAAACCCCCTTCGACGGTTGGAAAGATCCAATCTTCAAAGTGGCCCTCTTCATCTTCATCTTCTACAACATTGATATGTGGTGAGTGATTTTGACGGGTGGTCCTCCAGCCTTGGAGCGACGCATAACTTTCTGTCCTGCAGCAGTAAACCCTAATCCAAACTTGTCCGTCTTATGGGGAAAATCAGGCACTTGCCCCCACACTATGCTCTTTCCTTCTTTGACTATAACTTCTGCGTCCTTGAGAGATGCCATCTTAGATACATGCTTGGGAACGATAGGCATCTCAACCATTGTCTTCGCAACTGCGATCTCAGGAGAAACTTCCTCAAAATGTTGGAAAGGCGTTTCTATGAACTCGCCATCCAACTCCACATAGCGGAAGGAGTTGAGGTCACTTATCATGTACTCTTCCTCGCCGTGAACCGTTATAATCTTACCCTTAACAGGGTACTTCAGCATTTGGTGTAAAGAGGAGGTAACTGCCCCAACATAATGGATCCACGGTCTTCCCAACAAACACGAGTATGAAGGACGGATGTCCATCACATAAAAGGTGGAGTTGAAACTTCGGTGCCCACTTTGATAGGAATATCAACCTCTCTGTGAACCATTGTTTTGGACCCATCAAAGTCCCTAACAACGATGTTACTGGGTTTGAGGGTCAATCCTTCACAGTCCAAACGGTCTAACGCTTTCTTCGGCAACACATTCAAAGAAGAATCGGTATCAACTAAGACATAGGAGAGGGTGGTTCCCCTGCATTCAACTAATACATGTAGCGCGTCATTGTGTTTCCTTCCTTTGGGAGTCAAATCGGCATCGGAAAAACCAAGCCCATTATCAGCAGTAAGACTGGCCATGCACTCTTGAAACTGGTCAGCCGAAGTTTCTTGGGGCACGTGTGCCGCCTTCAAAAATTTGATTTGGGCCTTAGCATGGGCCTTAGGGCAGAGTAGAAGAGCCAACATTGAGATTTTAGAAGGGGTCTTCCCTAGCTGTTCCACGACGTTGTAGTCACTCTTTCTGATTATTTTCAAGATTTCTTCCATTTCTTTCTGGGTGGTTTCGGGGATAACCACAACATAAGCCTTCATCCTGACAGACGCTTCTAGTATCCCCTTACCCTTATCGGTAGTATCAACAGATGGTCTTACTTCAGGAGTATCCAATTCTTCAATTACCGGGCCTTGCACAGATGGCCTAACAGGCACAGAAGCTTTCGAGGGTCCGAAGACTGCTCGAGGGGGAGCAATCTCCGGAGAAAAAATCGGTCCGCTGCGGGTTATCTTGCTTGTTCCTGCAATGTTCCCTATATCAGGGGTTTCCTCTTCAGAATTCTCTTGGACTGCTTCAATCTGTTTGATACCATGATAGAAGATTTCTCCTCCGTAGTTCCATGGTATCGTTTTGTTAGATTGATACGGGACAGGCCCCGACATGGTGATTTTTAATGGTACAACTTTAGGGTCGGGCGTAATCTTGACAGGCCTTTTGCAAGCCTTGGGAAGATTGTTGAAGATGGTTATTATTGCAATATCGTTGGTTGAAGTAGTAAAAGTAGCAGGAGTAACAGGAGTGAAGGTATCAACAGGGGTCTTTTGGAAGAGTATCTCTTGGGTATCCATCAGGCGTTGGATACCTGACTTCAACATTGGGCAATCAGCTCGTATGTTTAAACAAAAGTAACAGTCCTTTCCGCAGCCTGGGAATATCCCGACTCTCATCAAATTCACTTTAATCACTGGTAAGGGAGTCAAAAGGTCAGCAACATTGGTAACATGAAGGTCTTCCATAACGGCATGAACATTATTACCGTGCTTGGGCATTGGGGCAGAAATCACATTTGGCTTTTCGGGCGCATCAAATTCTACTTCCTTGGCGTCAATCAAGTCTTGGATTTTGTTCTTAAGCGCCCAACAGTTATTGGTATCATGCCCGACACTGTCAGAGTGGTAAGAACACTTGGCATTGGAGTGGTAGTATAGAGAGGAGGTATTAGGGTTCTTTGTTGCTTCCTTCAAACTGGTAAGATTCAGCTTTAACAAATGAGGGAGTACTCAAGCTGGCGTCATGTTGATTCGGGTGAACTGCCGTTGTGGCCTTTCTACCTGTTGTTGATTAAATCTCGGCTGATTGCTGCAAGGTTGATCATTTGAAGAGTTTTGAATCATCACAGCCCCTACAGTTGGCCGACGCTCGATTCTTCCCTGACTTTTATGAGAATAAACAGCAAAGGCTTCCTTCTTTGCTGGGAAGGTTTTCTTAACAGTAGCGGACGCGGAGGTATCTTTCTGAATCTTACCACTTTTAATACTGGCCTCGACCCTTTCGCCGGTCAGAATTAGTTCAGTAAATCCCGCGGAGGAACTCCCAATTAAATGATTGAAAAAAGGGCCAGACAGGGTCCCCAGAAACATGTCAACTAGCTCTCTATCCGACAATGGTGGCTGTACTCTTCCAGCCAGATCACGCCACTTCTGGGCATACTCTTTAAACCCTTCATTGGAAGCCATCCCCATACTTTGTAGCTGAGTACGAGTGGGCGCCAAATCAGTGTTGTATTGGTATTGACGGTAAAAAGCAGCAACTAAGTCTTCCCAATTGTGAACCTCTAATCTCTCGAGTTGATAGAACCAATCCAATTGTGTGCCTGACAAACTGTCTTGAAAAAGTGTACCCAGAGGCCTTTATCAGATGAGTAGGGTTGGATCTTTCTGACATAGGATCTCAGATGCATCTTTGGGCAGGACAGACCGTCATACTTAGCAAATGTAGGAACTTTGAACTTGAGAGGAATGACGATCCCGGCGACCAGCCCTAGTTCTTCGAAATCTAAACCAGGTACCCTCTGCAACTCCATGGCTGCCAATCGTTCCTCAAGATTTTTATATTTATCATCTGCCGGGGGATATTGCTGTTCGTAGTAGTCTTCATCCTCTTCCTCTTCTTCCTCTTCAACTTCAGATTCAGATGGTCCCACAACTCTTTTTCCTTTACCAGCCCCTTCATCAGATGTTGAGGGGAACTCGAGAACTTTTCTAGCATTGCTTTCAAACCTTCTTCCAAAAGTCGCTACTCCGGGCCTTTTCTTCTTTTTCTCTTTATTTTTCTCCAACAGTGCTTTAAGGTCCTCTTGACCCTTTGCTAAGGTCATGAGGAGTTGCTGGAATTGAGAATTCTGTGCTTGCAGATCCTTAACCGTCTGCTCCAAATCCATCTTGCTGAAATAAACAGCAGAAAGATAAGGAAACCTAGCGTGAAGACCTGTTTATGCATATGATGAATGGTATGTTATTCATGTAATGCATTCAAGGATTCAGAAATTCAAATTTGTTGCAAACAAAAAGGAACACACGTCATATTAAGAAGAAATTGTTAGTACATAAGTGCCCCATGGGCAAAATATTACAAAATTCTTAATGTAAAAAGACACTGCGCATCCTATTTGGTGCGATGTAAGTGTTGAGAGTTTCCTCCTCATGAAGTCGGCGGGTAAGCTCCAAAACCTTCTTCTCACTGGCATAGAAGCTGGCTTCAAAAGTATTCCGTTCTTCTTTGAGTTGGAGCCAACTCTTTTGCATTTCTTCCCATGATGTTGGCATGTCAGGATGTAGGAGAGTGTATGGAACCTCTCCTTCCATAACAGGCTCTTTGATCAATGGGAGAATGTGAGGATATGATATCATAAGATTCTGGGCGCGGGTTCGTACCCACTTGAGATAAGGCTCAAGGGGGATGGAATTCTTGTGCCCCAGTGTCTTACTATCCACTTTGTTGGGCATCCTCCAAGCTCTGATGAACCTTTGTCGAAGTCCTTGCGCATCATTGTCGAAGTCAAAAACTAGGTCAGGAATCAGCATGTCATGAGGGCCATCCCTCCGAGCATATCCAAACTGTCTTAGAGCTAAATATGGGTTTTAGGTAATGCCTCCCCTAATGCCAAGTAGTGGGACATTATGGAATTCCCCACAATGATCAATGATGATGAAATTTTCTGTGGACCGAGAACACCAATGTACATCAGAATGTGTGAGGGTCATCAATCGTTGTGACCACCTTAAACCCTGCTTATTCTTCAAAACTGATTGTGGAAGGTGAGTAATAAACCATCTTGCTAGGAGAGGAGTACAACACATGAGGACACTTCTTTTCCTCATTGTTCGTGTGTAAAATGAGTGTAGGATGTCCCCAAGCAATGTAGGTATAGGATTCCAAGATATGAAAATCTTGACATCATTCACATCTATAAGCTGATCAGGGTTTGGGAACAAAACTAACCCATAGATGAGGAGTGCCACAATCTCTTCAAAGGCTTGTAGATCTAGAGAATTCTAGCAGTCTTGTGCCTTCTCAAACAGAAACTTTTCCAAGAAAACCTTGACACCACTTCTGGTTTCCCAATGTCCTTTGATGTTAGATGGTTGCAAGTGTAATGCTTGAGCAACATCTTCAGACTTTGGTTCTTTTTCCGTACCGTTGTAGGGTAGTTGATGAAGAATAGGAATTCTCAGGAGCTGATAAAATTCCTCCAAAGTGGGTACTAGTTGGTAATCAGGGAATGTGAAATAGTGGTGTAGGGGGTCAAAGAACTGGAAGAGAACTTTCACCATTTCTTCTTCAATGTTGGAGTTGACCAAGTTGAGAAGTCTACCATGTCTTTCATTGAAGAGAGAATTATCTGGAATCCTAGAAGTAAGCTCCTTGAGTTGAGGAGGGATTCTCACAAGCTTAACTTGAATTGTTTTCCTGCGAAGAGATTCCATGACCTACAAAATAAGAACAAAGATGAAGATCCAAACCCTTGAAATGGTTAGTGGATGCATATGATGCTTTATGATGTTCATGATGTATGCACAAGCACTACACTTGCAACCATCTGACATCAAAGCGTAAAAGTGTCAAGTATTTTTGGCAATTTTCTTGAGGGACTAGATCATTTTTGTTTAGGCAACTAAGATAGCGTCATCGAGGGACTATGATCTTTGTTTTGTTTTTATTTTGCCAAAGTACTTGACATGCATACCATGGCCCATTTTTGAAGGCAACAAGTGGATTGTAACCCTAGGGGTGCAAGTGTGTATTGTGTTTGATTTTCATGCATTTTTTCTTTGATTAGGTCAAACTATTTGTTGGTTTTGATTTTTGCATACAAACCCTAATTCTCTAATCATGGCATATTTGAAAGCGTAAAAGTGTGAGAATTTAAACTCTAAGCTATTACAACATGATATAGGGAGGGGGTACAATTTTGAATAGGGGGGTATTTGACAAGAAATTAAACCCTAAATTATTACAACCAGATTGAATTTGCAAGGCATGATATTTAAATGTACAATACAATAAATAAATATTAGATAAAATGTATTATGCAAAAAAAAGTTTTTTATGTATGTAAAGTATTTTTAAATGGAAAAAATGTAAAGAAATAAATAAAAATTTAATTTTAATTATTTTTAGGGTAGACCCTAATTCCTTAAAGAAATGGTATTATTTATTATTTATATACAAAAATGTATCAATATGTACAAAAATAAAAGTATATTGAAAAAAAGTATTTTTTAGTATAAAATATCAATAAAAATAAAATGTATTATTTTTGTGTTTTTTATTATTCTATGCTTCTAATAAAATAAAGTATATATATATATATATATATATATATATATATATATATATATATATATATATATATATATATATATATATATATATATATATATATATATATATATA
Organism: Vicia faba; assembly: GCA_948472305.1. Taxonomy (NCBI): domain Eukaryota; kingdom Viridiplantae; phylum Streptophyta; class Magnoliopsida; order Fabales; family Fabaceae; genus Vicia; species Vicia faba. Next base: position 756,364,585 of record OX451737.1, read on the forward strand.
TATATATATATATATATATATATATATATATATATATATATATATATATATATATATATATATATATATATATATATTAAGTGTGCAAAAAATAAAATAAATTATTTACAAAAATGTATATATTTCAAGAAAATATTTTCAAATGTGAATAAAATTAACAAATGAAAATAAAAGTATTTTTTACATTATTTTTAAGTTTAAACAAAATAATATAAAGTATTTAAACATTTTAATGTTTGAAATAATTGAAATAAATACCAAATAAATATAAAATTTTATGAAAATATTTTTTAGGCATTTTTTATATTTGGAAATAAAATAATAAAGTCAAAAATGAAATAAAAATGCAAAAATAATAAATATACAAAGAAATGGGCCAGGGGGGTGTGAAACTGAAAATGGGGGTGTCAAATGTAGGAAGTAACTAGGCCCAGCCCAGCTACTTCATCTTCTTCCTATGTTCAAACAAAAACACGCGCCTTCTGTGTACAAACTGCTAAGTCCTGGAAACGTGATCCTTTGACAAAACTCAAAACATGAAACTTGTAGAGCATCAAACAGCGATTTCAACCATATAAAACACTTAAGCTAACTCTCAAAGACCAGAGAGAATTTCTCTGGCCCTAATTTCTAACCTAGTTTTTTCAGAAAGTTCATGGATGAAATTCTCCTAACACGATTAATATAAATGAAAACTAAGCACATGTATGGTTTCAGGGCAATGAATACAACATCTTTCATTCACAAACCTAAGTCTAAATGTTCCTAAATAGAGAGATAGAAGTTCATGAAATACCTGTTTCAATTGAGTTCGAGTTGGACAATGCAACAACTTTCAATGGGTCCTGAGGTTCTTTTGAGCTTGCTTGATGTCCCTTGAACCTTTCCCAATGCTTAGTTTGTTTTGAAGTGGCCTGAATCGTGCTACAGAACTCAACCTGCAAAGCTTCCAAACAAAAATGGTGATATGTGTTAATGGAGTTACAGAAACTTGTGAATGGTCTGGATAACTTAGGTATATTGTTTGGAATGTGTTTGAAGTGATTTGGGACAAAATGCACGAAGGGATTTGATTGTGGCTTGTGATTTGCAGAACTGGCTCTGTTTTGCAAGAAAATGTGGTTTTTGAGTATGATGATGTTTGAGAGGTCAAGGGATTGTGCTTCTAGCTTGCAAGGATGTGTGAAACTTGTTTCAAAACTTTGCTTGAGTTCAATATATCAGATGTGTGAGATATGAGCTTTTGGCCATTTGACTTGTTTTGAAAGCAAAGTTTGAAGTGAAATGAGATAGGCCTGCACAAGCTATCTCCAAGCATGCACCAACTTCTTGTACCTTTGCCTAGTTTTCTGGAACTTGTTTGCTGCATAGAAAGAATTCAAATCTCAAGAAAGACAACTTTGCAAAAGTTATGCTTTATGAAAATGGAAGTGTGATCTTTATGCCCAAAATGGAATTATTCAATGTACAATGCTCCCTTGATCAGGACAATGCCTCTAACCAATGTATTTGCATTCAATTTTTGAGTGTTGAAGGGTTTAGAGACCTGTAATTATGTACTAAGCTAGTTTGGTCAGATTTGCAACTTGGTATGAACATGTATTGGCCATGGTCACAAAGTGAGTTTTTGCCAACTTCAAGCATTCGACTCTCCCTAACCACAAAGGTGTTTGAGGAGTTCTTTGACAATTTGGAAAGCTTGCAACATGTACTATAATCCATCTTTGAAATTCAACTTAAGACTCCAAGTGGAACTATGTGAAAAATGGCCAAGAATATGGGTCAAAATCCTGCCTAAATTAGGGCAAAATTTCTCTAAGTTAAAAGTTTTAGGTACCCTTGTTCCAAAAATTATAACTTAAGATCCAAGCTTCTTTTGAGAAAACTTTTTGAATCAAAGTTTTAGACTTTGTGATGGAATACAACTTTCATTTTGTAAGTTTTGTTTGAATCCATTTTTATCTTGGTGAAAAAATGGGACAAAGTTAGGAAAAAATAAGAAAATTTTATAACTTAGAAAATTTCTAAGTTATGAAAATTTTCCATTTTAAACCCTAATTTGCAATTTTGGGTTTCTTTATGAACAATTTGATAATTTGACATGTTTTGATGAAAAATGACTCTTGGCACTTGATTTTGACCAAAAAGTCAAAGTTTGACTTTTCAATATACAGTTAAATTTTGATCAGTTGACTGAAAAATTCATTTGTCAATCCTATGCATTTGAGATCTTTTGAACTTGTTGAATGGGTCAAGATAATGTCATTGAGTCCTTGAGTCCATGGTTGAGCTTGATTTACCATTGACTAGGTCAAACAGTCAAAAATTGCCTTTGTACAGTCAAAACCCTAAAAATGACCGTTTTGCCCTTTTGGTGATCTGATCAAATTTCTTGTGGAATTGTGATCCAAACTTGATAAAATGGTTCATATGAGTTCATAATGTTGATGTGGGTTAAAATTCATGAAGTTCGACTGTAAATTGGCCACAATTGACTTTTTCCTCAATACAGCTGATTTCTAGGTCAACTTTCCAATTGACTGGGCAAAAATTTGATTTAAGGCTTGAAACTTGGTATGGACAAACTTGTGAGTCCAACATGAAGTATGAAAGTCACTTTGGGCATTGTAGGTCAAAACATCCATGTGCAAACTCAAACCCTAATTTAGGTCAACAATGCAAGGAGGTGTCTTGAGCAGAGCAAACCCTAGCTTGATCTTGAGTTCCAAGAGTCTTGTGATGAGAAATGTTGATGAAATGGGAGGGCAAATTTTGGGGTATAACACAGTCAAATACATGATCAATGGTCTTACGTCAACTAGAGGCATTAGGATCGAAGGTTCTTGTAAATACTCCTTGATCTTGTCAAAAGCTATTTGTAAGTCGCCATTCTATCTGACCACTTGATCTTTCTTTAGCAGTTTGAAGATTGACTCACAAGTAGCACTTAAGTGAGAGATGAATCGGGAAATGTAGTTGAGTCAACCTAAGAAACCTCTGACCTCCTTCTCAGTATAGGGAGATGGCATTTCTTGTATGGCTTTGACTTTTGCAGGATCGACCTCAATACCTTTTCCACTGATGACAAAGTCTAGGATTTTTCCAGACCTCACCTCAAAGGTGCATTTGTTGGGATTCAACCTCAGCTTGTATTTCTTCAGCCTTTCAAATAGCATATGCAAATGATCAAGGTGTTCTTCCTCAGTTTGTGACCTTGCAATCATTTCATCAACATAAACTTCTATGTCATGATGAATCATATCATGAAGTAAAGCTACCATAGCCCGTTGATAAGTTGCGCCTGCATTCTTCAAACTGAAAGGCATGACCTTATAATAGAAGATTCCCCACTGTGTGGCAAAAGTGGTTTTCTCCATGTCTTCAGGCACCATTTTGATTTGGTTGTATTTGGAGAAGCCATCGATGAAGGAGAATACTTTATGTTGAGCAGTGTTATAAACCAAGACATCAATATATGGTAGTGGGAAATCATCTTTGGGGCTTTCCCTATTTAAATCCCCGTAGTCTATGCACATACAGACTTTTCCATCTTTCTTTGATACTGGGACAACATTTGCAACCCATTGGGGATATGACGTCACTGCCAGGAAACCTGCATTGAATTGTTTCATTACCTCAGCCTTTATTTTCTCAGACATATCTGGTCGCATGCGACGAACCTTTTGCTTGATCGAAGGATAACCTTCTTTCATTAGTAGACAATGAACTACAATATCAGTATCAAGCCCCGACATATCTTCATATGACCAAGAAAACACCTCAACATATTAATGCAACATCTTAACCAATCTTCCCTTAACACTGTCTTACAGGTTAGCGCCAATCTTGACTTCCTTCTTATCTTCCTCAGTACCCAAGTTTATCACTTCAACTGGTTCTTCATACGATTGAATGGCCTTTTCCTCTTGTATTAGGAGTCTGGAGAGTTCCTCAGGTATCTCACAATCTTCTTCACTTTCGGCCTTGGCTTGATAGATTGCATTTTCAAAGTCATAGATGGCAATAGCAGAATTGTTGTCAATGAGTTTCGGAGTGGATGTAGATCTGCAAATGTGTGTGCGTGCATGTAAGGTCACATGGATATTTTGAAAATACAGTAAAGTAAAATAAAGACAAAGAGCATAAAATTTAAATGCAAAATAGTCCAATTTTTTCATTAAAATGAGCATATGGCATATGGAAATGACAAACTCTTAACAAATGGACCATTGTGACCTGGGCAAGGCACATGGTTTAAAGTCATTGTTTTAATGGAAATTACAGACAAATTTATCAAAGTAATAAAAATAGGAAATGGAAATTACTCCCAGCTGAAGGAAATTGAGATGAAGTCCTTGGACTGCCAATTATTGATCCTTCATCAGTAGTTGGGTAGATCCAGTCGTCCTAGTCACCGTCACCGTCAAAGTCTCCAATAGCATTAACTTCATTGTTTCTAATACTGAGAAGCGGTTTCCCCATACGAGCACGTCGAACCTCTTTTTGAGCCTTAAAAGTGAAGCCTAACCCAAACTTGTCTGACTTGTATGGGATATCAGGAAGTTGTCCCCAAATGGTGTAACTTCCATCTTTAACTATGGCACGAGCATCTTTGAGAGAGGCCATCCTCGGTGTATCTTTAGCAGCTTTGGAAGTGACAGGAGTGGCTTTGACAACAACAATCATTGGAGGGACCACTTCAAAATCTTGACAAGGAGACTCAATGAATTCGCCATCCATTTTAACATATTTGAATGAATTCAAATGAATGATCATAAACTTTTCCTCCCCACAGACGGTAACAATTTTCCCTTTGACTAGGTACTTCAGCTTTTGATGTAACGTGGAGGTAATCGCGCCTGCCCCATGAATCCACGGGCGTCCGAGAAGGCAAGAATAAGCTAGGAGGATATCCATCACATAGAATGTCGAGTTGAAGACTTGGGACCCAACCTTTATAGGGAGATCAACCTCTCCATGGACCATTCTCTTTGATCCGTCAAAAGCTCTTACCACAGTGTCACTAGGTTTCAGCACTAAACCTTCATAGTCTAACCTATCCAGAGCACCTTTTGGTAAGACATTCAGGGAGGACCCAATATCTACTAACACATGTGCTAAAGTGGTGCCTTTAAATTCAACATAAACATGTAGAGCTTTGTTGTGATTCTTCCCGGCTGGTGTTAAATCTGTGTCTGAAAATCACAAACCATTGTCAGCAGTCAGGCTTGCTACACAGTTTTCAAATTGGTTGGCCGTAGTTTCTTGTGGGACATGTGAATTTTTCAGGAATTTTATCAGGGCTTGGGCATGTTCCTCGGAGCATAGCAACAAAGACAGCATGGAAATCTTCGAGGGTGTCTGCCCCAACTGTTCCACTATCTTGTAGTCACTTTTTTCGGATAATTTTTAAAATCTCCTCCATCTCTTGGGTAGATGGGTCCTCCACTGTAATATCTTTTGTGGGCGCCTCCCTCCATGCAGACTCAGTCATTTTTTCCTTTCCTCGAGTATCAACAACAAGTTCAACAGCAGTAATACAAATGGATGTGGTAGTGGTTATCGGAGGTGAGATCTCCAGAGAGAAGATCCTTCCCTTCCTAGTAAATTTACTTGAGCCAGTAATGTTTGTAACTTTAGAATTCTCATTCTCGGCGATCCACGGTTCTTGTTTGATACCATGGTAATACACTTCCGCCCCATAGTTCCAAGGCATAGATTTATCAGAAGAGTAGGGGTCTGGTCCCGGTGTGGTGATAATTAGTGGCACTATTCTTGGTTCAGTGGAAATCCTAATAGGATCTTTGGAGGTGATCCTAACAGGAGTGTTTGAAATGGTAATGATGGATACATCTTCAAACTCTTGAGATACACTTTGGTTCAACCTTTTCATAGATGGAGTTTTCTCAAGTAGAATTTCATGGCTATCCATCAGGTGTTGGACACCTTTCTTCAGCCATGTGCAACCATTAATTTGTATCGTAAAATGGTAACACTCTTCAAAATAGCCTGGGTATTCTGGCTTTCAACAAATTCTTTTTAACAATCTTCAAAGGAGTGGTCAAATCATTGATGGAGGATATAAAAGAAGTATCTTCAATGGAATTGACACCCTTACCATGACTAAGCATGGGTGAGGTCATCACATTGGGAGTCGGTGGAGGGTCAAATTCAATTATTTTGATGTCGATCAAGTCTTGGATCTTGATTTTTAAATCCCGACAATGACCACTGTCATGTCCAGGACTATTGAAGTGGTAAGCACATTTTGCATTCAGATTATATTTTGGAGATGAAATATTGGGATTTGAAGGGGGATTCCGCAATGTTACCAAATTTGCCTTCAACAGATGTTGTAGATCTTGAGACAATGGTATGTTGATTATGGTAAATTGTCTCCTTGGGATGTCTGGCCTTTGTTAATTGCTTTGTTGACGCGGTCGTTGAGTTGGAGTTGGATTGGAAATCAATACTTCCCCCACTGAATGATGGTAGTCATTCTTAGCATGGCTTCTTGATCCATACACGACATTAGTCTCTTTTTTACCAATGAATGGTTTTTTCACAGCATTAGAGGTGGAGGTCATGGGTATCTTCCCGCTTTTAATTCCACTTTCCACCCTCTCACCAGTTAAAATCAATTCACTAAATCCGGATGAGGAACTCCCAATCAACAAGTTGAAAAATGGACCAGTCAATGTTCCCTTAAACATGTCTATCAATTCTCTATCAGTTAGAGGTGGCTGCACCCTGCCAGCCAGATCTCTCCACTTTTGGGCGTACTCTTTAAAGCCCTCATTTGAACCCATGGTCATGCCTTACAATTGCACTCAGGTCGATGCTAAATCAGCATTATATTGGTATTGACTGTAAAAGGAAGTAACCAGATCCTCCCATGTATGGATGTTTATCCCTTCCAATTGGTAAAACCACTGCAATTACATTCCGGATAGACTCTCTTAGAAAAAGTGCACCCATAGTTTCCTATCAGCGGTATGCGGTTGGATTTTGTGGACGTATGATCTGAGATGAAGCTTCGGACATGAGACACCGTCATACTTGGAAAAGATAGGGATCTTAAATTTATGGGGAATGACCACCCCAAGAACCAAACCCAAGTCTCCAAAATCCAAGCCAAGCACTGCTTGGATCTCTACGACTTTTAATTTGTCTTCTAGCTGCTTATATTTGTCGTCGACGGGTGGGTATTGCTCACTAGAATAATCCTCATCCTCGAAAATTTGGTTATTCCCACCCCTAGCACGGGTGCTTCTAGCATCTTCTTCTTGATTATCATCCTCCTCGGAGGAGTCCTCTTCAATTTGAACTTGTCGGGCGGGGCCTTAGAACCTTTTCCCCATGTTGATCATAACTTTCTTCTTGGTCTTTTTCTTCGTGACGAGGAGTGTCATCATTTCTTGATGTCCCTTTGCTAAGTTAAGCAGAGTCTCTTGGAATTGAGAGCGTTGAGTCTGCAAGTCCTTGACGGTTTTCTCGAGATCCATCTTATACTGAAATAAACAGTAGAAATATGAGGAAACATGTGACAGAAAATCTGCTTATGATATGATGCATGTTATGTGAATGCTATGTTTTTAAGGACTTTTAAGATATTTAAATTTACTTAACCAAAGAGGAAACAAAACATCTAATGTATTAATAAATTCAAAGGTTACAAATGCCTCTTGGGCTTACAATGGAAAAAAAACAAAAAGACAAAACACACTCCTAAAACAAAAGGCTCAGGTCTCCTACTGGCGCATCCTCTTTGGTGCAATGTAAGCATTCATGCTTCGCTCCTCGTGAAGTTTCCTTGTGAGCCCCAACACTTTCTTCTCGCTTTCATAAAATCGAGCTTCAAAGGTGTCTCGTTCCCCATTGAGTTGAATCCACAATTTATGCAATTCCTCAAAGTCGGTAGGAATGTCAGGATGGATAATGGTATAAGGAACGTCTCCTTCGGCAACTGGTTCCATAATCACAGGTAGGATGGATGGATACAGTATCATGAGACTTTGAGCACGAGTTCATACCCATTTGTGGTAAGGCTCAAGAGGGATGAAATTTTTATACCCCAAAGTCTTGCTATCGATCTTGTTTACCATGCCCCAAGCTCGTACAAACCTTTGATGATAACCTTGGACATTGCTTTCATAGTCGAATATAAAACTCTGGATAAGCGCATCATGGGGACCATCCAGGCATACCCAAACTATCGTAATGCAAGAGAAGGGTTATAAGTGATACCTCCCCTAATTCCAAGGAGTGGGACATTAGGGAATTCCCCACAGTAGTCAATGATGGTAATATCCTCCAAAGATCGAGAACACCAATGAATATCCGAATGTGAGAGCGACATCATCCTTTGAGACCAACCTAAGCCCTGTTCGCTCTTCAAAATAGATCGAGGAAGGTGCAAAATAACCACCTAGACAAAAATGGTATGCAACACATAAGGATCCCTCTTCTCTTTGTGGTACGAGTGTGAAGAGAGTGAAAAATTTCTCAGAGCAAAGTGGGTACGGGATTACGAGAGAGGAAAATTTTGATCGCATTCACATCTACAAGTTGGTCTGGATTAGGGAACAATACCAACCCATAGATTAGAAGAGCCAAGACTTCTTCAAAAGCTTGTAATTCCAAAGAATTCCAAAACAATTGAGCCTTTTCTATTAGAAACTTATCTAGGAAACCCTTGACTCCACTCCTTGTTTCCCAATTGGCTACAATGTCAGACTGTTGCAAATGTAAGGCTGATGCAATCTCCTCAGGTCGTAGCTCTTTCTCTAGATCCGTGAAAGGAATTTGATCAAGAATAGGCACTCCCAATAGTTGAGAGAACTCTTCTATTGTAGGAACCAATTGGTAATCAAGAAATGTGAAACAATGATGTTTAGGGTCAAAGAATTGAAAGAGCACACCCATCATTTTCTCTTCAAAGCTTGAGGTAGCCAAGTTGAGAAGTCGACCATATCTCTTGGTGAATGGAAAATTATCAGGAACTCTTGATGTTAACACTTTTGCGTTTTATCACACTTGTTGCGGATAGCAAGAGTCACCATCGACTTTTCTTTTATCCAATAAAGGAAATGGTGAAAAGAACAGGAAATACCTTTTGAGAATTTTTCTTGAGTTTAGGGGGTAGGTTATTAAAAGGGAAGATGCTAGCACTCTTTTCATCCGTATTTATCTACGGGCTCTTAGTTGCTAGCTCACTTTTGAAATGCTTTGTGAATGTGTTTGATTGAAATTATTTTTGAAAAGTGCCTTCGTTTTGGAAAACATTGTAATGATTCTTGTCTCTATAAGAATGTATACAAAATGTTGACTTTTGAAAATATTTCATGAAAGTGTTAGTGTGTTTGCAAGATGTTTTGTTTTGAAATCTTTGTGAGCAAGAAACTATAAACATTCTACCTACTCAAAAGAAGTCTTTTTTCTTTTCCTCCTCCTTTAGATAGCGCTATCTTACCATTAGTTAGTAAGAAACCATATCATTGGATGCAAAGGGACAAGCGTGGGTCATCGTAAAGTCATAGAAGGGAACATTGTAAGATACTTTAGCAATTTTTCGTAAGGGCATAAGATCGTTTATCGAAGGTAATGTTGAAGGGTCATCGAGGGACTATGATTTTGTAATCGAGGGTCTTTGCTAAAGTATCTCACGTTCGAAGGACATGACTGTTTTTAATCTAAGGCAACAAGTGTGGGATAACCCTAGAAGTGCAAGTGTGCAAAGTGTATTGTTTTCATTCATTTTTGTCTTGGATTAGGGTTGTCTATATGTTTGATTTTAAGTCTTTCCATACAAACCCTAATTACTAGCAATAATATGGAAAGCGATAAATTGTGGAATTTAAAATCCTACGCTATTATAATACTTTAGTGGATAGGGGATACAAATTTATAAATGGGGATGACAAGTAAAATAAACCCTAAATTTTCTATTACAAGGTTTTGGCAATTACATAATTGTAGTGCAAAATGATAAAATGTAGAAAAAATGAAAAGATAAAGAAAAGAGAAAAGAAAATTGTTTTTTGTTGTTTTTTTGGAAAGGTTTTAATTAATCTAATTGATTTGAAAAGAAATTAATTAATTAGAACTCTAAAGTCTAAGTTAATTAAAATAAAAATTAAATAAAACCTAAGCCTAGTTTAATTTTAATTGATTAAGAAATAAAATATTTTTTAGGTTTTTTTATTATTTACAAATAAAAAAAAGTTTTTAGTCTAATGTTTAATAATAATTTTTTGTTTTTGTATTTTTTGATTAAATAAAAAAAATAATAAATGAGAAGAAAGAAAAATAAAATAGAAATATAAATTAAAAAAGTCAGGAGGTTTGAAAAGAAAATGGGTGTGAAAAGTAACATTTTTTGTTAGGCCCAGGATTTGTTTGTGAGATCAGAAAATAAAAAAACATAAAAAAACAATGTAATGGGCTGGCACGTTTTTAGTAAGAGAGGGGGTGAGCTAGAGTAAAATGAAATAAAGCCCAATCAAGGGAGGCCCAACGCGCTGTCAAACAAAAAAGAACAAGGAAATTGTTAGGAAAAAAATAACAAAAGGTTTTGCTAGGGCTCGAACCCAGGACCCTCCATAGTAATGCCTTATGCGCGCGCCTTCTGCCACTGGGCTGCTGTTTCATCCGTTATTGAAACAACTTGCAATAAATTTAAAATAAAATAAGTTCTAAAGGAAAATTCATCTTCTTCCTCGCTCCATAACCAGAACTCTGTAACTTTCTCATCTATCAACCATTTCAGAAAATGTAAACATCAAACTTGTTAGAAATTTCACCATGATTTCAAATATGTAAATAACTTAAGATATGGATCAAAGATGAATACGAATTTTGTTTAGTACCAAATTTGGCCTAACTTTTTTTAGGAAGTTCAAACTTAAAATTATCCATGCTCAGGAAATATAAATGGATTCTAAGGACATGGTTAGTTTCAGGGCTATAATTTCTACATTTTATCTTCAAAAATCAAAGACAAATGATGCTTGTATGAAGATTTGAAAGTTCAGAAAGCTTGCCTTCAAAATGGAAATTGTATTATGAGTTTGAGCACTCTTCAAGATGTTGTGATGATCTGGATAGCTTCAGTGGACTTCTAGTAAGCTAATGCAAGGCTTAGCTTGAGCTGAGAGTGGTTGAGTTGTTCGAGAGAAGTTAATATGTAGCACTCTATTTTTGGTTATGGAGGATGGTGATGGAGGTGTTATAGTCGTGTAACAGATGATTGATTAGGTTATAAATGATATATGGATGCTTTGTGATTGATTTTAAGGAAGAACACACAAGTGGAAAATGAGTTTGGATTTCAATGTTAGAAATGACAAGTTTTGGAGTGTTTGTTGCAATTTCTGATTTGTGAGAGTACGAGGGTGCTTGAGGGCTTGTAAGCTCGTGTCATTGGATTGTAAACAATGTCTCAATTTATAGGAAAGGTTTTAGGACTTTTGATGGTCAAAATTACAAGATCACATGTTATGGCCATTTGACTTGTTTTTGAAGCAAGCTTGACAAACATGGTTTCAATGCATAGTACAAGGCTTATAGGGTGGTTGACAGGCTCTAGAAAAGTTGCTTCTGGCTTTGAGATTGTGTATGTGCAGAAGGAACAAGTGCAAAGCTCAAGGAGAGTGAACTTTATGATTAAAGCCACTTTTCCAAAATGGCAATGTTACCTTTGTGCCAAAAATGGATTAATCACTTGGACAACGGCTCTAATGCTTGTATAATAGCTCTAACAATTGTGTAAACTGTTAACTATGGAGTGAATTGTAAGTTAGAAGCCTGCAAAGTAAGATCATGCAGCATAGCTATGAGATTTGGCCAAGGGTTCATCATCAAAATGACTTGTAATTCAAGAATGGATGCCCAACTTTTTGCCTTAGATTCTCTTAGCTCAAAAATGATCTCTTCAAGTTCTTGGACATTTTGGAAAACTTGAAACATTATATACAACCTTCATGTTGACTATTTTGGATAAATCATCTTGGATCTAGGTGAAAATTGGCCAAGAAGTTAGGTAAGAAATCTGCCTAAACTTGTCAAAATTTTCACTAAGTGATTTATGAAAAATGTCATGACTTCATGGGCTTATATCTTCAAATATAAGCATTTTTTAGACATCAACCCTATAATGAAAAGTTTCAGAATTCATCAAGATCTACAACTTTAATGTTGAAAGTTTTCTTTGAAACATCTTGCATCTTGGTGAAAAAATGTCATAAATTAGTGAAATTATCAAGTTCAAAACACTTAGAAAAATTTCTAAGTATTGAAAAGTTTGACTTTTTTGATGACTTTTTGAATTTCTTGATTCATGATAACCAACCTTTATACTTTTGAATGTCTTGATTAATCTTGATCTTTGAAACTTAATGTTGACCAAAAAGTCAAAGTTTGAACTTTTGGTGTAACAGTTGACTTTTTATCAGTTGATCAAATTTCAAATATCAATTATTTGATCTTTAGAAATGAATTGAGTCATTAAATTAGGTAAAAATGATGCGTTTGAGTCCTTAAGATTATGCTTCAAGTCATTAAATCATGTATTCGGTCAAAAGTAAAAAATTAGTCATTCTTAGTAAAAACCCTAATTTTTACCATTTTGCCCCTTTGATGATTTGAACACTTTTATTGAGGAATTATGATCCAAACTTGATTAATTGATAAATATAACTTCAAAATGTTGACATTGGCCAATGTGATCGGTGGATCTGGAACTGACTGTTTAACGCTGGATCGCGAAATGTCGCAGTAAGCAAGAGTCGCCACCGTCTTTTATTTTCTCCAACATGGAAAGGACAAAAGCACAGAAAAATTCCTTATTGAGATTAGTTCTCGGTTCGGGAGGTAGATTTATAGAAAGGGAAGGTGTTAGCACCCTTTCTATCCATGGTTATCCATGGGCTCTTAGATACTTGCTCATTTGTGTTTTCAAAAATGTTTGTTTGCTTTTCAAGTGTGAGTGGGTTTGAAAAAGTTTCATTTAAAGATTTCAGATCGACTCTTGTATCAGTCCTCAAGAGTGTTTGAAAAATTGTTTTGAAAGCTTTTTGAAAGTGTGAGGTGTGAAAAGTATTTTTTTGATTTGTTTTGAATTAGAGCAAGTATTTACGAGTTATCTACCTACCCTAAGGAATTAGGCTGTGTAAATGTCTTTAAGGTAGTGCCATCCCACCATTGAGAGGTAGGTAGCACCACCGTTGGAGGTGTTCGGGTCAATTCGAGTTTAGGGACAGTGTGGTCACCGAGCAATAGTAAGATACCTTAGAAGCTACCCTTATGCCATCGATCTTTTTATTCCGAGGCAACCGTTTCGAGGCAACTATTACGAGGCAACTATTTCAATGGAACATAAGGACTCACTAAGACGTCCTATACTCGACGACCACGTTTCGAGGGGAAAGGCAACAATGTGATCACCAGAGCAACAATAGGACATCTTAGAAGCTACCCTTATGCCATGTTCATGGACACAAGGACTTACTAAAACGTCCTATACTCGACGACCACGTTTCGAGGGGTAAGGCAACAATGTGATCACCAGAGCAACAATAGGACACCTTAGAAGCTACCCTTATGCCATGTTCATGGACACAAGGACTTACTAAAACGTCCTATACTCGACGACCACGTTTCGAGGGGTAAGGCAACAGTGAGGCGTACCCTAGGAGTGGTGTGTGAATTGTGTGTCATTTTCAGTTATATTTGTCTTGTTATGCATTTAGTGATCTACGCATTGATTTTATTTTTGGGCATACATTCTTTCATGTGATTAACAGTTTAAAGGGTGCAGAAATTAAAATGCGGAAAAATAAAGGTCCTACGCTATTACAAGGCGCGGGTCTACATCGCCAAATTAAACCAAGACCCGATTTGAAATAAAAGTACGGAAAGTAAATAAGTCTCTAATTATTATTACAAGGCCTTGGGGCAATTACATAACATTCATAAAAGAAATGAAAAATAAATGCGCGAATGGAAATAAGAATCGAGTGCGAGGGCGTTGGACCCTTTAAAGAAATTACATTGAAATTATTAAATTAATTAAATTAAATAAAAGAAATAACTTATTTTTTTGGATGTTTTTGGATTTATGAAATTAAAGAAAATTAAATTGGAATTAAAAGTTAAATAACTCTAGTTCTAAATTGTTTTTAATTTATTAAAAAAAATGCATTAAAGTTAAAACCTAAAATTAAAACTAAATTGATTATAAAATTTATTTACAAATATGAAACTATTAATGGATTAAATTAAATAAAATATATTTTTTTTTTGTGATTTTTCTAATTTTTTTATATTTTATGAAAATTAATTTTGATGAATTAACTAAAATAAATAAAACAAATAAATAGAAAAAAATGAAAAGAAAGAAAATAGTATGCAAACCAATGGGGGGTGTTGACCCCAATTTTGGAGGTAAATTGAGGAATTTTGGCCCATCAGAAGGAGGCCTTTTTGACTTTTCTGGGATTGTGTGAGGAGCTGTTGACAGCATGCACGATGGACTGCAGATCTTGGCCATTGGATTGACCTCCTGGGCGCGTGGCAGGCAGAGGCATGTGCGTTGTATGGTGGGCCTCTGGTCATATGCTGCATAGAAACACTTGAAGCAAAATAATAGAAATTGTTTGGGGGACCTGGGATTCGAACCCAGGTCCCAACGTTTACCAAGCCTCTTGTCCACCAACTGATCTGTTTGAACGCGTTGTACATAGAATAAAAAACAAATAATATAAAACAAAATTGACGTTAATGATACAGAAATAAAAAAAGCGCGCTGGAATTCAAACCCTCCAACCAGGTCTCGCCACGTGATCTTCTTCTTCGTTCGTCTCTGAAATAAAAGAGGTAGCGGGGGTTTTAACCCCCCCCCCCCCCCCCCAAAACATATGCTTTTTGAAAATAGCGAATAGCTCATATGGACATATAAATAGGGCGCGAATAGTTGGTTGAATCCGTCTGGAGGTCCTGATTCTAACCATGGTAATTGGATATCCTGATTTTACAGTGTGTGCAAACGCCCAATTTGAAGCTTGAGAAAACCTAAAACATTTCAATGGCATATTTTGCTACAGGCATTGAAAACTCAATTAAATCATGCTATCAGCTTCAAAACATTCACATTAGTCCAAATCCATGATTAAAAATGAAAAATGCTGCATGAATAATGATATACGAATATCAAAATTTTCAAAGAAGGTCAGACTTGGTTATACCGATTCTTTGCGTATGGAGGGTTGAATTTGATTGGAATAGCTTCCTTAGGATGTCAGCAACGTGTTTGGATCGGAATGAGGGTCTGAGACGAGCCGTAGAAGTGTTTTCAGTTTCGAAAATTTTGGCAAAAAATGCAAGTTTGCTTCTGAGTTTTGGGCGCAGTTTTTGATCGTCTGTATGCTTCCGATCACTTGTATATGTCATATGCAATGAGTTTCAATTGGAATTAAGGGCCAATAATGCAAGGCTTTCAAGTTCAAGATTTTCCATAAACCTCCATTAACAACTTTCCATTTTTGAGCCAATTTTGAATTCTTGCTTCATTTAGCCTTGGCACGAATATGGGATATGCATAATGGTGATTCAAAGTTAATCAAAGCAAAAAATCCCCCTTAATTAACCTTTTTGATTTTTATTTGATTTTAAAGGATTTAAAATGAATTAAATCCAAAAAATCTAATAAAAATGAAAAAAATTAATTTTAAATATTGAAATAAAAGGTGGGACACGTGGGAAACATGGTCAAGCTGATTCAAGTGGAAAAAGTGGGCCCCTTTTGTCAAAAATGAAGTTTCAAGGATAAATGATTTTGGCCATTTCACAAAAATTTCCCAACTTCTCCAATGCATATCTTGCTCAATTTTTAAGCTTTGATCATGTTCTTGGATATTTTGGAAAGGTATTGAAGTCCTATAACCAATGTCTTTGGTCCCATGTCATTTTGATTTACCAATCTCAAGTTATGGTCTTTGACTTAAAGTCCCTTTTTGTTGACTTTTGAAAATGACCTATAATGTTGAAATTGATAACTTTTGGTGAGAGCATTTCTTGGACTTGGAATGTGAATATGAGTTGTAGGAAATGTCCCCCCCTTCAAGATGAGCATTGGATGGGATTTTTCTGATGAACCATGAAAAAGTTATGCCTTGGTCAAGTTACAGTTGACTTTTCAGCTGTCCAAAAATAGAAACTTTTGCATCTTGAGACTTTTTGAGCCAAACTTTGAGAATCATGATCAAGCATTGATCAAATGATGTTTGTGGCTTCAAAATAAGATGTTGACCAAAAATTTTGACTTTTGACTGCCAAATGACCATTTTGCCCCTACAGTTGACTGTTGAGCAATTAAGGTTTTTTGACTGTGCAACTTGATCTTGTGAGCCTTGAAACTTGACATGTAGGTGCTTGACAATGTGTATGAGCATAGGAGACTTGATTGAGCCCTTGAAAACCTCAACTTCCTTGCAAGAACCAAAACCCTAATTTGCATGGCTTAGGAGGATGGTTTGACTGTGTAGCCCTTGAGTAGACTTTGAACCCTTTGAGGCAAAACTTTGAAGATTATGGGAGGGCAAATTTTGGGGTACAACAGTTGCCCCTGTTCAATTTTCTTAGACCTGAGGATGTAGATTGGCTTGTGTGCCTTTCGTGATCCGAGGGTGGAAGATGATTGAACACTAGAGTGCCCAGAAATTTGCACTCACATAGTAGAGTATCAGCAGTGTGATGTCGGGAATGGGCTTACAGATGCCATTTGGAGAGATGATGGATGGGAGGATGGGCTTAAAGATGCCATCTGAAAGTGTGACAGAACCTTGTCGGGAATGGGCTTATAGATGCCATTTGGAAAGATGGTGGATAGGTGAATCTGAATAAGAAATAGAATAGCTTCCGTGTCTGGAGCATATCTAGTCTGTGCCTGATTGCTGACGTCTGAATAAATGGTAGAATGACCGCCATGTCTGGGGTATATCCGTATTGCATGAGTAACAGAATGTCATCCGAATCTGGATCGTATCTGGACTGAACAATAGAAGAGCATCCAGGATGGAGCATCTCTAAGTTGTCTTTTAGAAGTTTGAATCTGAATAAGCAATAGAACGGCGTCCGGATCTGAAGCATCTCTAGGCTATATCTGAAAGGAAATCTGAATAAGTATCAGAACGTCGCCATACCTGGGTCACATCTGAACTATCTCTAGAAGGAGTCTTGAATAAGCAAAAGAACAGCATCCATATCTGGAGCATTTCCAAGCTATCTCTGAAAGGAAATTTGGAATGAGTATCAGAACGTTGCCATGCCTGGGTCACATCTGAACTATATCTAGAAGGAGTTCTGAATAAGCAAAAGAACAGCATCTATATCTGGAGAATTTCCAAGCTATCTCTGAAAGGAAATCTGGAATGAGTATCAGAACGTCGCCATGCCTGGGTCACATCTGAACTATATCTAGAAGGAGTCTTGAATAAGCAAAAGAACAGCATCCATACCTGGAGCATTTCCAAGCTATCTCTGAAAGGAAATCTGGAATGAGTATCAGAACGTCGCCATGCCTGGGTCACATCTGAACTATATCTAGAAGGAGTCTTGAATAAGCAAAAGAACAACATCCATATATGGAGCATTTCCAAGCTATCTCTGAAAGGAAATCTGGAATGAGTATCAGAACGTCGCCATGCCTGGGTCACATCTGAACTATATCTAGGAGGAGTCTTGAATAAGCAAAAGAACAGCATCCATATCTGGAGCATTTGCAAGCTATCTCTAAAAGGAAATCTGGAATAAGTATCAGAACATCGCCATGCCTGGGTCACATCTGAACTATATCTAGAAGGAGTCTTGAATAAGCAAAAGAACAACATCCATATCTGGAGCATTTCCAAGCTATCTCTGAAAGGAAATCTGGAATAAGTATCAGAACGTCGCCATGCCTGGGTCACATCTGAACTATATCTAGAAGGAGTCTCTGAATAAACAATAGAATAGCATCTGTGGTTGGAGCATCTCTAAGCTATCTCTGAAAAGAAGCCCTGAATAAGCAACAGAATAGCATCCATCTGGAGCATCTCTGAACTATTTCTGAACAAGTAACTCTGAATAAGCAACAGAATAGCGTCCATCTCTGGAGCATTTCTAAGCCATCTCTGAAGAGAAAATCTGAATAAGCAAAAGAACAGCATCCATATCTGGAGCATTTCCCAGCTATCTCTTTAATCTCTTTAAGGTAGATATGCCCTGGCTAGATACAGGTATCGAATCCACAATCAATCGCTCACAAATATGCCCTGGCTAGATGCAGGTATCGAATCTGGAATTGCAACAGTTGATAGTAATCGTCTTTGGACTAACTTTTGTCCTGAAAAGACGAAACATTAGTTATGTGTGATGCCATGATGTATGACATGCGGGATGTTCTCAGAATGAGTGAGATTGTATGTTCATGATGCGTATATGCATGCTATAGTGTATGAAGATGTGACGTTTATGAATGCATGTTTTCGTCTCAGGAAAATAAATCCTTGACGGATGCCGGGAAGTTGAATCCTGGGCTGATGTGGAAGAAAAAAGCTTCTTGTTTCCGCTGGGGATGATGGTTGCAAGAATACCGGTAGGAGAAGATGACTCCGTTGGGGAACAAACTTGGCGAATGGATTACTCTGTGGGGAGAAAATTATTCTAGCGATCTTGCTGGGACACAATACTCTGTGGGGAGAGAAGTACTTTGCTGAAATGTTTGATGATAACTCCGCCGGGGATACCGTTGTTATGTTGGAAGTGTTAATAGACTTCGCTGGGGAATAAACTTTGCCGAGGACGATCTTTCTGTGGCTTTTGGCTGAGGATAACCCAGTTATATCCTGGTATGGAAATAACCTTTGAATAAAGCCGAGAGACACGTTCGTACTCTGTAGGGGATAAGCTTCCAGAATCTACTGGGGATAAGCTTACTGTTGGGGAGATGGATTCAAACTTTCATGGGGAAATCTTGATTGGACTCTCCTGGGGAAATTTTTGAACTGTAATTTTTGTAAGCTGAAAGAGGGAACCTATGTCGGGTTGCCTGATGATGAGCTCGTGTAAAACCGCATCTTGGAAAGAAGGACACCTGTGTAGGGTTACTTTGAGGTTGGGCTCGTGTGGAGCTGCATTTGGAGTTGAAGGAAACATGTGTAGGGTTTACTATCAATGAGTCCGTATAAAACTGCATCTTTGAAAATAGAGGACCTGTGTAGGGTTTCTAGGTGACGAGTCCGTGTAAAATTGCATCCTTAAAAATAAAGAACCTGTGTAGGGTTTCTAGGTGACGAGTCCGTGTAAAACTGCATCCTTAAAAATAGAGAACCTGTGTAGGGTTTCTGGGTGACGAGTCCGTGTAAAACTACATCTGGAGTTTTGAGAAGGAAACCTGTGTAGGGTTTACTGATGACGAGTCCGTGTAAAACTACGTCTGGAAAGAGATAACCTGTGTAGGGTTACTTCGGGATAAGTTCGTGTAAAACCTCTGGAGGAACCGGGGTAAGGCTACTGTAGGGTAAGTTCGTGTAAAACTTCTTGATGAACCGGGGTAAGGTTATCTTTGAGGTAAGTCCGTGTAAGACTTCTGGAGGAACCGGGGTAAGGTTATTGCAGGATAAGTTCGTGTAAAACTTCTTGATGAACCGGGGTAAGGTTATCTTGAGATAAGTCCGTGTAAGACTTCTGGAGGAACCGGGGTAAGGTTACTTGTGGAGGGTGAGTCTGTGTAAGACTTCGTCTGAAAATTGAGAAGGAACCGGTGTAGGGTTGCTTTGATGATAAGTCCGTGTAAGACTTTTTCTGAAAGAAAAGGAACCGGTGTAGGGTTGCCTGTGGATGAGTCCGTGTAAGACTTTGTCTAAAAGTTGAGAAGGAACCGGTGTAGGGTTTCCTGATGATGATTAAGTGGATGATTGTCCTGTTTGGTTTCGGATGTTAACCCACGATCTGGAATTTGTAAAGGTAGATGGTAATCATCTTTGTATTAACCTTTCCTTGGTACTTTGGTTGACAGAGCAACTGGATCGCCTGGACGACTCATTATTGCCCCTGTTTCTGAGGTGAGGGGAAAAGATATCTTATGGAGGTGTTGGATGACTGCCGATAGACAAATCTTCCCTTTGGTAGGCAACTGACGAGATGCCGGGACATAGTCGTACGCTCTTTATCCCTAACTTTTGCCTGGACTGCCCTTTCGGGTTTTCAGTCCACCGGGATACCCATTTTTGCCCAAGTCGCCTTTTCAGGTTTTCGACTTGCCGGGTGTACAGATTTTTTCATTTTCATCCCTTGCTTTTGCCCGAACCCTTTTGGTTTGCCGGGAAGCCCTAATTTTTGCCTAGGTATGTCAACCTAGCGGGTCTTTTATCGTGCGTAGTATTTTTTCGACTATGTCCACGCTCTTAGAATGCAGGGAGGTGCCCCTGGCTGCTTGTGTTGCCATGCCACCAGAAGATCTTCGTTTGATCGTCCAATGCCCCAAGTGACTTAGACGGAGATTTGCCCCAGGCTATTTGGCCTTTGAGAGATTCTACGAATCTTGATTGGACTGCCCCAGATAATAGACCATGGTCATGTCTGCCCCTTGATTGGAAGTGCTTTTGTTCACCAGATATTCTTCGTGCGAATTTTCCTGCTGTTCAAACAAAAAGTCATATGCAAACAATGTTATATCAAAAATGCAAAGCTTATGTCTGTCTTGAAGATTTTGAAAATGCATTCTTTTTCATAAAACAAGTGAATGTTTGTAAAACGTGATGTCAACTCCGTATTTACCGTAGGCCTTAAGGAGTCAGGATACCTTTGTAACAGTATGCTTTCGAACTAACCCATGCTTCAGCTAGGACTTTTAAGGGTTATAACGTGGCCTGGTTCACGGTTTAAGAAACAAAGGATAAGGCTTAAAATGTATTTGTACCCACCCGCTCTTCGTGATGTTCTTCGATCCTAAACTCAGCTAATCGTGCATCAGACTTTGTTTGAGTCTTTGCTTTGATATTCCGGTGATGGTTCGGACATTGACAATTTATTTTGAATAGGCAATCATTTCTTTTTTGTTGAGGGTTTGTAGGACCTCTTTATTTTTTGATTTTGTTATCCCTGTTTTTTGCCTGAACTGTTTCTTTTGTGATTACAGTCAGCGGGATGCCCCAGTTTCGTAAGTCTCCTTCATAGGTTTTTTGACTTATTGGGCTTTTTTATTTTGAGAGATATAATGACTGCCTATCCTTGTGATTATTCGGAATCATCATTGTCTTCTTTTTTTTAAGGACCTCTTTGGTGCTATTTGTTATGCACTTGGATCAACTGAGAGAACTACCCTGCCCCAGGTTATGATAAAGGGTTTTAATTTTCGAAAAGAAAAACTCCTACTTCTTTGGCCTAGAGGGGTTGACGAGGGATTATCATCCTTATAACTCCAGTGTTTAGGAATTGAAACAATGCCTGTACCTCATCAGCGGGGTCTGTTCAAAAGCATACTGTAGATTGTGGTATCGTTTTCGTCATCCTCCCTCAAGAGGCTTAGAATTATTAGTCAAGAGTTGATCATCACAAAAAAATATGAAAGCAGCTTTAAGTATGGTACGCATAATTAATTCAAGACAGACATGTGTAATGCATTCATGAAGTAAAAGAGTTTAACATGATAATTGTTTGTTTGAACAAGAAAAGAAAAATACAACTTGAATTCAAATGAACAAAAATCTCTCAATCCTAGCCATGTTTTGGCAAAGGAGCAGTGGTCACAATGGGAGTCTCAGCAGGCTCGAACTCGATCTCCTTAGCATCGATCATATTCTGGATTTTAAACTTCAGCGCCCAACAGTCCTCAGTATCGTGCCCTGGGCTATCAGAATGATAAGCACACCTCGCCTCTGGATTGTAGTTTGGAGAGGAGGTCTTGGGATTTGCAGGAGGGTTGATCACCGCAATCAGTTTCATTTTCAACATATGCTGCAATGCCTGGGACCATGGCATGTTGATGTTGGTGAACTGTCTTTTAGGCTCGTATGGCCTTCGCTGATTTCCCTTTTGTGGTTGTCGGCGTGGTGCAGAACCAGAGATCATGACTGCCCCTGCCTGTTGGTCACGACGACTCTTTTGACCGTATGCAGCATTAGACTCTTTCTTGCCCATGTAAGGCTTTTGGTAAGTATCTGAAGGTGTGGCCTCCTGAATCTTCCCACTCTTGATACCAGCTTCAATTCTTTCCCCAGTCAGAATGAGGTCGGTAAACCCTGCAGATGAGTTACCAATGAGATGATTGAAGAACGGCCCAGATAGGGTCCCTAAGAACATATCAACGAGTTCCCGGTCAGTCAAAGGTGGTTGTACCCTCCCAGCAAGGTACCTCCATCTCTGCGCATATTCTTTGAAACCTTCTCCCAATCCTAACGACATACCCTGGAGTTGGGTACGTGTAGGAGCGAGGTCGGCATTATACTGATACTGCTTGTAAAAAGCAGTAGCCAACTCCTCCCAGTTACGAACCTTGGTCCCATCCAGCTGATAGAACCATTCGAGATGAGTCCCTGAAAGACTCTCCTGGAAGAAGTGGATCCACAAGTTCTTGTCCACAGTGTATGGTTGAATCTTCCGCATATAAGATCTGAGATGCAGCCTGGGACAGGATGCCCCATCATACTTAGCAAAAGAAGGAACCTTGAATTTGTGTGGGATCACCACACTAGAAGATAGACCCAGGTCTCCGAAATCCAACCCAGGCACTTGTTAAATTTCCATGGCATTCAGACGATCCTCTGATTGCTTGTACCGGTCCTCAGTTGGAGGGTACTGCTCATCATCAGTCTCGTTTTCGGAGACCTCTGGACTAGGAACCTCTCTCCCTTGGGGACTGCCTTCCCCCACAGATGGAGTAGTCCTCTCAGCTTCATTCTGCAGTGTGTTCCCAGATATGCGTCTAGGGTTGAATAAAACAGTCCTCTTCTTCTTCTTCTTCTTCTGAATCAGAGTCTTCAATTCCTTTTGACCCTGGGCTAGGCTCACAATCAACTCCTGGAACTGGGCATTCTGGGCCTGGAGGGCCTTGATAGCTTGTCCATTGGATGATTCAGGATTCATGATGACTGCTGAAATGAATAGCAAAGAGGGTAAGTGACCTGCAACAAGTGTACCTGTAATGCAATGATATGTATGATATGCATGCAATGTTTTCAAGGACCTCGCGGGATAAACAAAGAAGCTTGTTAGAATTTGAATTCGGTGGCTTGATTGAAGGAACTTCCTGTTGTTGAGAGTCCCTCTTCAAGGGTCAAAAGGCTCACCATATCCAGTGGGTCATAGCCCTTGACAACCTTGGCTAGAGGAAGAATAAATCCCCTTTGCCCCTTACTGGACAGTTGGTTCATCATGACCTGCATCACAAGCCCTTGAGATCCTTGAAACGGGTTAGTCCTTATGCGGGATGCATGCAATGGTATGATGTTATGCTATGCATGGGGTAATGTAGGTAAACCCTGTTATGAGTCCCAATTAAGGACCGTAAACAAAACCTGCAAGAAACTCAAGTGTCAGATAACAAGCATGCAAATAGTCAAGTTGGAAGGCACACAAGTCACACAAGACAAATCCCTTAAAGTTTAGGCCAGCATGAGGTCTAGGTATTACCCTCTTTCAGTTTGTTGGTTCATACCTGTCCTATCAAAAGTAACCGGGTTCTTAGAGGATCCCAATATCACTGAATTGCTTTCATTGTTCATTGTTTCGATTTAGCCACTGAACTGGCGACCGAAATATTCCAGGAAAGCAACCCTCAATTGAGTGTAGTATCGAGTATCAACCAACCTCGGACTGCACCAAAGTCAGTTATCTCACTACCCTAAAGAGGCCAAGATAGTTCAATTAAGGTTCCTAAGGTCAGTTGATACTTCACGACACCACATGGAGGCCCCGTACTCTCCTTGACTGAACTCAAGGGTTACCGATACACACCAAAGTGCCACATCAACGTAGCAGACTGTTTCAACCATGTCGGTATACCCCGCACAGTTCCCTCACAGCCTTGTTGCTACTTTCTAAGAAGGTATCCCCCAGATCCGGGTTAGGACCTATAGAACTCCCGAGACAGTCCCACAATTTAAAGCAAACAAGTCAAAGCAATTGAAAACACATTTATGAACTATCCTAAGGTACACCTTACTTTAAGAGTATTCCCCAGCAGAGTCGCCAGTTCTGTGATCGGTGGATCTGGAACTGACTGTTTAACGCTGGATCGCGAAATGTCGCAGTAAGCAAGAGTCGCCACCGTCTTTTATTTTCTCCAACATGGAAAGGACAAAAGCACAGAAAAATTCCTTATTGAGATTAGTTCTCGGTTCGGGAGGTAGATTTATAGAAAGGGAAGGTGTTAGCACCCTTTCTATCCATGGTTATCCATGGGCTCTTAGATACTTGCTCATTTGTGTTTTCAAAAATGTTTGTTTGCTTTTCAAGTGTGAGTGGGTTTGAAAAAGTTTCGTTTAAAGATTTCAGATCGACTCTTGTATCAGTCCTCAAGAGTGTTTGAAAAATTGTTTTGAAAGCTTTTTGAAAGTGTGAGGTATGAAAAGTATTTTTTTGATTTGTTTTGAATTAGAGCAAGTATTTACGAGTCATCTACCTACCCTAAGGAATTAGGCTGTGTAAATGTCTTTAAGGTAGTGTCATCCCACCATTGAGAGGTAGGTAGCACCACCGTTGGAGGTGTTCGGGTCAATTCGAGTTTAGGGACAGTGTGGTCACCGAGCAATAGTAAGATACCTTAGAAGTTACCCTTATGCCATCGATCTTTTTATTCTGAGGCAACCGTTTCGAGGCAACTATTTTGAGGCAACTATTTCAATGGAACATAAGGACTCACTAAGACGTCCTATACTCGACGACCACGTTTCGAGGGGCAAGGCAACAATGTGATCACCAGAGCAATAGTAGGACATCTTAGAAGCTACCCTTATGCCATGTTCATGGACACAAGGACTTACTAAAACGTCCTATACTCGACGACCACGTTTCAAGAGGTAAGGCAATAATGTGATCACCAGAGCAACAGTAGGACACCTTAGAAGCTACCCTTATGCCATGTTCATGGACACAAGGACTTACTAAAACGTCCTATACTCGACGACCACGTTTCGAGTGGTAAGGCAACAATGAGGCGTACCCTAGGAGTGGTGTGTGAATTGTGTGTCATTTTCAGTTATATTTGTCTTGTCATGCATTTAGTGATCTACGCTTTGATTTTATTTTTGGGCATACATTCTTTCATGTGATTAACAGTTTAAAGGGTGCGGAAATTAAAATGCGGAAAAATAAAGGTCCTACGCTATTACAAGGCGCAGGTCTACATCGCCAAATTAAACCAAGACCCGATTTGAAATAAAAGTACGGAAAGTAAATAAGTCTCTAATTATTATTACAAGGCCTTGGGGCAATTACATAACATTCATAAAAGAAATGAAAAATAAATGCGCGAATGGAAATAAGAATCGAGTGCGAGGGCGTTGGACCCTTTAAAGAAATTACATTGAAATTATTAAATTAATTAAATTAAATAAAAGAAATAACTTATTTTTTTGGATGTTTTTGGATTTATGAAATTAAAGAAAATTAAATTGGAATTAAAAGTTAAATAACTCTAGTTCTAAATTGTTTTTAATTTATTAAAAAAAATGCATTAAAGTTAAAACCTAAAATTAAAACTAAATTGATTATAAAATTTATTTACAAATATGAAACTATTAATGGATTAAATTAAATAAAATATTTTTTTTATTTTTTGTGATTTTTCTGATTTTTTTATATTTTATGAAAATTAATTTTGATGAATTAACTAAAATAAATAAAACAAATAAATAGAAAAAAATGAAAAGAAAGAAAATAGTATGCAAACCAATGGGGGGTGTTGACCCCAATTTTGGAGGTAAATTGAGGAATTTTGGCCCATCAGGAGGAGGCCTTTTTGACTTTTCTGGGATTGTGTGAGGAGCTGTTGACAGCATGCACGATGGACTGCAGATCTTGGCCATTGGATTGACCTCCTGGGC
Organism: Vicia faba; assembly: GCA_948472305.1. Classification (NCBI taxonomy): domain Eukaryota; kingdom Viridiplantae; phylum Streptophyta; class Magnoliopsida; order Fabales; family Fabaceae; genus Vicia; species Vicia faba. Next base: position 756,390,666 of record OX451737.1, read on the forward strand.
GCGTGGCAGGCAGAGGCATGTGCGTTGTATGGTGGGCCTCTGGTCATATGCTGCATAGAAACACTTGAAGCAAAATAGTAGAAATTGTTTGGGGGACCTGGGATTCGAACCCAGGTCCCAACGTTTACCAAGCCTCTTGTCCACCAACTGATCTGTTTGAACGCGTTGTACATAGAATAAAAAACAAATAATATAAAACAAAATTGACGTTAATGATATAGAAATAAAAAAAGCGCACTGGAATTCAAACCCTCCAACCAGGTCTCGCCACGTGATCTTCTTCTCCGTTCGTCCCTGAAATAAAAGAGGTAGCGGGGGTTTTAAACCCCCCCAAAACACAGGCTTTTTGAAAAGCGAATAGCTCATATGGACATATAAATAGGGCGCGAATAGTTGGTTGAATCCGTCTGGAGGTCCTGATTCTAACCATGGTAATTGGATATCCTGATTTTACAGTGTGTGCAAACGCCCAATTTGAAGCTTGAGAAAACCTAAAACATTTCAATGGCATATTTCGCTACAGGCATTGAAAACTCAATTAAATCATGCTATCAGCTTCAAAACATTCACATTAGTCCAAATCCATGATTAAAAATGAAAAATGCTGCATGAATAATGAAATACGAATATCAAAATTTTCAAAGAAGGTCAGACTTGGTTATACCGATTCTTTGCGTATGGAGGGTTGAATTTGATTGGAATAGCTTCCTTAGGATGTCAGCAACGTGTTTGGATCGGAATGAGGGTCTGAAACGAGCTCTAGAAGTGTTTTCAGTTTCGAAAATTTTGGCAAAAAATGCAAGTTTGCTTCTGAGTTTTGGGCGCAGTTTTTGGTCGTCTGTATGCTTCTGATCACTTGTATATGTCATATGCAATGAGTTTCAATTGGAATTAAGGGCCAACAATGCAAGGCTTTCAAGTTCAAGATTTTCCATAAACCTCCATTAACAACTTTCCATTTTTGAGCCAATTTTGAATTCTTGCTTCATTTAGCCTTGGCACGAATATGGGATATGCATAATGGTGATTCAAAGTTAATCAAAGCCAAAAATCCCCCTTAATTAACCTTTTTGATTTTTATTTGATTTTAAAGGATTTAAAATGAATTAAATCCAAAAAATCTAATAAAAATGAAAAAAATTAATTTTAAATATTGAAATAAAAGGTGGGACACGTGGGAAGCATGGTCAAGCTGATTCAAGTGGAAAAGTGGGCCCCTTTTGTCAAAAATGAAGTTTCAAGGATAAATGATTTTGGCCATTTCACAAAAATTTCCCAACTTCTCCAATGCATATCTTGCTCAATTTTTAAGCTTTGATCATGTTCTTGGATATTTTGGAAAGGTCTTGAAGTCCTATAACCAATGTCTTTAGTCCCATGTCATTTTGATTTACCAATCTCAAGTTATGGTCTTTGACTTAAAGTCCCTTTTTGTTGACTTTTGAAAATGACCTATAATGTTGAAATTGATAACTTTTGGTGAGAGCATTTCTTGGACTTGGAATGTGAAGATGAGTTGTAGGAAATGTCCTCCCCTTCAAGATGAGCATTGGATGGGATTTTTCTGATGAACCATGAAAAAGTTATGCCTTGGTCAAGTTACAGTTGACTTTTCAGCTGTCCAAAAATAGAAACTTTTGCATCTTGAGACTTTTTGAGCCAAACTTTGAGAATCATGATCAAGCATTGATCAAATGATGTTTGTGGCTTCAAAATAAGATGTTGACCAAAAATTTTGACTTTTGACTGCCAAATGACCATTTTGCCCCTACAGTTGACTGTTGAGCAATTAGGGTTTTTTGACTGTGCAACTTGATCTTGTGAGCCTTGAAACTTGACATGTAGGTGCTTGACAATGTGTATGAGCATAGGAGACTTGATTGAGCCCTTGAAAACCTCAACTTCCTTGCAAGAACCAAAACCCTAATTTGCATGGCTTAGGAGGATGGTTTGACTATGTAGCCCTTGAGTAGACTTTGAACCCTTTGAGGCAAAACTTTGAAGATTATGGGAGGGAAAATTTTGGGGTACAACAGTTGCCCCTGTTCAATTTTCTTAGACCTGAGGATGTAGATTGGCTTGTGTGCCTTTCGTGATCCGAGGGTGGAAGATGATTGAACACTAGAGTGCCCAGAAATTTGCACTCACATAGTAGAGTATCAGCAGTGTGATGTCGGGAATGGGCTTACAGATGCCATTTGGAGAGATGATGGATGGGAGGATGGGCTTAAAGATGCCATCTGAAAGTGTGACAGAACCTTGTCGGGAATGGGCTTATAGATGCCATTTGGAAAGATGGTGGATAGGTGAATCTGAATAAGAAATAGAATAGCTTCCGTGTCTGGAGCATATCTAGTCTGTGCCTAATTGCTGACGTCTGAATAAATGGTAGAATGACCGCCATGTCTGGGGTATATCCGTATTGCATGAGTAACAGAATGTCATCTGAATCTGGATCGTATCTGGAATGAACAATAGAAGAGCATCCAGGATGGAGCATCTCTAAGTTGTCTTTTAGAAGTTTGAATCTGAATAAGCAATAGAACGGCGTCCGGATCTGAAGCATCTCTAGGCTATATCTGAAAGGAAATCTGAATAAGTATCAGAACGTCGCCATGCCTGGGTCACATCTGAACTATCTCTAGAAGGAGTCTTGAATAAGCAAAAGAACAACATCCATATCTGGAGCATTTCCAAGCTATCTCTGAAAGGAAATTTGGAATGAGTATCAGAACGTCGCCATGCCTGGGTCACATCTGAACTATATCTAGAAGGAGTCTTGAATAAGCAAAAGAACAACATCCATATCTGGAGCATTTCCAAGCTATCTCTGAAAGGAAATCTGCAATGAGTATCAGAACGTCGCCATGCCTGGGTCACATCTGAACTATATCTAGAAGGAGTCTTGAATAAGCAAAAGAACAGCATCCATACCTGGAGCATTTCCAAGCTATCTCTGAAAGGAAATCTGGAATGAGTATCAGAACGTCGCCATGCCTGGGTCACATCTGAACTATATCTAGAAGGAGTCTTGAATAAGCAAAAGAACAGCATCCATATCTGGAGCATTTCCAAGCTATCTCTGAAAGGAAATCTGGAATGAGTATCAGAACGTCGCCATGCCTGGGTCACATCTGAACTATATCTAGGAGGAGTCTTGAATAAGCAAAAGAACAGCATCCATATCTGGAGCATTTCCAAGCTATCTCTAAAACAAAATCTGGAATAAGTATCAGAACATCGCCATGCCTGGGTCACATCTGAACTATATCTAGAAGGAGTCTTGAATAAGCAAAAGACCAACATCCATATCTAGAGCATTTCCAAGCTATCTCTGAAAGGAAATCTGGAATAAGTATCAGAACGTCGCCATGCCTGGGTCACATCTGAACTATATCTAGAAGGAGTCTCTGAATAAACAATAGAATAGCATCCGTGGTTGGAGCATCTCTAAGCTATCTCTGAAAATAAGCCCTGAATAAGCAACAGAATAGCATCCATCTGGAGCATCTCTGAACTATTTCTGAACAAGTAACTCTGAATAAGCAACAGAATAACGTCCATCTCTGGAGCATTTCTAAGCCATCTCTGAAGAGAAAATCTGAATAAGCAAAAGAACAGCATCCATATCTGGAGCATTTCCCAGCTATCTCTTTAATCTCTTTAAGGTAGATATGCCCTGGCTAGATACAGGTATCGAATCCACAATCAATCGCTCACAGATATGCCCTGGCAAGATGCAGGTATCGAATCTGGAATTGCAACAGTTGATAGTAATCGTCTTTGGACTAACTTTTGTCCTGAAAAGACGAAACATTAGTTATGTGTGATGCCATGATGTATGACATGCGGGATGTTCTCAGAATGAGTGAGATTGTATGTTCATGATGCGTATATGCATGCTATAGTGTATGAAGATGTGACGTTTATGAATGTATGTTTTCGTCTCAGGAAAATAAATCCTTGACGGATGCCGGGAAGTTGAATCCTGGGCTGATGTGGAAGAAAAAAGCTTCTTGTTTCCGCTGGGGATGATGGTTGCAAGAATACCGGTAGGAGAAGATGACTCCGTTGGGGAACAAACTTGGCGAATGGATTACTCTGTGGGGAGAAAATTATTCTAGCGATCTTGCTGGGACACAGTACTCTGTGGGGAGAGAAGTACTTTGCTGAAATGTTTGATGATAACTCCGCTGGGGATACCGTTGTTATGTTGGAAGTGTTAATAGACTTCGCTGGGGAATAAACTTTGCCGAGGACGATCTTTCTGTGGCTTTTGGCTGAGGATAACCCAGTTATATCCTGGTATGGAAATAACCTTTGAATAAAGCCGAGAGACACGTTCGTACTCTGTAGGGGATAAGCTTCCAGAATCTACTGGGGATAAGCTTATTGCTGGGGAGATGGATTCAAACTTTCATGGGGAAATCTTGATTGGACTCTCCTGGGGAAATTTTTGAACTGTAATTTTTGTAAGCTGAAAGAGGGAACCTATGTCGGGTTGCCTGATGATGAGCTCGTGTAAAACCGCATCTTGGAAAGAAGGACACCTGTGTAGGGTTACTTTGAGGTTGGGCTCGTGTGGAGCTGCATTTGGAGTTGAAGGAAACCTGTGTAGGGTTTACTATCAATGAGTCCGTATAAAACTGCATCTTTGAAAATAGAGGACCTGTGTAGGGTTTCTAGGTGACGAGTCCTTGTAAAACTGCATCCTTAAAAATAAAGAACCTGTGTAGGGTTTCTAGGTGACGAGTCCGTGTAAAACTGCATCCTTAAAAATAGAGAACCTGTGTAGGGTTTCTGGGTGACGAGTCCGTGTAAAACTACATCTGGAGTTTTGAGAAGGAAACCTGTGTAGGGTTTACTGATGACGAGTCCGTGTAAAACTACGTCTGGAAAGAGATAACATGTGTAGGGTTACTTCGGGATAAGTTCGTGTAAAACCTCTGGAGGAACCGGGGTAAGGCTACTGCAGGGTAAGTTCGTGTAAAACTTCTTGATGAACCGGGGTAAGGTTATCTTTGAGGTAAGTCCGTGTAAGACTTCTGGAGGAACCGGGGTAAGGTTACTGCAGGATAAGTTCGTGTAAAACTTCTTGATGAACCGGGGTAAGGTTATCTTGAGATAAGTCCGTGTAAGACTTCTGGAGGAACCGGGGTAAGGTTACTTGTGGAGGGTGAGTCTGTGTAAGACTTCGTCTGAAAATTGAGAAGGAACCGGTGTAGGGTTGCTTTGATGATAAGTCCGTGTAAGACTTTTTCTGAAAGAAAAGGAACCGGTGTAGGGTTGCCTGTGGATGAGTCCGTGTAAGACTTTGTCTAAAAGTTGAGAAGGAACCGGTGTAGGGTTGCCTGATGATTATTAAGTGGATGATTGTCCTGTTTGGTTTCGGATGTTAACCCACGATCTGGAATTTGTAAAGGTAGATGGTAATCATCTTTGTATTAACCTTTCCTTGGTACTTTGGTTGACAGAGCAACTGGATCGCCTGGACGACTCATTATTGCCCCTGTTTCTGAGGTGAGGGGAAAAGATATCTTATGGAGGTGTTGGATGACTGCCGATTGACAAATCTTCCCTTTGGTAGGCAAGTGACGAGATGCCGGGACATAGTCGTACGCTCTTTATCCCTAACTTTTGCCTGGACTGCCCTTTCGGGTTTTCAGTCCACCGGGATACCCATTTTTGCCCAAGTCGCCTTTTCAGGTTTTCGACTTGCCGGGTGTACAGATTTTTTCATTTTCATCCCTTGCTTTTGCCCGAACCCTTTTGGTTTGCCGGGAAGCCCTAATTTTTGCCTAGGTATGTCAACCTAGCGGGTCTTTTATCGTGCGTAGTATTTTTTCGACTATGTCCACGCTCTTAGAATGCAGGGAGGTGCCCCTGGCTGCTTGTGTTGCCATGCCACCAGAAGATCTTCGTTTGATCGTCCAATGCCCCAAGTGACTTAGACGGAGATTTGCCCCAGGCTATTTGGCCTTTAAGAGATTCTACGAATCTTGATTGGACTGCCCCAGATAATAGACCATGGTCATGTCTGCCCCTTGATTGGAAGTGCTTTTGTTCACCAGATATTCTTCGTGCGAATTTTCCTGCTGTTTAAACAAAAAGTCATATGCAAACAATGTTATATCAAAAATGCAAAGCTTATGTCTGTCTTGAAGATTTTGAAAATGCATTCTTTTTCATAAAACAAGTGAATGTTTGTAAAACGTGATGTCAACTCCGTATTTACCGTAGGCCTTAAGGAGTCAGGATACCTTTGTAACAGTATGCTTTCGAACTAACCCATGCTTCAGCTAGGACTTTTAAGGGTTATAACGTGGCCTGGTTCACGGTTTAAGAAACAAAGGATAAGGCTTAAAATGTATTTGTACCCACCCGCTCTTCGTGATGTTCTTCGATCCTAAACTCAGCTAATCGTGCATCAGACTTTGTTTGAGTCTTTGCTTTGATATTCCGGTGATGGTTCGGACATTGACAATTTATTTTGAATAGGCAATCATTTCTTTTTTGTTGAGGGTTTGTAGGACCTCTTTATTTTTTGATTTTGTTATCCCTGTTTTTTGCCTGAACTGTTTCTTTTGTGATTACAGTCAGCGGGATGCCCCAGTTTCGTAAGTCTCCTTCATAGGTTTTTTGACTTATTGGGCTTTTTTATTTTGAGAGATATAATGACTGCCTATCCTTGTGATTATTCGGAATCATCATTGTCTTCTTTTTTTTAAGGACCTCTTTGGTGCTATTTGTTATGCACTTGGATCAACTGAGAGAACTACCCTGCCCCAGGTTATGATAAAGGGTTTTAATTTTCGAAAAGAAAAACTCCTACTTCTTTGGCCTAGAGGGGTTGACGAGGGATTATCATCCTTATAACTCCAGTGTTTAGGAATTGAAACAATGCCTGTACCTCATCAGCGGGGTCTGTTCAAAAGCATACTGTAGATTGTGGTATCGTTTTCGTCATCCTCCCTCAAGAGGCTTAGAATTATTAGTCAAGAGTTGATCATCACAAAAAAATATGAAAGCAGCTTTAAGTATAGTATGCATAATTAATTCAAGACAGACATGTGTAATGCATTCATGAAGTAAAAGAGTTTAACATGATAATTGTTTGTTTGAACAAGAAAAGAAAAATACAACTTGAATTCAAATGAACAAAAATCTCTCAATCCTAGCCATGTTTTGGCAAAGGAGCAGTGGTCACAATGGGAGTCTCAGCAGGCTCGAACTCGATCTCCTTAGCATCGATCATATTCTGGATTTTAAACTTCAGCGCCCAACAGTCCTCAGTATCGTGCCCTGGGCTATCAGAATGATAAGCACACCTCGCCTCTGGATTGTAGTTTGGAGAGGAGGTCTTGGGATTTGCAGGAGGGTTGATCACCGCAATCAGTTTCATTTTCAACATATGCTGTAATGCCTGGGACCATGGCATGTTGATGTTGGTGAACTGTCTTTTAGGCTCGTATGGCCTTCGCTGATTTCCCTTTTGTGGTTGTCGGCGTGGTGCAGAACCAGAGATCATGACTTCCCCTGCCTGTTGGTCACGACGACTCTTTTGACCGTATGCAGCATTAGACTCTTTCTTGCCCATGTAAGGCTTTTGGTGAGTATCCGAAGGTGTGGCCTCCTGAATCTTCCCACTCTTGATACCAGCTTCAATTCTTTCCCCTGTCAGAATGAGGTCGGTAAACCCTGCAGATGAGTTACCAATGAGATGATTGAAGAACGGCCCAGATAGGGTCCCTAAGAACATATCAACGAGTTCCCGATCAGTCAAAGGTGGTTGTACCCTCCCAGCAAGGTCCCTCCATCTCTGCGCATATTCTTTGAAACCTTCTCCCAATCCTAACGACATACCCTGGAGTTGGGTACGTGTAGCAGCGAGGTCGGCATTATACTGATACTGCTTGTAAAAAGCAGTAGCCAACTCCTCCCAGTTACGAACCTTGGTCCCATCCAGCTGATAGAACCATTCGAGATGAGTCCCTGAAAGACTCTCCTGGAAGAAGTGGATCCACAAGTTCTTGTCCATGGTGTATGGTTGAATCTTCCGCACATAAGATCTGAGATGCAGCCTGGGACATGATGCCCCATCATACTTAGCAAAAGTAGGAACCTTGAATTTGTGTGGGATCACCACACTAGAAGATAGACCCAGGTCTCCGAAATCCAACCCAGGCACTTGTTAAATTTCCATGGCATTCAGACGATCCTCTAGTTGCTTGTACCGGTCCTCAGTTGGAGCGTACTGCTCATCATCAGTCTCGTTGTCGGAGACCTCTGGACTAGGAACCTCTCTCCCTTGGGGACTGCCTTCCCCCACAGATGGAGTAGTCCTCTCAGCTTCATTCTGCAGTGTGTTCCCAGATCTGCGTCTAGGGTTGAATAAAACAGTCCTCTTCTTCTTCTTCTTCTTCTGAATCAGAGTCTTCAATTCCTTTTGACCCTGGGCTAGGCTCACAATCAACTCCTGGAACTGGGCATTCTGGGCCTGGAGGGCCTTGATAGCTTGTCCATTGGATGATTCAGGATTCATGATGACTGCTGAAATGAATAGCAAAGAGGGTAAGTGACCTGCAACAAGTGTACCTGTAATGCAATGATATGTATGATATGCATGCAATGTTTTCAAGGACCTCGCGGGATAAACAAAGAAGCTTGTTAGAATTTGAATTCGGTGGCTTGATTGAAGGAACTTCCTGTTGTTGAGAGTCCCTCTTCAAGGGTCAAAAGGCTCACCATATCCAGTGGGTCATAGCCCTTGACAACCTTGGCTAGAGGAAGAATAAATCCCCTTTGCCCCTTACTGGACAGTTGGTTCATCATGACCTGCATCACAAGCCCTTGAGATCCTTGAAACGGGTTAGTCCTTATGCGGGATGCATGCAATGGTATGATGTTATGCTATGCATGGGGTAATGTAGGTAAACCCTGTTATGAGTCCCAATTAAGGACCGTAAACAAAACCTGCAAGAAACTCAAGTGTCAGATAACAAGCATGCAAATAGTCAAGTTGGAAGGCACACAAGTCACACAAGACAAATCCCTTAAAGTTTAGGCCAGCATGAGGTCTAGGTATTACCCTCTTTCAGTTTGTTGGTTCATACCTGTCCTATCAAAAGTAACCGGGTTCTTAGAGGATCCCAATATCACTGAATTGCTTTCATTGTTCATCGTTTCGATTTAGCCACTGAACTGGCGACCGAAATATTCCAGGAAAGCAACCCTCAATTGAGTGTAGTATCGAGTATCAACCAACCTCGGACTGCACCAAAGTCAGTTATCTCACTACCCTAAAGAGGCCAAGATAGTTCAATTAAGGTTCCTAAGGTCAGTTGATACTTCACGACACCACATGGAGGCCCCGTACTCTCCTTGACTGAACTCAAGGGTTACCGATACACACTAAAGTGCCACATCAACGTAGCAGACTGTTTCAACCATGTCGGTATACCCCGCACAGTTCCCTCACAGCCTTGTTGCTACTTTCTAAGAAGGTATCCCCCAGATCCGGGTTAGGACCTATAGAACTCCCGAGACAGTCCCACAATTTAAAGCAAACAAGTCAAAGCAATTGAAAACACATTTATGAACTATCCTAAGGTACAGCTCACTTTAAGAGTATTCCCCAGCAGAGTCGCCAGTTCTGTGATCGGTGGATCTGGAACTGACTGTTTAACGCTGGATCGCGAAATGTCGCAGTAAGCAAGAGTCGCCACCGTCTTTTATTTTCTCCAACATGGAAAGGACAAAAGCACAGAAAAATTCCTTATTGAGATTAGTTCTCGGTTCGGGAGGTAGATTTATAGAAAGGGAAGGTGTTAGCACCCTTTCTATCCATGGTTATCCATGGGCTCTTAGATACTTGCTCATTTGTGTTTTCAAAAATGTTTGTTTGCTTTTCAAGTGTGAGTGGGTTTGAAAAAGTTTCGTTTAAAGATTTCATATCGACTCTTGTATCAGTCCTCAAGAGTGTTTGAAAAATTGTTTTGAAAGGTTTTTGAAAGTGTGAGGTGTGAAAAGTATTTTTTTGATTTGTTTTGAATTAGAGCTAGTATTTACGAGTCATCTACCTACCCTAAGGAATTAGGCTGTGTAAATGTCTTTAAGGTAGTGCCATCCCACCATTGAGAGGTAGGTAGCACCACCGTTGGAGGTGTTCGGGTCAATTCGAGTTTAGGGACAGTGTGGTCACCGAGCAATAGTAAGATACCTTAGAAGTTACCCTTATGCCATCGATCTTTTTATTCCGAGGCAACCGTTTCGAGGCAACTATTTCGAGGCAACTATTTCAATGGAACATAAGGACTCACTAAGACGTCCTATACTCGACGACCACGTTTCGAGGGGCAAGGCAACAATGTGATCACCAGAGCAACAGTAGGACATCTTAAAAGCTACCCTTATGCCATGTTCATGGACACAAGGACTTACTAAAACGTCCTATACTCGACGACCACGTTTCGAGGGGTAAGGCAACAATGTGATCACCAGAGCAACAGTAGGACACCTTAGAAGCTACCCTTATGCCATGTTCATGGACACAAGGACTTACTAAAACGTCCTATACTCGACGACCACGTTTCGAGTGGTAAGGCAACAGTGAGGCGTACCCTAGGAGTGGTGTGTGAATTGTGTGTCATTTTCAGTTATATTTGTCTTGTCATGCATTTAGTGATCTACGCTTTGATTTTATTTTTGGGCATACATTCTTTCATGTGATTAACAGTTTAAAGGGTGCGGAAATTAAAATGCGGAAAAATAAAGGTCCTACGCTATTACAAGGCGCGGGTCTACATCGCCAAATTAAACCAAGACCCGATTTGAAATAAAAGTACGGAAAGTAAATAAGTCTCTAATTATTATTACAAGGCCTTGGGGCAATTACATAACATTCATAAAAGAAATGAAAAATAAATGCGCGAATGGAAATAAGAATCGAGTGCGAGGGCGTTGGACCCTTTAGAGAAATTACATTGAAATTATTAAATTAATTAAATTAAATAAAAGAAATAACTTATTTTTTTTGGATGTTTTTGGATTTATGAAATTAAAGAAAATTAAATTGGAATTAAAAGTTAAATAACTCTAGTTCTAAATTGTTTTTAATTTATTAAAAATAATGCATTAAAGTTAAAACCTAAAATTAAAACTAAATTGATTATAAAATTTATTTACAAATATGAAACTATTAATGGATTAAGTTAAATAAATTATTTTTTTTATTTTTTGTGATTTTTATGATTTTTTTATATTTTATGAAAATTAATTTTGATGAATTAACTAAAATAAATAAAACAAATAAATAGAAAAAAATGAAAAGAAAGAAAATAGTATGCAAACCAATGGGGGGTGTTGACCCCAATTTTGGAGGTAAATTGAGGAATTTTGGCCCATCAGGAGGAGGCCTTTTTGACTTTTCTGGGATTGTGTGAGGAGCTGTTGACAGCATGCACGATGGACTGCAGATCTTGGCCATTGGATTGACCTCCTGGGCGCGTGGCAGGCAGAGGCATGTGCGTTGTATGGTGGGCCTCTGGTCATATGCTGCATAGAAACACTTGAAGCAAAATAATAGAAATTGTTTGGGGGACCTGGGATTCGAACCCAGGTCCCAACGTTTACCAAGCCTCTTGTCCACCAACTGATCTGTTTGAACGCGTTGTACATAGAATAAAAAACAAATAATATAAAACAAAATTGACGTTAATGATATAGAAATAAAAAAAGCGCGCTGGAATTCAAACCCTCCAACCAGGTCTCGCCACATGATCTTCTTCTCCGTTCGTCCCTGAAATAAAAGAGGTAGCGGGGGTTTTAAACCCCCCCAAAACACAGGCTTTTTGAAAAGTGAATAGCTCATATGGACATATAAATAGGGCGCGAATAGTTGGTTGAATCCGTCTGGAGGTCCTGATTCTAACCATGGTAATTGGATATCCTGATTTTACAGTGTGTGCAAACGCCCAATTTGAAGCTTGAGAAAACCTAAAACATTTCAATGGCATATTTCGCTACAGGCATTGTAAACTCAATTAAATCATGCTATCAGCTTCAAAACATTCACATTAGTCCAAATCCATGATTAAAAATGAAAAATGCTGCATGAATAATGAAATACGAATATCAAAATTTTCAAAGAAGGTCAGACTTGGTTATACCGATTCTTTGCGTATGGAGGGTTGAATTTGATTGGAATAGCTTCCTTAGGATGTCAGCAACGTGTTTGGATCGGAATGAGGGTCTGAAACGAGCTCTAGAAGTGTTTTCAGTTTCGAAAATTTTGGCAAAAAATGCAAGTTTGCTTCTGAGTTTTGGGTGCAGTTTTTGGTCGTCTGTATGCTTCTGATCACTTGTATATGTCATATGCAATGAGTTTCAATTGGAATTAAGGGCCAACAATGCAAGGCTTTCAAGTTCAAGATTTTCCATAAACCTCCATTAACAACTTTCCATTTTTGAGCCAATTTTGAATTCTTGCTTCATTTAGCCTTGGCACGAATATGGGATATGCATAATGGTGATTCAAAGTTAATCAAAGCCAAAAATCCCCCTTAATTAACCTTTTTGATTTTTATTTGATTTTAAAGGATTTAAAATGAATTAAATCCAAAAAATCTAATAAAAATGAAAAAAATTAATTTTAAATATTGAAATAAAAGGTGGGACACGTGGGAAGCATGGTCAAGCTGATTCAAGTGGAAAAAGTGGGCCCCTTTTGTCAAAAATGAAGTTTCAAGGATAAATGATTTTGGCCATTTCACAAAAATTTCCCAACTTCTCCAATGCATATCTTGCTCAATTTTTAAGCTTTGATCATGTTCTTGGATATTTTGGAAAGGTCTTGAAGTCCTATAACCAATGTCTTTGGTCCCATGTCATTTTGATTTACCAATCTCAAGTGATGGTCTTTGACTTAAAGTCCCTTTTTGTTGACTTTTGAAAATGACCTATAATGTTGAAATTGATAACTTTTGGTGAGAGCATTTCTTGGACTTGGAATGTGAATATGAGTTGTAGGAAATGTCCTCCCCTTCAAGATGAGCATTGGATGGGATTTTTCTGATGAACCATGAAAAAGTTATGCCTTGGTCAAGTTACAGTTGACTTTTCAGCTGTCCAAAAATAGAAACTTTTGCATCTTGAGACTTTTTGAGCCAAACTTTGAGAATCATGATCAAGCATTGATCAAATGATGTTTGTGGCTTCAAAATAAGATGTTGACCAAAAATTTTGACTTTTGACTGCCAAATGACCATTTTGCCCCTACAGTTGACTGTTGAGCAATTAGGGTTTTTTGACTGTGAAACTTGACCTTGTGAGCCTTGAAACTTGACATGTAGGTGCTTGACAATGTGTATGAGCATATGAGACTTGATTGAGCCCTTGAAAACCTCAACTTCCTTGCAAGAACCAAAACCCTAATTTGCATGGCTTAGGAGGATGGTTTGACTGTGTAGCCCTTGAGTAGACTTTGAACCCTTTGAGGCAAAACTTTGAAGATTATGGGAGGGCAAATTTTGGGGTACAACAGCCAAAAATCTTGAAGTTTTACGATGGGTTGACCATAATTTACTTTTTTAACCAATACAATTGATTTTCAGTCATCTGATCAATTGACTGAGCAAAATTGTGATCCAAGACTTGAAACTTGGAATGAGTATTCTTGGAGGTATATAATGAACCATGAAAGTCATTTTAGGCATTAGAAGTCCAATTGACCTTGTGAAAATCAAAACCCTAATTTGGGGTCCTAGTGCTTAATAGGTGATTAGACCTAGTCAACACTTGTGCAAACTTGAGCTATTGAAGATATTTTGTGAGAAATATCTTGAAAAAAGAGATGGAAAATTTTAGGGTACAACAGCTTCCCCTATTCAATCTTCTTAAAACTGAAGAGTTAGATTGGCGTGTCCGTCATTCGTGACTTGAAGGTAGAAGATGATTGAACACTAAAGTGCCTAGAAATTTGCACTCGTTTGTGCACAACGTAGTTGGTTGATTATCGAGAATGGGATTAAAGATGCCATTTGGAGAGATGATGGAGTGTTTTCAGAGATGGGCTTATAGGTGCCATCCAAAGTAACCGTTGGTAGACTTTAGACTAAATCTAAATTTGAATTCTACTCGATAAACATTAGAGTAAACCTGGTGGCAATTTAAACTGAAACAACAGACGTCCTTTGCCTATTTTTTAGTTGGAAAAAAATAAATCTAAACCAGAAGAGGTATTTAGTTTGCCTATCTTTAACTAGAAGAAGTAAATATAAACCAGAAGAAGTCTTTTGTTCGTCTGTCTTTAACTGGAAGAAATAAATCTAAACCAGAAGAGGTCTTTCGTTCGCCTGTCTTTATCTGGAAGAAGTAAATCTAAACCAGAAGAGATATTTCATTCACCTGTCTTTAACTGGAAGAAGTAAATCTAAACCAGAAGAGGTCTTTCATTCGCCTATCTTTAACTGGAAGAAGTAAATCTAAACCAGAAGAGGTCTTTCATTCGCCTGTCTTTAACTAGAAGAAGTAAATCTAAACCAGAAGAGATCTTTCATTCGCCTGTCTTTAACTGGAAGAAGTAAGTCTAAACCAGAAGAGGTCTTTCGTTCTCCTGTCTTTAACTAGAAGAATTAAATCTAAACCAGAAGAGGTCTTTCGTTCTCCTATCTTTAACTGGAATAAGTAAATCTAAACCAGAAGAGGTCTTTCGTTCGCCTGTTGTAGCAGTAGAAATGTTTAAGACTAAGCCATTGGATTGAATTGACTTATACAGATCAAAATAAAAATCTCCACCAGGCTTTATTGTTTCCAAAGGAATGGGAAAAGAGAAAATAACCCAAAAAGAGGGGGGAAAGATTCAAGGTAATGGGGTTGGTTATGCAAAGGGAAGGTATTAGCACCCTAAACATATATGGTACTGCGTAGGAACCTCTTTGTAAAAGCTGTATATTTTGGCTATAAAATGTTGTATGTAAAATAGATGGTGGAAGTGAGAAAAGAAATATATATTTTTTTATGATTTTTGCACCCTCCGCGGTTGTGAACCTTTAGTGCCTAAGTACCACCTTTCGTGTAATAGGGGATCAGGGTACACGTAATTCCTCTTTGAAAATTTTTAAAACACAAGTGTGTTGGTTAATTTTATGATATAAGACATCATCGTCATTGTCCGTGTGGAAAACATACTTACTACCCATAATCGTGAGAAATGAGAATTTACATCATCTCAAAGTGGAGGATATGGCTTGGATTTTAAAATCAACAATGCCTCACTCGACATCCAAGTGGAAAATATCTCTCTTCACTTCACATTGTAGAAGTATAGTTGTTTTCATCACTACAAGGATTGACAAGAGTCTAATCTTTTGAGAAATTTTTTTTAAGGTAAAAGCCAAAGTGGAAAAATGGTTTGAATGAGATTGATTGATTTTTAGTCTTCTCACAAAAAAATAAAGAGTCAAGGTATTATTAATTTTATTTGAAGTTTATTTGTAAAAGATGTTTTGAAAATGCATGGACCTAAGTCCAAGTTTATTATGAAAGTAATTTAAGTTTAAAGAACAAAGAAGAGTTTTCAAAAAAAAGGAAGAACATTTTTTTTTAAATTGAAGAAGATGGGAGGAGAAGAAGAGACTATCCTAAAGCATAAGGTAAAAGCCAAGGATAAGAACCATCTAACCAACTAGAAGCCCATACTTGACATTATGAGCCAAGATAGAATTCCCATTCTTTGGATTGAAACAAAGCAAGCAAAGATACTAGACCTCTTGCGAGAACCAAACTTCAAGTGTATTAAGGATTCACAAAAATTGGGCAGAGTAACAGTTGTATATGGGTGAATTTCAGATTACAAACAAAGTATGTAATCACAATAATCTGCACACAAAGAAAACAAGCAACCCAATGTCTTGAGGTAAACCTCAAGAACTCTAGACAAAATATCAATTAAGGTTACAAGGTTTCTGACATAGGCCAAGGTCTCTAATCCTAAGTCCAAGAAGTCCAATGTTCCATAGTGCCAAGGATAGTAATCAAATAGTCCAAGTACCATTAAAGTTTTTTTATGGTTCACGTTGATTATTAAGTGTCTTAGAAGAGAAAAGAAAAGCTCAAGTGAGCAAAGTAAACATGGCAAGAAAGTAAATTCTCAAGTGAGCGAAATAAAATGGCATGAAATGTAATGCTTAAAGTAAATGATACATAAAGCACAAAAAATAAGGGCATAAAGTAAAAAACAAATTAATAATTAGTGGTTAGTTGGATGACCATCTTGAAACTTGCATTTGGAACTCATTAGAGGATTGGTAGAATCAAAGCCTCCACACAACAAGTTGCATTTGCTTTTTGTCAAGTATATCATCCATTTGAAATCCTCAAAAGTACCATTTAATGATCAACGATGTTTAAGTGATCCACGTTGACCAAAAGTGTTGTAGATCCATTAGAGGATTGGTAGAACCAAAGCCTCCGCACAATGCATCTCAAGGTTATTGGATCAAAGAGATCAAATTAACATACTTGGGCTTGCAAACATAGGTTTGGGCCACGAATGATCATTTATTCGAATCAGGACAAAATTTAGCGCTATGTTAAGCAATCGTAAGTGGACTTATGTAGAAGTCGCGCCTATTTTGAGGCCGGTAAATAGCAATCTATGCACCATTTGTTTTAAGACATGATATAGAGATCATGCTCCAATAACACTTAGTGCAATAAGAAAGGGATGAGATGAAGAGGGATGGGAGAGAATATACAAACCACTTTTGAATTAAATTTAAATCAACCTATTATTAAAATCATTAATCCTTTTTGTGGAGTTAGACTCAACACCATGGATCCAATGATGTTAACAAAGTCCATGACCAAAAATTTAATCCAAGATCAACCAAAAAATAATCACAAAATAATATTGTATTTAATATATACATAAAAAGGTTATTTTTAAATAAATTTAAAACAGAAATAAAGGAGAAAAATATCAACTATATTCAAATTAATCAAGAAATAAACAGTGAGACCAAAGAAAAATCAGAAAAGGGCTCAAATATTTTTACAAAATTTTTGGTAATTTTTTAAGGTCAGAAACTATTTTTTAAAATTTAAAGAAATGAGTAAAATAAACTAAAAATGATAAAAAATACCAAATTCAGAAATAAAAAATAAATGAGGTCACCGATATTTGTCACAATATCATTGGATCATTCCATAATTTTTTCAGAATTTAAAAATGTATAAAAGTATTTTTAAACATTTAAAACAAATCAAATAAATTGAAAATTTATAAAAATATACCAAAATACAAAATAAAATTATGAAAAAATAAAAATCAGAAAGAGAATAATCAAAAATATTTTTCATACTTTTTTCAGATTTTTTGGACTAAAAATGAATTTTCTATGATTTTTTGAAGTTTAAAACAATTAAATATAAAAATCAGAAAAGAAAATAAAAACCAAAAAAATATGGGCCATCTGAACAATGTCAAAACGTATTAGTAAACAGATCAAGTGGACCTGACGCGTTGTGCATGTTATGGACTTTAGTGAATAATGCATAAGATCATTAATTAAATCAGTTTTTTGAAAAAACACAGATGGCGCGCCTTCATTTGTTGGAAGATGACACGTTGGTCATCTTCAACCTCCAGCCACTCCTAAAACCAGGTTGCTCAATCTGTAAAATTAGAGCACGAGACCTATGCTATTCGCTCCGTCTCTTCAAGACAAAGACAACCACACCTTCGCGACAAATTTATATAAACTGTAGCTCAAGCAATTTGGAAGTAAAGTCTTGAAAATGGATTTGAAATTTCATGATCAAAACAAGCTTCCAGATAAAAGTAAGTGTTGCAACTAGAACCAGGACAATGAGAGCATCACAATGATATCAAATTTTTGAAGAATTGATGAAGGAATCTACCTATTGAAGTTGAGTTGCAGAGCTCAGAAACTGAACTTCTATGGAGAAATATAGGGCGCGATTCTTGAATGTAATTATATGGTTAGCTTCAGGGAAGATCAGGGAAGGTGAATTGATGGAAAAATGGATTGAAAAAGGCTTTAGAATAGATTTAGAAGTTACAAAATTCTGAGTTATGGAACAAGTTTAGCAGGGTGATTCTGGCTATCCAAGATTGAGGAAATGAATGGGGGGGGTGACCCTCTATTTATAGGGAATCAAAAGGAATGTTCAAGCGTTTGAAATGATGAAGTTTGGAGGGAAATCATGTGAACCTGATGCACGAGCAAAGTGTGATCTCATTTCCATCAAAACTCATCCAATCCTTGCGTTTTAAGAGTCTAATCTACTTTGGCAACTTGGTTTAACATGTTTAGATCACAAACACATGCTAATTTGATGTTTAGAGGCCAAAATATGAATTTCAAATTCTGACTTATGAAGAAACTTCAGTTCCAAGTTACCAAGTTCAATCCAATGGCATTCTCAGCTTAAGGGGTCTTAAGGCATGATTCTTGATGCTTTAGAAAGATGAGGTTACAAGCTTTGCAATGGAAAAATAATGGAATCAAATGGATGCTTGAGCTGGAAGTTGCATTGAGTCAAAGTTGAAGAAAAAGGGTTGACTTTCCATACTTTCCGAGGTTGGTTGATACTCGATACTACACTCAATTGAGGGTTGCTTTCCTGGAATATTTCGGTCGCCAGTTCAGTGGCTAAATCGAAACGATGAACAATGAAAGCAGTCCCGTGATATTGGGAACCTTAGAACCCGGTTACTTTGATTAGGACAGGTTGAACCCACCCACTTCAAGAGGGTAGTACCCCAAACTTCATGCTGGCCTAAAACTCTAAGGGCTCTTTTGTGTGACTTGTGTGCCTTTGTACTTGCCTACTTGCATGCTTGTTAGCTGACACATGAACTACTTACAGGTTTTGTTTATAGTCCTTAGCTAGGACTCATGACAAGGTTTACCAAATTTCTTGCAGGTTTTGTTTATAGTCCTTAATTGGGACTCATAACAAAGTATACTGAATTTCTTGCAGGGTCTGTTTATAGTCCTTAATTGGGACTCATAGCAGGGTTTACCTACATCACCCCATGCATAGCATGACATCATACCATTACATACCATTGCATACATCCTAACCCATTTCAAGGATCTCAAGGGCTTGTGATGCAGGTCATGATGAACCAACTGCCCAGCAAGGGGCAAAGAGGATTTATTTTCCTCTAGCTAAGGTCGTCAGGGGCTATGACCCACTGGATATGGTGAGCCTTTGACCCTTGAAGAAGGGCTCTCTACAACAGGAGGTTCCTTCAATCAAGTTGCCAGTTTCCAACTCTAACAAGTTTCTCTGTTTACCCTGCAAGATCCTTGAAAACATCACATGCATGTCATACATCTCATTGCATTGCAGGTATCCCTTTGACAGGTTGCTTACCCTTCTCCGCTGCTTATTTCAGCCAATCATCATGAATCCTAAATCATCATCCGAGCAGACTATCAAGGACCTCCAGGCTCAGAACGCCCAGTTCCAAGAGCTGATCCTGAATTTGACCCAGGGGCAACAAGATCTGAAGGCTCTGCTCCTGAAGAAGGAAAAGAAGAAGAAGAGGACTGTCTTGTTCAGCCCTAGACGCAGATCTGGGAACACCCTGCAGGACCAAGCTAAGAGGACAACTCCATCTGTGGGGAAAAGTAGTCATCAAGAAGAAAGGATTCCCAGCCCAGTGGTCTCCGACAATGAGACAGATTTCAACGATGAACAGTACCCTCCGGCTGAGGACAGGTACAAACAGTTGGAAGACCGGCTCAGTGCTATGGAGATACAAAAGGTGCCTGGCCTGGACTTCGAGGATCTAGGTCTGTCTTCTGGGGTAGTGATCCCGCGCAAATTCAAGGTACCTGCCTTTGCTAAATACGATGGGGCATCCTGTCCTAAGTTGCATCTCAGGGCTTATACAAGGAGGATCCAGCCCTATACAGCTGACAAAAACTTATGGATCCATTTCTTCCAAGAGAGCCTTTCAGGGACTCAGCTCGAATGGTTCTATCAACTGAGTGGAGCCAATATCCGCAGCTGGGAGGACTTGGCCACTGCTTTCTACAAGCATTACCAGTACAACGCTGATCTCGCTCCCACGCGCACTCAGCTTCAGGGAATGTCTATGGGTGCAGGCGAAGGTTTCAAAGAATATGCTCAAAAATGGAGAGACCTTGCTGGAAGGGTACAACCACCTCTAATTGACCGTGAGCTCGTTGACATGTTCTTGGGGACTTTGTCTGGTCCATTCTTCAACCACCTAATTGGGAATTCTGCTGCTAGGTTTACCGATCTTGTCTTGACTGGGGAGAGAATCGAAGCTGGTATCAAGTCGGGGAAGATTCAAGAAACCGCACCTGCTGATGCTCAGAAAAAGCCCCACAGTGGAAAGAAAGAGTCCAATGCTATACATGGTAAAAAGGGTCGTCATGATGTAGGGGCAATCCAGATTTCTGATCCCACGCCCGTCCAACCAAGAAAGAGCAATAGGCGTAGGATAAAGCATCAAGATAGGAAGTATACTGACATCAACATGTCTTTGTCTCAGGCATTACAGCAACTGCTGAGGGCAAAACTGATCACACTAAAGGATCCTCCTCACAATCCTCATACTTCCTCTTCCAAGTACAACCCGGGTGTGAGATGTGCCTACCATTCTGACAGTCCTGGACATGACACCGACGACTGTTGGACCCTGAAGAACAAGATCCAAGACCTGATTGACGCCAAGGAGGTCGAGTTTGAACACTGATCCTACACCAAATCATCGAGAATGTCTTTTGTTCATTCAAATGTTCAAGTTGTATTTTTCTTTGATTGTTCAAACATTTATTCATGTTAAACATTGTTATCACATTAATGCATCGCTTATGTCCGTTTTGAATCAATATATTCGTATTCACTCTATGCAAATTATTTTCATATTTTTTCTGATGTCAACTCTCGTTAATTCTAAGCCTCTTGAGGGAGGATGACGAAAACGATACCATAATCTACAGTATGCTTTTGAACAGACCCCGCTGATGAGGTACAGGCATTGTTTCAATTCCCAAACACTGGAGTAATAAGGATGATAATCCCTCGCCAACCCCTCTGAGCCAAAGAAGTAGGAGTTTTTCTTTTCGAAATTTAAAACCCTTAATCATAACCCGGGGCAGGGTAGTCTTCTCAGTTGATCCAAGTGCACAATGAATGGCACCAATTGAGTTTTTCCAAAAAAACAAAAGACAGTGATGGCTCCGAACAATCAAAAGGAGAGGCAGTCATGATCAAAAAAAAAATCATAAACGAAAAACTCATTAAGTCAAAACCTATGAAAGGGACTTACGAAACTGGGGCATCCCGCTGACTGTAATTCCGAAAAAGGAAACAGTTCAGGCAAAAAAGAAAGGGATAACAAAATCAAAAAAGAAAGAGGTTCTACAAACCCTCGACAAAAAATGATGACTGCCTATTCAGAATAAATCATCAATGACTGAACCATCACCGGAAAATCAGAATGAAGACTCAAACAAGGTCTAACGCATGATCAACTGAGTTTAGGTTTGAAGAACGTCACGAAGAGTGGGTGGGTACAAATAGTTTGAGCCTTTATCCTTTGTTTCTTAAGCCGTGAACCAGGCCACGTTATAACCCTCAAAAGTCCCAGCTGAAGCGGGGGTTAGTTCGAAAGCATACTGTTACGAAAGGTATCCTGACTCCTGAAGGCCTACGGTAAATACAGAGTTGACATCATGTTTTACAAACATTCACATGTTCTATGAAAAAATGCATTTTCAAAATCTTCAAGACAGACATAAGCTTTGCATTTTTAACATAACTTTGTTTGCATATGACTTTTTGTTTGAACAGCATAGAAGTTCGCACGACGAAAGCCTAATGAACAGAAGCACTTCCAATCAAGGGGCATGGCATGACTATTGTCCATCGTCTGGGGCAGTTAAGTCAAGATCCAGAGAATCTCTCAAAAGGCCAAAAAGCCTGGGGCAAATCTCTGCCTGAGTCACTTGGGGCACTCCAGCAACAAATCTTGCCTGATCAAATACCTTCTGGTGGCATGGCAAAACACTGCTAACAGGGGCAACTCCCTACATTCTGAGAGCGTGGACATAGTCGAAAAGATACTACGCAAAATCAAAGACCCGCTAGGTTGACATACCTAGGCAAAAATAAGGGCTTCCCGGCGAACCAAAAGGGCTCGGGCAAAATGAAGGGATGAAATGAAAAAAATCTGTACACCCGGCAAGTCGAAAACCTGAAAAGGCGGCTTGGGCAAAAATGGGTATCCCGGTGGACTGAAAACCCGAAGGGGCGGTCCAGGCAAAAGTTAGGGATCAAAGCGTACGACTATGTCCTGTCATCTTGTCATCTGTCTACCAGAAGAAGGTTTGTCCATCAACAATTATCAGCACCCCACAAGTGCCTCCCCCATAGAAACAGGGGCAGTAAAGAGTGGTCTAAGCAATCTGATTGTTCTATCCTCCAAGGTATCAGGGTAGGTTCCGTGGAAGAACATAACCAATACAGTTCAAAACTTCCCCAGAGAATCCAATCCAGTTTCCCTAGGAAAATTGGAATTCATATCCCCAAGCAGTAAGCTTATCCCTAGTAGATTCTGGAAGCTTATCCCCTCACAGAGTACGAACGCGTCGTCCGGCTTGATTTAAAGAGTTATTTCCTTAACAGGATATAACTGGGTTATCCTCAGCCAAAAGCCACGGAAAGAGCGTCTTCGACAAAGTCTTCTTACCCCAACGAAGTCTATCAACACTTCCAATACAACAACAAGGGTATCCTCAGCAAGTCATCAACAATTCAGCAAGGCATCCCTCTTCCCACAGAGTATTGCTTCCCAGCATGGTCGCTAGAGTATTTTTCTCCCCGCAGAATCTACCATTCGCCAAGTTCATTCCGCAACGGAGTCATCTTCTCCTACCGGTATTCTTGCAACTATCATCCCCAGCGGAAGCAAAATCTATTCTTCAACATCAGCCCAGGATACGACTTCCCGGCACCCGTCAAGGATTTACTTTCCTAGACGAAAAACACATTCATAAAACGTCACATACATCATTATAGCATGCATAGACGCATCATATCACCCCAATCTCATTTATTTTTGAGAACATCTTAAAATCAGGCAATTCATGCATTATGACATTGCATACAACTAATTCATTACTTTTTCAGGAAAGAACGATCAACAGATAAAAGTCTTTACCCGTTGAGGTAGCAATCGTCCCAGATTCCTTCATCATCCCGCTGAGGTAGTAATCGTCCCAGATTCCTTCATCACCCGTTGAGGTAGTAATCGTCCCAGATTCCTTCATCACCCGTTGAGGTAGTAATCGTCCCAGATTCCTTCATCACCCGCTGAGGTAGTAATCGTCCCAGATTCCTTCATCATTCTGCTGAGGTAGTAATCGTCCCAGATTCCTTCATCATTCCGCTGAGGTAGTAATCGTCCCTGATTCCTTCATCGCCCTGCTGAGGTAGTAATCGCTCCTGATTCCTTCATCGCCCTGCTGAGGTAGTAATCGCTCCTGATTCCTTCATCGCCCTGCTGAGGTAGTAATCGCTCCTGATTCCTTCATCATTCTTCTGAGGTAGTAATCGTCCCAGATTCCTTCATCATTCTGCTGAGGTAGTAATCGTCCCAGATTCCTTCATCGTCATGCTGAGGTAGTAATCGTCCCAGATTCCTTCATCGTCCTGCTGAGGTAGTAATCGTCCCAGATTCCTTCATCATATATTCGGAGTAGCAATCGTCTCAGATTCCTTCATCACATCCTTATCAAAAAACCTCTCTAGTCCAGCTAAATCGACTCCCAACAGATTTTTCTGATGAAGACTCAGTAGAAGTTATCAGGTTATAATGTCCTATTGGTTCTCTCTCCGACGGTGCATGAGATTTCCATTTTAGGTTTTTCTTTGAGATTATAATTCCATTTTGGTTCTCTCTCCGACGGTGCATGAGATTTCCATTTTAGGTCTTTCTTTCAGATTTTATAATTCCATTTTGGTTCTCTCTCCGACGGTGCATGAGATTTCCATTTTAGGTTTTCTTTAAGATTATAATTCCATTTTGGTTCTCTCTCCGACGGTGCATGAGATTTCCATTTTAGGTCTTTCTTTCAGATTTTATTTTCCTATTGGTTCTCTCTCCGACGGTGCATGAGATTTCCATTTTTAGGTTTTCCTTTGAGATTATAATGTCCTATTGGTTTTCTCTCCGACGGTGCATGAGACTTCCGTTTTAGGTCCAGCTTTCAGGTTATAATTTCCTTTGGTCCTCTTCCCGATACTGCGAAGACGGTAATTCCCATCAAGATTTTCTCAACGAGCGTTGTTGAAGTTAAAGTCACTCAAGGTTCTCTTACCATTCATGCTAAGGCAGTAACCATCTCTGGTTCATTCATCGCCGTTTGAAGCTCCAGACTCAGCTCCTGTAACCAGTCAGGACACATCTATATCAAGCATCTGAAATCAGCTCCTGCAACGTGTCAGGTACTCATTTTTCTTTTGCAGGTATGCAGGTTCTCGCTAAAGAATCTCCTACGTGATCAACATCCAGATGGCATCTATAAGCCCATCATCCTATTCATCAACCCCCAAATGGCATCTATAAGCCCATTCCCCCATCACTGCTACCATGTGAGCGCAAATTTCTGGGCACTCTAGTGTCCAATCATCTTCTACCTTCGGATTACGAAAGGCACGTCAGCCAATCTGCATCCTCAGGTCTAAGAAGATTGAACAGGGGCAACTGTTGTACCCCAAAATTTGCCCTCCCATATTCTCCAATAAACTGCCAAGTCAAGCTACAAAATTCCCCAAGAGTTGCACAGTGCAAAGGCCTCCATACAGTCAAAACTAGGGTTTTGAGTCTGATCAAGAAAAGGAAGTGTTCAAAGGTTCAATCAAGTCTCATATGCCTACAAACATGGTCAAGCATCCTCATATCAAGTTTCAAGGCATTCAGCTCAAGATTGCACAGTCAAAACCCTAAATTGCACTACAGTCAACTGTAGGGGCAAAATGGTCATTTGACAGTCAAAAGTTCAAATTTTTGGTCAACATATCATTTTGAAGCCACAAACATCATTTGATCAATGCTTGATCATGATTCTCAAAATTTGGCTCAGAAATCATCAAAGATGCAAAAGTTGCTATATTTGGACAGTTGAAAAAGTCAACTGAAATTGACCAGGGCATAACTTTCACATGGATTATCAGAAAAGTTCCATCCAAAGCTCATTTTGAATAGAAAGACATTTCCTACAACTCATCTTCATACTTCAAGTCCAAGAAATGCTCTCACAAAAAGTTATCAATTTCAACATTATAGGTCATTTTCAAAAGTCAACAAAAAGGGACTTTAAGTCAAATGACATAACTTGAGATTGGAAAATCAAAATGACATGGGACCAAAGGCATTGGTTAAAGGACTCAAAGAACTTTCCAAAATGTCCAAGAACATGAGAAAAGCTTAAAAATTGAGCAAGTTATGCCTTGTAGAAGTTGGGAAATTTTTGTGAAAAGGCAAAAGTCAACTATCCTTGAAACTCCAATTTTTGACAAAAGGGCCCACTTTCTTCCACTTGATTCATCCTTGTCATGCCACACACGTGTCCCATGATTAATTTCAAGATCAAACATTGATTTTTCTATTTTATTTAATTTTTGATAATTTAATTCATTTTAAATCTTTAAAAATTCAAATAAAATTCAAAAACCAATGGAATAGTGTCATTTGAATTTGGACAACTTCCATATATCATGGGCCAGCTCACAAACTTATGCTAGGGTTAAATTGCACACCAAGTCTTGGTTTGCTTAAAAAAAGGGAAAATTGGTTAATGGTGAAAACCCTAGGACTAGTTCTCTCATGAGCATGAATCAAGGCTAGCTAGCAAGCTAATTCTCTTCCCTCATAAGTGCTAAGTCAAACCCTAACCATAACACACCAAATGCTGCGCTCAAAAGCTCATTGAAAACTTGAAATTTTGACTTGAAAATTAAATTCTGAAATCACTATTAGAGGTGGATTCAAGGCATAAAAGTTTTTCTAGTAGTTTCCTCAAGCCCTCCTGATCACATTGCAATCCCTAACATCCATCAATACGCGAAGAATTGCTACATAGAACCCTCCCTGTACAGCAAGAAAGTGTTGATCGTGTTTTCAATTTTAGACATCCCCATTGCATTTTAATTGTATATTCATGTTCCTTACAAAGTTTCCAAACTAACCATTGTGTTTAATTGCATGTTTGTTGACCATACGCGATTTCACCATGTTCACATTTTAGGGTTTTCAGGTTGTGGTTTTTAGGGCTTTTACAATACTGTAAAATTAGCCTTCCAGACCATGATAGTCATACTCAGCAAGCCTAGACGAAGAAGAAGCACTATTCGCGATGGATTTATATTCAAGGATAGCCTAATCGCTATTTTCTTGAAACCAGCCTAAGACCACGCTTCCAAAACCGCTGCCATACGTGCTTGATTCAGAAAAAAAAGAAACACGTGAAGAAGACGATCACGTGGAAGGCAATGGTTGGTGCGTTTAAAAACTTCGCGCGCTGGACCACAATTGCCTTGGTTTTGTTTTTTTATTATTTATGTGATATAATATAATAACATGAACGTGATGGCTCAGCTGGCAGGTGGACGTACTTGTAACCCTCATGACCTGGGTTCAAGTCCCAGGTCTCGACAAATTCCATATTATTTTGCCATAATAATTTCCATGCAGGCACCACACTAAGGATCATCATACACGCTCAGTGATCAACGTCCACGCGTCCACCCCATTCAGATCAAAGGCATAGGATGGAGAAACACGCTACGCTCCCAGTCAATGCACCACACGCTAGGCAAAAAGTCAACGAACTCAAAGATAAATGGGCCAGATTACCAGGCCTGTACCTCACAATTGGGATTTCCACCCCCCCCCCTGGTCTGCCTTTCCTTCATATTTTCTTTTCTTCCAATAATTGTTTTATTTATGTTATTTGCTTTATTTTAATTAATTAATTATTCTTACCATATATAAAATATCACACAAAAATCAGAAAAGATAAAATATAGTAAATAATTTTTATTTTGTATAATAAATTAGCATGTAAATAAATTTAGTTTTAATTAAGTTATAATTTTAATCTTTTTAATAACAAAAATCCAAAAATAGAATTAGGTTAATTAACAATTTCTGTTCCTTTTAAATTTTCTTTTTTTATCACAATATTATTTATTTATTTATGTTATTATTTTTTTTTTTATAATTAAATGTATATAAATAACTTAGATTTAAATTAGGTTAAAAATTCAATCTTTTTACAATAAACATAAAAAACATTAGAATTAGGGTTTGACATGTTAGTTTAATTTCAATCAATTCTTTTTCTTTTAAATCTTAAAAAATACAAAAATACCAAAAACATTTAATTTTCATTTTTTATCTTAATTCCTTATTAATTTAATTTTTTTTTGCGAAAGGGTCCAACGCCCATTGTTTTAATTATTTTATTTCGCGTATTTACTTTATTGCTTATTATAATTATGTAATTCTCCCAAAGCCTTGTAACAATTTTTACTTTCTCGCACTTTTATTTGCTTTATTTACTTTCTGTCAAATCGGGTTCGGTTTAATTTTGGCGATGTGGACCCGCGCCATTTGTAATAGTTTAGATTTATTTTCCCGCAAATATTAACTGTTAACCAAGCATGAAAGAATGAATGACATAATAAAATCAAGCGTAGAACACCAATAACATGAACAAGACAAATATCAATGAAAACAACACACGAACCGCACACACCACCCCTAGAGTACGCCTCACTGTTGCCTTTCGAAAGGTGATCGTCGAGTAGAGGATGTCTTAGTAAGTCCTCATGATCCGGGAACTTGGCATGAGGGTAGCTTCTAAGGTGTCTTCCCATTACTCCGGTGATCACCATGTCCCTACAAACTCGAATTGACCCGAACATCTCCAACGGTGGTGCTACCTACCTCTCAATGGTGGGATGGCACTACTTTAAAGGACATCTACACAGACGAATTCCTTAGGGTAGGTAGGTTCTCAAGGATACTTGCTCTCTTCAAAAACAAACAAAAATCTTTTCACACCGACACTTTTCAAAAGCTTTCAAAACAAATTTTTCAAACACTCTGACGTACGAGTCGAACTGAAATTTTTCAAAGAAACTTTTTAAAACCCACAATTGAAAAGCAAGCAAACATTTTGGAAACACATTGAGCAAGTATTTAAGAGCCCATGGATAACCATGGATAGAAAGGGTGCTAACACCTTCCCTTTCTATAACCTACCTCCCGAACCGAGAGCAATCTCTTTAAGGAATTTTTCTGTGCTTTTGTCCTTTCCATTTGGAGAAAATAAAAGACGGTGGCGACTCTTGCTTCCGCGACATTTCGCGAACCAGCTTTAAAACAGTCAGTTCCAGATCCACCGATCACAGAACTGGCGACTCTGCTGGGGAATAAAAACTTAAAGTGAGGTATACCTTAGGGCTAGGTCATAACTATGTTTTCAATTGTCTTCTTTTCTTGCTTATTGTGGGTTGCTTGGGAGTTCTATAGATCCTAACCCGGATCTGGGGGAATACCTTCTTAGAAAGTAGCAACAAGGCTGTGAGGGAACTGTGCGGGGTATACCGACATGGTTGAAACAGTCTGCTACGTTGATGTGGCACTTTGGTGTGTACCGGTAACCCTTGAGTTCAGTCAAGGAGAGTACGGGGCCTCCGCGTGGTGTCGTGAAGCATCAACAGACCTTAGGAACCTTAATTGAACTATCTTGGCCTCTTTAGGGTAGTGAGATAACTGACTTTGGTGCAGTCCGAGGTTGGTTGATACTCGATACTACACTCAATTGAGGGTTGCTTTCCTGGAATATTTCGGTCGCCAGTTCAGTGGCTAAATCGAAACGATGAACAATGAAAGCAGTCCCGTGATATTGGGAACCTTAGAACTCGGTTACTTTGATTAGGACAGGTTGAACCCACCCACTTCAAGAGGGTAGTACCCCAAACTTCATGCTGGCCTAAAACTCTAAGGGCTCTTTTGTGTGACTTGTGTGCCTTTGTACTTGCCTACTTGCATGCTTGTTAGCTGACACATGAACTACTTACAGGTTTTGTTTATAGTCCTTAGCTAGGACTCATGACAAGGTTTACCAAATTTCTTGCAGGTTTTGTTTATAGTCCTTAATTGGGACTCATAACAAAGTATACTGAATTTCTTGCAGGGTCTGTTTATAGTCCTTAATTGGGACTCATAGCAGGGTTTACCTACATCACCCCATGCATAGCATGACATCATACCATTACATACCATTGCATACATCCTAACCCATTTCAAGGATCTCAAGGGCTTGTGATGCAGGTCATGATGAACCAACTGCCCAGCAAGGGGCAAAGAGGATTTATTTTCCTCTAGCTAAGGTCGTCAGGGGCTATGACCCACTGGATATGGTGAGCCTTTGACCCTTGAAGAAGGGCTCTCTACAACAGGAGGTTCCTTCAATCAAGTTGCCAGTTTCCAACTCTAACAAGTTTCTCTGTTTACCCTGCAAGATCCTTGAAAACATCACATGCATGTCATACATCTCATTGCATTGCAGGTATCCCTTTGACAGGTTGCTTACCCTTCTCCGCTGCTTATTTCAGCCAATCATCATGAATCCTGAATCATCATCCGAGCAGACTATCAAGGACCTCCAGGCTCAGAACGCCCAGTTCCAAGAGCTGATCCTGAATTTGACCCAGGGGCAACAAGATCTGAAGGCTCTGCTCCTGAAGAAGGAAAAGAAGAAGAAGAGGACTGTCTTGTTCAGCCCTAGACGCATATCTGGGAACACCCTGCAGGACCAAGCTAAGAGGACAACTCCATCTGTGGGGAAAAGTAGTCATCAAGAAGAAAGGATTCCCAGCCCAGTGGTCTCCGACAATGAGACAGATTTCAACGATGAACAGTACCCTCCGGCTGAGGACAGGTACAAACAGTTGGAAGACCGGCTCAGTGCTATGGAGATACAAAAGGTGCCTGGCCTGGACTTCGAGGATCTAGGTCTGTCTTCTGGGGTAGTGATCCCGCACAAATTTAAGGTACCTGCCTTTGCTAAATACGATGGGGCATCCTGTCCTAAGTTGCATCTCAGGGCTTATACAAGGAGGATCCAGCCCTATACAGCTGACAAAAACTTATGGATCCATTTCTTCCAAGAGAGCCTTTCAGGGACTCAGCTCGAATGGTTCTATCAACTGAGTGGAGCCAATATCCGCAGCTGGGAGGACTTGGCCACTGCTTTCTACAAGCATTACCAGTACAACGCTGATCTCGCTCCCACGCGCACTCAGCTTCAGGGAATGTCTATGGGTGCAGGCGAAGGTTTCAAAGAATATGCTCAAAAATGGAGAGACCTTGCTGGAAGGGTACAACCACCTCTAATTGACCGTGAGCTCGTTGACATGTTCTTGGGGACTTTGTCTGGTCCATTCTTCAACCACCTAATTGGGAATTCTGCTGCTAGGTTTACCGATCTTGTCTTGACTGGGGAGAGAATCGAAGCTGGTATCAAGTCGGGGAAGATTCAAGAAACCGCACCTGCTGATGCTCAGAAAAAGCCCCACAGTGGAAAGAAAGAGTCCAATGCTATACATGGTAAAAAGGGTCGTCATGATGTAGGGGCAATCCAGATTTCTGATCCCACGCCCGTCCAACCAAGAAAGAGCAATAGGCGTAGGATAAAGCATCAAGATAGGAAGTATACTGACATCAACATGTCTTTGTCTCAGGCATTACAGCAACTGCTGAGGGCAAAACTGATCACACTAAAGGATCCTCCTCACAATCCTCATACTTCCTCTTCCAAGTACAACCCGGGTGTGAGATGTGCCTACCATTCTGACAGTCCTGGACATGACACCGACGACTGTTGGACCCTGAAGAACAAGATCCAAGACCTGATTGACGCCAAGGAGGTCGAGTTTGAACACTGATCCTACACCAAATCATCGAGAATGTCTTTTGTTCATTCAAATGTTCAAGTTGTATTTTTCTTTGATTGTTCAAACATTTATTCATGTTAAACATTGTTATCACATTAATGCATCGCTTATGTCCGTTTTGAATCAATATATTCGTATTCACTCTATGCAAATTATTTTCATATTTTTTCTGATGTCAACTCTCGTTAATTCTAAGCCTCTTGAGGGAGGATGACGAAAACGATACCATAATCTACAGTATGCTTTTGAACAGACCCCGCTGATGAGGTACAGGCATTGTTTCAATTCCCAAACACTGGAGTAATAAGGATGATAATCCCTCGCCAACCCCTCTGAGCCAAAGAAGTAGGAGTTTTTCTTTTCGAAATTTAAAACCCTTAATCATAACCCGGGGCAGGGTAGTCTTCTCAGTTGATCCAAGTGCACAATGAATGGCACCAATTGAGTTTTTCCAAAAAAACAAAAGACAGTGATGGCTCCGAACAATCAAAAGGAGAGGCAGTCATGATCAAAAAAAAAAATCATAAACGAAAAACTCATTAAGTCAAAACCTATGAAAGGGACTTACGAAACTGGGGCATCCCGCTGACTGTAATTCCGAAAAAGGAAACAGTTCAGGCAAAAAAGAAAGGGATAACAAAATCAAAAAAGAAAGAGGTTCTACAAACCCTCGACAAAAAATGATGACTGCCTATTCAGAATAAATCATCAATGACTGAACCATCACCGGAAAATCAGAATGAAGACTCAAACAAGGTCTAACGCATGATCAACTGAGTTTAGGTTTGAAGAA
The DNA here is from genome assembly GCA_948472305.1 of Vicia faba. Lineage (NCBI taxonomy): Eukaryota > Viridiplantae > Streptophyta > Magnoliopsida > Fabales > Fabaceae > Vicia > Vicia faba. Next base: position 756,422,494 of record OX451737.1, read on the forward strand.
CGTCACGAAGAGTGGGTGGGTACAAATAGTTTGAGCCTTTATCCTTTGTTTCTTAAGCCGTGAACCAGGCCACGTTATAACCCTCAAAAGTCCCAGCTGAAGCGGGGGTTAGTTCGAAAGCATACTGTTACGAAAGGTATCCTGACTCCTGAAGGCCTACGGTAAATACAGAGTTGACATCATGTTTTACAAACATTCACATGTTCTATGAAAAAATGCATTTTCAAAATCTTCAAGACAGACATAAGCTTTGCATTTTTAACATAACTTTGTTTGCATATGACTTTTTGTTTGAACATCATAGAAGTTCGCACGACGAAAGCCTAATGAACAGAAGCACTTCCAATCAAGGGGCATGGCATGACTATTGTCCATCGTCTGGGGCAGTTAAGTCAAGATCCAGAGAATCTCTCAAAAGGCCAAAAAGCCTGGGGCAAATCTCTGCCTGAGTCACTTGGGGCACTCCAGCAACAAATCTTGCCTGATCAAATACCTTCTGGTGGCATGGCAAAACACTGCTAACAGGGGCAACTCCCTACATTCTGAGAGCGTGGACATAGTCGAAAAGATACTACGCAAAATCAAAGACCCGCTAGGTTGACATACCTAGGCAAAAATAAGGGCTTCCCGGCGAACCAAAAGGGCTCGGGCAAAATGAAGGGATGAAATGAAAAAAATCTGTACACCCGGCAAGTCGAAAACCTGAAAAGGCGGCTTGGGCAAAAATGGGTATCCCGGTGGACTGAAAACCCGAAGGGGCGGTCCAGGCAAAAGTTAGGGATCAAAGCGTACGACTATGTCCTGTCATCTTGTCATCTGTCTACCAGAAGAAGGTTTGTCCATCAACAATTATCAGCACCCCACAAGTGCCTCCCCCATAGAAACAGGGGCAGTAAAGAGTGGTCTAAGCAATCTGATTGTTCTATCCTCCAAGGTATCAGGGTAGGTTCCGTGGAAGAACATAACCAATACAGTTCAAAACTTCCCCAGAGAATCCAATCCAGTTTCCCTAGGAAAATTGGAATTCATATCCCCAAGCAGTAAGCTTATCCCTAGTAGATTCTGGAAGCTTATCCCCTCACAGAGTACGAACGCGTCGTCCGGCTTGATTTAAAGAGTTATTTCCTTAACAGGATATAACTGGGTTATCCTCAGCCAAAAGCCACGGAAAGAGCGTCTTCGACAAAGTCTTCTTACCCCAACGAAGTCTATCAACACTTCCAATACAACAACAAGGGTATCCTCAGCAAGTCATCAACAATTCAGCAAGGCATCCCTCTTCCCACAGAGTATTGCTTCCCAGCATGGTCGCTAGAGTATTTTTCTCCCCGCAGAATCTACCATTCGCCAAGTTCATTCCGCAACGGAGTCATCTTCTCCTACCGGTATTCTTGCAACTATCATCCCCAGCGGAAGCAAAATCTATTCTTCAACATCAGCCCAGGATACGACTTCCCGGCACCCGTCAAGGATTTACTTTCCTAGACGAAAAACACATTCATAAAACGTCACATACATCATTATAGCATGCATAGACGCATCATATCACCCCAATCTCATTTATTTTTGAGAACATCTTAAAATCAGGCAATTCATGCATTATGACATTGCATACAACTAATTCATTACTTTTTCAGGAAAGAACGATCAACAGATAAAAGTCTTTACCCGTTGAGGTAGTAATCGTCCCAGATTCCTTCATCATCCCGCTGAGGTAGTAATCGTCCCAGATTCCTTCATCACCCGTTGAGGTAGTAATCGTCCCAGATTCCTTCATCACCCGTTGAGGTAGTAATCGTCCCAGATTCCTTCATCACCCGCTGAGGTAGTAATCGTCCCAGATTCCTTCATCATTCTGCTGAGGTAGTAATCGTCCCAGATTCCTTCATCATTCCGCTGAGGTAGTAATCGTCCCTGATTCCTTCATCGCCCTGCTGAGGTAGTAATCGCTCCTGATTCCTTCATCGCCCTGCTGAGGTAGTAATCGCTCCTGATTCCTTCATCGCCCTGCTGAGGTAGTAATCGCTCCTGATTCCTTCATCATTCTTCTGAGGTAGTAATCGTCCCAGATTCCTTCATCATTCTGCTGAGGTAGTAATCGTCCCAGATTCCTTCATCGTCATGCTGAGGTAGTAATCGTCCCAGATTCCTTCATCGTCCTGCTGAGGTAGTAATCGTCCCAGATTCCTTCATCATATATTCGGAGTAGCAATCGTCTCAGATTCCTTCATCACATCCTTATCAAAAAACCTCTCTAGTCCAGCTAAATCGACTCCCAACAGATTTTTCTGATGAAGACTCAGTAGAAGTTATCAGGTTATAATGTCCTATTGGTTCTCTCTCCGACGGTGCATGAGATTTCCATTTTAGGTTTTTCTTTGAGATTATAATTCCATTTTGGTTCTCTCTCCGACGGTGCATGAGATTTCCATTTTAGGTCTTTCTTTCAGATTTTATAATTCCATTTTGGTTCTCTCTCCGACGGTGCATGAGATTTCCATTTTAGGTTTTCTTTAAGATTATAATTCCATTTTGGTTCTCTCTCCGACGGTGCATGAGATTTCCATTTTAGGTCTTTCTTTCAGATTTTATTTTCCTATTGGTTCTCTCTCCGACGGTGCATGAGATTTCCATTTTTAGGTTTTCCTTTGAGATTATAATGTCCTATTGGTTTTCTCTCCGACGGTGCATGAGACTTCCGTTTTAGGTCCAGCTTTCAGGTTATAATTTCCTTTGGTCCTCTTCCCGATACTGCGAAGACGGTAATTCCCATCAAGATTTTCTCAACGAGCGTTGTTGAAGTTAAAGTCACTCAAGGTTCTCTTACCATTCATGCTAAGGCAGTAACCATCTCTGGTTCATTCATCGCCGTTTGAAGCTCCAGACTCAGCTCCTGTAACCAGTCAGGACACATCTATATCAAGCATCTGAAATCAGCTCCTGCAACGTGTCAGGTACTCATTTTTCTTTTGCAGGTATGCAGGTTCTCGCTAAAGAATCTCCTACGCGATCAACATCCAGATGGCATCTATAAGCCCATCATCCTATTCATCAACCCCCAAATGGCATCTATAAGCCCATTCCCCCATCACTGCTACCATGTGAGCGGAAATTTCTGGGCACTCTAGTGTCCAATCATCTTCTACCTTCGGATTACGAAAGGCACGTCAGCCAATCTGCATCCTCAGGTCTAAGAAGATTGAACAGGGGCAACTGTTGTACCCCAAAATTTGCCCTCCCATATTCTCCAATAAACTGCCAAGTCAAGCTACAAAATTCCCCAAGAGTTGCACAGTGCAAAGGCCTCCATACAGTCAAAACTAGGGTTTTGAGTCTGATCAAGAAAAGGAAGTGTTCAAAGGTTCAATCAAGTCTCATATGCCTACAAACATGGTCAAGCATCCTCATATCAAGTTTCAAGGCATTCAGCTCAAGATTGCACAGTCAAAACCCTAAATTGCACTACAGTCAACTGTAGGGGCAAAATGGTCATTTGACAGTCAAAAGTTCAAATTTTTGGTCAACATATCATTTTGAAGCCACAAACATCATTTGATCAATGCTTGATCATGATTCTCAAAATTTGGCTCAGAAATCATCAAAGATGCAAAAGTTGCTATATTTGGACAGTTGAAAAAGTCAACTGAAATTGACCAGGGCATAACTTTCACATGGATTATCAGAAAAATTCCATCCAAAGCTCATTTTGAAGAGAAAGACATTTCCTACAACTCATCTTCATACTTCAAGTCCAAGAAATGCTCTCACAAAAAGTTATCAATTTCAACATTATAGGTCATTTTCAAAAGTCAACAAAAAGGGACTTTAAGTCAAAGACCATAACTTGAGATTGGAAAATCAAAATGACATGGGACCAAAGGCATTGGTTAAAGGACTCAACGACCTTTCCAAAATGTCCAAGAACATGAGAAAAGCTTAAAAATTGAGCAAGTTATGCCTTGTAGAAGTTGGGAAAGTTTTGTGAAAAGGCAAAAGTCAACTATCCTTGAAACTCCAATTTTTGACAAAAGGGCCCACTTTCTTCCACTTGATTCATCCTTGTCATGCCACACACGTGTCCCATGATTAATTTCAAGATCAAACATTGATTTTTCTATTTTATTTAATTTTTGATAATTTAATTCATTTTAAATCTTTAAAAATTCAAAAACCAATGGAATAGTGTCATTTGAATTTGGACAACTTCCATATATCATGGGCCAGCTCACAAACTTATGCTAGGGTTAAATTGCACACCAAGTCTTGGTTTGCTTAAAAAAAGGGAAAATTGGTTAATGGTGAAAACCCTAGGACTAGTTCTCTCATGAGCATGAATCAAGGCCAGCTAGCAAGCTAATTCTCTTCCCTCATAAGTGCTAAGTCAAACCCTAACCATAACACACCAAATGCTGCGCTCAAAAGCTCATTGAAAACTTGAAATTTTGACTTGAAAATTAAATTCTGAAATCACTATTAGAGGTGGATTCAAGGCATAAAAGTTTTTCTAGTAGTTTCCTCAAGCCCTCCTGATCACATTGCAATCCCTAACATCCATCAATACGCGAAGAATTGGTACATAGAACCCTCCCTGTACAGCAAGAAAGTGTTGATCGTGTTTTCAATTTTAGACATCCCCATTGCATTTTAATTGTATATTCATGTTCCTTACAAAGTTTCCAAACTAACCATTGTGTTTAATTGCATGTTTGTTGACCATACGCGATTTCACCATGTTCACATTTTAGGGTTTTCAGGTTGTGGTTTTTAGGGCTTTTACAATACTGTAAAATTAGCCTTCCAGACCATGATAGTCATACTCAGCAAGCCTAGACGAAGAAGAAGCACTATTCGCGATGGATTTATATTCAAGGATAGCCTAATCGCTATTTTCTTGAAACCAGCCTAAGACCACGCTTCCAAAACCGCTGCCATACGTGCTTGATTCAGAAAAAAAAGAAACACGTGAAGAAGACGATCACGTGGAAGGCAATGGTTGGTGCGTTTAAAAACTTCGCGCGCTGGACCACAATTGCCTTGGTTTTGTTTTTTTATTATTTATGTGATATAATATAATAACATGAACGTGATGGCTCAGCTGGCAGGTGGACGTACTTGTAACCCTCATGACCTGGGTTCAAGTCCCAGGTCTGGACAAATTCCATATTATTTTGCCATAATAATTTCCATGCAGGCACCACACTAAGGATCATCATACACGCTCAGTGATCAGCGTCCACGCGTCCACCCCATTCAGATCAAAGGCATAGGATGGAGAAACACGCTACGCTCCCAGTCAATGCACCACACGCTAGGCAAAAAGTCAACGAACTCAAAGATAAATGGGCCAGATTACCAGGCCTGTACCTCACAATTGGGATTTCCACCCCCCCTGGTCTGCCTTTCCTTCATATTTTCTTTTCTTCCAATAATTGTTTTATTTATGTTATTTGCTTTATTTTAATTAATTAATTATTCTTACCATATATAAAATATCACACAAAAATCAGAAAAGATAAAATATAGTAAATAATTTTTATTTTGTATAATAAATTAGCATGTAAATAAATTTAGTTTTAATTAAGTTATAATTTTAATCTTTTTAATAACAAAAATCCAAAAATAGAATTAGGTTAATTAACAATTTCTGTTCCTTTTAAATTTTCTTTTTTTATCACAATATTATTTATTTATTTATGTTATTATTTTTTTTTTATAATTAAATGTATATAAATAACTTAGATTTAAATTAGGTTAAAAATTCAATCTTTTTACAATAAACATAAAAAACATTAGAATTAGGGTTTGACATGTTAGTTTAATTTCAATCAATTCTTTTTCTTTTAAATCTTAAAAAATACAAAAATACCAAAAACATTTAATTTTCATTTTTTATCTTAATTCCTTATTAATTTAATTTTTTTTTTGCGAAAGGGTCCAACGCCCATTGTTTTAATTATTTTATTTCGCGTATTTACTTTATTGCTTATTATAATTATGTAATTCTCCCAAAGCCTTGTAACAATTTTTACTTTCTCGCACTTTTATTTGCTTTATTTACTTTCTGTCAAATCGGGTTCGGTTTAATTTTGGCGATGTGGACCCGCGCCATTTGTAATAGTTTAGATTTATTTTCCCGCAAATATTAACTGTTAACCAAGCATGAAAGAATGAATGACCATAATAAAATCAAGCGTAGAACACCAATAACATGAACAAGACAAATATCAATGAAAACAACACACGAACCGCACACACCACCCCTAGAGTACGCCTCACTGTTGCCTTTCGAAAGGTGATCGTCGAGTAGAGGATGTCTTAGTAAGTCCTCATGATCCGGGAACCTGGCATGAGGGTAGCTTCTAAGGTGTCTTCCCATTACTCCGGTGATCACCATGTCCCTACAAACTCGAATTAACCCGAACACCTCCAACGGTGGTGCTACCTACCTCTCAATGGTGGGATGGCACTACTTTAAAGGACATCTACACAGACGAATTCCTTAGGGTAGGTAGGTTCTCAAGGATACTTGCTCTCTTCAAAAACAAACAAAAATCTTTTCACACCGACACTTTTCAAAAGCTTTCAAAACAAATTTTTCAAACACTCTGACGTACGAGTCGAACTGAAATTTTTCAAAGAAACTTTTTAAAACCCACAATTGAAAAGCAAGCAAACATTTTGGAAACACATTGAGCAAGTATTTAAGAGCCCATGGATAACCATGGATAGAAAGGGTGCTAACACCTTCCCTTTCTATAACCTACCTCCCGAACCGAGAGCAATCTCTTTAAGGAATTTTTCTGTGCTTTTGTCCTTTCCATTTGGAGAAAATAAAAGACGGTGGCGACTCTTGCTTCCGCGATATTTCGCGAACCAGCTTTAAAACAGTCAGTTCCAGATCCACCGATCACAATCATCAAGCTTCTTCGACATGAAAACTCCTTGAAACTTTTGAAGTGATTTGTTTATAACCCTTTTAAGAGAAGGATGTTTTTGGAATCACTCAAAAATACCAAAATATGGGCAAGATATGATTCTTTGAAGTTCAAAACTCTAGCTCCTAGATTAAGAAAATGTTTTGAGGAACTTTGACAATTTTGAACAAACTTCTTGTACCAACACAAATGATTTGTAAATGGAAGTTGTTAAGGATGGAAATGAGAACTAATAGTAATCAAAACCACTTCCATATCTTGAAAATTTAAAGAAATATGCACTTGTGACCAATAGGAACAAAGCCTTGTCCAAGCATGACAACTTCTCCAATCAACCCTTTGTACTTTTGAATCAAATTTGAGAACCTTGAAATATGGTGAAACAAAATAACCTTGCCATGCCATTTCTTCCAAAACAACTTCAATGCTAGGTTTGAACTTCTCAAGCTTTATTTCCTAGGGCATGGAAATAAACTCATGAACCCATGAAGCAACTTGCTAAATCTCATTGCCTTTACCTACATTAGTAACAAGCAAGACAAACCAACATTGCATTTCATTAATTAAAAGGAAAAATAAAGACAAAATATTCATGATCACAAAAGAAAAACAAGTCAAGGTGCTTGGTGATTCCTCAAAGAGAAAAGCTAAAGATATGGAGGAGAACCAAACGCCCTAATATGATCTTGTTGTGAATGAATCAATATGGTATGATGAAGGGATCTTAGGGGAAAAATTGGGGTACAACAACTGCCCTTATTTAAGTTTCTTCTATCCCGAGATACGAAGGTTAAAAATCTTTATGTCAATGCGATCGAAGATACTTAAATATAAAACAAACCCTCTTTTTGGCCCTAAGATGCCATGACATGCTTATGAATATGAGCGCACATGGAGAACTCCAAAGGGACGCAAAAAACCACTGGGGAAGCATCAAAATAAAGAAACAAGAGAGCAACCCAACCAGGTAAATAAATCACTGGTGGATCAAAAGACCTGACTTAGAGAGGATGGTAAAATGGTCATAGGATACACCAACTCTTACTGAAGGCGAAGCTACCAACGTTCACTGAAGGTAGAAAGAGGAAAGAAATGACAACACCGAAGTTCACTAAAGATGAGCTACCAACGTTCACTGAAGGTAGAGAGAAAGAACCATCGATGTTCACTGACGATGAACTACCAACTTTCACCGAAGGTAGAAGGAAAATAAATATCATAGCATCTCCGTTCACTAACGATGAACTACCAACATTCACTGAGGGTAGCAAAAAGATAATAATCACCAACTTTCAATGAAGGTGACCTACCAACTTTCACTAAAGGTAGAAAGAGAATATATCATAGCATCGCCACTCACTGATGATGAACTACCAACGTTCATTGAACGTAGCAAAAAGATAACAAGTTTCCCCAAAATTCTGGCATTTCACCTAGAACGGGTCTCAACTTCTTCTTTAACCAAGGCATTCTGCCTAGAAAGGATAATATATAAACTGTCTCAAATAAAGAGACCTGCTACTTGTTGTTATAGGAGGGATTATAAAAATGACTTTCTAGGGAAAGCAATAGGACTTCCTGGGGAATGAAGAATGACTTCCTGGGGAAATTCCAACATATTCCCGCTGAGGAGATAAAAGTTTTCTCCTGACGAAATAAATGCACATTTCCCAAACCAATGCTCGAAGCTCGCAGAAATCCAAAGTAATAATAATACTAGGGAATAAAGATTCAAACCAGAAATAAACTGAAGTGAAACAATCAACCAAAATACATCCTTTTAGAAATAAACTCAAGAGGGAAACCCAATCTATCCAGACAAAGAGCTGTACCGAAAGGCTAAAGCAAAAATCTTCCACGAGGGATAACTCAGTGGGGAATTTGAAAGAATATACGCTTTCTGCTTAAGGTCAACACTCTATTGGAGAGAGGACAAAATAAATCTGCAAAATAGGGTAGTATGTCAACAAAAAATATTAATGAATGTGAATGAACAATGATTTGCTAAATTTAACTATGCATGATGTATGTATGAATGTATGAGTGTTATCATGTATATGTTGAAAAAACAGACATATAACACTGGGAGTAACCAGGAAAAAGTAACTCAGGCACAACCAACACTCGGCTAAATCACATTCAAGGTGAACAATCCAAGAAAAAGTAAGCGCCAACTGAAGAAACAAAACCTACTGCCTGGTTTAACTTTACTGGGGAGAAACGTAATCCAAAAGTAAACAAATTGAAGCGATAAAATAGTACAGATACAGGGATATACCATTCTTCTCCAGGCTTCACTAGTGAATATCACTCAGACTTCAATGGGGAAACAAATTTTTTCAAATTTAACACTTCTATTGGGGACTGCAAAATCAATTTCAAGTAGAGCAGATGGATACCAAATCATCAAAACATTCACTGGGGAATTCAGGCCCATTTTGAAGGAGGAAAAATACATAAACTTTGTTAAGGCATATAATGTCCCATCATCAAGATATTAACTGGGGATTTCGTGTTGACTTCACTGGGGAGGTTAACACCATATTCTCAAAGGAAAAACCAATATACGTTCTTCACTAGAGAAACCAGAGACCCGTGTCCTTCGAGAGTAATTATTGTACCAACTTCTCTAGAAAAAGAACCTCTATTAAACAAATGAAAACTTCATTGGAGAAATCTCGAATTGAATCTTCATATCATGCAAACTCAGAAAAGAGGAGAAATGAATCAAAACTTGACCGGGGATACTCGAGTCACAAACCCAATACGGTTAAAACGTCCTAAGTAAACCTTCCCGGGGGAAACAAAAACTTCTCAAAACAACTGGAGTTCGTCCATTCATGGGATCACCATTTTTGTTGTTTTCCACTTGCATCACGAATTTTAAAGTAAAAACAAATTGTAAATTCTTTTTGAGAATCACTTTTGTTATTTTAATCTTTTTTCTTTGAAATTTATTATCAATAATAAATAAAGTCTTCGTAATCTAAATAAAATAAAGAAATACAAAGAATTAGGTAAAAGATCAAACTTCATTAATAGAATGGTAGTCTGCGAAAGGCGAGACTCCATGGATGATTACAAAGTTCGGAAAATGGTAATATATAATGGAAAAGATACATTGAGATACAATTACCATTATCCCCTCTAACAACTTTTGAAATCCCGAGCAGCAGCTTCCGTTTGAAGTATGATGAGGATCTGAGAAGATTGTTGCTTTAATGATCAAGTCTTATCTGATGTAGTTACTTGCCAAGAAAGTCCCTAACTTTTGCCTAAGTTGCCCTTGCGGGTTTTCAACTTAGTGGGAAATTTATTTTGTTTATGTCTTTAATTTTTTCCTATATCGCCCTTCCGGGTTTTTGGCCTACCGAGGCGCTCTTTTTTGCCTAAGCCGCCCTTTCAGGTATTCAACTTAGAGAGTTGTTCTTTTATTTCTTTAGGTGAAGTATTTCTTGACTGCATCAGTATTCATGGGACGTGGGAACTCCTCACCGTCCATAGTTTCAATAATTAATGCACCGCCAAAGAAGGCTTTCTTGACAACATATGGGCCTTCAAAATTGGGAGTCCACTTTCCCATAGAATTAGCATTAAAAGACATGATCTTCCTGAGCACGAGGTCACCTTCTCTGAATTCACGAGGTTTGACCTTCTTATCAAAAGATTTGTTCATTCTCTTCTGATATAACTGTCTATGACACAAAGCTATCATTCTCTTTTCTTCAATCAAATTCAATTGGTCAAATCGGTTTTGGACCCATTCAGCCTCTGACAACTTGGTTTCCATTATCACATGCAAAGAGAGAATCTCAACCTCGACTGGGAGTACAACTTCCATTCCATACACAAGGGAGAACATGGTTGATCCTGTTGAAATGCAGACAGATGTTCGATATCCATGCAAAGCGAAAGGGAGCATTTCATGCCAATCCTTATAAGTAACGACCATTATCTAGATAATCTTCTTGATATTCTTATTAGTAGCTTCAACATCCCCATTCATCTTCGGCCTGTACAGAGATGAGTTGTGATGGACAATCTTGAATTCTTCACACAGTTTGATCATCATCTTATTGTTCAAATTCAAGCCATTGTCGGTGATGATTCTGCTCGGCACACCATACCGACATATAAGATTATTCTTAATGAAGTGCACAACCACCTGCTTAGTAATATTAGCATATGAAGAAGCCTCCACCCACTTGGTTAAGTAATCAATTTCTACCAAGATAAAATAGTGTCCATTCGTAGATTTGGGTTCTATCATCCCAATTATGTAAATACCCCACATAGAGAAAGGCCACGCGGAAGATATCACATTGAGAAGTGTCGGAGGCACATGAACCTTGTCCGCATAAATCTAGAATTTATGACACTTCTTTGCAAATTTGTAACAATCAGATTCCATTGCCAGCCAATAGTAACCTGCTCTTAGCATCTTCTTAGCCATCGAATGTCCATTGGCATGAGTGCCAAATGAACCTTCATGAATCTCATGCATCAACATGTCTGCTTCGTGTCTATCCACTCATCTGAGCAAGACCATGTCATAATTTCTCTTGTACAACACATTTTCACTAAGGAAGAAACTTCCAGCCAATCTTCTCAATGTCTTCCTATCTTTCTTCGAAACACCAACCGGGTATTCCCGAGTCTGAAGAAAATTCTTGATATCATAATAACAAGGTTTTTCATCTGCTACCTTCTCTGTTGTAAACACATAAGCGGGCCTATCCAGTCGCCGAACCATAATTCGAGGTATATCATTCCAAGTATTCACTTGATACATAGAAGCCAGCGTTTCCAGAGCTTCTGCCATTTAATTTTCATCTATAGGATTGTGATGGAATTCAACTTTTTTTAAAGAAGGGTAACAACCTTCTAGCATAATCTTTGTAAGGGATCAAGTCGGGGTGACGAGTATCCCACTCTCTTTTAATCTGGTTTATTACCAAAGTTGAATCGTCGTACACGTCAAGAATTTTAATTATGATATCAATAGCTTCCTCAAGACCCATGATGCAAGCCTCGTATTCTGCCATATTATTAATGCAATCAAATGTCAACCTTGCAGTAAAAGGAATGTGTGATCCATGTGGACTGACGATCACAACACCAATTCCTTTACCGTAAGCATTCACAGCTCCATCAAATATCATACTCCAGCGAGATTCAGGGTCAGGACCTTCCTCAGGCAACGGTTCATCACAATCTTTCACTTTCAGGAACATCACATCCTCATTGGGGAATTCATACTCCACAGACTGATGATCCCCAACTGGTTGGTGAGGAAGATAATCTGCCAACACACTGCTTTTAATAGCTTTTTAAGTGCGGTATTCGATGTCATATTCAGATAACAACATCTGCAAGCAGGCAATTCTCCCAGTAAGAGCAGGCTTTTCAAAAATGTACTTGATTGGATACATTATAGAGATCAACCAAGTGGTGTGATTCAACATATAATGCCGCAAACATTTTGCCGCCCAGGCCAGAGCACAACATGTCTTTTCCAACATAGAATACCGCAACTCACAATCAGTAAACTTTTTACTGAGATAATAAATGGCATACTCTTTCTTCCCCGTTTTATCCTATTGTCCCAGAATACAACTCATGGATTTATCTAACACTGTCAGAAACATAATCAACGGTCTTCCTTCGACAGGAGGGAGCAAAATAGGAGGTTCGAGCAAATATTCTTTAATATTTTAAAATGGCCTTTGGTAGTCATCCCTCCATACACAACCTTGATCTTTCTTTAACAACTTAAAGATCGGTTCACATGTTTCAGTCATGTGGGAAATGAATCCGGAAATATAATTCAGATGCCCGAGGAACCCTCTGACTTGCTTTTCAGTTCTCAGTGCTGGCATTTCTTGAATTGCTTTGACTTTATCAGGGTAAACTTCAATTCCTTTCTGGATAACAATGAAACCAAACAATTTCCCTGATCAAACACCAAAGGTACATTTATTTGGATTCAAGCGGAGACGATACTTCCTCAAACGCTGAAACAACTTCAACAAATCTTCTACATGCCCTTCTTCAGTATGGGATTTAGCAATCATATCATCAACATATACCTTAATTTCCTTGTGCATCAGATCATGGAATACGGTTGTCATAGCCCTCTAGTACGTTGCACCAGCGTTCTTCAACCCGAAGGGCATCACTCTGTAATAGAATGTTCCCCAGGGTGTGATAAACGTTGTTTTTTCCATGTCCTCTAGAGACTTTCTTATTTGATTATACCCGGAAAATCCATCCATGAACGAGTATACTTTGAATTTTGTTGTGCTATCCACTAACATATCAATGTGTGACAATGGAAAATCATCTTTTAGACTAGCTTTATTTAGATCTATGTAATCTACGCACATGCAGACTTTTCCGTCTTTTTTTGGTATTGGGACAATATTGGAAATCCATTGAAGATACACTGACGTCACAAGAAAACCGGCATTAATCTTCTTTAGAACCTCCTCTTTGATCTTCACTGCCATATTTTGGTGTTCTTATCAACTTCTGTTTGATTGGCGGACACTCTGGCTTCAACGGTAAATGGTGCTCTACAATTTCTGTATCTAGACCAGGCATATCTTGATAAGACCAAGCAAAAATATCCACATACTCTTTCAACAACTCAATCAACTTGCTCTTCACACCAGGATGCATCAGTGCTCCAATTTAAACTTCTTTCGGATCTTCTTCTGAACCCAAATTAATTACTTCCAATGGCTATTTATATGGATGAATGGCGTTTTCCTCGCGCTCAAGAAACCGTGAGAACTCTTCTGGAATCTCATCATAGTCTTCTTCTTCGGAACCATACACAGGACATTCAAAATTGGGAGAGGGTGTAGGGTCATTGTATTCAACGGGTTTTCTAATTAATCTGCACATATGATTTATGATTGCATTTAGAAACTGACACATATAACAAGTGATCATGCAGATTGTATTTCAGTTATTATTTATTTTGAAAGTTTTTTTTCTGATTACCATTTTCCAAGAAAAAGCAGAAAATAAAGACACAATTTTGGAAACAAAGATAAATTTTATTATTTATCTTAAAAGTCACAGCAAATAGATAAGCCCATATAATATTAATACTTCCACTTTGGGCAGAGTGAAAGCTTTTAAAAAAGATTAACAAATCAAATTACTTTGAAACATGTATGCAAGAGGGAACATCAATGGTGGTTCAGTTCTGAACCCTAACTCCGTGCGTCACGTAATTTTTCATTTCCTGCTCTGCTTCATCTTCCACAATGGAATTAATCCTGAAAACAGTTGGATGAAGATAACCCCCACTACGGAAAATGTCTTGATACTTGCCTGCAGAAGACTTCGACTTCATGCTCTTACCTTTGTCATTCTTCAAAGAGAACCCCAAGCCGGCTATGTTCTTGTTTATAGGTGGATCCATAATCCGCCCCCAAACCTCACTGTGACCCTTACGCACAACGTGCTGCGTATCCTTAAACGAAACCATGGAATTCTCATTTCCTCTTATGTTGTCAATAGATAAAGCTTGGAATTGGGTTCCAACAGCAGCTTCATATGCCTCCACAATGCTGAAAGAGGACAAATGAGATATCAATAATGTCTATTCTCCATTTATGATCACTACTTTTCCTTCACGTACAAACTTCAGTTTCTGGTGTAAAGTTGAAGTGACAACCCCTGCCTCATGAATCCACAGACGTCCTAACAAGCAGCTATAAGTGGGTACAATGTCCATGACCTGGAAAGTAATCTTAAACAAATATGGTCCTATATGAATAGGCAATTCCACTTCACCAATAACAGATTTCCTTGATCCATCAAACACTTTCACAATGATGCCACTCAGGCGCATGGGCGTTCCTTGATATTTTAACTTCATAAGAGTTCTCCTCGATATAACATTCAAAGCGGATCCATTATCAATCAACACATTGGATAGTGAATCATTCTTGCAGTTCATAGAGACGTGGAGGGCCAGGTTGTGATTTCTCCCTTCATCGGGAAATTCATCATCGCAGAAACTCAGGTTATTACATGAAGTAATGTTCCCTACTACACTGCTGAATTGGTCTACTGGCATATCACTCTCCACAAAAGCCTGGTCCAATACCCTCATCAAGGATTCTTTGTGAGCAGATGAGTTCATTAATAAAGCCAAGATAGATATTTTTGAAGGAGTCTGTAGTAGCTGATCTACAATTCTGTAGTCGCTCATCTTGATTATATTTAAAATATCATCCACTTCTTTCTCTAACGTAGCTCCACTAGATTCACCCGTAGCCTTCTTGGTTCAATATTCTCAGTAATTTTCTTTCCAACACTAACATCTCCTCGAACAACTGGTGAAAATACACGACCGCTACGGGTCACTCTACTATTCTCAGCGATATTTCCAACATCATTCATTGGCTGGATAGGAACTTCCACTCCATCCTCTAAGATTATAGCATTGTATTTATAGGGTACAACCTTATATGACTTGTAGGGAACATGACCCGACAAACTAATCACCAATGGGGTAACAGCTGGCTTGCTATAATACTCAACTTAAAAATGGGCAGGTGCACCAAAACAAGGTACAATGACGTTTACCCCTTCTTCAACACAATCAGTCATTATTGAGTCATTTCTGGAAAACAAATTCTCATCTAAGGAGAAATACTCATCTACAGAGGCATACTCTTCATCCGACTCTTCTTCAGCCAAATAAACCTCATCCATATCAACTTCATGGTAATCATCCCTTTGACCTGTAATATTGATGGTTCCATTATCCAACAACAACTGAACACCTTTCTTCACGATTGAACATCCTCAGGAATATCGATAGCAAATTCGGCAAGATCCATACTGGTGTTCCACCTGACCAGCCAAGTGGCAGAAAGTAGAGTGCAATTGTACAAGATCCTCATTCATATACTCTACATCAAAAATTCTGAATTCTCCAGGACATCCAGAAACCATATTCACTTCCTCTTCATACTCTGCCCTAGGCCTAATTATGTGGATGAGGCCCTCATCCATCATCTCCTGCAAATCAACCTTTATCTTTCCGCAACCTTGTACGTATGTACTGCAAATAGAACAACCATCATGGTCATGTGTATAGTAGCTAAATTCACAGAGGTCTGTATGCATTTTCACCAAATCTCCTCTAACCAGATTAATATCAAAAGTCCGGAAGTCGCCTGGACAACCGACCACCATATTAACAACATTTGTTCCTTCATGCTTAGGTAGAGGATTGTCTTTCACATTAGGGCCTACATCCTTGAAAGATAGAATACCAAACTTCAAAAATTTCTACACCTCAATCTTCAAAGGATAGAAATTGTCAACATTATGCCCTGGTGCTCCCTGATGAAAAGCACATGTTTGGTCTGCCTTGTAATACCAAGGAAATGGTGATGGTACAACGGGAGGTGGTCAGGTCTGAACGGACTTCTTATGAATCAATGTCGGTAGTAATGCCGTATAGCTCATAGGAATAAGTTCATAACTCTCCCTTCTCTGATTATACCCTTGATTCCCCTGTTGGGATGGTCTCTGATAAGCAATGGTGGTTGGAACTACACCCACAACTAGAGTAACTGAGGTGACTTGCTGATGACGCTGATAATTCCTTCTAGGAGTGTTAACCCTCCTCTCTTGCATGACAACATTTGTATCCCTTCCTTCTTCTTGGTAAACCCATAAGATGGCTTCTTCACACCTCCAGATCCTTCACTCTTTGTTAAACGGCCTTCTCTTACAGCCTCTTCTAAGTGGATACCCATGCCTACCATTTCAGTAAAGTCACTTGGCGCACTTGCTACCATCCTCTCGTAGTAGAAAGCACCCAAATTCTTCAAGAAAATCTTAGTCATCTCCTTCTCTTCCATGGGAGGAATCACTTGGGCGGCTATCTCACGTCATCTCTG
Organism: Vicia faba; assembly: GCA_948472305.1. Taxonomy (NCBI): domain Eukaryota; kingdom Viridiplantae; phylum Streptophyta; class Magnoliopsida; order Fabales; family Fabaceae; genus Vicia; species Vicia faba. The sequence goes on from OX451737.1 coordinate 756,439,364, forward strand.
TGCATACTCTTTGAACGATTCCCTGTCTTTCTGGGCCATGGCCCTGAGTTGATCATGGTCAGGCGCCAGGTCCACGTTGTACTTGTATTGTCTGATAAATGCTTCTCCCAAGTCATTGAAAGTATGGATATTAGCACTGTCCAAACTCATATACCACTTCAGTGCAACACCAATCAAACTATCCTGAAAAAAGTGAATCAGTAGATGCTGATCATCAGTATGAGTAGACATTCTCCTTACATACATCACCATATGAGCATGAGGGCAAGTGTTGCCCTTGTACTTCTCAAACTTTGGGATCTTAAACTTTGCAGGTATCTTAACATTCAGGACCAAACATAATTCATTCACATTTTTCCCGAATAACTATTTTCCCCCGAGGGCCTTTATCTCTCTCTGCATCTTGTCAAACTGCTCTTGAAAATCATCCATTCTGTCATAAAGGCCCAAGTTTTCACTTGGTGGAGGAAAAGAATGACACACATCATTGTTAACAAATGGAACCATATTCACCGAAGGCGGTGCAGCAGGAACATGCACCACAGGAGGTGCAAGAGTAACAATAGTCCAAACAAATGGAGTATCTTGAGAACCAAGATTGAAACCTTCAGGCGCAAAGTTATCTGGAATTCCCCATGGATAACCTTGAGGCATGTGATTTTGAACAACAGCTGGAGTAGCAGACATATGAGCAGTCGAAGCTTCAGTAGTAACCCTTGTTGGTTGAGGTTGAACACTCGGTGGCTAATTCTGAGAAGCCACCAGAGATTCCATCAGAGCAGTAAGATTGGCCATGTCGGCCTTCAAAGTGGAAACCTCCTCGTGCAATTTGTGATTCTCTTATTCTAAGTTGTCCATCTTCTTTTTGAAATTAGCCCGAGTGTTGTAGTGATGAGCCAGCTTGCTGAACAAAGTAAAGAAGCTTGGTAAGACACCTGGATATGCATAACAAATGCAAGAAATATGTGCAATATGACGCATGATATGCAATGCACATGATTTTATTTTTTTATTTAATATTTCAAGAGATTTAAAGTTTATAGACATATTGCAAATATCAAAGTAATAACGCATTTGAAAATACTGAAATTTTTTATTATAATGATTTCAAAATAGGTTTCAAGTCTCAACAATCCCAAGTACAAGATGAAAATAAAGTTTAAAACAATGAGAAATAAAGATGATGGAGATCACTCTATACGCTGGTGCTTCCCTGTGAGCCTAGCAATCTGAGCCTTCAACCTCTGGTTTTCTTCTGCATACTTGGTGGCAACCTCCTTCCAATCATCTGAATCATGAAATGAGCAACTAGAATTTGATTGAGGCTTAGGAGAAAATAAATCCCCTTGCCTCTCCATGGTCTCTACAGCCCGACTCTCAAGGATCTCAATCAAGTCGTCTTTCTCCTTCAGATTTGCTCTAAAAGAAATATCTAAAGTTTGGCACTTATTCTTCCAAGCGTCCTTTTCCTGTTGTATCCTGACCAAAGCAAGTTACAGGTCTTCTAGATCATCCAATAAGGGAGGAGTGGTCTTCACGAGTAAATCAGGCATAAGTGTCTCTCGGGAATACAGAATCTTCAACTGAATAGCTCTCGTTTGGACCCACTGAAGATATGGGTCCAAAGAAATAGCACCCCTAGGTCCCAAGTCTTTCCTAATCTTCTTATGAATGTGACACCAAGCCTTCACAATCTGCTCCCTAGCTTCCCTATGGTCTTCTCCCTCCTTCATAAAGAAACTACTCAAATGAGTACTATTTGGTTTATCCCTCATCGGATAACCAAGTTGTCATCGTGCAAGAACATGATTATAGTTAATTCCTCCCTTTGTACCAAGAAGAGGTATATTGGGGAAACTACCACAACTGTCAACAATCTCTACATCCTGGTAAGCTCGATGATACCAATCAATATCCGAGTGAGTAAGTGCCATGATCTTAGGAGCCCAACGGGGTTCCTTCTTGACATCCCAAAAAGCATCATACTGAGGCATATGAGAGATAAACCACTGGTACAACAGAGGCGTGCAACAGATAATCACCCCCCATGATAAGAATTCCGAAGGTGAATAGAGTAATAGGCATCTCCAAGCAATGTAGGAACTGGGTTTCCAATCATGAAGATCCTGATAGCATTAATGTCAACAAACTTGTCCACATTAGGAAATAAGAACAACTCGTAAGCAAGTAGAGCAAAGATGGCCTCAAAAGCGACTGTACTCTTCATCCTGGAAAAATAACGAGCTTTCTCCAATAAGAACTGAGCTGGTAATCCTCTAATCCCTTCTTTATTAGTCATATGGGCTTCAACCTCAGACTTCCCCAGATGGATTAAAGCAGCAATCTCATGTGATTTTGGCTCACCCTCCAAACCAGTGAAAGGAACACGATCAGTAACACGTAAATCCAATAGATAAGAATACTCCTCTAGTGTAGGCATCAACTGATAGTCATGGAAAGTGAAGTAATGATACATCAGATCATAGAACTAGACCAAGGTCAAGAGAATACCCTCCTTCATCTTCAGCTTCATGAGAGGAATGATGGATCCATACTTCTTCCGAAAATATACAGAACACTCGATCTCGGAAACTAGACTGATCAACTCATCTAGCTTGAGATCCTTGAAATTGTATTTCCCGGTCTTTCTTTTCCCGAAATCCATGGTTACCTGAGATATTCACAAATGGTCAACTTTTAAATCCCTTAAAATAAGATTTCATTAAAAGATGCTTATGAGTGCATGGATGCATGATACAACAATCACACACAAGATCACACATATAGGGTTCATAGGTTCAACGTCATGAGCATGAGGTTGAAGGTACTACTCATAAGGTATGGTCTAAAAGTTATCACCTTCCAAACAAGGTTCTAGAGGATCCCAGAGTCTACATCCTTCCTTCAGATATTACCAACTTCCCGATTAACTCTGTAATTAGTAATATTATCAAGAAAAACTCGTCCGAGCGTAGTATCGCGTGACAACTATTTCTGGATTACTCCGTCATAGCTTCCGCACTACACCTAAAAGGCCAAGATGGGTTAGGTATTATACGGTCCTCATCTTCAGCAGCCTCCCAGGTCGAAAGCAGTACGTCTTCCCGATTACTTGGTAAATGACACTACAGTCAAAGGGGCCTCCACTAAGTGGGGGATCTCATGCCTCCTTTTTTGGGATTACTCCCTTAAAGTTAACATGACTATACCGCCTGTCCTATCTTAAAGTTTGCCCAATTCCGGGTATAGGACTTATAAGTAATCACCAAGCACCCTGAAAACCAAGAGAATCCATATATATATATATATATATATATATATATATATATATATATATATATAAATATATATACCAAACAATAGCACATATACAGATATAAACAAAGATAGTCTCAACCCACTTAGGGATAGACCATCAAGAGGTCAATCTGTCCCCAGTGAAGTCGCCATTTTTCTATAGTGGTAGAAATGTTTAAGACTAAGCCATTGGATTGAATTGACTTATATAGATAAAAATAAAAATCACCACCACGCTTCATTGTTTCCAAAGGAATGAGAAAAGGTTGAGTAACCAAAAAAGAGGGGGAAAGATTCAAGGTAAGGGGGTTGGTTATGCAAAGGGAAGGTATTAGCACCCTAAACATCTACGGTACTCCGTAGGAACCTCTTTGTAAAAGCTGTATATTTTGGCTATAAAATGTTGTATGTAAAATAGATGGTGGAGGTGAGAAAAGAAATGTATTTTTTTATGATTTTTGCACCCGTCGCGGTTGCGAACCTTTAGTGCCTACGTACTACCTTTCGTGCAATAGGGGATCAGGGTACAGGTGGTTCCTCTTTGAAATTTTTTAAAACACAAGTGTGTTGATTAATTTTATGAGATAAGACATCATCGTCATTGTCCGTGTGGAAAACATACTTACTACCCACAATCATGAGAAAGGAGAATTTGCATCATCTCAAAGTGGAGGATATGGCTTGGATTTTAAAATCAACAATGACTCACTCGACACCCAAGTGGAAAATATCTCTCTTCACTTCACATTGTAGAAGTATAGTTGTTTGCATCACTACAAGGATTGACAAGAGTCTAATCTTTTGAAATTTTTTTTTTAAGGTAAAATCCAAAGTGGCAAAATGGTTTGAATGAGATTGATTGATTTTTAGTCTTCTCACAAAAAAAAATGTCAAGGTATTATTAATGTTGATTGAATTTTATTTGTGAAAGATGTTTTGAAAATGCGTGTACCTAAGTCCAAGTTTATTATGAAAGTAATTTAAGTTTAAAGAACAAAGAAGAGTTTTCAAAAAAAGGAAGAAGATTTTTTGAAATTGAAGAAGATGGGAGGAGAAGAAGAGACTATCCTAAAGCATAAGGTAAAAGCCAAGGATAAGAACCATCTAACCAACTAGAAGCCAATACTTGACATTATGAGCCAAGATATAATTCCCATTCTTTGGATTTAAACCAAGAAAGCAAATATACTAGACCTCTTGTGAGAACCAAACTTCAAGTGTATTAAGTCTTCACAAAAATTGGAGAGAGTAACAACTGTATACGGGTGAATTCCAGATTAAAAACAAAGTATGTAATTACAATAACCTACACACAAAGCAAATAAATAATCCAATGTCTTGAGGTAAACCTCAAGAACTCCAGACAAAATATCAATTAAGGTCACAAGGTTTCCAACATACGCCAAGGTCTCTAATCCTAAGTCCAAGAAGTCCAATGCTCCATAATGCCAAGGATAGTAACCAAATAGTCCAAGTACCATTAAATTTTTTTTATGGTTCACATTGATTATTAAGTGTCTTAGAAGAGAAAAGAAAAGCTCAAGTGAGAAAAGTAAAAATGACAAGAAAGTAAATGCTCAAGCAAGCAAAATAAAATGGAATGAAATGTAATGTTTAAAGTAAATGATACATAAAGCACAAAAAATAAGGGCATAAAGTAAAAAACAAATTAATAGTTAGTGGTCATTTGGATGACCATCTTGAAACTTGCATTTAGAACTCATTAGAGGATTAGTAGAACCAAAGCCTCCACAGAACAAGTTGCATTTTCTTTTTGTCAAGTATATCATCCATTTGGAATCCTAAAAAGTGTTGATCAAAAGTGTTGTAGACCCATTAGAGGATTGGTAGAACCAGAGCCTCCACACAATGAATCTCAAGGTCATTGGATCAAAGAGATCAAATTAACATACTTGGGCTTGCAAACATAGGTTTGGGCCACAAATGATCATTTATTCGAATCAGGACATAATTTAGCGCTATGTTAAGCAATTGTAAGTGGACTTATATAGAAGTCGCACCTATTTTGAGGCCAGTCAATAGAAATCTATGCACCATTTATTTTGAGACATGATATAGAGATCATGCTCCAATAACACTTAGTGCAATTAGAAAGGGATCAGATGAAGAGGGATGTGAGAGAATATACAAACCACTTTTGAATTAAACTTAAATCAAACAATTTTTAAAATCATTCATCCTTTTGTGGAGTTAGACTCAATACCATGGATCCAATGATGTTAACAAAGTTCATGACCAAAAATTTGATCCAAGATCAACCAGAAAATAATCACAAAATAATATTGCATTTAATATATACATAAAAAAGTTTTTTTAAAAAAATTTTAAAATATAAATAAAGGAGAAAAATATCAACTATATTCAAATTAATCAAGAAATAAAAAGTGAGATCAAAGAAAAATAAGAAAAGGGCTCAAATATTTTTACAAATTTTTGGTAATTTTTTAAGGTCAAACTATTTTTTAAAATTAAAAGAAATGAGTAAAATAAACCAAAAATGATAAAAAATACCAAAGTCAGAAATAAAAAATAAATAAGGTCACCAATATTTTTCACAATATCATTGGATCATTTCATAATTTTTTCAGAATTTAAAAATGTATAAAAGTATTTTTAAACATTTGAAACAAATCAAATAAAGTGAAAATTTATAAAAAATACCAAATCACAAAATAAAATTATGAAAAAATAAAAATCAAAAAGAGAATAATAAAAAATATTTTTCATAATTTTTGGAATAAAAATGAATTTTCTATGATTTTTTGAAGTTTAAAACAATTAAATATAAAAATCAGAAAAGAAAATAAAAGCCAAAAAAATATGGGACATCTGATCAATGTCAAAACGTGTTAGTAAACATATCAAGTGGACCTGGCGCGCTGTGCATGTTATGGACTTTAGTGAATAATGCATAGGATCATTAATTAAATCAGACTTTTGAAAAAACAGAGATGGCGTGCCCTCATTGGTTGGAAGATGACACGTTGGTCATCTTCAACCTCCAGCCAGTCCCAAAACCAGATTACTCAATCTGTAAAATTAGAGCACGAGATCTACGCCATTCGCTTCGTCTCTTCAAGACGAAGACAACCACACCTTCGCGACAAATTTATATAAACTGTAGCTCAAGCAATTTGGAAGGAAAGTTTTGAAAAGGGGTTTAAAATTTAATGGTCAAAACAAGCTTCCAGATAAAAGTAAGTGTTGCAACTAGAACCATGGAAATGAGAGCATCACAATGATATCAAAGTTTTGAAGAATTGATGAAGGAATCTACCTATTGAAGTTGAGTTGCAGAGCTCTGTAATTGAACTTCTATGGAGCAATATAGGGCGCAATTCTTGAATGTAATTATATGGTTAGCTTCAGGGAAGATCAAGGAAGGTGAATTGATGGAAAAAATGGATTGAAAAAGGCTTGAGAATAGATTTTGAAGTTACAGAATTCTGAGTTATGGAACAAGTTTGACAGGGTTATTCTGGCTATCCAAGCTTGAGGAAATAAATGGGGGATGACCCTCTATATATAGGGAATCAAATGGAATGTTCAAGCGTGTGAAATGATGAAGTTTGGAGGGAAATCATGTGAACCTAATGCAAGAGCAAAGTGTGATCTGATTTCCATCAAAACTCATCCAATCCTTACGTTTAAAGGCTCTAATCCACTTTGGTAACTTGGTTAAACATGTTTAGATCACAAACGTGTGCTAATTTGATGTTTAGAGGCCAAAATATGAATTTCAAATTCTGACTTATGAAGAAACTTCAGTTCCAAGTTAGCAAGTTCAATCCAATGGCATTCTCAGATCAATGGGTCTTAAGGCATTATTCTTGATGCTTTAGAAATATGAGGTTACAAGCTTTGCAATGGAAAAAGAATGGAATCAAATGGATGCTTGAGCTGGAAGTTGCATTGAGTTAAAGTTGGAGAAAAAGGATTGACTTTTCATACTTACAAATATTTCAAATTTTTCTTCAAAAGTGACCTATAATGTTTTGCATCTAAACATGACATTCCACTTGGAATTTGCTCTTGACCAAAAATATGGCATGAAATAGACCTCTTGAATGACATTTTGAAACTTGAACTATTCAAAATCTACAAAAATTGAGAAAGTTATGATTTGTTGAAGTTGGCAAAAAATCATAAAATAACCTATAATCTTTTGTATCCTTAAGGCATCTTCCATCCATTTTCTCACTTTGCACATAAAATAAGTCATAAAGTTCATTGTGAAAAATGAGTGGGCTGGTGATAAAAAATTTACCAATTTATGATCATTTGAAGTCACACATGAGAAATTGGGGGTTCATCTGGAGGACTTGTAATCTTTCTTCATCATCAAGCTTCTTCCACATGAAAACTCCTTAAAACTTTTGAAGTGATTTATTGATAACCCTTTAAAGATAAGGATGTTTTTGTAATCACTCAAAAATACCAAAAGATCGGCAAGATATCCTTCTTTGAAGTTTAAAACCCTAGCTCCTAGATCAAGAAAATGCTTTGATGAACTTTGACAATTTTGAACAAACTTCTTATACCAACACAAATGCTTTGTAAATAGAAGTTGTTGAGGATGAAAATGAGAACTCATAGTCTCCAAAACAACTTCCATGTCTTTAAAATTGAAAGAAATATGCACTTGTGACCAATAGGAACAAAGCCTTGTCCAAGCATGACAACTTCTCTAATCAATCCTTTGTACTTTTGAATCAAATTTGAGAGCCTTGAAATATGGTGAACCAAAATAACCTTGCCATGCCATTTCTTCCAAAAAAACTTCAATGGTGAGGTTTGAACTTCTCAAGCTTTATTGCCTAGGGCATGGAAATAAACTCATGAACCCATGGAGCAACTTGCTAAACCTCATTGCCTTTACCTACATTAGTAACAAGCAAGACAAACCAACATTGTATTTTATTAATTAAAAGGAAAAATCAAGACAAAATATAAATGATCACAAAAGAAAAACAAGTCAAGGTGCTTGGTGATTCCTCAAAGAGAAAAACTAAAGATAGATAGGAGAACCAATAGCCCTAATGTGATGTTGTTGTGATTGAATCAATATGGTATGATGAAGGGATCTTAGGGGCAAAAATTGGGGTACAACAACTGTCTTTAACTTGAAAAAGTAAATCTAAACCAGAAGAGGTCTTTTGTTCGTCTGTCTTTAACTGGAAAAAGTAAATCTAAACCAGAAGAGGTCTTTCGTTCGCCTGTCTTTAACTGGAAGAAGTAAATCTAAACCATAAGAGGTCTTTCATTTGCCTATCTTTAACTAGAAGAAGTAAACCTAAAGCAGAAGAGGTTTTTCGTTCGCCTGTCTTTAACTGGAAGAAGTAAATCTAAACCAAAAGAGGTCTTTCTTTCGCCTGTCTTTAACTGGAAGAAGTAAATCTAAACCATAAGAGGTCTTTTGTTCGCCTGTCTTTAACTGGAAGAAGTAAATCTAAACTAGAAGAGGTATTTCATTTACCTGTCTTTATCTAAAAGAAGTAAATCTAAACCAGAAGAGGTCCTTAGTTCGTTAATTTATTCTTTCCTGAAAAGGAAAAGGGTTAACTGTATGTGATATCATGATGTATGAAATTCATTATGTAATGATGTTCTCAAAGTAAATGAGATTGTGCTATATGTGTTTCGTATGTATATGCTATGATGTATGAATGTGAAATGTTTGTCTAGGAAAAATAAATTCTTGACTGTTTTCGAGGATGAAGAGTATGCATATCTTCGACTTTGTATAGGATACTTCCGCTGGGGATTCCTGTTTGTTGTTTGAGGAAATTCTGCAGGGGATGTTGATTTCTGCTTGGGGAGTAGAGTTCAAGAACCTTGGTTGTCATTGCTATACCGGGGATAAAAAAGATGATTAAACTTCCGATTTATCTAGGGAGAGTAAAATTTAACTGGTATTCTGGTCAGACTCCAGGTTTTACAATAACTTTTTTGGGGACAGTGGCAACCCTACTGGGGAAGAGGAGTTTTGTCAGTGTTTTGTTGTAGTCTGAGGAATAGACTTAAGATGGGGAGATGGTAGTCTATTGGGGAGTAAACCCTGTTGAGGAAGATATTCTGGAGATTTCACTAGGGAAATACATTCTTCTAGGGAAGAGTTATGCAAGGCTTCTCTTGCAATTTTTGAAGGCCAAACTCGGCTTGGGAAGAGAATTTCTAGGAGATATGCTGATTGGAACTCCGGAAGGAAAGTATGGAGAATGTATGTTTTACTCTGTGGAGATTTATGGACAGCATGAGTGTTATCCTGGCTCCTTAAGTAGGTACTTATTCCCGTTCTCATGCGTATATTTTTCAACAGTTAATCATGTTCATATGCATATGTACATTCAACTTTAGTCATTAGACATTTTTGAAATCAAAACAGATAATAAAAAGTTTTCACTTTAAAGTATATTTGTATTGATAATTTTCCCATAAATAGGCGTTTTTGTACAAAGAGACATAAATCCTAGTAAGAGGAAAGCGTTGTGAAAAGAATACAAGGTGAAAACAAAAATGTATAGCCATGTGGAAGTGATCTCATTTGGTTCCAACTCTACTATTTCCCCTATGTCTTTGAACATCATCCCTTCCAGTCGGAAGAACTTGATTGAACCGATCCTATACCATTTGAACTTTTGACCTTGGTAATAAAGCTGGTTGTAGTGACCCAACGAGACATAGTCTTACGCTTTAAATCCTTAATTTTTTCCTGGACCGCCCTTTTGGATTTTCAGTCCACCGGTATACCCTTTTTTTCCCAAGCCGCACTTTCCGGTTTTTGACTTGCCGGGTGTATGATCTTTTGCCTATATCTCTAACTTTTTCCTGAACCATTTTGGTTCGCCAGGATGCCCTTATTTTTTCCTAGGTATGTAAACCTAGTGGGTTATTCTTTATGCATAGTACTTTTTGACTATGTTCTCATTCACAAGGTGCAGGAAATCTTCACCGTCCTTAGTGGCTAACATCATGGCACCGCCAGAGAATACTTTCTTGACCACAAATGACCATTCGTATATGGGAGTCCATTTGCCCATGGGATCGCCTTGTGGTAGAATAATGCGCTTTATTATCAAGTCACCAGCCTGGTATACTCGATGTTTGATCTTCTTGTTGAATGCCTTGATCATACGTTTTTGATACATTTGACCATGAAAGATGTAACGCCCGTAATTTAATTAATTATTTAATTAAATTATTTTTGGAATATTTATGAAGGTGTGTTATAATATAATTGGATTTATTTTATTAAGTGGAGAAATAATATTAGAGATATAATATTATGTGGTGAAATAATATTAAAAGTATAATATTATTTAACGTGGGCTTATTTTGAAGAAGCAGAAGTAATAAGGGGGGTGTATTGGTTTTAAGCCTAATAAGGAATAATATAATAATAGGGTTATTTTATTATTTGTGATAAGGAAGAGAAGAAAGAAGCAATAGAAAGAAATAAGGATTTGGAAGAGAACGTGCAAGCTGCTAGAGAAAGTGGAAAACGACAAGAACGTGAATCCAACCGAAATTGTAGAGCAACCTTCAATCCAAGGTAAGGGAGGGGTTCTAACTCTATAATTGGGTTTATGATGATTGGTATGTGGGGTTAGAGGTGATTGTGGTATTGTTCTTGAATTGAGAATATATGATTGATGTATGATGAGGATTGATGAATTCTAATGAATATTGATGTCTTGATGCTGTTAAAATGCTGTAAGATTATAGGGTAATTATGGGTGATGAATTGTCTTGAATAAATTAAGTTTTAAGGCTTAGTTATGGAATCCTGGTGAGATGCAGTAATGGAAAACGTTGAATGTATCAGTAATGAAAACACAAATTATGCAGGGAAGGGAAACGCAGAATTGGCGTGCAGAACAATCAGAAGTTGTTGTTTTAGAATAATGAATCAATTAGGGATGGCGTTAGGTACTGTTCCTAATTAGGTTGATAACAGAAAAAGGAATCAAAATAATAACGTTAAGGAAAAGTAGCAGTTCTGACGTTAGAAGGATGCTGATAGAAGTTGCGTTAGATTAGTGCAAGATAGAAGTTCTGAAGTTAGACATAAGCTGTTAGAAGTTGCGTGGCCTAGTGAAAGGTAGAAATTCTGATATTAGAAGTTGCATTAGTCAGAATATGAGATGATCAGAAGTTGTATCTGGTAAGAGGTTGAATGGCCAAAAGATGTCATGATTAGAGGTTGAATGGTCAGAAGATGTCATGATCAGAGGTTGAGTGGTCAGAAGATGTCATGATCAGAGGTTGAGTGGTCAGAAGATGAGATGATCAGAAGTTTCACCTGATCCGAGGTTGCATTAGTCAGAAGTTATAGCAGTCAGAAGATTGTGTCGCCAGATGTTGCGTCATTAGAAGTAGTGTATTTAGAAATAACATTGGTTAGAGGTTGCGTGGTCAAAAGTTGGATGGCCCTTGCACTGTTTTGTGCAGAATGTGAACGTTAGATGCTTAGAGGCTGCTGTTTGAGCTATAACAGTAGGAAAGTGACGGTCTTGACTTTAGAGTTACAGTGGCAGTATAGATTTTATTGTGGAAATAAAATACTGCTGAGTTATAAAGGAGAAGTTATTAATAAATAAATTATGTTTGATGATTTATAAAATAAATGACATTTGATGAATTATTCTGATTATTTGAGATGTTATTTTGAGATGTTCTTTGAAATGTTATTTTGAGATGATTATTTGAGAAGTTTTTGAGATGATTATTTGAGATGTTTTTGAGATGATTATTTGAGATGTTTTTGAGATGACTATTTGAGATGTTTTTGAGATGATTATTTGAGATGTTTTGAGATAATTCGAGATGTTGTTGACTTGGGTGTTATCATTACATTTATGGTTGTGTCGCATACATTACATTTTTGAGATGGAGCTTATGCTCGTTGAGATGGCCTGGATTGGAAAATTTTGAGATAAAGGCTATGCCTTGTTGATGCCTCTATTAATTGGCAAATTTTTGAGATGGGAGTTCTGCTCCAATGGTACCACATGCATTTGCATAGTATTGAGTCGCATTATATGAGTTCATAAAGAAGTGTATTTTGATGTTGATGAATGTATATTAATGTTGAGATTGTCGTTGATTATGAAATGAGAAGTGGTGATGCTATTGATCTAATTTATTATATTAATTATCATGCACTTTATTATATTGTTAGATATCTCACCCCTTCTGTTTGAATGTTGCCCCTATGTTGGTAACGTGCAGGTAATCGAGAGTGAAGGCTGTATACCTTCAATAGTTCGAGTCGGTGTCATTACTCTGATATGTAACACTCGAGGATGATCGTTTGCTGATTTTGATCGTTTACTTTCAGTAGTTGAATTTTAATTGACTATCATTAAATATGAGATGTTTCGAAGTTGCTGTTTTGTTAGAAATATTATTAAGAATTCCGTTGCGTAAATGTTGATTTATTTTATTAAAGATGTTATGTTGATGGTTCATCTGATGTTTGAAAAAGTGTTATATATCCATGATGAATGCAATGAATTTTTTAGAGGAATTTGTGACGTCCCGATTCATTTGTATGATTGAAATTTTATAACTCTGATTTATTTTTCATAATTGCCTGGGGTAGAATTGGGGTGTTACAAAGTTGGTATCAGAGCAAAAGGTTGGTCCGACCTTATCGTCGAGTCGTAGTTGTCTAACAATCGAGTATTGTTATTTTTATGTTCTAATCGTTGTTTATGTTGTAGTGAGAAGTTGAGATGGCTGGAAGGAATGATGTTGCTCTTGATACTGCTTTAGAAGCAATGGCTCATGCGATGGAAAATCAACTGAATGCTGACGGGAATGCTGGATCTCGTAGCTTGGCGACCTTCCAGAGAGAAAATCCACCTACGGTCAAGGGAAAGTATGAGCCTGACGGAGCTTTGGAATGGTTGAAAGAGTTAGAGAGAATCTTTCGTGTGATGGATTGCACTCCAGCACGGAAGGTTCGTTATGGGACTCATATGCTAACAGTTGAGGTTAATGACTGGTGGCTAGATACTTGCCAGAAGTTAGAAGCTGCAGGTGAGAATGTCACTTGGGCTGTGTTCCGTAGGGAGTTTTTGAGAATGTATTTTCCTGAAGATGTCTGTGGTAAGAAGGAAATTGAGTTCCTTGAGCTGAAGCAAGGAAGTAAGTATGTTGTTGAGTATGCTGCCAAGTTTGATGAGTTGGCTAAGTTCTATCCGCACTACACTGAGGAAAATGCTGAGTTTTCAAAGTGTATTAAGTTTGAGAATGGGTTGCGCCCAGAGATTAAGAAAGCAGTTGAATATCGGAAAATCCGTGTCTTCGCTGATTTGGTTGATAGCTGTAGGATTTATGAAGAGGACAATAATGCTCATTACAAGATTATCAGTGAGAAGAGAAGTAGGCACCCACAGAATCATGCTAAGCCTTATGATTCCCCAGCTGGTAAGGTTAAACAGAGAGTTGTTCATGGACAGAGGACTAGTGGGGGAGATGCTCCTGCCGGTGTGATCTGTTTTAAGTGTGGGAAACCTGGACACAAGAGTAATGTGTGCACTACTGAAGTGAAGAGGTGTTTCTGTTGTGGAAAGAACAGACATGTTGTATCTGAGTGTGAGCACAAGAGTGTGGTTTGTCTCAACTGTAAAGAAGAGGGGCACATTGGTAGCCAGTGTCCGAAACCGAAGAGGGCTCAGTCAAGTGGTAAAGTGTTTGCTTTGGTTAAGGATCAGACAACTGCTGAGGACAGACTTATCAGAGGCACATGTTTTATTAATAGTACTCCTTTAATTACTATTGTTGATACTGGTGCTACGCATTGTTTTATTGCTGCTGATTGTGTTGAAAGATTGGGTCTTGTGTTGTCTTCTTTGAATGGAGAAATGGTCGTCGATACTCCAGCCAAGGGATCAGTGACTACTTCTTTTGTGTGTGCTAAGTGTCCCTTGTTGATCTTCGACAGAGACTTTGTTGTTGATTTGATTTGTTTGCCGTTAAGATGTTTGGATGTAATTTTGGGTATGAACTGGTTAGAGCATAACTGTGTTCATATTAACTGTTATGACAAGTCGGTGAAGTTTTCTACTCCTGAGGAAGAGGAAGATGGTTTGTTGTCTGCTAGACAGTTAAGGAAGTTGATGCAAGAGGAAGCAAAGATGTTCTCGTTAATGGTGTTGCTATCTGTAGAGACTCAATCTATAATTGAGGAATTGCAGGTGGTATGTGAATTTCCTGAAGTTTTCCCTGATGAGATTCCTGATGTAGCGCTAGAGAGGGAAGTTGAATTTGCAATTGATCTTGTACCTGGTACTAGACCTGTGTCTATGGCACCATACAGGATGTCTGCGTCTGAGTTGTCAGAGTATAAGAAGCAATTGGAAGAGTTACTTGAGAAGAGGTTTGTAAGACCAAGTGTATCGCCGTGGGGAGCTCCAATGTTGTTAGTGAAGAAGAAAGATGGAAGTATGAGGCTCTGTGTTGATTATAGACAGTTGAACAAGGTGACGATTAAGAAGAAGTATTCGCTTCCAAGGATAGATGACTTGATGGACCAATTGGTGGATGCTCGTGTGTTTAGTAAGATTTATTTGAGGTCGGGTTATCATCAGATTAAAGTGAAGGATGAAGATATACAGAAGATGGCTTTCAGAATACGTTATGGACATTACGAGTATTCGGTGATGCCTTTTGGTGTTACTAATGCGCCGAGAGTATTCATGGAGTATATGAATCGTATATTTCATACTTATTTGGATCGATTCGTATGGTGTTCATTGATGATATTTTGATTTACTCTAAGTCAGAAGAAGAGCATGCTGAACATTTAAGAGTAGTATTGCAGATTTTGAAAGAGAAGAAGTTGTATGCAAAGCTGTCCAAGTGTGAATTCTGGCATTGTTATAGATCCATCGAAGGTTGATGCTGTGTTGCAATGGGAAACTCCAAAGTCAGCTACTGAGATTAGAAGCTTCTTGGGATTAGCTGGTTATTATAGAAGGTTTATTGAAGGGTTTTCTAAGTTGTCACTTCCGTTAACTAAGTTGACTTGTAAAGGTAAAGCGTTTGTATGGGATGTTCAGTGCGAAGAAAGTTTTGCTGAATTGAAGAAGAGGTTAACGTCGGCTCCGATTTTGACGTTGCCTAATCCAGGAGAGCCCTTTGTGGTTTATTGTGATGCTTATAAGATGGGTTTATGAGGTGTGCTTATGCAGAATGGTAAGGTAGTTGCTTATGCATTGAGGCAGTTGAGGACTCATGATAAGAACTATCCTACGCATGATTTAGAGCTTGTTGGAGTTGTTTTTGCATTGAAGATTTGGAGGCATTATCTTTATGGTTCTAGATTTGAAGTGTTTAGTGACCATAAGAGTTTGAAGTATTTGTTTGATCAGAAGGAGTTGAATATGAGGCAACGAAAATGGTTGGAATTTCTAAAGGATTATGATTTTGGTTTGAATTACCATCCAGGAAAAGCAAATGTGGTAGCTGATACGTTGAGTCGAAAGACTTTACATATGACAACAATGATGATTAAAGAGTTGGAATTGATTGAGCAGTTCAGAGATATGAGCTTAGTTTGGGAGGTTACTCCGCAGAGTGTTGTGTTGGGTATGTTGAAGATTAATAATGAATTTTTAGACAGTATCAGAGAAGCTCCGAAGTTGTATGTGAAACTGGTAGATTTGATGGTTGGGATTGATCAATCTGAGAATAGAGATTTTAAGCTAGATGAGCAAGGTGTGTTGAGGTTTGGTAATCGGATTTGTATTCCCGATGATGCTGAGATGAAGAAAGTAATACTTGAAGAGAGTTATAGAAGTAAGTTGAGTATTCATCCAGGAGCTATAAAGATGTATCAAGATTTGAAAGGTTTGTTTTGGTGTCCTGGAATGAAGAGTGATATGGCTCGATTTGTGTATGCATGTTTGACTTGTCAGAAGTCGAAAGTTGAACATCAGAAGCCTGCAGGGTTGATGCAACCATTGGAAGTTCCAGAATGGAAATGGGATAGCATTTCAATGGACTTTGTGACGGGGTTGCCTAATACTTTGAGAGGACATGATTCGATTTGGGTGATTGTTGATAGGCATACGAAGTCAGCTCATTTTATTCCTATTAACATCAGTTTTCCAGTGCCGAAATTGGCTGAGATTTATATCAGTGTGATTGTGAAGCTCCATGGTGTCCCTTTGTGCATTGTGTCAGATAGAGATCCAAGATTTACTTCTGATTTTTGGAAGAGTTTGCAAGAAGCGTTGGGCTCTAAGTTGAGGTTGAGTTCAGCGTATCATCCTCAGACAGATGGTCAGACTGAACGGACGATTCAATCGTTGGAAGATTTCATGAGGGCATGTATCCTTGAGCAGGGAGGTTCGTGGGATACTTATCTTCCGTTGATAGAGTTCACGTATAATAATAGTTACCATTCTAGTATCGGGATGGCACCTTTTGAAGCGTTGTATGGTCGAAGATGTAGAACTCCGTTATGTTGGCATGAATCTGGTGAAAGTATAGTACTTGGACCTGAAGTTGTTCGTGAGACTACCGAGAAGGTGAAGTTGATTCGAGAAAAGATGAAAGCTTCACAGAGTAGACAGAAGAGTTATCATGACAAGCGAAGGAAATATTTATAATTTCAAGATGGTGATCATGTGTTTTTGAGAGTTACACCTCTGACTGGTGTTGGGCGAGCGTTGAAGTCTAAGAAGCTCACTTCTCGTTTTATTGGACCGTATCAGATTTCTGAGAGAGTGGGGAATGTTGCTTATAGAGTGGCTTTACCGCCTAATCTTTCGAATTTGCATGATGTGTCGCAACTTTGGAAGTATATTTCAGATCCACCTCATGTGATTCATATGGACGATGTGCAAGTACGGGATAATCTTACGGTGGAGACGATGCCTGTACGGATCGTAGATCGTGAAATGAAGACTCTGAGGGGAAAAGAGATTTCCTTGGTTAAAGTGGTTTGGATAGGAGATGCCGGAGAGAGCATGACTTGGGAGTTGGAGAGCAAGATGCGAGACTCCTATCCTGAATTGTTCGATTGAGGTAAATTTTCGAGGACGAAAATATTCTAAGTGGGGGAGAGTTGTAACGCCCGTAATTTAATTAATTATTTAATTAAATTATTTTTGGAATATTTATGAAGGTGTGTTATAATATAATTGGATTTATTTTATTAAGTGGAGAAATAATATTAGAGATATAATATTATGTGGTGAAATAATATTAAAAGTGTAATATTATTTAACGTGGGCTTATTTTGAAGAAGCAGAAGTAATAAGGGGGGTGTATTGGTTTTAAGCCCAATAAGGAATAATAGAATAATAGGGTTATTTTATTATTTGTGAGAAGGAAGAGAAGAAAGAAGAAATAGAAAGAAATAAGGATTTGGAAGAGAACGTGCAAGCTGCTAGAGAAAGTGGAAAACGACAAGAACGTGAATCCAACCGGAATTGTAGAGCAACCTTCAATCCAAGGTAAGGGTGGGGTTCTAACTCTATAATTGGGTTTATTATGATTGGTATGTGGGGTTAGAGGTGATTGTGGTATTGTTCTTAAATTGAGAATATATGATTGATGTATGATGAGGATTGATGAATTCTGATGAATATTGATGTCTTGATGCTGTTAAAATGCTGTAAGACTATAGGGTAATTATGGGTGATGAATTGTCTTGAATAGATTAAGTTTTAAGGCTTAGTTATTGAATCCTGGTGAGATGCAGTAATGGAAAACGTTGAATGTATCAGTAATGAAAACACAAATTATGCAGGGAAGGGAAACGCAGAATTAGGCGTGCAGAACAATCAGAAGTTGTTGTTTTAGAACAATGAATCAATTAGGGATGGCGTTATGTACTGTTCCTAATTAGGTTGATAACAAAAAAAGGAATCAAAATAATAACGTTAAGGAAAAGTAGAAGTTGCGTTAGATTAGTGCAAGATAGAAGTTCTGAAGTTAGACATAAGCTGTTAGAAGTTGCGTGGCCTAGTGAAAGGTAGAAATTCTGATATTAGAAGTTGCATTAGTCATAAGATGAGATGATCAGAAGTTGTATCTAGTTAGAGGTTGAATGGCCAGAAGATGTCATGATCAGAGGTTGAGTGGTCAGAAGATGTCATGATCAGAGGTTGAGTGGTCAGAAGATGTCATGATCAGAGGTTGAGTGGTCAGAAGATGAGATGATCAGAAGTTGCACCTTATCAGAGGTTGCATTAGTCAGAAGTTATAGTAGTCAGAAGATTGTGTCGCCAGATGTTGCATCATTATAAGTAGTGTATTTAGAAATAGTGTTGGTTAGAGGTTGCATGGTCAAAAGTTGGATGGCCCTTGCGCTGTTTTGTGCAGATTGTGAACGTTAGATTCTTAGAAGCTGTTTGTTGAGCTATAACAGTAGGAAAGTGACGGTCTTGACTTTAGAGTTACAAAGTAGTAGTATAGATTTTACTGTGAAGTTAAAATACTGTTGAGTTATAAAGGAGAAGTTATTAATAAATAAATTATGTTTGATGATTTATAAATAAATGACATTTGATGAATTATTCTGATTATTTGAGATGTTATTTTGAGATGTTCTTTGAAATGTTATTTTGAGATGTTATTTTGAGATGTTTTTGAGATGATTATTTGAGATGTTTTTGAGATGATTATTTGAGATGTTTTTGAGATGATTATTTAAGATGTTTTGAGATGATTTGAGATGTTGTTGATTTGGGTGTTATCATTACATTCATGGTTGTGTCGCATACATTGCATTTTTGAGATGGAGCTTATGCTCGTTGAGATGGTCTGAATTGGAAAATTTTGAGATGAAGGCTATGCCTTGTTGATGCCTCTATTAATTGGCAAATTTTTGAGATGGGAGTTCTGCTCTAATGGTACCACATGCATTTGCATAGTATTGAGTCATATTAAATGATTTTATAAAGAAGTGTATTTCGATGTTGATGAATGCATATTAATGTTGAGATTGTCGTTGATTATGAAATGAGAAGTGATGATGCTTTTGATCTAATTTAATATATTAATTATCATGCACCCTATGTTGGTAACATGCAGGTAATCGAGAGTGAAGGCTGTATACCTTCAATAGTTCGAGTCGGTGTCATTGCTCTGATATGTAACACTCGGGGGGATGATCGTTTGCTGATTTTGATCGTTTATTTTCAATAGTTGAATTTTAATTGATTACCATTAAATATGAGATGTTTCGAAGTTGCTGTTTTGTTAGAAATGTTATTAAGAATTCCGCTGCGTAGATGTTAATTTATTTGATTAAAGATGTTATGTTGATGGTTTATCCTATGTTTGAAAAAGTGTTATATATCAACGACGAATGCAATGAATTTGTTAGAAGAATTTGTGACGTCCCGATTCATTTGTATGATTGAAATTTTATAACTCTGATTTATTTTGCATAATTGCTTGGGGTAGAATTGGTGTGTTACAACAGACAACAACCAGTCTTTTTTCACTGATCAAGTTTAATTGATCCTACCTAGACTGGATCCATTCATCTTCACCTAGATCTGCTTCCTTCATAATCCTTATAGAAGGAATCTGGACTTCGACAAGCAGGACAACTTCCATGCCATAGACTAAAGAGAATGGGGTTATCCCGGTCGATGTTCGCGCCGAGGTACGGTAGCCATGAAGAGCAAATGGTAGAATCTCATGCCAATCTTTATAGATCACCACCATCTTTTGCATAATCTTCTTTATATTTTTATTGGCAGCTTCTACCGCGCCATTCATCTTAGGTCTGTATGGAGAAGAGTTGTGATGCATGATCTTGAACTGCATGCAGAGTTCTATAATCATAGCATTATTGAGGTTGGTACCTTTGTCAGTGGAAATCCTCTCAGGGATGCCGTACCTACAGATGAGGTTATGCTTGATAAACCAGGCTATAAAATTCTTGGTAACTGAGGCAAATGAAGCTGCTTCGACCTATTTGGTGAAGTAGTCAATGGCAACAACGATAAAAAAATGTTCATTAGATGCAGTGGACTTGATTTCCCCGATCATGTTAATTCCCCACTGTTGTACCCCGAAATTTTCCCTCTCATTTCTCAAATAATCTCTCACAAGATCTCCTTTGATTCAAGACCGTACAAGGGTTGATCAGCTCAAGACACCTCCTTAAGCACTGATGACTAAAAATTAGGGTTTAGGATTGCACAAGTACAAATGGATTTTTAATTCCCCATATGACTTTCATGGATCATTTTGAACCCTCAAGATTGCTCATGTCAAGTTTCAAGTCTTAGATCACATTTTTGCTCAGTCAATTGATCAATTGACCTAAAAATCAATTGTATTGGGGAAAAAGTCAATTGTGGTCAATTTACAGTCAAACATCATAATTTTTTACCCATATCAACATTATGAACTCATATATGTCATTTGATCTAGTTTGGATCACAATTCCTCAAGAAATTTGATCAGATCATCAAAAGGGAAAAATGGCCAACATTAGGGTTTTGACTGAGAAGGTGCAATTTCTGATTTTTGACCTAGTAAATGATTGATTGGTTTGAGACATAATCTCAAGGATTCAAATGCATCATTTTTAACTAATGTCATGGCTCAAAACATTCCTCAAGTTCAATTGGTTGACAGTTGAATTTTAGTCAATTCATGAAAAGTCAATTGTACACTAAAAAGTCAAACTTTGACTTTTTGGTCAAAATCAAGTATCAAAAATCACAATTCATCAAAACATGTTAAAATATGAAACTTGTCATCAATAAATCAAAAGGTCAAGATTTCATTTTGAAAAGTCAAAATTTCCAAGACTTAGAATTTTTCTAAGTGTTTAAAATTTACATTTTTTTTATAACTTTGAGCAAAATTTTCACCATGATGCAAGATGATTCAAAGGAAACTTCCAACATGAAAGTTGTAGATCTCAATGATATATAAAACATTGTATAACACAAATTCTTCTAAAAATGTAGGTATTTGAAGTTATGATTTTAAGAATACATGTTCATGAAACTTGGAAACTTAGGGAAATTTTGCCCTAGTTTAGGCAGGATTTTGACCTAACTTCATGGAAATTTTTCATATAGTTCCAAGATGAATCTTCAAAAATGTCTAACATAGAGGTTGTATAGGATGTTACAAGATTTCCAAAATATCCAAGAACTCATTGAGATCATGTTTGAGCAAGGAGAATCGAAGGAAAGAAGTTAGGGGTTTCATTCTTGAATTACAAGTCATTTCTTGATGAACACATAATGCAATTTCAATGTTAGGCTGCATAATATTTCTTTGCAGGACTTCTAACTTGTGTATCTATTCATCATTAATGGATTACACAAACTTTTGAGCTATAATCCAAGAGGTTTAAGCTTTATCCAATTCACATTGCCATTTTAGGAAGAAAGTGAAGAATGCCATTCTTGAAAAGTAAGCTTTATGGACAAAGTCATTTCTTAAGCCTCTAACTTGTTCCCTCTGATCACACTCCACCTAAAAAGTCAGAAGAAAGTGTGTTTAAAGCATAACCACTCTACATTAGCAAGTACACAAGACTTTGAAACTTGGATTTCTCAAAAATCACATGTTATGCTTAAACTTGTGATTTTGAATTCTGATTAACAACAAGTCTCCAAACTTGTTGCTTATAAATAGAGGCACTATTTGTGAGCTAAGACATGAGCATTAGCACCCTAAAACACTCCCAAACTCCCTCTAGCCATAAATTGCCTCAAAACACCATTGTTGTGCAAGTTCTGACTTTACATATCAAACTTCCATTTCCCTCGTGCATTTCTTGGCCTTTCACTTCCAAAAGCTCCTACATATCAAATACAACTCATCCCCATACTTATTCCAGAACTGTAACACCATTTACCATAACCTCCATAACCGAAAAACAGAGTCTGCAACTTGACTTCTCCAGGCCATTTCAGCCACTCTAACCTCAAGCTAAGCATTGCATTAGCTTCTTGGGAACTTGGGGAAGCTAACCTGATCATTGCAGCACCTTGAATCAAGCTCAAACTCATTTCACGATTTCCAGTTTTGAGATATATTTCTTGAACTTCTATCTTCTCATTTAGGCATTGTTAGGCTTGCATTTGTGAAGATAAAATGTAGACATTATTACCTTGAAGCTGTGCATGTCCATATTTTTATTTTATTTTGGTTGAGCTAGGAGAATTTTGAGTTTGAACTTTCTGAAATATTTAGGTCAAAATTTGGTACTTTCAAAAATTCTCATTCATCTTTGATTTATAGCTTATGATATTTATATGGTTGGATTCGTATGGAAAAATGGAGCAACTTTCATGTTTGCATATTTCATTTTTGTTGAGAAATGGTGAAGTTACAGATGCTCTGGATGGAGGTTGAAGATGAAGTTCCATATTCAGAACTTATTTTGTATTATGTATTTATTATTTCAGTTAAGTTAACAGATGTACAACCACCCTAGTGGCAAAGGTAGCGCGCGTATGTATGGAAGGTCATGGGTTCAACACCCAACGCGCTAGCTTTTGTTCTTTTTTTCACATTTTCCCTTCTCTTTTTGTTTCAGCAAGCAGCGCTGGGCCTCCCCCTTTGGGCCTTCCACCCTTTTTACTTTTTTCTAACCCCCCCCCCCCCCCCTGTTTACTTATGCAGCCTGGCCCAAACATCTATTTTTTATCATTTTATTTTATTTTTCTTATTTAATTTTTATTTTCAGTTTTCTTTTATTATATTTTATTATTATTATTATTATTATTATTATTATTATTATTATTATTTTTATTAATAAAAATCCAAATATATTATTATTATTATTATTATTTTCACACTTATTCATTTTATTTTTCTTTATAAAAACAAAAATATTAAAAATCATTTTTATTTTAATAAATTAATTTCTTTTCTTAATTAATTAATATTTAGATTTAAGTTTAATTATTATTTTTCCTTTCTTAATTAAAATTAACTTAGAATTTAGGTTTCTTTAATTAATTAATGTTCATCTTTATTTTATTAATTTAAAACCTTTCACAAAAAAACCCTAAAAATGCCTCTTAGTTTCTTTCTTAAATTAGTTTAAGTTTATTTTTGTTTAATTTTTAATTAATTATTTTCTTAATTAGGTCAAGACTAAAAACCCTTTCATGAAAACCAAACAAAATCATTTCTTTTTCCATTTGCATTTGTACATTATTTATTCAATTTTTATACATTTATTCAATATGGTTGTAATAGATAATTGGGTTTAATTTTCTTGCAAAATCTCCATTTATAAATTTGTATACCCCCTCCCCTAATGATGTAATAGCTTAGTATTTTTACTTTCCGTAATTTACCGCTTTATATAAATGCTAGTAATTAGGATTTGTATGGAAAGATAAAATCAACAAATAGCAAACCCTAATTCAAGATAAACAAATCATGCAAATCAAACACACTTGCACACTTACACCCTTAGGGTAATTCCACTTTGTTGCCTTACAAAAATGGCCATGTTATGCATGTGGGATGTTTTAGCAAAAATTAATCAAAAATACAAGATCATAGTCCCTCGATGACGCTATCAAAATGTTGTCTTTCAAAATGATCTTAGTCCCTCAAAGAGAAAAATGCTAAAATATCTCATAACATTGCTATCTTGGCTATACGATGACCCACGCCCGTCCCTATACATCCAAAGATAAGGCTTCTTACTAAATCAATGGTAAGATAGCAATATCAAAGGAAAGGAAGAAATGAACAAAGACTTTTGAGTAGGTAGACTGTTCCTAGTTGCTTGCTCATTTTCAAATCAAACATCCTTTCTATTTTCAAAACAAACACCAACACTTTCAAAAACACTTAAAAAACATTTTCCAAACATGAAACATTTTGAAAAGATCAACACTTTGTATACGTTCTTACGAACGAGAACTATTACAAAGTTTGCCTAAACAATGGCGCCTTTTCAAAATACTTTCAACAACCACATAAAGCACATTTCCAAACAAAAGCAAGTGATCTAGAAAGCAACTAAGAGCCCATAGGTCACTATGGATGAAAAGGGTGCTAACACCTTCCCTTTTCATAATCTACCCCCTGAACTCAAGAAATAATCTCAAAGGTCTTTCCTGTTCTTTTCAGCCTTTCCTTTTGGATAAAAGAAAAGTCGGTGGCGACTCTTGCTAACAGCAACATTTGTGATAAAATGCAAAACACCCAAATCAGTTCCCCCACCGTATCACACCCACATTGAAAACGACCACAAAGTAGTCATGACATTTAAAGGTATTGGAGGCACATGAACCTTGTCAGCATAAATCTGGAACTTATGGAAAGTCCTTGGGTGATGGTGATAATCAGTTTCCATTGTCGACCAATAGTAACCAGCCCTCAGAATTTTCTTGGCCATGGTGTGTCCACTAGAGTGAGTTCCAAAGATACCTTCATGCATATCCTCAATGATCTTATTTGCTTCTTTCGTGTCCACACAACGGAGCAGAGTAGAATCATGGTTGCGCTTGTACAAAATCCCATTGCTTAGGAAGAACTTAGCTGAGAAGCTCCACAATAATTTCTTGTTGTTGATTGATGCCCCCTCAGGATATTCCTTTGCTTCAAGATACCTCCTTACTTCATGATACCAAGGCTTCTCCTCATCAGTGTCAATCTCATAATAATGCGCCAGTTCATCAAATCTTTCGACAATAATTCTAAGAGCCTCGTTGTCCCAATTGACCTTTGTGATACGGTGGGAGAACTGACTTGAGGTTTTGCGTTTGTTTTCGCAAATGTTTCGGTTGAGCAAGAGTCGCCACCGACTTTTTATTTTATCCTAAGGAAAGGTTAAAAAGCACAGCAAAAACCTTTGAGATGTTTTCTTGGGTTCGGGGAGTAGATTATAGAAAGGGAAGGTATTAGCACCCTTTCTATCCATGGTTATCCATGAGCTCTTAGTTACTTGCTTAGATCACTTGCCTTGTGTTTTCAATTGTTTGAAATGGTG
Source organism: Vicia faba (assembly GCA_948472305.1). NCBI lineage: Eukaryota > Viridiplantae > Streptophyta > Magnoliopsida > Fabales > Fabaceae > Vicia > Vicia faba. The sequence goes on from OX451737.1 coordinate 756,464,640, forward strand.
CTTTCAATTGTTTGAAATGGTGCTTTGTGTGTGGGTTTGAAAATGTTTTGAAAAGAGGCCATTTGTTGTGGCAACCTTTGTAATGATTCATGTTTGAATGTATACAAAGATGTTTTTGTCTTTTGAAAAGTTTTCAATGTTTTTGAAAGTTGTTTTGAAAGTGTTTTGTGATGTGTGTTTTGAAAAAATGGCAAGGATTGTTTTGCAAGGTTGGTCAAGTAACCAAGAGCTATCTACCCTAAATTTCTCAAAGATCTTTCCTATGTTTTAACCCTTTTAACAATTTTGTTCCACCATTGTATTTGGTGGACAATCTTGTGTTAGGATGTTAACGGGACGGGCGCGGGTCATCGTTTAGACCATGATTGCAATAGTGCCAAGTGTCTTTGGCAATTTTTCCTTTAAGGGACTTGATCATTTTTTAGGCAACTTTCGAAAGCATCATCGAGGGACTATGATCATTTGAATTATTTTGTTTTGCCAAAGATACCCAACATGCAACATGGCCCATTATTGAAGGTAACAAGTGGAGTAACCCTAGGGGTGCAAGTGTGATTGGTGTTGTCCAATTTCATGCTTTTTGTCTTTTGTTTAATCAAGCTATTTGTTATTTGATTTTTGCATACAAACCCTAAGTCTATCATGGCATATTTAGAAAGCTTTAAAGTGCGGAATTTAAAGTCCTAAGTTATTACAAAATAATCATGGGGATGGGGATACAAATGTTCAAATGGGGATGAGACTTTAATAGGAGAGTGGTATCCAAATATTTACAACCAAATCGAAACGATCACAAATATAATATGTATCAATGTATAGGAATAAGCAAATGTGTATGTGTAAATGTATTTGTGTAAGTGTATGATTATTTACAAGTGAAATAAAAATAAAAAAAAGGTTAATTTTGGATATTTTCATGTTTAGGGCAAAACCCTAATTTTGTAAATAAAAAGGTATTTATTATGTATTATATACAATATTTATTAATTATATACAAAAAATAAATAAAAGAAGTATTTTGTAAAAAAGGGTAATTTTTGAGGTCAAATATTAATAAAATGAAAAATGTATTATTTTTATATTTATCCTAAATATTTAATAAAAGATAGATAAGTATTTATATTATTTACTAAATATATTAAATATGTACAAAAAATAAAAATGTTAATTATTTACAAAAAGTATATTTTTTTAGAAAATGTTTTCAAAAGATAAAATAAAATAAAAATCAGAAAATAAAATGTATTTGTATTATTTTTTAGTATTTAAAATAAAAGTATATATATGTTATTTTATATGTATAAGTCTAAATAAAGTAAATAAAATCCAAATAAAATGCAAAAATGGTTGAAAAAATATTTTTTATATTTTTTATATTTTGACAAAAAATAAAAAGTCAGGGGAAAAAACAAAAAGTCAAAAATAATTGAAAAATCACACAATGGGCCAAGGGGGTGTATGTGGAAAAGTGTGGTGTAAACAGAAAAAGCAAAACAGGCCCAGCCCAAAGGACTTTGTCTTCAACCTCCAGCCATTCAAACAAAGAAAACGCGTGTTTCCTTCCCAACCTGTGAACTTCTGATTCCTTGATTTTCAACAAAAACTCACAACATCAAAAGTGTAGTGCATCTTGCCACGATTCCAGATATATAAAAAAGTCGTTCTAACTCTAAGAAATGAGAGAGAATTTCTTCTCCCCCAATTCCTGACCTAAGTTTTTTTCAATGTTCAGGTCCAAAATTCTCTCAGCATACACAATATAAATGAAAAGTAACTATATGGATGTCTTCAGGGCTATGATTAGAACATGCTTTCTTCACAAACTTAAGCCTAACTATGCCTGGATAGAGAGATAGAAGTTCAATTTTTTACCTGTTCAGCTTGAGTCGTTTATGACAATGGAGGTACTTTCAATGCAATGTGAGGACTTGTACAGCTTGCTTGAGGTCCAAGGATGCTCTTCCAACCTCTAGCTTGCTTTGAAACTAACTGAAACGAGTTATGTAACTCAACCTGCACAATTGAAAAAATGAAAACGATGAACTTGGTTAGAGGTGTTACAGTCTGTAGCTAGGGCTTGGGATAGTTTGTATGAGTGTTATGGAATGTGTTTGAGGTGGTTTGGATGAGAACGCACGAGGGAAATGAACTGGCCAAGTCAAAATGCAGAAGGTACTCTGTTTTGCCACAAAACTGTGTTTTGATGAATGAGGGAGTTTCAGGGATGATTTGGTCGTGTTTCAGGTTAGTTAGGGAGTATGAAATGTGTTCACAAAGTTTGTTTTGGTTAGTTCTTGCAGTAATGTGAGTTGTTGTTCAATATGCCAAGTTTCTTCTTAGATAAGCAAAAGTTGTCAACTTAGATTATAGGCTACCACAGGCCCCTCAAGCATGCTGCACAATATCTCCTTGATCAGTGGAATTGGTTCATGAACTTGTGCCCAAAAGATATGCATTGTACTTCTTTGATTTGTGTTTTGACATAAAGTGCTACTTTATGAAAATGGCTAAAATGCTTTTTCTAATTATGGATTAATCTAACATGTATTGCCCAAATGAATGAAATAACATCTTGACATAGTGGTTTAGAATTGAATTATTGAGTGTAAGAAGGATTAGAGGCCTGTAACCTAGCTTGTGCAAGCTGAGTTTGAAAATGCAAAGTGTTATGAACATGCATTTGGTCAAGAACAAAAGTGACTTTTGCCCAACTTTGCCAATTCGATTCTCCCTAACCACAAGGGTGTTTTAGAAGTTCTTGGACAATTTGGAAAGCTTGGAATGTGTACTACAATCCATCTTTGTAATGCAAGTTGAGATTCCAAGTGGAAGCATGTGAAAAGTGGCCATGAAGTTGGGCAAAAATCCTGCCTAGAATACGTCAAAATTTTTCTAAGTTAAGAATGTTTTGCACCCCTATTCCAAAAATTATAACTTGAGCTACAAGCTTCTTTTGAGGAAACTTTGTGAATCAAAGTTGTAGATTTTGCAATGGACTATAAATTTCATGTTTTGAGTTTTGTTTGAATCCAAATGTATCTTGATGAAAAAATGGGACAAAGTTAGGAAAAAATTAGGAAATTCCATAACTTAGAAAATTTCTAAGTTATGAAATTTCTTCATTTCAAAACCCTAATTTGTAATTTTTGATTTCTTGATGAACAAGTTTCATAATTTGACATGTCTTGATGAAAAATGAATCTTGACACTTGATTTTGACCAAAAAGTCAAAGTTTGACTTTTCAGCATACAGTCAAATTTGGATCAGTTGACTGGAAAATTCATCTGTCAATCTTGTGTATTTGGGATCTTTTGAAATTTTTGAACATGTCAAGACAATGCCATTGAGTCCTTGAGTCCATATGTGAGCTTCATTTGCCATTGGCTAGGTCAAACAGTCAAAAATTGCCTTTGTGCAGTCCAAACCCTAAAAATGACCATTTTGCCCTTTTGGTGATCTGATCAAATTTCTTATGGAATTGTGATCCAAACTTGACCAAATGGTTCATATGAGTTCATAATGTTGATGTGGGTCAAAAATCATGAAGTTTGACTGTCAATTGACCACAGTTGACTTTTTCCCCAATACAGCTGATTTCTAGGTCAATTGTCCAATTGACTGGGCAAAGATTGGAATGAAGGCTTGAAACTTGGTATGGATAAACTTGTGAGTTCAACATGAAGCATGAAAGTCACTTTGGGCCTTTTAGGTCAAAACATCTTTGTGCAAACTCAAACCCTAATTTGGGTCAACAGTGCAAGGAGAAGTCTTGAGCAGAGTAAACCATAACTTGATCTTGAGCTCCAAGGGTCTTGTGGTGAGAAAATATTGATGAAATGGGAGGGCAAATTTTGGGGTACAACAGTTGCCCCTGTTCAATCTTCTTAGACCTGAGGATGTAGATTGGCTTGTGTGCCTTTCGTGATCCGAGGGTGGAAGATGATTGAACACTAAAGTGCCCAGAAATTTGCACTCGCATAGTGGAGTATCAGCAATGTGATGTCGGGAATGGGCTTATAGATGCCATTTGGAAGTGGATGGGTAGGAGGATGGGCTTATAGATGCCATCTGGGGGTGTGACAGAACCTTGTCGGGAATGGGCTTATAGATGCCATTTGGAAGTGTGGATCGCGTAAGAGATTCCTTAGCGAGAACTTGCGTACTTTGAGAAAGACAGATGGTTTCTTGGCTTGCTACAGGTGTTGATCTTCAGTCTCTTCATGCAGATATGCCCTGGCTAGATACAGGTATCGAATCTACAATTAGTTGCTCACAGACGTGCCCCGGCTAGATACAGGAATCGAATCCGGAACTTCAAAAGGTTGCTTACAGACGTGCCCTGGCTGGATGCAGGTATCGAATCTCTAAACTATTCATGCAGATATGCCCTGGCTAGATACAGGTATCGAATCAAACGTTCACAGATATGCCCTGGCTAGATACAGGAATCGAATCAAACGTTCACAGATATGCCCTGGCTAGATACAGGAATCGAATCCACAATCAATCGCTCACAGATATGCCTTGGCTAGATACATGAATCGAATCTGGAATTGGTCGTCTACAGATATGCCCTGGCTGGATACAGGAATCGAATCTGGAAATTGTCGTCTACAGATGTGCCCTGGCTGGATACAGGAATCGAATCTGGAAACTCTTCATGCAGATATGCCCTGGCTGGATACATGTGTCGAATCCATAATCAAATACTCACAGATATTCCATGGCTGGATACAGGTATCGAATCTGGAAATGTCGTCTACAGATATGCCCTGGCTGGATGCAGGTATCGAATCCATAATCAATCACTCACAGATATGCCCTGGCTAGATACAGGTATCGAATCAAACGTTCACAGATATGCCCTGGCTAGATACAGGAATTGAATCAAACGTTCACAGATATGCCCTGGCTAGATACAGGAATCAAATCCATAATCAATCGCTCACAGATATGCCCTGGCTAGATACAGGAATCGAATCTGGAATTGGTCGTCTACAGATATGCCCTGGCTGGATACAGGAATCGAATCTGGAAATTATCGTCTACAGATGTGCCCTGGATGGATACAGGAATCGAATCTGGAAATTGTCGTCTACAGATATGCCCTGGCTGGATACAGGTGTCGAATCTCTAAACTCTTCATGCAGATATGCCCTGGCTGGATAAAGGTGTCGAATCTATAATCAAATCACTCGCAAATATGCCCTGTCTAGATACAGGTATCGAATCTGGAAATTATTGTCTACAGATATGCCCTGGCTGGATACAGGTGTCGAATCTCTAAACTCTTCATGCAGATATGCCCTGGCTGGATACAGGTGTCGAATCTACAATCAAATCACTCGCAGATATGCCCTGGCTAGATACAGGTATCGAATCTAGAATTGCGATAGTTGATAGTAATCATCTTTGGATTGGCCTTTTCCTGAAAAGGCAAAACATTAGTTGTATGCAATGTCATGATGTATGAAATGCATGATGTCATGATGCTCAAAGTGAGATAGTGTTGTATGCACTTTATCATGTATGTAAACAGGATGTATGAAATGTGAAATGTCTATGAATGTATTTTCTTCTAGGAAAATAAATCCTTGACGAGTGCCGGGAAATTGTGGAATCCTGGGTTGATGTTGAAGAGTGGAGTTCTTCATTTCCGTTGGGGGATGACGGCTGCAAGAATAAACCGGTAGGAGAAGATGACTCCGTTGGGGAATAAACCTGCTGGAGAGATTACTCTGCGGGGAATTACTCTGTGGGAAGAGATACTTCGCTGAGGTTTTGATGAGAGCTCCGCTAGGGATTTCAACGATAAACTCCGCTGGGGATTTCAACGATAAACTCCGCTGGGGATTCCGCTGATAAGTTACGTTGGGGAATTTGATGAACTCCGCTGGGGATAGGAAGAACTTCGCCGAGGACGAACTTTCCATGGTAATTAGCTGAGGATAACCCAGTTATACCCTGGTGGGAAATAACCTTTGAATGAAGTCGGCGAGAGACGTTCGTACTATACAGGGGATAAGCTTCCAGAATCTACTGGGAAAGATGATTCAACTTTCCTGGGGAAACTTTTCAGACTATACTTGGGAAGGGTTCCACTGGGGTGTCTGTATTCTGCCGGGGAACAATCTTATATTAAGACTGACGGGGACGCTTGCTGAGGAATGTCTATACTCCACTGGGGAATGTTGAAATCTTCTGGGGATACCCAAATTCCTTAAGGCTGACAGTAGACTAATTCTGCTTGGGGAGAGTATCATTGACTTGCTAGGGGAATATTGTGCCTTTTTGGGACTGATGAGAGACCAACTCTGCTTGGGGAGAGTATTGATGAATCTTGTCCTACTCTGTGGGGAGTTGAGGTAACTTGGTTACATTCTTCAACCGAACTTACCTTGGTACCTCGGTGGACAGAGCAACTAGATCGCTTAGACAATTCTTTATAGCCCCTGTTTCTGATGTCATCTGTAATTAGTCCTTTGTTTCGCATGTAAATTTTCATGATTAGCAATTAATGTCAAATGCATATATCAAAAATGAACATTGGACGTTCTTTGCAAAACAAAAACAGAAAAAGGAAAAACGATGGGTAATTTGTCTGAAAAATTGAACTTGTATTGATTTTGAAATTTGCCTGTAAATAGGCGTTTTATGTACAAGAGGCTGACGTCCTAGTAAGAGAACGCCGCCGAGCAGCAGAGTTTATACATTTTGTGAAAAAAGGAAAACAAAACAGCTATGTGAAAAGAACAATCCCACCGGGTTCCAACTCTGCTATCGCCTTTATGTCTTCAAGCGTCTCATCACTTTGCTGCTTAGTTGAAGATGAAGCTGATTGATTGGAGTCACCTGAGCCCGATAGTTGATGCCGAGTTCTGGATGCAAGGTGATCCAATGAGACATGGTATTACGCTTTATCCCTAACTTTTGGCTGGACCGCCCTTTTGGGTTTTCAGTCCACCAGGATACCCATTTTTTCCCAAGCCGCCTTTTCAGGTTTTCGACTTGCCGGGTGTACAGATTTTTTCATTTCGTCCCTTATTTTTGCCCGAACCCTTTTGGTTCGCCGGGAAGCCCTTGTTTTTACCTAGGTGTGTCAACCTAGCGGGTCTTTAATTCATGCGGAGTATCTTTTTACTATGTATGCATTGGCGGGGTGAGGAAGGTCGTCACCATCCATGGTGGTTAGAATCATAGCTCCTCATGAGAAGATATGTTTAACCATAAATGGTCCTTCGTATGTAGGGGTCCATTTTCCCCTGGGATCACCTTGAGGTAGAATGATGCGTTTGATTACCAGGTCTCCGACTTGATACTCTTGTCGTCTGACCTTCTTGTTAAATGCCCTGATCATCCGTTTTTGGTACGTCTGACCATGACAAATAGCAGTGAGTCTCTTTTTGTCGATTAGGTTTAATTGATCAAGCCGAGTCTGGATCCAGTCATCTTCGCTCAAATCTGCATCTTTCATTATCCATAGAGAAGGTATCTGGACTACAATAGGCAAGACTGCCTCCATGCCATAGACCAAGGAAAAAGGAGTTGCCCCTGTTGACGTCCGTGCTGAGGTACGGTACCCATGAAGAGCAAACGGTAACATTTCATGCCAATCTTTGTAGGTCACTGTCATCTTCTGCACAATCTTCTTGATGTTCTTATTCTCCTCTTCTACAGCCCCATTCATCTTCGGCCGGTAAGGTGAAGAGTTGTGGTGTTGTATCTTGAATTGCTCGCAGAGCTCAGTGATCATCTTGTTGTTAAGATTGGTACCATTGTCCGTAATGATCCTCTCAGGTACACCGTATCGACAGATCAGGTTGTTCCGAATAAACCGTGCCACGACGTTCTTGGTTACGGTAGCATAGGAAGCTGCTTCAACCCACTTTGTGAAGTAATCAATTGCTACCAAGATGAAGTGATGCCAGTTGGATGCCGTAGGTCGGATCTCGCCGATCATATCAATGCCCCACATTGCAAAAGGCCAAGGTGTTGTCAAGACGTTCAGTGGAACCGGAGGAATGTGCACCTTATCAACATAGATCTGGCACTTATGACAAGTTCGGGAATGCTGATAACAGTCGGCTTCCATTGTGGACCAGAAATATCCTGCCCGAAGGATTTTCTTTGCCATGGTATGTCCACTGGAATGTGTTCCGAAGGTACCTTCATGTAGTTCTGCCATGATCTTTTCTGTTTCAGTCTTATCCACACAACGCAATAAGGTTGAATCATGGTTTCGCTTGTACAGAATGTCGTTGCTGAGGAAGAACTTTGCCGCAAACCTTCTCAGGAACTTCTTGTCATTAACAGATGCGCCTTCGGGGTATTCTTGAGCTTCAAGTTACCTCTTCACTTTATGATACCAGGGTTTTTCAGTTACCTCTTCGGTCTCGAGATCGCAGCAATGTGCAGGTTCGTCCAACTTCTAGATAATGATCCGGGGCACCTCGTTGTCCCATTTGACTTTGAACATAGAAGACATCGTAGCTAGTGCGTCCGCTAACTGATTCTCCTCTCTTGGGAAGTGTTCAAAAGTTATCTCCTCGAAGTGGGGAAGCAAAGTCAGCACATACTCCTTGTAAGGAATAAGATTTGGGTGTTTCGTATCCCACTCGCCTTTGATCTGATTGATCACGAGAGTGGAATCTCCGAAGACACTCAGAAACTTGATCCTTAAGTCAATTGCAGCTTGAAGACCCATGATACATGCCTCATACTCTGCCATATTATTGGTGCAGTTGAAACATAGCCGGGCGGTGAGTGGAGTATGAGTGCCTTTAGGGGATATGATCATAGCGCCGATACCATTACCCAAGGCGTTCGAGGCTCTGTCAAAGTGCATAGACCATCGGGATCCTTCCTCAGGTCCTTCATCCGGTCCAGGTACTTCACAATCAGTCACTACCATGATATCCTCGTCTGGAAATTCAAAGTTCATAGATTGGTAGTTGTCCACCGCCTGGTGTGCCAAATGGTTTGCCAATACACTTCCCTTGATTGCTTTTTGAGTCGTGTACTGGATGTCGTATTCCGTCAAGATCATTTTCCATCTTGCTATTCTTCCGAACAAAGCGGGCTTTTCGAAAATGTACTTGATTGGATCCATTTTTGAAATCAACAGAGTGGTGTGAGTCAACATATACTGTCTCAGCCGGCGAGCAGCCCATACTAAAGCGCAGCAATTTTTCTCGAGTAGTAAGTACCGGGTCTCACAGTCGGTAAAATTTTTGCTAAGGTAATAAATAGCGTGCTCTTTTCGGCCAGACTCGTCATGCTGCCCCAACACACACCCCATTGAGTTATCCAATACTGTTAAGTATAAGATTAGAGGTCTCCCTTCAACCGGTGGCATAAGAATGGGTGGTTCTTGGAGATACTCTTTGATTCTGTCGAAAGCGGCCTGACATTCATCATTCCAACGTACTACTTGATCTTTCTTCAGTAGCTTGAAGATTGGTTCATAGGTAGCAGTTAGATGCGAGATGAATCGGGCAATGTAGTTCAACCGTCCTAGAAAGCCTATGACTTCTTTCTCTGTCTTGGGAGTTGGCATCTCTTGTATGACTTTCACTTTGGCAGGGTCCACTTAAATACCTTTGTCGCTTACGACAAAGCCTAGCAATTTTCCATTTCTCACCCCGAAGGTGCACTTGTTTGGGTTCAACCTCAGCTTGTACAACTTCAGACGGTCAAACAGCTTCCGTAGATGGTCAAGGTGTTCCTCCTCGGTTTGGGACCTTGCAATCATATCGTCGACATATACTTCTATCTCATGATGGATCATGTCATGAAACAGAGCAACCATGGCCCGTTGGTAGGTTGCCCCAACATTTTTCAACCCAAAAGGCATGACCTTGTAGCAAAAGGTGCCCCACTGAGTAACAAAAGTGGTCTTCTCCATGTCTTCAGGAGCCATCTTGATCTGATTATAACCGGAGAAGCCTTCCATGAAGGAGAATACTTTATGCTGAGCGGTGTTGTCAACCAGAACGTCGATGTGAGGCAGAGAGAAATCATCCTTAGGGCTTGCCCTGTTCAAATCCCTGTAATCAACATACATTCAGACCTTACCATCCTTTTTAGGCACTGGAACCACGTTGGTAACCCACTGAGGGTAAGAAGTTACTTCTAGAAACCCAGCATCAAATTGTTTCATAACCTCAGCTTTGATTTTCTCGGACATTTCTGGACGCATACGGCGGACCTTCTGTTTTACCGGAGGGCAGTCTTCCTTGGTAGGCAGGTGATGAGCCACAATGTCGGTATCCAACCCAGGCATGTCTTCGTAAGACCAGGCAAAGATTTCCACATAGTCATGCAACATCTGAATCAACCGTTATTTCACACTGAGCTCTAGATTGGCACCAATCTTGACTTCCTTTCTGTCTGTCTCGGTACCCAGATTTACCGTTTCCAATGGCTCTTCATGTGGCTGAATGGCCCTCTCTTCCTGGAGTAGCTGTCTTGCAAGTTCACCAGGCACTTTGCAATCATCTTCACCTTCGTCTTCGACTAAGTTGATCGGATTTTCAAAGTCATAACTGGCAGTAGCAGAGTCGTTACCAGTGAGATCCAGAGTGGATTGGAACCTGTATGGGTGAGTGTGTGTAAATATAGCTGTTTTGCAATATATAATAAAGAAAGAAAAGGAGCGCAAGATTTTGAAATGCAACAAATGTCCAATGTTTTTATTGATGATATATGAAAATGACACACAAAATCCCTCACACATGAAGTCACGGTGCCCCGGGTAAGACACTGAGCCATAAAATTTTCAAAATATTGTCTGTTACAAACTGAAAACAAAAGAGTTCATTACTGAGTGACAAAAGTAATAGGTGTGAAGTCTTTGGCAGTCCATTTTCTTGGTCCACCGTCGGTTGTTGGGTAGATCCAGCTGTCAAATTCAGATTCCTCCACGTCGTCTTCAATATCATTCACTCCCGGGTTGGTGATGAACACAGGAGGTCTTCCAATCCTTGCCTTACGAACAGCCCTCTGAGCCTCTGCAGTGAAGCCCATACCAAACTTGTCAGTCTTCGGAGTAAAGTCAGGAAGTCGGCCCCAGTTTGCACACTCACCCTTCTCAATCACAGCCCGGGCATCCTTTAAGGAAGCCATCTTCAAAGGAGGGTCTTCAATCACAGTTTCAACTGATGCCAGCGTCTGAGGCACCTCTTCAAAGTGCTGGAATGGAGTCTCAATGAATTCCCCATCCATCTCTATGTACCGGAACGAGTTGAGGTGGCTGACCATATATTCTTCTTCCCCCTGAACTGTAACAATCTTCCCTCTGACCGGGTACTTAAGCTTCTGATGTAGAGGGGAGGTCATAGCTCCAGCCTTGTGGATCCATGGACGACCCAGCAAATAAGAATATGATGGACGAATGTCCATCACATAGAAAGTAGAATAAAAAACTTGAGAACCAACCCTGATCGGAATGTCAACTTCCCCATGTACCATCCTTTTCGAACCGTCGAAGGCTCGGATAAAAATGTTACTAGGCTTGAGCTCTAAACCCTCACAATCCAACCTGTCTAGGGCCTTCTTGGGTAATACATTTAATGAAGAACCAGTGTCTACTAACACATGGGAAAGAGTAGTGCCCCTGCATTCAATGGAGACATGCAGGGCATCGTTATGATTCTTTCCTTTGGCAGTCAGATCAGCGTCAGAGAAGCCCAACCCATTATCGGCAGTCAAGTTGGCCACACAATCGGTAAATTGATTAGCAGACGTTTCTTGTGGCACATGGGCCGTCTTCAGGAAGGAAATCAGAGCCTTGGCATGGGCCTCTGAACACAACAATAGTGATAGCATAGAAATTTTTGATGGGGTGTGCCCCAGTTGCTCAACTACGTTGAAATCACTCTTCTTAATGATCTTGAGAATCTCTTCCATCTCTTGCTGAGAATCTTCAACAGTGGTTGTCTTTGGTGCCTCCGTCAGGGCAGGAAAATCAGTAGCAATCCCTTTGCCCCGAGCGTCAGATGACTCGGCAGCAGGGGTAGAAACAGGAACTTGATCAGGAAGGGAAGCAGGCACACTTGCGGGTGTGATGATAAGAGGTTTCTGAATAGCTGGTGGTGCAATATCTGGTGAGAACAGCCTACCACTGCGAGTAATTTTGGCAGGCCCGGTGATGTTGCTGACGCCGGTACTTGTATCGAACTCTTGTTTTATTCCAAGAACATAAACATCTGCCCTATAGTGCCATGGGACAGCTTTATCGGACGTGTAAGGGAGAGGCCCCGGAACAGTGATGATGATAGGAGCAATCTTCTGAGTGGACATGATTTTGACAGGCTTCTTTGAGAGAGCCTTAGGAGGTTTATTGAAAATAGTGACAATAGAAACTTCTTCGGTAGGGATAGCAGGAACATCAATCTCCTCGAACAAGATTTATTTGCTATCCATCAGGTTTTGGATGCCTGACTTCAGCAAAGGACAACTAGTAGGTGAAACAGCACATAGATGGCAACCTTTGCTACATCCCAGAAATAAACCAGCTAGCAACAGGTTCCTTTTGACAGTCAGCAACGGAGTAACAATATCTTCCACAGAGGCTACATACAAGTCTTCTTCCACAACATTCACTCCATGCTGGGGCATGGGAGCAGTCACAACATTGGGTCTTTCAGGAACAGGACCAACCCATAGATGAGGAGTGCCACAATTTCTTCAAAGGCTTGTAGGTCCAATGAATTCCAACACTCTTGTGCTTTCTCAAACAAGAATTTTTCCAAGAAGCCTTTGACACCGCTTCTAGTTTCCCAATGCCCCTTGATGTCATATGGTTGCAAGTGTAGTGCTTGAGCAACATCTTCAGGCTTTGGTTCTTTTTCCGTACCGTTGTAGGGTAGTTGATTAAGAATAGGAATTCTCAAGAGTTGAGAAAATTCCTCCAAAGTGGGCACCAACTGGTAGTCGGGGAAAGTGAAACAGTGGTGAAGGGGGTCAAAGAACTGGAACAACACCTTTACCATGTCCTCTTCAATGTTGGTGTTGACTAAGCTGAGCAGTCTACCATGTCTTTCACTGAAGGGAGAGCTTTCCGGAATTCGGGATGTGAGCTCCTTGAGTTGAGGAGGGATTCTCACAAGGTTGACTTGGATGGTTTTCCTTCGAAGAATTTCCATGACCTAGAAAACAAGAACAAATATGAAGATCCAAACCCTTGAAATGGTTAGTGAATGCATATGATGCTTTATGATGTTTATGATGTATGCACAAAACACATGTACAAGCAAATCACACAAAACCCTAGTTTCAGGCTTGCATGGGGTTTCATAGGTAAGTACCCTCTTGAGTGTAGTTGGCTTAAAAACCTGTCTTATAAATAGTAACCGGGTTCTAAGGAGCTCAATATCATTGGATTGTTTTCCATGTTCATTGTTTTGGTTTAGCCACTTAACTAGCGACCAAAATATTCCAAGAAAACAACCCTCAATGAGTGTAGTATCGAGGATCTACCAACTTCGGACTGCACCAAAGTCGGTCATCTCACTACCCCTAATGAAAGGCCAAGATGGTCAAGTAAGGTTCTAGGTCATTAGTGCTTAGTGACATCACTCAGCGGCCCCGTACTCTCCTTGATTGAACTCAAGGGTTACCGGTACTCACAAATATGTCGCATTGATATAGCTATTGCTTCAACCGTGTCGATATACCCCGCACAGTTTCCACAACGTATTGCTATCTATGAATGTTTCCCCAAATCCGGGTGTAGGATTTCAAGCCCAAACAAGAGAGCCAAGATATAAAGCAATCAAAGCAAATAATTAGTCATGCAAGAGGGTGATCTAAGCCCTAAGGTTACTCCACTTTAAAAAAATCCCTAGCAGAGTCGCCAGTTCTGTGATACGGTGGGAGAACTGACTTGAGGTTTTGCGTTTGTTTTTGCAAATGTTTCGGTTGAGCAAGAGTCGCCACCGACTTTTTATTTTATCCTAAGGAAAGGTTAAAAAGCACAGCAAAAACCTTTGAGATGTTTTCTTGGGTTCGGGGAGTAGATTATAGAAAGGGAAGGTATTAGCACCCTTTCTATCCATGGTTATCCATGGGCTCTTAGTTACTTGCTTAGATCACTTGCCTTGTGTTTTCAATTGTTTGAAATGGTGCTTTCAATTGTTTGAAATGGTGCTTTGTGTGTGGGTTTGAAAATGTTTTGAAAAGAGGCCATTTGTTGTGGCAACCTTTGTAATGATTCATGTTTGAATGTCTACAAAGATGTTTTTGTCTTTTGAAAAGTTTTCAATGTTTTTGAAAGTTGTTTTGAAAGTGTATTGTGATGTGTGTTTTGAAAAAATGGCAAGGATTGTTTTGCAAGGTTGGTCAAGTAACCAAGAGCTATCTATCCTAAATTTCTCAAAGATCTTTCCTATGTTTTAACCCTTTTAACAATTTTGTTCCTCCATTGTATTTGGTGGACAATCTTGTGTTAGGATGTTAACGGGACGGGCGCAGGTCATCGTTTAGACCATGATTGCAATAGTGCCAAGTGTCTTTGGCAATTTTTCCTTTAAGGGACTTGATCATTTTTTAGGCAACTTTCGAAAGCGTCATCGAGGGACTATGATCATTTGAATTGTTTTGTTTTGCCAAAGATACCCAACATGCAACATGGCCCATTATTGAAGGTAACAAGTGGAGTAACCCTAGGGGTGCAAGTGTGATTGGTGTTGTCCAATTTCATGCTTTTTGTCTTTTGTTTAATCAAGCTATTTGTTATTTGATTTTTGCATACAAACCCTAAGTCTATCATGGCATATTTAGAAATCTTTAAAGTGCGGAATTTAAAGTCCTGAGTTATTACAAAATAATCATGGGGATGGGGATACAAATGTTCAAATGGGGATGAGACTTTAATAGGAGAGTGGTATCCAAATATTTACAACCAAATCGAAACGATTACAAATATAATATGTATCAATGTATAGGAATAAGCAAATGTGTATGTGTAAATGTATTTGTGTAAGTGTATGATTATTTACAAGTGAAATAAAAATAAAAAAAGGTTAATTTTGGATATTTTCATGTTTAGGGCAAAACCCTAATTTTGTAAATAAAAAGGTATTTATTATGTATTATATACAATATTTATTAATTATATACAAAAAATAAATAAAAGAAGTATTTTGTAAAAAAGGGTAATTTTTGAGGTCAAATATTAATAAAATGAAAAATGTATTATTTTTATATTTATCCTAAATATTTAATAAAAGATAGATAAGTATTTATATTATTTACTAAATATATTAAATATGTACAAAAAATAAAAATGTTAATTATTTACAAAAAGTATATTTTTTTAGAAAATGTTTTCAAAAGATAAAATAAAATAAAAATCAGAAAATAAAATGTATTTGTATTATTTTTTAGTATTTAAAATAAAAGTATATATATGTTATTTTATATGTATAAGTCTAAATAAAGTAAATAAAATCCAAATAAAATGCAAAAATGGTTGAAAAAATATTTTTTATATTTTTTATATTTTGACAAAAAATAAAAAGTCAGGGGAAAAAACAAAAAGTCAAAAATAATTGAAAAATCACACAATGGGCCAAGGGGGTGTATGTGGAAAAGTGTGGTGTAAACAGAAAAAGCAAAACAGGCCCAGCCCAAAGGACTTTGTCTTCAACCTCCAGCCATTCAAACAAAGAAAACGCGCGTTTCCTTCCCAACCTGTGAACTTCTCATTCCTTGATTTTCAACAAAAACTCACAACATCAAAAGTGTAGTGCACTTGTCACGATTCCAAATATATAAAAAATTCGTTCTAACTCTCAGAAATGAGAGAGAATTTCTTCTCCCCCAATTCCTGACCTAAGTTTTTTTCAATGTTCAGGTCCAAAATTCTCTCAGCATACACAATATAAATGAAAAGTAACTATATGGATGGCTTCAGGGCTATGATTAGAATATGCTTTCTTCACAAACTTAAGCCTAACTATGCCTGGATAGAGAGATAGAAGTTCAAATTTTTACCTGTTCAGCTTGAGTCATGTATGACAATGGAGGTACTTTCAATGCAATATGAGGACTTGTACAGCTTGCTTGAGGTCCAAGGATGCTCTTCCAACCTCTAGCTTGCTTTGAACCTAATTGAAACGAGCTATGTAACTCAACTTGCACAATTGAAAAAATGAAAATGGTGAACTTGGTTAGAGGTGTTACAGTCTGTAGCTAGGGCTTGGGATAGTTTGTATGAGTGTTATGGAATGTGTTTGAGGTGGTTTGGATGAGAACGCACGAGGGAAATGAACTGGCCAAGTTAAAATGCAAAAGGTACCCTGTTTTGCCACAAAACTGTGTTTTGATGAATGAGGGAGTTTTAGGGATGATTTGGTCGTGTTTCAGGTTAGTTAGGGAGTATGAAATGTGTTCACAAAGTTTGTTTTGGTTAGTTCTTGCAGTAATGTGAGTTGTTGTTCAATATGCCAAGTTTCTTCTTAGATAAGCAAAAGTTGTCAACTTAGATTATAGGCTACCACATGCCCCTCAAGCATGCTGCACAATCTCTCCTTGATCAGTGGAATTCGTTCATGAACTTGTGCCCAAAATGATCTGCATTGTACTTCTTTGATTTGTGTTTTGACATAAAGTGCTACTTTATCAAAATGGCTAAAATGCTTTTTCTAATTATGGATTAATCTAACATGTATTGCCCAAATGAATGAAATAACATCTTGACACAATGGTTTAGCATTGAATTATTGATTGTAAGAAGGATTAGAGGCCTGTAACCTAGCTTGTGCAAGCTGAGTTTGAAAATGCAAAGTGTTATGAACATGCATTTGGTCAAGAACAAAAGTGACTTTTGCCCAACTTTGCCAATTCGATTCTCCCTAACCACAAGGGTGTTTGAGAAGTTCTTGGATAATTTGTAAAGCTTGGAATGTGTACTACAATCCATCTTTGTAATGCAAGTTGAGATTCCAAGTGGAAGCATGTGAAAAGTGGCCATGAAGTTGGGCAAAAATCCTGCCTAGAATAGTTCAAAAATTTTCTAAGTTAAGAATGTTTTGCACCCCTATTCCAAAAATCATAACTTGAGCTACAAGATTCTTTTGAGGAAACTTTGTGAATCAAAGTTGTAGATTTTGCAATGGACTATAACTTTCATGTTTTGAGTTTTGTTTGAATCCAAATGTATCTTGATGAAAAAATGGGACAAAGTTAGGAAAAAATTAGGAAATTCCATAACTTAGAAAATTTCTAAGTTATGAAATTTCTTCATTTCAAAACCCTAATTTGTAATTTTTGATTTCTTGATGAACAAGTTTCATAATTTGACATGTCTTGATGAAAAATGAATCCTGACACTTAATTTTGACCAAAAAGTCAAAGTTTGACTTTTCAGCATACAGTCAAATTTGGATCAGTTGACTGGAAAATTCATCTATCAATCTTGTGCATTTGGGATCTTTTGAACTTTTTGAACTTGTCAAGACAATTCCATTGAGTCCTTGAGTCCATATGTGAGCTTCATTTGCCATTGGCTAGGTCAAACAGTCAAAAATTGCCTTTGTGCAGTCCAAACCCTAAAAATGACCATTTTGCCCTTTTGGTGATCTGATCAAATTTCTTGTGGAATTGTGATCCAAACTTGACCAAATGGTTCATATGAGTTCATAATGTTGATGTGGGTCAAAAATCATGAAGTTTGACTGTTAATTGACCACAATTGACTTTTTCCCCAATACAACTGATTTCTAGGTCAACTGTCCAATTGACTGGGCAAAGATTGGAATCAAGGCTTGAAACTTGGTATGGATAAACTTGTGAGTTCAACATGAAGCATGAAAGTCACTTTGGGCCTTTTAGGTCAAAACATCTTTGTGCAAACTCAAACCCTAATTTGGGTCAACAGTGCAAGGAGAAGTCTTGCGCAGAGTAAACCCTAACTTGATCTTGAGCTCCAAGGGTCTTGTGGTGAGAAAATATTGATGAAATGGGAGGGAAAATTTTGAGGTACAACAACCTTGAACATAGATTACATTGTTGCTAAGGAATCTACCAACTGATTTTCTTCCCTCGGGATATGTTCAAGAGTAACCTCCTCAAAGTATGGGATCAAGGTTAGCACAAGCTCTTTGTAAGGGATCATATTTGGATGTTTGGTATCCCACTCTCCATTAACATGACTGATTACCAGGGATGAATCTCTATATACGCTTAACAATTTGATTCTTAGGTCAATGACAGCCTTAAGACCCAATATGCATGCTTCATACTCAGCCCTGTTGTTGGTACAATCGAAGCAAAGTCTGGTAGTGAAAGGTGTATGGTAACCTTCGGGAGAAATGATCACAACACCAGTTCTTTTACCTAGTGCATTGGAAGCTCCATCAAAAACCATAGTCCATAGGGATCCTTGTTCAGGTCCTTCATACGGTCCAAGCTTTTCACAGTCGGTTATCAGCATGATATTCTTGTCCGGGAATTCAAAGTTCATGGATTGGTAGTCATCAACAGCTTGATGGGCCAAATGATCCGCCAATACACTTACTTTGATCGCTTTTTGTGTAGTATACTGGTTTTCATATTTAGTAAAGATTATTTGCCATCGGGCTATTCGTCCGGAGAGGGTTGGCTTCTCGAAGATGTACTTGATGAGATCTATCTTAAAAATCAGTAGAGTAGTATAAGTCAACATATATTGTCTTAGTCGGCGAGCAGCTCATGCCAAAGCGTAGAAAGTTTTCTCGAGCAGTGAATATCTTATTTCACAGTCGGTAAACTTTTTCTAACGCATGCTCTTTTCGACCAGGCTCGTCATGTTGGCCCAACACACACCCTATTGAATTCTCTAATACGGTAAAATACACGATCAGAGGTCTTCCTTCAAATGGAGGCATTAGGATTGGAGGTTCTTGTAAATACTCCTTGATCTTGTCAAAATCTATTTGGCAGTCGTCATTCCATCTGACTACTTGATCTTTAATTAACAGTTTAAAGATTGGCTCACAAGTAGAAGTTAAGTGAGAGATGAATCAGGAAATGTAGTTGAGTCGACCTAAGAAACCTCTGACCTTCTTCTCAGTACAGGGAGCTCGCATTTCTTGTATGGCTTTTACTTTTGCAGGATCGACCTCAATACCCTTTCCACTAATGATGAAGCCTAGGAGTTTTCCAGGCCTCACCCCAAAGGTGCATTTGTTGGGATTCAGCTTCAACTTGTATTTCTTTAGCCTTTCAAATAGCTTATGCAAATGATCAAGGTGTTCTTCCTAAGTTTGTGACCTTGCAATCATGTCATAAACATAGACTTCTATCTCAAGATGAATCATATCATGAAATAAAGCAACCATAGCCCGTTGATAAGTTGGGACTGCATTCTTCAAACTGAAAGGGATGGCCTTATAACAGAAGGTGCCCCACTGTGTGACAAAAACGGTTTTCTCCATGTCTTCAAGCGCCATTTTGATTTGGTTGTATTTGGAGAAGCCATCCATGAAGGAGAATACTTTATGTTGAGCAGTTTTATCAACCAAGACATCAATATATGGTAGTGGGAAATCATCTTTGGGGATTGCCCTATTTAAATCCTTGTAGTTTACGCACATATGGACTTTTCTGTCTTTCTTCGGTACTGGGACAACATTTGCAACCCATTGGGGATATGACATCACTGCGAGGAAACCTGCATTGAATTGTTTCATTACCTCAGCCTTTATTTTCTCAGACATATCTGGCCGCATGCGACGAACCTTTTTCTTGATCGGAGGACAACCTTCTTTCATTGCTAGATGATGAACTATAATATCAGTATCAAGCCCTAGAATATCTTTGTATGATCAAGCAAACACCTAACATAGTCATGCAACATCTTAACCAATCTGCCCTTGACACTGTCTTCCAGGTTAGCGCCAATCTTGACTTCCTTCTTATCTGCCTCAGTACCCAAGTTTATCACTTCAACTGGTTCTTCATGCGATTGAATGGACTTTTCCTCTTGTATTAGGAGTCTGGCAAGTTCCCCAGGTATCTCACAATCTTCTTCACTTTCGTCTTCGACTTGATAGATTGGATTTTCAAAGTCATAGATGGCAATAGCAGAATTATTATCAATGAGATCCGGAGTGGATATGGCTCTGCAAATGTGTGTGTGTGCATGTAAGGTCACATGACTATTTTAAAAATATAGTAAAGTAAAATAAAGACAAAGAGCACAAAATTTGAATGCAAAATAGTCCAATTTTTTCATTAAAATAAGCATATGGCATATGGAAATGACAAACCCTTAACAAATTGACCATTGTGCTACGGGTAAGTCACATGGTTTAAAGTCATTGTTTTAATGGAAATTACAGACAAATTTCTCAAAATAATAAAAACAGGAAATGGCAATTACTCCTACCTGAAGGAAATTGAGATGAAGTCCTTGGTCTTTCAGTTGTTGAGTCCCCCATCAGTAGTTGGGTAGATCCAGTCGTCCTAGTCACCATCACCGTCACCATCAAAGTCTCCAAGAGAATTAACTTCATTGTTGCTAATACAGAGAGGCGATTTCCCCACACGAGCACGTCGAACCTCTTTTTGAGCCTTGGAAGTTAATCCTAACCCCAACTTGTCTGACTTGTATGGGATATCAGGAAGTTGTCCCCAAATGGTGCAACCTCTGTCTTTAACTACGACACGGGCATATTTGAGAGAGGCCATCCTTGGTGTATCTTTAGTAGCTTTGGGAGTGACATGAGTGGCTTTGGCAACAACAATCATTGGAGGGACCACTTCAAAAGCTTGACAAGGAGTCTCAATGAATTCTCCATCCATTTCAATATATTTTAATGAATTCAAATGAATGGTCATAAACTCTTCCTCCCCACAGACGGTAACAATTTTCCCTTTGACCGGGTACTTCATCTTTTGATGTAATGTGGAGGTAACCGCACCTGCCCCATGAATTCACGGGCGTTCGAGCAGGCAAGAATAAGCTGGGAGGATATCCATCACATAGAATGTCGAGTTGAAGACATGGGACCCAACCTTGGTAGGGATATCAACCTCTCCATGGACCATTCTCTTTGATCCATCAAAAGCTCTTACCATAATGTTACTAGGTTTCAGCATTAAACCTTCACACTGCAACCTATCTAGAGCACCTTTTGGTAAGACATTCAAGGAGGACCCAGTATCCACTAACACATGTGCTAAAGTGGTGCTTTTACACTCGACGGAAACATGCAGAGCTTTATTATGATTCTTCCCTGCCAGTGTTAAATCTGCGTCCAAAAATCCCAAACCATTGTCAGCAGTCAGGCTTGCTACACAGTTTTCAAATTGGTCGGTCGTAGTTTCTTGTGGGACATGTGCATTTTTCAGGAATTTTATCAGGTCTTGGGCATGTACCTTGGATCATAGCAACAAAGACAACATGGAAATATTTGAGAGTGTCTTCCCTAACTGTTCAACTATCTTGTAGTCACTTTTTCAGATAATTTTTAAAATCTCCTCCATCTCTTGGGTAGATGGATCCTCAACTGCAATATCTTTTGTGGGCGCCTCTTTCCGGGAAGGCTCAGTCATTTTTTCCTTTCCTCGAGTATCAGCAACAGGTTTAGCGACAGTAATAAGAATGGATGTAGTAGTGTTTGTAGGAGGTGATATCTCCAGAGAGAAGATCCTTCCTATCCTAGTAAATTTACTTGATCCAGAAATGTTTGTAACTTCAACATTCTCATTATCGGTGATCCACAGTTCTTGTTTGATACCATGGTAATACACTTCCGCCCCATAGTTCCAGAGCACTGCTTTATCAGAAGAGTAGGGGTCTGGCCCCGGTGTGGTGATAATTAGTGGCGTTATTCTTGGTTCAATGGAAATCCTAATAGGACCTTTAGAGGTGATCCTAACAAGAGTGTTTGAAATGTTAATGATGGACACATCTTGAAACTCTTGAGATACACTTTGGGTAAAACTTTTCACAGATGGAGTTTTCTCAAATAATATTTCATGGTTATCCATCAGGTGTTGGACACCTTTCTCCAGCCATGTGCAACCATTAATTTGTATAGTACAATGGTAACAGCCTTCAAAATAGCCTGGGAATATTTCAGCTTTTAACAAATTCTTTTTAACAGTCTTCAAAGGAGTGGTCAAATCATTGACGGAGGAAACAAAAGAGGCATCTTCAATGGTATTGATACCCTTACCATGACTAGGCATGGGTGAAGTGATCATATTTGGAGTCGGTGGATGATCAAATTCAATTGTTTTATTGTCGATCAAGTATTGGATCTTTCTTTTTAACGCCCAAAAATGATCAGTGTCATGTCCATGACTAATGGAGTGATAAGCATATTTTGCATTCAAATTATATTTTGGAGATGAAATACTGGGATTTGAAGGGGGATCCCGTAATGTTATGAAATTTTCCTTCAACAGATGTTGTAGAGCTTGAGACAATGGCATGTGATTCTAGTAAACTGTCTCCACGAGATGTCTGGCATTTGTGGTTTGCTTTATTGACACGATCATTGAGTTGGAGTTGGATTGTGTGATACGGTGGCATAACCGACTTTTTATACTGGTTTTGCGTTTGTTTTCGCAAATGTTGCGATAAGCAAGAGTCGCCACTGAATTTTCTTTTATCCAAATTAAGGAAAGAGTGAAAAGAACAGAAAAAGACCTTTTCAAGAGTTTTCTGAGTAAGGGGGTGGATTATGGAAAGGGAAGGTGTTAGAACCCTTTCCATCCATAGTTTTCTACGGGCTCTTAGATGCTTAGTTCATTTTTGAAATACCTTGTGCTTTTGTGTGTTATGAAAAAGTAGTTTGAAAATGCCTTAGTGCGACGATTCGCTTTATGATAATTCTTGTATCAGTCCTCAAGAGTGTTGATAAAGCGTTTTTGAAAGCGTCTTTGAAATGTCTTGTGTAAATGAAAAAGTTTGTTTTAAACAAGCATTTAAGAACTATCTACATATACTCGAAAATATTAGTTCTTTTCCTCCTATCCTTTAGACAGTGCTATCCTACTATTAGTGAGTAGGTAGCCCTATCGTTGGATGTTTGAGGGACATTTGAAGGGATGTTCAATCATAAAGGCAACATATAGAGACGCTTTAGAAATTTTGTTTAAGGGACTAGATCATTTACCGAAAGGCAACATTGTAGGGTCATCAAGGGACTATGATCTTTTGATTTAAGGGTCTTTGATAAAGCGTCCCTATTCTCGAGGGACATGAATGTTTTATTTTCCGAATGGCAACCAAAGTGGGAGTACCTTAGAGGTGTATATGTGTGTTGTACCCCAAAATTTCCCCTCTCATTTTACTCAAAATATACTCCTAGAGGTCCTCAACTTGTCCAAGGATGCCTAAGGATTGATCAGACAAATCCTCATCCTAAGACAATGAGCCTCAAACTAGGGATTTACTCCTCACAAGATGTTTGAGTTCCAAGGGTCCCAAATGATTTCCATTTCCCTAATATTTTCTCAAGATCATCCATGCCAAGTTTCATGCCTTGCACAAGAAGTTTGCTCAGTCAACTACTCAAATGCCTAAAAATCAATTGTACTAGGTCAAAAGTCAATTGTGACCCTCATGTAGTCAAACTTCAAGATTTGTGGTCAACATCAAAATTTTGAAGTAACATTCATCATTTGATCAAGGGTTGATCACGATTCCTCAAGTAATGCCCCAAATTCATCAAAACTTAAAAGTTGCTAAATTAGGGTTTCTATAGGAAAAGTCAACCAAACTTTGATCAGGCATAACATTCTGATGCTTTATCAGAAATTTCCCATCCAAGGCTCATTTGAAGAGGATTCAATTATCTATAACTCATCTTCATCCCTTAAGTTCAATGAATGTACTCATGAAAAGATATAAATTCAGACATTAAAGATTATTTCAAAAAGTCAACAAAAACACCTTTTGGGTCAAAGCTTCTTACATGAACATTATAGATCCAATTGAGATGAAACCAAAAGGGATATTGAGAGAACATCCTAAGCTTTCTAAAAAGTCCAAGAACACCCTCTTAGGGTTAAAATTGAGGGAGATATGTATTGTCAAAATTGACCAATTTTTGGAAATGTGCATGAAGTCACTGTTGATCAAAATGACTTTTTTTCTAAATGGACCCATGTTTTCTTGTTTGAAACTAGTTCCTAAGATGGCCCACGACCCCTGATCTTATCCACTATTATTTTATTATTTTTATTATTTATTTTGGTTTCTTATCCATTTAAATCAAAATAAATCAATTTAAATAGTAGAATAATTAAAAAAAGTCAAAGATTTAATTTTATGAGCATATTATGAGTCCATGAACAGCTAGAAAATAAAACAATTCATGCAAGAGCCAGTTGATTGGAAAAGATCTTAAATTGGTCTATTTTGGAAACAAATCATGCAAGACAAAGAATGAAATCAAATCTCCATAATTTGCAAAGATATGATTAGTTTTTATTTACCTAATTCATTCCAATATAAGGACATAACACTCTCAAGGCAAAAAAAAGAGGGTTTGGGGTCATGAAAACAAAGGAAGAAGTGTCAAATTTTTATGGAAAAAGTGCAGGTCAGTTTTGATTCTATAAGCCATTTCAAGTAATTCCAAGGCCAGCAATCCATTCCTGGACATTTTCAGAACCCATTCAAATCATCCTCAAGCCTTAAAACCTTCCGAAATCACGCCTCACAATGCCACGGTTTGCATCTTTTTTCAAGATTCGTTTTCAATGATTTATCCATCATAAACATGTTTTAATCATATATCCATGCTTGTTATCATATTTGAGATGTTTTTGATTGGTTTGATTGAAGTTTAAGTGCAGGAATGACATGATGCCATTGTTAGGGTTTTGAGATCCCAAATTGGAAATTCTATATAAAGGCAAAATTGGACAAAATTAGGGGTACTATCATGCTCAGGAGATGATTTGCAATTGATCCATGCCTTTGGTTTAAATTTATTCTGCTTGTGCTGCGTTTTTGAATTTTGTAGGTTTTTAGTTACGAACAAAATCCGTCACTACAACCTATAGTGACAGAAAAATGTTGTAGGTAAAAGTTCCTCATCTAAAACGACGGATCCCTGAAGAAGGTGATTGCGTGGTGATCACTGATTCGTCCATTTAAACCATTGGGGACCCACAACGCGTGTTTTGACATGTGGCCATAGATCTTTATTTGCCTTATATTTATTTTGTATTATTTTGTTAACAATTAACACGCTTGGTTTAGTTGGCAAGGCATGACATGATAAGGCTTTAGTCCAAAAGGGGGTGGGTTCGATCCAACCCTTTTGCAAAGTTAATTTTCACTAATTTGCGTCTTCAGATCCAATGCTTCAGGTCCCTGTGCGCTCCTCATGCACTTCCATCACCATACCACAAGATCTCATCATATCCAGATCTAACACTCAACACATGCAGACCATGGTGAACCCTCAAACGTGGCCAGCACTGGATCCAAACGCTTGATTGGGCCAAAGGATTTGGGCTCAATGAAATTCAGCTTCACACCCCCTATTCTGCTTTCACCACAGGCCCAATTATTTTCTTTCTTTATTTTCTTTTGTTTTATTTGATTAATTTCTTTTTTACAAAACAACAAAAAAATCATTTTTTTAAATTTAATCATAAAATCAAGAAAACCATAAAAATATAGAATTAGGTTTTTTTATTAAAATGTTTTTTTGGAAAATAATTAATTTAATGATATTGACTTGATTGTTTACATAATTAAAATTAATTAGACAAATTAGGTTTAATTCACAAATATTTAATTTTCTCAATAAAATACCAAAAAATATTTTTCTTTACATAATTAGATTTAGGTTAAGATTTCAAATATTTTTCTCAATAATAAAATACAAAAAAATATTTTCTCTTTAATTGATTAGATTTTTAGAATTTAAACTTTGATTCCCGTAATTAATTCTCGCGCGCAATATTTTATTTTCCAATTATTGTATTTGCTTCGGGTTTGTAATAGTTTTTAATTAGGGCTTACCACATATTATTTACTGTTTAATCCCCGATTTTTGGCTATGTAAACCCCTCCCCGAGGCCTTGTAATAGCGTAGGACTCTTTTATTTTCTCGTTTTTATTTTATATGCTTGTATATAATTGTTAGCAACCTAGCTTTGTATGCTTAATCAATTAAATAGATCATTTAATTACAAGATAAATATCTGAAAACAAACACTACTGCACACTTGCACCCTTAGGGTATGCCTCACTTGGTTGCCTCGAAAAACAATGGTCATGTTCCTTGAACGTAGGGATATCTTAGCAAATACCCTCGGTATAAAAGTCATCATAAAAGATCATGGTCCCTTACTGTCCCTCGATTTTCCTACGAGAAATGATCTGGTCCCTCGATGTTGCCTACGAATATATGATGACGGTCCCTTCGAAATGCTAAGGTACCTTACATGTTTCCTTATATGACCATAATGTCCCTTTCGAATGTCCCTTGAAACTCCAATGATGGAGCTACCTACTCCTTAGTAGTAGGATAGCGCTGTCTAAAGGAAACGAAAACGAACAGACTTTTTTCGAGTAGGTGGAAATCTTAAGTACTTGCTCAAAACAAAATTTTTTCACACAAACACTTTCCAAAAATAGTTTTCAAAACAACTTCGTCACACCCTTGAGGACCGGTAAAAGGGTTATCACGAAGTTAAACAAAATCTTTTCAAAACACGCATAAGCAATTTCAAAAATGAGCAAGTACCTAAGAGCCCGTGGAAAACCACGGATAGAAAGGGTCATAACACCTTCCCTTTTTATAATCTACCCCCCGTACTCAGAAACATCTCGAAAAAAGGTTTTCTCTATTCTTTTTCCTTTTCCTTTGTTGGACGAGATAAAAGTCGGTGGCGACTCCTGCTTACCGCGACATTTGTGAATATAAAATGAAAACCAGTATAACTGTCGATTCTGCCACCGTATCACAGAACTGGCGACTCTGCTGGGGAATATGAAAAGTGGGGTATACCTTAGGATCTATGTCATTTTTAAATTAATTTCTTGCTTGCTTTTCCTGCTTTATCTTTAAGGGTTTTTTCTTGGGTATTGTTGAATATCCTACACCAAGATCTGGGGGCACTTTTTAGGTAAACATCATTAAATCATGGAGATTGTACGGTGTAGACCGATATGGTTTAAGCGATGCTTGTGTTAGTGTGTCACTTTGGTTGGTACCTGTATCCTTCGTGTGGAAACGAGGAGAATACGGGGCCGCCGCATGGTGTCGTGAAGCACTAACGGACCTTAGAACCTTAGTTGAACAAACTTGGCCATTAGAAAGTACTGAGATAGCCGACCACGGTATAAAGTTGAGGATTTGTTGATACTCGATGCTACACTCATTGAGATCAGACTTTCGGGATATTTCGGCCGCAAGAAAAGATTTCCTGAGCTGAAACAATGTCCGATAAAGGATGATCAATGATATTGAGAATCCTTAGAACCCAGTTACTTTTCTAAGATAGGTTGAGCCAACTAAACTTCAAGAGGGTACTTACCTATGGAATCCATGCAAGCCTTAACCTAAGGCTACTTGTGTGACTTGTTTTCTTTATTTGCCTAACAATTTGAACTCATTGCAGGGCTTTGTTTGTATTCCTTGCAGGACCTTGTGTGTGTAAATCCAATAAATTTGTTTCTTACCCTGCATTTTTGCTTGATGCATAGCATACACATCATAGCATCATAACATGACATATCATACTAACCATTTCAAGCATCTAGAGGGCTTGTGATGCAGGTTATGATGAACCAGACGTCTAGCAAGGGGCAAGGGGATTTATTTTCCTCTAGCCAATGTCGTCAAAAGATCAAAACATGACAACTTGAGTTAGAGGCTATGACCCACTTGATATGGTGAGCTTGACTCTTGCAGAAGGACTCTCAATGATACAAAGTTCTTCAATCAAAGCTACAAAATTTCAAATTCTGACATTTCTTGTTTACCCCGTGAGATCCTTGAAAACATTGCATACTTATGTCATACACATCATTGAATAACAGGCTTCTCATCTTCTTCGTTATTTATTTCAGCAAAAATGTCTTCTGAACAAAGCATCAAAGATCTTCAGGCACAAAATGCCCAATTTCAACAGATGTTCATAACACTGGCAAAAGGGCAAGAGGATCTGAAAGCCCTCATCCTGAAGGAGAAGAAGAAAAAGAAGAAGGTCTCTGGTATTCTGAATATGGGCAGAAGGTTCAGGGGGCCGTTAAAACAACCAGTTGATTTGACCTCCTCATCCAAAGAAGGGGAGAACCAAGAAAGGGAGACAAGGGAGAAGGACCCCAGTCCTGAAGTTTCTGACAATGGTACGGACTACAATGATGAGCGGTATCCTCCCACTGAGGATAGATACAAGCAGTTGGAAGATCGTTTGAGTGCTATGGAAGTCCAGAGGATACATGGGTTGAATTTCGAAGAACTGGGATTAGTGTCGGGAGTGGTCATCTGACAGAAATTTAAGGCTCCAGTTTTTGCAAAGTATGATGGGGTGTCTTGTCCCAAGCTTCATCTCTGTTCCTATGTAAGGAAGATTCAGCCTCACACCGCTGATAGGAACTTGTGGGTCCATTTATTTCAGGACAGTCTGTCTGGGACTCAGCTTGAATAGTTCTATCAACTGGAGGGAACCAATATCTATAACTGGGAAGATCTGGTTGCTGCTTTTTACAAGCAGTATCAATATAATGCTGACCTTGCCCCTACCTGTACTCAACTCCAGAGTATGTCCATGGGCGCAAGCGAAGGTTTCAAGGACTATGCACAGAAATGGAGAGATCTGGCAGGGAGAGTCCAACACCCTTTATCTAATAGGGAGTTGGTGGATATGTTCCTTGGTACATTGTCTGGTCCGTTCTTCATTCACTTGATTGGTAGCTCCTCAACTGGTTTCACCGAGCTAATATTGACTGGAGAAAGAGTATAAGCTGGGATCCGGAGTGGCAAGATCCAGAAAAATACCTCTTCGAGTACAGAGAAGAAGTCATTTGATGGCAAGAGGGAAGCTAATGTTGTGCATGGCCAGAAGGGGCGTAGCAAGGCAGACTACCACCAATCTGTGGGGGAAGTGCTGATCTCTAATTCGGCACGCGCACAATGACCACAACAATAAAACAATCAGCCAAGGGTGGAAAGTCCTCAAAGACAGTTCACCCAAATCAACATTCCATTGTCACAAGCATTGCAACACATGTTGAAGATGAATCTGATTACAGTGATAAACCCTCATCTGAATCCTAAGACTTCTTCTCCTAACTACAACCTGGATGCAAGGTGTGCTTATCATTCTGGTAGCTCGGGTCACGATACTAACGATTGTTGGGCAGTGAAATACAAGATTCAGAATATGATTGACGCCAAGGAGATCGAATTCGACCCTCTTGAGACTCCCAATGTGATCACTTCTCCCTTTCCAAAACATGGCTAGGATTGAAAACATTTTTGTTCATTTGAATTCTCAAGTTGTATTTTCTTTTCTTATTTGAACAATTATTGTCATGTCAAACTTTATTATTTCATTAATGCATTACACATGTTTGTCTTGAATTAATTTGTTTTCATTATGCTTAAACTGCTTTATACTTCCTTTTTGTGATATTTAACTCTCGACTAAAAACTCTAAGCCTTAGAGGGAGGATGACGAAAAGGATACCACAATCTCTACAGTATGCTTTTAAACAGACCCACTAATGATGTACATGCATTGTTTTAAATCTCAAACAATGGAGTCATAAGGAAGATAATCCCTAGTCAACCCCTTTGAGCCAAATAAGTAGGAGTTTTTCTTTCACACAAATTAAAACCCTTAATCATAACCTGGGACAGGGTAGTTTTCTCAGTTAATTCAGAGGCGCATTCAGTCACAATCTTCTACTTCGCACACAATGAATGGCCTCGAAGACGTCCCTCCAAATCAGAAGATGGTGATGGTTTTGCATAATCATCAAAGCAGACAGTCATTAATTTGCAAAAGAAAAGCCCGTTAAGTCAAAACCTATGAAGGAGACTTAAGAAAAAACGGGGGCATCCCGCTGACTATAATTACAAAAAGAAACAGTTCAGGCAAAAGACAGGGATAGTAAAATCAAAAAGAAAGAGGTCCTACAAATCCATTTGAAGATACATTCAGAAATCCATTCAAAGGAAGTAACAAGGCCCATTCGAAGATGCATTCATAAATGCTAATCGAAGAGAAGTGTTGGAGGGTATTTGAAGGGGTCAGGTGTCCAGGTTCATCCAGAATTTCAAAAGAGGCATGGATATTTTAAAAAAGGAAATCTTTAAATTGGTCTGATTTTTGTCTTGAAGACTATGGATGGCTTTTAAGGATATGATTAAAGATGTTTCTTTCCATGCTAAGCCTCCCTCCTCATCTCCTATAAATACCCAGTCTATCTGCAAGAAGAGCACACATACATAGAGACTGCACACGAAATAGACTACGCACACGCTTCCCCCCTAAGCATCAGTCAATCCACACCCAAGAAGTGTCAAATTGAAGCATTCTATTATTGGTAAACTTTCAAATTCGTGTTTATAATTTCATAATGCATTAGTGCTTGTTCAGTGCTCGATTCATGCCTAGGACATTAGATAGCTCTATTCGATTTGATTTCGAAACTGAGGGCCTGGTTTCTACACCAGGTTCACTATTTGTTTTCTTTTATCTTTAACACCCCACTGCAGATATGGCCCAAATAAACTGATGTATGCAGGATCGAAGGTCCTGGTTTTGACACCCAAGTCATATTTTTTGCTAATGTCTGTCTTGCAGGTTTAGAACGAAAAGATCATCCTTCCCCCAGATCGAAAGGAATGAATTCCTTCCCTGGATCGAAGAAGACCTTTTCCATGGGTCGAAGAACCAGACCTTACCCAGGATCAAAAGACCTTTTTCCCTGGGTCGAAGAATCATACCTTGCCCAGGATCGAAAGATTGTTCCTCCCCTGGATCGAAAAAGCTTCGATTCATTTCCACATTTTTGGTTTTTGTTTGGTCCTTTTATTTTCTTGCCTTCTTGTTAATATTGAAACAAAAATCACAAAAAACTTAGGTCTAGTTTGTTTTTTTTAATTAAAATTATCTTTTGTTAAACTAATCAATTTAATTATTTTAACATCTTTCAAAAATTAAAAATAAATAGACTTAGATTTTATTTTCTTAAAAAAAACAATAAAAAAAGAGATTTTATTCTTAGGATCATTAGACGTTATGTTCAAATTAGTGCGTGTTTATTTTATTGTAATTGCTCACAGTTGTAATAGTTTAGATTTAAAATTCCGCATTTTATTTCCTTACATTTTTATGTAATTGTCCCGAAGCCGTGTAATAGTTTAGAATTTACTTTTTCTGCATTTTATTTCCCGCACATTTACCGCTTTATTATTTTGCAATATTAATTGTTAGTAACTAAGATTGTATGATGATACTGTAAACTAAAACATTAGCTAACTTAATAAAAAAGAAAAAAATAACTGAATCTCAACACATATGCACATATGCACCTCTAGGGTATCCCCGCTTCGGTTGCCTTTCGGAAAAACTGTCACGTCACTCGAGAATGGGGACGCCTTAACAAAGACCCATAAAAATCAAAAGATCATAGTCCCTCGGTGACCCTTACAGAGTTGCCTTTCGGTAAAATGATTTTGTCCCTTAAACAAAGTTGCTAAAGCGTCTCCGTATGTCGCCTTTATGAATGTAAAAACGTCCCTTCGAATGTCCCTTAAAACATCCAACAACAAGGCTACCTACTCACTAATAGTAGGATATCATTGTCTAAAGGAAAAGAGGAAAAGAACGACCCTTTTCGAGTAATGAAGTAGATAGTTGTTAGAAGTTTGCTCAAACAACTTTTTGCACTTACATAGAAAACAACTTTTCAAAAACAATTTCAAAATATTTTCTTTGTTAACATTCTTGAGGACCGATACAAGAATTAAACACAAAGAAAATCGCCGCACTAAGGCTTTTGAAAACATTTTCAAACAAAAAGCACAAAAGAATTTAAAAAAATGAGCAAACCTCTAAGAGCCCGTGGAAAACCACGAATGGAAAGGGTGCTAACACCTTCCCTTTCCATAATCTACCCCCCTTACTCAGAAAACTCTCGAAAAGGTCTTTTTCTGTTCTTTTCACCCTTTCCTCTGTTGGATAAAAGAAAAGGCGGCGGTGACCCTTGCTTACCGCACATTTGCAAACAAAAAACGCAAAAAACTAGCATATTAAACAGTCGATTCTGCCACCGTGCAACAGAGCATTCGGAGATTCTTGCAGAACACCTGACACCATTAGGCTGCATGTTAAGAATATGGCAGTGACCTTGTAGCAGGATGCCCCTGCCTCTGTACCTGCTAGAGAAGGTATCTACTGGAGGAAATATCTGCGAGGATTTTATGGATAGCCCTTAGATATTGTCCCGTTTCTTAAAGCCATTAGTAGTTGTCTTTCTATTTTTTATGCGTATATTTGTAAGCAGTAATCACTTTCAAATGCATATGTTCAAAAATAATCACTGGACATTTTCGCAAACAAAGCAGAAAAATAAAAAATAAATAGTTTGGCACTTTCAAAGAGATAGCTTTGTATTAACTTGGATAAGCGTTTATGTACAAGGAGAAGAACATCCTAGTAAGAGAATTCCGTTGTAAGAATAAAGACTATAAAAAAATAGTATACAAAGAAAAACAACTATGTGAAGTAATCCCAATGGGTTCCCATTCTACTATTGCCTTTATGTTTTTGAGCGTCTCATCTCTTTACTGCTTGTCTGAAGCTGACTGGATTGATTAGTACCACTTGAGCTTGATAGTTGATACTGAAGATTGGATGTAAATTTATCCAACGAGACATAGTTATACGCTTTAAATCCCTAATTTTTTCCTGGACCGCCCTTTCAGGTTTTCAGTCCACCAGGATACCCTTTTTTTCCCAAGCCGCCTTTTCAGTTTTTTGACTTGCCAGGTGTACATATTTTTTTCATATGTATATCCCTAATTTTTACCCGAACCCTTTTGGTTCATCGGGATGCCCTTATTTTTGCCTAGGCCGGTCGACTTAGCGCGTCTTTGTTCATGCGTAGTATCTTTTAACTATGTCAACATTTACAGGGTGTGAAAGGTCGTCACCGTCCATAGTGGTTAAGATCATGGCTCCACCAGAAAATATGTTCTTGATCACAAATGGCCCTTCGTATGTGGGAGTCCATTTGCCCATGGGATCACCTTGTGGCAAGATGATGCGCTTGATTACCAGATCACCAGCTTGATATACCTGACGTATGACTTTCTTATTAAAAGCTTTGATCATATGTTTTTGATACATCTGACCATGGCAGACAGCCGCGAGCCTCTTTTCTCGTCAATCAGGTTTAATTGGTCAAGTCGAGTCTGGACCCATTCTTCTTCACTCAGCCCTACATCCTTCATGATTCTCAAGGGAGGGATCTGGACTTCTATGGGTATGACAGCTTCTATACCGTATACCAAAGAGAAAGGAGTTACTTATGTTGATGTGTGTATTAAGGTACGGTAACCATGAAGAGCAAATGGTAACATCTCGTACCAGTCTTTATATGTCATCGTCATCTTCTGTATGATTTTCTTGATATTTTTATTAGCATCTTCTACAACACCATTCATCTTTGGCCAGTAAGGATAAGGGTTATGATGCTAGATCTTGAATTGTGTGTAGAGCTCGGTGATCATAGTGTTATTGAGATTAGTACCATTATCCGTAATGATTCTCTCTAGAATACCATTCCGACAGATAAGGTTATGTCTGATGAATCGGACCACAACGTTCTTAGTAACGGAAGCGAATGAAGCTGCCTCGACCCACTTCGTGAAGTAATCAATGGCAACCAGAATGAAGTGGTGCCTATTAGAAGTTGTAGGTCTAATCTCTCCAATCATATCGATGCCCCACATTGCGAATGGCTAAGGAGCAGTCAGGACATTTAGAGAAACTGGAGGTACATGCACCTTATCAGCATAGATCTGGCACTTGTGACAAGTTCGCGAATGTTGATAATAGTCTACTTTCATAGTGGACCAATAGTATCCCGCCCATAGGATCTTTTTAGCCATCGTGTTCCCACTAGAATGGGTGCCGAAGGTACCTTAATGTAAATCAGCCATAATATTTTCTTCCTCACTCTTGTCTACACACCGAAGTAAGGTACAGTCATGGTTGCGCTTTTAGAGGATCCTGTTACTGAGGAAGAACTTGGTAGAGAACCTTCTTAAGAACTTCTTATCATTGACTGAAGCTCCCTCAGGATACTCTTGGGCTTCGAGATATCTTTTTATTTCATGGAACCAAGGCTTGTCCACTACTTCTTCAGTACCAATCTCGTGATAGTATGCTGGTTCATCCATACTCTCAATAGTGATCTGAGGGGCTTCGTTATCCCACCTGACTTTGAACATGGATGACATCGTAGCTAGCGCATCCGCTAGTTGGTTTTCGTATCGTGGAAAATTCTCAAAGGTAATTTCTTCAAAGTATGGAATCAATGTCAACATATACTCTTTGTAAGGGATGAGATTAGGATGCCTCATGTCCTATTCTCCTTTGATTTGACTGATTACTAAAGTCGAGTCTCCAAATACACTCAAGAATTTGATCCTCAAGTCGATAGCAGCTTTGAGACCCATAATACATGCTTCATATTAAACCATGTTCTTGGTACAGTTGAAGCATAGCCTAGCAGTGGAAGGAGTATGACAACCTTTAGGAGATACGATCACAGTGCCGATTCCATTTCTAAGAGCGTTAGAAGCCCCTTCAAAAACCATAATCCATCGGGATCCTTTTTCAGGTCCGTCATCTGGTCTAGGTTCTTCACAATCAGTTACTAGCATGATGTTCTCATCCGGGAACTCAAAATTCATGGATTGGTAGTCGTCCACAGCCTGATGATCCAAATGATCAACTAATACACTTCCCTTAATTACTTTCTAGGTTGTATATTGAATATCATACTCGATCATGATCATCTTCCATCTTGTTATTCTTCCGGACAGAGTGGGCTTCTCAAAGATGTATTTGATAGGATCCCATTTAGATATCAACAAAATAGTGTGACTCAACATATACTATCTAAGTCGGTAAGCAGCCCATGCCAAAGTGCAACAATTTTTATCGAGCAGTGAGTATCTTGTTTAATGGTCGGTAAACTTTTTGCTAAGGTAGTATATTGCATGCTCTTTTCTACTAGACTCGTCATGCTTCCCTAGAATACACCCCATTGAGTTCTCTAATACTGTTAAGTACATGATTAGAGGTCTTCCTTCAACTAGCAGCATCAAAATTGGAGGCTCTTAAAGATATTCCTTGATTTTGTCAAAGGCGTTCTAGCAGTTGTCATTCTACTTCACTGCTTGATCTTTCATCAATAATTAGAAGATTGGCTCACAAGTAGAGGTCATATGGGAAATGAACCTGGAAATGTCGTTCAAACGTCCCAAGAATCCCTTAACCTCCTTCTTAGTGCAAGGAGTTGGCATTTCTTATATATCTTTAACCTTTGTAGGGTAAACTTCAATGCCTTTTCCAATGACAACGAAGCCTAAGAGCTTACCAGATCTTACTCCAAAGGTGCACTTATTCGGGTTCAACCTCAGTTTGTACTTTTTCATCCTTTCAAATAGTTTATGTAGATGATCAAGGTGCTCCTCTTTAGTCTGGTACCTGGCTATCATGTCATCAACGTAGACCTCTATCTCGTGATGGATCATATCATGAAACAAAGCTACCATGGCACTCTGATAGGTTGCCTCGACATTCTTTAACCCAAATGGCATAACTTTGTAACAGAAAGTGCCCCAATGTGTGACAAAGGTCGTTTTCTCCATGTCCTCAGGTGCCATTTTGATCTGATTGTACCCGGGGAAGCCATTCATGAAAGAGAATACCTTATGTTGTATGGTGTTGTCAACCAGAACATCAATATAGGGAAGCGGAAAGTCATCCTTGGGGCTTGCCCTATTCAGATCTCTGTAATCCACACACATACGTACCTTACCGTCCTTCTTAGGTACTAGAACAACATTGGAAACCCATTATGGATAAGAAGTGAAAACTAAGAAACCGACATTGAACTGTTTCATGACTTTAGCCTTGATCTTTTTGACATCTTTGGCTGCATACAACGGACCTTCTGATTCACGGGAGGGCTGTCTTCTTTTGTCGGTAGGCGATGGACCACAATATCAGTGTCAAGTCCTGATATGTCTTTGTATGACCAGGAAAAAACCTCAACATAGTCATATAGCATTTGTATTAGAAACCTTTTGACATTATGCTCCTGATCGGCACCTATCTTGACTTCTTTCTTATCCTCTTTAGTACCCAAGTTCACTGTCTCAACTGGCTCTTCATGAGGCTGTATTTCCCTTTCTTCCTATTATAATAGTCTGGCAAGTTCTCCTGGTACTTCACAATCTTCCTCACCATCGTCCTCGGCTTGGTAGATCATATTTTCAAAGTCATAACTAGAAATAGAATAACTGTTATCAATGGGATGCAGAGTGGTTGTGGATCTGCAGTTTGATATGTGGGTGTGTGTAAGAGTATAGCTGTATATTTTTTTATAAAGTAAAAAGCAGGAAAAAAAAACAAAGAGCGCAAAATTTGTATGCAAAACGTCCAATGTTTTATTGATGACTTTGATACGGTGGGAGAACTGACTTGAAGGTTTTGCGTTTCATCTTAAATGTTGCGGTTAGCAAGAGTTGCCATCGACTTTTCTTTTATCCAAAAGGAAAGGTGAAAAAGCACAGGAAAGACCTTTGAAATTATTTCTTGAGTTAGGGGGGTAGATTATGAAAATGGAAGGTATTAGCACCCTTTTCATCCATGGTTATACATGGGCTCTTAGTTACTTGCTAGATCACTTGCTTTTGTTTGAAATTGTGCTTTGTGTGGTTTTTGAAAGTATTTTGTAAAGAGGCCGTTGTTTAGGTAATCTTTGTAATGATTCTCATTCGTAAGAATGTATACAAAGATTTTGATCTTTTTGAAAGTGTTTTCAAGTTTTGTAAGATGTTTTGAAAGTGTAGGTGTTTGTTTTTGAAAATAGCAAGGATGTTTGTTTTTAAATGGAGCAAGTAATTAGGAGCTCGAAAAATCAGAAAATGTGAAAAATGAAAATGTGAAAAATGAAAAGGGTACCACTAGGGCTCGAACCCAGGTCCCATAGGTTACAGGCACGTGCTTCTACCACTGGGGTGGCTATACATCCGTTAATACAAATGAAACAATAAATATGTAAGGCAAAACGTGTTCTGAAGACTTCATCTTCAACCTCCAGCCAGACCAACTGTAACTTGCTTATTTCTCATAAAAAATGAAAACTGTAAACATGAAACTTGTAGCAAATTTTCTTACGATTCCAGAAATTTAAAGTATTAAAACTATATATCAAAGATAAGCAAGAATTTTAATGGCCCTAATCTGAACCCTAAAAATTTCAGAAATTTCAGTTTCAAAATTCTCTAAGCTCAAGCAAAATTAATGGAAACTAAGGACATGGTTAGCTTCAGGGAAATGATATTTACATGTTTTATTCACAAATAAACTATTGATGATGCCTGTATGAAGAGTTCTAAGTTGAGAAAACTTACCTAAAAACTGGAAATTGTGTTTGGAGTTTGAGCTTGTTTCAAGTGATGGTGATGATCAGGTTAGCTTCCTTGAGGTCCTAGGAAGCTAATGCAATGGTTTGCTTGAGTTGAGAGTGGCTGAAATGACTTGGAGAAGTCAATATGCAATGCTCTGTTTTTGGTTATGGAGTTTGATGAAAATGGTGTTACAGTCGTGTAACAGGGACATGGACAAGTTATATTTGATGTATAGGATCTTTAGGAACTAAAAGGCCAAAGAACGCGCGGGGGAAATAGAAGATACAAGTTCAAGGCCAGAACCTGCACAAAAATGGAGTTTGTGTGCAATTTCTGGCTAGAGGGAATTTGAGAGAATTTCAGGCTTGCAAAAATCGTGTCCTAAGTTGCATAATAGTGTCTCAATGTATAGGAAAAGGTTTTGAGAGCTTAGGTGATCAGAAGTACAAGTTCACATGTTATGGCTTTTTGGCTTATTTTTGAAGCAAGCTTGACAAGCATTGTTCCAAGGAAAGGTACAAGGCTATCTAAAGTTGTTAGGCACTTTAAGCATGCTTATCGGATTGTTTATAGGATGCTTGTGCAAAAAGAACAAATTCAAAGCTCAAGAGAAGTTGACTTTGTGATTAAAGCCACTTTACTAGAATGGCAATGTTACTTTGTGCCATTAATGGAAATGCAACTTGGATAAAGCTTGAATCAAGTGGATAATAGCTCAAAAGCAAGTATAAACTTATGATTATGGAGAGATCTTGAGGTTTAGAGGCCTGCAAAACAAGATTGTGTAGCATAGGTTTGAAATTGAATTCTTGTTCATCACAAAATGCCTTGTAATTCAAGTGACAAAACCCTAACTTCATCTCTTCGATTCTCCCTCCTCAAGAATGATCTCAAGGAGTTCTTGGACATTTTGGAAATCTTGAAATGTGATATAAAACCCATCTTTGAATTTCTTTTTAAGATTCCCATTGGAGATATATGAAAAAGTGCCATGAAGTTAGGTCAAAATCCTGACCAAATTAGGGCAAATTTTCACTAAGTGTTTAGTTTCATGACCCTATGTTCATAAAATTATAACTTGAGATCCAAGAATTTTTGGAAGGAGTTGTGTAAAGAAAGGTTGTAGATTTCATGGATATCTACAACTTTCATGTTGGAAGTTTCTCTTGAATCATCTTGCATCATGGTGAAAATTTTATTCAAAGTTATGAAAAAACATGAAATTTCCAACACTTAGAAAAATTTCTAAGTTTAAAAATTTTGACTTTTCAAAATGAAATCTTGACTTTTTGATTTCTTGATGAATAAGTTTCATATTTTGACATGTTTTGATGAATTATGATCTTTGGCACTTGACTTTGACCAAAAAGTCAAAGTTTGACTTTTTAGTATATAGTTGACTTTTGATCAGTTGACTGGAAAATTCATCTGTCAATCCAATGGACTTGCAATGTTTTGAACCATGCCATTAGGTAAAAATGATTCAATTGGAATCTTGAGATCACGCCTTAAACCAATTGATCATTTGCTAGGTCAAAAATCAGAAATTGCCCTTTCCTAGTCAAAACCCTAATTTTGACCATTTTGCCCTTTTGGAGATTTGATGAAATTTATTGAGAAATTATGGTCCAAACTTGATTAAATGATATATATGAGTCTAAAATGTTGATGTGGATAAAAATTATGAATTTTGACTGTAAATTCGCCACAGTTGACTTTTTTCCCAATACAACTGATTTTTAGGTCAACTGCTCAATTGACTGAGCAAAATGTGATTCAAGGCTTGAAACTTGGCATGATTAATCTTAGTGGTCCATAATGATCCATGAAAGTCATATGGGGAATTGGAAGTTCAAGTGTCTTTTTGCAAACTCAAACCCTAGTTTTGGTCATCAGTGCTTAAGGAGGTGTCTTGAGCTGATCAAACCCTAGTGCAGTCTTGGGTCAAGGGAGATCTTGTGAGCAAATTATTGATAAGTGAGAGGGAAAATTTTGGGGTACAACAATGACATATGAAAATGAAGTAATGACCCTCACAAATAGACCATTGTGCCTTGGGTAAGACACAAGGCTTTAAAGTTTCAATTGTTCAAATATTATATATCCCAAAAAAATAAAAAGACAATTACTCTTGAACAAAAGTAATCGACACAAAATATTTGGCCTCTCAATTGTTGAGTTCACCGCTGATGGTTGGGAATACCCACTTGTCCATGTCGCAATCGTTGTCAGCATCCTCTGTGGCGGAGACAACATCAATAGCACAGACTCTCGGGCCATGCTTGGGCATAGGTGCAATTATGACATTGGGAGTCTTGGGAGGATCAAACTCAATCTCCTTCTCCTCAATGAGATCTTGCACTTTGTTCGTTAGGGCCCAACAGTCATCCGTATCATGCCCTAGAGTTTCAGAGTGGTAGGTACATCGGGCATTTTGGTTGTAGCGGGGAGATGCAGTATTAGGATTCTTAGGAGCTTCCTTCAGAGTCACCAAATTGGACTTCAGCAGGTGTGGAAAAACCTGGGATAGGGTCATGTTGATTCTAGTAAACTATGTTCTGGGCGCATCCGGCCTGCGCTGATTGTTTCGTTATTGGTTTGAGGTAGGATTGGAAATCATAACAGCCCTTACCGTCGGACGTCGCTCAGTTTTGTTGTGATTTCTTTGGACATAAGAAGCACTGACCTCCTTCTTTCCACTGAAAGGTTTCTTTACTATGTTGGATAATGCATCTCTCTAGATTTTACCACTTTTGATGTCAGCTTCTACCTGTTCACCAGTCAGTATCAGTTCAGTGAACCAGCAGAAAAGCTTCCAATCAGATGGTTAAAGAATGGACCAGACAACGTGCCCAAGAACATGTCCACCAGCTCCCTATCAGACAACGGAGGCTAGACTCTTCCCGTAAGGTCTCTCCACTTTTGAGCATAATCGTTAAAACCTTCACCGGAACCCATAGACATACTTTGCAATTGTGTACGAGTTGGGGCGAGGTCAACATTATATTGGTACTGCTTGTAGAAAGAAGCAGCCAGATCTTCCCAGTTACGAATGTTGGTTCTTTCCAGCTGATAAAACCATTCCAGCTGAGTCCTGACAAACTTTCATGGAAGAAATGTATCCACATATCCTTATCGGTAGTGTGGGGTTGAATCTTCCTGACATATGACCTTAAGTGAAACTTAGGACAGGAGGCACCATCATGCTTAGAAAATATAGGAACCTTGAATTTATGCGGGATGACCACCCCTGAGACCAGTCCTAGCTCTTCAAAATCCAGCCTGGGTACCCTCTGGATATCCATAGTAGTAAGGCGATCCTCCAATTGTTTATATTTATCATCAACATATGGATAATGCTCCTCAGAGTAGTCAGCTTCATCTTCCTCAGACCCTGGGTTGTTGTCTTTCTCCTTTGGTTTTTCTTCTTGATTATCCCCCTCATCCGACGCGGTTGCGAAACCTAGAGCTTGCTTGGCCAGACCTCTGAACCTTCTTCCCATGTTCAAGACACCAGCTAGTTTCTTTGGCTTATTTGTCTTCTCTTTGATGATCGAAGCTTTCAGATCTTCTTTCCCCTTAGCCAGAGCCAGGAACATTTGCTGAAACTGAGCGTTCTGAGCTTGAAGGTATTTCACTGTTTGTTCAAGAGCCATTTCTTTTGTTGAAATAAACAACTAAAAGATAAGAAACATGTCTTGAAATACATGTTTATGCAATGAAATGCGTGATATGCTTATGCAATGTTTTCAAAGGCCTCATAGGATTCAAACTCTTTTAACCAAAACAGAAACAAAGACTTTTTATCAGCAAGTTCAAATGAAATCAAAGTTTACAAAGGAATAACAAATAAGAAACATCTAAGATTCCTAAGTCTCCCAAGGACGCTTCCTTTTGGTGTTGATGTAGGCATTGAGATTATGCTCTTCGTGAAGCTGCTTTGTCATTTCCAACACATTTTTCTCTCTGGCATAGAATTGGGACTCAAAGGTATCTCGTTCTTCTTTGAGATGTATCCAAGACTGTTACAATTCTTCGAAGTTTATTGGCATATCAGGATGAAGAATGATGCGAGATTCGGCCCCATGAACAATAGGCTCTGAGATCACTGGTAGGATAGTAGCATATGGAATTATAAGACTTTGAGCATGAGCTCGTGCCCATTTGAGGTAAGGCTCCAAAGGGATAGAGTTATTGTGCCCTAAAGTCTTACTATCAGTCTTTTTAACCATTCCCCAAGCACGAATGAACCTCTGACAATAACCTTGTAGATCATTTGAATAGTCGAATATAATACCCTGAATGAGCATATCATGAGGACCATCCCTCTGGGCGTAAACGAACTGACATAAGCTAAATAGGGGGTTGTAGGTGATGCCTACTTTAATGCCAAGGAGTGGCACATTGAGAAATTCTTTGCAGCGATCAATAAAAGAGATATCTTCTTGAGAGCGAGGGCACCAATAGATGTCAGAGTGAGAAAGAAACATTAATCTTTGGTTCTACCATAAACCTAACTCATTCTTCATTACTGACCGAGGAAGGTGCGAAATAAACCACCTATAGAGTAGAGGTATACAACACATAAGAGTCACCCCGCTTCTTCATGGTACGGGTGTGGAGTTAATGCAGAATATCCCCGAGCAATGTAGGCACTAGATTGTGAGCAAGGAAGATGTTGATGGCACTAACATCTATAAACTGGTTTGAATTGGGGAACATAACCAACCCATAGATCAAAAG
Source organism: Vicia faba (assembly GCA_948472305.1). Classification (NCBI taxonomy): domain Eukaryota; kingdom Viridiplantae; phylum Streptophyta; class Magnoliopsida; order Fabales; family Fabaceae; genus Vicia; species Vicia faba. Next base: position 756,507,012 of record OX451737.1, read on the forward strand.
AGAAAAAACATATTCAAAGTCATGGTAGCTCATAGATTTTAGGAATACTTCAGCTTTCTTCATCATAAAACTTGTAAGGAGGCCCTTAACTCCACTCCTTTTTTTCCCAGTTGGATTCAATGTCAGACGGCTTCAAGTGCAAAGCTATGGATACATCTTCAGTAGTTGGATCTTGTTCTAAACCGGCAAAGGGTATCTGCTTCAATATAGGCAAACCAAGTATTTTGGATAATTCTTCCAGCGTAGGTGTTGTACCCCAAAATTTGCCCTCTCATATTATCAAGATTTTTTCCTCACAAGACCTCTTGGACTCCAGACAGGATTACAGTTTGCTCAGCTCAAGACATCTCCTTGCACTGATGACCTAAAATTAGGGTTTGAATTTTCACAAGGAATTTTGGACCATCAATGGCTCATGTGACTTTCATACACCATCTTGGACCCCTAATATTGCCCATGCCAAGTTTCAAGCCTTGAATCACATTCTTGCCCAGTCAATTGGACAGTTGACCTAAAAATCAGCTGTATTGGGGAAAAAGTCAACCATGGCCAATTTACAGTCAAACTTAATAATTTTTGACCCACAACAACATTATAGGCTCCTATGAACCATTTGATCAAGTTTGGACCACAACTCAAGAAATTTGATCAAATCATCAAAAGGGCAAAATGGTTAAAATTAGGGTTTTGACTGAGAAAGGGCAATTTCTGATTTTTGACCTAGCCAATGGCCAATTGGGTTCAAACATGATTTTAAGGACTCAATGTCATAATACTTGCCTAATATAGTTCAAAAGATCTCAAATGCATAGGATTGACAGATGAATTTTCCAGTCAACTGATCAAAAATCAACTGTACACTGAAAAGTCAAACTTTGACTTTTTGGTCAAAATCAAGTGCCAAGGGTCATAATTAATCAAGATATGTCAAAATATGAAACTTGTTGATCAAGAAACCTAAAATTGCAAATTAGGGTTTAATTTGAAAAATTTTCATAACTTAGAAAATTTCTAAGTTATGGAAAATTTCTTATTTTTTCCCAACTTTCCACAACTTTTTCACCATGATGCAATTGGATTCAAAGAAAACTTCCAACATGAAAGTTGTAGTCCTCCATGAAATATACAACTTTTATTCACAAATTTTTCCCAAAGGATTCTTGTATCTCAAGTTATGATTTTGTGAATAGGGGATCATAAACTTTTTAACTTAGTGAAATTTTGCCCTAGTTTAGGCAGATTTTTCACCTAACTTCATGGAAACTTTTCACCTAGTTCCAAGAGGTATCTCAAGTTGCATTTCAAATATGGATTTTATAGCATGTTACAAGCTTTCCAAAATGTCAAGGAACTCTCCAAGATCATTTATGGTTAGGAAGAATCGAAGAAATGAAAATGGTAATTTATCACTTTTGTTCAAGGCATTTTTCACAATGTTACAAGTTGCAAATCAGTTTCAAACATGCTTGTACTTGGTTTTACAGGTCCTAATCCTTTCTACACTCCATAATTAAATGCAAACACATTGGATAATGGTTTTGTTCTGACTTTTGAAGCATTGCACAATGAATTAATCCAAAAATGGTATAAAGTGCATAATACCATTTTGATAAAGCATGCTTTTTGCAACTTTGCAAAATCTTGAGCCATGGACCTGATCTTTTATTGCAAATAATATCCACAAACATCAGGAAAAGTACACCAACCCTATGCAGTCCATAAGCTAGCCTGTACAGGCCTTTGGCTTTGTCACTTCACCTTTTCTTCAAAAGTAAGCAAACTTGCAAAAGTCAAGTAAGCTTGTGTATCTGATAAAGGCAATACTTTGTATTTTTTCAAACAACATAAGAACATTGTAACAAGCCAGTACACGAATCCATAATTTCCCAAACACTCCCAAACACAAAAAAAAACATTTTCTGCCCAAACAGGGCAACCTCTGCAAACCATTTGCCAACTTGAAATTTGCTCGTGCGTTTTGCTTTGTAACACTTGAAACACCTTCCATACATCACACCTAAACTGTCCAGGCCCTTGTCTTGCAACTGTGTGCCCTGTTTCAAGCTTCACCATTTTCATTTTGAAGGTTTGCAGGTTGACTCGTGCAGCAAGATTCAAGCATCTACAAGGCAAGCTGAGCATTGGAGAAGCTTGAGGGAACTTCAAGGAAGCTCACAAGAACTTCAGGCCTCACTCAAAGTTCCCACATTGCCATATCCAAACTCAACTGAACAAGGTATTTGGTCAAGTTTCTATCTCTCTATTTAGGGATCCTTAGGCTTTGGTTTGTGAAGAAAAAATGTAGTCCTTAACACGCTTAAGTTGTACATATGCATAGGTTTTATTTATATTAACTGAGCTAAGAGTATTTGAAGCCTGAAGTTCATGAAAATTTTAGGTCATAAATTAGGGCCATTAAAATTCTCTCTGATCTTTGAGAGTTAGGTCATGAATTTTATATCATTGGAATCGTGAGTTCACAAGCTACACTTTTTATGTTATGAGTTTTTGATTTTATGCAAGCATGAGCTAGAACAGGATTTGAAGGCAAACGCACACAGGAAGTGGACAGAGGACATGGACGAAGCTGTCCTGGGCCATGGCGCCTTTGGGCCTTTTGTTTTACTTCTCATACCCCCTTGTTTCTTATTTGCACCCCCTTGGCCCATTTTTTTATATTTTGCATATTTTTCATTTCTTTTATATTTATTCCTTTTATTTATTTTTTCTGAACATGAAAAAATCTCAAAAAATAATTTCTTTATTTTTTGCATTTTATTATTATTATTATTTTTGCATAATAAATAGTTTATTAGGGTTTTATACTTTATTTTCTTAAATAGAACTTATAAATAATTTAAAAATAATATACATTTTATTTTATTATTTTTTCACATAAAAATAATTATTTTCACACATTTTTTATTTTTTAACATTTGTTAATAACATTATTTATCTTACTTGTATAAAAAATGGGCAAAGATAATATAGAAAACAATATTTTCTTTCAAAACAAAAAACTAGGGTTTCCCCTCTCAAAAATAATAGTATTATTTTTTCTTATTTTTAGGAATTAGATAATGTTATTTTCTCCTACATAAAACAATTACAAAAACATCTTTGCATATTTACATTTTTATTGCATATTTAAATATTTGTTTATTTATTTATTTATTGTACAATAAATTCAATTGGGTTGTAATAGTGAATTAGGGTTTTATTTTGTGCAAATATCCCCATTCAAAACTTGTATCCCCTTCCCATAATATTGTTGTAATAGTTTAGATTTACTTGACGCAATTTATCGCATTATATGCATGTTTAGTAAAAACTAGGGTTTGTATGATAAGACAAAATCAAACAAATAGCAAGACCTAACACAAGACAAAAATGCATGAAAAATTACAACACATTGCACACAAGCATCTCTAGGGTTTCACCCACTTGGTTGCCTTAAAACATGGCCATGGTATGCATGCTAGGTATCTTGGCAAAATAAAACAAAACAAAAGATCATAGTCCCTCGATGACGCTATCTTGGTTGCCTAAACAAAGATGATCTAAGTCCCTCAAAACTTGCTAAAGATACTCGTCAATATTGTTATCATGGCCATACGATGACCCACGTTCGTCCCGTTTAACATCCAAAGATAGGGTTGTCTATTAAAACGATAGTAGGTCAACAATGTCAAAGGAATAAAAATGTACAAGAAATACTTTTGAGTAGGGTAGAATGCTTCTAGTTACTCGATCTCTTTGCAAACAATCCTTGCTATTTTCAAACAAACACACACACATTTCAAAACAATTTCCAAACAACTTTCAAACATTGAAACATTTTTTCAAAAGACAGACATCTTTGTATACATTCTTACAAACAAGAATCATTACAAAGATTTCCTAAACAAAGGCCTCTTTTAAAAATACTTTCAAAACCACACAAAGCACCATTTCAAACAATTGAAAAAGAAAAGCAAGTGATCTAAAACAAGTAACTAAGAGCCCATGGAAAACCATGGATGAAAAGGGTGCTAGCACCTTCCCTTTTCATAATCTACCCCCCGAACTCAAAAACAATCTCAAAGGTCTTTCCTGTGCTTTTTTACCTTTCCTTTTGGATAAAATAAAAGTCGGTGGTGACTCTTGCTAAACTGCAACATTTGAAAACACAAACGCAAAACCTCAAGTCAGTTCTCCCACCGCATCACATAACTGGCGACTCTGCTAGGGATTTTCTAAAAGTGGGGTTACCTTAAGGTTTAGATCACCTTTACATGCTTATCTTGCTTTATTTGTTTGTTTTACACTTTGGTCCTATTGTTTGGGTTTGAATCCACTACCCGGATTTTGGAAACATTCATAGGTAAATAGCAATATGTTGTTGAAACTGTGCGGGGTATACCGACATGGTCTAAGCAATAGCTATATTAGTGCGACATATTTGTGGGTACCGGTAGCCTTTGAGTCAATCAAAGAGAATACGGGGCCGCTGAGTGATGTCATGAAGCACTAATGGAATTTTAGAACCTTTACTTGACCAACTTGGCCTTTTAGGATGTAGTGAGATGACCGGCTTTGGTGCAGTCCGAAGTTGGTAGATACTCGACACTATACTAATTGAGGGTTGGTTCCTTGGAATATTTCGGTCGCCAGTAAAGAGGCTGAATTGAAACAATGAACAAGGAAACAATCCAGTGATATTGAGCTCCTTAGAATCCGATTACTATTTCTAGGACAGGTTGAGCCAACTAAACTTCAAGAGGGTACTTACCTATGAAACCTCATGCAAGCCTAAACTAGGAACTTGTGCGATTTGCTTGTACATATATACTTGTGCATAACATAATGGACATCATGAAGCATCATATGCATCCACTAACCATTTCAAGGATTTTGGATTTTCATCTTTGTTCCTGTTTTGTAGGTTACAGATTCACTTCGCAGGAAAATTATCCAAATCAACCTTGTAAGAATTCCTCCTCAACTCAAGGAGCTAGCTTCAAGGATTCATGAGAATTCTCCATTCACCGAGAGACATGGTCGTCTACTCAACTTGGTCACTTCCAACACTGAGGAGGATATGCTGAAAGTTCTCTTCCAGTTCTTTGACCCTTTGCATCATTGCTTTACATTTCCTGACTACCAACTTGTGCCTACTTTGGAGGAATTTTCTCAACTCTTGAGGATTCCTATTCTCAATCAACTACCCTTCAACTGTACGGAAAGAGATCCAAAGCCAGAAGAGGTTGCTCAAGCCTTACACTTGCGCTCCTCTGATGTCACAACACATTGGGAAACTAGAAGTGGTGTCAAAGGCTTCTTGTCAAAGTTTCTGTTTGAGAAGGCCCAAAGCTGTTGGAATTCTCTAGACTTGCAAGCTTTTGAGGAGATTGTAGCTCTTCTCATCTATGGGATGGTCTTGTTCCCTAACCCTGACCAACTTATAAATGTGAGTGCTGTCAAAATCTTCATGACTCGCAACCTGGTGCCTACATTGCTTGGGGATATCCTCCACTCTTTTCACACTCGTACAATGAGGAAAAGAGGTGTTCTCATGTGTTGCACTCCTCTACTGGCAAGATGGTTTATTTCTCATCTTCCCCAATCAGTTTTGAAGAATGAGCAAGGTTTGAGGTGGTCACAACGATTGATGACTCTTACTCATTCAGATATTCATTGGTGTTCTCGATCAAAAGAGAATGTCATCATCATTGACCGTTGTGGGGAATTCCCCAATGTCCCTATACTTGGCATTAGGGGAGGCATCACCTACAACCCTTGCTTGGCTCTGAGACAGTTTGGTTATGCCCGAAGAGATGGCCCACATGATATGCTGATTCAAGGTTTGGTTTTCGACTTCGACAATGACAACCAAGGACTCTGACAAAGGTTCATCCGAGCTAGGAGGATGCCAAACAAGGTAGACAGTAAGACCTTGGGACACAAGAATTCCATCCCCCTTGAGCCTTACCTCAAGTGGGTATGAACCCGCGCCCAAAGTCTTATGATGCCTTATCCCTACATTCTCCCTGTGATTATAGAGCCTGTTATGGAAGGAGAGGTTCCATACACCCTCCTACATCCTGACATGCCAACATCACTAGAAGATCTACAAAGGAGTTGGATACAACTCAAGGGAGAGCGCGATACTTTCGAAGCCCAATTCTATGCAAGGGAGAAGAATGTTTTGGAACTCACTCATAAACTTCATGAAGAGCAGACTCTCGACACCTACATTGCACCAAAGAGGATGCGCAACGTATTTTTACCTTAGAATTTTGTATTATTTTGCCCATGGGGCATTGATGTACTAACAAATTCTATCTTATTAATATGATGTGTGTTTCTTTTTTGTTTAAAACAAATTTGAATTTATGAATCCTTGAATGCATTACATGAATACATATCATTCATCATATGCATAAGCAGGTATTCACACCAAGTTTCCTCATCTCTCTGTTGTTTATACCAGCAAGATGGATATTGAACAAACGGTCAAAGACTTACAAGCTCAGAATTCACAATTTCAACAGCTACTCTTGACCTTGGCCAAGGGGAAGGAGGAACTCAAGACTCTGCTAGAGAAGGAAAAAGAGAAAAAGAAGAAGAAGAGAGCTGGTGTGGCTATCTTGGGCAGAAGGTTTGAAGGACAAGCCAGACGAACTTTGGAATTCCCATCAACATCTGAAGAGGGGGAAGGAAAAGGAAAAGGAACTGTAGTGCTATCTGATTCTGAAGCTGAGGAAGAAGAGGATGAGGACTATTCTGAACAATAGTATCCTCCGGCCGATGACAAATACAAGAACCTGGAAGAACGTCTAGCTGCTATGGAGATACAAAGAGTACCTGGGCTGGACTTTGAAGAGTTAGGGTTGGTTTCTAAAATTGTAATCCCTCCTAAGTTTAAAGTACCTCTGTTTGCTAAATATAATGGGGTTTCTTGCCCTAAGATGCACCTATGATCTTATGTCAGGAAAATTCAACCACATTCTTCTGACAAAGATTTGTGGGTCCACTTTTTCCAGGACAATTTATCGGGGACGCAACTGGATTGGTTTTACCAGTTGGAGAGGTCTGATGTGCATAATTGAGAAGATTTGGCAGCCGCCTTCTATAAACAGTATCAATACAACTCCGACTTGGTGCCAACCCGTACTCAGCTACAGAGTATGGCCATGGCAACCAACGAGGGTTTCAAAGACTACGCCCAAAAATGGAAGGATTTGTCCGGAAGGGTGAAACCACCTTTATCTGAAAGAGAGCTAGTGGACATGTTCTTCGGGACTCTGTCAGGTCCTTTCTTTAATCACGTGATTGGAAGATCCTCTACAGGTTTCACTGAGTTAATTCTAACTGGCGAAAGGGTGGAAGCCGGTATTAGAAGCGGGAAAATTTAGAAAGATGCATCTACCTCTGATGCTGAAAAAAAGCCCTTCACTGGAAAGAAGGAAGTGTATGTTGTCTATGCCCAGAGGAATCAGGGAAGAACCGAACGACGACCAACTGTGGGGGCCGTCATGATTCAAAAATCTGTGTCAGAGCGACCGAGAAACAATCAGCCAAGAAACGGTCAGTCGAGGAATAACCAGCAAAGGGTGGAAAGGCCTGTAAGGAAATTCACCAAGATAAACATGACTCCTGCTCAAGTCTTACCACATCTCTTGAAGTTGAACCTGGCCATGCTAAAGGAGGCCCCTAAAAATCCTAATACTTCATCTCCATATTACCATCCCAACGCCATATGCGCGTACCACTCAGAAAGTCCAGGGCACGACACCAACAACTGTTGGGCCTTGAAGAACAAGATTCAAGATCTAATTGATGCCAAGGAAGTGGAATTTGAAGCTCCTGAAAAGCCGAATGTAATCTCCGCACCAATGCCGAGGCATGGGCATAATGCCAATGTTGTGGAAGAAGATCCGTTTGTTTCTACTATGGATGAACTGTCAACTCCTCTCCTAACCATCAAGTTGAATTTGTTGAAGGCTGGGGTGTTCCCAGGTTGTGACCAAGATTGCCTTGCTTTCCTGTCCTCTCCATTTGACTGTCCTCTATTGAAGAATGGAATCCAACAATTGATTAATAACAAGGAAATTTTGTTTGAGAAAGCTCTCATCTCACCCATTCCAGTTCCAGAAGTTTCAATAATAACCATATACGCCAATCCTTCCAGGGTTCCTAAAAAACCCGTTAGGATTACATCTGCTCCAGTGACTACTCCGTTGAAGATAACGATGCCATGGCCAACCCCTTACCAAACTGATAAAATGGTACCATGGAACTATGGTGGAGAAATCTACTACCATGGTGTCAAACAGATTGAACAGACCATTGAAGAAGAAAGCTCTGAGGAAGATAATCCCGACATCAGTAACATTTCCAGAACAAGAAAAATTACACGTAGTGGGATAATCTTTTCTCCAGAGATTGCTCCTCCAACAGCAGTCTTTGGACCCGCGGCCATCCCGAAGATTATACCAGTAACTGTATCTGCAAGTGTACCCACCAACAAAAACAATACAATTCCCATCCCTGTTTCCGATGCTGAGAAAAAATGAAAGAATGTTTAAGAGGAGCATGTCCTGACGAAGGCTCAGTCATTAGTCATTCCTGATACATCCCTGAAAGAGATGGAAGAGATTCTAAGGATCAATTAAGAAAAGTGATTACAATGTTGTTGAACAATTGGGGCAGACCCCCTCCAAAATATCTATGTTAGCCCTTTTGTTGTGCTCTGAGGCACATGCTAAAGCTTTGGTCAAGTTTTTGAAGACGGCCCACGTGCCACAAGAAACCTCCGCTGATCAATTCCAGGAATGTGTGGCCAGCTTAACAGTTGACAATGGTTTAGGATTCTCTGATGCAGACTTGACCTCCAAAGGGAGAAAACATAATGACGCGCTACATGTCTCGGTGGAGTGTAGGGGAACCACCCTAGCTCATGTTTTGGTTGATACTGGGTCGTCTCTAAACGTCTTGCCAAAGAAGGCCTTGGATAGATTGGATTGTGAAGGCCTAACCCTGAAACCCAGCAACATCATTGTCAGAGCCTTTGATGGTTCTAAGAGGATGGTCCATGGAGAGGTGGACATCCCGATCAAGGTGTGTACCCAGACGTTTAATTCAACATTTTACGTGATGGACATCCGTCCTTCCTATTCTTGCCTGTTGGGAAGACCTTGGATCCACCATGCTGGAGCTGTCACTTCTACTCTGCATCAAAAGCTCAAGTACCATGTCTAGGGGAAAATTATAACTGTTCACGGCGAAGAGGAATACATGATCAATCATCTTAATTCTTTCCGTTATGTAGAATTGGATGGCGAATTCATCGAAACCCCTTTCCAGCATTTCGAAGAGGTAGCTCAAGAGATAGCGGCAACCAAGACAGTGTCCTCGGCTCCTGTGATCACCAGACCTCCGCCTCGGATGTCGTCTCTCAAGGATGCTAGGGCAGTTGTGGAAGAAGGCGGATCCACAATCTGGGGGAAGCTTCCCGACTTTCCTTTCAAATCATACAAATTCGGCTTGGGATTTACTTCACTGGTTAGAAGGCCATGCGCCGCTCCCGTGCCGGAGGGCCACCTGGAAGATCATCCACCGAGGGGTTAATGCACTAGAGGACTGTGAAGAAGAGGGAAACTTTGAAGACTGGTTTTTCCCTACTGTTGACGGAGGACTGTGCAACTGGGAAGCAAAAGACTTTGTTCCGATTACCTTCATAAATCAGTAATTTATCTTTTCCGTTTCTGTTGGACTGTAATAATTCACAAAACAATTCGTACTTTTTCAACTGTGTGTCTTACCCGAGGCACATAGGTCCATCTGTAAGGGTTCTTATTTCATTTCATATGTCATTTTAATGAATCATGGACGATTTTCATATTTAAACACTTTGTGCTCATTGTCTTTCTTTTACATTTATTGTTTTAAGATGGCTATCCCTTACACACACCCACGCTCACAAATGCAGGTACCCTTCCATTCTGGAACCCATGGGTAACGATACTGCTATAGCCTTCAGTGACTCTGAAGATCTGATCAACCAAGCCGAATACGAAGGTGAGGAAGATTGTGAGGGGCCAGGGGAATTGGCCCGACTATTACAGTAAGAGGAAAGAGCAATTAAGCCTCATGAAGAGCAGTTGGATACAATTAACTTGGGAACTGAGGATGACAAAAAGGAAATCAAGATAGGTGCCAACCTAGAGCCGAGTGTCAAGGAGCACCTAATTCAGCTGCTGCATGATTATGTTGAAATCTTCGCCTGGTCATACGAAGACATGCCGGGACTCGATACAGACATTGTGGTACACTGTCTCCCCACAAGAGAAGATTGTCCACCAGTGAAACAAAAGGTCCGCCACATGAGACCTGACATGTCCAAGAAGATCAAAGCAGAAGTTATGAAGCAGTTCAATGCTGGATTTCTGGCTGTTACTTCCTATCCACAATGGGTTGCTAACATTGTGCCCATGCCTAAGAAGGATGGAAAAGTCAGAATGTGCATGGATTATAGAGATTTAAACAGGGCCAGCCCTAAGGATGACTTTCCACTTCCGAACATTGACATCCTGGTCAAAAATACAGCTCAGCACAAAGTATTTTCTTTCATGGACAAATTATCAGGTTACAACCAGATCAAAATGGAACTTGAAGACATGAAGAAAACTACTTTTGTTACACATTGGGGTACGTTCTTCTACAAAGTGATGCCATTCGGACTGAAGAATGTCGGGGTAACCTATCAACGCGCCATGGTAGCTTTGTTTCAGGATATGATACATCATGAGATAGAGGTCTACATAGATGACATGATAGCCCAGTCACAAACTGAAGAAGAACACCTCGATCACTTGCAAAAGCTGTTTGTCAGGTTGAAGGAGTACAAGCTCAGACTGAATCCAAACAAATGTACATTCGGAGTCAGGTCCGGTAAGCTCATAGGTTTCATTGTCAGCAATAAAGGCATCGAGGTTGATCCTGCCAAAGTCAAAGCTATACAATAAATGCCTGCTCCTCGCACTGAGAAGGAGGTCAGAGGTTTCTTGGGACGCCTAAACTACATTGCAAGGTTCATTTCTCACCTAACATCTACCTGTGAACCAATCTTCAAGCTGTTGAAGAAAGATCAGGTAGTTAAATGGAATGATGACTGTCAAATTGCTTTCGATAAAATCAAGGATTATTTGATATAACCTCCTATCTTGATGCCACCCGTCGAAGGAAGACCGCTAATCATGTATCTGACCGTCCTAGAGAATTCAATAGGGTGCGTACTGGGCCAACATGACGAGTCTGGCCGAAAAGAGCATGCCATTTATTACCTTAGCAAAAATTTTACCGACTGTGAGACCCGATACTCACTACTCGAGAAAACTTGCTGCACTTTGGTATGGGCTGCTCGCTGACTAAGGCAGTATATGTTGACTCATACCACTTTGCTGATATCTAAGATGGATCCGATCAAGTACATCTTTGAGAAGCCTGCTCTATCTGGAAGAATAGATAGATGGCAGATGATCCTAACAGAATACGACATACAGTACACGACCCAAAAAGCTATAAAGGAGAGTGTGATAGCCGATCATCTGGCTCATCAAGCTGTCGAAGATTAACAATCCATGAGGTTCGACTTCCCTGACGAAGACATTATGACATTGGATAACATTGAAGGTATCAAACCATATAACGGACCTGAACAAGGATCCCGATGGACCCTGTACTTTGATGGGGCCTCTAATGCACTTGGAAACAGTATCGGCACGGTACTCATCTCCCCAGAAGGTTTCCATATACCTTTCACAGCCAGACTTTGCTTCAACTGTACGAACAACATGGCAGAGTATGAAGCTTGCATCTTTGGACTCAAGGCTTCCATAGACTTGGGAATCAAATACTTAAATGTGTTTGGGGACTCAGCTTTGGTCATCAGTCAGATCAAAGGAGAGTGGGATACTAAACATCCAAACCTCATCCCTTACAAAGAACATGTCTTGACATTGTTACCATATTTCGAGCATATTACCTTCGAGCACTTCCCGCGAGAAGAAAATCAGCTAGCATATGCTCTAGCTACAATGTCATCCATGTTTAAACTTAACTAGGATAATGAGGCTCCCCAAATCACCATTGAACAGATGGACGAACCTGCACATTGTCACGAGATTAATACTGAGGTAGTAGTGGACCAGTCGTGGTTTCACGAAGTCAAAAGGTATATCGAGGCGCAAGAATACCCTGAAGGAGCTTCATTCAATGACAAAAAGTTCTTAAGGAGATTCTCGGCTAAGTTCTTCCTAAGAAATGGCATCCTATACAAGCGCAATCATGATTTTGTTCTGTTCCGTTGTGTGGACAAAGCTGAGGCTGAAAGAGTTATGGCTGAATTGCATGAGGGTACCTTCGGCACTCACTCTAGCGGGCATACGATGGCTAAGAAGATTCTAAGGGAAGGTTATTACTGGTCTACCATGGAAGCCGACTGCTATCAACACTCCCGCACATGCCACAAATGTCAAATCTATGCAGACAAGGTCCACGTGCCTCCAGTTCCTCTAAATGTCTTAACAGCTCCTTGGCCATTCGCTATATGGGGAATCGACATGATTGGAGAGATCAAGCCTACATCATTCAATGGACACCGCTTCATTCTGGTGGCCATTGATTACTTCACCAAGTGGGTCGAAGCAGATTCCTTCGCATCCGTGACTAAAAATGTGGTTGCCCGTTTCATCAAGCAGAACCTTATTTGCCGGTATGGTATCCCCGAAAGGATCATCACTGATAATGGTACAAACCTTAACAATACTATGATCACCACTTTGTGCGATCAGTTCAAGATTCAACATCACAATTCATCTCCCTACCGGTCGAAGATGAATGGTGTTGTTGAAGCTGCGAACAAAAATATCAAGAAGATCATACAAAAGATGACGGCCACCTACAAGGACTGTCATGAAATGTTACCATTTGCTCTTCACGGGTATCGTACCACGCGCACACATCAACTGAGACAACACCCTATTCCTTGGTATATGGCATGGAGGCTGTTTTACCTATCGAGTTTCAGATTCCCTCCTTGAGAATCATTAAGGATGCTGGTTTGAGTGAAGACGATTGGATTCAGACCCGACTTGATCAACTTAACTTGATTGATGAAAAGAGACTTACTGTTGTTTGCCACGGTCAAACGTATCAAAAACATATTATCAAGGCTTTCAACAAGAAAGTCAGACGCCAGACATATCAAGTCGGGGATCTTGTAATCAAGCGCATCATCTTGCCGCAAAGTGATCCCAAGGGCAAATGGACTCCTACCTACAAAGGACCATTTGTAATCAAGAACATCTTTTCTGGTGGGGCAATGATCTTAACCACCATGTACGGTGACGACCTGCTGCACCCTGCAAACATAGAAATAGTCAAAAGATACTACGCATAAATGACCCGCTAGGTTGACACACCTAGGAAAAAAAGGGCATCCCGGTGAATCGAAAACCTGAAAGGGCGGTTCAGGAAAAAATTAGGGATATACAAAAAAATCTGTACAATCGGCAAGTTGAAAACCCGAAAGGGCGACTTGGGAAAAAAAGGGTTTCCCGGTGGACTGAAAACCCGAAAGGGCGGTCCAGGCAAAAGTTAGGGAATTAAAGCGTATGACTATGTCTCGTCGGATCACTTTAAGGACAATCTCTTCACAGACAAACTCTGAGCTTATGATCAATCCAATCATCTTTGGACAAAGCAACGGATAGACAAGATATTCAGAGTTACGAAGGCTATAGCAGAATGGGAACCCCATGGATTTTTTTTACACACATAGCTATCTTTCTTTGTATAAAATTTTCTTACTTTTATGACACCATCCTCTTACTAGGATGTATGTCTCCTTTGTATAAAACACTTACTCAAAGTTAATACAAAGATATCTCTTTCAAAGTACATATAACTGTGTACCTTTTTCTTTTACACTTGTGTTTTTATTTGCAAAAACATCCAATGATTCATTGATGAACATATGCATTTGAACATAATTGTTGTTTACAAATAAACAGGATGGAAAAGAACAATTACTGATAGACTGACAGGATAGGAAAACGTCTTTAGGCTATTCCATGAGTAATCCCTACAATACATCATTTAGATCCCCAGCGGAGCTAAATTTCAAACCCTTAATCCACCATCAGAGTTAAAACTTCAAACTCCCAATCCCCAGCGGAGCCAAAATTTTGAGTTACAGATCCCCAGCAGAGATGAAACCTTCTTCCCCAGTCGAGTCAAGACTTATAATCCACAGCAGAAACCATCCAATTTCCCCAGTAAGTTATCTTGAAGCCTGAAAATCAACCAGATAACAGTTAACTTTTGTCCCTCCCCAACCTAGGATAACCTCCCAGTAGAGTGGCAGACGACCGAAACTCCTGAACCTATTCCCAGCAGTAAACTCTTCCCCACAAAGACTTCATTATTCCCCAGCTTAAATTTGTCAGAATTTTTACTCCCCTGCAGATTGAAGATTCTCATTCTCATTTCCCCAGTGAAGTCACCAAAGTCTTCATTACTCCTCAACAGAATGAAGATTCTCATTCTTAATTCCCCGTAGAAGTCATCAGAGTTTTCCCTATTCCCCAGCCGATTAAGGATACCCATTGAGTAACCCCCAGTAGAAGTCATCAAAGTTCTTTGGATTTCCCAAGCAAATTTCTCTAGCAGTTTGGCATTACTCTCACTACGGATTTTGTCAATACTCCAACTTCAAGACATGAAGGATCCACATATCCCTACAGAAGTTGTCAAGAATTTTTAATCTCCAGCAGTCGCCCATGATTTTCTTATCCTCAGCAGTCAAGTATTTATTTTCCCCGGCAGCAGTCAAGGATTTTATTATCCCTAGCCGTCAAGGATTTATTTTCCTCAGCAAGACAGCTAATCAGCTTACATGCGCATACATTACATTCATATATCATAAACATTAATAAAGCACATATATTGCATTATACATTTCACGCAACATAACTTTGTGTTTCAGCTAACATTTTACCCTTTTCAGGATAAGATTAACAAGCTATCATTAACAATGTTCAAAGATTTCAGATACAGTTCAGATACGCTCCAGAAACGGATGCCATTCTGGTATTTATTCAGATTTCAACTATCAGATACAAATTAGATATGCTCCAGACACGGAAGCCATTCTATTTCTCATTCAGATTCAACTATCAATTTCAAGTTCAGATACACTTCAGACACAGAAGTCATTCTGTCACTTGTTCAATTTCAAATTCATATACGCTCCAGACATGGATGCCATTCTGGACCTTATTGAGTTTTCAGATCTCAGATACAGTTTAGATACACTCCAAACGCGGATGCTATTCTATTACTCATTCAGATCCAAAAATTCAGATACAGTCCAGATACGCTTCAGACACGATTGCAATTCTGTATTAGAGACGCTCCAGACACGGATGCTATTCTATTGCTTATTCATATTCAACATTCAGATACAGCTTGGATACGCTCCAGATGCGGATGCTATTCCTTTGCTCATTCAGATTCATTCCCCAGATACAGTACAAATACGTTCCAGATACGAACACCATTCTGATACTTATTCTCCTGACTTACAACTTACAATTCAATGAACATTCTTGGATGGCATCTTTAAACCCATCTCCAAAAAGATTCTATAACATCTCCAAATGGCATCTTTAAGCCCATTCCCTCAACTACACTTTGACGAGTGCAAATTTACGGGCACTTTAGTGTCCAATCACCTTTTACCTTCGAGTCACGAACGGAAAAATTCTCCATACAGGATTAGGGTTTGCTCAGCTCAAGACATCTCCTTGCACTGATGACCTAAAATTAGGGTTTGAGTTTGGACAAGGAATTTTGGACCATAAATGCCTCATGTGACTTTCATACACCATCTTGGACCCCTAAGATTGCCCATGCCAAGTTTCAAGCCTTGAATCACATTCTTGCCCAATCAATTGGACAGTTGACCTAAAAATAAGCTGTATTGGGGAAAAAGTCAACCATGGCCAATTTACAGTAAAACTTCAAAATTTTTTACCCACAACAACATTATAGGCTCCTATGAACCATTTGATCAAGTTTGGACCACAACTCCTCAAGAAATTTGATCAAATCATCAAAAGGCCAAAATGGTCAAAATTAGGGTTTTGATTTAGAAAGGGCAATTTCTGATTTTTGACATAGCCAATGGACAATTAGGTTAAAACATGATTTCAAGGACTCAACGTCATCATCTTGACCTAATCACATAGTTCAAAAGATCTCAAATGCATAGAATTGACAGATGAATTTTCCAGTCAACTGATCAAAAATCAACTGTACACTGAAAAGTCAAACTTTGACTTTTTGGTCAAAATCAAGTGCCAAGGGTCATAATTCATCAAGATATGTCAAAATATGAAACTTGTTGATCAAGAAACCTAAAATTGCAAATTAGGGTTTAATTTGAAAATTTTTCATAACTTAGAAAATTTCTAAGTTATGGAAAATTTCTTATTTTCCCCAACTTCCCACAACTTTTTCACCATGATGCAATTGGATTAAAAGAAAACTTCCAACATGAAAGTTGTAGTCCTCCATGAAATCTAAAAATTTTATTCACAAAGTTTTCCAAAAGTATGCTTGGATCTCAAGTTATTATTTTGTGAATAGGGTCCAAAAAACTTTTTAACTTAGTGAAATTTTGCCCTAGTTTAGGCAGATTTTTGACCTAACTTCATGGAAACTTTTCACCAAGTTCCAAGAGGTATCTCAAGTGTCATTTCAAATATGTATTTTAGAGCATGTTACAAGATTTCCAAAATGTCCAAGAACTCTCCAAGATCATTTATGGTTAGGAAGAATCGAAGAAATGAAAATGGCAATTTATCACTTTTGTTCAAGGCATTTTTCACAATGTTACAAGTTGCAAATCAATTTCAAACATGCTTGTACTTGTTTTTACAGGTACTAATCCCTTCTACACTCAATAATTAAATGCAAACACATTGGATAATGGTCTTGTTCTGACTTTTGAAGCATTGCACAATGAATTAATCCAAAAATGGCATAAAGTGCATAATACCATTTTGATAAAGCATGCTTTTTGCAACTTTGCAAAATCTTGAGCCATGGATCTGATCTTTTGTTGCAAACAAGATCCACAAACCTCAGGCAAAGTACACCAACCCTATGTAGTCCATAAGCTAGCCTGTACAGGCCTTTGGCTTTGTCACTTCACCTTTTCTTCAAAAGCAAGCAAACTTGCAAAAGTCAAGTAAGCTTGTGTATCTGATAAAGGCAAGACTTTGTATTTTTTCAAACAACTTCAGAACATTGTAACAAGCCAGTACACGAATCCATAACTTCCCAAACACTCCCAAACACAAAAAACACCATTTTCTGCCCAAACAGGGCAACCTCTACAAATCACTTGCCAACTTGAAATTTGCTCGTGCGTTTTGCTTTGTAACACTTGAAACACCTTTCATACATCACACCTAAATTGTACAGGCCCTTGTCTTGCAACTGTGTGCCCTGTTTCAAGCTTCACCATTTTCATTTTGAAGGTTTGCAGGTTGACTCGTGCAGCAAGATTCAAGCATCTACAAGGCAAGCTGAGCATTGGAGAAGCTTGAGGGAACTTCAAGGAAGCTCACAAGAACTTCAGGCCTCACTCAAAGTTCCCACATTGCCATATCCAAACTCAACTGAACAAGGTATTTGTCAAGTTTCTATCTCTCTATTTAGGGATCCTTAGGCTTTGGTTTGTGAAGAAAAAATGTAGTCCTTAACATGCTTAAGTTTTACATATGCATAGTTTTTATTTATATTAACTGAGCTAAGAGTATTTGAAGCTTGAAGTTCATGAAAATTTTAGGTCAGAAATTAGGGCCATTAAAATTCTCCCTGATCTTTGAGAGTTTGGTCATGAATTTTATATCATTGGAATCGTGAGTTCACAAGCTACACTTTTTATGTTATGCATTTTTTATTTTATGCAAGCATGAGCAAGAATAGGATTTGAAGGCAAACGCGCGCAAGAAGTGGACAGAGGATAGGGACGAAGCTGTCCTGGGCCTTGGCGCCTTTGGGCCTCTTTTTTTACTTCTCATACTCCCCTGTTTCCTATTTGCACCCCCTTGGTCCATTTTTTTATATTTTGCATGTTTCTCATTTCTTTTATATTTATTGCTTTTATTTATTTTTTCTGAACATGAAAAAATCTCAAAAAATATTTTCTTTATTTTTTGCATTTTATTATTATTTATTTTTTTGCATAATAAATAGTTTATTAGGGTTGTATACTTTATTTTCTTAAATAAAACTTGTAAATAATTTAAAAATACTATACATTTTATTTTATTATTTTTTCACATAAAAATAATTTTTTCACACATATTTTATTTTTTAACATTTGTTAATAATATTATTTATTTTACTTGTATAAAAAATGGGCAAAGATAATATAGAAAACATTATTTTTTTTCAAAACAAAAAACTAGGGTTTCCCCTCTTAAAAATAATAGTATTATTTTTTCTTATTTTTAGGAATTAGATAATGTTATTTTCTCATACATAAAACAATTACAAAAACATCTTTGCATATTTAAATATTTGTTTATTTATTTATTATACAATAAATTCAATTAGGTTGTAATAGTGAATTAGGGTTTTATTTTGTGCAAATATCCCCATTCAAAACTTGTATCCCCCTTCCCGTAATATTGTTGTAATAGTTTAGATTTACTTTACGCAATTTATCGCATTATATGCATGTTTAGTAAAAACTAGGGTTTGTATGATAAGACAAAATCAAACAAATAGCAAGACCTAACACAAGACAAAAATGCATGAAAAATGACAACACATTGCACACAAGCATCTCTAGGGTTTCACCCACTTGGTTGCCTTAAAACATGGCCATGGTATGCATGCTAGGTATCTTGGCAAAACAAAACAAAACAAAAGATCATAGTCCCTCGATGACGCTATCTTGGTTGCATAAACAAAGATGATCTAAGTCCCTCAGAACTTACTAAAGATACTTGCAATATTGTTATCATGGCCATACGATGACCCACGCTCGTCCCGTTTAACATCCAAAGATAGGGTTGTCTACTAAAATAATAGTAGGTCAACAATGTCAAAGGAATAAAAATGTACAAGAAAGACTTTTGAGTAGGGTAGAATGCTTCTAGTTACTCGATCTCTTTGCAAACAATCCTTGTTATTTTCAAACAAACACACACACATTTCAAAACAATTTCCAAACAACTTTCAAACATTGAAACATTTTTTCAAAAGACAAACATCTTTGTATACATTCTTACAAACAAGAATCATTACAAAGATTTCCTAAACAAAGGCCTCTTTTCAAAATACTTTCAAAACCACACAAAGCACCATTTCAAACAATTGAAAAAGCAAAGCAAGTGATCTAAAACAAGTAACTAAGAGCCCATGGAAAACCATGGATGAAAAGGGTGCTAGCACCTTCCCTTTTCATAATCTACCCCCCGAACTCAAAAACAATCTCAAAGGTCTTTCCTGTGCTTTTTTACCTTTCCTTTTAGATAAAATAAAAGTCGGTGGCGACTCTTGCTAAACCGCAACATTTGCAAACACAAATGCAAAACCTCAAGTCAGTTCTCCCACCGCATCACAGTAGGCACCAACTAATAGTCTGAAAATGTGAAGCAAGGGTGTTTAGGGTCAAGAAACTAGAATAAGACGCTCATTAAACCCTCGTCAATACTGGGAGTGACTAAACTGAGCAAGTGACCATATCTCTTGTTGAATGATGAGCTCTCAGGAAATTTTAAGACCATTTCTTTGAGTTTGGGAGGAATCTCTACAAAATTGATTCGGATGGTTTTTCTGCGAGCTGAATCCATAACCTACAAAACAGAGGAGAGATAAATCCACAGGCCCTTGAAATGGTTAGTGTACATGACATGTTATGATGTTTATGATGTTATGATTACGCTTTTAAATCATAAGTATATTAAACACAAACAAGTCACACAGAGACCTTAGGCTTAAAGGCTTGCATGAGTTTTAAAGGTGAGAACCCTCTTGAAGTTTTAGTTGGCTCAACCTGTCCTATTAATAGTAATCAGGTTCTAAGGAGTACCATATCATTGACCTTTCTTTTAGGAATTGTTCTAGCTCAAGCATCGAAATATTGCGGCCAAAATATCCCAAAAGTCTAGTCTCAATGAGTGTAGTATCGAGTATCAACCAATCTTCGGTCTGAACCAAAGCCGGCCATCTTAATACTTTCTAATGGCTTAGGATGAGTGAATTAAAGGTTCTAAAGGCCAGGTAGTGCTTAATGAAATTATAAGGAATCCTAATGTTATCCTTGACTAACTCAAGGAACATTAGTACAAGCCAGAGTATCACGCTAACGTAGCCATCACTTCATCCATATCGGTATACACCATACAACTTCCATGATTTATTGCTACTTACCTAAAAAGGTGCCCCAGATCCGGGTGTAGGATCTTTTAGTAATAACCCAAACAAACCCTCAAAAGTAAAGCATACAAAGCATACAAGGTAAACAAAATTTAGAATGATCTAACTCTAAGGTAACCCCACTTTTTATAAGGTCCCCAGCAGAGTCTCCAGTTCTGTGATATGGTGACAGAACCGACTGTTATACTGGTTTTGCATTTGTGTTCGCAAATATTATGGTAAGAAAGAGTCGCCACCGACTTTTATTTTATCCAAATTAAGGAAAGGGTGAAAAGAACAGAAAAAGACCTTTTCGAGAGTTTTCTGAGTAAGGGGGTAGATTATGAAAAGGGAAGGTGTTAACACCCTTTCCATATATAGTTTTCTACAGGATCTTGTATGCTTAGCTCATTTTTGAAATACCTTGTGCTTTTGTGTGTTTTGAAAAAGTAGTTTGAAAATTCCTTAGTGTGGAGATTTGCTTTATGATAACTCTTGTATTAGTCCTCAAGAGTGTTAACAAAGCGTTTTTGAAAGCATCTTTGAAATGTCTTGTGTAAATGTAAAAGTTTGTTTTGAGAAACCATTTAAGAACTATCTACTTATACTCAAAAAGGTTTGTTCTTTTCCTCCTATCCTTTAGACGGTGATATCCTACTATTAGTGAGTAGGTAGCCCTATCGT
The DNA here is from genome assembly GCA_948472305.1 of Vicia faba. Lineage (NCBI taxonomy): Eukaryota > Viridiplantae > Streptophyta > Magnoliopsida > Fabales > Fabaceae > Vicia > Vicia faba. The sequence continues at coordinate 756,528,180 of OX451737.1, forward strand.
TGGATGTTTGAAGGACGTTCGAAGGGACGTATAGTCATAAAGGAAACATATAGAGACACTTTAGCAATTTTGTTTAAGGGACTAGATCATTTACCGAAAGGCAACATTGTAGGGTCATCGAGGGACTATGATCTTTTGATTTAAGGGTATTTGCTAAAGCGTCCACATTCTCGAGGGACATGATTGTTTTATTTTTGAAAGGTAACCAAAGTGGGAGTACCTTAGAGGTGTATTCGGTTCATTTATCTTTGTTATTAGGTTTGCTAGCGCTTTGTTTTCAGTCTTTCCATATAAGCCTAGTTACTAGCAGTTAATATTTTGCAGAAATTTAAAGTGCGGGAATCGTAAATCCTACGCTATTACAAGGCTTTTGGGGAGGGAGTATTTACATGTCCAAACTTTTGGGATGAAAAACCAGTAAAGGAGAATAAAGAAAAGCAGTAAATATCCCTAGCTAGCTCTATTACATTCCATCAGCAGATACGTTAGAATTTAAAAAAAGGCAAAAATAAACAACGCGTGCGAAATGGAAAGAGTCGTCTAAAACCCTAAAAAAACTAAGTAAAAGAAAATCTTTTGATTTTTGTTTATTCTAAGAAAATACTTAAAATTAAATTAAACGAGAAAGACTAAATTTAATCCTAATTAATTAAATAAATAAAAGAAAATTAATTCTAATGTTTTTTGTATTTTTGTTAAAAAAATATTTGAATTAAATAATCTATTTCTAATTGATTTTAAATTAATGAAAACAAGTCAAAATAATTAAATTAATTTGAAAAAATCCTAAGTTTATTATTTTTTATGATTTTTGATTTTATATTATTCTAAAAAAATGATTAAAAGAAAAAAAAACAATTAAGCAAATAAATAAAGAAAAAAGTAAACGGGCTTGACACAAGGCAGAAAGGGGGTGCAATCTTGAAAACATGAGGCCCATATTAAGCTGGCCTAGAGGCTATATTGTATCTTGTGATAGAGTCCTTTGAATGCCCATGGTGGGGGTGCATGTTTGTTGCGCTTGGATCTGGATGTGTTTACCTCTGATGGTGTAGATTTGATGTTATATGGTGCACGTGTATAGCCTGGCTGCACTGGATCTGCAAAGAAGAAATGGAAAAATAATATGCAAGAGGCAGGGATAGAACCCCTGCCCTTGCACACACATAACACCTTAACATATACACACCCAATTGTTGGGACGACTTTACATTCAGGAGTATGTATCAAACGATTATAATATAATGTAAAACAAGTCATAGTGTTGAGTTGTCAAACACGTGCGTTTCAGTGGGATCCAGATATTTGAATGGACCGATCATTTTGTTTCGTCCGTCCATGCAGGCATCAACGTCGGTCAAGCCACCGGGAGTTTTGGCTCCGGTCATCCCTTTCGGTTGCTCAAAATCTCTAACCTGTGAAAATCAAACACAACAAGAACGAAAATGACCCTACCCCCTCCCCCTAATTTAAGGTCTACAAATTCAATGGTGACATTTATTTGGTCTGAAAGTTCTTAGGTTATGAGTTGCAAAGCTTTCAGTTTGTGATGCCCTAACAATGGCATCACACAATTCAGGCCCCAAATTTCTCATGGTATACGTCCCACCTGCTCTAATGAACCTCCTGACCATAAATCAAATCATAAAAACATCAACAACACATAAATATGAAGTTTCAAATATAAAAAACCTTGTTGACCAGTGATACATGATCCAGTAGTTTGAGGGTGTTATGAGCTTTGAAAATGGCAGGGATAGGTTCCTGGGGTCTTCAGGAACGTATTTGAGTCCGTTTTTTAGACTGAGGGAGGCTGGAAACACGTTTTCTGGATTTGACAACCTTGGATTTTTTTTGCAATTTTTCGTGGCTTCTTTAGGTAGTGTGTATGCGTGTATGAGGCAGTCTCCGTTTCCTTGTGCGTATGTATGTGTATTTATAGGAGATGGAGTGTGCATGTTAATGACAAGGGGCGACCATTAACCAGGCTTTGAAGGCAAAATCAGACACATTAAAAGACTTCCATTTTTGAAATATTCATGCCTCTTTGAGCTTTGGGATGAACCTGGACATACTTCATTCTTTCGAATACCTTCAAGCCATGCCCTTCGATTGGCCTTGAGTTGCCTCCTTCGAATGGCTCGAGTTTCATTCTTATAGCTCATTCGATTGAGCCCATCTACATTAATTCAAATTACTCAGATCTTTGGTGACCCTGAATTCCAACTGTTCAGAGTTTCTTCAATTAAGTCACCATTTGCATCAATTTGAATTACTAAGAATTCTCTTTGTTAGGGAATTGTTCTTTTCGATGAATCTGAATTCCAATTCAAATTTGTTCAGAGTTTCCCTTATTAGGGCTTCTTCGAAAGCCCTCAGATCTTTGCTCTTTGATTGGTTCTGATACTACCCAACTAGCCCAATCGAAAGACGTCATTCTGGCTATTCTAAGCTTCCTTTGGCATGAATGTTCTTGTGCATGAGGCTTGGCCTGGAAATATGCAAGACTTTGGCCAACAAGCAAAAATTGTCTCCAACCATTGTATGTCTTTCGACTGGACCAAGTGCATGTCCTTCGAAGGCATCACTTGTGTGTCCTTAGAATAGGCCTTACTAGGTGTCAAAAGGTGAACAACTGTGTGTTAAGGATTTTACATGTGGAATCGAAACCGTTTCAAAGGGGACCATTGTCTAGTCGAAGCTGGCACAAAGGAAGCAATGCCTTGTTGATGCTAGCATGACGGAGGCTAAAGCAAGCATAAAATAGGCCATTCCCTAGTGAATCAAATCAGGCACGAAGGAGGTATTTGCCGTATGGGTTGAAGGAAGCTTTTTGCCTAGTGGATTGAAGGAAAATCTGAAGAAGTCTTGGCTTTGTATGCTGAAGGCGCGCACAGGGGAAGTCATTTCATTATCAATCGAATCAGGCATGAAACAGGCCATGCTCAGTCGAAGTCTTGTGAACCAAGCTTGTGTCAAAGGATTTTGAACATCTGATTGAAGCTCCTTATCTAGATGCCAATCGAAGGACGACCTGCTCAGATTCCAATCGAAGACACCTTGTCCCAAGGCCAATTGAAAACACCTTGTTTCAATGCCAATCAAAGACACCTTGTTTCAATGCCAAATGAAGACACCTTGTTTATCTTCAAAATTATTATTTTCTTTAAGAAAGTGTTTGTAATCACCCATATAAGAGAAAACCTTGGAAAACATGAGAGGGAAAATTTTGGGGTACAACAGATTGGAAATCAATACTGCCCCCACTGAATAATGGCGGTCATTCTTAGCATGGCTTCTTGATCCATACACGACATTAGTCTCTTTTTTACCAATGAATGGTTTTTTCACAACATTAGAGGTGGAGGCCGTGGGTATCTTCCCGCTTTTAATTCCATTTTCCACCCTCTCCCCAGTTAAGATCAATTTAGTAAATTTGGATGATGAACTTCTAATCAGCAAGTTGAAAAATGGACTAGTCAATGTTCCCATAAACATGTCTACCAATTCTATGTCAGTTAGATGTGGTTATACCTTTCTATCTAGGTCTCACCACTTTTGGGTGTACCCTTTGAAGCCCTCATTCGAACCCATGGTCATGCCTTGCAATTGCACTCAGGTCAGTGCTAAATCAGCATTATATTGGTATTGACTGTAAAAGGAAGCAGCTAGATCCTCCCATGTGTGGATGTTTGTCCCTTCCAACTGGTAAAACCACTCCAATTGTGTTCCATATAGACTCTCTTGGAAAAAGTGCACCCATAGTTTCCGATCGGCAGTATGCGGTTGGATTTTACGGACGTATGATCTGAGATTAAGCTTCAGACATGAGACACCGTCATACTTGGCAAAGATAGGGATCTTAAATTTGTGGGGAATGACCACCCTAGGAACCAAACCCAAGTATCCAAAATCCAAGCCAGGCACTACTTGGATCTCTACAGCTTTTAATTTGTCTTCTAGCTGCTTATATTTGTTGTCGGTGGACGGGTATTACTCATCGGAATAATCCTCGTCCTAAAAAATTTGGTTATTCCCACCCCTAGCACAGGTGCTTCTAGAATCTTCTTATTGATTATCCTCCTCCTCAGAGGAGTCCTCTTCAATTTGAACTTGTCGGGCGGGGCCTTTGAACCTTTTCCCCATGTCGATCACATCTTTCTTCTTGGTCTTTTTCTTCGTGACGAGGAGCGTCATCATTTCTTGATGTCCCTTTGCTAAGTTGAGCAGAGTCTCTTGAAATTGAGAGTATTGAGTCTGCAAGTTCTTGACGGTTTGCTCGAGATCCATCTTATACTGAAATAAACAGTAACAAGATGAGGAAACCTGTGTCGGAAAACATGCTTATGATATGATGCATGTTATGTGAATGCAATGTTTTCAAGGACTTTTAAGAGATTTAAATTTTCTTAACCAAAAAGGAAACAAAACATCAATTGTATTAATAAATTCAAAGGTTACAAATGCCTCTTGGGCTTACAATGAAAAAAAAATACAAAATAAACTCCTAAAACAAAAGGCTCGGGTCTCCTACTGGTGCATCCTCTTTGGTGGAATGTAAGCATTCAGGCTTTGCTCTTCGTGAAGTTTCCTTATGAGCTCCAACACTTTCTTCTCGCTTTCATAAAATCGAGCTTTAAAGGTGTATGGTTCCCCCTTGAGTTTAATCCACAATTTATGCAATTCCTCGAAGTCGGTAGGCATGTCAGGATGGATAATGGTATAAGGAACGTCTCCTTTGGCAACTGGTTCCTCAATCACAGGTAGGATGGATGGATACAGCATCATAAGACTTTGAGCATGAGTTCGTACCCATTTTAGGTAAGGCTCAAGAGGGATGGAATTTTTATGTACCAAAGTCTTTCTATCGACCTTGTTTACCATGCCCCAAGCTCGTACAAACCTTTGACGATAACCTTGGACAATTCTTTCATAGTCGAATATAAAACCCTGGATAAGCGCATCATGGGGAGCATCTCTTTGGGCATACCCAAACTATCGTAATGCAAGAGAAGGGTTATAAGTGATACCTCCCCTAATTCCAAGGAGTGGGACATTAGGGAATTGCCCACAGCGGTCAATAATTGTAATATCCTCCAAAGATCGAGAACACCAATGAATATCTGAATGCGAGAGCGACATTATCCTTTGAGACCAACCTAAGCCTTGTTCGCTCTTCAAAATAGATCAAGGAAGGTGCGAAATAAACCACCTAGACAGAAATGGTATGAAACACATAAGTATCCCTCTTCTCTCCGTGGTACGAGTGTGAAGAGAGTGCAAAATGTCTCCGACAAAGTGGGCACGGGATTACGAGAGAGGAAAATTTTGACCGCATTCACATCTAGAAGTTGGTATGGATTAGGGAACAGTACCAACCCATAGATTAGAAGATCCAAGAATTATTCAAAAGCTTATAAATCTAGAGCATCCCAAAACAATTGAGCCTTTTCTATTAGAAATTTAGTTAGGAAACCCTTGACTCCTCTCCTTGTTTCCCAATTGGCTATAATATTAGACTGTTGCAAATGTAAGGCTGATGCAATCTCCTTAGGTCATGGCTCTTTCTCTAGACCGGTGAAAGGCATTTGATCAATAATAGGCACTCCCAATAGTTTAGAGAACTCTTCCATTGTAGGCACCAATTGGTAATCAGGAAATATGAAACAATGATGTTTAGGGTCAAAGAATTGAAAGAGCACACCCATCATTTTCTCTTCAAAGCTTGAGGTAGCCAAGTTGAGAAGTCGACCATATCTCTTAGTGAATGGAAAATTCTCAGGAACCCTTGATGCTAACTCTTTGAGTTGAGGAGACACCTTTACAAAGCCGAATTGTATGGTATTTCTGCGAGTGGAAGCCATATCCTACAAAACAGAACAAAGATAAATCCCTAGGTCCTTGAAATGGTTAGTGAAAATGATATGGCATGATATCATGATGTTATATACAAATAATCATATACAGGTAAAGCAAACAAGTCCTTAGGTTTAGGCTTGCATGGGGTTTATAGGTAAGTACCCTCTTAAATTTTAGTTGGCTCAACCTATCCTAAGAAGTAATCGGGTTCTAGGGAATATCAATATCATTGATCTTTCTTCATTGGGCATTGTCTCGGCATAATCAATCATTTCTTGCAGCTGAAATATCCCGAAAGTCTTATCTCAATGAGTTTAGTATCGAGTATCAACCAATCTTCAGTTTTCCACCGAAGCTGGCTATCTCACTACTTCCTAATGGCCAAGTTGTTCAACTAAAGTTCTACGATCAGTTAGTGCTACATGACACCACACAACGGCCCCATATTCTCTTTGATTCAACACAAAGGATACCGGGTACCAATAAATGTGTCACATTAACATAGCCATCGCTTTAACCATATCGGTATATGCCGTAAAGTCTCCACGATCTATTGCTACTTACCTAATAATGCTCCCAGATCCGGATAGATGATCTATTCAAAACTGAAACAACCCTTTTAAGAGTAAATCAAGCAAGCCAAACAATGAAAGCATTTAAATGTGAACTAATCCCTAAGGTAGCCCCGCTTTTAAGCCCATCCTTAGCAGAGTCTCCAGTTCTGTAATACGGTGGGAGAACTGAATTGGGTGTTTTGCGTTTTATCGCAATTGTTGCGGATAGCAAGAGTAGCCACCGACTTTTATTTTATCCAATAAAGGAAAGGGTTAAAAGAACAGGAAAGACCTTTTGAGAATTTTTATTGAGTTCGGGGGGGGGGGGGGGGGTAGGTTATGAAAAGGGAAAGTGTTAGCACCCTTTTCATTCGTAGTTATCTATGGGCTCTTAGTTGCTAGCTCACTTTTGAAATGCTTTGTGAATGTGTTTGTTTGAAAGTATTTTTGAAAAGTGCCTTCTTTTAGGCGAACTTTGCAATGATTCTTGTCTCTATAAGAATGTATACAAAGTGTTGACTTTTGAATATGTTTGCAAGATGCTTTGTTTTGAAATATTTGTGAGCAAACAACTATGAACATTCTACCTACTCAAAAGACGTCTTTGTTCTTTTCCTCCTCCTTTAGATAACGTTATCTTACCATTAGTTAGTAAGAAACCATATCATTGGATGTGAAGGGAAAAGTGTGGGTCACCGTACAGTCATAGAAGTCAACATTGTAAGATACTTTAGCAATTTGTCATAAGAGTCTAAGATTTTTTACCGAAGGCAACGTCGAAGGGTCATCGAGGGACTGCGATCTTGTAATCAAGGGTCTTTGTTAAAGTATCCCACGTTCGAGGGACATGATTGTTTTTAATCTAAGGCAACAAGTGTGGGTTAACCCTAGAAGTGCAAGTGTGCAAAGTGTATTGTTTTCATTCATTTTTGTCTTGAATTAGGGTTGTCTATTTGTTTGATTTAAAGTATTGCCATACAAACCCTAATTACTAGCAATAATATGGAAAGCGATAAATTGCAGAATTTAAAATCCTACGCTATTACAATACTTTAGTGGATAGGGGATACAAATTTACAAATGGGGATAACAAGTAAAATAAACCCTAAATTGTCTATTACAAGGCTTTGACAATTACATAATTGTAGTGCGAATTGATAAAATGTACAAAAATTCAAAGATAAAGAAAAGAGAAAAGAAAATTGTTTTTTGTTGTTTTTATGGAAAGGTTTTAATTAATATAATTGATTTGAAAATTAATTAATTAATTAGAACTCTAAAGTCTAAGTTAATTAAAAGAAAAATTAAATAAAACTCAAGCCTAGTTTAATTTTAATTGATTAAGAAAGAAAATGTTTTTTAGGTTTTTTTATTATTTACAAATAAAAATAAAAGTTTTTTAGTTTAATTGTTTAATAATAAAAAAATATATTTTTTTGTATTTTTTTATTAAATAAAAATAATAGTAATAATAAATGAGAAGAAAGAAAAATAAAGTAGAAATATAAATTAAAAAAGTCAGAAGGTTTGAAAAGAAAATAGGTGTGAAAAGTAGCATTTAGGTTAGGCCCAAGATTTGTTTGTAAGATCAGAAAATAAAAAAATAAAAATAAAAAACAATGTAATGGGATGACACGTTTTTAGTAAGAGGGGGTGAGCTAGAGTAAAACGAAACAAAGCCCAGTCAAGGGAGGCCGAGTGCACTGTCAAACAAAAAAGAACAAGGAAAATGTTAGGAAAAATAACAAAAGGTGTCGTTGGGGCTCGAACCCAAGAACCTCCATAGTAATTCCTTACGCGCGCGCCTTCTGCCACTTGGGTGGTTGTTTCATCAGTTATTGAAACAACTTGCAAAAAATTTAAAATAAAACAAGTTCTAAAGGCAACTTCATCTTCTTCCTCACTCCATAACCAAAACTCTGTAACTTTCTCATCTCTCAATCATTTCAGAAACTGTAAACATCAAACTTGTTAGAAATTTCACCATGATTTCAAATATGTAAATAACTTAAGCTATGGATCAAAGATAAATACGAATTTTGCTTGGTACCAAATTTTACCTAACTTTTTTCAGGATGTTCAAACTTAAAATTATCCATGCTCAGGAAATATAAATGGATTTTAAGAACATGGTTAGTTTCAGGGCTATGATGTCTATATTTTATCTTCACAAATCAACGACAAATGATGCTTGTATGAAGAGTTGAAAGTTCAGAAAAATTACCTTGAAAATGGAAATCATATTCTGAGTTTGAGCACTCTTAAATATGTTATGATGATCTGGATAACTTCAGTAGACTTCTAGGAAGCTAATGCAAGGCTTAGCTTGAGTTGAGAGTGGTTGAGTTATTCTAGAGAAGTCAATATGTAACACTCTGGTTTTGGTTATGAAGGATGGTGATGGAGGTGTTACATTCGTGTAACAGGTGTTTGATTAAGTTATAAATGATATATGGATGCTTTGTGATTGATTTTAAGGAAGAACACACGAGTGGAAAATGAGTTTGGATTTCAAAGTCAGAAATGACAAGTTTTGGAGCTTTTGTTACAACTTTTGATTTATGAGAGTATGAGGGTGCTTAAGGGCTTGTAAACTCGTGTCCTTGGCTTGTAAACAATGTCCCAATTTATAGGAAAATGTTTTAGGACTTGAGATGGTTAGAATTACAAGATCACATGTTATGGCCATTTGACTTGTTTTTGAAGCAAGCTTGACAAACATGGTTTCAATGCATAGTATAAGGCTTGTAGGGTGGTTGACAGGCTCTAGACAAGTTTCTTATGGCTTTGAGAGTTTGTATGTGCAGAATAAACAAGTGCAAAGCTCAAGGGGAGTGGACTTTGTGATTAAAGCCACTTTTCCAAAATGGCAATGTTACCTTTGTGCCAAAAATGGATTAATCACTTGGACAATGGCTCTAATGCTTGGATCATAGCTCTAAAAATTGTGTAAACCATTAATTATGGAGTGAATTTCAAGTTAGAAGCTTGCAAAGTAAGATTATGCAGCATAGTTATGAGATTTGGCCAAGGGTTCATCATCAAAATGACTTGTAATTCAATAATGGATTCCCAACTTCCTGCCTTCGATTATCTTAGCTCGAAAATGATCTCGTCAAGTTATTGGACATTTTGGAAAGCTTGAAACATTATCTACAACCTTCATGTTTACCATTTTGGCTAAATCATATTAGATCTACGTGAAACTTGGCCAAGAAGTTAGGTAAACAATTTGCCTAAACTTGTCAAAATTTTCACTAAGTGTTTTATGAAAAATGTCATGACTTCATGGGCTGATATCTTAAAATCTAAGAATTTTTTGGACATCAGCCCTCTAATAAAAAAATTTAGAATTCATCAAGATCTATTACCTTCATGTTAAAAGTTTTCTTTGAATCATCTTGCATCTTGGTGAAAAAATGTCATAAAGTAGTGAAATTATCAAGTTCAAAACACTTAGAAAAATTTCTAAGTATTGAAAAGTTTGACTTTTTTGATGAATTTTTTACTTTCTTGGTTCTTGATAATCAAGATTTATACTTTTGATGTCTTGATGAATTGATCATTGAAACTTAATATTGACCAAAAAGTCAAAGTTTGAACTTTGTGTGTAACAGTTGACTTTTCATCAGTTGATCAAATTTCAACTATAAATTATTTGATCTTGAGAAATAAATTGAGTCATGTAATTAGGTGAAAATTATATGTTTGAGTCCTTAAGATTATGCTTCAAGTCATTAAATCATGTATTAGGTCAAAAGTCAAAAATCATTCATTCTCAATAAAAACCCTAATTTTGACCATTTTGCTCCTTTGATGATTTGAACACTTTTATTGAGGAATTTTGATCCAAACTTGATCAATTGATAAACATGACTTCAAAATGCTGATATTGGCCCAAAATCTTGAAGTTTGACTGTGGGTTGACCATAATTGACTTTTTTAACCAATACAACTGATTTTAGTCATCTGATCAATTGATTGAGCAAAATTGTGATCCAAGACTTGAATCTTGGCATGAGTATTCTTGGAGGTCTATAATGAACCATGAAAGTAATTTGCCGCATTAGAAGTCCAATTTTCCTTGTGAAAATCAAAACCCTAATTTGGGTCCCAGTGCTTAAGAGGTGATTTGACTTAGTCAACACTTGTGCAAACTTGAGCTATTGAAGATCTTTTGTGAGAAATGTCTTGAGAAAAGAGAAGGAAAATTTTGGGGTACAACAGTTACATATGCATATATATTTTCTTGAATACAGTTTGGTATTTTTTGTTCTCTATCAAGAAGAGGGTTTCAATATACTCCAATGAAGACTATGGCGAGATCAAGTATCAATTATCCGTAAGGAGGAGGTGGAAGTTGTCCATGTTTGGTGGAGTTGGAGAAAGATTACTCGTAGACAGAGTTGGGAGTTATCCAATCAACAATTATCTAATGGAAATCGATAAGACAAGAAATCTATGGGATCAGGTGGGTTACTACATACAAATACTTGGAGCAAGTTGCGATACGGTGGGAGAACTGACTTGAGGTTTTTGCGTTTGATCGCAAATGTTACGGTTTAGCAAGAGTCGCCACCGAGTTTTCTTTTATCCAAAAGGAAAGGTGAAAAAGCACAGGAAAGACCTTTGAGATTTTTTCTTGAGTTCGGGGGGTAGGTTATGAAAAGGGAAGGTATTAGCACCCTTTTCATCCATGGTTATCCATGGACTCTTAGTTACTTGCTAGATCACTTGCTTTTGTTTGAAATAATGCTTTGTGTGGTTTTTTTGAAAGTATTTTGTAAAGAGGCCATTGTTTAGGCAATCTTTGTAATGATTCTCATTCGTAAGAATGTATACAAATATGTTTGATCTTTTGAAAAAAATTTCAATTTTTTAAGATATTTTGAAAGTGGATGTGATTGTTTTGAAAATAGCGAGGATGTTTGTTTTGAAATAGAGCAAGTAATTAGGAGAAATCTATGTACTCAAATGTTTTTCTTGTTCTTTTCATTTTCCTTTGACATTGTTGTCTTACCATTGATTTGGTAAGAAACCCTATCTTTGGATGTAAACGGGACGGGCGTGGGTCATAGTATAGCCATGATTAGAAATATTGCAAGGTATCTTAGCATTTTTTGAGGGACTAAGATCATTTTGTAAGGCAACTTTGAATAGCATCATCGAGGGACTATGATCTTATATTTGTTTGTTTTTGCTAAGATACTTTACATGTGTAATATGACCATTTTGTATAAGGCAACCAAGTGGAGTAACCCTAGGGGTGCTTGTGTGAAAGTGTGTCATTTTCATGCTTGATTTTGTCTTGAATTAGGGTTTTCTTTTTGATTGATTTTTTATCTTCCCATACAAAACCCTAATTACTAGCATGTTATATAAAAGCAATAAATTGCGAAATTTAAAGTTACTACGCTATTACAACACTTGTGGGAGGGGGTACACAATTTATGAATGGGGATTGCAATAATATAAACCTAATTAATCTATTACAACCAAATTGAATTTATACAAGAATTGAAATATACAAGATGAATTTAATATGCAAGAATATGTGTATGCAAAGAAGATTTTTGTTTGGTTTTTTATGTGAAAAAGTTTTGACCTAAGCCTAATTAGAGAAAAATAAATAAATCAAAATTAAATTAAATTTAATCAATTAAGAAAAGAAAATAATTAAGAAAATATTTTTTTGAATAAAACCCTAATTCTATTTGATTAAAAGAAAATAAGTTTTTTAAGAAAAAGTATTTTTGTATTTTTTTCGTCTTGAAAATAACATATGGCATTATGAGATATTTTTGGTCTTTTTTATATTAAAATAATTTATTTAATGGGTATGAAGAAAAATAAATATTAACCTAGTTCTAATTTAATTTACAAGGTTATTTAATATAAAAAGATAATATATAACTAAATAAAAATATTTTTTGTGAGAAAAATAAAATAAAATAAGCCAAAATATCATTTTTATATTTTTTTATGATTTTTAATATTAAGAAAAATATATTTAAGAAAATAAAATGAGAATAAAATAAATAAATAAAAGGATAATGGGCCAGGGGTGTCACAAGTAAGTAGGGTGCATGATGTTAGCAAAAAACCACAGGCCCATGAAGTAGAGGCCCAACGCTGCAAGAGACCAAAAAAAATGGGGGGGAAAAGTGAGAAAAATGCAAAAGGCAGCGCGCTGAGGCTCGAACCCGTGACCTCTAAAAATTACGCGTGCTGCCTTATCACTGGGGTGGTTGTACATCCGTTTATATAAACAAAACCACAAATATATATTAGAAACTGCTTCCTGAAGACAACTTCATCTTCAACCTTGAGCCATGGCCGGACCACCTATATCTTCCTCATTTCTCCATAAAAATGGAAAGTTCAAACATGAAAATTGTGGTGTTTCTTCCCACGAGTTCAAACACATAACTCATGTAAACTAAAAGTCAAAGATAAAAACTAATTTTACTGGCCCTAATTTGAAACCTAATTTTTACAGAAAATTCAAATCTAAAATTCTCTATACACAGTTAATATAAATGGAAACTATGAACATGGTTAGCTTTAGAGCAAGGATATTTACATCTTGTTTTCATAAATCAGGATTAAATGATGCTTGTATGAAGAGATAGAAGTTTAAGTTTTTACCTCTTGCAGCTGGAATCGTGAATGGAGTTTGATCAAGTTTTGAGAAGGCCTAAGGATCTGTTTAGCTTGCCTGGACCTCCCTGAGTATATTCCAACCCTTACTTTGTCTTGAAAGTCCCTGAATCTATCTACTCAAGTCAACCTGCAAGCTTAATATTTGAAAATGGTGGATGGTGATGGAGGAGTTACAGTGAGGGAACAAGGGCCTAGATCACTTTGATATGATGTATATTAAGTGTTTGGGTGGTTAAAACTTAATACGCACGAGTGGATTTGTAGATGGCTATGTGAGGTTCAAAATTGTCAAGTTATGGCAGATTCTGAGTTGCAAAGTGTTTGGGAGTGTTTTTGAGTCTTAGCCCTTTTTAATCTCAACTTTCAAATAGTGTGTCTACTTATAAGCAAAAGGTCTTAAGTCTTGTAACAACTCAGATTTCAAGAACTCACATGTTTTGCTTGGTTACTTGTTTTTGAAGCAAGGCTAGCAAGCATGGTTTTAAGGTGTAGTACCCAGCTTGTACGAGGGATGAGACCTTTAAACATACTTATTCTTATTGAGTGGAGTGTGTTTATGCAGAAAAAACAAGTTCAAGGCTCAATGCAAGCTGACTTTGCATAAAGCTTGCTTTTCCAAAATGGCAATGTTGCCTTTCTCCCAAAATGGAATTATTCTTGTACAATGCATTCAATGCTTGGCTTAAAGCTTCCAACAGTTGTGAAAACATTTAATTATGGAGTGAAAGTTAAGTTAGAAGCCTGAAAAGTAGGATTTGTTCAGCATGCTTGAGGATTGGATCCAATGTTCTTCACAAAATGGCTTGAAATCCAAGTGATAAATCACCAACTTCATCTCTTCGATTCTCCCTACTAAAGAATGATCTCAAGGAGTTCTTGGACATTTTGTAGAGCTTGCAATGTTCTCTATAACTCATCTTTGAATTTCTTTTGAAAATTCTTCTTGGAACCATGTGAGAAATTGCCATGAAGTTAGGTCAAAAATCTTCCTAACTAGGGCAAAATTTCACTAATTTATTTTTAGTTCATGAGCATGTATTCACAAAATTATATCTTGAGTTCCAAGAATTTTTAGGAGAAATTGTGTGAAGAAAAGTTGTAGATTTCATGGAGATCTACAACTTTCATGTTGGAAGTTTTCTTTGAATCACTTTGCATCATGGTGAAAATTTGGCTCAAAGTTATGAAAAAATAAGAAATTTTCTATACTTAGAAAAATTTCTAAGTTAAGAAATTTCATCTTTTCAAAACAAAATCTTGAATTCTTGATTTCTTGATGAACAAGTTTCATATTTTGACATGTTCTGATGAATTATGATCTTTGGAATTTGATTTTGACCAAAAAGTCAAAGTTTGACTTTTCAGTATACAGTTGACTTTTGCTCAGTTGACTGAAAAATTCATTTGTCAATCCAATGGACTTGTACTGTTTTGAACCATGTCATTAGGTCAAAGTGATGCAATTAGAATCTTGATATCATGCCTTATCCAAATTGATCATTTGCTAGGTCAAAAAATCAGAAATTGCCATCTCCCAATAAAAACCCTAATTTTGACCATTTTGCCGTTTTGATGATTTGATCAAATTTCTTGAGGAGTTGTGGTCCAAACATGATCAAATGACACATATGGGATTAAAATGTTGATGTGGATCAAAAATTATTAAGTTTGACTGTAAATTGGCCATGGTTGACTTTTTCCCCAATACAGTTGATTTTTAGGTCAACTGTTCAATTGACTGATCAAAAGTGTGATCCAAGGCTTGAAACTTAGCATGAGTAATCTTGGGAGTCCATAATGATCCATGAGAGTCATATGGAGCATTGATAGTCCAAAAATACTTGTGCAATCTCAAACCCTAATTTTCAGTCATCAGTGCTTAAGGAGGTGTCTTGAGCTGATCAAACCCTGGTGTAGTCTTGATCCAAAGGGGATCTTGTGAAAACCCTTGATAAGTGAGAGGGAAAATTTTGGGGTACAACAGCTGCCCCTGTTCAATCTTCTTAAATCTGAAGGGTTAGACTGGCGAGTTTTTCCATTCGTGACTCGAAGGTGGAAGATGATTGGACACTAGAGTGCTCAGAAATTTGCACTCAATGATGTGATGGTAGAGGGAATGGGCTTAAAGATGCCATTTGGAGAGGTGATAGAAAGTTGTTGGAGATGGGCTTGTAGATGCCATCCAAAAGTGATTGTTGAATTGTAATTTGTAAGTTGAAAGAATGAGTATCAGAATGGCGTCCGTGTCTGGAGCGTATCTGAGCTGTATCTGAAAGTTGAGTTCGAATGAGTATCAGAATGGTGTCTGTGTCTGGAGCGTATCTGTATTGTATCTGAAAGCTGAATCTGAATGAGTACCAGAATGGCATCCGTGTCTGGAGCGTGTCTGAACTGTATCTGAAAATTGAATCTGAATGAGTATCAGAATGGCATCCGTGTCTGGAGCGTGTCTGAACTGTATCTGAAAAATGAATCTGAATGAGTATCAGAATGGCATCTGTGTATGAAGCGTATCTGAACTGTATCTGAGAAGTTGAATTTGAATGAGTATTAGGATGGCATCCGTGTCTGGAGTGTATCTGAACTGTATCCGAGAAGTTGAATTTGAATGAGTATTAGGATGGCATTCGTGTCTGGAGCGTATCTGTACTGTATCAAAAGATCTTGGAATTTTGTTAATGGTAGCTATTAATATTATCCTGAAAAGGGTAAAATGTTAGCTCAACCAATATGTTTATGTTGTATGAAATGCATAGTATAATGCATTCGTGTTATCAATGTTTATGATATATGGATATAATGTATGCGTATATGAGCTAGTTTGCTGTACAACTGTTGGACTGGGGAAAATAAATCCCTGACTGCTGTTGAGGATATGTAAGTCTTCATGTTTTGAAGTCAAAATGTTGAAGAATTTGTGTTTAGAGAAATAAACTCTATTGTAAGGACGATGTCGTATGTTGTTTGTAAAATCCTTTTGAGAAATTCGACGACTTCTACTGAGGAGCGATTACTGGGAGTTTTTGTTCCGCTGGGTATTAAACGACATACTGTGGGGATTTCTTATGGAATAGCCTAGAGGTATTTCCCTATCCATTCAACCCATTAGTAATTGCCTTTTTTCATTTTGTTTATTTGTAAACAGTAATTATGTTCAAATGCATATGTTCAACAATGAATCATTGGACGTGTTTTTTGCAAACAAAACACAAGCGTAAAGAAAAACAGATAGTTTTTGCACTTTCAAAGAGATATCTTTGTATTGACTTTGAGTAAGTATTTTTGTACAAGGAGACAAACATTCTAGTAAGAGAATGTCGTCGTAAAAAAGAAAATTTTGATACAAAGAAAAGATAGCTATGTGTAAAAATCCCATGGGGTTTCCATTCTGCTATAGCCTTCGTATTTCTGAGCATCTTGTCTATTTGTTGCCTTGTCCGAAGTTGATTGAACTTATCAGGAACCCTGAGTTTGTCCGTGGAAGCCAAAGGTTGTCCGTAAAGTGATCCAATGGGACATATTCATACGCTTTAATTCCCTAACTTTTTCCTGGACCGCCCTTTCGGGTTTTCAGTCCACCGGGAAACCCTTTTTTTCCCAAGTCGCCCTTTCAGGTTTTCAACTTTCCAGATGTACAAATTTATTTTGTTTTATCCCTAATTTTTCCCTGAACCTTTTTGGTTCGCCGGGATGCCCTTTTTTTTCCTAGCTATGTCAACCTAGTGGGTCTCTTATGCGTAGTATCTTTTGACTATGTCCGCGTTCGCAGGATGCGGCAGGTCGTCACCATCCATGGTGGTCAAGATCATTTCCCCACCAGAGAAAATGTGTTTGATTATAAATGGTCCTTCATAGGTAGGAGTCCATTTGCCCCTAGAATCACCTTGTGGCAGTATGATGTGTTTGATCACTAGATCTCCAACTTGATACACTTGGCATCTAACCTTTTTATTGAAAACCTTGATCATCCGTTTTTGACACATTTGACCATGGAAAACAGAATTAAGTCTCTTCTCATCAATCAAGTTTAGTTGATCAAGTCGAGTCTAGATCTAGTCGTCTTCGTTCAGCCCTGCATCCTTCATAATCCTCAGAGAGGGGATCTGGACCTCGATAGGTAAGACAACTTCCATGCCATAAACCAGAGAATAGGGTGTTGTCCCGGTTGATGTGTGATTCGTGGTACGATAACCGTGGAAAGCGAACAGTAACATATCATGCCAGTCTTTGTATGTGACTGCCATTTTTTGTATGATCTTTTTAATGTTCTTATTTGCAGCTTTGACAACACCATTCATCTTCGGCCGATAAGGGGAAGAATTATGATGTTGGATCTTGAATTGTTCGCACAAGGCGGTAATCATAGTATTGTTGAGATTTGTACCATTGTCAGTGATAATCCTTTCCGGGGTGCCGTACCGAAAAATGAGATTTTGCTTGATGAAACAGGCAACAACGTTCTTGGTGACGGAAGCGAAGGAAGCTGCCTCCACCAACTTTGTAAAATAGTCAATGGCCACTAGGATGAAGCGGTGTCCATTGGAGGATGTCAGTTTGATTTCCCCAATCATATCAATCCCCCACATAGCAAAGGGCCAAGGAGCTATCAAGACATTCAGAGAAACCAGAGGTACGTGCACCTTGTCGGTGTAAATTTGGCATTTATGGCAGGTTCGAGAGTGTTGATAGCAATCTGCTTCCATGGTAGACCAGTAATAGCCTGCCCGTAGGATTTTCTTTGCCATCGTATGCCCACTGGAATGGGTACCAAAAGTGCCCTCATGTAATTCAGTTACGATCCTTTCAGCTTCAACCTTATTTACGCACCGAAGTAACACAGAGTCATGATTGCGTTTGTACAGGATGTCGTTACTAAGGAAGAAATTAGCAGAGAATCTCCTTAAGAACTTCTTATCATTGTTTGAAGCTCCTTCTAGATATTATTGAGTCTCGAGATACCTCTTGACTTCGTGAAACTAAGGCTGGTCCACTACTTCTTCAGTATTAATCTCGTGACAGTGCGCTGGTTCCTCCCTTCGATGGTGATTTGGGGAGCCTTGTTATCCCAATTAAGTTTAAACATAGATGACATTGTGGCTAGAGCGTCTGCTAGCTAATTTTCTTCTCGCTGGAAATTCTCGAAGGTAATCTTTTCAAAATGTGGTAGTAATGTCAAAACATGTTCTTTGTAAGGGATAAGGTTTGGGTGTTTGGTGTCCCATTCCCCTTTGATTTGGCTGATAACCAAAGTTGAGTCTCCGAATACATCCAAGGATTTGATCCCCAAGTCTATGGCAGTTTTGAGACCGAAGATGCATTATTCGTATTCCGCCATGTTATTTGTACAATTGAAGCAAAGTCTTGCGGTAAATGGAGTATGACACCCTTCCGGAGATATGAGTACAACACCAATACCATTGCCGAGTGCATTATATGCCCCCATCAAAGAACAAGGTCCATCGGGATCCTTGTTCAGGTCCATCATATGGCTTAAATTCTTCACAATTGTCTAATGTTATGATGTCTTCATCCGTAAATTAAAACTTCATAGACTGGTAGTCTTCTACAGCTTGGTGAGCAAGGTGATCGGCTAACACACTGCCCTTTATTGCTTTCTGGGTAGTATACTGTATCTCATATTCTGTCAAGATCATCTGCCATCTTGCTATTCTCCTAGAAAGAGCAGGCTTCTCGAAGATATATTTTATCGGATCCATTTTAGATATCAACAAGGGAGTATGAGTCAACATATATTGTCTTAGCCGGCGAGCAGCCCATGCCAGAGCGCAACAATTTTCTTGAGCAGTGAATATCTAGTTTCATAGTCGGTAAACTTTTTGCTCAGGTAGTAAATAGCGTGCTCTTTTCGGTTAGACTCGTCATGTTGTCCCAATACACACCCCATTGAGTTTTCTAAAACAGTCAGATACACGATCAACGGTCTTCCCTCGACTGGTGGCATCAACATAGGAGGATCTTGTAAGTATTCCTTGATTTTGTCAAAAGAAACTTGACATTCATCATTCCATTTGACTACTTGATCTTTCTTCAATAGTTTAAAGATAGGCTCACAAGTAGCTGTCAGGTGAGAAATGAATCTGGCAATATAGTTCAAACGTCCCAAGAATCCTCTGACTTCCTTTTCAGTACGAGGAGCAGACATCTCTTGTATTGCTTTAACTTTGGCGGGATCGACCTCGATACCTTTTTTGCTGACGATAAAGCCTAGGAGTTTACCAGACCATTCCCTAAATGTGCATTTGTTAGGATTCAACCTCAGCTTGTACTTCTTCAGTCTCTCGAACAGTTTTTGTAAGTGATCAAGATGCTCTTCTTCTGTTTGAGATCTGGCTATCATATCGTCCATGTAGACTTCTATTTCGTGATGTATCATGTCGTGAAATAGAGCTACCATGGCACGTTGGTAAGTTTCCCCAACGTTCTTCAGTACGAATGGCATCACCTTATAGCAGAAAATTCCCCACTGCGTGTCAAATGTTGTTTTCTCCATGTCCTCGGGTGCCATTTTGATTTGGTTGTAACCTAAGAATTCATCCATGAAGGAAAATACTTTGTGTTGCATCGTATTGTCAACTAGGATATCAATGTGGGGGAGTGGAAAATCATCCTTAGGGCTTGCCCTATTCAAATCTCTGTAGTCCACACACATTTGCACCTTGCCGTCTTTTTTGGGCACGGGAACAACATTGGCAACCCATTGGGGATAAGAGGTGACAGCCAAGAATCCAGCGTTGAATTTCTTCATGACCCCTGCTTTAATCTTTTATGACATATCAGGCCTCATGCGGCGAGCCTTTTGCTTTACCAGCGGACAATCCTCTCTTGTAGGCAGACAATGTACCACAATATCTTCATCAAGTCCTGGCATTTATTCATATGACCATGCAAAGACTTCGACATAATCATGTAACAACTGAATCAGACGCTTCTTGATACTGGATTCCATATTGGCACCCACCTTGACCTCTTTTTTATCTTCTTCGGTACCTAGGTTGATTGTATCCACGGGTTCCTCGTGAGGCTGAATGGTTCTCTCTTCTTATTGTAATAGTCTGGCGAGTTCCCCTGGTACTTCATAATCTTCCTCACCTTCGTCTCCGGCTTGGTAGATTAGATTCTTAGAGTCATGAAAGGCCATAGCAGTACCGTTACCCATGGGATCCCGAATGGATGTTGTTGTACCCAAAAATTTACCCTCTTTTCATACACGCATATTATTGGTTTTATGGTTATGGAATAAAGGTATATTTATCAAGCTTCTTCAGGTTACAAGTGACGTTTATTTCGCCAATGGATGTTCTCATAGTATTTTCCGTGTTGAAGATCGGTTCGTCGTTTTGCAATGATTCGGGGTTCAAAGATTCACAAGTCCAACCCAGCGTGTCATATTCAGGTTTTCTTTGGTCAAGATATCTCTGATAACATATTCTAAAATTCAGGTTCGGCTCAAGAGTCAATTATTTAAAGAAGGTCTCCGAATGTGTGAGTTTTCTCGAAGAAATATGGTGAAAAAGTGTGTTAAAAGTGCAGTTTTTACGCACTAAAAAATTCATAACTTGAAGATCGTGGCTCATTTTGAACCTGTTCTGGTGGCCAAAATTCAGTATTGACGTCATATATGTTTTCATATCTCACGGATGGAAGCCAATTTCGATCAAAAGATCTTCAAAAATGCGGATTTATCAAATATTTTCGTACAAAAAATTTGTGACAGAAATTTATTTGGGTCATGTTCAGAAAATAATTACTTGGTCGATTTTCATCGTATCGAGCTGGTTCCGGCACAAAAATTTCACAAATTGAGTTGGATAAGTTTTCACAGGAGGTATTGAGTTTGAACGGTATCCAAAAGGCCTTCGTTTTTTGCTCAGGGTGCGTGTGACGCGCCGAAAATTCTGAATGCTGAATATTATTTCATCTGGGTCGAAACTTCGAAAATTCATAACTCGGTCAATTTTTATCGGATTGGGCCCATCTTTTTACACAAGGTCACTGACTCAGAGATCTACGACTTTGCTTCCAAAGTCGAGACCGGGTTATGCTCCAATCAATACCAGTTTTTTATTGAAGAACGTGTCAGAGTTGACAGTGGAGCCCAAAATAAGTTTGTCTGAGCCAAAACTTCAAAAATTCATAACTAATTCACCATTTATCCGATTGAGCCCATTTTCGGACAGGAGTTATTTCTCGATGTCGGCTACATTTTGTTTTCAAATTTCAACTTCAAAAATTGCACTTAAGCCCCTGCGATTTAACTTGGAACGTGACGGACTCAAGTGAACATTGGAGGCCCAATTGCACATTCAAAGCCCATTTTTTCCCTCTAATTTCTATTATATAATCTCATTCTTTTCACACAAACAACGAGGGGAGAAATAAAACCTTTGCCACAATCCTTTCAAAATATCAAATTCTTTCAAGAATCCCAAAACCTTGAAATCCTTATTAAAAACTCCCATCTCACTACAAACAAGTCATCCTTATTACAAATCCACATCTCACTACTTCTCCAGTAAGGGTAATGCTGGTTTGATCTCCATGATCAAAAGGGTGTAATCATTCATACATGCCGTATCGGTTTTAATATTATAAAATTTCATATATTTATTTTATTTGTATTTTATGATATAGTAATTTATTTAATGTGTTCATGAGATTCAACACTGCAGATTTAGACAGGATCTCATGCAGATTATTACAAAACGCTGAGGCTAAAACAGAACAATCAATGCATGGCGATGCAGACATCCTGAGAAGGTTAAGGGCGTGGGTTCAACAACCACCCCTATTGGTTTTGGTTTTCTTCCTTTCTATTTATCCTTTTACATATTTTCATTCTTTCTGTTTAAAACTTTTTTTCTTCATAAAACTTAACATTTTTCACAAACCTTTGATTTTTCCTCCTAAACTCGAATAATTAATTTTAGGTTTTTAATTTAATTTTAGGTTTTAAATTAATTTGTGGTTCATCACCCATCCCTGAAATTTGCATTATCTTTATTTTCTAACCTTATTTTTCATTGATGTTTCTTCCCCTATCTATTTTTTGGCAAACTTAATTCTTTCTTATTAATCATTACACATAAACTTTTTTTTTCAAAATTAACTTTTTTTAATTAAAATTAATTTAAGTTTTAAATTTTTATTATTATTATTAACTCTTTTTTTATTAACTCTTTAATTTGATTAATTAACTATTTTTTTAACAAATTATGATTAGGTTTTTGTTTTAGTTAGTAACTGAATTTTTTGCTTTTTTTCATTTATTAATAAATTAAGTTAATTAACTTTTTTTTATTAAAATTAGTTAGAATTAGGTTTTTTTAATTAACTTAAAATTATTTTCTAAACAAAAACGCCAAAAAAACATTAACTTAGAATTTTAGGTTTTCATTTTTCCTTAATTTCTTTTTATTTATTTTTTACATTTTAATTTCTAGGAAAATTGTATAGGTCGCATTATCAATGTGATAGCGCAGATTTATCTTTTCTCGCATTTTTTTTTCTAATTATGTAATTGCTTCTGGGATGTAATAGTTTTAGGATTTCTTTTCGGCACTCTTTATTATTATTGTAATTGTTCATGGTTCGTAATAGTTTAATTTAGGGCTTTTACTTATCGCTTTTCCCTAGGTTTTTGGCTATGTAATTAATCCCCCTCCCCGAAGCCTTGTAATAGCGTAGATTTACTTTCTCACATTTTAATTCTCGCAAATATTTGACTGTTTAGATGTATGCTAAGAGGATTGTATGACAAGAATGGATGACAAATTAATCCAGTTAGAAAACCCTAATGTGCATAACAGATAACTGAAAACAGATCACTCGCACATATCACTCCTAGGGTATACTCGCACTTCGGTTGCCTTCAGTAAACGATCATTAAGCATATGGTGTCTTAGTGGTTTCCCTCCTGTCTAAAAAGATCAAATGTCCCGTTCAAATGTTGCCTCGGAAATGTTGCCTCGAATATGATCTTAAGACTTTAAGTTTATTACTAAGGTGTCCTAATATTACTTTAGTGATCGTATGTCCCTTTCTAATTGACCCTTACAAACTCCAGTGACGGTGCTACCTATTTCTCAAATAGTAGGATAGCGTTGTCTAAAGGAAACGAGAATAGAGACAATCTTTTTTCGAGTAGGTAGATAACTGTTAGGTACTTGCTCAAAACAACAAATATTTTTCACACAAACACTTTTCAAACAAAGTTTTCAAAAACAACTTCGTAACACTCTTGAGTACAGAAACAAGGGTTAAAACGAAGTAAAACAAAACTTTTCAAAACAAAGCACATACACAAGCAATTTTTAAAAGATGAGCAACTACCTAAGAGCCCATGGAAAACCATGGATAGAAAGGGTGCTAACACCTTCCCTTTCTATAATCTACCCACCGTACCCAGAAACATCTCGAAAAAGGATTTTTTTTCTGTACTTTTTTTCCTTTCCGATTGGATGAAATAAAATTCGGTGGCGACTCTTGCTTACCCGACATTTTTTAAACAAAAAATGCAAAATGCAAACCAGTATTTAACAGTCGGTTCTACCACCGTATCACAGAACTGGCGACTCTTCTGCGGAGATATTAAGTGGGGTATACCTTAGGATCTAGGTCATTAAAATTGCTTCTCTTGATTGCTTTGTTTGCTTTATTCTTTAGGGTTTTGTTTGGGGTTACTATAGATCCTACACCCGAATCTGGGGAACACCTTTTAGGTAAGTAGCAATAGACTGTGACGAAACTGTACGACGTAGACCGATATGGTTGAAGCAGTAGCTACGTTGGTGTGACACTTTGGTTGGTACCGGTATCCCTTGTGGAGAAACAAGGAGAATACGGGGCCGCCGTGTGGTGTCGTTAAGCATCAACTGACCTTAGAACCTTTAATCGCCCAACTTGGCCATTAGAAAGTAGTTAGATAGCCGGCCTCGGTGTAGAGTTGAGAACTGGTTGATACTCGATGCTACACTCATTGAGATCATACTCTCGGAATAATTTCGGCCGCAAGAAAAGATTGTTTGAGCTGAAACCATGACCGATGGAGGATGGTCAGTGATATTGAGATCCTCTAGAACCCGGTTACGTTTTAGGATAGGTTGAACCAACTAAACTTCAAGAGGGTACTACCTTAAAACCCATGCAAGCATAAACCTAAGGCTGTTTGTGTGACTTGTGTGCTTTCAACTTGAGCTACTTGCACAGTTTTATCATCTGACAACATGAGTTCCTTGCAGGTTTTGTTTACAGTCCTTATCTAATAACTTGGATTTATTGTCGGGTTTACTTGCTTACATCACCTCGCACTTTTTCTTAAACGCATAACATACACATCATAACATCATGCCTTAACATTTCCTTAACCATTTCAAGAATTTCAAGGGTTTGTGATGCAGGTTATAGTAAATCAGACGTCTAGCAAGGGGTAAGGGGATTTATTTTCCTCTAGCCAATGTCGTCTAGAGATCAAAACACGATAACTTGAGTCAGTGGATATGACCCACTCGATATGGTAAGCTTGACTCTTGAAGAAGGACTCTTAACAACACGAAGTTTCTTCAATCAAGCTGCAATCAAATTCTAACAGTTTCTTGTTTACCCCGCGAGATCCTTGAAAACATTGCATACATATATCATACATATCATTGCATAACAGGTCTTCCAGTACATTCTCTCATGTTCTCGCTGTTTATTTCAGCAATGACTCTCAAACAAGACAACAGAGATCTACAAACTCAAGAAGCTCAGTTCAGGGAAATATTCCTATACTTATCCAAGGGGCTGGAAGAGTTCAAAACACTCCTCGTTGGGAACTTGGTCAAGAAAAGTCCTGAAGACAATAAGGACGAACTGATGGAACAATTGCAAGCTGAGGTAGGTGCAATGAGAACCCAGATGTTGGGGCATATGGTTCTTATCCAAGGCCTAGCCCGAAGACAAGAAGAGCTGAAAGTCATCATCAACCAACTTCATCAAGACGGATACAACAGTATGAAGCAAACAGTCGAGGGCGGGGACCAAGTCATTGATCAACCTCCAAGAAGACAAAAGGTTGGTTTGGTAAAGAGTGGACCTTTCCAAATTTCTACTACATCACGGGTCCAACAACAACCTCGCCAAAAACAACGGGTTAATCAGAGTAAGTCGGATATGCCCAAAAGGCAGTTTACCAAACTTAACATGTTGTTGTCTCAAGCTTTGCAACACTTGTTAAGGATGAATCTGATTACGTTAATAGGACCTCATCCGAATCCCAAGACTTCTTCACCTAACTACAATCTTGATGCAAGGTGTGCATACCATTCCAACAGCCCGGGGCATGATACTGATGACTGTTGGGCATTGAAAAATAAAATTCAGGACTTGATTGATGAAGGAGTGTTGGAGTTTACACAAGATGGTCAGGCTGAGTTCTTCTACCATCCCTCCAAGGCACGTCCTCTGAAGTGACAAGACCAGACGAAGAGGCTTTTGTACATTAGAATTTTCAATTTTCAATTTTCTTTTGATTATTCAAACATCTATTCATGTCAAACTCTGTTACTTTATCAATGCATTGCATGCGTCTGTTTTGAATCAATTCATTCGTATTCACTATATTTAAATTGCTTTCCTTTTTGTGATATTCAACTCTCGAACAAAAGCTCTGAGCCTTTAGAGGGAGGATGACGAAAATGATACCACAATCTCTACAATATGCTTTTGAACAGACCCCGCTGACGATGTACATGAGTTGTTTCAAATCCTAAACAATGGAGTTATAAGGAAGATAATCCCTAGTAAACCCCTTCGAGCCAAAGAAGTAGGAGTTTTTCTTTTCACACATATTAAAACCCTTAATCATAACCTGGGGCAGGGTAGTTTTCTCATTTAATTCAGAGGCGAATTCAGTCACAATCTGCCGCCTCGTACACATGAATGGCATCAAAGACGTCCTTCCAAATTAAAACCTATGAAGGACGTCAAAGTCAGTCATTATCTCTCAAAATAAAAGCCCATTAAGTCAAAACCTATGAAGGAGACTTAAGAAAACACACTGGGGCATCCCGCTGACTGTAATCACAAAATAAACAGTTCAGGCAAAAGACAGGGATAATAAAAAAGAAAGAAAGAGGTCCTACAAACCCTCAACAAAAAATAAATGACTGCCTATTCAAAATAAATTGTCAGTATCCTAACCATCATCGGATTATCAGAGCAAAGACTCAAAAGGGATCTAAATGCATAATTAGCTGAGTTTAGGATCGAAGAACATCACGAAGAACGGGTGGGTACAAATAAAATTTGAGCCTTTATCCTTTGTTTCTTAAACTGTGAACCAGGCCACGTTATAACCCTTAAAAGTCCTAGCTGAAGCATGGGTTAGTTCGAAAGTATATTGTTACAAAAGGTATCCTGACTCCTGAAGGTCTGTTAAAATCCTGAGTCTATATCACATCTTTGCAAAATTCTATTTTGCTAAAAAAAACTACATTTTCAAAACCTCAAGACAGACATAAGCTTTTCATTATTAAAATAACATTGTTTGCATATGACTATTTGTTCAACAACATAGAAATTCGCATGATGAATATCTAATGAACAAAAACCTTCTTAATAAAAAGGATCACCTCAAACCAATGGGCACGGCATGATCATTGTCTATCATCTGGGGCAGTCAAGTCAAGATTCAAGGAATCTCTCAAAGACGCCAAATAGCCAGGGGCAGATCTCCATCTGAATCCCTTGGGGAATTGGGCATGAATTCCAGCAACGAATCATGTACGATCAAACAAACATCTTCTGGTAGTGTGGCAACACTTACAACTATGGACAGTGACAATTCTCCGCACCCAGAGAGCGTGGACATAATCATAAAATACTGCGCATGAACAAAGACCCGCTAGGTTGACTGGTCTAGGAAAAAATAAGGGCATCCCGGCGAACCAAAAGGGTTCGGGCAAAAATTAGGCATAAAAACAAAAAAGATCTGTACACCCGACAAGTCGAAAACCTAAAAAGGCGGCTTGGGCAAGAAAGGGTATCCTGGTGGACTGAAAATCTGAAAAGACAGTCCAGGAAAAAGTTAGGTATTAAAGCGCACGACTATGTCCCGTTATCTTGTCACTTGCCTATCAGTAGAAGACTTATCATTCCGATCGGAAGTTACCAAGCACCTCATAAGATGGGATGACACTCAATCCACAAGGCCTCCGCAGGAACTTTCTCCAGCAGGTACAGGGGCAAAAAAGTCTTGATGCAAAGTCATTCTCATATCCTTAGCATGCATCCCTGTGACATCTACACTCCCCACATAGTAGAGGCAACTAAAGCTTTGACATCAGCTTCCCCAAATAGGAGCTATGTTCCCCAGCAAATTTCCTTCAGAGAATCGACATCTATATTCCCCAGCCAAATTTTGTAATCGTAAGCGGTTCATAAAGTTTTCTCCTGAACAAAGTTTATTTCTCTGAATACAGAAGCTCAATCCCCGACAAAGTTTATCCCTTCAGCTATGGAAGCCTGTCTCTCCAACATAATTATTCCCCCGCAGAGTTGTTCTCAAGCAGAGTCTCTCCTCGGCAGAATACTCGTAAACAAGGGGCAAATCCCCGTCATAGTCATCTTCGATTCACCATCCTAACGGAAGTAGAAGAACCACTTTTTCTATGACGGTCAGGAACTCAATTTCCGTTACTCTCCAGCAGCGGCTAGGGATTTATTTTCCCACTCGGATATGTCACAATAGCATTTCATGTTCATATATCATGACGTGCGCATACACATTGTATACAACATAGTCTCCTTTATTTTGAGAACGTCATCATACAATGCATTTCATGCATCATATACGATTAATCATGTACCTTTTCAGGAAAGATGGTTATCATCAACAACTTCCAGCAAGTTCAAGATTAGCTCCTGAAACTAAACAGAATAATTATCTGCGCGACCAAATGCAGCTTTACACGGGTTTGTCACGAAGAAATCTTACACGGGTTTCTCCTAAATGCAGCTTCACACGGGTTTATCCTGAAAAATAGTACACGGGTCCTTTCTCATACATTTCTAAATGAAGTTTTACACGAACTTATCACAAAGTAACCTTACCCAGGTTCCTCCTGAAGTTTTACACGAACTTATCACAAAGTAACCTTACCTAGGTTCCTCCTGAAATTTTACACGAACTCATCCCAAAGCAACCTTACCCAGGTTCCTTCTCAGTTCAGATGCAGTTTTACCCAAACTCCTCGCAAAACAACCTTACCCAAGTTTCTTCATGGTTCAGATTCAGTTTTACCCAGACTCATCATAAAGTAACCTTACCCAGGTTCCTCCTGAAGTCCCACACCGACTCATCACAAGGCAACCTCACCCAAGTTCCCTCTGCAGTTTTAGCCAAACTCATTTAGAAGTAACCCTACTATCCAGGTTCCTTATCACAGTCCTACTATCCAGGATTTCATCTCGAATTAACCCTACCATCCAGGTTCCTTCTTACAGCCCTACTATCTAGGCTTTCATATCGAAATAACCCTACTATCCAGGTTCCTTCTCACAGCCCTACTATCCAGACTTTCATCTCGAAATAACCCTACTATCCAGGTTTCTTCTCACAGCCCTACTATCCAGGCTTTTATCTCAAAGTAACCCTACTATCCAGGTTCCTTCTCACAACCCTACTATCTAGGATTTCATCTCGAAGTAACTCTACTATCCAGGCTTTCATATCGAAGTAACCCTACTATCCAGGTTCCTTCTCACAGCCCTACAATCCAGGATTTCATATCAAAGTAACCCTAGGACCCAGGTTCCTTCCCAAACCCTACTATCCAGGCTTTCATATCGAAGTAACCCTACTATCCAAGTTCCTTCTCACAGCCCTACTATCTAGGCTTTCATATCGAAGTAACCCTACTATCCAGGTTCCTTCTCACAACACTACTATCCAGGCTTTCATATCGAAGTAACCCTACTATTCAGGTTCCTTCTCACATCCCTACTATCCCGGCTTTCATCTCGAAGTAACCCAACCATCCAGGTTCCTTCTCACAGCCCTACTATCCAGGCTTTCATATCGAAGTAACCCTCATATCCAGGTTCCTTCTCACAGCCCTACTATCCAGGCTTTCATCTCGAAGTAACCCTACTATCCAGGCTTTCATATCGAAGTAACCCTACTATTCAGTTTCCTTCTCACAGCTCTACTATCCAGGCTTTCATATCTAAGTAACCCTACTATCCAGGTTCCTTCTCACAGCCCTACTATCCAGGCTATCATATCGAAGTAACCCTACTATCCAGGTTCCTTCTCACAGGCCTACCATCAAGGATTTCATATCGAAGTAACCCTACAATCCAGGTTCCTTCTCACATCCTTACCATCCAGGCTTTCATATCGACGTAACCCTACAGTCCAGGTTCCTTCTCACAGCCCTACTATCCAGACTTTCATATCGAAGTAACCCTACGACCCAGGTTCCTTCTCACAGCCCTACTATCCAGGCTTTCATCTCGAAATAACCCTACTATCCAGGTTCCTTCTCATAGCCCTACTATCCAGGCTTTTATCTCAAAGTAACCCTACTATCCAGGTTCCTTATCACAGCCCTACTATCCAGGATTTCATATCGAAGTAACTCTACTATCTAGGCTTTCATATCGAAGTAACCCTACTATCCAGGTTCCTTCTCACAGCCCTACTATCCAGGCTTTCATATCAAAGTAACCCTACGACCCAGGTTCCTTCCCAAACCCTACTATCCAGGCTTTCATATCGAAGTAACCCTACTATCCAAGTTCCTTCTCACAGCCCTACTATCTAGGCTTTCATATCGAAGTAACCCTTCTATCCAGGTTCCTTCTCACAGCCCTAATATCCAGGCTTTCATATCGAAGTAACCCTACTATTCAGGTTCCTTCTCATAGCCCTACTATCCCGACTTTCATCTCGAAGTAAACCTACCATCCAGGTTCCTTCTCACAGCCCTACTATCCAGGCTTTCATATCGAAGTAACCCTCCTATCCAGGTTCCTTCTCACAACCCTACTATCCAGGCTTTCATCTCGAAGTAACCCTATTATCCAGGCTTTCATATCGAAGTAACCCTACTATTCAGTTTCCTTCTCACAGCCCTACTATCCAGGCTTTCATATCAAAGTAACCCTACTATCCAGGTTCCTTCTCACAGCCCTACTATCCAGGCTTTCATATCGAAGTAACCCTACTATCCAGGTTCCTTCTCACAGGCCTACCATCTAGGATTTCATATCGAGGTAACCCTACTATCCAGGTTCCTTCTCACAGCCCTACCATCCAGGCTTTCATATCAAAGTAACCCTATTGTCCAGGTTCCTTCTCACAACCCTACTATCCAGGCTTTCATATCGAAATAACCCAACTATCCAGGTTCCTTCTCACAACCCTACTATCCGGGCTTTTATCTCAAAGTAACCCTACTATCCAGGACTTCATCTCGAAGTAATCCTACTATCCAGGTTCCTTCTCACAGCCCTACTATCCTGGCTTTCATATCGAAGTAACCCTACTATCCAGGTTCCTTCTCACAGCCCTACTATCCAGGCTTTCATATCAAAGTAACCCTACGACCCAGGTTCCTTCCCAAGCCCTACTATCCAGGCTTTCATATCGAAGTAACCCTACTATCCAAGTTCCTTCTCACATCCCTACTATCTAGGCTTTCATATCGAAGTAACCCTACTATCCAGGTTCCTTCTCACATCCCTACTATATAGGCTTTCATATCGAAGTAACCCTACTATTCAGGTTCCTTCTCACAACCCTACTATCCCAGCTTTCATCTCGAAGTAACCCTACCATCCAGGTTCCTTATCACAACCCTACTATCCAGGCTTTCATATCGAAGTAACCCTCATATCCAGGTTCCTTCTCACAACCCTACTATCCAGACTTTCATCTCGAAGTAACCCTGCTATCCAGGCTTTCATATCGAAGTAACCCTACTATTCAGGTTCCTTCTCACACCCTACTATCCAGGCTTTCATATCGAAGTAACCCTACTATCCAGGTTCCTTCTCACAGCCCTACTATTCAGGCTTTCAAATGAAGTAACCCTACTATCCAGGTTCCTTCTCACAGGCCTACCATCCAGGATTTCATATCGAAGTAACCCTACTATCCATGCTCCTTCTCACAGCCCTACCATCCAGGATTTCATATCGAAGTAACCCTACTATCCAGGTTCCTTCTCACAGCCCTACTATCCAGGCTTTCATATCGAAGTAACCCTACTACCCAGGTTCCTTCCACAGCACTACTATCCAGGCTTTCATATCAAAGTAACCATACTATCCAGGTTCCTTCTCACAGCCCTACTATCCAGGCTTTCATATCGAAGTAACCCTACTATCCAGGTTCCTTCTCACAACCCTACTACCCAGGCTTTCATATCGAAGTAACCCTACTATCTAGGTTCCTTCTCACAGCCCTAATATCCAGGCTTTCATATCGAAGTAACCCTACTATCCAGGTTTCTTCTCACAGTCCTACTACCCAGGCTTTCATATCGAAGTAACCCTACTATCCAGGTTTCTTCTCATAGCCCTACTATCCAGGCTTTCATTTAGAAGCAACCCTACCACCCAAGTTCCTTTTCATAACCTTACTATATAGGTTCCTTCTCTCTTATCTTCATACGGTAGTCCACAACACTGGAAGACCTGGACCTGATCAAACCTGATTGGTTTTGCATTTCCCCAGTAAGTCGCGGTGCAACCTATACACTGACCAGGTATGCAGTTCACCTCCGGAGTTAATTCCCCAGTAGAGTAACGGACAACTGAAGCTCTTAAAATTCTATTTCTCCCATGACAGATACCAATATTCCTCAGCAGATTCCTCCTCAACGACAGGAACATGAATTCTCATCAAAGGAATATCTCGGGAAATTAACATCCTCTAGATGGCATCTTTAAGTCCATCTCCGGTAACCTTCCGTCATCTCCTTAAAATGGAATTTGTAAGCCCATTCCCGATACTACCTACACAGTCAAGCACCATCTCATAAGAATGCAAATTTCTGGGCACTCTATTGTTCAATCATCTTCCACCTTCAGATTACAAAAGGCAGACAACCAATCTATATCTTTAGGTTTAAGAAGATTGAACAGGGGCAACTGTTGTACCCCAAAATTTACCCTCTTTTCATACACGTATATTATTGGTCTTATGGTTATGGAATAAAGGTATATTTTCAAGCTTCTTCAGGTTACAAGTGACGTTTATTTCGCCAATGGATGTTCTCAGAGTATTTTCCGTGCTGAAGATCGGTTCGTCGTTTTGCAATGATTCGGGGTTCAAAGATTCACAAGTCCAACCCAGCGCGTCATATTCAAGTGTTCTTTCGCC
The DNA here is from genome assembly GCA_948472305.1 of Vicia faba. Lineage (NCBI taxonomy): Eukaryota > Viridiplantae > Streptophyta > Magnoliopsida > Fabales > Fabaceae > Vicia > Vicia faba. The sequence goes on from OX451737.1 coordinate 756,560,646, forward strand.
AAGATATCTCTTATAACGTATTCTCAAATTCAGGTTCTGCTCAAGAGTCAATTCTCTAAAGAAGGTCTCTGAATGTGTGAGTTTTCTCGAAGAAATATGGTGAAAAAGTATGGTGAAAGTGTAGTTTTTACGCACTAAAAAATTCATAACTTGAAGATCGTGGCTCGTTTTGAACCTATTCCGGTGGCCGAAATTCCATATTAACATCATCTATGTTTTCGATGCTCACGGATGGAAGCCAATTTCGATCAGAAGGTCTTCAGAAATGCAGATTTATCAAGTATTTTCTTACAGAAAATTTGTGACAGAAGTTTATTTGCGTCATGTTCAGAAAATCATAACTTGGTCGATTTTCATCGTATCGAGCTGGTTTCGGTGCCAAAATTTCAAAAATTGAGTTGGCTAAGTTTTCACATGAGGTATTGAGTTCGAACGGTATCCAAAAGGCATTCGTTTTTTGCTCAGAGTGCGTGTGACGCGCCAAAAATCCTGAATGCTGAATATTATTTTATCTGGGTCGAAACTTCGAAAATTTATAACTCGGTCAATTTTTATCGGATTGGACCCATCTTTTTACACAAGGTCACTGACTCAGAGATCTATAACTTTTCTTTCAAAGTCGAGACCGGGTTATGCTCCGATCAATATCATTTTTTATTGAAGAACGTGTCAGAGTTGACACTGGAGCCCAAAATAGGTTTGTCTGAGCCAAAATTTCAAAAATTCATAACTAATTCACCGTTTATCCGATTGAGCCCATTTTTGGACAGGAGTTAGTTCTCGATGTCAGATACATTTTGTTTTCACATTTCAACTTCAAAAATTGCACTTAAGCCCCTACAATTTATCCTGGAACGTGACGGACGCAAGTGAACATTATAGGCCCAATTGCACATTCAAAGCCCATTTTCTCTCTCTAATTTCTATTGTATAATCTCATTATTTTCACACAAACAATTGGGGGGAGAAAAAAACCTTTGTCACAATCCTGTCAAAATATCAAATTCTTTCAAGAACCCTAAAACCTTGAAATCCTTATTACAAACTCCCATCTCACTACAAATAAGCCATCCTTGTTACAAATCCACATCTCACTACTTCTCCAGTAAGAGTAAGGCTGGTTTGATCTCCATGATCAAAAGGGTATAATGATTCATACATGCCGTATCGGTTTTAATATTACAAAATTTCATATATTTGCTTCATTTGTATTTCATGATATAGTAATTTATTTAATGTGTTCATGAGATTCAACACTGCAGATTTAGACAGGATCCCATGCAAATTATTGCAAAACGCTGAGGCCAAAACAAAACAACCAATGCATGGTGAGACAGACATCCTGAAAAGGTTAAGGGTGTGGATTCAACAACCACCCCTATTGGTTTTTGTTTTCTTCCTTTCTATTTATCCTTTTACCTATTTTCATTCTTTTTGTTTAAAACTTTTTTTTTTCATAAAACTTAACATTTTTCACAAACCTTTAATTTTTCCTCCTAAACTCGAATAATTAATTTTAGGTTTTTAATTTAATTTTAGGTTTTAAATTAATTTGTGGTTCATCACCCATCCCTGACATTTGTATTATCTTTATTTTCTAACCCTATTTTTCATTGATGTTTCTTCCCCTATCTATTTTTTGGCAAACTTAATTCTTTCTTATTAATCATTACACATAAACTTTTTTTTCAAAATTAACTTTTTTTAATTAAAATTAATTTAGGTTTTAATTTTTTTTATTATTATTAACTCTTTTTTTATTAACTCTTTAATTTTAATAATTAACCATTTTTTAACAAATTAGGATTAGGTTTTTGTTTTAGTTAGTAACTGAATTTTTTTTCTTTTTTTCATTTATTAATAAATTAAATTAATTAACTTTTTTTAATTAAAGTTAGTTAGAATTAGGTTTTTTTAATTAACTTAAAATTATTTTCTAAAAAAAAACGCCATAAAACATTAACTTAGAATTTTAGGTTTTAATTTTTCCTTAATTTCTTTTTATTTATTCTTTTACATTTTAATTTCTAGGAAAATTGTATAGGTCGCATTATCAATGTAATAGCGTAAATTTATCTTTTCTCGCATTTTTTTCTAATAATGTAATTGCTTCCGGGATGTAATAGTTTTAGGATTTCTTTTCTGCATTCTTCATTATTATTGTAATTGTTCATGGTTTGTAATAGTTTAATTTAGGGCTTTTACTTATCGTTTTTCCCTGGATTTTTGGCTATGTAATTAATCTCCCTCCCCGAAGCCTTGTAATAGCGTAGATTTACTTTCTTGCATTTTAATTCTCACAAATATTTGACTATTTAGATGTATGCTAATCGGATTGTATGACAAGAATGCATGACAAATTAATCCAGTTAGAAAACCCTAATGTGCAAAGACAAATAACTGAAAACAGATCACTCGCACATATCACTCCTAGGGTATACTCTCACTTCGGTTGCCTTCAGTAAACGATCATTAAGCATAGGGTGTCTTAGTGGTTGCCCTCCTGTCTAAAAAGACCAAATGTCCCGTTCGAATGTTGCCTCGAAAATGTTGCCTCTGAAATGTTGTCTCGAATATGATCTTAAGACTTTTGGGTTATTACTAAGGTGTCCTAATATTTCTTTTGTGATCATATGTCCCTTTCGAATTGACCCTTACAAACTCCAACGACGGTGCTACCTATTTCTCAAATAGTAGGATAGCGTTGTCTAAAGGAAACGAGAATAGAGACAATTTTTTTTCGAGTAGGTAGATAACTGTTAGGTACTTGCTCAAAACAACAAATATTTTTCACACAAACACTTTTCAAACAAAGTTTTCAAACACAACTTCATAACACTCTTAAGTACAGAAACCAGGGTTAAAACGAAGTAAAACAAAACTTTTCAAAACAAAGCACATACACAAGCAATTTTTAAAAGATGAGCAACTACCTAAGAGCCCATGGAAAACCATGGATAGAAAGGGTGCTAACACCTTCCCTTTCTATAATCTACCCCTCGTACTCAGAAACATCTCGAAAAAGGGTTTTTTCTGTACTTTTTTCCTTTCCGATTGGATGAAATAAAAGTCGGTGGCGACTCTTGCTTACCGCGACATTTTGCAAACAAAAAATGCAAAATGCAAACCAGTATTTAACAGTCGGTTCTACCACCGTATCATAGAACTGGCGACTCTTCAGGGGAGATATTAAGTGGGGTATACCTTAGGATCTAGGTCATTAAAATTGCTTCTCTTGATTCCTTTGTTTGCTTTATTTTTGAGGGTTTTGTTTGGGGTTACTATAGATCCTACACCCGGATCTGGGGAACACCTATTAGGTAAGTAGCAATAGACTATGAGGGAACTGTACGACGTAGACCGATACGGTTGAAGCAGTAGCTACGTTGGTGTGGCACTTTGGTTGGTACCGGTATCCCTTATGGAGAAACGAGGAGAATACGGGGCCGCCACGTGGTGTCGTTAAGCATCAACTGACCTTAGAACCTTTAATCGCACAACTTGGCCATTAGAAAGTAGTGAGATAGTCGGCCTCGGTGTAGAGCTGAGAACTGGTTGATACTCGATGCTACACTCATTGAGATCATACTATCGGAATAATTTCGGCCACAAGAAAAGATTGTTTGAGCTGAAACCATGACCGATGGAGGATGGTCAGTGATATTAAGATACTCTAGAACCCGGTTACGTTTTAGGACAGGTTGAACAAACTAAACTTCAAGAGGGTACTACCTTAAAACCCATGCAAGCCTAAATCTAAGGCTGTTTGTGTGACTTGTGTGCTTTCAACTTGAGCTACTTGCACAGTTTTATTATCTGACAACATGAGTTCCTTGCAGGTTTTGTTTACAGTCCTTATCTAATAACTTGGATTTCTTGTCGGGTTTACTTGCTTACATCACCTTGCACTTTTTCTTAAACGCATAGCATACACATCATAACATCATGCCTTAACATTTCCTTAACCATTTCAAGAATCTCAAGGGTTTGTGATGCAGGTTATAGTAAATCAGACGTCTAGCAAGGGGTAAGGGGATTTATTTTCCTCTAACCAATATCGTCTAGAGATCAAAACACGATAACTTGAGTCAGTGGCTATGACCCACTCGATGTGGTGAGCTTGACCCTTGAAGAAGGACTCTTAACAACACGAAGTTTCTTCAATCAAGCTGCAATAAAATTCTAACAGTTTCTTGTTTACCACGCGAGATCCTTGAAAACATTGCATACATATATCATACATATCATTGCATAACAGGTCTTCCAGTACAGGTCTCTCATGTTCTCGCTGTTTATTTCAGCAATGACTCTCAAACAATACAACAGAGATCTACAAACTCAAGAAGCTCAGTTCATGGAAATATTCCTAAACCTATCCAAGGGGCAGGAAGAGTTGAAAACACTGCTCGTTGGGAACTTGGTCAAGAAAAGTCCTGAAGACAATAAGGACGAACGGCTGGAACAACTGCAAGCTGAGGTAGGTGCAATGAGAACCTAGATGTTGGGGCATATGGTTCTTATCCAAGGCCTAGCCCGAAGACAAGAAGAGCTGAAAGCCATCATCAACCAAATTCATCAAGACGGATACAATAGTATGAAGCAAACTGTCGAGGGCGGGGACCAAGTCATTGATCAACCTCCAAGAAGACAAAAGGTTGGTTTGGTGAAGAGTGGAGCTTTCCAAATTTCTACTACATCAGGGGTCCAACAACAATCTCGCCAAAAACAACGGGTTAATCAGAGTAAGTCGGATATACCCAAAAGGCAGTTTACCAAACTTAACATATTGTTGTCTCAAGCTTTGCAACACTTGTTAAGGATGAATCTGATTACGTTAATAGGACCTCATCCGAATCCCAAGACTTCTTCACCTAACTACAATCCTGATGCAAGGTGTGCATACCATTCCAACAGCCCGGGGCATAATACTGATAATTGTTGGGCATTGAAAAATAAAATTCAGGACTTGATTGATGAAGGAGTGCTGGAGTTTACACAAGATGGTCAGGCTGAGTTCTTCTACCATCCCTCCAAGGTACGTCCTCTGAAGTGACAAGACCAAACGAAGAGGCTTTTGTACATTAGAATTTTCAATTTTCAATTTTCTTTTGATTGTTCGAACATCTATTCATGTCAAACTCTGTTACTTTATCAATGCATTGCATGTGTCTGTTTTGAATCAATTCATTTGTATTCACTATATTTAAATTGCTTTCCTTTTTATTATATTCAACTCTCGAACAAAAGCTCTGAGCCTTTAGATGGAGGATGACGAAAATGATACCATAATCTCTACAGTATGCTTTTGAATAGACCCCGCTGACGATGTACAGGAGTTGTTTCAAATCCTAAACAGTGGAGTTATAAGGAAGATAATCCCTAGTAAACCCCTTCGAGCCAAATAAGTAGGAGTTTTTCTTTTCACACATATTAAAACCCTTAATCATAACCTGGGGTAGGGTAGTTTTCTCAGTTAATTCAGAGGCGAATTCAGTCACAATCTGCCGCCTCGTACACATGAATGGCATCAAAGACGTCCTTCCAAATTAAAAGATGGTGATGGTTCCCTATAATCGTCAAGACAGGAAATCATTATCTCTCAAAATAAAATCCCATTAAGTCAAAACCTATGAAGGAGACTTAAGAAAAAACACTGGGGCATCCCACTGACTGTAATCACAAAAATAAATTGTTCAGGCAAAAGACATGGATAATAAAATAAAAAAGAAAGAGGTCCTACAAACCCTCAACAAAAAAGAAATGACTGCCTATTCAAAATAAATTGTCAGTATCCAAACCATCACCAGAATATCAGAGAGAATACTCAAACGGGACATAAATGCACAATTAGCTGAGTTTAGGATCGAAGAACATCATGAAGAACGGGTGGGTACAAATAAAATTTGAGCCTTTATCCTTTGTTTCTTAAACTGTGAACCAGGCCACGTTATAACCCTTAAAAGTCCTAGCTGAAGCATGGGTTAGTTCGAAAGTATATTGTTACAAAAGGTATCCTGACTCCTGAAGGACCGTTACAAATCCTGAGTTGATATCACATCTTTGCAAAATTCTATTTTGCTAAAAAAAACTGCATTTTCAAAACCTCAAGACAGACATAAGCTTTTCATTCTTAAAATAACATTGTTTGCATATGACTATTTGTTCAACAACATAGAAATTCGCATGATGAATATCTAATGAACAAAAACCTTCTCAATAAAAAGGATCACCTCAAACCAATGGGCACGGCATGATCATTGTCCATCATCTGGGGTAGTCAAGTCAAGATTCAAGGAATCTCTCAAAGACGCCAAATAGCCAGGGGCAGATCTCCATCTGTATCCCTTGGGGAATTGGGCATGAATTCCAGCAACGAATCATGTACGATCAAACAAACATCTTTTGGTAGTGTGGCAACACTTACTACTATGGACAGTGAAAATTCTCCGCACCCAGAGAGCGTGGACATAGTCAGAAAATACTGCGCATGAACAAAGACCCGCTAGGTTGACTGGTCTTGGAAAAAATAAGGGCATCCCGACGAACCAAAAGGGTTCGGGAAAAAATTAGGCATAAAAACAAAAAGATCTGTACACCCGGCAAGTCGAAAACCTGAAAAGGCGGCTTGGGCAAGAAAGGGTATCCCGGTGGACTGAAAATCTGAAAAGACAGTCCAGGCAAAAGTTAAGGATTAAAGAGCACGACTATGTCCCGTTATCTTGTCACTTGCCTATCAGTAGAAGACTTATCATTCCGATCGGAAGTTACCAAGCACCTCATAAGATGGGATGACACCCAATCCACAAGGCCTCCGCAGGAACTTTCTCCAGCAGGTACAGGGGCAAAAAAGTCTTGATGCAAAGTCATTGTCATATCCTTAGCATGCATCCCTGTGACATCTACACTCCCCACATAGTAGAGGCAACTAAAGCTTTGGCATCGGCTTCCCCAAACAGGAGCTATGTTCCCCAGCAAAGTTCCTTCAGAGAATCGACATCTATATTCCCCACCGAATTTTGTAATCGTAAGCGGTTCATAAATTTTTCTCCTGAACAGAGTTTATTTCTCTGAATACAGAAGCTCAATCCCCGACAAAGTTTATCCCTTCAGCTATGGAAGCCTCTCTTTCCAACATAATTATTCCCCCGCAGAGTTGTTCTCAAGCAGAGTCTCTCCTCGGCAGAATACCCGTAAACAAGGGGCAAATCCCCGTCATAGTCATCTTCGGTTCACCATCCCAACGGAAGTAGAAGAACCACTTTTTCTATGACGGTCAGGAACTCAATTTCCAATACTCTCCAGCAGCGGTCAGGGATTTATTTTCCCACTCGGATATGTCACAATAGCATTTCATGTTCATATATCATGACGTGCGCATACACATTGCATACAGCATAGTCTCCTTTATTTTGAGAACGTCATCATACAATGCATTTCATGCATCATATACGATTAATCATGTGCCTTTTCAGGAAAGATGGTTATCATCAACAACTTCCAGCAAGATCAAGATTAGTTCCTGAAACTAAACAGAATAATTATATGCGCGACCAAATGCAGCTTTACACGAGTTTGTCGCGAAGAAATCTTACACGAGTTTCTCCTAAATGCAGCTTCACACGGGTTTATCCTGAAAAATAGTACACGGGTCCTTTCTCATACATTTCCAAATGAAGTTTTACACGAACTTATCACAAAGTAACCTTACCCATGATCCTCCTGACGTTTTACACGAACTTATCACAAAGTAACCTTACCTAGGTTCCTCCTAAAGTTTTACATGAACTAATCCCAAAGCAACCTTACCTAGGTTCCTTCTCGGTTCAGATGCAGTTTTACCCAAACTCCTCGCAAAGCAACCTTACCCAAGTTTCTTCATGGTTCAGATGCAGTTTTATCTAGACTCATCATAAAGCAACCTTACCCAGGTTCCTTCTGAAGTCCCACACCGACTCATCACAAGGCAACCTCACCCAGGTTCCCTCTGCAGTTTTACCCAAACTCATTTAGAAGTAACCCTACTATTCAGGTTCCTTCTCACAGCCCTACTATCCCGGCTTTCATCTCGAATTAACCCTACCATCCAGGTTCCTTCTCACAGCCCTACTATCCAGGCTTTCATATCGAAGTAACCCTACTATCGAGGTTCCTTCTCACATCCCTACTATCCAGGCTTTCATCTCTAAATAACCCTACTATCCAGGTTCCTTCTTACAGCCCTACTATCCAGGCTTTTATCTCAAAGTAACCCTACTATCAAGGTTCCTTCTCACAACCCTACTATCCAGGATTTCATCTCGAAGTAATCCTACTATCCAGGTTCCTTCTCACAGCCCTATTATTCAGGCTTTCATATCGAAGTAACCCTACTATCCAGGTTCCTTCTCACAGCCCTACTATCCAGGCTTTCATATCAAAGTAACCCTAGGACCCAGGTTCCTTCCCAAGCCCTACTATCCAAGCTTTCATATCGAAGTAACCCTACTATCCAAGTTCCTTCTCACAGCCCTACTATCTAGGCTTTCATATCGAAGTAACCCTACTATCCAGGTTCCTTCTCACAGCCCTACTATCCACGCTTTCATATCAACGTAACTCTACTATTCAGGTTCCTTCTCACAGCCCTACTATCCCGGCTTTCATCTCGAAGTAACCCTACCATCCAGGTTCCTTCTCACAGCCCTACTATCCAGGCTTTCATATCGAAGTAACCCTCATATACAGGTTCCTTCTCACAGCCCTGCTATCCAGGATTTCATATCGAAGTAACCCTACTATCCAGGCTTTCATATCGAAGTAACCCTACTATTCAGGTTCCTTCTCACAGCCCTACTATCTAGGCTTTTATATCGAAGTAACCCTACTATCCAGGTTCCTTCTTACAGCCCTACTATCCAGGCTTTCATATCGAAGTAACCCTACTATCCAGGTTCCTTCTCACAGGCCTACCATCCAGGATTTCATATCGAAGTAACCATACTATCCAGGTTCCTTCTTACAGCCCTACCATCCAGGCTTTCATATCGAAGTAACCCTACTATCCAGGTTCCTTCTCACAGCCCTACTATCTAGGCTTTCATATCGATGTAACCCTACGACCCAGGTTCCTTCCACAGCCCTACTATCCAGGCTTTCATATCGAAGTAACCCTACTATCCAGGTTCCTTCTCACATCCCTACTATTCAAGCTTTCATATCAAAGTAACCCTACTATCCAGGTTCCTTCTCACAGCCCTACTACCCAGGCTTTCATATCGAAGTAACCCTACTATCCAGGTTCCTTCTCACGGCCCTACTATCCAGGATTTCATATCGAAGTAACCCTACTATCCAAGTTTCTTCTCACAGTGCTACTACCCAGGCTTTCATATCGAAGTAACCCTACTATCCAGGTTTCTTCTCACAACCCTACTATCTAGGCTTTCATTTAGTAGCAACCCTACCACCCAGGTTCCTTTTCATAACCTTACTATCTAGGTTCCTTCTCTCTTATCTTCATACGGTAGTCCACAACACTGTAAGACCTGGACCTGATCAAACCCGATTGGTTTCGCATTTCCCCAGTAAGTCACGGTTCAACCTATACATTGACCAGGTATGCAGTTCACCTCCGGAGTTAATTCCCCAGTAGAGTAAATGACAATTGAAGCTCCTAAAATTCTATTTCTCCCAAGACAGATACCAACACTCCTCAGCAGATTCCTCCTCAACGACAAGAACATGAATTCTCATCAAAGGAATATCTTGGGAAATCAACATCCTCTCGATGGCATCTTTAAGTCCATCTTCGGTGACCTTCTGTCATCTCCTCAAAATGGCATATGTAAGCCTATTCCCGATACTACCTACACAGTCAAGCACCATCTCAGAAGAATGCAAATTTTTGGGCACTCTAGTGTTCAATCATCTTCCACCTTCAGATTACGAAAGGCAGACAACCAATCTACATCTTCAGGTTTAAGAAGATTGAACAGGGGCAGCTGTTGTACCTCAAAATTTACCCTCTTTTCATACATGCATATTATTGGTTTTATGGTTATGGAATAAAGGTATATTTTCAAGCTTCTTCAGGTTACAAGTGACGTTTATTTCGCCAATGGATATTCTCAGAGTATTTTCCGTGTTGAAGATCGGTTCGTCATTTTGCAATGATTCGGGGTTCAAAGATTCACAAGTCCAACCCAGCGCGTCATATTCAAGTGTTCTTTCACCAAGATATCTCTGATAACGTATTCTCAAATTCAGGTTCTGCTCAAGAGTCAATTCTCTAAAGAAGGTCTCCGAATGTGTGAGTTTTCTCGAAGAAATATGGTGAAAAAGTATGGTGAAAGTGCAGTTTTTACGCACTAAAAAATTCATAACTTGAAGATCGTGGCTCGTTTTGAACCTATTCCGGTGGCCGAAATTCCATATTAACATCATCTATGTTTTCGATGCTCACGGATGGAAGCCAATTTCGATCAGAAGGTCTTCAGAAATGCAGATTTATCAAGTATTTTCTTACAGAAAATTTGTGACAGAAGTTTATTTGCGTCATGTTCAGAAAATCATAACTTGGTCGATTTTCATCGTATCGAGCTGGTTTCGGTGCCAAAATTTCAAAAATTGAGTTGGCTAAGTTTTCACATGAGGTATTGAGTTCGAACGGTATCCAAAAGGCATTCGTTTTTTGCTCAGAGTGCGTGTGACGCGCCAAAAATCCTGAATGCTGAATATTATTTTATCTGGGTCGAAACTTCGAAAATTTATAACTCGGTCAATTTTTATCGGATTGGACCCATCTTTTTACACAAGGTCACTGACTCAGAGATCTATAACTTTTCTTTCAAAGTCGAGACCGGGTTATGCTCCGATCAATATCATTTTTTTATTGAAGAACGTGTCAGAGTTGACACTAGAGCCCAAAATAGGTTTGTCTGAGCCAAAATTTCAAAAATTCATAACTAATTCACCGTTTATCCGATTGAGCCCATTTTTGGACAGGAGTTAGTTCTCGATGTCGGATACATTTTGTTTTCACATTTCAACTTTAAAAATTGCACTTAAGCCCCTACAATTTATCCTGGAACGTGACGGACGCAAGTGAACATTATAGGCCCAATTGCACATTCAAAGCCCATTTTCTCTCTCTAATTTCTATTGTATAATCTCATTATTTTCACACAAACAATTGGGGGAGAAAAAAACCTTTGCCACAATCCTGTCAAAATATCAAATTCTTTCAAGAACCCTAAAACCTTGAAATCCTTATTACAAACTCCCATCTCACTACAAATAAGCCATCCTTGTTACAAATCCACATCTCACTACTTCTCCAGTAAGAGTAAGGCTGGTTTGATCTCCATGATCAAAAGGGTATAATGATTCATACATGCCGTATCGGTTTTAATATTACAAAATTTCATATATTTGCTTCATTTGTATTTCATGATATAGTAATTTATTTAATGTGTTCATGAGATTCAACACTGCAGATTTAGACAGGATCCCATGCAAATTATTGCAAAACACTGAGGCCAAAACAAAACAACCAATGCATGGTGAGACAGACATCCTGAAAAGGTTAAGGGTGTGGATTCAACAACCACCCCTATTGGTTTTTGTTTTCTTCCTTTCTATTTATCCTTTTACCTATTTTCATTCTTTTTGTTTAAAACTTTTTTTTTTCATAAAACTTAACATTTTTCACAAACCTTTAATTTTTCCTCCTAAACTCGAATAATTAATTTTAGGTTTTTAATTTAATTTTAGGTTTTAAATTAATTTGTGGTTCATCACCCATCCCTGACATTTGTATTATCTTTATTTTCTAACCCTATTTTTCATTGATGTTTCTTCCCCTATCTATTTTTTGGCAAACTTAATTCTTTCTTATTAATCATTACACATAAACTTTTTTTTCAAAATTAACTTTTTTTAATTAAAATTAATTTAGGTTTTAATTTTTTTTAATTATTATTAACTCTTTTTTTTATTAACTCTTTAATTTTATTAATTAACCATTTTTTAACAAATTAGGATTAGGTTTTTGTTTTTGTTAGTAACTGAATTTTTTTTCTTTTTTTCATTTATTAATAAATTAAATTAATTAACTTTTTTTAATTAAAATTAGTTAGAATTAGGTTTTTTTAATTAACTTAAAATTATTTTCTAAAAAAAAAAACGCCAAAAAACATTAACTTAGAATTTTAGGTTTTAATTTTTCCTTAATTTCTTTTTATTTATTCTTTTACATTTTAATTTCTAGGAAAATTGTATAGGTCGCATTATCAATGTAATAGCGTAGATTTATCTTTTCTCGCATTTTTTTCTAATTATGTAATTGCTTTCGGGATGTAATAGTTTTAGGATTTCTTTTCTCCATTCTTCATTATTATTGTAATTGTTCATGGTTTGTAATAGTTTAATTTAGGGCTTTTACTTATCGTTTTTTCCCGGGTTTTTGGCTATATAATTAATCCCCCTCCCTGAAGCCTTGTAATAGCGTAGATTTACTTTCTTGCATTTTAATTCTCGCAAATATTTGACTGTTTAGATGTATGCTAATCGGATTGTATGACAAGAATGCATAACAAATTAATCCAGTTAGAAAACCCTAATGTGAAAAGACAAATAACTGAAAACAGATCACTCGCACATATCACTCCTAGGGTATACTCTCACTTCGGTTGCCTTCGGTAAACGATCATTAAGCATAGGGTGTCTTAGTGGTTGCCCTCCTGTCTAAAAAGATCTAGTGTCCCGTTCGAATGTTGCCTCGGAAATGTTGCCTCAGAAATGTTGTCTCAAATATGATCTTAAGACTTTTGGGTTATTACTAAGGTGTCCTAATATTTCTTTAGTGATCATATGTCCCTTTCGAATTGACCCTTACAAAATCCAACGACGACGCTACCTATTTCTCAAATAGTAGGATAGCGTTGTCTAAAGGAAACGAGAATAGAAACAATATTTTTTCGAGTAGGTAGATAACTGTTAGGTACTTGCTCAAAACAACAAATATTTTTCACACAAACACTTTTCAAATAAAGTTTTCAAAAACAACTTCGTAACACTCTTGAGGACAGAAACAAGGGTTAAAACGAAGTAAAACAAAACTTTTCAAAACAAAGCACATACACAAGCAATTTTTAAAAGATGGGCAAGTACCTAAGAGCCCATGGAAAACCATGGATAGAAAGGGTGCTAACACCTTCCCTTTCTATAATCTACCCCCCGTACTCAGAAACATCTCGAAAAAGGATTTTTTTCTATACTTTTTTCCTTTCCGATTGGATGAAATAGAAGTCGGTGGCGACTCTTGCTTACCGCGACATTTTGCGAACAAAAAACGCAAAACACAAACCAGTATTTAATAGTCGATTCTACCATCGTATCATAGATGTATACCTGTATTGTGAGTGTGGGTGTGTGTAAGGGTATAGCTATCTTTGAAAGAAAGTAAAATCTAAAAGAAAAATAATGAGCATAAACGTTTGTATGCGAAAATGTCCATGATTCATTGATGTCATATGAAAAATGAGATAATAACCCTTACAAATGGACCATTGTGCCTCGGGTAAGACACAAGATTTTTAAGAGTGCGAATTATTTTGAATATTACAGATCCAACAAAATTGAAAGACAAATTACTGAGGGATAAAAGTGATCGGGACGAAGTCTCTAGCCTCCCAATTGCTGAGCCCTCTATTGACAGTTGGGAAGATCCAATCCTCCAGGTTGCAACTATCTTCACCATCTTCTACTGCGTTGACTTCACGATTGCTGATCTTCAAGGGTGGCCCTCCAGCACGGGCATGCCGTACAGCCTTTTGAGCACTTGAAGTGAAACCTTGGCCAAACTTGTCAGACTTATATGGGATATCTGGGAGTTGTCCCCAGATAGTGCATCCTATTTCTTCCACCACTGCTTTGGCATCCTTCAGTGACGACATCCGGAGTGGAGGCCTTGTAATCTTGGGAACAACTTTGGTCACTTCCACATCTTGAGGGACCTCTTCAAAGTGTTGAAATTGAGTTTCAATGAATTCGTCGTCTAATTCCATATATCTGAAGGAATTGAGATGGCTGATCATGTATTCCTCTTCTCCATGAACGATGATAATCTTCCCTTGAACTGGATACTTTAACATTTGGTGCAACGTAGAAGTAACAGCACCAGCATTGTGGATCCATGGTCGGCCTAGCAGGCAGGAGTATGAAGGGCGGATGTCCATCACATAAAAAGTTGAATTGAAAGTTTGGGTTCCAAACTTTATGGGAATGTCTACCTCCCCATGCACCATCCTCTTCGAGCCGTCGAAAGCCCTTACTACTATGTTGCTTAGCTTCAAAGTCAACCCCTCACAGTCAAGTCTATCAAGAGCTTTTTTGGATAATACATTTAGAGATGAGCCAGTGTCAACCAAAACATGTGCCAGAGTTGTACCCCTACATTCCACTGAGACATGCAATGCCTCATTATGCTTTCTTCCCCTCAGCGTCAGATCAGCATCTGAAAAACCTAAACCATTGTCCGTAGTTAGGCTGGCGATGCAGTCTTGAAACTGATCGAAAGAGGTCTCTTGAGGTACATGTGCGGTTCTTAAGAACTTTACCAAGGCCTTTGCATGTGCCTCAGAACATAGTAGTAATGTCAGCATGGATATCTTAGAGGGAGTTTGCCCCAGTTGTTCAACTACATCATAGTCGCTTCTCTTTATAATTTTTAAGATCTCCTCCATTTCCTTCTTGGAAGTCTCAGGGATAGTCAATGACTGAGTCTTCATCCGGACAGGCTCAATCATAACATATTTTCCTCGGGTCTCGGTTAACTCGATAGCAGGAATGTCAGTCGGAATGATTACAGGGGTTGTAATGGCTTTGTCAATTGGAGCATTTGCAGAGATGATTATGGGTGTGGGAGTAACCTTTGGAGCAGCCACATGGATGATTACGTGTCCAGAAACTGCTTTTGAGGGAGAAATTTCTGGAGAAAAGATCCTACCACTTCGGGTAATTTTGCTAGTTCCTGTAATGTTACTGATGTCGGAGTTGACCTTCTTGGAGCTTGAATCTTCGGCGGCTGGTAAATCTTGCTTGATACCATGGTAATAGACATCCCCTCCATAATTCCATGGTATGGTTTTGTCTGATATATATGGGAATGGTCCAGGCATTGTGATTATTAAAGGAGCTGCTTTCGGAACTGATGTAAGCCTAACGGGTCTTTTGGTGGAGACCCTGGAAGAATTGGCGGAAATGGTAATGATAGAAACATCTTCACAGAAGATAGGTGGAACAGGAGTATTTTTGAACAAAATCTCTTTGTTATCTATTAAGCATTGAACGCCTATTTTCAACAAAGGACAGCCGGTTGGGGAGGACAAACAGAGATGGAAAACTTCACCACAGCCCGGGAGTACATCGACCTTCAACAAATTCATTTTAATAGTCAGAAGTGGGGTCATGAGTTCATCAATTGAAGTAACAAACAATCCTTCTTCAATGGCATTGGTATTGTGGCCATGTCTAGGCATAGGGGCAGAAATGACATTCGTCTTTTCAGGCGCATCAAACTAAATTTATTTTGCTTCAATGAGGTCTTATATTTTGTTCTTTAGAGCCCAACAGTTATTAGTATCGTGACCAGGACTTTCAGAGTGATATGTGCAACGGGCATTGGGGTGATAATGAGGAGATGTTGTATTGGGGTTTTTCAGAGCTTCTTTCAAGGTCACCAAGTTGGATCTTAGTAAATAAGGTAATACTTGAGACAGGGTCATGTTGATTCTGGTGAACTTCCTGACTGGCCTTTCTACCCTTGGTTGATTATTTCTTTGCTGATCAGACGCAGGTTTTAGGATCATAACAGCCCCCACCATTGGTCGGAGTTCGGCCCTATCTTGGTTTCTCTACGGGTATACGGCATCCACCTCTTTCTTTCCGATAAAGGGCTTCCTTATAGCTGTAGAAGAGGATGTGTCTTTCTGAATCTTTCCATTATTTATACGGATTCTATCCTTTCTCCGGTCAGTACTAGTTCAGTAAAACCTGCAAATGAACTTCCGATTAAATGATTGAAGAAGGGACCAGACAAGGTACCCAAGAACATGTCTACCAATTCTCTCTCAGACAGAGGAGGTTGAACTCTTCCAGCCAAATCTCTCCATTTTTGTGCATAGTCCTTGAAACCTTCATTAGAAACCATGGCCATACTCTAGAGTTGAGTATGGGTAAGCGCCAGATCGGCGTTGTACTGATATTGTTTGTAGAAAGCTACAGCAAGATCTTCCCAATTGTGAACGTTGGCTCTTTCTAGTTGGTAAAACCAGTCGAGTTGAGTCCCAGACAGGCTGTCTTGGAAGAAGTGCACGCATAAGTCTTTATCAGCGGTATAGGGTTGAATTTTCCTCACATATGATCGGAGATGCATTTTAGGGCATGAAACTCCGTCATATTTGGCGAATACAGGTGCTTTGAATTTCGGAGGAATCACAATCCCCGACACTAAACCCAATTCTTCAAAATCCAAGCCAGGCACCTTTTGGATTTCCATCGCGCTCAAACGCTCTTTAAGATGTTTATACTTGTCATCAGTTGGAGGGTATTGTTCCTCAGAGTAGTCCTCTTCTTCCTCTTCTGATTCTGACGGGATAACTGTTTCCTTTCCTTTACTATCTCGGTTGTCTCTTTCACCGGATGTTGTTGCAAAGTCCAAAGTCCTTCTTGTTTGCCCATGAAATCTTCTTCCCATGTTTAAGACTCTAGTTACCTTCTTTGTTTTCTTTTTCCTCTTTTCAGCCAGCAAAGTCTTCAATTCTTCTTGTCCCTTAGCTAGGGTCAAAAGCAATTGTTGAAACTATGTATTTTGAGCTTGGTGGTCTTTCATTTGTTTGCTCGAGATCCATCTTACTGAAATAAACAGTAGAGAGATGAGGAGACTTGTTGCAAAAAACCTGCTTATGTTATGATGAATGGTATATGCATATGCAATGTTTTCAAGGATTTCAAAGATTTAAAATTGTTTTAGACAAAAAGGAAACACACGTTACATATAAGATAAAGTTTGAGTACATCAATTCCCCTTACGCAAAATAATATAAAAGCTCTAACATAGAAAAGTAGTGTGCATCCTCTTTGGTGCAATGTAGCCATTCAGAGTCTGCTCCTCATGAAGTAGCTTAGTAAGTTCCAAAACCTTCTTCTCTCTTGTGTAGAATTGGGCTTTGAAAGTATCTCGCTCTCCCTTGAGCTGTATCAAATCCCTTTGTAGGTCTTCAAGAAATATGGGCATGTCAGGATGTAGGATAGTGTATGGAACCTCTCCCTCCATGACAGGCTCAATGATTACCGGGAGAATGGAGGGGTAAGGCATCATAAGACTTTGAGCATGAGTTTGTACCCATTTGAGGTAAGGCTCAAGAGGGATGGAATTCTTATACCCCAAATTCTTGCTATCCACATTGTTTACCATCCTCCTAGCTCGGATAAATCTCTGGCGAAGACCTTGATCGTTGTTGTCGTAGTCAAATACAAAACCTTGAATCAGCATCTCATACGGGCCATCCCTTCGGGCATAACCAAACTGTCTTAAGGCTAAGCAAGGGTTATAGTTGATTCTTCCCCAAATGCCAAGTAAAGGGACATTAGGAAATTCTCCACAACGGTCAACAATGATAACATTCTCTTTGGATCGGGAGCACCAATGAATGTCTGAATGTTTGAGTGTCATCAACCTTTGTGACCACCTTGAACCTTGCTCATTCTTTAATAAAGATTAGGGAAAATGAGAAATAAACCATCTTTCCAAGAGAGGAGTTCAACACATAAGGACACCTCTTTTCCTCATTGTGCGAGTGTGAAAAGAGTGTAGGATATCTCCTAGCAATGTAGGCACTGGGTTGCGGGACATGAAGATTTTGACGGCATTTACATCTATGAGTTGGTCAAGATTTGGAAACAAAACCATCTCATAGATGAGGAGATCCATAATTTTCTCAAAGGATTGCAAGTCCAAGGAATTCCAACAGCTTTAGGCTTTCTCAAACAGGAACTTTTCTAGGAAACCTTTGACACCACTCCTTGTTTCCCAATAAGTTGTGATATCAGATGAGTGGAAGTGTAGAGCTTGAGTAATCTCTTCTGGCTTTGGGTCTCTTTCTGTACCGTTGAAAGGTAGTTGACTGAGAATGGGAATCCTCAAGAGTTGGGAGAACTCTTCCAAAGTAGGCACAAGTTGATAGTCGGGAAATGTGAAGCAATGGTGTAAAGAATCAAAGAATTGAAAAAGCACTTTCATCATGTCCTCATCTGTGTTGGAGGTGACCAAGTTGAGTAGGGGACCATGTATCTCGGTGAATGGAGAGTTTTTAGGGATCCTTGAAACTAGCTCCTTAAGTTGTGGAGGGATTCTCACGAGGTTTACTTGAATAGTTTTCCTGCGAAGTGAATCCATATCCTACAAAACAAGAGCAAAGATGAATCCCAAAATCCTTGAGATGGTTAGTGGATGTATATGATGTTCATGATGTTCATGATGTTATGTACAAGTATGCATATACAAACAAAGCAAACAAATCCTTAGGTTTAGGCTTGCATGAAGTTTTATAGGTAAGTACCCTCTTGAGGTTTAGTTAGCTCAAACCTATCCTAGTAATAGTAATCGGGTTCTAAGGAACTCAATATCACTGTTTTTTTTCCTTGGTCATTGTTTCAGCACAAGCCTCTTTAATAGCGACCAAAATATTCCAAGAAACCAAACTTCAATGAGTGTAGTATCGAGTATCTAGCAACTTCGAACTGCACCAAAGCCGGTCATCTCACTACATCCTAAAGGCCAAGTTGGTCAAGAAAAGGTTCTAGAAGTTCATTAGTGCTTTATGACATCACTCAGCGGCCCTGTATTCTCTTTGATTAACTCAAAGGCTATCGGTACCCACAAATATGTCGCACTAACATAGCTATTTCTTAGACCATGTCGGTATACCTCACACAGTTTCCATAACATATTGCTACTTACCTATAATGTATCCCAAATCCGGGTAGAGGATTCAAACCCAAACAAAGAACCATAATGTAAAGCATACAAGTCAAACAATGTAAGCAAATAAATGTGATTTATCCCTAAGGTAACCCCACTTTTTAAAATTTCCCGAGCAGAGTCGCCAATTCTGTGATACGGTGAGAAAACTGACTTGAGGTTTTTGCATTTGATCGCAAATGTTGCGGTTTAGCAAGAGTCGCCACTGACTTTTCTTTTATCTAAAAGGAAAGGTGAAAAAGCATAGGAAAGACCTTTGAGATTGTTTCTTGAGTTCGGGGGGTAGATTATGAAAAGGGAAGGTATTAGCACCCTTTTCATCCATGGTTATCCATGGGCTCTTAGTTACTTGCTAGATCACTTGCTTTTGTTTGAAATTGTGCTTTGTGTGGTTTTTTTGAAAGTATTTTGTAAAGAGGCCATTATTTAGGCAATCTTTGTAATGATTATCGTTCGTAATAATGTATACAAAGATGTTTGATCTTTTGAAAATGTTTTCAATTTTGTAAGATGTTTTGAAAGTGGATGTGATTGTTTTGAAAATAGAAAGGATGTTTGTTTTGAAATAGAGAAAGTAATTAGGAGCAATCTACCTACTCAAGTGTTTTTCTTGTTCTTTTCCTTTTCCTTTGACATTGTTTTCTTACCATTGATTTGGTAAGACCCTATCTTTGGATGTAAATGGGACGGGTGCGGGTCATCGTATAACCATGATTAGCAATATTGCAAGGTATCTTAGCATTTTTTGAGGGACTAAGATCATTTTGTAAGGCAACTTTGAATAGCATCATCGAGGGACTATGATCTTATATTTGTTTGTTTTTGCCAAGATACTTTACATGCGTAATATGACCATTTTGTATAAGGCAACCAAGTGGAGTAACCCTAGGGGTGCTTGTGTGAAAGTGTGTCATTTTCATGCTTGATTTTGTCTTGAATTAGGGTTTTCTATTTGATTGATTTTTTATCTTCCCATACAAAACCCTAATTACTAGCATGTTATATAAAAGCGATAAATTGCGAAATTTAAAGTTACTACGCTATTACAACACTTGTGGGAGGGGGTACACAATTTATGAATGGGGATTGCAATAATATAAAACTAATTAATCTATTACAACCAAATTGAATTTATACAAGAATTGAAATATACAAGATGAATTAAATATGCAAGAATATGTGTATGCAAAGAAGATTTTTGTTTGGTTTTTTATGTGAAAAAGTTTTGACCTAAGCCTAATTAGAGAAAAATAAATAAATCAAAATTAAATTAACTTAAATCAATTAAGAAAAGAAAATAATTAAGAAAAGATTTTTTTGAATAAAACCCTAATTCTATTTGATTAAAAGAAAATAAGTTTTTTAAGAAAAAGTATTTTTGTATTTTTTTTGTCTTGAAAATAACATATGGCATTATGAGATATTTTTGGTCTTTTTTATATTAAAATAATTTATTTAATGGGTATGAAGAAAAAATAAATATTAACCTAGTTCTAATTTAATTTACAAGGTTATTTAATAAAAATAGATAATATATAACTAAATAAAAATATTTTGTGAGAAAAATAAAATAAAATAAGCCAAAATATCATTTTTATATTTTTTATGATTTTTAATATTAAGAAAAATATATTTAAGAAAATAAAATGAGAATAAAATAAATAAATAAAATGATAATGGGCCAAGGGTGTCACAAGTAAGCAGGGTGCATGATGTTAGCAAAAAACCATAGGCCCATGAAGTAGAGGCCCAGCGCTGCAAGAGACCAAAAAAATGGGAAAAAGTGAGAAAAATGCAAAAGGCAGCGCGCTGAGGCTCGAACACGTGACCTCTAGCAATTACGCGCGCTGCCTTACCACTGGGGTGGTTGTACATCTGTTTATATAAACAAACCACAAATATATATTAGAAACTACTTCCTGGAGGCAACTTCATCTTCAACCTTGAGCCATGGCCGGACCACCTGTATCTTCCTCATTTCTCCATAAAAATGGAAAGTTCAAACATGAAAATTGTGGGGTTTCTTCCCACGAGTTCAAACACATAACTTATGTAAACTAAAAGTCAAAGATAAAAACTAATTTTACTGGCCCTAATTTGAAACCTAACTTTTACAGAAAATTCAAATCCAAAATTCTCTATACACAGTTAATATAAATGGAAACCATGAACATGGTTAGCTTTAGAGCAAGGATGTCTACATCTTGTTTTCAAAAATCAGGATCAAATGATGCTTGTATGAAGAGATAGAAGTTTGATTTTTTACCTCTTGCAGCTGGAATCGTGAATGGAGTTTGAGCAAGTTTTGAGAAGGCCTGAGGATCGGTTTAGCTTGCCTGGACCTCCCTGAGTGTATTCCAACCCTTACTTTGTCTTGAAAGTCCCTGAATCTCTCTACTCAAATCAACCTGTAAGCTTGATATTTGAAAATGGTGGATGGTGATGGATGAGTTATAGTGAGGGAACAAGGGCCTGGATCACTTTGATATGATGTATATTAAGTGTTTGGGTGGTTAAAACTTAATACGCACGAGTGGATTTGGAGATGGCTATGTGAGGTTCAAAACTGTCAAGTTATGGCAGATTCTAGGTTGCAAAGTGTTTGGGAGTGTTTTTTAGTCTTAGCCCTTTTTTTCTCAACTTGTAAATAGTGTGTCTACTTATAAGCAAAAGGTCTTAAGTCTTGTAACAACTCAGATTTCAAGAACTCACATGTTTTGCTTGGTTACTTGTTTTTGAAGCAAGGCTAGCAAGCATGGTTTCAAGGTGTAGTACCCAGCTTGTAGGGGGGTTGATACCTTTAAACATACTTGTTCTGATTTAGTGTAGTGTGTTTGGGTAGAAAAAACAAGTGCAAGGCTCAATGCAAGCTGACTTTGCATAAAGCTTGCTTTTCCAAAATGGCAATGTTGCCTTTCTCCCAAAATGGAATTATTCTTGTACAATGCATTCAATGCTTGGATTAAAGCTTCCAACAGTTGTGAAAACATTTAATTATGGAGTTAAAGTTAAGTTAGAAGCCTGAAAAGTAGGATTTGTTCAGCATGCTTGAGGGTTGGATCCAATGTTCTTCACAAAATGGCTTGAAATCCAAGTGATAAATCACCAACTTCATCTCTTCGATTCTCCCTACTAAAGAATGATCTCAAGGAGTTATTTGACATTTTGGAGAGCTTGCAATGTGCTCTATAACTCATCTTTGAATTTATTTTTAAAATTCCTCCTGGAACCATGTGAAAAATTGCCATGAAGTTAGGTCAAAAATTTGCCTAACTAGGGCAAAATTTCACTAAGTTATTTTTAGTTCATGAGCATGCATTCACAAAATTATATCTTGAGTTCCAAGAATTTTTAGGAGAAATTGTGTGAAGAAAAGTTGTATATTTCATGGAGATCTACAACTTTCATGTTGGAAGTTTTCTTTGAATCACTTTGCATCATGGTGAAAATTTGGCTCAAAGTTATGAAAAAATAAGAAATTTTCTATACTTAGAAAAATTTCTAAGTTAAGAAATTTCATCTTTTCAACACAAAATCTTGAATTCTTGATTTCTTGATGAACAAGTTTCATATTTTGACATGTTTTGATGAATTATAATCTTTGGCATTTGATTTTGACCAAAAAGTCAAAGTTTGACTTTTCAGTATACAATTGACTTTTGCTTAGTTGACTGAAAAATTCATCTGTCAATCCAATGGACTTGTAGTGTTTTGAACCATGTCATTAGGTAAAAGTGATGCAATTAGACTCTTGAGATCATGCCTTATCCCAATTGATCATTTTCTAGGTCAAAAAAATCAGAAATTGCCCTCTCCCAATCAAAACCCTAATTTTGACCATTTTGCCCTTTTGATGATATGATCAAATTTCTTGAGGAGTTGTGGTCCAAACTTGATCAAATGACACATATGGGCTTAAAATGTTGATGTGTATAAAAAATTATTAAGTTTGACTATAAATTGGCCATGGTTTACTTTTTCCCCAATCAAGCTGATTTTTAGGTCAACTGTTCAATTGACTGATCAAAAGTGTGATCCAAGGCTTGAAACTTAGCATGAGTAATCTTGGGAGTCCATAATGATCCTTGAGAGTAATATGGAGCATTGATAGTCCAAAAATCATTGTGCAATCTCAAACCCTAATTTTCAGTCATCAGTGCTTGAGGAGGTGTCTTGAGCTGATCAAATCCTGGTGCAGTCTTGATCCAAAGGAGATCTTGTGAAAACCCTTGATAAGTGAGAGGGAAAATTTTGGGGTACAACACAGGTTATTATGGATAACAAGGTAATTGGACCAAGATCTTTTAGAGATCTTGTTTTTGTTAGCATTTAAAGTCTGTACACTAATAAAGGTAATTATCATTTGATAGTCCGTTCTAACCAAAATGCTTGTATCAAAGTTATCAAAATAGTGGAAGATCATGATTATTTTTCCAATAGTTTTTAACACCGTTGAAGATCATAGTAGGAAAAGCGAGGATGAACGTTGAACCATTATATATCTCTATGTATTTTTTCTTCTTCTCCTATCTCTTCTAATTTTCTAGTATTCATTAACTTTTTTATTGCATTAAGTGAATTATTGCATTGATGGTATGCAATATAGGTTAGCCCATGCTTAAGGAGATTTAATGTATAAGCTTAGGTCTATGGTGTATCAATTTATTGAATTATCATGAATAAAACTATTTAAGGTGTAAGGAAAACACAAGAAAGAGGGGGTTTGAATTGGGTTTTCCTTTCTTGATAAACTTTCGCTTTTAAGCATTGTTTGTTAAACAACGCTTCTGGATATTGCTTCTAAGCAATGCTTCTAATTAAGTTATTAAAACATAAACTATTAGGCATAAGCAAAAGTAAAGAACACGTGATATATCCTAGTTCACTTGAGAAACCCCCAAGCTAGCCCAGCTCACCCTTCCAAGGTGATTTCGCCTTGAACTTAAGGACTTAATCCATTATAACCAATCTGATTCCAATCATACGGGAAACCTCCGATGACTAACATCCAATGATGCATTCAGTCTAAACTGGATATAATGTTCATTGACCCAATAGAATCTGATCCCTAAGAATATCCTACCAGGATTTCCTTTCAATGATATCTATCAGTGATCTCACAAGGTTGACCTTCACTCAATCCCCTTTGAGATATAACTACCATTGACCCAATATAATCCACTACCAGAATTTCATAATGACCTTCACTCACTATCTTCTTGAGGACAAACCTTCACTCAGCCTCTCAAGGTATCATTAATCAACTTTTTGACTTAAATTTATTTACAATAAAATGCTTCTACACAAGTTGGATGTAAAATAATTTAAGTATACATCAGAAGATCCTAATACACACTAAAAATGTTACATTGTATTGTAGCATCAATGTTCGATCTCCTTTTCTTCAAGTAGCTTCTTCACGGACAACAACCCAAAGTACTTGAATCATTGAAGTCTTCTTCTTCATAAGCTTTTAGAAGCTTTGTTGATCTTGATGTAGTAAAGAGAAAAAATTATTCATCTTGATTCACCTTAGAACATTCTGGACAGCAGCCCTTGTTCTATTTTCTTCAATGATCACTTTAGAGCACAACATTTATGTTGTGTATTTGTAACTCGAGCTTTCATGATCATCTTCATTATCTTCTGCATCTTAGCAAGATTTTTGCAGCATATGAAATTAAGCACATTGTGAATCAATGATTTCATTGTACTAATTACCAACATAATTGAATAATCAGTTTGATAACAGTTGTTCTTGTTGTTGTTATAGTGGTTGATAGCTTTTTGGTTGTGTTCCAATAATGCCAGCTTTCATTTTAACATTGAACACCAACAACATTTTAAACGTACGATTATTTTCTTATATAGCCAAGAAAAATAAGGTCGTTATCTATTTGAGGAAGAGTCATTACAAAAAGTACTGCTACGTCCATTTCTCTTTCACATTTCAAGATAATGGAGAGGTAGTGGAATAAGGCTTTTTAGTACTGTGTACTATTATACCATGTTAACATTATATTCTTTCCTCCTACACTTAGAAGGCTTCTGCGATCATGAGTTTAAAAGCCATAATATAACATAAGGTCTTCAGAACTTCAAGTCTTCAGAGTCTCCAGAATTGCGTCTTTAGAGTCTTCAGTACTTGGTCGTGAGAATCCGTTATAGAGAACCTTAGATCAGAAGAGCTTCAAGTTTTCAGAGTCTTAAGAGTTGCATCTTTAGATTCTTCAGCACTTGGTCTTGAGAACCCGTTGTAGAGAACCTTGGATCATAAGAGCTTCAAGTCTTCAGAGTCTTAAGAAATGCTTCTTTAGAATCTTTAGCACCTGGTTCTTTAAGAATCATTTTAAGAATCTTCTTATTAGAAACACAAGTCTTCAGCATCTGGACTTCAATAGAAACTTTGTCTTCAGATCTTTTAACTTTGTCTTCTTGAAACAGGTTGTCTATTTAGAAACTAACTTTTTAGCATCTGGACTTCAGTAGAAACCTTATCTTCAAACCTTCTAACTTTGTTTCTTTGGAACACACTGTATTTAGAAACTTGAGTCTTTAGCATCCGAACTTTAAGTTGAGCTTTAAGTCTTCAGATCTTCTGACTGATTTCTTTAGAATATGTGTCTTCATATCAGAGATAACACTTCAGAGCCTTCTGAATGTTTTGTTACAATTCAAGAGAACTTGTGTATCACAAAAACAAAATTAATTCTCTTTTAATGTCTTAGTTACGCCATTCAACAGAAGCAAAACATGTTTGTTAAGTACTCAACAATAACAAACATTAGAGTATCAAAATTATTCATACAAACATACTAATTTATTATCATCAAAACTCAGAGTTAATATTGCAGAACCAAATCTTGTTCTTACAATCTCCCGCTCTTTGATGATGACAAAACTATGTATTTTGAAGATACAATTTTGTTCTTATAATCAGAAAAAGTGAAAATAGAAAGGTAAGGAATACTTATCCTTTTTATGATACTCCCCCTGAGTCAATGGATTGATGAAGATCAAATATCCTAACTCTGAACCATTTGAGTAGAACTCCCCCTAGTTCCCATAGATCAGATATTGAGATCTTTAGAGTCTTGACTATGGATGCCAATAATTGAGATCTTTAGAGTCTTGACTATGGATGCCAATAATTGAGATCTTGATATTTTAGACAACTCCAACTTCTTATTTGCTCAGTTCTTCTGGGTGACATTCTTTCATTTTTGACCTGTCTTAGAATTCCCAGTGAACTTGTTCAAAGTTCCTCGGTTAATCATCAACAATCAAACAAGCGTTAGCGGTAAATGTACATTTTATATAATTTCTTTTTTGATTCTTCAAAATTATTATACTTCTCCCCCTTTTTGACATCATCAAAAAGATAACTATTCGTGAAAACATAAAAAGCCAACATAAATAATTTTTAAAATAGTCACATAATCAGAAGAACACAAGCATATTTTTATAGTTTAGAAGCAAAACGAAAGAGAAAATCCTAGAGCCTAAGGTTCAGGAGCAGGAGCATAAATCTTTTGTAGAATCAGCTGTAGCATGTTCTGAACTTTTTCATTGACAACCTTTTTCTCAATGATGCTTTCCCTGAACACCTGTTGTTCTCCTCTAATCTCACCAATTATGTTTTCCATATGCAAAATGTTAGGATCAAAATATGAAGCAACCAGGGCATGTTCTTTAGCCTTAGTATCTTCTTCTACCAATCTGTCTTCTTCAACTTTTCTGGCTTCTTTTGCCTCTTGAGCCTTAAGCCTGGCTTCCTCTGCTTCTTTTAGCGCTTTAGCTTTTTCTTCTCTTTATTTTGAAGCAAGTAGTTTAAAAATTATGACTCTGTTGTACCCCAAATTTTTCCCTCTCATTTTACTCAACACATGCCTATTGAGATCCTCAACTTGCCCCAAGGATGCCCAAGAATTTATCAGACAAATTCTCATCCTAAGGCAATGAACCCCCAGCTAGGGTTTCCATTTTCATCAAGATGTTTGAGCTTCAATGGTATACAACTCTTCCCATGGTCCTAACATGTCCTCAAGATTATCCATGCCAAGTTTTATGCTTTTCTCAATAAGTTTGCTCAGACAATTGCTCAAGTATTGGAAAATCAACTGTGTTAGGTCAAAAGTCAACTGTGACCTATATACAGTCAAACTTCAAGAGTTTTAGTCAACATCAACATTTTAAAGTGATATCAATCATTTTATCAAGGGTTGATCATGATTCCTCAATAAATTCTCCTAATTCATCAGAAGTCAAAAGCTGTAAATTAGGGTTTCTATAGAAAAAGTCAACCAAACTTTGACCAGGAATAACTTTCTCATACTTTATTAGAAATTTTTCCACAAAGGCTCATTTTAAATAGAATCCAATTCTCTACAACTTCTCTTCATCCCTCAAGTCCATGAAATGCACCATTTGAAAGATACAAGCTTATACATTTTAGGTCATTTTCAGAAAGTCAACAAAAGACACCTTTTGTCAAGACCATTTACATCAAGATAAAATCTTCAAATGCAAAATTGATAAAACGAGGGATTGAATTAGACATCTTGGGCTTTCCAAAAAGTCAAAGATCATCATCATGATATAAAAATTGAGCAAGTTATGGCTTTCCCAAGTTGGGAAAATTTGGGAATTTTCAAGAATTATGCATTAAGCAAATTTGAAGTTTTAAGGCAAGGGCTAAATTTATTGGACTTCAAGCATCTTCCTAAGCTTATAGAGGACCTATAAAATTATTCTTGCCATGCCTTGAATTTTCTAACTATTTTATTCATATTTCTTTTAATTTATTTCAAATAAATATAAAATAAAATGTATAAAATAATTAGAAGTAGGCTTTGGCATGTGGGCTAATGCTTTGGACATCCATAAGGCCCAAGAATTCATGAAAGCATGTCCACATTCATTAAAATTTGAAAAAAGACAAGAATCCCATGTATCTTGCCAAAATTCAAATTCTCATTCATGGCCTTGAAACACATGTTTATGGCCATTTTATTCCTTGCTTTCTTGTCCCCTCCATCTTCACTATATATACAATACACTAGCAAGCTTCATATGGATGAAGCAGCCTCCAGCCTCTTTCAGCCCATTTCAAGTCCTCCATCAGCATCCTGAGCTTCCCAGGAGCACCTACTACCCTTCATTCAAGCTTCCTCGCGCCCAAAAGTGCTCAACCAAATCTCAACCAAGATTTAGTGTAGCCAGGCTATGCACACGCATCATGTAGCATCAAATATACACCTTTCAATGTCAACGCAGTCAGATCCAAGAGCTTCAACGTGAGATTCAACATACGCCCTCAGGGCTTCTCCTCACTGGATCCCAATACAGCCTTTGGGTTCCCTCACTCTTGGGCCTATCGTTTTTTCAAATCGGCACCCCCCATTTAATTTTGCTATCCGGGCCCATTTAATTTTTCTTTATTTTGTTTTATTATTTATTTCTTTTACTTTGTTTATCATTAATCAAACACTAAAATAAATCACAAAAAAACTTAGGACTAATTTTTCCTTAATTAAATAATTAATTTATTTAATTGATTAATTAATTAAATTTTAACTATTTTCTTTAATTTAAAATAAAATAGAACTTAGGATTTAATTTAGATTTAATTACTTTCTTTTCATAATAATAAAAACTAAAAAGAATTTAGACTATTTTTCTTGATTACTTTGATCTTCTAATTATACTTTAGGATAATTAACTTAATTATTTTCTTAGATAAAAAACAAACAAATAAGCAAAAAGATTTTCTTACTAAGTTGATAGACGTATTTTTAACTTCCGCGCGCATAATTTATTTTTGCAATTTCTATTTATTATTGTACCTGTATACTGGATGTAATAACTAATTAGGATCCTTTCATTGCTTTATTTTATTTTTTCCCCAATTGCTTTGGACATTGTAAATACCCCATCCCCGAAGCCGTGTAATAGTGTAGGTTTATCTTCCGCACTTTAAATTTATGCAAAATATTAATTGTTAGTAATTAGGCTTGTATTGAAAGATTGGAAACAAAAAATGTTAGAAAACCTAACGGTGCAAGATAAATAACTGAATTATACACACCTTGCACATGCTCACCCCTTGGATATCTCCCACTTCAGTTGTCTCGGAAATACGGTCACTATTCTCGAACGTGAGAATTCTTAGTGACTGTCCTCTAATTCAGAGATCGCAAGTCCCTTTTGAAGGTTGTCTCGGTAAAACAAAATGCAATCTTAGAACTTTAGGACAGTTACTAATATGTTTTGCCTTGTTGCCTTAAGTGACTATAATCGTCCCTTTTGATTGTCCCTTTAAACTCCAACGATGGAGCTACCTACTCCTTAATAGTAGGATAGCGTTGTCTAAAGGAAATAAGAAAACAAACAACCTTTTTCGAGTAGGTAGAAACTTTTAAGTACTTGCTCAAAACAATCAATTTTTCACACTTACACTTTCAAACATTTTTCAAACAAAGTTTTCAAAAATGCTTTATCACACTCTTGAGGACTGATATAAGGGTTACCATAAAGTGAAACGCCGCACTAAGACATCTTTAAAACTTTTCAAAACACACACAAAAGCAATTTAAAAATGAGCAAGTACCTAAGAGCCTGTGGAAAACCATGGATAGAAAGGGTGCTAACACCTTACCTTTCTATAATCTACCCCCTGTACTCAGAAACATCTCGAAAAAGGTTTTTTTTGTTCTTTTTCACTTTTCCTTTGTTGGATAAAATAAAAAATGGTGGCGACTCTTGCTTACCGCGACATTTGCGAACACAAATGCAAAACCAGTATTAACAGTCAGTTCTGCCACCGTATCACAGACTCTTTCTCTTGTTTCTTTTCTTTCATTTACCATTTGAACATCCCAAACTTTGGATGCTTCATAAAAAGAATTCATTCTTTCAACTTCAAAAGACATCCACTTCTGAAACTTCTTCCAAGAACCATCCATGTCCTAAGGCTCAGTACTTGTACTTGCCTCTATCCTTAACTTCGAAACTCTTTTCATAGCTTTAGTTCTAAAAATGTTAATGCATTCATCCAAGGGTTTAGGAACAGATTTTTCATAGACAACTATGGATAGGTCCTTTTCCGAAGGAATGAATTCAGAAGTTATAGGTTCAGTTTGGTTTAGTTAGATCGAAAAGATCACACATAGAACGAGATTTAGTTGTTGGATTTTCAAGGGCTTCAAGATCATCAGAGATTGTTCTCTCAGACATTTCAGGAACAAAATTTGTTTGTAGGTCGTGATTTTGAAAGTTTTTCAGTGATTGATGGTGATGAAAGGCATTGTGGAGATTTTGACAAGGATCAGAAACAATAGGAATTTCTAATGAAGGTTAAGATGTGATAATTTATGATAACAATGAGACAATTGGGGAAGAAAAGGTAGAGATGGGTTGAGATGGTATGTGTCTAGATATGAATGAGCATAGGTTAGAAACGTGTGTGGTTGATGAGGTCGCAAGGTCGGAAGTGGTTATGGTGTTTAGGGTAGAGGCAGTTGTTTTTGTAGGTAACATTGTAAAGACAGTTTCAGAATCAAAGTTTTCCGTGGTTAATGGAGCATGATTAGAAACAGGAATAAATGTGGTGGATGGTGGAATAGAAAAATAATTGAAATTATCAGACAGAGGAATGGTGGTTGTTAGTTGATATACATAAATTGTTTAAAATGATGGTGTAAAGGAAATAGGTGAAAAAGGAATAGAAGTAGTAACAAAGTTAGAAACAATTGTAGTTCTGGTTGATGGTGAAAAAGGATTAATTTGTGCAGTGGAGGTTGTGGATGAACATACATTAACAATGTTAGAAGAAGACAATGAAATTATTAGAGAAGTATGAGCAGCAGACTTACTAGTTATTATTGAAGTTTCATTTCCCATAATGGCATCTTCCAGAAAGCCAAACTTCTTTTTATTTTTCTTTTTCTTCTCTGGTTCAGAAGCATCTGAGCTTCTATTTCTTTTACCAACAGAACAGTCAACACCCTCAACAGGAAAATATGAGTAATTAAATTTTGACATATCATATCCTTCTTGTTGCATCATTAGAACGTATGCAGCAACACTTAATACATGATCTTGATTGGATAACAGAGGATAGTTCACAGGAATTCTTTTGTGGTGATAACTCTCAGATGGTTCAATCAGAGGATTTACCTTGAGTTCTTCAATCAACCTCATATTTCTCAATGTTTTCCCATTAAACAAATCTTCAATGCTTGGAGTTAGATCATCTTTATAGTTGGATTCTTTAATCAAAGACCTTACCAAGCCATTTTCAACAAAAATATCAGTTAGAAGATGTCCACGAGGAATATTGGAAGATACCTTTTTGTTGGGAAGTGCGGTGGTTCTGGACTTTCTAATAGAATCCCTCAGATAATTAAATAGAATGAAGGGAAGATTAATCATCTATTTGGATAGCAGAAAGTACAGCATGAACTTCTGATTGATGTTGAAATAATCAGAGGAGCTTGAAGGAGGTCTAGGGTTTATGCAGCCCAAAATAATCTTATGCCACACTCTAAGATTATCATAAAATCCTTGCTTTAGTACTTGGATTTCTCAGCAGAGAAATTCGTAAAACAGTAGTTGATCTAGAGATTTATTTGCACCCTTTTTCTTATTGTCCAATCCATACACATGTTTTCCTTTGAAAAATGTAAATCCCAATAGTTTCACAATGGACTCTTCAGTGATAATGATTCTCTGTCCAATAACATCTAGAACAATATGAAAGTCATCACAATCAGCATTTTTCCAGAAATCTATCACTAGGCACCTCATAGACAGGACCATGAAGCCTTTGAAAATATTTTTCCCATCCTTGAGATTTTAATTCTTCTTTTAAGTCACACCATTTGCAGCGAGATTGCCAAAATCAACCATTAATTCCTTAAGAACAATCAACTCCGCTGGTTTTAAGTTGCAATGAACTTGAGAATTTTTCTGCGTAATGTGATTGACATCAACAGGATTTGCAGAATATGAAGGAAGCATAATTGATGAAGATAGAGCGATGGTTGATGAAGATGGAGTTGTTGAACTCGTACTTTGTTCCACTTCTTTTGCAAACTCAATGACAACTTGTTGATGAGGAGTCATCATTGTTGGAGAGAGATGAAAAATGATGGAGGTTTGTTGAAGAATTCATAAAGCTTGTTGAACGTTTGAGAGAAAAAAAGGTTTAGGGTTTCTACTGTGTGGGAGTGAAGTGAACATGTAAGATTTATAGTGTTTGAGAGGTGAGATAAAATATAGTTAAACATAATAATTAGAAACATTAAATGAAAGTAATAATTATGATATCAATCAATTCCAAGAAATATGCACACTACTCATTGCATAGCTTAGGTAGCGTGTAATGATTAAGAATAATCAAGGGTTATGCATGTTAATCACTTCGTCTAACTAAGTGACACGAGAAATATACTCAGGGTCTGGATAACCAAAGGCTTCCATCTGAATAGAGATATTTCTGACTGAAATATCTTCTAATAACTGAGTCTATAAAATAAAATAAGCAGAAGTATAATAAGTAAAGAGAATGAGAGAAATGATATTGTCATATCCTTGAAGATCTTCCATCTGTCTTTAACTTTAGCTTTCTATTAGATACAACTTCTAATCAACTTCTTTATTCTTATAATTTCTTCAGAGCGGTCTTTCAGAGGTTCTGAATTATCTTCATATTGATTCCTCTTATTTCTTTGAGTATTCTCAGTTTTATGATTTGAGAAGAATAACCTTCTTCTGAACTCTAATCTCTAATATAAGAGCTAGGATCAATCTTCTCTTTAGATGATCTCATTCTTCTTATGTTTAGAATCACCCATCTGACTTCTTGAGAATAATCCTTAGAGTACAAATATTCTGATCCTTTATTATCAGAACATTAATCTGTTTGTCAAACTTCCTTTAAACAAAAGCTTTTTTTTTAGAAGGTCAACATTTCATAAACTTCTGAGAAGCTATATGCTAGAGAGAATCAACTGTAACTGCCTAACGTCTTCTGAATTTTTTGATTCCTTGAACAAATTTCAAAATCTGTTCTAATACAAATATGATCAAAATTTGACGATTTTAACTGACAATCTTGTTCTTGCAATACTGAATTAACTTATTTAGAGTTAGCCTTTCATCATACTTCTCATGAGTCAATGAGCGTTCTTTTATCATCAATGTATGGTATTCTACAAAGTCTCATGTTGTACCCTAAAATTTTCCCTCCCATTTTTATTCAAGGCATACTCATTAAGGTCCCAAATTGCTCAAGGTTGACCAAGAATTGATCAGATAAATTCTCCTCCTAAGCAATGGCCTTTCAACTAATTTCACTTTTCACCAAGATGTGTGATTTCCAGAGCTTCAAATGATTTCCATGACACCCTATATGCCTCAGCATAATGGCACAACTGAAAGAAAGAAAAGGAGTGTACATGACAAAGTGTACGTCGAAGGCTGAAAATATGCCTAAGGGCTTTTGGGTCGAAGCAGCTTCGACTGCAGTATGCAGGATAATTTAATGCCCAAAGAAACACTATGATCGAAGGACGGCTAGTTATAATTAAAGCGTAAGAAGACTTTTATGAATCCTTAGATTGGGAGAGCTGGTAATGAGCACCATCGAAAGGTTCATTTTCGAACATGGAGATGTAAGACATTCAAAGCGTTACAAGGAAGACACCTTTCGCTTGACATGTTGCTTGAATGGGCGCCTCAAAAAGAAGAATATTTGGAATTCAAAAATCTCTTATCTTACCTGAAGAAACACGCGGAAATATATTGGTTCGAAGGACATGCTATCTTCAAGCATGGCGTGATCGAAGGACAGTTAGAGATGAATCAACCAAATATGAGTCATCTTAGAGTTTTGGGGATCAATGTGTTTCAGGCATGTGCCTGAATAGGCAAGGAAGGAGTTGGGTATTAAAAGTAAAGGCTTGTTGCTCATAAGTCATCCTTCGATTGGTGCATATAAGCTATATTCACCAATCGAAGGTGAACTGGTGATCAGAAAGAAAGATATTTTTGTAGACATAAGCAAAGGGTGGGAGTTGGAATCAAAGAGCCACTTGCACAACTACATTTTAAGTAGATGACAAAACGAAGCTTCGATAGACCAAGAGGAAAAGGTGTTCGAATTGAAGGAAACGAAATCAAAAGAAACAAGAACTGTTTGATTGGGCTAATTGGATAGTTTTCAGATCAAGCAACTAAGGTAGATAGTGGCTCAATTGGAGAAGCCACAATGATGAGGCCTTGGACCTTTCAAATTGGAACTTAGAACCATCAAAGAAAAAAACTTGGGAGCATTTGAAAAGTCAATATGTGGGAGTGAAACCTGACCAGGTTCACTCAAAAACCCAAGATGGTAGAAAATCATCAATAATGGCAACCTTTTTAGACTTTCGATTCTGCCTTCAAAGCCATGGTTAATGGTTGATTCTTGTTGTTCTCATTCATCACTGCACCCTTATAATTACAGAGCTAAAGCGCAAGCAAAAGAGGACAAACACACATTTCCTATACACAACGAATTGCCTACACGTACAGATTGCCTCACTAAAAACTCCACAAAACCTTGAAGTTGTTTCAAATTTTCGGAACTCAATGCAGGCGCCTACAATTTGATTCTACCCATTTCCATCCAAACCAAGCATTGCAATCATCTCTGTAAGGTTCATAGGGTAAGAATGGGTCTTTATTGACAACAAAGCTATTAAAAACACACGCTATGCATCGCTGGTTCCAATAATCATGTGAATTCGTATCTGTATTTTTATGTGTTTCAGTGCATATTATCCATATTATTATGTTGTTGAGATCCAAATATGTAGGTTTGAGCCATTAGATGAACCCTCATACTTCCTGAACCATGAATCATCATGTTCATGCATATTTATGCTTGACTGAAGGTGGCGGATTTGCATTCAATATTTTATTGCAGTTTATCATATAATCATTATTTTGTGTTTGGATCAATAAATGAACAAACAACTTAGATGGTAAAGGGGAACGTGTGTAGTGGAAAGGGTTTGGGTTTGATTCCCAGGTCGTATATTATGTTTTTTCTAACAACTATCTTCTAGATCCAGTGTGATGCGTTTCAAACACTTCACATGCGCCTTCAAGCTCCTGCCAATGGATGACAAGGAGTTCAGATCCAGTACCATCCACAGGCAATCCATCATACACTATCAACAACCTCTCTCGTTGGATCGAAAGGCACCCCCTCCTTGGATTGAAGGAGAACCTCCTTCCTTGGATCGAAAGGCACCCCCCCCCCCTCCTTGGATTGAAGGACAACCTCCTTCCTTGGATCGAAAGGCAGCCTCCCTCATTAGATCAGAAGGCAACATGGGCCTCTTCCTTGATTTGGCCCTGTGTTTTTAAACTTACACCCCCTATTTCTATTTGCTGTTCTGGCCCATTTGTACTTTTATTTTGTTTTATTTATTTCTTTTAATGGCTTTACTATTTTTTTAACCAACATTAAATAAAAAACATCACAAAAAATATTAGGTTAGCATTTTCTCAAATGAATTAATTAATTAATTAATGACTTTAACACTTTCTTAAAATTAAAATTAAGTCTAGACTTATATTTTTATTCTCTTTTATTAAACAAAAAACAAACAAAAAGATTTTTTCCTTTTAGTTTTAGACGTTATCTTCAATTTGCACGCATTTAGTTACTTTTTCATTATTATTATTGTATCTGCTTCCCAATTTGTAATAGAATAACTAGGACTTTCTACTTTATTTCTCTTTCCCAATTTTGGGTATGTAATTAATCCCCCTCCCTGAAGCCATGTAATAGCGTAGGATTTAATTTCTCCACTTTATATTGCCTGTACATATATTAACTATTTAGATGTATGGTAATAAGATTGCATGACAAGAGCTTAAAAATAAACTCTAGCAAACCTAACACAAGACAAATAACTGAATACAACACACTTTCATATGCGCACCTCTAGGGTACCCTCACTTTGGTTACCTTCAGAAAAAAAATAGTTACAACTCTTGAAACGTGAGAGATTTAGTAGCTACCCTCTGATTTAAAGATAAAAAATGACCCTCTCGATGTTGCCTCGATAAAAATGATCTTAAAACCCTAGGGTAGTTACTAAATTTTCTTGCCCAGTTGCCTTTGTAACTGTATAAACGTCCCTTCGAATGTCCTTCAAACATCCAACAAATAGATTTACCTACTTACTAATAGTAGGATAGAATTGTCTAGGGGAAAAGAGGAAAAGAACGACCCTTTCGAGTAAAGTAGATAGCTGATTAGATCCTTGCTAAAAAAAAACTTTTACACATCCACAAACTTCTTTCAAAAAACATTTTCAAAACGCCTTATCAACACTCTTGAGGACTGATACAAGAGTTATCATAAAGCAAGCTGCCTTACTACTGGCATTTCAAAATACTTTTCAAAAACACATAAAACACAAAGTATTACAAAATGAGCTAAGCATCTAAGAGCCCGTAGAATACTACAGATGGAAAGCGTGATAACACCTTCCCTTTTCATAATCTACCCCCTTACTCAGAAACAAATCTCGAAAGGTGTTTTTATGTTCTTTTCACCCTTTCCTTTGTTGGATAAAAGAAAAGCCGGTGGCGACTCTTGCTTACCGCAATATTTGCGAATACAAATGCAACACCAGTATAACCGTCAGTTCTGCCACCGTATCACAGAATTGGCGACTCTGCTGGGGAAATATAAAAAGTGGGGTTATCTTAGAGCTTAGTTCATTTTAAATTGCTTTACATTGTGTGTTTGCATGCTTTATCTTTTGAGGTCTTGTTTGGTTTGTTACTAAAAGATCTTACACCCATATCTGGGGCACCTTTTAGGTAAGTAGAAATAGATCGTGGGGACTGTGCGGGGTATACTGACACCGTTGAAATGATAGCTATGTTGGTGTGACACATTTGTTGGTACCAGTAGTCCTTGAGTAGTCAAAGAGAATACGGGGCAGCTGCATGGTGTCATGAAGCACCAACTGACCTTAGAACCTTTAATTGAACAACTTGGCCATTAGGAAGTAGTGAGATATACGGCTTTGGTGCAGTTCGAAGTTGGTTGATACTCGATACTACGCTCATTAAGATTGGAATTTTGAGATATTTCGGTCGCCAATAAAGAGGCTTGCACTGAAATAATTCCCAATGAAGAAAGATCAGTGATATTGAGATTCCTTAGAACCTAGTTACTTTCTAGGACAGGTTGAACCAACTAAACTTCAAGAGGGTACTTACCTATGGAATCCATGCAAGCCTAAACCTAAGAACTTGTTTATGTGCTTGTATATATTTGTTTGTACATAACATCATAACATCATAAAATGGCATATCACACTAACCATTTCAAGGATTTTTAGGACTTATCTTTGTGTCTGTTTTGTAGGACATCGCTCCCAATCGCAGAAATACTATCCAAGTCAACATCGTAAGAGTGCCTCCTTAACTCAAAGAGTTGGCATCAAGGGTTCCCGAGAATTCTCCACTCACCAAAATACATGGTCGACTCCTCAATTTGGTGACCTCAAGCCCTGATGAAGACATGGTGAAAGTTCTCTTTTTGTTCTTTGACCCTTTACAGCATTGCTTTATGTTTCCCGATTACCAGTTAGTACCTACCATGGAAGAGTTTTCTCAGTTATTGGGAGTGCCTATTCTAAATCAATTACCCTTAAACGGTATGGAAAGAGACCCAAAACCTGAGGAGATTACTCAAGCTCTGTATTTACAATGGTCCGACATTGTGGCAAATTGGGAAAAAAGAAACGGTGTCAAAGGGTTTCTAGCCAAGTTTTTTTTTGAGAAAGCTCACTATTTTTGTGATACTTTGATTTACAAGACTTTGAAGAGGTGTTGGCCCTTCTCATTTATGGGATGGTATTATTCCCTAATCTGGACCAACTCATAGATGTGAATGCGGTCAAAGTTTTTATGTCTCGTAACCCGGTGCCTACTTTACTTGGAGACATTTTTCACTATTTTCGCACTCGCACAATAAAGAGAAGAGGGACCCTTATGTGTTGCACTCCTCTGTTGGCTAGGTGGTTTATTTTGCACCTACCTCGATCTATTTTGAAAAATTAGTAAGGCATGAGGTGGTCTAATAGGTTGATGTACCTCACGCATTCGGATATACACTGGTGCCCTCGATCTTTGGAAGATGTTACCATCATTGATCGCTATGGGGAATTCCCTAATATCCCTCTCCTAGGCATTAGGGGAGGAATCACTTATAACCCTTGTTTAGCATTGTGATAGTTTGGGTATGCTAGGAGGGATGGTCCTCATAATGAACTGGTTCAAGGAATTTCATTCGACTATGAGAGCGATGTCCAAGGGTATCGTCAGAGGTTCATTCGAGCTTGGGGCATGGTAAACAAAGTGGATAGCAAGACATTGGGGCATAAAAACTCCATCCCTTTGGAGCCTTATCTTAAGTGGGTGCGAGCATGCGCTCAAAATCTCATGATGCCTTACCCCGCCATCCTACCTATCATCATGGAGCCTTTTTCCGAGAGAGATGTACCTCATACTATTCTCCATCCTAACACGCCGACTACTCTCGAGGAGTTGCAAAGATCTTGGATTCAACTTAAAGAGGAACGAGACACCTTTGAAACCCAGTTCTACACAAGCGAGAAGAAGGTTTTGGAGCTTACAAGACAACTTCATGAAGAACATAGTTTGAATGCCTACATTGCACCAAAGAGGATACGCTCATGCGAAGCCTGAGTCCTGTTTGATTTAGGAGTTTTGTTTTATCTTTGTTTCTTCCATTGTAATCCCAAGAGGCATTTTTGTAACCATTTAAACTTATGAATGCTATTAATGTTTGTTCTCTCTTTGTCTAAGCAAATTTAAATATTAAAAGTCCTTGAAAACATTGCATAAGCATATCATGCATATCATTACATAAGCAAGTATTTCAAGACAGGTTTCTTATATTTTTGCTGTTGTTGTACCCCAAAAATTTTCCTCCAATTTTCACACAAGACATACTCCTATAGGTTCTCAATTGCTCAAGGTTGACCAAGAATTGACCAGACAAATTCTCCTCTATAGCGGTATAATCAATGAAGTGTCCACCGAGTGTTTATTCATCCCATATGAAAGGGAAAGGAAAATCATCGAAGAAAAATCTAAAGGGGAAATCAAGGTCTTGCGACCGAGAGATTGGGTAAGGGAGTCGATTACGCAAGGGGAAGGTATTAGCACCCCACATGTCAATAGTACTCTACGGGATCCACTCTCGTTATTCTAATCAAAGGGTGTGTTCAATATAATGCTTAGGGATTATAAACTAAGAGGGAATGCATGCAAAGAAAGGAGAAAGAATGTAGGGAAAATAAAGTTGTACTCGCTTGGGCCCTACCCCAATACCTACATATCCTTTTTGAGGAATCAGAGCTACCGTAGTTCGGCTCATATATTTTGTTTGTTTGTATTTTTTAAATGAACAATGTTGCATTCGATCATTCCACCGCTGCTCGACCTTTGGAGACTTACGGCCTGTAGTGGAAAGGAGCTAACATGCTCTTGGAAGAGAAAAGCCGAATGGCGAAAAGAAATGATTGGTGGGTATTTTTTATTATGAAAAGTATTTTTGTATGCTTAGCATTCTTTGTACATTTTCCAAGAAAAAAGAAGTTTTAGTTTTAAATGCAATGATGCAAAAAGGGGGAGAAAAGAGTCTAAGAGAGACTAGCCTATTTCTAATCTAGTGTTATCTTACAATGGTGGTCCTAAGGTTTGGATTAACAAAAGGTAAACGTCTACCTAATGTTAGAAAACATGGTTTAGAACCTAAGGTCTAACTTGCATCCGAGCGGAGCAAGCACATCCTAAGGGAACATGGTATGTACAAGGATAAAGCAAACTAGCCAGTAACTCGAGAGAGCATACCTAGAATGATCCTGTCTAGGTTAGCATGCCAAAGAAAATCTAATAAAACTATCCTATAGGGAACGTGCACTGAGAGCGAAGTCATGATCTCAATTTCTAAATTGAGTGACTCATCGATCAACAAGAAATAAAGGAAAACGATAAAATCTTATAGGGAGCATGCACTGAGAGCGAAGTCGTGATCTCAATTTCTAAATTGAGTGACTCATCGATCGACAAGAAAGGAAGAAAACACAAGCACAACACATAACAGAAATGAAGTGTGGAATGCCTGCTACAGGTCTTTAAACAACGACTTCGAGCGCACACACTTTATTTCCTACTTCTCGTGCTACCTAGAAAGCAATAAATGTGGAAACATAATTTGGAAGCAGTGTAATACCAAACGAACAATGATGTCCGTAAAAAAATGCAACCAAAATAAAGGAATATGAGATACTTTGTGCGAGCAGGCATCAACAAACAAACAGTCAGAGTTCAAATCCTCAAAGTAAGTGTCAAAACATCATTGATTTGAAAATAAATCACAATCAAAAACTCAAGCGCATCCACATATCTCACAATAAACCTGCATAAGACTCAACTCAACAAACAAGGGTGAATCACAAATCTCGAGTAATCAGATAATCATGATTTAATTCCTAAACTTTAATAATAAAAAATCTAACAAATTTTATTGATTTTATCATTTTTTATCATGTGGAGAAAATTCGAACAAATCTAAACAATTAACAAGATTATTCAAAAGAAGTTGTAAATGAAATAAACTAGGGGGTGCAAGCTAAGATCCAGAAGTGTACTATAGTAAATTGGGCGCAGAGCCCAAGCCCAATAGGTTCAAAATAGTGGTTTTTTCCTTCTTGTGTTCACAAGATATTTGGCTTCAACAAAATGCACAGGCTTCATGGACATGCTGGTAGAAAGCCCATCGTGTGTAATCCAAAGATCCTTTCATTCAAATTTTGTTTTTTTTATGATTATCATAAAAATAATAAGTTATAAGAAGAGGGAAAAAATCAAAACGGGTGTGTTAATAATCCACCAAGACTCTTTAGCTTCCACGTTCAACTCAAACCCTACCTCCTTCGTTCAAAATGATACGCCACCGGACCGGCATGCCTTACGGCGGCGGCTGCTACGGCCACAACCTAGAAGCGCAAATTGGTAACACTACTCACTTTGTCTCACTCCCCTCGTCTCAAATCCAGTCTCAATTTTCTATGTTTTCTCCTCAACCTTCATACATCTGACTGAATGTGAACCTGAAACCCCGATCCAAGCTGCTATTCCTTAACGTAATGATCCTCTTGCTTCTGACTCTGCAGTTATTGATTCTACTTCGTTCTACACTCGTCTTCTCCTTCTTCATATCTCTCCAATTTCGGATCTTTGTATATTCCGTGTGTTGTTGATTTGTGCTACAATTTAAAGTGTTTGACGAAGTTGCGGTCGTTGACAAAGTTGTTGTGAAACAGAGATAAAGATTGAAGATTGTTAGAGCAAGATGATGCCGATGCAGTTGCAGGGAAACTGCAAAGAGCTTTTTTTGGTGAGTTCTCTCGTGTGTTTTTCTCTGGGTTTTTTTCCAATCGTGGCTTTACAGTTTCAGGATCCGCTCACCTTTTCTGTCTCACGATTTCGTTCGATTCACTCATTTCACTTCTCAGATTCACCGACTAGTTTTTTTTACTCATCAAATATCACTCTATTCTTATCTTACTCGCGATTTCGATTGATTTTAACACATTCAAACTTATATGAATCATTCAGTGAAGGAAAAAGATGAAAGAAGTAGAATTTCTTACCTACCGGAGATAGTCCGGTGCTTCTTCAGATCAGAGAATATTATCAGAAATCTAGCGGTAAGTTTCGCTTGCACTGCTTTATCTAATCCACTTTTCTTCTACTTTCTTACTTCACGGTATGTGCTTCTGTTGCGTTTCTCTGAGATTGATAGCTATGATTGCAGATGAAGAATGACAAAGTCGATGCGGTGAGGATGATGTATGACAAAGTTGCAGCAAGGTTCTCGATTGAGAAAATCAGAGAGATAGGAATCTCGAATTCTTCAGTTGTCCCTCGAGGAAAGAGGTGAGAGGATTACCCGTGGTTCTTGGGGGTGATCCATATTGAAGTAGAAGATGAGTGAACAAAAATGGAGGAAAATGGTTCCGAGAAGAGAGGTTGCAGAGAGATCTTATGAAGAGGGTGAAGAATGAATTCATGAAATCCTGGCCAACCCCCTAAATGAAAGTGAGTTTTGCTTATATAGGTTGATGAATGTAGTGAAAGAGGTTAGAGAAGAGAGGTTCAGAGCCATTGATGATTGCCAGTTTGTTAGAAGATTCAAGGGTCAAGATTAAATCAGTTAGGGAGTTAGTTTTGGTTGGGGATTGCTGACTTTGTTATATTCAATTAGTTTTGGTATTTTGTTAGATACAGTTAGGAAACTTGCTAAAATCCTCTTGCAAAATCATTTTCTGTTTTTGAATGTTGATTGGAAGTTAGTTACAGGTGGTTAGAAGGTTAGAAAGTCGGTTAGAATTTTGTTAGAGTTAGTTTTTTGATTAGAAACTGTTAGAAATCAGTTTTCCTGTTATGACAGTAATGGATTGGTTTTTTTTATGAACTTTTTTCTTAAGTATTTTTGCAGGGTCCCTTTTAAAAAAAAAGTAGCTGAATCAACAAATCCCTTTGAGGTTCCAAATATTTGCACTGTTTCTTTTTCTGATAACAACGTTCCTTTGGCGAAGCCATGGTCCTTGTTTGCATTTTGAATGTCAAGATTAGGAGAAAGACCATAAATAACTTTTCTTCTATGGAAACAATTTGTTCCTGCATATATAATTCCTTGACGTCCAGCAAATCCACCTCCTATGTACATAGGCAAAGCCACAAGATGATTTCCATAAGCATCATCTTTCACAGCATCGTAGAATCGTTGCAGACATTGAGAAAATGCGACTTCTTTTTCTCCTCTCGCATCCAACAAAATGCAAAGTGCATGTAGTACAATCTTAAGATTATTCACATACATGTCACAATCTAAGTTTAGGATAAACGACGCATTTTTCATCAATCCATAGATTCTTGTCAAGACATTCATTGCACCAGCTTTATGATGATGCGGGTGTTCTGAACTCTTCTCTCTAGAAATGTAGATTATGCGAGGCATCGTATCAGGAAGACCTTTGTTTCTTTGAATTTCCTTGATTATAGTTTGATGATTTTTAACTTGTGTTTGTGAAAATACAGCAAATTCTCCCATAAGCTGACACGGAATCGACTTTTCAGCTGCACTTTTAATTTTACTGCTAAGTTGTTCATACTCTTCCTTCATTTTCAACCAAATTTGTTTGAATTTTGGCAAATCTTTGTTATCTATGGCTTTGTCACAGAAGTATTGAAAAGGTGCTATACATTGTACATTGTACTTCTTACAAAGAGGTACCCAAATTTCAGCAAATTTTGTAGCTTCTTGAAAGGCATAAAAGGTAAGAGGTGAACAAGCATCAACAGAAACATAGCAAGCTAGCTTGTTAGAAGGGTAATCAAGCTCCAGTAATGACAAGACAGTGTTCATAGTGATGATATACTTGTATCCAAGCCTTTTAGACCAGATTCGAGGGAGCCAACTAAATCCACAAAGGTGTTTGTGTCCAAGCTCAAGATGAAAGAGAGGTGGTTGTAGAACAGAACCTCCAAGAATGTAAAATAAGCCTTTGTTAGCTTTCGATAAGCCAATATATAGGACATTGGAATTGACAGTGTCAACTTTAGAGCAGCATCAAGTGCATCAGATAGAGCTATGTCACCGTATAACTCAAACACACCAAAGTTGACATAGTTTCCTAAAAGGGCTCGTGGTAGTATTGTTAAACATATCCATATTCCTTTGTACTTGTATGTATATACATCTGCAGCATTTGGAAGAGTCAAAATTCTAGATCCATAGGCGACAATCAGTTTGCTAACTTCCCTGAAGAGAAGTATCCCTGTAATTTGATGATAAAGGAATCATCAATCTCAATTAAATCCACAGATTCCAGTCGCTTTTTATTTGAAGCGACCCACATCCATTCAGAGAGAGAAACCCTAATGCCAAAGCTCTTTAATCTTATAACCATGAGACCAATGCTACGTGTGAAATGTACGAAGTATAACGAGGGATCTTAGGGGCAAAAATTGGGGTACAACATCCTCCTAGGGCAATGAACCCCCCAACTAGGGTTCCAATTTTCATCAATATGGTTGAGCTCCAAAGGTCTCAAATGCTTTCCAAGGTCCTAATATGTCTTCAAGATCATCCATGCCAAATTTCATGCCTTTCACAATAAGTTTTCTCAATCAATTGCTCAAGTATTGGAAAATCAACTGTGCTAGGGCAAAAGTCAACTGTGGCCCATATACAGTCAAACTTCAAGATTTTTGGTCAACATCAACATTTTAAAGTGATATCCATAATTTTATCAAGGGTTGATCATGATTCCTCAAGAAATTCTCCTAATCTATCAAAAGTCAAGAGTTGCTAAATTAGGGTTTCTATAGGAAA
Organism: Vicia faba; assembly: GCA_948472305.1. Lineage (NCBI taxonomy): Eukaryota > Viridiplantae > Streptophyta > Magnoliopsida > Fabales > Fabaceae > Vicia > Vicia faba. Next base: position 756,605,174 of record OX451737.1, read on the forward strand.
AGTCTACTGAACTTTGACCAGGCAAAACTTTAACATACTTCATCAATTTTACCCCAAAAAAAGCTCATTTTTTAAGAAAATATCATTCCCTATAACTTCTCTTTTATCCTCAAGTTCAATAGATGCACCATTTGAAAGATACAAGCTCATACATTACATGTCATTTTCAGAAAGTCAACATAAGAAACATTTTGTCAAGGCAACTTACATCAAGATAATATCTCCAAATGAAAAAATGATTAAAATAGAAAGTGTTAAGGACATCTTGAGATTTCCAAAAAGATCAAGATCACATTTAAAAGATGAAAATTGAGCAAGTTATGAGGTGCACAAGTTGGGAAATTTTCAAGAAATGCGTGAAGTGCAAAGTGAGCGAACTTGAAGTTTTGAACTAGTGGGCCTAACTTTTGATGTTCAAACATGTTCATAAGGTGTTACAGGACCTATAAATCCATTCACATATTTTTATGATTTTTATTTCTTTTATTTGAATTTTTATTCATTTAAATGCAAATAAAATCAAATAAAATATGAAACAATGGTATAAAGGCTTGGGCTTTTTGTTTCAATCATCTAAAGGCCCAAGACAACTAATGACAACTCATTACAACTTTTTCAATTTCGTGGGGACTCAAGAAAGGAAGAAACTTTGCAAATTTGGTAAGTTTTAAAGTTGTTTTCTTGTTTAAACCATGGTATGATTACCTTGATTCTATTCCTTATTTGTCAGCCCAAATACAAGCCAGCAACATGTCCAGATTCGTGCAAGGCATCCAAAAGACAAGAATCATGCAAAGAAGGCAAGTTTTCAATATGTTGGAATATTATTTTTATGGGCATGATTACCTTGTCCTTTTCCATACTTGTTGGCTCCTATTTTATTCTCTATATAAAGGCAAACAAAGGAAGAAGAATGACCAGAAAAATCATTGCATAACAAAGCTCTAAAAAATTCTCAAAAATTTCTCAAAGTTGCAAAATTCTTAACCAAGCTTCCAAGTGATCTCAAGCAAAACAATGGATCCATTCATCTCCCCGAGGCTCTCAAGAGTTGAACTAGTCTCATAACCAAGCCCTTTCACATCTACAACTCTCACATCCAATTGTACCGGTTTTGGTAAAATTTTCTTGAATCTCAAGTTGTCTATTCATGTCATATAAATTATTTTTATGCATTGATATGTGTTTGTGAGACCATTTAGAACAGGTTAGCACGATCGCATGTGCATATGAACACCCTATAGGCAAGATGTCATGGTTAGGGCTATAAGCTTTTTGAGTTTTGGATTCTGTAATACAAGGACTTTTAATCCAAACCCACGATAGGCCTCATGGGAGAGATACACATGATTCTGAAGACTTTTCTCCAGCGCCTGGGCTCTCTTGCTAATGGGCCTGGGATTTTGCTTAGTGCATCACCCCATTTACTTTACAACATCGCCCATTCTTTTGTTTTTTTTGCTTTAATTATTTATTTTCTTTTCATTTCAATTAATTCTTTTTTATCAAAAAAATCATAAAATCATAAAATCACAAAAAAATAGATTTAGTTTGTTTCTTTTAATTAATTTAATTTTCATAAATAAATTTAATTTAACTTAACCATGTTTTAGTATTTATTTCATAGTTAATTTGTAATTAATTTAGACTTAGGTCTTAAATATTAAAATCAAATCACAAAAATACCAAAAATATTTTTCTTAATACTTAGCCTTTTTAGGACATTTGATTTTCTTTCTAAACAATCTCTTCTTTTTTTTCTATTTTTCTTTTGTTATTTAAATTCTAGAAAGAATGTATATGTCACACATTTGATTTTGTAATAGTTAGTTTATCTTTTCGCATTTTTTTCTTCTAAACATTGTAACTGCTCATGGGATATAATAGCGTAGGATTTATAATTCCCGCACTTTAAATTTTTGTAGGATATTAACTATTAGTAATTAGGCTTGTATATAATTGCTAGTAAATTAGGTGTGCATGACAAGAAACAATTAATCAGTAGATCAATAATCACAAGATAAACATAACTGAAAAAACACATTGTTTCACACTTGCACCCTTAGGGTATACCTCACTTGGTTGCCTCGGAAAATAATGGTTATGTCCCTCGAACGTAGGGGTGTCTTAGCAAAGACCCTCGGTATAAAAGTCATCATAAAAGATCATGGTCCCTAAACGTCCCTCGAGTTGCCTACGAGAAATGATCTTGTCCCTCGATGTTGCCTATATGATGACAGTCCCTTCGAATGCTAAGATATACTTACATGTTGCCTTCAATAACCACAGCGTCCCTTTCGATAGTCCCTCAACATCCAACGATATGGCTACCTACTCACTAATAGTAGGATAGCGTTATCTAAAAGAAAGAAGGAAAAGAACGTCCTTTTTCGAGTAGGTAGATAAACTCTTAAGTACTTGCTCAAACTTGAAATTATTTACACTTACACACTTTCAAAAACTACTTTCAAAACGCTTTATCACACTCTTGAGGACTGATACAAGAGTTACCATAAAGCAAAAAAAAACTTTCAAAACACACAAACACAAACAGTTTTCAAAAATGAGCAAGTACCTAAGAGCCCGTGGAAAACCTTTGATGGAAAGAGTGCTAACAACTTCCCTTTCCATAATCTACCCGCCTTACTCAGAAATTCTCGAAAAAGGTCTTTTTCTGTTCTTTTCACCCTTTCCTTTGTTAGATAAAAGAAAAGTCGGAGGCGACTCTTGCTTACCGCGACATTTGCAAACAAAAAATGCAAACCAGTATTAACAGTCGGTTCTGCCACCGTATCCCAGAACTGGCGACTCTGCTGGGGAATAATAAAAGTGGGGTTTACCTTAGGATTTAGATTATTTTTCTTCTTTATTTGTTTGTTTGCTTTACTTTTAAGGGTATTTGTTTGGGTACTATAGATCCTACACCCGGATCTGGGGAAACATTTTAGGTAAGTAGCAATAGATCGTGGAAATTGTGCGGGGTATACCGACACAGTTGAAGTGATGGCTATGTTAATGTGACACTTTGGATGGTATCGGTAGCCCTTGAGTTAATCAAGGAGAATACAGGGCCGTTGTGTGGTGTCATGAAGCGTCAACTGACCTGAGAACCTTTAAATGAACAACTTGGCCATTAGGATGTAGCGAGATGGCCGTCTTTGGTGTATTCCCAAAGTTGATAGATACTCGATGCTACACTCATTGAGATTTGACTCCCGAGTTTTATTTGGTTGCGAGTCAGTCGCCTATCAAAATGAAACTTGTGGGAAAGATCAGTGATATTGAGATCCCTTAGAACTCGATTAATATTTATAGGACAGGTTGAACCAATCCAACCTCAAGAGGGTATGACCTTAAAACCATGCAAGCCTTAAACCTAAGGTTTTTTGTGTGATTTGCTTGTGCTTGCTATATCAACGATTTCTTAGCATATTCATGAAATCATAACATGGCATATCATACTAACCATTTCAAGGTTTTTCTAGGGCTTATCTTTGTCTTGTTTTGTAGGATATGACATCTGCCCGCAGGAACACTATCCAAATCAACCTTGTGAAAATACCTCCTAAACTCAAGGAATTGGCATCAAGGATTCCTGACAGCTCTCCCTTCACTGAAAAACATGGTCGACTTCTCAACTTGGTCACTTCAACCCCTGATTAAGAAATGTAAAAGGTGCTCTTTCAGTTTTTTGACCCGTTGCACCACTGCTTCACTTTTCCGGATTACCAGTTAGTGCCTACTATGGAGGAGTTTTCCCAGTTATTGGGGGTACCTATCCTTAATCAGCCACCATTCAACGGTATGGAAAGAGACCCAAAGCCTGAAGAGATTGCTCAAGCTCTGTCTTTACAACGGTCTGATGTAGTGGAAAATTGGGAAACCAAAATAAGTGTCCAAGAATTTCCATCTAAGGTTTTATTTGAGAAAGCTTGCCACTTTTGGGATAGCCTGGATTTAAAATATTTTGAAGAAGTGTTGGCCCTTCTCATCTATGGGATGGTATTATTCCCTAAAACGAACCAACTCATAGATGTGAATGCGATTAAGATTTTTCTGTCTCATAATCTGGTACCTACATTACTTGGGGATATTCTACACTCTCTGCATACTCGCACTCTAAAGAGAATAGGGACCCTTATGTGTTGCACTCCTATATTGGCTAGGTGGTTTATTTCGCACCTACCCCGGTCTATTTTGAAGAATGAGCAGGGTATGAGATGGTCTCATAGGCTGATGTCCCTTACACATTCGGATATTCATTGGTGTTCCTGATCCTTGGAGAGTATCACTATCATTGATCAATGTGGGGAATTCCCTAATGTCCCTCTCTTAGGCATTAGGGGAGGAATCACTTATTTTCCTTGTTTGGCGTTGCGACAGTTTGGTTATGCTACAAGGGATGGTCCTCATGACACACTCGTCCAAGGAATCACATTTGACTATGAGAATGATGTTCAAGATTATCGCATGAGGTTCATTCCAGCTTGGGGCATGATAAATAGAGTTGATAGCAAGACACTGGGGCACATGAATTCCATCCCTCTTGAGCCTTACCTCAAATGGGTGCGAGCTCGTGCTCAATGTCTTATGATGCCTTACCCTACCATCTTACCTGTGATTATGGATCTAATTGTTGAGGGAGACACTCCTTACATTGTGTTTCATCCTGACATGCCAACTGACCTTGAGGAGCTACGGAAATCCTGGATCCAACTCAAAGAAGAACGGGATACTGAAACCCAGTTCTATGCCAGCGAGAAGAAGGTTTTAGAGCTCACCAGGTTACTTCATGAGTAGAAGAGTATAAACGCTTACATTTCACCAAAGAGTATGCGCCGGTGGGAAGCTTGAGTCTCTTTGCTTAGAGATTTATTTTTGCTTTGTTATCTCCTTTGTAAGCCCAAGAGGCATCATTGTGATCGATAAAACTTCTTAATGCAATTAAAGTTTGTTCTCTTTATGTTTAAGCAATTTTAAGTCTTAGAACTCCTTGAAAACATTGCATACGTATATCATACATATCATTTCATAAGCAGGTTTCATAACAGGTCTCTCATGTTCTCACTGTTTATTTCAGCAATGGCTCTCAAACAAGACAACCGAGATCTCCTAATTCAAGAGGATCAGTTCATGGAAATGTTCCTAAACCTATCCAAGGGGTAGGAAGAGTTGAAAGCACTCCTCGCTGGGAACCTGGCCAAGAAAAATCCTGAAGACAAAAAGGACAAACGGTTGGAACAACTGCAAGATGATGTTGAAGCAATGAGAACCCAGATGCTAGGGCAGATGGCTCTTATCCAAGGCCTGGCCCGGGTACAAGAAGAGCTGAGAGGCATTGTCAACAAGGTTCATCAAGATGGATGTAACAGTGTGAAGCAAACAGTCGAGGTTGGGGACCAAGTCATTGATCAACCTCCGAGAAGACAAGAGGTTGGTTTGGTGAAGAGTGGACCTTTCCAAATTTCTACCACATCATGGTCCAACAACAACCTCGCCAAAAACAACGGTTTAATCAGACTAAGTTGGATACACCCAAGAGGCAGTTTACCAAACTCAACATGCCGCTATCTCAAGCTTTACAACACATGTTGAGGATGAATCTTGTTACGTTGATAGGGCCTCCTCTGAATCCCAAGACTTCTTCCCCTAACTACAATCCTAATGCAAGGTGTGAATATCACTCCAACAGTTTGCGGCATGATACTGACGATTGTTGGATGTTAAAATATAAAATTCAAAACTTGATTGATGAAAGAGTGATGGAGTTTACACAAAATGGTCAGGATGAGTTCTTCTGTCATCCCTCCAAGGCATGCCATCTGAAGTGACAAGATCAGACGAAGAAGCTTTTGTTCATTAGAATTTTCAATTTGTAATTTTATTTTGATTGTTCGAACATTTATTCATTTCAAACTTTGTTACTTTATCAATGCATTGCATATGTCTATTTTGAATCAATTCATTTGTATTCACTATATTTAAACTGCTTTCCTTTTTGTGATATTCAAATCTCATCAAAAGCTCTGAGCCTTTAAAGGGAGGATGACAAAAATGATACCACAATCTCTACAGTATGCTTTTGAACAGACCTCGCTAACGATGTACAGGCATTGCTTCAAATCCTAAACAGTGGAGTTATAAGGAGGATAATCCCTAGTCAACCCCTTTGAGACAAAGAAGTGGGAGTTTTTCTTTTCACACAAATTAAAACCCTTAATTATAACCTGGGGAAGGTTAGTTTCTCAGTCAATTCATACGCGCATTCAGTCACAATTTTCCGTTTCGTACACAATGAATGGCATCGAAGACGTCCTTCCAAATCAAAAAATGGTGATGGTTCCGCATAATTATTAAAGCCGACAGTCATTATCTCTCAAAATAAAAGCCCGCTAAGTCAAAACCTATGAAGGAAACTTAAGAAAAAACTAGGGCATCCCGCTGACTGTAATCATAAAAGAACCAGTTCAGGCAAAAGCAGGGATAATAAAAAAAAGAGGTCGCTACAAATCCTCAACAAAAAGAAGATTACAAAAATGACTGCCTCTTCAAAATAAACTTTCAGTATCTGAACCATCACCGGAACATCAAGGACAAGATGCCAGACTTAATTGGGATCTGAACGCACAATTAACTGAGCATAGGATCAAAGAACATCACGAAGAACGGGTGGGTACAAATAAACATTGAGTCTTTACCATTTGTTTCTTAAACCATGAACCAGGCCAAGTTATAATCCTTAAAAGTCCTAGCTGAAGAATGGGTTAATTCGAAAGCATATTGTTATAAAAGGTATCCTGACTCCTGTAGGGTTCGCTATAAATCTTGAGTTGACATCACATTTTTACAAAATTTGTTTGTTTTACTAAAAAATTAATTTTCAAACTTCAAGACAAACATAAGCTTTGCATTCTTAAAATACCATTATTTTCATATGACTATTTGTTCAACAATAGAGAAATTCGCACGACGGATATTCGATGAATAGAAATCTTCTCAGTGGATAGAATCACCTCAGATGGAAAGACATTCCAGTGATAGGCCATTCATAATCAAGGGGCATAGCATGGTGTCCAGCTGATCTAGGGCAGTCAAGTCAAGGTTCAAGGAATCTCTCCAAAATGACAAATAGCCAGAGGGAGAACTCCATTTGAATCACTTGGGGCATTGGACATGAATTTCAGCAATGAATCCTGTATGATCAAACAAACACCTTCTGGCAGTGTGACAACCCTTACTACTAAGGACAGTGACAATTCTCCTCACCCGGTGAACGTGGACATAGTCATAAAAGACTACGCATGAAAAAGACCCACTAGGTTGACAAGCCTAGGCAAAAATTAGGGCATCCCGGCGAACCAAAAAGAGTTCGGTCAAAAATTAGGGATATATACAAAAATTATGAACCCAGCAAGTTGAAAACCTGAAAAGGCGGCTTGGGCAAAAAAGGGTATCCCACTGGACTGAAAACTCGAAAGGGCGGTCCAGGAAAAAGTTAGGGATTAAAGCGTACGACTATGTCCCATCATCTTGTCACTTGTCTATCAGTAGAAGACTTGTTATCCTGATCAGCATTTACCAAGCACCCCATGAGTAGGGATGACACTCAAACCATCCATAAAGTCTCCACAGGTACTTTCTCTGGCAGGTACAGGGGCAGAGATATTCTGAGACGAAGTCACCGCTACATATGACCACGTGACACCTATGTTCCCCACAGAGTAGAAACAACCAAAGTTTTGACCTCTTCTTCCCCAAGCAGGAATTACTTCCTCCAGCCAAGTTCCTTCAGAGAGCTAAAATCAGTGTTCCTCAATCGAGCTTTATAACCTTAAACAGTTTATAAAACCTCCTCTCGATTAGAGTTTATTTCTCAGACTACAAAAGTTTATTCCCCAACAGATTTATTTCTCTACATCGGCAAAATCTTCCAATAAAGCATCTCCCTCCATATAGTTATTCTTAAGCAGAGTCAATCCCCAACAGAACATCCTCAAAAAGAAAGAGGAAATCCCTTACAAATCATATCCATTCATCATCCCCAACGGAAATGAAGGATTCAACCTCCTTATACTCTCCATCAGCAGTTAGGGATTTATTTTCCCAGATTGGAAAATATTGCAATAGCACCCCATGGTCATACATCGTGGCATGCGCATACACATCGCATACAGCATAACCTCGTTTATTTTGAGAACATCACCATAATGCATTTCATCCATCATGACATTGCATATGACTAACTCTTTGCCTTTTTCAGGGAAAATATCAAATCAACAAACACCCTTGACTACTTACGTGACCTGATAGTCTTCTCAAAAGCTACGTCTAATGAAGGGTTATTTCAGGATTTTCCTCAGAAAGATTTCCTCACAAGACCTTCTCTAGTTCAGTCAGATCGACACTAAGATCTCTCTGATTCTTATTCCAGTTGAAGATATTCCAAGACTTTTGTCTGGTTCAGTTGAATCAATCCTAAGATTCTTCTGATTTCCATTCCAGTCAAAGTTAATTAAAGACCTTCTCTGGTTCAGTCAGATCGACACTAAGATATCTCTGATTCCTATTCCAGTTGAAGATATTCCAAGACTTTTCTCTGGTTCAGTTGAATCGATCCTAAGATTCTTCTGATTTCCATTCCAGTCAAAGTTAATTAAAGACCTTCTCTGGTTCAGTCAGATCGACACTAAGATATCTCTAATTCCTATTTCAGATGAAGATATTCTAAGACATTTGTCTGGTTCAGTTGAATCGATCCTAAGATTATTCTGATTTCCATTCCAATCAAAGTTAATTCAAGACCTTCTCTAGTTCAGTCAGATCGACACTAAGATCTCTCTGATTCATATTCCAGTTGAAGATATTCCAAGATTTTTGTATAGTTCAGTTGAATCAATCTTAAGATTCTTACGATTTCCATTCCAGTCAAAGATAATTCAAGACCTTCTCTGGTTCAGTCAGATCGACACTAAGATCTCTCTGATTCTTATTCCAGTTGAAGATATTCCAAGACTTTTGTCTGGTTCAGTTGAATAGATCCTAAGATTCTTCTGATTTCCATTCCAGTCAAAGTTAATTAAAGACCTTTTCTGGTTCAGTCAGATTGACACTAAGATCTCTCTGATTCCTATTCTAGTTGAAGATATTCCAAGACTTTTGTCTGGTTCAGTTGAGTCGATCCTAAGATTTTTCTGGTTTCCATTCCAGTCAAAGTTAATTAAAGACCTTCTTTGGTTCAGTCAGATCGACACTAAGATCTCTTTGATTCCTATTCCAGTTGAAGATATTCTAAGACTTTTGTCTGGTTCAGTTGAATCGATCCTAAGATTCTTCTGATTTCCATTCCAGTCAAAGTTAATTAAAGACCTTCTCTGGTTCAGTCAGATCGACACTAAGATCTCTCTAATTCCTATTCCATATGAAGATATTCCAAGACTTTTGTCTGGTTCAGTTGAATAGATCCTAAGATTCTTCTGATTTCCATTCCAATTAAAGTTAATTCAAGACCTTCTCTGGTTCAGTCAGATCGACACTAAGATCTGTCTGATTCCTATTTCAGCTGAAGATATTCCAAAACTTTTGTCTGGTTTAGTTGAATCAATCTTAAGATTCTTTTGCTTTCCATTCCAGTCAAAGTTAATTCAAGACCTTCTTTGGTTCAGTCAGATCGACACTAAGATCTCTCTGATTCTTATTCCAGTTGAAGATATTCCAAGACTTTTGTCTGGTTCAGTTGAATAAATCCTAAGATTCTTCTGATTTCCATTCCAGTCAAATTTAATTAAAGACCTTCTCTGGTTCAGTCAGATTGACACTAAGATCTCTCTGATTCCTATTCCAGATGAAGATATTCTAAGACTTTTTTCTGGTTCACTTGAATCGATCATAATATTTTTATGGTTTCCAGTCAAAGTTAGTTAAAGACCTTCTCTGGTTCAGTCAGATCGACACTAAGATCTCTCTGATTCCTATTCCAGTTGAAGATATTCTAAGACTTTTGTGTGGTTCAGTTGAATCGATCCTAAGATTTTTATGATTTCCATTCTAGTCAAAGTTAATTAAATACCTTCTCTGGTTCAATCAGATTGACTCTAAGATCTCTCTGATTCCTATTCCAGTTGAAGATATTCCAAGATTTTTTTTCTGGTTAAGTTGAATCGATCCTAAGATTCTTCTGATTTCCATTCCAGTCAAAGTTAATTAAAGACCTTTCTCTGGTTCAGTTAAATCGACACTAAGATTTTTCTGATTTCTATTCCAGTTTAAGAAACTGCAAAGCCTGAAGTACGACCAGATAACAGTTTAATCTCATTTCCCCAGTAATTCACTGTGAAGCCTGGAATACGACCTAATAGCATTCGTCCTTATTATCATCAGCAAGTCATTGTGAAGCCTGGATCCTGACCAGATAGCAGTTCACTTCCGTCTCTTCAATCAAGAGATGAATCCTCGGCAGAGTAATGGATAATTGAAGCTCCGAAACTCTATTTCCTGAACATAGACCAACATTCCTCAGCGGAGTCCTCCTCAACAATAGGAATAGGAATTCCCACAAAGGAATATCTCATGAAATCAACATTGTTCTAGATGGCATCTCTGAGCCCATCTCCGACGACTCTCTGTCAAATTCTCTTGATGGCATCTCTAAGCCCATGTCTGATGACTCTCCGTCATATCTCCTTGGATGGCATCTTTAAGCCTATATCTAACAATTTTGGTATGCTATGAGGGATGGTCCTCATGATGAATTGGTTCAACGAATTGCATTCGACTATGAGAATGGTGTCCAAGGGTATCGTAAGAGGTTCATTCGAGCTTGGGGTAAGGTAAACAAAGTGGATAGCAAGACATTGGGGCATAAGAACTCCATCACTTTGGAGCCTTATCTTAAGTGGGTGCGAGCATGCGCTCAAAATCTCATGATGCCTTACCCCTTCATCCTACCTATCATCATGGAACCTATTGCCGAGAGAGATGTACCTCATACTATTCTCCGTCCTGACATGTTGACTACTCCCGAGGAGTTGCAAAGATATTGGATTCAACTCAAAGAGGAATGAGACATCTTTGAAACCTAGTTATACGCAAGCGAGAAGAAGGTTTTGGAGCTTACAAGACAACTTCATGAAGAACAGAGTTTGAATGCCTACATTGCACCAAAGAGGATACGCTCATGGGAAGCCTGAGTCCTGTTTGATTTAGGAGTTTTGTTTTATCTTTGTTTCTTCCATTGTAATCCCAAGAGGCATCGTTGTAACCATTTAAACTTATGAATGAAATTAATGTTTGTTCTCTCTTTGTCTAAGCAAACTTAAATCTTAAAATTCCTTGAAAACATTGCATAAGCATATCATGCATATCATTACATAAGCAGGTATTTCAAGACAGTTTTCTTATCTTTTTTCTATTGTTGTACCCCAAAATTTTCCCTCCCATTTTGACACAAGACATACTCTTAGAGGTTCTCAGTTGCTCAAGGTTGACCAAGAATTGACCAGACAAATTCTCCTCCTAGGGCAATGAACCCCCCAACTAGGGTTCCAATTTTCATCAAGATGGTTGAGCTCCAAAGGTCTCAAATGCTTTTCATGGTCCTAATATGTCTTCAAGATCATCCATGCCAAATTTAATGCCTTTCACGATAAGTTTTCTCAGTCAATTGCTCAAGTATTAGAAAATCAACTGTGTTATGGCAAAAGTCAATTGTGGCCCATATACAGTCAAACTTCAATTTTTTTGGTCAACATCAACATTTTGAAGTTATATACATCATTTGATCAAGGGTTGATCATTATTCCTCAATAAATTCTCCTAATCTATCAAAAGTCAAGAGTTGCTAAATTAGGGTTTCTATAGGAAAAGTCTACTGAACTTTGACCAGGCATAACTTTCACATACTTCATCCATTTTCCCCCAAACAAAGCTCATTTTGAAGAGAATATAATTACCTACAACTTCTATTTTTTCCTCAAGTTCAAGAGATGTGCCATTTGAAATATACAAGCTCATACGTTACATGTCATTTTCAGAAAGTCAACATAAGACACGTTTTGTCAAGGCAACTTACATCAAGATAATATCTCCAAATGCAAAAATGATTAAAAGAGAAAGTTTATAGGACATCTTTAGCTTTCTAAAAAGTTCAAGATCACATTCAAAAGATGAAAATTGAGCAAGTTATAAGGTGCACAAGTTGGGCAATTTTCAAGAAATGCGTGAAATGCAAAGTGAGCGGACTTGAAGTTTTGAACTAGTGGGCCTAACTTTTGATGTTCAAACATGTTCATAAGGTGTTACAGGACCTATAAATACATTCACATATTTTTATTATTTTCATTTCTTTTATTTGAATTTTTATTCATTTAAATGCAAATAAAATCAAATAAAATATGAAACAATGGTCCAAAGGCTTGGGCTTTTTGTTTCAATCATCTAGAGGGCCAAGACAACTCATTACAACCTTGCCAGTTTCGTGGGGACTCAAGAAAGGAAGAAACTTTGCAAATTTGGTAAGTTTTAAAGTTGTTTTCTTGTTTAAACCATGGTATGATTACCTTGATTCTATTCCTTATTTGTCAGCCCGAATACAAGCCAGCAACATGTCCAGATTCGTGCAAGGCATCCAAAAGACAAGAATCATGCAAAGAAGGCAAGTTTTCAATATGTTGGAATATTAATTTTATGGGCATGATTACCTTGTCCCTTTCCATACTTGTTGGCTCCTATTTTATTCTCTATATAAAGGCAAACAAAGGCAGAAGAATGACTAGAAAAACCATTGCATAACAAAGCTCTACATCATTATCAGAAATTTCGCAAAGTTGCAAAATTCTTAACCATACTTCCAGGTGCTCTCAAGAAAAACAAAGGATCCATTCATCTCCCCGAGGCTCCCAAGAGTTGAACTAGGCTCATAACAAATCCCTTCCACGTCTACAACTCTCACATCCAATTGTACCGGTTTTGGTAAAAATTTCTTGAATCTCAAATTGTCTATTCATGTCATATAATTTATTTTTGTTCATTGATATGTGTTTGTGAGACCATTTAGAACAGGTTAGGACGATCGCATGTGTAGATGAACACATTATGCGCAAGATGCCATGGTTAAGGCTATAAGCTTTTTGAGCTTCGGATTCTGTGATACGAGGACTTTCAATCCAAACCTGCGATAGACCTCATGGGAGAGATACACATGATTCTGAAGACTTTTCTCCAGCATCGGGGCTCTCTTGCTAATGCGCATGGGGTTTTGCTTAGTGCATCCCCCCATTTTCTTTACAACATGGCCCATTCTTTTGTTTTTTTTGCTTTAATTATTTATTTTCTTTTCATTTCAATTAATTCTTTTTTATCAAAAAAAATCATAAAATCATAAAATCACAAAAAAAATAGATTTAGTTCTTTTCTTTTAATTAATTTAATTTTCATAAATAAATTTAATTTAATTTAATCATGTTTTAGTATTTATTTCATAGTTAATTTGTAATTAATTTAGACTTAGGTCTTAAATATTAAAATCAAATCACAAAAATATTTTTCTTAATACTTAGGCTTTTCAGGACATTTGATTTTATTTCTAAACAATCTCTTCTTTTTTTTCTTTTTTTCTTTTGTTATTTAAATTCTAGAAAGAATGTATAGGTTGCGCATTTGATTTTGTAATAGTTAGTTTATCTTTTCGTATTTTTTTCTTCTAAATATTGTAACTGCTCATGGGATGTAATAGCGTAGGATTTATAATTCTCGCACTTTAAATATCTGCAAGATATTAACTGCTAGTAATTAGGCTTGTATATAATTGCTAGTAAATTAGGTGTGCATGACAAGAAACAATTAATCAGTAGATCACTAATCACAAGATAAACATAACTGAAAAAACACATTGTTGCACACTTGCACCCTTAGGGTATACCTCACTTGGTTGCCTCAGAAAATAATGGTCATGTCCCTCGAACGTAGGGGTATCTTAGAAAAGACCCTTGGTATAAAAGTCATCATAAAAGATCATGTTCCCTATACGTCCCTCGAGTTTCCTACGAGAAATAATCTTGTCCCTCGATGTTGCCTATATAATGACAGTCCCTTCGAATGCTACGATATCCTTACATGTTGCCTTCTATGACCATAGCGTCCCTTTCGATAGTCCCTCAATATCCAACGATAGGGCTACCTACTCACTAATAGTAGGATAGCGTTATCTAAAGTAAAGGAGGAAAAAGAACTTCCTTTTTCGAGTAGGTAGATAAACTCTTAAGTACTTGCTCGAACTTGAAATTTTTTAAACTTACACACTTTCAAAAACTACTTTCAAAATGCTTTATCACACTCTTGAGGACTGATACAAGAGTTACCATAAAGCAAACAAAAACTTTCAAAACACACAAACACAAACAGTTTTCAAAAATGAGCAAGTACCTAAGAGCCCGTGGAAAACGACGGATGGAAAGGGTGATAAAACCTCCCCTTTCCGTAATCTTCCCCCCTTACTCAGAAAATCTCAGAAAAGATCTTTTTCTGTTCTTTTCACCCTTTCCTTTGTTGGATAAAAGAAAAGTCGGTGGCGACTCTTGCTTACCGCGACATTTGCGAACAAAAAATGCAAACCAGTATTAACAGTCGGTTCTACCACCATATCATAGATATTTATTTAGGCAAAAAGAAATGGCTCTTGAATAAACAGTTAAGGATCTTTAAGCTCAAAATGCTCAATTCCAACAAATGTTCCTGGCTCTGGCTAAGGGACAAGAAGATCTGAAGGCTCTCATCATCAAAAAGAAGACAAAGAAACCAGCTGGTGTCTTGAATATAGGAAGAAGGTTCAGAGGATCGGCCAAGCGAGCTATACATTTTGCAACCACGTCGGATGAGGGAGACAATCAAGAAGAAAAGAACAAGGAGATAACAACCCAGGGTATGATGAATAAGAAGCAGACTATGTTGAAGAACAATATCCTCCTGTTGATGACAAGTATAAACAACTGTAGGATCGCCTCAATGCTATGGAGATTTAGAGGGTACACATTCTGGATTTTGAAGAGTTAGGACTGGTCTCAGGGGTGGTCATCTTGCAGAAGTTCAAGGTTCCTGTATTTTCTAATTATGACGAGGTTTCGTGTCCTAAGTTGCATCTAAGATCCTATGTCAGAAAGGTTCAGCCTCACATTGCTGATAGGAATCTGTGGGTATATTTCTTCCAGGAAAGTCTATCAGGGACTCAATTGGAATGGTTATATCAGCTGGAGGGAACCAACATCTGCAACTAGGAAGATCTGGTTGCTTCTTTCTACAGGCAGTACCAATACAATGTTGACCTCGCTCCAACTCGTACACAACTTCAAAGTGTGTCTATGGGTTCCAGCGAGGGTTTCAAAGATTACGCCCAGAAGTGGAGGAATCTTGTGGGAAGAGTCCAACCTCCTCTGTCTGATAGAGAGCTGTTAGACATGTTCTTGGGCACTTGTTCTGGTCCATTTTTCAACCATTTGATTGGAAGCTCTTCATTTGGGTTTATTAGGCTGATATTGACTAGTGAGTGAGTGGAAGCTGGTATCAAGAGAGGTAAGATCCAGATAGATACATCCTCAAGTACAGTAAAGAAACCATTCTCTGGGAGGAAGGAAGTAAGTGTTGCCTACGGTCATAGGAATCAAAGCAAGACTTAACATCATCCAACGGTAGGAGCTGTTATGATCTCCAACCATGCATCAAATCAACAACAAAATAATCAGCATAGACCAGATACACCCAGAAGACAGTTCACCCGGATTAACATGTCCTAATCTCAGGTTTTTCCACACTTGTTAAAGTCTAATCTGGTTACTCTAAAGGAGGCTCCTAAAAATCCAAATAATACATCTCCCTGCTACAACCCAAATTCTTGACGTGCCTACCACTCTGATAGTCCATGGCATGATACAAACGATTATTGGGATCTGAAAAACAAGGTGCAAGATCTTATCGAGGAAAAGGAGATTGAGTTTGACCCTCCGGAGACCCCCAATATAATAACTGCACCAATGCCCAAACATGGCCAGGGTGTCAATGTTGTTGATGATGACCTGTTTATTTCTTCTGTTGATGAACTAGTTACTCCTCTTCTGATTGTTAAAAGGAATTTGTTGTGAGCCGGTTTATTTTCGGGTTGTGGTGAAGGTTTCCACCTGCGTATGTCTCTACCCAATGGTTGCTTGTTGTTAAAGATAGGTATCCAGCGCCTGATGAATAACAAAGAAATTATGTTTGAGAAAGTTTCCCCTGCAAGAAACTTGTGCGAAGATATATCAATAATTACCATTTCAGACAATCCTCCCAAGGTCTCTTCCAAAAGACTCGTCAGGATTACATCCGTTCCTAAGTGTTCCCCTTTGATTATCACTTTTCCTGGGTCGATACTGTATTCCTCTGATAAAGTTGTTCCTTGGGATTATGGGGCTGACATTTACTACCATGGCGTCAAGCAAGACCTATTGGTTGTTAAAGACCTAACAGTGACATACAAAGACTGGCACGAGATGTTACCATTTTCTCTTCATGATTACCGTACCTCAGTGCGCACATCAACAGGGGAAACTCCTTTCTCTTTGGTATACGGTATGAAAGTTGTCCTACCCATTGAAGCCCATATCCCTTACTTGAGAATCATGAAGGATGTGTTTTACCCCAATTTTCCCCCTAAGATCCCTTCATCATACCATGTTGATTCCATCACAACAAGATCACATTAGGATTTTTGGTTACCCTCCATATATTTTAGCTTTGCTCTTTGAGGAATCACCAAGCACCTTGACTTGTGTTCTCTTGTGATCATGAATATTTTTGTCTTGATTTATTCTCTTAATTAATAAAACGCAATTTGGGTTTGTCTTACCTGTTAATAATGTAGGTAAAGGCAATATGGCTTAGCAAGTTGATCCATGGGTTCATGAGTTTATTTCCATGCCCTAGTCAATAAAGCTTGAGAAGTTCAAAACTCACCATTGAAGTTGTTTTAGAAGAAATGTCATGGCAAGGTTATTTTGGTTCACCACATTTAAAGGTTGTCAAATTTGATCCAAAGAGTGAAAGGGGTTGATTGAAGAAATAGTCACGTTTGGACAAGACTTTGTTCCATTTGATCACAAGTGCATATCTCTCTCAATTCTCAAGATATGGAATTGGTTGTGGTTTCTATGAGTTCTCATTATCATCCTCAACAACTTATATTTTCAAAGCATTTGTATTGGTACAAGAAGTTTGTTCAAAATTGTCAAAGTTCCTCAAGGCATTTTTCTTGATCTAGGAGCTAGGGTTTTGAATTTCAAAGAAGTATATCTTGCTCATATTTTGGTATTTTTGAGTGATTCCAAAGGAATCCTTCTCTTCAAATAGTTAAAAAAAATCACTTCAAAAGTTCCAAGGAGTTTTCATGTGGTAAAAACTTGACGAAGAAGAAAGATTACAAGTCCTCCAGATGAATCCCCAATTTCTCATGTGTGACTTCAAATGATCATAACTTGGTCAATTTTTATCAACTTGAGCCCATTATTTTTCCACAATTATCTTCAGGATGTGAACTTTATACCTTCTTTTATGTGCAAAATGAGAAAATAGGTGGAAGTTGCCTTAAGGATACAAAACATTATAAGTCATTTCATGATTTTTTGCCAATTTCAACAATTCATAACTCTCTTAATTTTTGGAGATTTTGAATGGTTCAAGTCCCAAAATGTCATTTAAAAGGTCTATTTCATGCCATATTTTTTGGTAAAGAGCAAAATCCAAGTGGAAGGCTATGTTTGGATGCAAGACATTATATGTCACTTTTGAAGAAAAATTTGAAATATTTCTAAGTATGGAAAGTCAACCCTTTTTCTCCAACTTTGACTCAACACAACTTTCAGCTCAAGCATCCATTTGATTCCATTCTTTTTCCATTGCAAAGTTTGTAACCTCGTCTTTTTAAAGCATCAAGAATCACGCCCTAAGACACCTTGAGCTGAGAATGCCATGATTTTGAAGTTGGTAACTTGGAACTGAAGTTTCATCACAAGTCAAATTTTGAAATCTTTGTTTTGGCTTCTAATCACAAGTTTTCCACGTGTTTTTGCCTCTAAAAATGTTTAGCAAAGTTCCAGAATTGATTAGCACAACAAAACGCGCGTTTTGGATGAGTTTTGATCAAATTAGAAGTCACACTTTTCTTGTTTGCAACTTCACACGATTTCCCTCTAAGCATCATCATTTCACACGCTTGGACATTCCATTTGATTTTCTATAAATAAAGGGTCATCCCTCATTCATTTTCTCAAGCTTGGATTTCCATAATCACCCTGCCAAACTTGTTCAATAACTCAAAATTCAGCAACTTCGAAATCTATTCTTAAGCCTTTTTCAATCCAATTTTCCATCAATTCACCTTCCTTGATCTTCCCTGAAGCTAACCATATAACTACATTCAAGAATCGTGCCCTATATTGCTCCATAGAAGTCCAGTTTCAGAGCTCTGCAACTCAATTTCAATAGGTAGATTCCTTCACCAATTCTCTAAAACTTTGATATCATTGTGATTCTCTCATTGCCCTGGTTCTAGTTGCAACACTTTCTTTTCACTGGAAACACGTTTTGACCATGAAATTTCAAATCCCTTTTCAAAACTTTCCTTCCAAATTGCTTAAACTACAGTTTATATACAGTTGTCGCGAAGGTGTGGTTGTCTTCGTCTTGAAGAGACGAAGCGAATGGCGTAGGTCCCGTGCTCTAATTTTACAGATTGAGCAACCTGGTTTTGGGACTGGCTGAAGGTTAAAGATGACCAATGTGTCATCTTCCAACCAATGAAGGCGCGCCATCTGTGTTTTTCAAAAATCTGATTTAATTAATGATCATATGTATTATTCACTAAAGTCCATAACATGCACAGCGCGCCAGGTTCATTTGATCTGTTTACTAACGCGTTTTGATATTGATCAAATGGCCCATATTTTTTTGGTTTTTGTTTTCTTTTCTGATTTTTATATTTAATTATTTTAAACTTCAAAAAATCATAGAAAATTCATTTTTAGTCCAAAAAATCTGAAAAAATTATGAAAAATATTTTTGATTATTCTCTTTCTGAATTTTCTTTTTCACAATTTAATTTTGTGTTTTGGTATTTTTTATAAATTTTCACTTTATTTGAATTATTTTAAATGTTTAAAAATACTTTTATGCATTTTAAAATTCTGAAAAAATTATGGAATGATCCAATAATATTGTGACAAATATTGGTGACCTTATTTTATTTTTGTTTCTGACTTTGTTATTTTTTATCATTTTTGGTTTATTTTACTCATTTCTTTTTATTTTAAAAAATCACCAAAAAATTTATAAAAATATTTGAGTCCATTTCTGATTTTTCTATGGTCTTACATTTTATTTCTTGATTAATTTGAACATAGTTGATATTTTTCTCTTTTATTTCTATTTTAAAAACATTTTAAAAACCTTTTTTGTATATATTAAATGTAATATTATTTTGTGACTATATTCTGGTTGATCTTGGGTTAAATTTTTGATCATGAACTTTATTAACATCATTGGATCCATGGTATTGAGTCTAACTCCACAAAAATGTTGTTGGAGCATGATCTTTATATCATGTCTCAAAATAAATGGTGCATAGATTGTTATTGATCGGCCTTAAAATAGTTGTGACTTCTATATAAGTTCACTTACGATTGCTTAACATAGTGCTAAATTTTGTCCTGATTCGAATAAATGATCATTCGTGGCCCAAACTTATGTTTGCAAGCCCAAGTATGTTAATCTGATCTCTTTGATCCAATAACCTTGAGATTCATTGTGTGGAGGCTTTGGTTCTACCAATCCTCTAATGGATCTACAACACTTTTGGTCAACGCGAATAACTTAAACATCGTTGATCATTAAATGATATTCATAAGGATTCCAAATGGATGATATACTTGACAAAAAGCAAATGAAATTTGTTGTGTGGAGGCTTTGGTTCTATCAATCCTCTAATGAGTTCCAAATGCAAGTTTCAAGATGATCATCCAACTAACCACTAATCACTAATAATTGACTTTATCCTGTATTTTTATTATATGTCCCTTTTATTTTTATGCACTATTTGCTTTTAGCATTTACATTTCATGCCATTTTCATCTTTGCTCATTTGAGCATTTACTTTCTTGTCATTTTTATTTTGCTCACTTGAGCTTTTCTTTTCTTTTCTTTTCTTTTCTTAAGATACTTAATAATCAATATGAACCATAAAATCCTTAATGATACTTCGACTATTTGGTTACTATCCTTGGCATTATGGAGCATTGGACTTCTTGGACTTAGGATTAGAAACCTTGGCCTATGATTGGAGACCTTGTGACCTTATCTGATTATTTTGTCTGGAGCTCTTGAGGTTTACCTAAAGACATTGGGTTGTTTGTTTGTTTTGTGTGCAGGCTATTGTGATTACACTCTTTGTTTGTAATCTGGAATTCACCCGTATACAACTGTTACTCTGTCCAATTTTTGTGAAGACTTAATACACTTAAAGTTTGGTTCTTTCAAGAGGTCTAGTATCTTTTCTTGCTTGGTTTCAATCCAAAGAATGGGAATTCTATCTTGGCTCATAATGTCAAGTATTGGCTTCTTGTTGGTTAGATGTTTCCTATTCCTATCTTTTACCTTATGCTTTAGGATAGTCTCTTATTCTCCTCCCATCTTCTTTAATTTCAAAAATCTTCTTCCTCCTTTTGAAAACTCCTCTTGTTTTGAAATTTGAAGCACTTTCATAATAAACTTGGACTTTGGTCCATGCATTTTCAAAACCAATTTCATGAATAAACTTCAATCAACTTAATAATATTTTGACATCATTTTTTTGTGAGAAGACTAAAAGTCAATCAATCTCATTTCAAATCATTTTTGCTACTTTGGCTTTCTTATTTTAAAACTTTTCTCAAAAGATTAGACTCTTGTCAATCCTTGTAGTGATGCAAACAACTATACTTCTACAATATGTAGTGAAGAGAGATATTTTCCACTTGGGTGTTGAGTGAGGAATTATTGATTTTAAAATCCAAGCCATATCCTCCACTTTGAGATGATGTAAATTCTCCTTTCTCGTGATTGTGGGTAGTAAGTATGTTTTCCACACGGACAATGACAATGATGTCTTATCTCATAAAATTAACCAGCATACTTACATTTTAAAAAATTTTAAAGAGGAACTACGTGTACCCTGATCCCATATTGCACGAAAAGGTGGTACGTAGGCACTAAAGGTTCGCAACCAAGGCGGGTGCAAAAATCATAAAAAAAAATATATTTCTTTTATCACCTCCACCATCTATTTTTATGCAACCTTTTCTATAGCCAACATACATTGATTTTTACAAAGAGGTTCTTGCGGAGTACCGTAGATGTTTAGGGTGCTAATACCTTCCCTTTACATAACCAACCCCCTTATCTTGAATATTTCCCCCTCTTTTGGGTTATTCGCTTTTTTCCCATTCCTTTGGAAACAATAAAGCGCGATGGCGATTTTTATTTTGATTTGTATAAGTCTAGTCAATCCCAATGGCTTAGTCTTGAACATTTCTACCGCTACAGAAAAATGGCGACTTCATTGGGGAAAGATTGACCTCTTGCTGGTCCATCCCTAAGTGGGTTGAGTCTATCTTTGTTTATATCTGTGTATATGTTATTGCTGTTTATGTGTTATATGTTGTATATATGTTTGCCTGGATTTTCCTGGTTTTCAGGGTGCTTGGTGATTACTCATAAGTCCTATACCCGGACTTGGGAAAACTTTAAGATATGATGGGCGGTATAGTCATGTTAACTTTGAGGGAGTAATCCCAAAAAATGAGGCATGAGATCCCCCACTCAGTGGAGGCCCCTTTGACTGTAGTGTCGTTCCCGAGTAATCGGGAAGATATATTGCTTTCGACCTGGGAGCCTGCTGAAGCTGAGGACCATATAATACCTAACCTATCTTGGCCTTTTAGGTGTAGTGCAGAAGCTATGATGGAGTAATCCAAAAATAGTTGTCACGCGATACTATGCTCGGACCAGTTTTTCTTGAGAATATTACTAATTACCGAGTTAATAGGGAAGTGTGTAATATCCGAAGGAAGGATGTAGACTCTGGGAACCTCTAGAACCTTGTTCAGCAGGTGATTACTTTTATACCATACCTTATAGGTAGTACCTTCGAACTCATGCTCGTGACGTTGAACTTATGAACCCTATATATCTGATCTTGTGTGTGATTGATGCGTCATGCATCCATGCACTCATAAGCATCTTTTGAAGAAATCTTATTTCAAGGGATTTAAAAGTTGACCATTTGTGAATATCTCAGGTACTTTTTAACCATGGATTCTAGAAAGATGAAGACCGGGAAGTATAGTTTCAAGGATCTCAAGATAGAAGAGTTGATCAGTCTAATTCCCGAGATCGAGTGTTCTGCAGACTTTTAGAAGAAGTATGGATCCATCATTCCTCTCATGAAGCTGAAGATGAAGGAGGGTATTCTCTTGACCTTGGTCCAGTTCTATGATCTGATGTATCATTACTTTACTTTTCTCGACTATCAGTTGATGCCTACACTGGAGGAGTATTCTTATCTATTGGGTTTACCTGTTACCGATCGTGTTCCTTTTACTGGTTTGGAGGGTGAGCCAAAACCACATGAGATTGCTGCTTTGATTCATCTGGGGAAGTCTGAGGTGGAAGCCCATATGACTACTAAAGGAGGGATTAGAGGATTACCAGCCCAGTTCTTATTGGATAAATCTTGTTACTTTTCCAGGATGAAGAGTACAGTCGCTTTTGAGGCCATCTTTGCTCTACTTGCATACGGGTTGTTCTTATTTCCTAATATGGACAGGTTTGTTGACGTTAATGCTATCAGGATCTTCATGATTAGAAACCCAGTTCCTATATTGTTGGGTGATGCATATTACTCTATTCATCTTTGGAGTTCTTATCATGGGGGGATGATTATTTGTGGCACGCTGGAGGAGTATTATTATCTATTGGGTTTACCTGTTACCGATCGTGTTCCTTTTACTGGTTTGGAGGGTGAGCCAAAACCACATGAGATTGATGCTTTGATTCATCTGGGGAAGTCTGAGGTGGAAGCCCATATGACTACTAAAGGAGGAATTAGAGGATTACCAGCCCAGTTCTTATTGGATAAATCTTGTTACTTTTCCAGGATGAAGAGTACAGTCGCTTTTAATGCCACCTTTGCTCTACTTGCATACGGGTTGTTCTTATTTCCTAATATGGACAGGTTTGTTGACGTTAATGCTATCAGGATCTTCATGATTAGAAACCCTGTTCCTATATTGTTGGGTGATGCATATTACTCTATTCATCTTTGGAGTTCTTATCATGGGGGGATGATTATCTGTGGCACGCCTTTGTTGTACCGGTGGCTTATCTCTCATATGCCTCAGTCTGATGCTTTTTAGGATGTCAAGAAGGAACCTCATTGGGCTCCTAAGATCATGGAACTTACTCACTCGGATATTGATTGGTATCATCGAGCTTACCAAGATATAGAGATTATTGACAGTTGTGGTAGTTTCCCCAATCTACCCGTTCTTCGTATAAAGGGAGGAATTAACTATAACCCTTTTCTTGCGCGACGACAGCTTTGTTATCTAATAAGGGATAAACCAAATAGTATTCATTTGAGTAGTTACTTTCTGAAGGAGGGAGAAGACCATAGGGAATCTAGGGAGAATATTGCGAAGGCCTGTCGTCACATTTATAAGAAGAGTAGGAAGGATTTGGGACCTATGGGTGTTGTTTCTTTGGAGCCATATCTGCAGTGGGTCCAAACGAGAGCTATTCGGTTGAAGATGTTGTATTCCCGGGAAACACCTATGCCTGATTTGTTTGTGAAGACCATTCATCCTCTATTAGATGATCTAGAAGAGCTGCAACTTGCTTTGGTCATGATGCAACATGAAAAGGACACTTGGAAGAATAAGTGCCAAACTTTAGAGATTTCCTATAGAGCAGACTTGAAGGAGAAAGACGAATTGATTGAAATCCTTGAGAGACGGGCTGTAGAGACTATAGATAGGCAAGGGGATTTATTTTCTCCTAAGCCTCGATCAAATTCTATTTGCTCATTCCCTGATTCAGGTGATTGGAAGGAGGTTGCCACTAGATATGCAGAAGAAAACCAGAGGTTGGAGGCTCAAATTACCAGGCTTACAGGGAAGCGCCAACGTATAGAGTGATCTCCATCAGCTTTACTTCTCATGGTTTTAGATTTTATTTTCATCTTGTACTTGGGATCATTGAAACTTGTAACCCATTTTGAAGTTATTATAATAAAAAAAATTCAGTATTCTCAAATGCGTTATTACTTTGATATTTGCAATATGTCCCTAAATTTTAAATCCCTTGAAATATTAAATAATAAAATAAAATCATGTACATTGCATACCATGCATCATACTGCACATATTTCTTGCATTTGTTATGCATATCCAGGTTCTTACCAAGCTTCTTTACTTCGTTCAGCAAGCTGACTCACCACTACAACACTCGGGATAATTTCAGAAAGAAGATGGACAACTTAGAACAAGTGAATCGTGAGTTGTGCGAGGAGGTTTCCACTTTGAAGGCCGGCGTGGCCAATCTTACTGCTCTAATGGAATCTATGGTGGCTGCTCAGAATCAGCCACCGAGTGTCCAACCTCAACCAACAAGGGCAACTACTGAAGCTCTGATTGTTCTCGTATCTGCTACTCAAGCTGTTGTTCAAAACCGCATGCCTCAAGGTTATCCATGGGGAATGCCAGAGAATTTTACACCTGAAGGTTTCAATCTTGGTCCTCAAGATACTCCAATTGTTCAGACTATTGTTACTCTTGCACCTCCTATGGTGCCTGCTGCTCCTGCTGCACCTCCTTCGGTGAATATGGTTCCATTTGTTAACGATGATGTGTGTCGTCCTTTCCCTCCACCGAGTGATGACTTGGGTCTTTATGATAGAATGGATGATTTTCAAGAGCAGATCGACAAGATGCAGAGAGAGATGAAGGCCCTCAGGGGAAAAGAGTTATTCGGGCATAATGTGAATGAGTTATGCTTGGTCCCGAATGTTAAGATACCTGCTAAGTTTAAGATCCCGGAGTTTGAGAAGTACAAGGGCATCACTTGCCCTCGTGCTCATTTGGTGATGTATGTAAGGATAATGTCTACCCAAACTGATGATCAGCGTCTGCTGATTCACTTTTTTTAGGATAGTTTGACCGGTGCTGCACTGAAATGGTATATGAGTTTGGACAGTGTTAACATCCATACTTTTAATGATTTGGAATAAGAGTTCATCAAAAATACAAGTACAACATGGACATGGCGCCTGACCATGATCAACTCAGGGCCATGGTTCAGAAAGACAGGAAATCATTCAAAGAATATGCACAGAGATGGCGTGAGGTATCCGCCCAAGTGATTCCTCCCATGGAAGAGAAGGAGATGACTAAGATTTTCTTGAAAACTTTGGGTGCTTTCTACTACGAGAGGATGGTAGTGAGTATGCCAAGTGACTTTACTGAAATGGTAGGAATGGGTATCCGCTTAGAAGAGGCTGTAAGAGAGGGTCGTTTAATAAGAAGTGAAGGATCCGGGGGTGTGAAGAAGCCATCTTATGGTTTTACCAAAAAGAAGTAAGGGGATGCAAATTTTGTTATGCAAGAGAGGAGGGTTAATACTCCTAGAAGGAATTATCAGCGTCATCAGCAAGTCGCCTCAGTTACTCCAGTTGTGGGTGCAGCTCCAACTACCGTTGCTTATCAGAGACCGTCTCGGCAGGGGAACCAAAGGTATAATCAGAGAAGGAAGAGTTATGACCTTATTCCTATGAGCTATACAGAGTTACTACCGGCATTGATTCGTAAGAAGTTGGTTCAGACCCAACCACCTCCCGTTATACCATCACCATTGCCTTGGTATTACAAGGCAGACCAAACATGTGCTTTTCATCAGGGAGAACCAGGGCATAATGTTGAGAATTGTTATCCTTTGAAGACTGAGGTGTAGAAATTGGTGAAGTCTGGTATTCTATCTTTCAAGGATGTGGGCCCTAATGGGAAAGACAATCCCCTACCCAAGCCTAGAGGAGTAAATGTTGTGAATATGGTGGCCGATTGTCCAGGCGACTTCCAGATTTTTTATATTAATATGGTTAGAGGATATTTGGTGAAAATGCACGCAGGCCTTTGTGAATTTAGCTACTATACGCATGACCATTCCGGTTGTGCTATTTGCAGTACAGACATACAGGATTGCAATAAGATAAAGGCTGATTTAGAGGAGATGATGGATGAGGGCCTCATCCATATAATCAGGCCTAGGGTAGAGTATGAAGAGAAGGTGAATATAGTTTCTGGATGTTCTGGAGAATTCATAATTTTTTATGTAAAGTATATGAATGGGGACCTTTTGCAATTGCATTCTACTTTCTTCCATATGGCTGGTCAGGTGGAACACTAATATGGATCTTGTCGAGTTTACTGTCGAGATTCCCGAGGATGTTTAATCGTGAAGAAAGGGGTTCAGTTTTTGTTAGATGATGGGACTATCAAGGTTACATGTCAAAGGGATGATTACCATGAAGTCTATTTGATTGAGGTTTATTTGGCTGAAGAAGAGTCAGATGAAGAGTATGCCTCCGCAAGTGATTATTTCTCTTCAGATGAGGATTTGTTTTCCAGAAATAACTCAATAATGATTGATTATATTGAAGAAGGGGTAAACGTCATTGTACATTATTTTGGTGCACCCGCCCATTTTGAAGTTGAGTATTATAGCAAGCCAGTTGTTACCCCATTGGTGATTAGTTTTCTGGGTCCTATCCCCTACAAGTCAGATAAGGTTGTGCCTTACAAATACAATGCTACAATCTTAGAGGATGGAGTGGAAGTTCCCATCCAGCCAATGCCTGATGTTTGGAATATCACTGAAAATAGTAGGGTAACCCGCAGCGGTCGTGTGTTTGCGCCAGGTGTTCGAGGAGATGCTAGTTCCGGAAAGAAAATTGCTGAGAATGTTCAACCCAAGAAGGCTACTGGTGAAACTAGTGGAGCTACGTTAGAGAAAGAAGTGGATGATATTTTGAAGATAATTAAGATGAGCGGCTACAGATTTGTAGATCAGCTACTTCAGACTCCTTCAAAAATAACTATCTTGGCTTTATTGATGAACTACTCTGCTCATAGAGAATCCTTGATGATGGTATTGGACCAAGCTTTTGTGGAGACTGATATGCCAATAGACCAATTCGGTAGTGTAATAGGGAATATTATGTCATGTAACAACTTGAGTTTCTGCGATGATGAATTACCAAATGAAGAAAGGAATCACAACCTGGACCTCCACATCTCTTTGAATTGCAAGAATGATTCACTACCCAATATGCTGATTGTTGTACCCCAAAATTTGCCCCCTCATTTATCAAGAATTTTCTCACAAGATCTCCTTAGACTCAAGACTGCACTAGAGTTTGATCAGCTCAAGACACCTCCTTAAACACTGATGACCAAAATTAAGGTTTAAGATTGCACAAGGATTTTTGAACTTCCAATGCCCAATATGACTTTCATGGATCATTATTGACCTCTAAGATTACTTATGTCAAGTTTCAAGCCTTGGATCACACTTTTGCTCAGTCAATTGAGCAGTTGACCTAAAAATCAGCTGAATTGGGGAAAAAGTCAACTATGGCCAATCCACAGTCAAAATTCATAATTTTTTATCCACATCAACATTTTAGACTCATATGTATCACTTTATCAAGTTTGGACCACAATTCCTCAAGAAATTTGATCAAATCTCCAAAAGGGAAAAATGGTCAAAATTAGGGTTTTGACTGGGAAAGGGAAATTTCTGATTTTTGACCTAGCAGGTGGTCAATTGGTTTAAGGAATTATCTCAAGAGTACAATTGCATAATTTTTACCTAATGACATGGTTCAAAACATTGCAAGTCCATTGGATTGACAGATGAATTTTTCAGTCAATTGATCAAAAGTTAACTATATACTGAAAAGTCAAACTTTGACATTTTGGTCAAATTCAAGGACCAAAGATCATAATTCATCAAAACATGTCAAAATATGAAACTTATTCATCAAGAAATCAAAAATTCAAGATTTCATTTTGAAAAGTCAAAATTTCTAAACTTAGAAATTTTTCTAAGTGTTGGAAATTTCATTTTTTTTTCATAACTTTGAACAAAATTTTCACCATGATGCAAGATGATTCAAGAGAAACTTCCAACATGAAAGTTGTAGATATCCATGAAATATACAACTTTTCTTTAAACAACTCCTTCTAAAAGTGCTTGGATCTCAAGTTATAATTTTATGAACATGTGGTCATGAAACTAAACACTTAGTAAAATTTTGCCCTAATTTGATCCGGATTTTGACCCAACTTCATGACCATTTTTCATATATTTACAAGGAGAATCTTAAAAAGAAATTAAAAGATGGGTTGTAGAGCACCTTTCAAGCTTTCCAAAATATCCTATAACTCCTTGAGATCATTCTTGAGTAGGGATAATCGAAGAGATTAAGTTAGGGTTTTGTCACTTTAATTACAAGCCATTTTAGTGATGAACAAAATTCCAATTCAAACCATGTTGCATAAACACTACTTTGCAGACATCAAACTTGTTAGGCACTCCATAATTAATGGTTTACACAGCTGTTAGAGGCCTCACTTCAAGCATTCAATGCATGGACATGCTTTATATCCATTTTTGGAAGAAAAAAAAGGTCACATTGCCATTTTGATAAAGCAACTTTTTGTACAAAACTTGTTCTTGAGCCTTGCATTTGTTCTCTTCTGATCAAACCATTCCTATAACTCATGAGAAATGTTTCAAACACTTACAATCACCCATCCCATGCTTGTACGTCTTCTTGAAACTTGTTTCCCTCTTTTCTTCAAAATCAAGTAACCTAGCCAAAAGCTAGAAACTTGTACTTCTGACTTACCAATGCACTAAGACACTTTTGTTTATAGATACACAAAACATAATACACAAATACACGAATGCTCAAGCCTTGAAAGAACCTAGAACTCAGAATCACACTTCACACTTCCATTTTCATACAAACTGACCAAAGACTTGAAACTCATAATCTACTCGTGCGTTTCTTGGCCTTTTGGTTTCTAAAGTTTCTAAACATCACATTGAATCAATCTCACACCCTGTTTTAGAACTGTAACACCATTAACACCATCCTCCATTTTCAAAAACTCAGCTCTACACATTTACTTCTCCAGACCATTTCAACCATCCATTGTTTAAGCTAATCATTGTCCATAGTTTCCATTAATTTTGCTTGAGCTTAGAGAATTTTGAAACTGGAATTTCTGAGATTTTTAGGATTCAGATTAGGGCCATTAAAATTCATGCTTATCTTTGATCTGTAGTTTTAATGCTTTACATTTCTGAAACCGTGAGAAAATTTGCTACAAGATTCATGTTTACAGTTTTCATTTTTGATGAGAAATGAGCAAGTTACAGTTGGTCTGACTGGAGGTTGATGATGAAGTCATCAGGGCACGTTTTGCCTTGTATATTTAGTTTATCTTATGTTAACAGATGTATAGTCACCCCAGTGGTAGAAGCGCGCGCCTCTAACCTTTGGGACCTGGGTTCGAGCCCCAGTCGTACCCTTTTCATTTTTTCACATTTTTCTTTTTGGTTTTTGGATTTTTGGCAGGCGCTGGGCCTCTTTGGGCCTGACTTGTTTTTTTTTGTTTTTTGCTAACTAACCCCCTGCAGGCTGTTTGTGTCCCCAGGCCCAAGTTTTTTTTTTTTTTTTTTTATTTATTTCATTTATATTTTTCTTAAATATTTTTCCTAATATTAAAAAATACAAAAATTAGATTTTTATTTTTAACTTAGTTTATTTTATTTTTCTCATAAAAAATAGTTTTATTCAACTAAACTTTATTTATTTTTATTAACTAGTCTTGTAAATTTAAATTAAAATAATATGTTTTTTTTTATTTTATTTTTCTCTCACACCAATTAAAATATTTTATTTTTGATATAAAAAAGAGCCAAAAACATTTTATAATACCATAAATATTTTCAAGACAAAAATACCAAAAATATTCTTTTTCTAAACTTATTTTCTTTTAATCAATTAATAGAACTAGGGTTTTATTTAAAATATTTTCTTAATAAATTTAAGTTTAATTAATTATTTTCTTTAATTAATTAGGTTAAGACAATTTCCATTTTTCTCATGGAAACCAAACAAATATCCATTTACTTCACATTTTGCATTTTTGTACATTTATTCATTTTATGCATTATGTTCATTTAAATTCTTGTACAAATTCAATTTGGTTGTAATAGATTAATTAGGTTTATATTTTTGCAATCCCCGTTTATAAATTGTACACCTCCCTCACCACAAATGTTGTAATATCGTAGTAACTTTAAATTCCACAATTTATCGCTTTTATACATAACATGCTAGTAAGTCGGGTTTGTATGGAAAGACTAAAACCAATACTTAGAAAACCCTAATTCAAGACAAAAAGAAGCATGAAAATGATACATTTGCACACAAGCACCCCTAGGGTTATTCCACTTGGTTACCTTATACAAAATGGTCATATTACGCATGTAAGGTATCTTAGCAAAAATGAAGCAAATACAAGATCATAGTCCCTCGATGACGCTATCTAAGTTGCCTTTAAAACTATCTTGGTCCATAAAAAGAATGCTAAGATACCTTGCAACATTGTTAATCATGGTTATACAATGACCCACGTCCGTCCCGCTTACATCCAAAGATTAGTTTACTTACCAAATCAATGGTAAGATAACAATGTCAAAGGAAAAGGAAAATGAACAAGAAAGACTTTTGAGTAGGTAGAATGCTCCTAATTACTTTCTCAATTTCAAACAAATATCCTTGCTATTTTAAAAACAAACACCTACACTTTCAAATCATCTTACAAACTTGAAAACATTTTTAAAAGATCAACATCTTAGTATACATTCTTATGAACGAGAATCATTACAAAGATTGCCTAAACAATGGCCAATTTACAAAATACTCTCAAAAACCACACAAAGCACCATTTCAAACAAAAAAGCAAGTGACCTAGCAAGTAACTAAGAGCCCATGGAAAACCATGGATGAAAAGGGTGCTAATACCTTCCCTTTTCATAATCTACCCCCCGAACTCAAGAAATAATCTCAAAGGTCTTTCCTGGCTTTTTAACCTTTCCTTTTGGATAAAAGAAAAGTCGGTGGCGACTCTTGCTAACCGCAACATTTGCGATAAAACGCAAAACACTCAAGTCAGTTCTCCCACCGTATCACAGAACTGGAGACTCTGCTGGGGAAAATTCTAAAAGTGGGGTTACCTTAGGGTTAGATCATATTTAATTGTTTTTATTGTTTGACTTGTTTGCTTTACATTATGGTTCTTTGTTTGGGTTTGAATCCTTTACCCGGATTTGGGATATATTATGGGTAAGTAGCAATACATTATGGAAACTGTGCGGGGTATACCAACATGGTCTAAGCAATAGCTACATTAGTGCGACATATTTGTGGGTACCGGTAGCCTTTGAGTTAATCAAAGAGAATATGGGGCCGCTGAGTGATGTCATGAATCACTAATGAACTTCTAGAACCTTTACTTGACCAACTTGGCCTTTAGGATGTAGTGAGATAACCCTCTTTGGTACAGTCCGAAGTTTGTAGATACTCGATACTACACTCATTGAAGTTTGGTTTCTTGGGATATTTCGGTCGCCATTAAAGAGGCTTGTGCTAAAATAATGACCAAGGAAACAGAACAGTGATATTGAGCTCCTTAGAACCCGGTTATTGTTACTAGGACAGGTTGATCCAACTAAACTTCAAGAGGGTACTTGCCTATGAGACTCCATGCAATCCTAAACCTAAGGACTTGTTTGCTTTGTTTGTATATACATACTTTTACATAACATCATGAACATCATAACATCATGAACATCATAACGTCATACACATTCACTAACCATTTCAAGGATTTTGGGATTTATCTTTGTTCTTGTTTTATAGGATATGGATTCTCTTCGCAGGAAAACTATTCAAATCAACCTTGTAAGGATCCCTCCACAACTTAAAGATCTAGCTTCAAGGATTCCTGAAAACTCTCCATTCACCGAGAGACATGGTCGCCTACTCAACTTGGTTACCTCCAACACAAATGAGGACATGATGAAGGTGCTCTTTCAGTTCTTTGATCCTTTACACTATTGCTTCACATTTCCTGATTATCAACTTGTGCCTACTTTATAAGAATTCTCCCGACTCTTGAGGATTCCCATTCTCAACCAACTACCTTTCAACGGTACGGAAAGAGACCCAAATCCAGAAGAGATTGCTCAAGCTCTACACTAGCACTCATCTGATGTCACGACTCATTGGGAAACAAGGAGTGGTGTCAAAGGCTTCCTAGAAAATTTCTTGTTTGAGAAAGCCCAAAACTGTTGGAATTCTTTGGACCTGCAAGCTTTTGAGGAAATTTTGGCTCTCCTCATCTATGGAATGGTTTTGTTTCCAAATCCTGACCAACTCATAGACGTGAACGCCATCAAAATCTTCATATCCCGCAACCCGGTTCCTACATTGCTAGGGAATATCCTACATTCTTTTCACACTCGCACAATAAGGAAAAGAGGTGTTCTTATGTGATGTACTCCTCTCTTGGAAATATGGTTTATTTCGCATCTTCCCCAATCTATATTGAAGAATGAGCAAGGTTCAACGTGGTCATAAAGGTTGATGACGCTCAAACATTCAGATATTCATTGGTGCTCCCGATCCATAGAGAATGTTACTATTGTCGACCGTTGTGGATAATTTCCTAATGTCCCTTTAATTGGCATTATGGGAGGTATCACCTACAACCCCTGCTTAGCCTTAAGACAGTTTGGTTACGCCCGAAGGGATGGCCCACACGAGATGCTAATTTAAGGTTTGGTGTTTGACTACGAGAATGACGATCAAGGTCTTCGCCAGAGATTTATCCGAGCATGGAGGATGTTGAACAAGGTAGATATCAAGACATTGGGGCATAAGAATTCCATCCCTCTTGAGCCTTACCTCAAATGGGTACGAACTCGTGCTCAAAGTCTTATGATGCCTTATCCCTCCATTCTCCGGTTAATCATTAAGCCTGTCATGGAAGGAGGTGTTTCATACACAATCCTACATCCTGACATGCCCACCTCTCTTGAAGACCTACAAAGGGATTGGATACAACTCAAGGGGGAGATAGATACTTTCGAAGCCCAATTCTATGCAAGCAAGAAGAAGCTTTTGGAACTTACTAAGCAACTTCATGAGGAGCAGACTCAGAATGCCTACATTGCACCAAAAAGGATGCGTACTACTTTTCTATCTTAGAGTTTTTGTATTTGTTTTTCCCGAGGAGGAGCGGATGTACTCAAGCTTTAATTTATTAATATAACGTGTGTTTCCTTTTTTGTCTAAAACAAATTTGAATCTTAAGATCCTTGAAATCATTTCATATGCATTTATCATTCATCCTAACATAAGCAGGTTTCTTGCAACAAGTCTCCTCATCTCTCTACTATTTATTTCAGTGAGATAGATCTCGAGCAAAGATGAAAGACCTCCAAGCTCAGAACGCACTGTTTCAACAGTTATTCTTAACTCTGGCCAAAGGACAAGAAAAGTTGAAGACCTTGCTGGTTGAGGAGAAGCAAAAGAAGACAAAGAAAATAACCGGAATTCTGAACATGGGAAGAAGATTCCAAGGGCAAACAAGAAGGGTGTGATACGGTGGCCAGAACCGGGACTGTTTTAGGAAAATGCTAGTTTGCGTTTTGCATTTGTGTTCGCAAAATGTCGCGGTAAGCAAGAGTCGCCACCGACTTTTATTTTATCCAACAAGGAAAGGAAAAAAGCACAGAAAAATTCCCTTTTTTTGAGATTTTGAGTACGGGGGGTAGATTATAGAAAGGGAAGGTACTAACACCCTTTCTATCCGTGGTTTTCCACGGGCTCTTAGGTACTTGCTCATCATTTTCAAAATTTCTTCTGTGTTTATGTGATTTGAAAAGTTTTTTACTTCGATTTAACTCTTGCTTTTGTCTTCAAGAGTGTTACGAAGTGTTTTTGAAAACTTTGTTTGAAAGGAGTGTATGTGTGAAAAAGTTTGTTTGGATTGAGCAAGTACTTAAGAACTAATCTACCTACTCAAAAAAGAGAATTGTTCTATGTTTATTTCCTTCAGACAGTGATATCCCACTATTAGTGAGTAGGTAGCATCGTCGTTGGAGTTTTGAGGGTCAATTCGAAAGGGACGTACGATCACCAAAGCAATGTTAGGACGCCTTAGTAATAACCCTAATGTCTTAGATCAATTATTCGAGGTAATAATATCTGAGGCAACCATTCCGAGGCAACTTTTTGAACGGGACTTTGATCTTTGTTTCGACAAGAGAGCAACCACAAAAGCATCCTATACTTAATGACCATTTACCGAAGGCAACTGAAGTGGGAGTGTACCCTAGGAGTGCGCATGTGCGAGTGATTCAATTTCAAGTTTATTATCTTTGCACATTTAGGGTTAGTTAACCAGTTTAAAGTTAATCATACATTCTTGTCATGCATCCCTATTATTCATACATCTAACAGTTAATTTTTTGGGGAATTTAAAGTGCAGAAATTAAACTACGCTATTACAAGGCTTCGGGTATTTACATAGCCAAGAACAAACCCGTAAAAAAACAATAAATGAAAGTAAAAGTCCTAATTAATCTATTACAACTTGTAAGCAATTACATTAATAGGGTAAAAAAATAATAAAGTGCGCGCGATGAAATTTAGAACGAGAGAGAACTAGGGTTTTGACCATTTCTAACCTAATTGAAAGAAAAAAAGTTTTTGATGTTTTTAATTGTTTTTTTAAGAAAAAGAATTAGGTTTTTAAATTAAATACAAAATTAATTAGCTAATTAATTAATTAATAAATAAATGGCCTATTTTTGTGTTTTGTAATTTTTAGAAAAAAGAAACGAAAATAGAATTAAATTTAGACAAAACCCTAATTTCTAATTGTTTTTAATTTATTTACAAAATAATTTAAGTTGCCTAAATTAAATAACCTAATTTAATTAATTAATTTTTGATAAAAAATAAACCTAAATCTAATTAGATGAAAGTATTATTTTTTTGTGATTTTTTTGATAAAAAGAAATATTTATTTGTTAGTAAAATAAATAAATAAACTAAATAATGGAAAATATAAAGAAATAAAGAAGAAAACTGGGCCTGAAAGCAGTTTGGGGGGTGTGAGCATCAATTTCTGGGCCCAAAACTAATGACCCACGTTTGACTTCTAAGATCTCCTGCCATGCGTTAACTGAGGGCTTTGGTGGACTTTCATCTTATGGCCTTTAGATCTGGCCATATGGAGATCCAAAGGTTGGATCTTGAGGATACATGGTGCTCTCTTGGCTTGTGTGCATGCTGGATTACCTGAAGCAAAATAATATGGAATAATTGGGGGGACCTGGGATTCGAACCCAGGCCCCAAAGCATTTTCCAATGACCTGGCCACCAACTGAGTTGTGCGTCTTATTTGTACATCAAAGACAAAACAATAATTAAATATTAAAAAGGGATAATATGTTAATACAGCGCGCACATTTTTAAATGAAGCAATAGGAGCTTGCTACGCCATCATCCCTATCCTCTCTCTGTGGCTAAAAGATGCAGGGACTTTTACCTACGGACATATGTCCGTAGCTACAATCCTGGTTCATTTCAAAATCCTCCATGGGCATGATAAATGACTTCTAATGCCATGACTCGAACCGTCTTGGCATCTTGAACGTCATGATACCCTTCATGGGGGCTAATTTTGCCTGCACACAAAAACCCTAAAACGAAACCAAGAACCCTAACAATGGCAATTATTGATACAGTCCACAAAAACACAATTAAATGATATAGATAGCTTAGAAATGTGATGGTGAACAAGAATATGTGATTATCTCATGCTATAAGTGCCAGAATTATACAAATTGAATTCAAAAAAAGTTCAATGTCGTGACTGCCTTACAGTGGTTTTTAGCGCCTAAAATTGCTTGTTCTTGATTGGTATAGGTTCCTTGTGATCCCAGGAAACGATTGGGATGGCTAGAGAGTCTTGAGAATGCCTGGAACTATGAATTTGACTCAGCACTTTTCCTTGATTTTTTCAAGTTTGTTCTGACCTTGTGCGCCTCTCCAACCTCTTGATTTAGGTCTGCAAATGTTCCTTATGTATTGAGGAATGAATTAGTGTTGAAAAAGTGTGCTCAATCTTTATCAATCATGGCTTTTGATTTTGATTTGATTCCTTTGAATATCTTTCCAAAAATAGGCCAAATTCAATCTTTTTGTGCACACCAAGGCTTTGCACGATTTCAATCACTTGCCAACTGGATATAAGACCTGAAACATGCACAATATCTTGAGGTTTCAATGCTTTATATTTTTTCATGATTTGTTTTGATTAAAATTGAAATAATTCAAATAAAAATAAAAATAAATAATAAAAATAAGATAAAGACAAGTGGCAAGGGCTAGGGCTCGTGGACCATGCTACCAACTTAAAACAAGTGCAAAAAGTT
The DNA here is from genome assembly GCA_948472305.1 of Vicia faba. Lineage (NCBI taxonomy): Eukaryota > Viridiplantae > Streptophyta > Magnoliopsida > Fabales > Fabaceae > Vicia > Vicia faba. The sequence continues at coordinate 756,641,864 of OX451737.1, forward strand.
AGGCCCATTTAGCAAAAATTGCAATTGGAGGCATAATTGACTTTTGGCAATTTTGGAGAAGGGAACTACTATCTGGTTGAAATCCAGGCTTCGCAACACCTTATACTGTTATCTAGTCGAAATCCAGGCTTCACAGTATTTTGGAGAAGGGAACTACTATCTGGTCGAAATCCAGGCTTCGCAGCACCTTATACTGTTATCTAGTCGAAATCCAGGCTTCACAGTGTCTTAGAGAAGGGAACTACTATCTGGTCAAAATCCAGGCTTCGCAGCACCTTATACTGCTATCTGGTCGAAATCCAGGCTACACAGTGTTTGTTGGGGATTTTAGAGTATTCTATTAGGGAAGAGGAGTTATGGTCCTCTGATTTGTAGTAGTCGGAGAGGCAAACTCAAGTTGGGGAATCCTTCCATTTGTTAGGGAAATAAACCCTGTTGCTTAGTCTGTTGGAGAGGCAGTGACTTCACTGGTAGAAATCCTCGAGGATTCTTGAAGTCGACTCAGTTGGGAAGAGGTTTTCAGAGATTTAAAATATGGTTGGGGAATCATCCTATGAGAAGGATTTTGGGGAGATTTTTCGCTGCCCCTAGTAGAAAGTGTTTGTGGCACTGTCAGGAAATGTTTGACTGTTCGTAACCCTTTGTCGGGATTCGCGTTCAATGCCCCAAGTGATTCAGATGGAGACCTGCCCCTGGTTATTTTGTACTTCTTGAGAGATTTCTTGGAATCTTGATTGGATTTCCCCAGGTGTGCTAGATAGTGACATTTCATGTCCCCCTGTTGATAGGAGGAGTGTCATCCTTCTTGAATTGATTTTGTTCATTGAGAGAGCTTTCGTTCACTGGACATTCATTGTGTGAATTTCTCCGTTGTCAAACAATTAGCCATATGCAAACAGTGATATTCAAGTAATGCAAAGTTTATGCTTGCCTTGAAGTTGTAAAAAATGCGTTTTTAGCAAGTAAAGAAGTTTTGTAAGAAAAATTCAACTCAAGATTTTGAGTAAAGCCCTACAGGAGTCAGGATACCTTTTGTAACAGTATGCTTTCGAACTAACCCATGCTTCAATTAGGACTTTTGATGGGTTTTAACGTAGCTTGGTTCACGGTTTAAGAAACAAAGGATAAAGGCTCAAAGTGTATTTGTACCCACCCGCTCTTCATGATGTTCTTCAGTCCTAAGCTCAGTTAATTGTGCGTTTGAACTCCAATTGAGTCTGGAATGACGTTTTGGTGATGGTTCTAACAAGTTAAGTTTGTCGGAAGGCAATCATTTTTGAGATATTTTTCATGTTGTTGAGGATTTGTAGTGACCCTTTTTTTGATTTGTTATCCCTGATTTTTTCTGACTGTTCTTGTTTTGAGATTATGGTCAGCGGGATGCCCTAGTTTTTCTTAAGCCTCCTTTTAGGTTTTGACTTTGTGGGATTTTCTATTTTTGAGAGATAATGACGGCCTATATGATAGGGAACCATCACCGTCTTTTGATTTCAGAGGAATGTTTCTTGATGTCATTCGCTACATTACGAGATGAGAGTTTGCGGATTAACGTGCGTTTGAATTAACTGAGAGACTACCCTGCCCCAGGTTTTGATTAAAGGTTTCAATTTGTGTTAAAACAGAAAAACTTCTACTTCTTTGGCTCTAAGGGGTTGACTAGGGATTATCTTCCTTATAACTCCAGTGTTTAGGATTTGAAAGAATGCTTGTACATCGTCAGCAAGGTCTGTCCAAAAGCACACTATATGAGATTATGGCATTGTTTTCGTCATCCTCCCTCTAAAGGCTTGTAACTTTTAGCAAGAGTTAAAAGTCATAAAGAGAATATAAGCATAGCTTAAATATAGTGAAAGCGAATGGATGAATTCAAGACAAACATATGCAATGCATTAATGAAATAAAGTTTGACATTAATAGATAATTGCTTGCATAACAAAAGGAATTACAATTGAAAATTCAAATGAACAGAAAATTTCCTCGCCAAGATCATTGCTTCATGTTGATGCCCTTGAGGGGTGATAGAAAATTTCCAGTTGATCGTCTTGTGTAAACTCCAACACTCCTTCGTCAATTAGGTCTTGAATCCTGTTCTTCAGAGCCCAACAATTGTTCGTGTCGTGCCCAGGACCATCAGAATGGTATGCACACCTCTCATTGGGACAGTAACTAGGAGCAGCAGTGTTGGGATTCCGGGGAAGAGCCTTTAAGTTAATTAGCTCTGCCTTCAACAAGTGTTGTAGCACCTGAGCTAGCAACATGCCAACCCTGGTAAATTGTCTCTTAGGTGTGATCTCCTTATACTGATTCCTTTGTTGTTGTTGGCGAGGTTATTGTTGGGCTCGCGATGTGGCAGCAGATTGGGAAGGTCTTCCATCTTCTTGTCTCATGGGAGGCTGAGCAGTGACTTGATTTCCAATCCTGATTGTTTTCCCCATACGATTGCAACCGTCTTAAAGAAGTTGGTTGACAAGAACTTTCATCTCTTCTTGTCCTTGAGCCAGATTTTGGATAAGAGCCATCTGGCCCACCAACTGTCCCATCATTTGGACCCTCAGTATGGCTATTTCAGTTTGTAGCCTTTCCAACTGATCATCCTTGGTGCCCTCCGGATTCCCTATGACCATGCCCCTTGTGAGGAGATCTTTCACCTCTTCTTTCCCCTTGGACAAGTTCAAGAACATCTCTTGGAGTTGAGCATTTCAAGCCTGGATGTCCTTGATAGTCTGCTCTAGATCCACCTCTACTGAAACAAACAGTAGGAAGATAAGGAGACTTGTATGGGAGAAACCTGTCATGATATGATGCATGATATGTGGATGCATGTTTTCAAGGATCTCGCGGGTAAACAAGAAACTGTTAGAATTTGATTGCAGCTTGATTGAGGAAACTTCGTGTCGTGGAGAGTCCTTCTTCAAGAGTCAAGCTCACCATATCGAGTGGGTCATAGCCCTTGACTCAAGTTGTTGTACTCGATCTTCGACGACATTTGGTTAGAGGAAAATAAATCCTCTTGTCCCTTGATAGACATCTTGGTTCAAAGTGACCCTACATCATAGGCCCTCGAGATCCTTGAAATGGTTATTGAAAATGCTATGGTATGATGTTATGATGTCATGTACAAGTATGCAAAGTAAGTAACTTTATATTCATACAAAGCAGACAAGTCCTTAGGTTTAGGCTTGCATGGAGTTTGTAGGTAAGTACCCTCTTGAAGTTTAGTTGGATCAACCTGTCCTAGTAATAGTAATCGGGTTCTAAGGAGCTCAATATCACTGGTTTGTTTCCTTGGTCATTGTTTCAGCACAAGCCTCTTTAATGGCGACCGAAATATCCCAAGAAACCAAACCTTAATGAGTGTAGTATCAAGTATCTACTAACTTCGGATTGCACCAAAGTCGATCATCTCACTACGTCCTAAAGGCCAAGTTGGTTAAGTAAAGGTTCTAGAAGTTCATTAGTGCTTTATGACATCACTCAGTGGCTCCGTATTCTCTTTGATTAACTAAAAGGCTACCGGTACCCACAAATATGTCGCACTAACGTAGCTATTGCTTAGACCATGTCGGTATACCCCACACAGTTTCCACAATGTATTGCTACTCACCTATAATGTATTCCAAATCCGGGTAGAGGATTCAAACCCAAATAAAGAACCATAATGTAAAGCATACAAGTCAAACAATGTAATCAAATAAATGTGATCTAGCCCTAAGGTAACCCCACTTTTAAAATTTCTCAAGCAGAGTCGTAAGTTCTGTGATACGATGGGAGAACTGACTTGAGTGTTTTGCGTTTTATCACAAATGTTGCGGTTAGCAAGAGTCACCACCGACTTTTCTTTTATCCAAAAAGAAAGTTAAAAAAGCACAGGAAAGACCTTTGAGATTGTTTCTTGAGTTCGGGGGGTAGATTATGAAAAGGGAAGGTACTAGCACCCTTTTCATCCATGGTTTTCCATGGGCTCTTAGTTGCTAGATCACTTGCTTTTGTTTGAAATTGTGCTTTGTGTGTGGTTTTTGAAAGTATTTTTGAAAATGGAACTTCATAATGGTTCTCGTCTCTATAAGAACGCTACAAAGTGTTTGTTTCGAAAATAGTTCAAAGAGGTGTTTGTGAGATGTGTTTTTGAAAGTTATTTTAAAAAGGTGTCTTTGTGATGATTCTCGTCTCTATAAGAACGCATACAAAGTGTTGTCTTTTGAAAATGTTTCAAATGAGAGTGTTGGTGTAAAAATGTTTTGTTGTGAACAAGCAAGCAACTAGGAGTGAATCTACCTACTCAAAAGGTCTTAGGTGTTCTTTTCCTCCTCCTTTAGATGTTGCTATCTTACCATTGTTTTGGTAAGAATCCCCATCGTTGGATGTGAAGGGACGGGCGTTGGGTCATCGGATGACCATGATAGCAATGTTGTAAGATGACTTAGCACTTTTCTTTAGGGACTAAGATCATTTTGAAAGGCAACTTTGATAGCGTCATCGAGGGACTATGATCTTGTGTTTTTTCGATTCATTTGTGCTAAGACATCCCACATGCATAACATGGCCATTTTTATAAGGCAACCAAATGGAGTACCCTAGGGGTGTTTGTGTGCAAGTGTGTCATTTACATGCATTTAGTCTTTGATTAGGGTTATCTACTTGTTGATTTTATGTCTTTCAATACAAACCCTAGTTACTAGCATTCATATTTGAAAGCGATAAATTGAAGAAATGTAAAGTCCTATGCTATTACAATCATTTGGGGATGGGGTGTACAAGTTTACAAATTGGGATTGCAAGAAATTAAAGTCCTAATTATCTATTACAACCATATTGAATAGCCATGAAGAAAATATATGAAGCATGTAAAAATCAAGAAAAATGAAAGGAAGAGAAAACACTTTGGATCATTAGGTGTCGACTCATGCCGTAAACTCAAGCTTCTCGAATGCACTCTTGTTTTGATGAAGACAAGTCATGATTGATAAAGAAGGCAAAAATTATTGATCAAGCTAAAAGCCTCTTTAGATGAAGTCTTTGGTTCAAGCCCTTGGCAAATTTCAAGGTATAATGATGATATTTACCTTGAACTTAAGATATAGATGCCCAATGGTCAAAAGAAACATTTTATATTGTCCAATCCTTTATTCATGTTCTTTCAAAGCAAAAAATCAATTTTTATTTGTGTGCAATCGATTTGTATGTTAGTGCAATCGATTGCACGCTTCAGTTTTTCAAAACATTGGCTACTGACTTCCAGTGCAATCGATTTGCATGGTTGTGCAATCGATTGCACAGTCAACAATTTTGGAAATTTGGCTACTGGAACCCCGTGCAATCGATTTGCATGGTTGTGCAATCGATTGCACACTCAAAAAATTTAAAATTTTGGCTACTGGAACCCCGTGCAATCGATTTGCATGGTTGTGCAATCGATTGCACACTGTATGATTTTGAAAAATAGCTGCCTTACACCTGTTTGTTCATGATGCTATTTCATGGAAAACCTTTTACTCAATCTTGTCAATTGTCCATGGTTTTTTACCAACCTTTTATTCAAAGGTTACTGAATTTTATCCTCAAAAATGAACCAAATGATGATGATTGAAATGAAGAGTTTAAAGCCAAGGAAACTTACCTTGAAACTGAAATTTGTGCTTAGAGTTTGAGCTGCTGTATGGGCTGTTGTTGAACTTAGGGGGTGATGATAGTGATGTTACAAAAGTTTTTCTTGTGTTTGAAAAATTTATATATGATGTATGTGGAGTGTTTAGATGGTTGAACAGAATTTTGCAATGGCATGAGAGGTTTAAAGGTTTGGACTTTAAAACTCAAGAGTGGAAGTTTTGTAGACTGTTATGGCTTTTGATGGTTAGTTTACAACAAGACTTCTGGTTTTCTTTCTCTTTTTTCTAACTTGTTCTAATCTTTTTCCAACCTTCTCTCTCTCTTTTTCCAACCTACTTGTCTTACAAATTCTTCTTCTATTTATAGGCAAGAGGTTTGTGCATGTGAGTTGACTAAGTTTGCAAGACAGCATGTTATGGTTTGGTTGGGATGTAAGTATCAAACTATGTCAAGTACTCCATGGTTCCAAGATGAAATACCAAAGTTTCTAGTTTAGAGGGGTTAATTTCCATGTTTTATGGTGGAGTGAAATCAGAAACAAGCAAGGTATGGGCTCAAGACAAACTTTGTACAAAAAGCTTGCTTTTCAAGAATAGTAATGGTGCCTTTATGCCATAAATGGAAAGATCTTTTGGACAATGGCTCAAAAACTTGGGTAATAGCTCAAGCTCTTGTGTAAACATCTAATTATGGATAGATTTACAAGTCAAGAGTCCTGCAAAGTGAAGATTATGCAGCATAGCATAAGGGTTTTGTTGTGTGTTCTTCAATAGAATGACTTGCAAATCAAGGGTGGATGCCCAAATTCAGATCCTTGTATCTCCTAGCTCAAATATGATAAATTCATGCTCTTGGATGTTTTGGAAAGCTTGAAACGCCCTCTATAACTTTCATGTTGGCCATTTTGACAAAATCATCTTGGAACTATGTGAAAAAATGCCAAGAAGTTTGGATAAAATCCTGCACAAAAATCTGTTGAAAATTTCTCTAAGTGTTAAATGAAAATGTCATGACTTCATGAATTTATAACTTGAGATCTAAGCATATTTAGGAGAAGTTGTGTAAAGAAATGTTGTAGATATCATGGAGATCTACAACTTTCATGTTGAAAGTTTCCCTTGAACCGTCTTGCATCTTGGTGAAAGAATGGCATGAAGTGATGAAATTATCATGTATAAAAACACTTAGAAAATTTCTAAGTCTTGGAAATCTTGACTTTTCAAGTTGACTTTTGACTTTCTTGACTTCTTGATGATCAAGCTTGATATTCTTGAGTGTCTTGATGAAATTTGATCTTTGGGATGTAATGTTGACCAAAAAGTCAAAGTTTGACTTTCCAGTATGCAATTGACCATTTTGCCCTTTTGCCAATTCCAAGCCTAAATTGATGTATCAGTGCTGTAAACTTGATGTCATAAAAGATCTTGTGAGAAAATCCTTGAGAAATGAGAGGGAAAATTTTGGGGTACAACAGCTTCCCCTGTTCAATCTTCTTAATCCTGAAGAGTTAGATTGGCGGATCCGCCATTCGTGACTTGAAGGTGGAAGATGATTGGTCACTAGAGTGCCCAGAAATTTGCACTTGATGATGTGGTGGTTGATTGTGTAGGGAATGGGCTTAAAGATTCCATTTGGAGATGTGATAGAATCCTGTTGGAGATGGACTTGTAGATGCCATCCAAGAATGCCTGTTGAATTGTAATTTGTAAGTTGAAAGAATGAGTATCAGAATTGCATCCATCTGGAGTGTATCTGAGTTGTATCTGAAAGTTGAATCTGAATGAGTATCAGGATGGCATCTGTATATGGAGCGTATCTGAATTGTATCTAGAAGCTGGATCTAAATGAGTATCAGGATGGCATCCGTATCTGGAGCGTATCTGAACTATATCTGAAAACTCAGTAGGATGATGAAGGAATCTTCGACGATTACTACCTCAGCAGGATGCTGAAGGAATCTTGGATGATTGCTACTCCAAAAGATGATGAACTTTATTTGTTGATTGATCTTTCCTGAAAAGGTAAAGGGTTAGTTATATGTATGCATTGCGTAATGATGTTCTCAAAATAAATGAGATTTATGTTATATGTATTTTGTATGCATGTGCTATGAATGTTGTTGAAATGTAATTTTTTCTTGGAGAATAAATCCTTAACAAGTGTTGGGGAGTTATTAAATCCCGGACTATTGTTGAAGAGTAGGTGTGCCTTCAAACTTTGCTTAGAATGTTTCCACTGAGGATTCCTGTTTTATTGTTTGAGGAGAACTCCACTGGGGGATGTTGAAAACTCTGTGGAGAGTGTTGATTCCTGCTTGAGGGAAAAGTTCAAAAGTCTCGATTGTTCGTTGCTCTACTGGGGAGTCAAATTTAAACTGATATCTGGTTGGGTCCAGATTTCGCGGCACCTTATGTTGTTATCTTGGTCGAAATCCAGGCTTCACAGTGTTTTTGGAGAAGGGAAATACTATCTGGTCGAAATCCAGGCTTCGTAACACCTTATATTGTTATCTGGTCAAAATCCAGGCTTCACGGTGTTTTGGAGAAGGGAACTACTATCTGGTTGAAATCCAGGCTTCGCAGCACCTTATACTGTTATCTGGTCGAAATCCAGGCTTCAGTGTCTTGGAGAAGGGAACTACTATCTGGTCGAAATCCAGGCTTCGCAGCACCTTTTACTGTTATCTAGTCGAAATCCAGGATTCACAGTATTTTAGAGAAGGGAACTACTATCTAGTCGAAATCCAAGCTTCGCAGCACCTTATAATGTTATTTGGTCGAAATCTAGGCTTCACAGTGTCTTTGGAGAAGGGAACTACTATTTGGTCGAAATCCAGGCTTCGAGCACCTTATACTGTTATTTGGTCGAAATCCAGGCTTCGCAGCACCTTATACTGTTATCTGGTCAAAATCTAGGCTTCACAGTGTCTTTGGAGAAGGGAACTACTATCTGGTCAAAATCCAGGCTTCGCAGCACCTTATACTATTATCTGGTCGAAATCCAGGCTTCACAGTGTTTTGGAGAAGGGAACTACTATCTGGTCGAAATCCAGGCTTCGCAACACCTTATACTGTTATTTGGTCGAAATCCAGGCTTCACAGTGTCTTGGAGAAGGGAACTACTATCTGGTTGAAATCCAGGCTTGGCAGCACCTTATACTGTTATCTGGTCAAAATCTAGGCTTCACAGTGTTTGCTGGGGATTATAGAGTATTCTATTGGGGAAGAGGAGTTGTGGTCCTTTGATTTGTAGTAGTCAGAGAGGCAAACTCAAGCTAGGGAATCCTTCCATTTGTTAGGGAAATAAACCATGTTGCTTAGTCTGTTGGAGAGGCAGTGACTTCACTGGCAGAAATCCTCGAGGATTCTTGAAGTCAACTCATTTGGGAAGAGGTTTTCAAAGATTGAAAATATGGCTGGGGAATCATCCTATGAGAAGGATTTTGGGGAGATTTATCGTTGCCCCTAGTAGAAAGTGTTTGTGGCACTGTCAGGAAATGTTTGATTGTTCGTAACCCTTTGTCGGAATTCGCGTTCAATGCCCCAAGTGATTCAGATGGAGACCTGCCCCTGGTTATTTTGTACTTCTTGAGAGATTTCTTGGAATCTTGACTGGATTTCCCCAGGTGTGCTAGATAGTGACATGTCATGTCCCCCTGTTGATAGGAGGAGTGTCATCCTTCTTGAATTGATTTTGTTCACTGAGAGAGCTTTCATTCACTGGACATTCATTGTGTGAATTTCTCTGTTGTCAAACAATTAGCCATATGCAAACAGTGATATTCAAGTAATGCAAAGTTTATGCTTGTCTTGATGTTTTAAAAAATGCGTTTTTAGCAAGTAAAGAAGTTTTGTAAGAAAAATTCAACTCAGGATTTTGAGTAAAGCCCTACAGGAGTCAGGATACCTTTTGTAACAGTATGCTTTCGAACAAACCCATGCTTCAATTAGGACTTTTGAAGGATTGTAATGTGGCTTGGTTCACGGTTTAAGAAATAAAGGATAAAGGCTCAAAGTGTATTTATACCCACCCGCTCTTCGTGATGTTCTTCAGTCCTAAGCTCAGTTAATTGTGCGTTTGAACTCCAATTGAGTCTGGAATGACGTTTTGGTGATGGTTCTAACAAGTTAAGTTTGTCAGAAGGCAATCATTTTTGAGATATTTTTCATGTTGTTGAGGATTTATAGTGACCCTTTTTTTGATTTGTTATCCCTAATTTTTCCTGACTGTTCTTGTTTTGTGATTACGGTCAGCGGGATGCCCTAGTTTTTCTTAAGCCTCCTTTGTAGGTTTTGACTTTGTGGGCTTTTCGTTTTTTGAGAGATAATGACGGCCTATGTGATAGGGAACCATCACCATCTTTTGATTCTAGAGGAATGTTTCTTGATGTCATTCGCTGCATTACGAGATGAGAGTTTGCGGCTTAACGCGCGTTTGAATTAACTGAGAGACTACCCTGCCCCAGGTTTTGATTAAAGGTTTCAATTTGTGTTAAAACAGAAAAATTTCTACTTCTTTGGCTCGAAGGGGTTGACTAGGGATTATCTTCCTTATAACTCCAGTGTTTAGGATTTGAAAGAATGCTTGTACATCGTCAGCAAGGTCTGTCCAAAAGCATACTATATGAGATTATGGCATTGTTTTCGTCATCCTCCCTCTAAAGGCTTGTAACATTTAGCAAGAGTTGAAAGTCATAAAGAGAATATAATCATAGCTTAAATATAGTGAAAGCGAATGGATGAATTCAAGACAAACATATTCAATGCATTAATGAAACAAAGTTTGACATTAATATATAATTATTTGCATAATAAAAGGAATTGCAATTGAAAATTCAAATGAACAGAAAATTTCCTCGCCCAGATCGTTGCTTCATGTGGATGCCCTTGAGGGGTGATAGAAAAGTTCCAATTGATCGTCTTGTGTAAACTCCAACACTCCTTCGTCAATTAGGTCTTGAATCCTGTTCTTCAAAGCCCAATAATTGTTCGTGTTGTGCCCAGGACCATCAAAATGGTATGCACACCTCTCATTGGGACAGTAACTAGGAGCAGCAGTGTTGGGATTCCGGGGAAGAGCCTTTAAGGTAATTAGCTCCGCCTTCAACAAGTGTTGTAGCACCTGAGCTAGCGACATGCCAACCCTGGTAAATTGTCTCTTAGGTGTGATCTCCTTGCACTGATTCCTTTCATGTTGTTGGCGAGGTTGTTGTTGGGCTCGCAATGTGGCAGCAAATTGGGAAGGTCTTCCATCTTCTTGTCTCATGGGAGGCTGAGCAGTGACTTGATTTCCAATCCTGATTGTTTTCTCCATATGCTTGCAACCGTCTTGAAGAAGTTGGTTGACAAGAACTTTCAGCTCTTCTTGTCCTTGAGCCAGATTTTGGATAAGAGCCATCTGGCCCACCAACTGTCCCATCATTTGGACCCTCATTATGGCTATTTCAGTTTGTAGCCTTTCCAACTGATCATCTTTGGTGCCCTCCGGATTCCCCATGACCATGCCCCTTGTGAGGAGAGCTTTCACCTCTTCTTTCCCCTTGGACAAGTTCAAGAACATCTCTTGGAGTTGAGCGTTTCGAGCCTGGATGTCCTTGATAGTCTGCTATAGAGCCATCTATACTGAAATAAACAGTAGGAAGATAAGGAGACTTGTATGGGAGAAACCTGTCATGATATGATGCATGATATGTGGATGCATGTTTTCAAGGATCTCGCGGGTAAACAAGAAACTGTTAGAATTTGATTGCAACTTGATTGAGGAAACTTCGTGTCGTGGAGAGTCCTTCTTCAAGAGTCAAGCTCACCATATCGAGTGGTTCATAGCCTTTGACTCAAGTTATTGTGCTCGATCTTCGACGACATTTGGTTAGAGGAAACTAAATCCTCTTGTCCCTTGATAGACATCTTGGTTCAACGTGACCCTGCATCATAGGTCCTCGAGATCCTTGAAATGGTTATTGAAAATTCTATGGTATGATGTTATGATGTCATGTACAAGTATGCAAAGTAAGCAAGTGTATATACAAATAATTATATTTACACAAAGCAGACAAGTCCTTAGGTTTAAGCTTGCATGGAGTTTGTAGGTAAGTACCCTCTTGAAGTTTAGTTGGCTCAACCTATCCTAGTAATAGTAATCGGGTTCTAAGGAGCTCAATATCACTGGTTTATTTCCTTGGTCATTGTTTTAGCACAAGCCTCTTTAATAGCGACTGAAATATCCCAAGAAACCAAACCTCAATGAGTGTAGTATCGAGTATCTACCAACTTCGGACTTCACCAAAGTCGGTCATCTTACTACGTCCTAAAGGCCAAGTTGGTCAAGTAAAGGTTCTAGAAGTTCATTAGTGCTTTATGACATCACTCAGCGGTCCCGTATTCTCTTTGATTCACTCAAAGGCTACCGGTACCCACAAATATGTCGCACTAACGTAGCTATTACTTAGACCATGTCGGTATACCCCGCACAGTTTCCACAATGTATTGCTACTCACCTATAATGTATCCCAAATCCGGGTAGAGGATTCAAACCCAAATAAAGAACCGTAATGTAAAGCATACAAGTCAAACAATGTAAGCAAATAAATGTGATCTAGCCCTAAGGTAACCCCACTTTTAAAATTTCCCTAGCAGAGTCGCCAGTTCTGTGATACGGTGGGAGAATTGACTTGAGGGTTTTGCATTTTATCGCAAATGTTGCGGTTAGCAAGAGTCACCACCGACTTTTCTTTTATCCAAAAGGAAAGGTAAAAAGGCACAGGAAAGACCTTTGAGATTGTTTCTTGAGTTCGGGGGGTAGATTATGAAAAGGGAAGGTACTAGAACCCTTTTCATCCATGGTTTTCCATGGGCTCTTAGTTACTTGCTAGATCACTTGCTTTTGTTTGAAATTGTGCTTTGTGTGTGGTTTTTGAAAGTATTTTTGAAAATGGAACTTCATAATGGTTCTCGTCTCTATAAGAACACATACAAAGTGTTTGTTTCGAAAATAGTTCAAAGAGATGTTTGTGAGATGTGTTTTTGAAAGTTATTTTGAAAAGGTGTCTTTGTGATGATTCTCGTCTCTATAAGAACGCATACAAAGTGTTGTCTTTTTGAAAATGTTTCAAATGAGAGTGTTGGTGTAAAAATGTTTTGTTGTGAGCAAGCAAGCAACTAGGAGCGAATCTAACTACTCAAAAGGTCTTAGGTGTTCTTTTCCTCCTCCTTTAGATGTTGCTATCTTACCATTGTTTTGGTAAGAAGCCTCATTATTGGATGTGAAGGGACGGGCGTTGGGTCATCAGATGACCATGATAGTAATGTTGTGAGATGACTTAGCACTTTTCTTTAGGGACTAAGATCATTTCGAAAGGCAACTTTGATAGCGTAATCGAGGGACTATGATCTTGTGTTTTTTTTATTCGTTTGTGCTAAGATATCCCACTTGCATAACATGGTCATTTTTGTAAAGCAACCAAATGGAGTAACCCTAGGGGTGTTTGTGTGCAAGTGTGTCATTTGCATGCATTTAATCTTTGATTAGGGTTATCTACTTGTTGATTTTATGTCTTGCCATACAAACCCTAGTTACTAGCATTCATATTTGAAAGCGATAAATTGCGGAAATGTAAAGTCATATGCTATTACAATCATTTGGGGATGGGGTGTGCAAGTTTACAAATAGGGATTTCAAGAAATTAAAGTCCTAATTATCTATTACAACCACATTGAATAGTGATGAAAATATATGAAGCATGTAAAAATTAAGAAAAATGAAAGGAAGAGAAAACAATTTGGATCATTAGGTGTCGACTCATGCCGTAAACTCAAGCTTCTCGAATGCACTCTTGTTTTGATGAAGACAAGTCATGATTGATAAAGAAGGCAAAAATTATTGATCAAGCTAAAAGCCTCTTTGGATGAAGTCTTTGGTTCAAGCCCTTGGCAAATTTCAAGGTATAATGATGATATTTACCTTGAACTTAAGATATAGATGCCCAATGGTTAAAAGAAATATTTTATATTATCCAATCCTTTATTCAAGTTCTTTCAAAGAAAAAAATCAATTTCTATTTGTGTGCAATCGATTTGCATGTTAGTGCAATCGATTGCACGCTTCAGTTTTTCAAAACATTGGCTACTAACTTCCAGTGCAATCGATTGCACAGTCAAAAAATTTGGAAATTTGGCTACTGGAACCCTGTGCAATCGATTTGCATGGTTGTAGAATCGATTCCACACTCAAAAAAATTGGAAATTTGGCTATTGGAACCCCGTGCAATCGATTTGCATGGTTGTGCAATCGATTGCACACTGTATGATTTTTGAAAAATAGCTGCCTTACACCTGCCTGTTCATGATGCTATTTCATGGAAAACCTTTTACTCAATCTTGTCAGTTGTTCATGATTTTTTACCAACCTTTTCTTCAAAGGTTACTGCATTTTAGCCTCAAAAATGAACCAAATGATGATGATTGAAATGAAGAGTTTAAAGCCAAGGAAACTTACCTTGAAACTGAAATTTGTGCTTAGAGTTTGAGCTGCTGTATGGGTTGTTGTTGAACTTAGGGGGTGATGATAGTGATGTTACAAAAGTTTTTCTTGTGTTTGAAAAATTTCTATATGATGTATGTGGAGTGTTTAGATGGTTGAACAGAATTTTGCAATGGCATGAGAGGTTTAAAGGTTTGGACTTTAAAACTCAAGAGTGGAAGTTTTGTAGACTGTTATGGCTTTTGATGGTTAGTTTACAACAAGACTTCTGGTTTTCTTTCTCTATTTTCTAACGTGTTCTAATCTTTTTCCAACCTTCTCTCTCTCTTTTTCCAACCTACTTGTCTTACAAATTATTCTTCTATTTATAGGCAAGAGGTTTGTGCATGTGAGCTGACTAAGTTTGCAAGACAGCATGTTATGGTTTGGTTGGGATGTAAGTATCAAACTATGTCAAGTACTCCATGGTTCCAAGATGAAATACCAAAGTTGCTAGTTTAGAGGGGTTGATTTCCATGTTTTATGGTGGAGTGAAATCAGAAACAAGCAAGGTATGGGCTCAAGACAAACTTTGTACAAAAAGCTTGCTTTTCAAGAATAGTAATGGTGCCTTTATGCCATAAATGGAAAGATCTTTTGGACAATGGCTCAAACACTTGGGTAATAGCTCAAGCTCTTGTGTAAACATCTAATTATGGATAGATTTACAAGTCAAGAGGCCTGCAAAGTGAAGATTATGCAGTATAGCATAAGGGTTTTGTTGTGTGTTCTTCAATAGAATGACTTGCAAATCAAGGGTGGATGCCCAAATTCAGATCCTTGTATCTCCTAGCTCAAATATGATAAATTCATGCTCTTGGATGTTTTGGAAAGCTTGAAACACCCTCTATAACTTTCATGCTGGCCATTTTGACAAAATCATCTTGGAACTATGTGAAAAAATGCCAAGAAGTTGGGATAAAATCCTGCACAAAAATCTGTTGAAAATTTCTCTAAGTGTTAAATGAAAATGTCATGACTTCATGAATTTATAACTTGAGATCTAAGCATATTTAGGAGAAGTTGTGTAAAGAAATGTTGTAGATATCATGGAGATCTACAACTTTCATGTTGAAAGTTTCCCTTGAACCGTCTTGCATCTTGGTGAAAGAATGGCATGAAGTGATGAAATTATCATGTATAAAAACACTTAGAAAATTTCTAAGTCTTGGAAATCTTGACTTTTCAAGTTGACTTTTGACTTTCTTGACTTCTTAATGATCAAGCTTGATACTCTTGAGTGTCTTGATGAAATTTTATCTTTGGGATGTAATGTTGACCAAAAAGTCAAAGTTTGACTTTCCAGTATGCAATTGACCATTTTGCCCTTTTGCCAATTCCAAGCCTAAATTGATGTATCAGTAGTGTAAACTTGATGTCATAAAAGATCTTGTGAGAAAATCCTTGAGAAATGAGAGGGAAAATTTTTGGGTACAACACCAAGGATTTGCACGATTTCAATCACTTTCCAACTGGATATAGGACCTGAAACATGCATAATATCTTGAGGTTTCAATGCTTTAGATTTTTTCATGATTTGTTTTGATTAAAATTGATTTAATTTAAATAAAAATCAAAATAAATAATAAAAATAAGATAAAGACAAGTGGCAAGGTCTAGGGCTCGTGGACCATGCTACCAACTTAAAACAAGTGCAAAAAGTTAGGCCCATTTAGCAAAAATTGCAATTTGAGGCATAGTTGACTTTTGGCAATTTTGCAAAAAAGGTCAACTTCACCAATGCATAACTTCCTCAATTTTGACTCTTTGAAGGTTTTCTAGGACTTTTTAGAAAGCTTGAGATGTCCTCTAAGTAACCCTTTTGGTATCATCTCAATTTTGTATTCCATGTTCTTGTATGAATCTTTGACAAAAAAGGTGTTTTTGTTGACTTTTCAAAATGACTTATAATGTCCGAATTCATAACTTCTTGTGAGTGCATATTTTGAACTTGGGAGCTGAAGATGGATCGTAGAGCATGGCATCCTCTTCAAAATGAGCTTTGGATGTGTCATTTATCATAAAGTATGAGAAAGTTATGCTTGGTCAAAATTGAGTTGACTTTTTATGCAAAACCCTAATTTAGCAACTTTCGGTTCTTGATGAATTATGAGCAATCCTTGATTAATCATGATCAACCCTTGATAAAATTATTAAATATACTTCAAAATGAGGATGTTGACCAAAAATCTTGAAGTTTGACTATATGTAGGCCACAGTTGACTTTTGCCCTAGCATAGTTGATTTTCAGGCCTTTGAGCAATTGACTGAGCAAACTTTCTTTGAAATGCTTGAAACTTGACATGGATGATCTTGAGAACATATTAGGACAATGGTGAGAATTTTGGATCCCTTGTACTCAAATATCTTGATGCAACATGAAACCCTAATTTGAGATAGACTGCCTTAGGAGAGAGCTTGTCTGGTCAACCCTTGGGCTTCCTTGAGCAATTTGAGGGCCTCACTTGAAATGTTTTTAGAAATATGGGAGGGAAAATTTTGAGGTTCAACAGCTTCCCCTGTTCAATCTTCTTAAACCTGAGGATGTAGATTGGCTTGTCTGCCTTTCGTAATCCGAGGGTGGAAGATGATTGAACACTAGAGTGCCCAGAAATATGCACTCGCGTGAAGTGGTACTTGTTTCGTGATGTCGGGAATGGGCTTATAGATGCCATTTGGAAATTGATGACGGGGGATGGGCTTAAAGATGCCATCCAAAGAAGTGTCGATCGCCTAAGAGATTCCTTAACGAGAGTCAGTATACTTGTTGTTGAGGAAGATTCTGTTGGGGAGTGTTGATCTCTGTCTTAAGAGAAATAGAATTTTAGGAGCTTCAGTTGTCTGTTATTCTACTGGGAAATCATCTCTTGGTTGAAGAGGTGAAAGTGAACTACTATTTGGTCGTGATCCAGGCTTCATAGTGATAAGATCGACTACTATCTGGTCGTAATCCAGGCTTTACAGTGACTTACTGGGGAGATGAGATTAAACTTGCTATCTGGTCGTGATCCAGGCTTCGCAATTTCTCGATTCTTATCTGGTCGTAATCCAGGCTTCAGAAGGAATTAAGTTGTTATCCGGTCACATCCTGGCTTCAACTTGAATTTAGGGCACACTAATATCTGGTCGACTCCGGGCTTCTTAGTAACTGTCCAGGTATACTGCTATTTGGTCGACATCCAAGCTTCACAATGTCTTGTACTATTATCTGGTCGTAATCTAGGCTTCAGTCCTTTTATTGTTATTTGGTCGTAATCCAGGATTCACGATGCTTTATACCATTATCTGGTCGAATCCAGGCTTCATGGTGTTCTGTACTGCTATCTGGTCGTAATCCAGGCTTCACAATACCTTACTTCTTATCTGGTCGTGATCCAGGCTTCAGAAGAGATCAAATGGTTATCCGGTCGTAATCTGGGCTTCCTTTGGCTTTGGGCCTACTAATATTCGGTCGTAATCCGGGCTTCATAGTATTTGGCCAGGTAAACTGCTATTTTGTCGTAATCCAAGCTTCACAATGTCCCTCACTATTATCTGGTCGTAATCCAGGCTTCAATGCTTTTCACCGCTACCTGGTCGTAATCCAGGCTTCACGATGTCTCATACCATTATCTGGTCGAATCAAGGCTTCATGGTGTTCGGAGAAAATCAAGATACTATCTGGTCGTAATCCGGGCTTCATAACTTGTATTAAAGATATACCACTATCTGGTCGTAATCCAGGCTTCGCGGTGTCTTTGGCTGCTATCTGGTCGTAATTCAGGCTTCACATAAACTTGTATTGATATCTGGTCGTAATCCAGGCTTCACAATAACTTGCAGAGTTATTATCCAATCGTAATCCGGGCTTCACGGCTTGTGTTTATGATATACCACTATCTGGTCGAATCCAGGCTTCATGGTGTCTCGGATTGCTATCTGGTTGTAATCCAGGCTTCATAGTAACTTGTTGAGCTATTATTCGGTTGTAATCTAAGCTTCACGGCTTGTGTTTATGACATACCACTATCTGGTCGTAATCCAGGCTTCATGGTACCTCGTACTGCTATCTGGTCGTAATCCAGGCTTCACAGTAACTTGCTGAGTTGTTATCCGGTCGTAATCCAGGCTTCACGGCTTGCTGGGGATTAAACTATTATCCGGTCGTTCTCCGGGCTTCATAGCTTAAAGATAAACCACTATCTGGTCGAATCCAGGCTTTGTGGTGTTTGATACTGCTATTCGGTCGAATCCGAGATTCACAATATGCTGTAGAAATCAAGGTACTATCCGGTCGGATCCGGGCTTCATAGCTTGAACTTGGTGAGAATTTGATTGTATCTTTCCTGAAAGGTAAAGGGTTAATCGGATGTAATGCATGATACGTATCAAGCAATGATGTTCTCAAAATAAATGAGATTGGGTCGTATGGTGCATATGCATATGTCATGATGTATGGATATGTAATGTTTTTATGACAATCTCTAGCTGGGGAAAATAAATCCTGGATTGCTGCTGGAGAAAACAAGAGTTGAATTCTTCATTCTCGTTGGGGATAGTTAATGAGAATGATTGTGAGAATAATCCTGCTGGAGAATAAACCGGTGAGAAAATGATTTTGTGGGAAAGAGATGCTCTGTTACAGGACCCGTTGATTTGGAGGAACAACCTCGGATGGGGATGAATTATCATTGCTGGCGATGATGAACTCTGTTGGGGATTGAGTTTCTGTTTGTGAAAGAAATGAACTCCACTGGAGATAATCTTTTAGTGGCGACTTGACTAGGGATAATCTTTTAGTGCGGGTAATAGATAAACTCTGCTTGGGGAGAATCTTGCCGACTCATTCGCGATTGCGAGCCTCAGCTAGGGAGAGTGGTGTCCTATTCGGGACCGCTAATATCATTGTCTTTTTCTTACTCTGCGGGGAGTGAATGTACCTTCAATCATTTTCTCCAACTAGGTATATCCTTATACCTGGTGGATAGAGCAACTGTACGGTTTGGACATTTCTTATTTACCCCTGTTTCTGATATTACGAGTAATCGTCTTTTGTTCCGCATGTAAACATTTATGAGCAGCAATTATTGTCAAATGCATATATCAAAAATGAACCATTGGACGTTCTTGCAAAACAAAACAGAAAAAGAAAACAATTTGTAATTTCTTTGTGAGAATGAATTGTATTGATTTTGAAGTTGGCCTGTAAATAGGAGTTTTTGTACAAGAGGCTGACATCCTAGTAAGAGAATGCCGCCGAACAATAGAATTTATATAGTTCATGTAAAAGAAAGAAAAACAGTTATGTGAATAATCCCACTGGGTTTCAACTCTGTTATCGCCTTTATATCCTCGAGCATCTCATCACTTTGCTACTTGGTTAAAGGTAGATCAGATTGATTAGCGTCGTCCGAGCTTGTGAGTTGATACCGAAGTCTGATTGCAAGATGATCCAATAAGACATAGTGTTACGCTTTAATCCCTAGTTTTTGCCTGGACCGCCCTTTCGGGTTTTCAGTCCACCGGGATACCCTTTTTTTCCCAAGCCTCCTTTTCAGGTTTTCGACTTGCCGGGTGTACAGTTTTTTCATTTTCATCCCTTATTTTTTCCCGAACCCTTTTGGTTCGCCGAGAAGCCCTTATTTTTTCCTAGGCCAGTCAACCTATAGGGTCTTTGATTATGCGTAGTATTTTTTCATTATGTCTGCATTGACGGGGTGAGGAAGGTCGTCACCATCCATGGTGGTTAGAATCATAGCTCCTCTTGAGAAAATGTTCTTAACCACAAATGACCCTTCGTACGTAGGGGTCCATTTGCCCCTGGGATCACCTTGCGGTAGTATGATGCGCTTGATCACCAGATCCCCAACTTGGTACTCTTGTCGTCTGACTTTCTTATTAAATGCCTTGATCATTCTCTTTTGATACGTCTGACCATGACAAATAGCAGTAAGTCTCTTTTTGTCGATTAAGTTCAGCTGGTCAAGTCGGGTCTGGATCCAGTCATCCTTGCTCAAACTTGCATCCTTCATAATCCGAAGAGAGGGTATATAGACCTCAATGGGTAAGACTGCTTACATGCCATACACCAAAGAGTAGGGTGTTGCCCCTGTTGAAGTTTGTGTTGAGGTTCGGTACCCATGAAGAGCAAACGGTAACATCTCGTGCCAATCTGTGTATGTCACCGTCATCTTCTGCACAATCTTCTTGATGTTCTTATTAGCCGCTTCAACAGCCCCATTCATCTTCGGCCGGTAAGGAGAAGAGTTGTGATGTTGCATCTTGAACTGCTTGCAGAGCTTAGTGATCATCGTGTTATTGAGATTTGTACCATTGTCCGTAATGATCCTCTCTGGTACACCATATCGACAGATCAAATTGTGCCGAATAAACCGTGCCACGACGTTCTTGGTCACTGTAGCAAAGGAAGCTGCCTTAACCCACTTCATGAAATAATCAATTGCTACCGGGATGAAACGATACCCGTTAGACACAGTAGGTCTGATCTCGCCAATCATATCAATGCCCCACATTGCAAAAGGCCAAGGTGCCGTCAAGACATTTAGAGGAATTGGAGGTATATGCACCTTATCAACATAGACTTGGCACTTATGACAGGTCCGAGAATGCTGATAACAATCGGCTTCCATGGTAGACCAATAATATCCTTCCCGTAGGATCTTTTTCGCATGGTATGTCCACCGGAAGGAGTTCCGAAAGTACCTTCATGCAACTCTGCCATGATCTTTTCTGCCTTGTTCTTATCCACACATCGCAGTAAGGTCGAGTCATGGTTACACTTGTAAAGGATACCATTACTGATGAAGAATTTCGCAGCGAACCTCCTCAGAAACTTCTTATCATTAACAGATTCACCCTCGGGGTACTCTTGAGCCTCAAGATACCTCTTTACCTCGTGAAACTAGGGTTTATCTATTACCTCTTCAGTCTCAATGTCACAGTAATGTGCGGGTTCGTAAAACCTCTCAATGGTAATATGGGGAGCTTCGTTGTCCCACCTGACCTTGAACATAGAAGATATAGTAGCTAGCGCGTCCGCCAACTGATTCTCCTCCCCGGGGAAGTGTTCAAAGGTTATCTCCTCGAAGTGTGGAAGAAACGTCAATACATACTCTTTGTAAGGAATAATATTTGGGTGCTTCGTATCCCACTCACCTTTAATCTGACTGATCACTAGAGCGGAATCTCCGAATACACTCAAGAACTTAATCCTCAGGTCAATAGCTGCTCTAAGGCCCATGATACACGCTTCATACTCCACTATATTGTTGGTGCAGTTAAAGCATAATCGGGCGGTGAACGGAGTATGACAGCCTTCAGGAGATATGATCACAGCGCCAATGCCATTATCCAATGCGTTTGAAGCTCTGTCAAAATACATAGACCATCAGGATCCCTCCTTAGGTCCTTCATTCGGTCCAGGTGTTTCACAGTTAGTCACCAACATGATGCTCTCATCCGGTAACTCGAAATTCATAGACTGGTAATCATCCACGGCCTGATGAGCTAAATGATCTGCCAACACACTCCCCTTGATTTCCTTTTGGGTTGTGTATTGGATGTCATACTCAGTCAAGATCATCTGCCATCTCGCTATTCTTCGGGACAAGGAGGGCTTTTCGAAGATATACTTGATTGGGTCCATCTTTGATATCAATAGAGTAGTGTGAGTCAGCATATACTATCTTAGCCGGCGAGCAGCCCATGCCAAAGCACAACAAGTTTTCTCAAGCAGTGAGTATCGGGTCTCACAGTTGGTAAACTTTTTGCTAAGGTAGTAAATAGCATGCTCTTTTCGGCCAGACTCGTCATGCTGCCCCATCACACACCCCAATGAATTATCGAGTACTATCAAGTATAAAATCAGAGGTCTTCCTTCAACTAGTGGCATCAGAATGGGTGGCTCTTGGAGATATTCCTTGATCCTTTCGAAAGTGGCCTGACATTCATCATTCCACCTTACCACTTGATCTTTCTTCGGCAGCTTGAAGATTGGCTCACAAGTAGTAGTCAGATGTGAAATGAATCGGGCAATGTAGTTCAGACGTCCCAGAAAGCCTCTGACTTCTTTTTCTGTTCGGGGAGCTGGCATTTCCTGTATGGCCTTTACCTTTATGGATCCACTTGAATACCTTTATCACTAACAACGAAACCCAGAAGCTTACCAGACCTTACCCCGAAGGTACACTTGTTTGGGTTCAACCTTAGCTTGTACATCTTCAACCTGTCAAATAGCTTCTGAAGATGGTCAAGGTATTCTTCTTCAGTCTGGGACCTTGCAATCATGTCATCAACATAGACCTCAATCTCATGGTGAATCATGCCGTGGAACAAAGTGACCATGGCGCGCTGATACGTTTCCCCAGCATTCTTCAATCCGAACGGCATGACTTTGTAGCAAAAGGTACCCCACTGCATAACGAACGTTTTCTTCTCCATGCCTTCGGGAGCCATCTTAATCTGATTGTAACCAGAAACACCATCCATAAAGGAGAAGATCTTATGTTGTGCGGTGTTGTCGACCAGAACATCAATGTGAGGCAGAGGGAAATCATCCTTGGGGCTTGCCCTGTTCAGATCCCTATAGTCCACACACATCCTCACCTTACCATCTTTCTTCGGTACTAGAACCACGTTGGCCACCCACTGCGGGTAAGAAGTAACTACTAGAAAACCGACATCAAATTGTTTCATGACCTCCGCTTTGATTTTCTCTGACATATATGGACGCATACGGCAAACTTTCTGCTTCCCTGGAGGACAGTCTTCTTTGGTTGGCAAGCGGTGAACCACAATATCGGTATCCAACCCAGGCATATCTTCATAAGACCAAGCAAAAATCTCAACATAGTCATGCAGCATTTGTATTAACTGTTGCTTGACACTAGACTCCATATTTGCATCGATCTTGACCTCTTTCTTGTCCTCTTCTCTACCCAGATTCATTGATTCCACTAGCTCTTCATGGGGCTGTATGGCCCTCTCTTCCTATAGTAACAGTCTAGCAAGTTCCCCAGGCACTTCATAATCATCCTCACCTTCGTCATCGGCTTGGTTGATCGGATTTTCGAAGTCATAACTGACAGTAGCAGAGTCGTTACCAATGGGATCCAGAGTGGATGTGGATCTGCATTATGATATGTGAGTGTATGTAAGACAATAGTTGTTTTGATAAAGTGCAAGATAGAAAAGAAAAACAAGGAGTGCAAAATTTGTAATGCAAGAAAACGTCCAATGCTTTATTGGTGATATATGGAAATGACAAACATTAAGCCCTCACAAACAAAGCCACGGTGTCCCGGGCAAGGCACTGGGTCGTAAAGTTTTAAATTGTCTGTTACAAATCTCAAAACAAAAGTCTATTCCTGTGTAATAAAAGAAATGGGCACGAAGTCCTTTGCCGTCCAATTGTTCAATCCACCGTCAGTAGTCGGGTAAATCCAACTGTCAAACTCTGACTCTTCTTCATCATCCCCGATTGCATTCACTCCCTGATCATGCTTGGGCATGGGTGCAGTTATGACGTTAGGCTTTTCCGGTACGTCAAACTCAATTTCTTTAGCTTCAATCAAATCTTGCACCTTATTCCTCAAGGCCCAACAGTTGTTCGTAGCATGCCATGGGCTATCGGAGTGATAGGCGCAGCGGGCGTTTGGATTATACAGCGGTGATGTAGTACTGGGATTCTTCGGGGCTTCCCTCAGGGTTATCAGGTTGGTCTTCAACAATTGTGGTAGAATTTTAGATAAGGTCATATTGAGCCGAGTATACTGTCTTTAAGGTCTCTCTACTCTTTGCTGATTGTTGCACTGTGGGGCAGCAGTGGGTCTTGATATTACTACCGCGTTAACTGCTTGGCGGTGTTCAGGTCGATTCTGGCTCCTCGAGCTGTAAACTGCACTAGCTTCTTTTCTGAAAGGCTTCTTTTCTGTACTCGATGAAGCACCATTCTATATCTTGCCACTTTTGATACCAGCTTCTACTCTCTCCCAAGTCAAAATCAATTCAGTAAAACCAGATGATGAACTTCTGATCAAATGATTGAAGAATGGACCAGACAAAGTCCCAAGAAACATATCCACCAACTCCCTATCAGACAGAGGGGGTTGGACTCTTCCAGCCAGATCTCTCTATTTCTGAGCATAGTCCTTAAAGCCTTCGCATGTGCCCATAGACATACCCTGAAGTTGAGTACGCATGGGAGCAAGGTCGGCGTTATACTGGTATTGCCTGTAAAAAGAAGCAGAAAGGTCCTCCCAGTTGCAGACATTAGCTCCTTCCAATTGATAGAACCATTCAAGTTGAGTCCCTGACAAACTATCTTGAAAGAAATGAACCCACAGGTTTCTATCAGTAGTGTAGGGTTGAATTTTTATGACGTATGAGCGGAGATGAAGCTTTGGACAAGAGACTCCATCATACTTAGCAAAGACAGGAGATTTAAACTTGTGTGGGATCACCACCCCATATGCCAATCCCAAATCTCCGAAGTCGAGACCAGGTATCTTCTAAATCTCCATTGCACTCAGCTGGTCTTCAAGTTGCTTATACCTATCCTCATCAGGAGGATACTGTTCTTCAACAAAGTCAGTGTCATTGTCAGAAACCACAGGACTAGGCCCTTTTCCTTCCTCTTGATTCTCTCTTCCTCCAGATGAATGAGACAGATCAGTTTCCTGTCGAAACCTATTCCCAAATCTATGACCCATATTCAGGAGGACCACCTTCTTCTTCTTCTTCTTCTTCTTCTCCTTCAGGATAAGAGTCTTCAAATCCTGCTGTCCTTTAGCCAAGTTCAGGAACAGCTCTTGGAATTGAGCATTATGTGCTTGAAGAGCCTTGATGGCTTGATCAGTAGGTGTTTCAGAAGACATTATGTGCTGAAATAAACAGCGAAGAAGATAAGAAACCTGTAATGCTACCTGTGATGAGGTGCATGCTAATGGAATGCGTATGAAATGATTTCAAAGAATTTGGGAGATTTAAATTTGCGAACCAAGAAATAAACAAACTTTATTAGATTCAAACATGTAAAATGTTTAACAATGCCTTTAAGGCGTTACAAAAGAAATAAACTGAAAATAAATCTAAACTAGAAACAAGCATAAATCAGAAGTCCCATGGTCGCTTTCCCTTCGTGCTGACATAATCATTGATTATCCTTTCATTCTCAAGCTGCCTCGTGAGCTTCAAGATCTTCCTTTCCTGCTCATGATACTTCTCCCTATAGGCATCCCGCTCCTCCTTTAGCTGAATCCAGGATCTCTTCAATGCCCCAAGATCAGTAGGCATGTAGGGATGAAGGACTGTGTAAGGAACCCCTTCTTCATTAGTATGCTCTACAATCACTGGTAGCACAGCTTCGTAAGGCATCCCAAGCTTTTGAGCACGGGCTTGAACCCACTGGAGATAAGGTTGCATAGGGAGAGAAGTCTTTAATCCTAGCTCTTGAGGGTCAGACCTGTTCACCATGCTCCAGCCTCGTATAAACCTTCGGCGATGCTCATTCACGTCCCCTTTGTAGTCAAAGACAATGTCTATAAGAAGCAGCTCATGGGAACCGTCTCTCCGAGCGCGACCAAACTGTCGTAAGGCCAAGCAAGGACTGTAAGTTATACCCCCTCTAATTCCAAGCAACGGGACATTAGGGTATTCCCCACATCGATCAATGACAGCTACTCTTTCCATATCCTTAGAACTCCAAAGAATGTTTGTATGAGCAAGGGACATGATCCTGTAAGCCCAACCTACACCTTCCTCATTCTTCAATACAGACTTGGGGAGGTGAGAAATAAACCACCTCGCCAGCGGAGGCGTTCAACACATGATGGTCCCCCTTCTTCTCACAGTACGGGTATAGAGAGCATGTAGAATATCACCTAGAAGAGTAGGCACTGGATTACGAGACAAGA
This sequence comes from Vicia faba, assembly GCA_948472305.1. Lineage (NCBI taxonomy): Eukaryota > Viridiplantae > Streptophyta > Magnoliopsida > Fabales > Fabaceae > Vicia > Vicia faba. Next base: position 756,667,900 of record OX451737.1, read on the forward strand.
AGATCTTGACCGCATTCACATCTATGAAGGAATCTGGATTCGGGAAAAGAACCAAGTTATAGATGAGGAGAGACAAAGTGTCTTCGAAAGCCTGAAAGTCCAAGTCATCCCAGAACTATTGAGCTTGATCGATCAGAAACTTAGCCAAGAAAGCTTTATGCCCGCTCCGTGTCTCCCAGTTGGATATTACATCAACTCTTTTTAGATGTAAGGCTGGAGGAATGTCCTCAGGTCTAGGAGTCTCTTCTAAACCTGTAAAGGGTGTCTGCTCTATAATGGATATGCCTAGAAAATCAGAAAACTCCTCCAAAGTAGGGACTAGCTGATAATCCGGGAAGGTGAAACAATGATGCAATGGATCAAAGAACTGGAAAAGGACACTCATCATTTGCTCATCCAACTTTGAAGTGACCAGGCTAAGGAGGTGACCATGTCTTCTAACAAATGAAGAAGTATCAGGAACTTTTGAGACTAACTCTCTGAGCTGAGCAGGGATTTGCACAAAGTTAACTCGAATGGTATTTCTGCGCATAGAAGTCATGATCTGCAAAACAGAACAAAGATAAATCCCCTCGGTCTTTGAAATGGTTAGTCTGGTGAAATATGCATGCGATGTTATGATGCATGATGTCATGATAAAACACACAAAAGGTACCACAGATAGCAGACATGGTAAAGGCAAACAAGTAACACAAAAGCCCTTAAGTTTCAGGCTTGCATGGGGTCTAGGTATTACCCTCTTGAAGTTAAGTTGGTTCAACTTGTCCTAATAATAGTAACCGGGTTCTAGAGGTTCTCAATATCACTGACCATCCTCCATCGGTCATGGTTTCAGCTCACACAATCTTTTCTTACGGCCAGAACTATCTCGAGTGTATGGTCTCAATGAGTGTAGTATCGAGTATCAACCAGTTCCCAGCTCTATGCCGAGGCCGGCTATCTCACTACTTCTTATGGCCAAGTTGGTCAATTATAGGTTCTAAGGTCAGTTGATGCTTAACGACCCATATAGCAGCCCAATATTCTCCTTGTTTCTCCACAAGGGATATCGGTACCAACTAATGTGCCACATCAACGTAGCTACTGCTTCAACCGTATCGGTCTACGCCGTACAGTTCCCTCACAGTTTATTGCTACTTACCTAAAAGGTATTCCTCATATCCGGGTTAGGATCTATAGTAACTCTGATACGAAGCCCACAAACATAAAGCAATCAAATCAAACAATAGAAGCAATATGATGAACTAATCCTAAGGTATACCCCACTTATTATAATCCCCAGCAGAGTCGTCAGTTCTGTGATACGGTGGCCAGAACCGGGACTGTTTTAGGAAAATGCTGGTTTGCATTTTGCGTTTGTGTTTGAAAAATGTCGCGGTAAGCAAGAGTCGCCACCGACTTTAATTTTATCCAACAAGGAAAGGGAAAAAGCACAGATAAATTCCCTTTTTCGATATTTTGAGTACGGGGGGTAGATTATAGAAAGGGAAGGTATTAGCACCCTTTATATCCGTGGTTTTCTAAGGGCTCTTAGGTACTTGCTCATCATTTTTAAAATTGCTTCTGTGTTTGTGTGATTTGAAAAGTTTTTGACTTCGATTTAACTCTTGCTTCTGTCTTCAAGAGTGTTACGAAGTATTTTTGAAAACTTTGTTTGAAAGGAGTGTATGTGTGAAAAAGTTTGTTTGGATTGAGCAAGTACTTAAGAACTAATCTACCTACTCGAAAAAGAGAATTGTTCTATGTTTATTTCCATTAGACAGTGCTATCCTACTATTAGTGAGTAGGTAGCACCGTCGTTGGAGTTTTGAGGGTCAATTCGAAAGGGACGTACGATCACCAAAGCAATGTTAGGACGCCTTAGTAATAACCCTAATATCTTAGATCAATTATTCGAGGCAACAATATCCGAGGCAACCATTTCGAGGCAACTTTCCAAACGGGACTTTGATCTTTATTTAGACAAGAGAGTGACCACTAAAGCATCCTATACTTAATGACCATTTACCGAAGGCAACCGAAGTGGGAGTGTACCCTAGGAGTGCGCATGTGCGAGTGATTCAATTTCAAGTTTATTATCTTTGCACATTTAGGGTTAGCTAACCATTTTAAAGTTAATCATACATTCTTGTCATGCATCCCTATTATTCATACATCTAACAGTTAATTTTTTGCGGAATTTAAAGTGTGGAAATTAAACTACGCTATTACAAGGCTTCGGGTATTTACATAGCCAAAAACAAACCCGTAAAAAAACAATAAATGAAAGTAAAAGTCCTAATTAATCTATTACAACTTGTAAGCAATTACATTAATAGGGTAAAAAAATAATAAAGTGTGCGCGATGAAATTTAAAACGAGAGAGAACTAGGGTTTTGACCCTTTCTAACCTAATTGAAAGAAAAAAAGTTTTTGTTGTTTTTAATTGTTTTTTTAAGAAAAAGAATTAGGTTTTTAAATTAAATACAAAATTAATTAGCTAATTAATTAATTAATTAATAAATGGCCTATTTTTGTGTTTTTTATTTTTAGAAGAAAAAAAGAAAATAGAATTAAATTTAGACAAAACCCTAATTTCTAATTGTTTTTAATTTATTTACAAAATAATTTAAGTTACCTAAAATTAAATAACCTAATTAAATTAATTAATTTTTGATAAAAAATAAACCTAAATCTAATTAGTTGAAAGTATTATTTTTTTGTGATTTTTTTGATAAAAAGAAATATTTATTTGTTAGTAAAATAAATAAATAAACTAAATAATGGAAAATATAAAAATAAAAAAATAATAAAAACTGGGCCTGAAAGCAGTTTGGGGGGTGTGAGCATCAATTTCTGGGCCCAAAACTAATGACCCACGTTTGACTTCCAAGATCTCCTGCCATGCGTTGACTGAGGGCTTTGGTGGACTTTCATCTGATGGCCTTTAGATCTGGCCATCTGGAGATCCAAAGGTTGGATCTTGAGGATACATGGTTCTCTCTTGGCTTGTGTGCACGCTGGATTACCTGAAGCAAAATAATATGGAATAATTGGGGGGACCTGGGATTCGAACCCAGGCCCTAAAGCATTTTCCAATGACCTGGCCACCAACTGAGTTGTGCGTCTTATTTGTACATCAAAGACAAAACAATGATTAAATATTAAAAAGGCATAATATGTTAATACAACGCGTGCATTTTTAAATGAAGCAATAGGAGCTTTCCACGCCATCATCCCTGTCCTCTCTCCGTGGCTAAAAGATGCAGGGACTTTTACCTACGGACGTATGTCCGTAGCTACAACCCTGGTTCATTTCAAAATCCCCCATGGGCACGATAAATGACGTCTAACGCCATGAGTCGGACCGTCTTGGCATCCAGAACATCATGATACCCTTCATGGGGGCTAATTTTGCCTGCACACAAAAACCCTAAAACAAAACCAAGAACCCTAACAATGGCAATTCTTGATACAGTCCATAAAAACATAATTAAATGATACAGATAGCTTGGAAATGTGATGGTGAACAAGAATATGTGATTATCTCATGCTATAAGTGCCAGAATTATGGAAATTGAATTCAAAAAAATTTCAATGTCGTGACTTCCTTACAGTGGTTTTTAGCGCCTGAAATTGCTTGTTCTTGCTTGGTATAGGTTCCTTATGATCCCAGGAAATGATTGGGATGGCTAGAGAGTCTTGAGAATGCCTGGAACTATGAATTCGACTCAGCACTTTTCCTTGATTTTTTCAAGTTTGTTCTGACCTTGTGCGCCTCTCCAACCTCTTGATTTAGGTCTGCAAATGTTCCTTATGTATTGAGGAATGAATTAGGGTTGAAAAAGTGTGCTCAATCTTTATCAATCATGGCTTTTGATTTTGATTTGATTCCTTTGAATATCTTTCCAAAAATAGGCCAAATTCAATCTTTTTGTTCACACCAAGGCTTTGCACGATTTCAATCACTTTCCAACTGGATATAATACCTGAAACATGCACAATATCTTAAGGTTTCAATGCTTTAGATTTTTTCATGATTTGTTTTGATTAAAATTGATTTAATTCAAATAAAAATCAAAATAAATAATAAAAATAAGATAAAGACAAGTGGAAAGGGCTAGGGCTCGTGGACCATGCTACCAACTTAAAACAAGTTCAAAAAGTTAGGCCCATTTAGCAAAATTTGTAATTTGAGGCATAGTTGACTTTTGGCAATTTTGCAAAAAAGGTCAACTTCACCAATGCATAACTTCCTCAATTTTGACTCTTTGAAGGTGTTATTGGACTTTTTAGAAAGCTTTAGATGTCCTCTAAGTAACCCTTTTTGTCTCATCTCAATTTGGTATTCCATGTTCATGTATGTATCTTTGACAAAAAAGGTGTTTTTGTTGACTTTTCAAAATGACCTATAATGTCCAAATTCATAACTTCTTGTGAGTGCATATTTTGAACTTCGGAGATGAGGATGGATTGTAAAGCATGGCATCCTCTTCCAAAGTAGCTTTGGATGGGTCATTTCTCATAAAGTATGAGAAAGTTATGCTTGGTCAAAGTTGAGTTGACTTTTCCTACAAAACCCTAATTTAGCAACTTTTGGTTCTTGATGAATTATGAGCAATCCTTGATGAATCATGATCAACACTTGATCAAATGATGAAATATACTTCAAAATAAGTATGTTGACCAAAAATCTTGAAGTTTGACTATATGTAGGCCACAGTTGACTTTTGCCCTAGCACAGTCGATTTTCAGGCCTTTAAGCAATTGACTGAGCAGACTTTCTCTGCAAGGCTTGAAACTTGACATGGATGATCTTGAGAACATATTAGGATAATGGTGATCATTTGGGATCCATTGGACTCAAATATCTTGATGCAACATGAAACCCTAATTTGAGGTAGACTGCCTTAGGAGAGAGCTTCTTTGGTCAACCCTTGGGCTTCCTTGAGCAATTTGAGGGCCTCACTTGAAATGTTTTGAGAATTATGGGAGGGAAATTTTTGGTGTAAAACAAAGGACCTTAGACTTTTCAACAACATCCAGTGAGAAAGACAATCAAGACTGTTGTACCCCAAAATTTGCCCTCTCATTTCATCAACATTTCTCATCACAAGACTCTTGGAATTCAAGATCAAGCTAGGGTTTGCTCTGCTCAAGACACCTCCTTGCACTGTTGACCTAAATTAGGGTTTGAGTTTTCACAGGGATGTTTTGACCTACAATGCCCAAAGTGACTTCCATGTTTCATGTTGGACTCACAAGTTTGTCCATACTAAGTTTCAAGCCTTGAATCAAATTTTTGCCCAGTCAATTGGACATGTGACCTAGAAATCAGTTGTATTGGGGAAAAAGTCAATTGTGACCAATTAATAGTCAAACCTCATGAATTTTGACCCACATCAACATTATTAATCCATATGAACCATTTGATCAAGTTTGGATCACAATTCCAAAAGAAATTTGATCAGATCACCAAAAGGGCAAAATGGTCATTTTTTGGGTTTTGATTGTACAAAGGCAATTTTTGATTGTTTAACCTAGCCAATGGCAAATAAGGCTCAACCATGGACTCAAGGACTCAATTACATCATCTTGACCCATTCAACAAGTTCAAAAGATCTCAAATGCATAGGATTGACAGATGAATTTTTCAGTCAATTGATCAAAGTTTGACTGTACACTGAAAAGTCAAACTTTGACTTTTTGGTCAAAATCAAGTGCCAAGGATCATTTTTCATCAAAACATGTCAAATTATGACACTTGTTCATCAAGAAACCCAAAATTGCAAATTAGGGTTTAAAATGAAGAAATTTCATAACTTAGAAATTTTCTAAGTTATGGAATTTTCTTAATTTTTCCTAACTTTGTCCCACATTTTCACCAAGATGAAAATGGATTCAAACAAAAGTTATAACATGAAAGTTGTAGTCCATCATAAAGTCTACAACTTTTATTCACAAAGTTTTCTCAAAAGAATCTTGGATCTTAAGTTATGATTTTTGGAACAAGGGTACCTAAAACTTTTAACTTAGAGAAATTTTGCCCTAGTTTAGGCAGGATTTTGACCCATCTTCTTGGCCATTTTTCACATAGTTCCACTTAGAGTCTTAAGTTGAATTTCAAATATGGATTATAGTACATGCTGCAAGCTTTCCAAATTGTCCAAGAACTCCTCAAACACCTTTGTGGTTAGGGAGAATCGAATGCTTGAAGTTGGCAAAAACTCACTTTGCAACCATGGCCAATACATGTTCATACCACTTGCCAAATCTGACCAAGCTAGCTTAGTTCACAGATACAGGCCTCTAAACCAATTTGTACTCAATAATTAAATGCAAATCCATTGGTATAAGGTTTTGTTTTGGACATTAGAGGATTATACACTAGATTAATCCTTAAATAGAAAAAGCAACATTGCCATTTTTACTTGAATTTTGCTTTATGTCAAAACAGCATCCTAGAGCCTTGAACAAGATCTTATGCTGCAAACCAAATCCACAAACTTAGGGCCAAGCTTACACAATGTGTGCAGAGTTAGAGCTAGCCTGTACAGGCCTGCTCTTGGTCACTTCTCATTTTGCTTCATAACCAAGCAACTTGTCAAAAACAAGAGAACACACATATCTGATAAAAATTAACTCAAACAAAGTTATCAAACAAGTTTCTCATACCCTAGCAAGCCAGAAGCACGAGCCCTTGACCACTCAAACCACCTCATACTCAAAATCTCCATTTTCTTGCAAAACAGGGCCAGTTCTATATATTGCAAGCCACAATCAAATTCCCTCGTGCGTTTTGTCCAAAACTACTTCAAACACATTCCAATCAACATACCTGAGCTATCCAGACCATTCACAAGTTGTTGTAACTCCATTAACACACATTGCCATTTTTGTTTGGAAGCTTTGCAGGTTGAGTTCTGTAGCACGATTCAGGCCACTCCAAAACAAACTAAGCATTGGGAAAGGTTCAGTGGACATCAGGCAAGCTCAAAAGAACCTCAAGCACCATTGAAAGTTTCTACATTGTCCAGCTCGAACTCAACTGAAACAGGTATTTCATGAACTTCTATCTCTCTATTTAGGAATAGTTAGACTTAGGTTTGTGAATGAAAGATGTTGTATTCATAGCCCTGAAACCATACATGTGCTTAGTTTTCATTTATATTAATCGTGCTAGGAGAATTTTATTCATGAACTTTTTGAAAAAACTAGGTTAGAAATTAGGGCCAGAGAAATTCTCTCTGGTCTTTGAGAGTTAGCTTAAGTTTTTTATATGGTTAGATTCGTTGTTTGATGCTCTACAAGTTTCATGTTATGAGCTTTGTCAAAAAAGCACAGAATCAGGAGATAGCAGTTTGTACACAGAAGGCGCGTTGTTGTGTTTGAACAGAGGAAGAAGATGAAGTGGTTGGGTTGGGCCTGGTTAGTTTTGCCTCTAACACTTGCATTTTCAATTCACACACCCCTGGCCCATTTCTTTGTATTTTTATCATTTTTGCATTTTTATTTCATTTCTGATTTTGATATGTTATTTTTAAATATAAAAAAATGCTCCAAAAATATTTTTTATAAATTTTACATTTATTTGGTATTTATTTTAATTGTTACTAGCATTAAAACATTTTATATGCTTTTATATTATTTTGTTTAAATTAAAAAATATTGTAAATAATACTTTTATTTTCATTTCTATTTTTATCCATATTGAAAACATTTTCTTGAAAATATTTTATTTTTTGTAAATTATTTATTTTATTTCATACATATTTAACATATATATATATATATATATATATATATATATATATATATATATATATATATATATATATATATATATATATATATATATATATATATATATATATATATATATATATATATATATATATATATATATATATATATATATATATATATATATATATATATATATATATATATATATATGTTTATTAAATAATTAGAATAAAAAACACAAAATAAATACATTTTTATTTTCATTATTACTTTATACTAAAAAAACATTTTTTATAATATATTCTTATTTTTGTATATATTAATATATTTTGTATATAAATAATACAATTTTTATTTTCTTTAAAGAGAATTAGGGCAAACCCTAAAAATAAAAATAATTAACTTTTTTTATTTCTTTTTATTTCTTTCCTTTAAAATATTTTACATACATAAAAAACCTTTTTTACATAATGCATTTTTATCCAATGTTTATTTATTGTATTTTATTTAAATAATGTACATTTAAATATTATGCCTTACAAATTCAATTTGGTTGTAATAATTTAGGGTTTAATTTCTTGTCAAATAATCCCCAATTCAAATTTGTACCCCCCTCCCTATATCATGTTGTAATAGTGTAGAATTTAAATTCTTGTACCTTTAAATGCTTTCAATTATGCCATGATTAGACTTAGGGTTTGTATGCAAAATCAAAACCAACAAATAGTTTGACCTAATCAAAGACAAAGATGCATGAAAAAACAAACACAATGCACACTTGCACCCCTAGGGTTATAATCCACTTGTTGCCTTCAAAAATGGGCCATGATATGCATGTCAAGTACTTTGGCAAAACAAAAACAAAACAAAAGATCATAGTCCCTCGATGACGCTATCTGAGTTGCCTAAACAAAATGATCAAGTCCCTCAAGAAAATTACCAAAAATACTTGACACAATTGCTATCATGGTCTATACGATGACCCGCGCCTGTCCCGTTTAACATCCTAACACAAGGTTGTTCACCAAATACGATGGTGAAACAACAATATTAAAAGGGTTAAAAACATAAGAAAGATCTTTGAGTAAAATAGGGTAGACAACTCTTAGTTACTTGATCAAAGCTTGCAAAAAACATCCTTGCTGTCTTCAAAACACACTTCACCACACAATTTCAAAACCCTACTTTCAAACATTGAAAACTTTCAAAAGACAAAAACACCTTTGTATATATTCAAACAAGAATCATTACAAAGGTTGCCACAACGATGGCCTCTTTTCAAAACATCTTTAAAAACCACACACAAAGCACCATTTCAAACAATTAAAGAGCACCATTTCAAACAATTGGAAAGCAAAGCAAGTGATCTAAACAAGTAACTAAGAGCCCATGGATAACCATGGATGAAAAGGGTGCTTGCACCTTCCCTTTTCATAATCTACTCCCCGAACCCAAGAAAACATCTCAAAGGTCTTTTCTGTGCTTTTTGACCTTTCCTTAGGATAAAATAAAAAATCGGTGGCGACTCTTGCTAAATCGAAATATTTGCGAACACAGACGCAAAACCTCAAGTCAGTTCTCCCATCGTATCACAAAGACGGGAAAGGAAAGGAAACAGTTGTTCATTCTGATTCAGAAGAGGAAGAGGAAGACTATTCTGAAGAACAATACCCTCCAGCCGACGACAAGTATAAGTATCTAGAAGAACAATTGAGTGCAATGGAAATCCAAAAAGTGTCTGGTTTGGACTTTGAAGAGTTGGGACTGGTATCGGGAATTGTCATTCCTCCAAAATTCAAAGCACCTGTGTTCACCAAATATGACGGAGTTTCATGCCTTAAAATGCATCTCCCGTCCTATGTGAGGAAAATCCAGCCCCATACCGCTGACAAAGATTTATGGGTACACTTCTTCTAACACAGTCTGTCTGGAACTCAACTTGATTGGTTTTATCAGTTAGAAAGAGCCAATGTTCATAACTGGGAAGATCTTGTTGCAGCCCTTTACAAACAATACCAATACAACACTGATCTTGCGCCTACCTGTACTCAACTCCAGAGTATGGCCATGGTTTCAAGTGAAGGCTTCAAGGACTATGCGCAAAAATGGAGGGATTTGGCCGGAAGAGTTCAACCTCCCCTATCTGAAAGAGAGTTGGTAGACATGTTTTTAGGCACCTTGTATGGTCCCTTTTTCAATCACTTAATTGGGAGTTCATCGGCAGGTTTTACTGAATTGATATTAACCGGAGAAAGGGTAGAAGACGGGATAAAGAATGTAAAGATTCAAAAAGATGCATCCTCCGCTGCTGTAAGGAAGCCATTCATCGGAAAGAAAGAAGTGGTTTTTGTATATCTTCATAGAAATCAAGATATGTCCGAACATCGTCCAATGGTGGGGGTTGTTATGATTCCTAAACCTGCGCCTGATCAGCAAAGAAACAACCAACCAAGAGTGGAAAGACCAGTCAGACAATTCACCCAAATTAATATGACATTATCTCAAGTATTGCTGCATTTGTTAAGATCCAACCTAGTGACCTTGAAAGAAGCTCCAAAGAACCCTAACACAACCTCTCCTTACTATCATCCTAATGCCCACTGTGCATACCACTCTGAAAGTGCCGTCCATGACACTAACAATTGTTAGGCTCTGAAGAACAAAGTACAAGACCTCCTTGAAGCCAAAGAGATTGAATTCGATGCGCCAGAAAAGCCCAATGTCATTTCTACCCCTATGCCCAAACACGGCCATAATACCAATGCCATTGAGGAAGATATGTTTGTTACTTCAGTTGATGAACTTATGACCCCACTCCTGATTATCAAAAAGAACTTATTGAATGCCAGTGTTTTCCCGGGCTGTGATGAAAGTTGTCATTTCTGTTTGTCCTCACCAACCATATGACCTTTATTGAAAGCACGCGTTCAGTGCCTAATAGACAACAAGGTAATTTTGTTCCAAAAGAATTCTGTTCCACTTGTTTCTTATAATAATGTTTCCATCGTGACCATTTCCGACAATTCTTCCAGGGTCTCCACCAAAAGACCCGTTAGAATTACATCAGTTCCAAAAGTAGCTCCTTTAATAATTACAATGCATGGACCAGTCCCGTATTCGTTAGACAAAACCGTACCATGGAATTATGGAGGGGATGTCTACTACCACGGTATCAAGCAAGATTGGCCAGTTGCTGAAGATTCAAATTCTGAGAAAGTTGACTCTGATGTCAGTAATATTGTAGGGACTAGCAAGGTTACCCGGCGCAGAAGGATATTCTCTCTAGAAATTGCTCCTCCAAAAGCAGTGTTTGGACCCGTAATCATTCTTGTTGTTGTTGCTCCTTCAAAGGTTGTTACCGGTCCTACAATCATCTCTACTAATACTCCAATTGACAAAGTGGTTACAACCCCTATTATCACTCCTACTAACATTCCTGCTGCCGAGTCAACTAAAACTCGAGGTAAAAGTATTATGATTGAGCCTGTCCAGAAGAAAGCACAATGATCGGCTATCCCTGAGACCTCTCGGAAAGAGATGGAGGAAATTCTAAAGATCATAAAAAGAAGCGACTACAATGTAGTCGAGCAACTGGGGCAAACTCCATCTAAAATTTTCATGTTGGCTTTACTACTATGTTCTGAGGCGCATGCAAAGGCCTTGGTAAAATTCCTGAAAACTGCCCATGTGCCCCAAGAAACATCCATCGATCAGTTCCAAGACTGCGTAGCCAGCTTGACTACAGATAATGGTTTAGGTTTCTCAGATGCTGATTTAACGCCAAGAGAGAGGAAACATAATTAAGCATTTCATGTCTCAGTGGAATGCAGGGGCACAACCTTGGCTCATGTCTTGGTTGACACTGGTTCGTCTCTGAATGTATTGCCTAAAAAGGCTCTTTATAGGCTTGATTGTGAGGGATTGACTTTGAAACCAAGCAACATAATAGTGAGGGCCTTTGACGGCTCAAAAAGGATGGTGCATGGGGAAGTGGATATCTCAATAAAGGTTGGAGCCCAAACATTTGATTCAAATTTTTATGTAATGGATATTCACCCTTCATATTCCTGCTTCCTAGGCCGACCATGGATCCACAATGTTGGCGATGTTACCTCTATGCTGCACCAAATGCTGAAATATCTGATTCAAGGGAAAATCACCATCGTTCATGGAGAAGAAGAGTATATGATCAGCCATCTCAATTCCTTCAGATATATGGAGTTAGATGGTTAATTTATTGAAACTACATTCCAGCACTTTGAAGAAGTCCCGCAATATGTGTCAGTGACCAAGGTTGTGTCTCAAGTTCCCAAGATCACAAGGCCTCTCCTCAGGATGTCATCTTTGAAGGATGCCAAGGCAGTGATAGAAGAAGGTGGGTTCACTATCTGGGGATAACTCCCAGATATCACATACAAATCTGATAAGTTTGGTATGGGTTTCACTTCAGGTGCCCAGAAGACTGTATGCCACGCTCGTGCCGGAGGACCACCCTTGAAGATCAGCAACCACCAAGTCAATGTCGTAGAGGAGGATGAAGACAGCTATGACCTGGAAGATTGGATTTTTCCAACTGTCAGTGGAGGGCTCAGCAACTGGGAGGCCAGAGATTTTGTCCCGGTCACTTTTATCCCACAGTAATTTGTCTTTGCATTTTGTTAGATCTGTAATATTAAAACAACTCAGACTCTTAAAACCTTGTGTCCTACCCGAGGCACAATGGTCCATTTGTAATGGTTATTATCTCATTTCCATATGACATCAATGAATCATGGACGTTTTTGCATACAAACTTTATGCTCATTATTTTTTCTTTTTACATTTTCATTTTTTCAAAGATAGTTATACTCTTACACACACTCACACTCACAATACAGGTCTACATCCATTCGGGATCCCATGTATAACCGTTCTGCTATGACCTTTTGTGACTCTAAAAATCTAATCTACCAAGCCGGAGACGAAGGTGAGGAAGATTGTGAAGTACCAGAGGAACTCGCCAGATTACTATAACAAGAAGAGAGAACCATTCATCCCCACGAGGAACCCGTGGATATAATCAACCTAGGTACCGAAGAAGACAAAAGAGAGGTCAAGGTGGGTACCAATCTGGAACCCAGTGTCAAGGAGCGTTTGATTCAGTTGCTACACGAGTATGTTGAGGTCTTTTCCTGGTCGTACGAAGACATGCCAGGACTTGATGCAGATATTGTGGTACATCGTCTACCTACAAAAGAGGACTGCCCACCAGTAAAACAAAAGGTCCGTCAAATGCGACCAGATATGTCAGAGAAGATTAAAGCTGAAGTCAAGAAGCAATTTAATGTTGGATTCTTGGTCGTCACCTCTTACCCACAATGGGTTGCCAATGTTGTTCTGTGCCCAAAAAGGACGGCAAGGTACGAATGTGCGTGGACTACAGAGATTTAAATAGGGAAAGCCCTAAGGATGATTTCCCACTCCCCCACATTGATATTCTAGTTGAAAATACGGTGCAGCACAAAGTGTTTTCCTTCATGGACGGTTTCTTAGGCTACAACCAAATCAAAATGGCGCCTAAGGACATGGAGAAGACAACCTTTGTCACACAATGGGGGACATTCTGCTACAAGGTTATGCCATTCAGACTAAAGAATGTTGGGGCAACCTATCAGCGTACCATGGTAGCTCTATTTCACGACATGATACATCATAAAATAGAGGTCTATGTGGACGACATGATAGCTAGATCTCAAACAGAAGAAGAGCATCTTGATCATTTACAGAAATTGTTTGAGAGACTAAAGAAATGCAAGCTGAGGTTGAACCCAAATAAATGCACGTTTAGAGTAAGGTCTGGTAAGCTCCTAGGCTTTGTTGTCAGTAATAAGGGTATTGAAGTAGATCCTGCCAAGGTGAAAGTGATACAAGAGATGCCTGCTCCTCGTACTGAGAAGGAAGTCAGAGGATTCTTGGGACGTTTGAGCTACATTGCCAGATTCATTTCTCACCTGACAGCTACTTGTGAACCAATCTTCAAACTACTAAAGAAAGATCAGGTAGTCAAATGGAATGATGAGTACCAAATTTCTTTTGACAAAATCTAGTAGTATTTACAAGAACCTCCTATTTTAATGCCACCAGTCGAGGGAAGACCATTGATCATGTATCTGACTGTTTTGTAAAATTCTATGGGGTGTATGCTGGGGCAGTATGAAGAGTCTGGCCAAAAAGAGCACGCTATTTATTACCTGAGCAAAAAGTTTACTGACTGTGAAACAAGATATTCACTGCTCGAGAAAACTTGTTGCGCTCTAGCATGGGCTGATCGTCGGCTAAGACAGTATATGCTGACTCATACTACCTTGTTGATATCTAAAATGGATCCAATAAAATACATCTTCGAGAAGCCTGCACTCTCTGGGAGAATAGCGAGATGGCAGATGATCCTGACAGAATATGACATACAGTATATTACTCAGAATGCAATAAAGGGCATTATGCTAGCTGATCACCTTGCTCACCAAGCTGTAGAAGACTACCAGTCCATGAAGTTTGAATTCCCAGATAAAGACATCATGATGGTAAACAATTGTGAAGAACTCATGCCATATGACGGACCTGAACAAGGATCCCGATGGACCCTAGTTTTTGATGGGGCATCTAACGCACTCGGCAATGGTATTAGTTTTGTACTCATATCTCCTAAAGGATGTCATACTCTTTTTACGGCAAGACTTTGCTTCAATTGTACAAATAACATGGCGGAATACAAAGCGTGCATCTTTGGTCTCAAATCTGCCATGGACTTGGGGATCAAATCTTTGAATGTATTCCGAGATTCAGCTTTGGTTATCAGCAAGATCAAATGGGAATGGGACATTAAACACCCTAACCTTATCCCTTACAAAGAACATGTTTTGACATTGCTCCCACATTTTGAGAAAATTACCTTCGAGCATTTCCCGTGAGAAGAAAATCAGCTAGCAGACGCACTAGTCACAATGTCATCTATGTTTAAACTTAAATGGGATAACGAGGCTCCCCAAATCACCATTGAACAAAGGGAAGAACCAGCACTGTCACGAGATTAATACTAAAGAAGTAGTGGACCAGCCTTAGTTTCACGAAGTCAAGAGGTATCTCGAAACTCAGGAATATCCATAAGGAGCTTCAGTAAACGATAAGAAGTTCTTAAGGAGATTCTCTGCCAAATTATTCCTTAGTAATTGCATTCTTTACAAGCGCAACCATGACTATGTGTTACTTCGGTGCGTAGACAAGGTTGAAGCTGAAAGGATCATGGTTGAATTACATGAAGGCACTTTTGGCACCCATTCTAGTGGGCATACGATGGTAAAGAAAATCCTACGGGCAAGCTATTGTTGGTCTACCATGGAAGCAGATTACTATCAACACTCTCGAACCTATCACAAGTGTCAGATTTATGCTGACAAGGTGCATGTACCTCTGATTCCTCTAAATGTCTTGATAGCTCCTTGGCCCTTTGTTATGCGGGGGATTGATATGATTGGGGAAATCAAGCCAACAGCATCCAATGGACACCGCTTCATTTTAGTGGCCATTAACTATTTTACCAAGTGGATGGAGGAAGCTCCTTTCGCTTCCGTTACCAAGAATGTTGTTGCCCGGTTCATCAAGCAGAATCTCATATGTCGTTATGGTATCCCAGAGAGGATCATTACAGATAATACATAAAAGATCATACAGAAAATGGCAGTCACATACAAAGACTGGCATTAGATGCTACCATTCGCTCTCCACGGATATCGTACCATAGCACGCACATCAACTGGTGCAACACCCTACTCTCTGGTTTACGGCATGGAAGTTGTCTTGCCTATTGAGATCCAGACCCCTCTCTGAGAATTATGAAGGATGCAGGGCTGAATGAAGAAGATTGGATCCAAACTCGACTTGATCAACTAAACTTGATTGATGAGAAAAGACTTACTACTGTCTATCATGGGCATATGTATCAAAAATGTATGATCAAGGCTTTCAACAAAAAGGTCAGACGCCAAGTGTATCAAGTCGGGGATTTGGTGATCAAACGTATCATATTGCCG
Organism: Vicia faba; assembly: GCA_948472305.1. Lineage (NCBI taxonomy): Eukaryota > Viridiplantae > Streptophyta > Magnoliopsida > Fabales > Fabaceae > Vicia > Vicia faba. The sequence continues at coordinate 756,683,694 of OX451737.1, forward strand.
CAAGGTGATCCCAGGGGAAAATGGACTCCTACATACGAAGGACCATTTGTGATCAAAAACATATTCTTTGGTGGAGCAATGATCTTGACAACCATGGATGTCGATGACCTACCGCACCCTGCGAACGCAGACACAGTCAAAAGATACTACGCATAAGAGACCCGCTAGGTTGACACACCTAGGCAAAACAAGGGCATCCCGGAGAACCAAAAAGGTTCGGGCAAAAATTAGGGATAAAACAAAAAAAATTGTACACCCGGCAAGCTGAAAACCCGAAAGGACGGCTTGGGCAAAAAAGGGTATCCTGGTGGACTGAAAACCCGAAAGAGCGGTCCAGGAAAAAGTTAGGGATTTAAAGCGTATGACTATGTTCTGTTGGATCACCTTACAGACAACCTGACAAGCTTAGAGGTTCTGATTAATTCAACCATCTTCAAAAGAGGCAACAAATAGACAAGATGCTCAGAGATGCGAAGGCTATAGCAGAATGGGAACCCCATGAGATTATTGCACAAAGCTATCTTTTCTTTGTATCAAAATTTTCATTTTTTATGACGGCATTTTCTTACTAGAATGTTTGTCTCATTGTACAAAAATAATTACTCAAATTCAATACAAAGATACCCCTTTGAAAGTGCAAAACTATCGGTTTTTCTTTACTTTTGTGTTTTGTTTAAAAAAACGTCCAAATGATTCATTTTTTAACATATGCATTTGAACATAATTATTGTTTACAAATAAACAAAATAGAAAGACAATCACGTATGGATTTTAGAGGTAGGAAAATCTCTCTATGCTATTTCCATAAGTCCCCTGCAGTTAGTTGTTTAATCCCCAGCGGAACAAAGCTTCTAATTATCAATCCCCAACAGAAGTCGTTCAAATTCTCATGATTTCCCAACAAGGTCTTATAAGCAGTACGCGGAATTTACCTTACAACAGAGTTTATTTCTCTAAGAAGAAATTCATCAACACTTAGACTTCATAACATGAAGACTTACACTCCACATCCTCAGCAGGAGTCAGGGATTTATTTTCCCCAATCCAACAGTAGTGCAGCAGATTAGCTCACATACTCATACATCGCATCCATATATCATAAACATTGATAGCATGAATGCATCATACCATGCATTTCATACAACATGACTTTGCATTTTAGCTAACATTTTACCCTTTTCAGGATAAGGTTAACAGCTACCATTAACAATGTTCAAAGTTTTCAGATATAGTTCAGATACGCTCCAGACACGGATGCCATTCTGATACTCATTCAGTTTTCAGCTATCAGATACAGTTCAGATACGCTCCAGACACGGATTCCATTCTGATACTCATTCAGTTTTCAACTTTCAGAGACAGTTCAGATACGCTCCAAACACGGATGCCATTCTGATACTCATTCATATTCAACTTTCCGATACAGTTCAGATACGCTCCAGACACGGATGCCATTCTGATACTCATTCATATTCTTTCTCAGATACAGTAGAGATGCGCTCCAGACACGGATTCCATTCCTATGCTCATTTAAAATCTCAACTTTCAGATACAGTGCAGATACGCTCCAGACACGGACGTCATTCTAATACTCATTCAGATTCTCTTTTAGAGTCAGCAATCACTTTTAGATGGCACCTATAAGCCCATATCCAATAACTTTATATCATCTCTCCAAAAGGCATCTTTAAGCCCATTCCCTCTACCATCACATCACCAAGTACAAATTTCTAGGCACACTAGTGTCCAATCATCTTCCACCTTCGAGTCACGAATGGCAAAACTCGCCAATCTAACTCTTCAGGCTTAAGAAGATTGAACAGGGGCAGCTGTTGTACCCTAAAATTTTCCCTCACATTTATCAATAATTTGCTCACAAGATATCCTTAGACTCAAGAATGCACTAGGATTTGATCAGCTCAAGACACCTCCTTAAACACTGATGACCAAAATTAGGGTTTAAGATTGCACAAGGATTTTTTATTTTCCAATTCCCCATATGACTTTCAGGGATCATTATGGACCCCTAATATTACTCATGTCAAGTTTCAAGCCTTGGATCACACTTTTGCTCAGTCAATTAAGCAGTTGACCTAAAAATCAATTGTATTGGGGAAAAAGTCAACTATTGCCAATTCACAGTCAAACTTCATAATTTTTTATCCACAACAACATTTTAGACTCATATGTATCATTTGATTAAGTTTGGACCATAATTCCTCAAGAAATTTGATCAAATCTCCAAAAGGACAAAATGGTCAAAATTAGGGTTTTGACTAGGAAAGGGCAATTTCTGATTTTTGACCTAGCAAATGGTCAATTAGTTTAAGGCATGATCTCAAGAGTCCAATTTCATAATTTTTACCTAATGGCATGGTTCAAAACATTGCAAATCCATTGGATTGACAGATGAATTTTTCAGTCAACTGATCAAAAGTCAACTGTATACTGAAAAGTCAAACTTTGACTTTTTAGTCAAATTCAAGTGCCAAAGATCATAATTCATCAAAAAATGTCAAAATATGAAACTTATTCATCAAGAAATCAAAAATTCAAGATTTCATTTTGAAAAGTCAAAATTTCTAAACTTAGAAATTTTTCTAAGTGTTGGAAATTTCATGTTTTTTCATAACTTTGAACAAAATTTTCACCATGATGCAAGATGATTCAAGAGAAACTTCCAACATTAAAGTTGTATATCTCCATGAAATATACAACTTTGCTTTAAACAACTCCTTCCAAAAGTTCTTGGATCTCAGGTTATAATTTTATCAACATGTGGTCATGAAACTAAACACTTAGTCAAATTTTGCCCTAATTTGGTCAGGATTTTGACCCAACTTCATGACACTTTTTCATATAGTTCCAAGGGGAATATTAAAAATAAATTCAAATATGGGTTGTGGATAACATTGCAAGATTTCTAAAATGTCCAACAACTCCTTGAGATCATTCTTGAGTAGGGAGAATCGAAGAGATGAAGTTAGGGTTTTGTCACTTTAATTACAAGTCATTTTAGTGATGAACAAAATTCAAATTCAAACCATGTTGCATAAACACTACTTTGTGGGCCTCAAACTTGTTAGGCACTCCATAATTAATGGTTTACACAACTTTTAGAGGCTTCACTTCAATCATTTAATGCATGGACATGCTTTATATCTATTTTTGGAAGAAAGGTCACATTGCCATTTTGATAAAGCAACTTTTTGTACAAAACTTGTTCTTGAGCCTTGCACTTGTTCTCTTCTGATCAAACTAGTCCTATAACTCATGAGAAATGTTTCAAACACTTACAATCACCCATCCCATGCTTGTACCTCTTCTTGAAACTTGTTTCCCTCTTTTCTTCAAAATCAAGTAACCTAGCCAAAAGCTAGAAACTTGTACTTCTGACTTGCCAATGCACTAAGACACTTTTGTTTATATATACACAAACCATAATACACAAATACACGAATGCTCAAGCCTTGAAAGAACCTAAAACTCAGAATCACACTTCACACTTCCATTTTCATACAAACTGACAAAAAACATGAAACTCATAATTTACTCGTGCATTTCTTGGCCTTTTGGTTTCTAAAGTTTCTAAACATCACATAGAATCAATCCCACACCCTGTTTTAGAACTGTAACACCATTAACACCATCCTCCATTTTCAAAAACTCAGCTCTGCCCATTGACTTCTCCAGACCATTTCAGCCATCCATTGTTCAAGCTAATCATTGCATTAGCTTCCTAGGACCTCAAGGAAGCTAACCTGATCATCACCATCACTTGAAACAAGCTCAAACTCAAAACATGATATCCAGTATTGAGGTAAGTTTTCTCAACTTGGAACTCTTCATACAGGCATCATCAATGATTTATTTATGAACAAAACATGTAGATATCATTGCCCTGAAGCTAACCATGTCCATAGTTTCCATTAATTTTGCTTGAGCTTAGAGAATTTTGAAACTGAAATTTTTGAGATTTTTAGGGTTCAAATTAGGGCCATTAAAATTTATGCTTATCTTTGACCTGTAGTTTTAATGCTTTACATTTCTGAAACCGTGAGAAAATTTGCTACAAGTTTCATGTTTACTGTTTTTATTTTTGATGAGAAATGAGCAAGTTAAAGTTGGTCTGGCAGGAGGTTGAAGATGAAGTCATCAGGGCGCGTTTTGCCTTGTATATTTATTGTTCCGCTTATGTTAACGGATGTATAGCCACCCCAGTGGTAGAAGCGCGCGCCTATAACCTTTGGGATCTGGGTTCGAGCCCCAGTGGTACCCTTTTCATTTTTTCACATTTTTCTTTCTGATTTTTGGATTTTTGGCAGGCGCTGGGCCACTTTGGGTCTGGCTTGTTTTTTTTTATTTTTTGCTAACTAACCCCCTGCAGGTTGTTTGCGCCCCCAGACCCAAGTTTATTTTTTTTCTTTTTTTATTTTTATTAATTTCATTTATATTTTTCTTAATTATTTTTCCTAATATTAAAAAATACAAAAATTAGATTTTTATTTTTAACTTAGTTTATTTTATTTTTCTTATAAAAAATATTTTTATTCAACTATACTTTATTTATTTTTATTAACTAGTCTTGTAAATTCAAATTAAAATACTATGTTTTTTTTCTCTCACACCAATTAAAATATTTAATTTTTGATATAAAAAAGAGCCAAAAACATTTTATAATACCATAAATATTTTCAAGACAAAAATACCAAAAATATTATTTTTCTAAACTTATTTTCTTTTAATCAATTAATAGAACTAGGATTTTATTTAAAATCTTTTCTTAATAAATTTAAGTTTAATTAATTATTTTCTTTAATTAATTAGGTTAAGACAATTTTCATTTTTCTCATGGAAACCAAACAAATATCCATTTACTTCACATTTTGCATTTTTGTACATTTATTCATTTTATGCATTATGTTCATTTAAATTCTTGTACAAATTCAATTTGGTTGTAATAGATTAATTAGGTTTATATTTTTGCAATCCCCATTTACAAATTGTACACCCCCCCCCCCCCCCCTCCCCATAAATATTGTAATAGCATAGTAACTTTAAATTCCACAATTTATCGCTTTTATACATAACATGCTAGTAATTAGGTTTTGTATGGAAAGACTAAAACCAATACTTAGAAAACCCTAATTCAAGACAAAAACAAGCATGAAAATGATACACTTGCACACAAGCACCCCTAGGGTTATTCCACTTGGTTGCCTTATACGAAATGGCCATATTACGCATGTAAGGTATCTTAGCAAAAACAAAGCAAATACAAGATCATAGTCCCTCGATGACGCTATCTAAGTTGCCTTTCAAACAATCTTAGTCCCTAAAAAGAATGCAAAGATACCTTGCAACATTGCTAATCATAGTTATACGATGACCCACGCTCGTCCCGCTTACATCCAAAGATAGGGTTACTTACCAAATTAATGGTAAGATAACAATGTCAAAGGAAAAGGAAAATGAAGAAGAAAGACTTTTGAGTAGGTAGAATGCTCCTAATTACTTGCTCAATTTCAAACAAATATCCTTGCTATTTTCAAAACAAACACCTACACTTTCAAATCATCTTACAAACTTGAAAAAAATTTCAAAAGATCAACATCTTTGTATACATTCTTACGAACGAGAATAATTACAAAGATTGCCTAAACAATGGCCTCTTTACAAAATACTTTCAAAAACCACACAAAGCACCATTTCAAACAAAAAAGCAAGTGATCTAGCAAGTAACTATGAGCCCATGGAAAACCATGGATGAAAAGAGTGCTAATACCTTCCCTTTTCATAATCTACCCCCCGAACTCAAGAAATAATCTCAAAGGTATTTCCTGTGCTTTTTCACCTTTCCTTTTGGATAAAAGAAAAGTCGGTGGCGACTCTTACTAACCGCAACATTTGTGATAAAACGCAAAACACTCAAGTCAGTTCTCCCACTGTATCACACTGACTGATAATGGATCTACTTTGAACGTTATACCGAGAAGCACTCTTATGAAGTTGAAATATCAAGGAACACCTATGCGCCCGAGTGGCATCATTGTGAAAGCGTTTAATGGATCGAGGAAATCTGTTATTGGTGAAGTGGACTTGCCTATTCATATAAGACCACATTTGTTTCAGATAACTTTCCAGGTCATGGACATTGTTTCCGCTTATAGCTATTTGTTGGGACGGCCGTGGATTCATGAGGCTGGGGCTGTCACTTCAACTTTACACCAGAAACTGAAATTTGTACGTGAAGGGAATGTAGTAATCATAAATGGAGAACAGGCATTATTGATATCTTATTTGTCCTCTTTCAGCATTGTGGAGGCGGATGAAGCTACTGTTGGAACCCAGTTCCAAGCCTTATCCATTGACAACATAAGAGGAAATGAGAATTCCATGGTTTCGCTTAAGGATGCGCAGCAAGTTGTGCGAAAGGGTCATAGCGAGGTATGGGGACAAATTGTGGATCCACCTGTAAATAAGAACAGAGTCGGCTTGGGGTTCTCTTTGAAGAATGACAAAGGTAAGAGCATGAAGCAGAATTATGCTGCAAGCAAGTATCAAGACATCTTCCGTAGAGGGGGTTATCTTCATCCAATTGTTTCCGGGATTAATACCATTATGGAAGATGAAGCAGAGCAGGAAATGTTGAATTATGTGACGCACGGAGTTAGGGTGCAGAACTGGATCACCATTGATGTTCCCTCTTGCATACACGTTTCAAAGTAATTTGTTTTGTCAATCTTTTTGAAAAACTTTCACTCTGCCAAAGGTGGAAGTATTAATGTTGTAGGGCTTATCTGTTTGTTGTGACTTTTAAAATCAATAATAAAAGTTCTTTTTGTTTCCAAAAATTGTGTCTTTATTTTCTACTTTTTCTTGGAAAATGGTAATCAGAAAAAACCCTTCAAAATAAATAATAACTGAAATTCAATTTGCATGATCACTTGTTATATGTGTCAGTTTCTAAAAGCAATCATAAATCATATGTGCAGATTAATTAAAAACCCGTTGAATACAATGACCCTGCACCCTCTTCCAACTTTGAATGTCCTGTGTATGGGGCCGAAGAAGAAGACTGTGATGATATTCCATAAGAGGTCGCATGGTTGCTTGAGCACGACGAAAATACCATTAAGCCATATAAAGAGCCATTGGAAGTGATCAATTTGGGTTCAGAAGAAGATCTGAAAGAAGTCAAGATCGGAGCGTTGTTGCATCCTAATATGAAGAGCATGTTGATGGAGTTGTTGAAAGAGTATGTGGATATTTTTGCTTGGTCTTATCAAGATATGCCTGGTCTAGCTACAGATATTCTAGAGCACCATTTTCCGTTGAAGCCAGAGTGTCCTCCAATCAAACAGAAGTTGAGAAGAACTCACCCAGATATGGCAGTAAAAATCAAAGAGGAGGTTCTAAAGCAGAGTAATGTTGGTTTTCTTGTGACATCAGTGTATCCTTAATGGGTTGCCAATATTGTCCCAGTATTGAAAAAAGACGGAAAAGTCTGCATGTGCGTAGATTACAGAGATCTAAATAAAGCTAGTCCAAAATATGATTTTCCATTGCCACACATTGATATGTTAGTGGATAGCACAACAAAATTCAAGGTTTTCTCGTACATGGACAGATTTTCTAGGTATAATCAAATAAGAATTGCTCCGGAGGACATGGAAAAAACAACGTTTATCACACCCTGGGGAACATTCTGTTACAGAGTGATGCCCTTTGGGTTGAAGAACGCTGGTGTAACGTACCAGAGGGCTATGATAATCCTATTCCATGATCTGATGCACAAGGAAATTGAGGTATATGTTGATGATATGATTGCTAAATCCCATACTGAAGAAGGGCATATAGAAGATTAGTTGAAGTTATTTCAGCATTTGAGGAAGTATCGTCTCCGCTTGAATCCAAATAAATGCACCTTCAGTGTTTGATCAGGAAAATTGTTGGGTTTCATTGTTAGCCAGAAAGGAATTAAAGTTAACCCTGATAAAGTCAAAGAAATTCAAGAGATGGCAGCGCCAAGAATTGAAAAGCAAGTTAGAGGGTTCCTCGGGCATTTGAATTATATTTCTAGGTTCATTACCCACATGACTGCAACATGTGAACCGATCTTTAAGTTGTTAAAGAAAGATCAAGGTTGTGTGTGGATGGACGACTACCAAAGGGCATTTAAAAGTATTAAAGAATATCTGCTTGAACCTCTTATCTCGCTCCCTCCTGTCGAAGGAAGACCGTTGATTATGTATCTGACAGTGTTAGATAAATCCATGGGTTGTATTCTGGGGCAACAAGATGAAATAGGGAAGAAAGAGTTTTCCATTTATTATCTCAGTAAAAAGTTCGCTGATTGTGAGCCGCGGTATTCCATGCTGGAAAAGACATGTTGTGCTTTGGCCTGGGCGGCAAAGCGTTTACAACAGTATATGTTGAATCACACTACTTGGTTGATCTCTAAAATGGATCCAATCGAGTATGTTTTTGAAAAGCCTGCTCTTACTGGGAGAATTTCCCGCTGGTAGATGTTGTTATCTGAATATGATATAGAATACCGCACTCAAAAAGCTATTAAAAGCAGTGTCTTGGCAGATTATCTTGCTCACCAACCAGTGGAGGATCATTGGTCTGTGGAGTATGATTTCCCTGATGAAGATGTGATGTTCCTGAAAGTAAAATATTGTGATGAACCATTGCCTGAGGAAGGTCCTGACCCTGAATCTCGTTGGAGTATGATATCTGATAGAGTTGTGAATGCTTATGGTAAAGGAATTGGTGTTGTGATTGTCACTCCATATGGGTCGCACATTCCTTGATCCCTTACAAAGATTATGCTAGGAGGTTGTTACCCTTCTTTAATAAAGTTGAATTCCATCATATTCCAAGAGATGAAAATCAAATGGCGGATGCTCTGGAAACTCTGGCTTCTATGTATCAAGTAAATACTTGGAATGATATACCCTGAATTATGGTTCAGCGACTGGATAGGCCCGCTCATGTGTTTACAACAGAGGAGGTAGCAGATGAGAAGCCTTGGTATTATGACATCAAGCATTTTCTTTAGACTCGGGAATACCCGATTGGTGCTTCGAAGAAGGATAGAAAGACATTGAGAAGATTGGCTGGCAGTTTCTTCCTCAGTGAAAATGTGTTGTATAAAAGAAATTATGACACGGTCTTGCTCAGATGCGTGGATAGACACGAAGAAGGCATGTTGATGCATGAGGTTCATGAAGGATCATTTGGCACTCATGCCAATGGACATTTAATGGCTAAAAGGATGCTAAGGGCAGGTTACTATTGGATGACAATGGAATCTGATTGTAATAAATTTTCAAAGAAGTGTCATACATTCCAGATTTATGCAGACAAGGTCCATGTGCCTCCGACACTTCTAAATATGATTTCCTCCCCGTGGCCTTTCTCTATGTGGGGTATTGACATGATTGGAATGATAGAACACAAAGCTTTGAATGGACACTGTTTCATCTTGGTAGCAATTGATTACTTCACCAAGTGGGTGGAGGCTGCTTCATATGCCAATGTTGCTAAGCATGTGGTTGTGCGCTTCATCAAGAATAATCTTATATGTCGGTATGGTGTGCCAAGCAGAATTATCACCGACAATGGCTCGAATCTGAACAATAAAATGATGACAGAACTGTGCGAAGAACTCAAGATTGTCCATCATAATTCCTCTCCGTACAGGCCAAAGATGAATGGGGCTGTTGAAGCTGCTAATAAGAATATCAAGAAGATTATCCAGAAAATGGTCGTTACTTATAAGGATTGGCATGAAATGCTCCCTTTTACTTTGCATGGATATCGAACGTCTGTCCACAATTCAACAGGAGCAACCCCGTTCTCCTTGGTGTATAGAATGGAAGTTTTACTCCTAGTCTAGGTTGAGATTCCCTCTTTGTGTGTGATAATGGAAACCAAGTTGACAGAGGTTGAATGGGTTCATAACAGGTTTGACCAATTGAATTTGATCGAAAAGAAGAGAATGACAGGTTTGCGTCATGGACAGTTATATCAGAAAAGGATGAAGAAAACTTTTGATAAAAAGGTCAAACCTCGTGAATTCAGAGAAGGCGGCCTCGTGCTCAGGAAGATCATGTCTTTCAACACTGATTATAGGGGCAAGTGGACTCCCAATTTTGAAGGCCCATATGTTGTCAAGAAAGCCTTCTCTGGCGGTGCATTAATTCTTGAAACTATGGATGGCGAGGATTTCCCACGTCCCATGAATGCTGATGGAGTCAAGAAATACTTTGCCTAAAGAAATAAAAGAACAGCTCGCTAAGTTGAAAACCAGAAAGGGAGGCTTAGGCAAAAAAGAGCATCTCGGTAGGCCGAAAACCCGAAAGGGCGGTCTAGGAAAAAGTTAGATACATAAACAGAATAAATTTACCGCTAAGTTGAAAACCCACAAGGGCAGCTTAGGCAAAAGTTGGGGACTTTCTTGGCAAGTAACTGCATCATGCAAGATCTGATCATTGAAGCAACAATCTTCTCGAATCCTCATCATACTTCAACGGAAGCTGCTGCTCAGGATTTCAAAAATTGTTAGAGGGGATAGTGGTCATTGTATCTCAATATATCTTTTCCATTATATATTACCATTTTCTAAACTTTGTAATCATTTATGGAGTCTCGCCATTCGCAGACTACCATTCTACTAATAAAGTTTGAGCTGTTACCCAATTATTTGTGTTTCTTATTTTATTTAGCTTGCAAAGCCTCCATTTATTATTGATAATAACTTTCAAAGCAAAAAGATTAAATAACAAAATTTATTTTCAAAAAGAATTTACAATGTGCTTTACTTTAGAATTTGTGATGCGAAAAAAAACAACAACAACAAAAATGGTGATCCCAGGAATGGACAAACTCCATTTGTTTTAAGAAGTTTTTGTTCCCCTCGGGAAGGTTTACTCAGGATGATTCTCCGTATTGGGTTCGTGACTCCGGTATCCTCGGTCAAGTTTGGATTCATTTCTCCTCTTTTCTGAGTTTTCATGATGTGAAATTTCAATCCGAGATTTCTCCAGTGAAGTTTTTGTTCGGTCTATTGGAAGTTCCTTTTCCAGAGAAGTTGGTACCATAATCACTCTTGAAGAACGCAGGTCCCTGGTTTCTCTAGTGAAGAACGTATTGTGTTTTTCCCTTTGAGGATATTGTGTTAACCTCCCCATTAAAGTGGGCCTGAATTGCCTAGTGAATGTTTTGATGATTTGGTGTCCATCTAGTTTATTTGAGATTGGTTTTGCAATCCCCAGTAGAAGTGTTACTTTTGAAAACATTTATTTCCCCGGTGAAGCCTAGAGAAGGATGTTATATCCCTGTATCTGTACTATTCTGTCACTTTGTTTTATTTACCTCCGGATTATGTTTCTCCCCAGTAAAGCTAAAGCAGACAGTAGGTTTTGTTTCCACAGTTGGTATTTACTATTTTTTTGGAATGATCATCTTGGATGTGATTTAGCCGAGTGTTGTTTGTGCCTGAGGTGGTTTTGCCTAGTTACTCCCAGTGTTGTATATCTATTTTGTCATCATACGCATGATAACACTCATACATTCATACGTACATTCATACATACATCATGCATAGCTAAAATTGGCAAATCATTGCTTATTAACATTTGTTAATATTTTTGTTGACATATCACCATGTTTTGCAGAGTTACGTTGTCCTCTCTTCAATAGAGTGTTGGCCTTAAGCGGAAAGCATATATTCTTTCAATTTCCCCACTGAGTTATCCCTCGTGGAAGATTTTTGCTTTAGCCTTCCTGTACAGCTCCTTGTTTGGATGGATTTGGTTTTCCCTCTTGAGTTTATTTCTCAAAGGATGTATTTTGGTTGACTGTTTCATTCCAGTTTATTTCTGGTTTAAATCTTTGGTTACACAACAATATTATTTACTTTGGATTTCTGAAAGCTTTGAGTTTTGGTGTGTGCATTTATTTTGCACGATAAGACTTCATCTCCTCAGCAGGAATATCATGGCATTTCCCCAAGAAGCCATATTTATTTCCCCAGGAAGCCATATTTCTTTCCCCAGAAGGTCATTTCTTTTTACAATCCTCGATGACAACAAGTAGCAGGTCTCTTTATTTGAGCAACTTGTGCTTCCCTGTGAAATTCGACGTTTTTTGCTATCTCCTCTATGAGTGGATAGTTAGCAGTCTGTCGTCAGCTTACGCCAGTGGATTGCAAGACTTTCAAATTTGCAGAGACAGTTCGTTGTGAAATCTTTGCAGGTGATATTCTCTTTATTTGAGACATTTTATATATTATCCTTTCCAGGTAGAGTGCCTCGGTTAAAGAAGAAGTTGAGACCCTTTCTAGGTGAAATGCCAAAATTTTGGGGAAACTTTTTATCTCTTTCTAACTTCAGTGAACGTTGGTAGTTCATCGTCAGTGAACGGAGATGCTATGATATATTTTCTCTCTACCTTCAGTGAAAGTTGGTAGGTCATTGGCAGTGAACGTTGATGATTGTTATCTTTTTGCTGCCTTCAGTGAATGTTGGTAGTTCATCGTTAGTGAACGGTGGTGCTATGATATATTTTCTCTCTACCTTCAGTGAAAGTTGGTAGATGACCATCAGTGAAAATTGGTGATTGTTATCTTTTTGCTACCTTCAGTAAAAGTTGGTAGTTCATCGTTAGTGAACGGCGATGCTATGATATATTTTCTCTCTACCTTCAGTGAAAGTTGGTAGGTCATCAGCAATGAGCGTTGATGATTGTTATCTTTTTGCTACCTTCAGTGAATGTTGGTAGTTCATCGTCATTGAATGGCGATGCTATGATATATCTTCTCTCTACCTTCAGTGAAAGTTGGTAGATCACCATCAGTTAAAGTTGGTGTCTGTTATCTTTTTACTACCCTCGGTGAATGTTGGTAGTTCATCATCAGTGAATGGTGGTGCTATGATATATTTTCTCTCTACCTTCAGTGAAAGTTGGTAGGTCATCGGCAATGAACGTTGATGATTGTTATATTTTTGCTACCTTCAGTGAATGTTGGTAGTTCATCATCAGTGAACGGTGATGCTATGATATATCTTCTCTCTACCTTCAGTGAAAGTTGGTAGGTCACCTTCAGTGAAAGTTGGTGATTGTTATCTTTTTGCCACCCTCAGTGAACGTTGGTAGTTCATCGTCAGTGAACGGTGATGCTTTGATATATTCTCTTCCTACCTTCAGTGAAAGTTGGTAGGTCATCGGCAGCGAACATCGATGGTTGTTATCTTTTTGCTACCCTCAGTGAAAGTTGGTAGGTCATCGGCAGTGAACATCGATGGTTCTTTCTCTCTGCCTTCAGTTAATGTTGATAGCTTCTCCTTCAGTGGAAGTTAGTGTATCCTTTTACCATTTTACCACCCTCTTTAAGTCGTGTCTTTTGATCCGCCAATGATTTATTTTCCTGGTTGGGTTACTCTCTTGTTTCTTTATTTTTTGTTACATCCCCAATGGTGTTTTGTGTCTCTTTGGTCTTGTTTATATGCATTCACGCTCATAAACATTGCATGGCATCTTAGGGCCAAAAATAGGGTTTGTTTTATATTTAAGTATCTTCGATCGCGTCGACACAAAGATCTTTAACCTTCGTATCTCTGGATAGAAGAAACTTAAATAAGGGCAGTTGTTGTACCCCAATTTTTTACCCTAAGATCCCTTCATCATACCATGTTGATTCCATCACAACAAGATCACATTAGGATTATTGGTTCCCCTCCCTATATTTTAGCTTTACTCTTTGAGGAATCACCAAGCACCTTGACTTGTGTTCTTTTGTGATCATGAATATTTTTGTCTTGATTTCTTCTCTTAATTAATAAAATGCAATTTGGGTTTGTCTTACCTGTTAATAATGTAGGTAAAGGCAATGTGGTTTAGCAAGATGATCCATGGGTTCATGAGTTTATTTCCATGCACTAGTCAATAAAGCTTGGGAAGTTCAAACCTCACCATTGAAATTGTTTTGGAATAAATGGCATGGAAAGGTTATTTTGGTTCACCACATTTAAAGGTTATCAAATTTGATCCAAAGAGTGCAAGGGGTTGATTGAAGAAATAGTCATGTTTGGACAAGACTTTGTTCCATTTGATCACAAGTGCATATCTCTCTCAATTATTAAGATATGTAATTGGTTGTGGTTGCTATGAGTTATCATTATCATCCTCAACAACTTATATTTACAAAGCATTTGTATTGGTACATGAAGTTTGTTCAAAATTGTTAAAGTTCCTCAAGGAGTTTTTCTTGATCTAGGAGCTAGGGTTTTGAATTTCAAAGAAGTATATCTTGCTCATCTTTTGGTATTTTTGAGTGATTCCAAAAGCATCCTTCTCTTCAAAGGGTTACCAACAAATCACGTCAAAAGTTATAAGGAGTTTTCATGTGGAAGAAACTTGATGAAGAAGAAAGATTACAAGTCCTCCATATGAATCCCCAATTTCTCATGTGTGACTTCAAATGATCATAACTTGGTCAATTTTTATCACCTTGAGCCCATTATTTTTCCACAATGATCTTGAGGATGTGAACTTTATGCCTTATTTTATGTGCAAAATGAGAAAATTGATGGAATTTGCCTTAAGGATACAAAAGATTATAAGTCATTTCATGATTTTTTGCCAACTTCAACAATTCATAACTCTCTCAATTTTTGGATATTTTGAATGGTTCAAGTCCCAAAATGTCATTCAAAAGGTCTATTTCATGCCATCTTTTTTGGTTAAGAGAAAAATCCAAGTGGAAGGCTATGTTTGGATGCAAGACATTATAGGTCACTTTTGAAGAAAAATTTGAAATATTTCTAAATATGGAAAGTCAACCCTTTTTCTCCAACTTTGACTCAACACAACTTTCAGCTCAAGCATGCATTTGATTCCATTCTTTTTCCATTGCAAAGTTTGTAACATCATCTTTTTAAAGCATCAAGAATCATGCCCTAAGACACCTTGAGTTGTGAATGCCATTATTTTAAAGTTGGTAACTTGGAACTGAAGTTTCATCACAAGTCAGATTTTGAAATCTTTGTTTTGGCTTCTAATCACAAGTTTTCCACGCGTTTTTGCCTCTAAACATGTTTAGTGAAGTTCCAGAATTGATTAGAACAACAAAACGCGCGTTTTGGATGAGTTTTGATCAAATTAGAAGTCACATTTTTTATGTTTGCAACTTCACATGATTTCCCTCCAAACTTCATCATTTCACACGCTTGGACATTCCATTTGATTCCCTATAAATAGAGGGCCATCCCTCATTCATTTTCTCAAGCTTGGATTGCCAGAATCACCCTGCCAAACTTATTCCATAACTCAAAATACAGCAACTTCGAAATCTATTCTCAAGCATTTTTCAATCCAATTTTTCCATCAATTCACCTTCCTTAATCTTCCCTGAAGCTAACCATATAATTACATTCAAGAATCGTGCCCTATATTGCTCCATAGAAGTCCAGTTTCAGAGCTCTGCAACTCAACTTCAATAGGTAGATTCCTTCATCAATTCTCCAAAACTTTGATATCATTGTGATGCTCTCATTGCCCTGGTTCTATTCGCAACACTTGCTTTTTACTGGAAACACGTTTTGACCATGAAATTTCAAATCCCTTTTCAAAACCTTCCTTCCAAATTGCTTGAGCTACAGTTTATATAAATTTGTCGCGGAGGTGTGGTTGTCTTCGTCTTGAAGAGACGAAGCGAATGGAATAGGTCTTGTGCTCTAATTTTACAGATTGAGCAACCTGGTTTTGGGACTGGCTGGAGGTTGAAGATGACCAATATGTCATCTTCCAACCAATGAAGGCGCGCCATCTGTGTTTTTCAAAAATCTGATTTAATTAATGATGTTATGTATTATTCACTAAAGTCCATAACATGCACAACGCGCCAGGTCCACTTGATCTGTTTACTAATGCGTTTTGACATTGATCAGATAGCCCATATTTTTTGGTTTTTATTTTCTTTTCTGATTTTTATATTTAATTGTTTTAAACTTCAAAAAATCATAGAAAATTCATTTTTAGTCCAAAAAATCTGAAAAAATTATGAAAAATATCTTTGATTATTCTCTTTCTGATTTTTATTTTTTCACAATTTAATTTTTTGTTTTGGTATTTTTTATAAATTTTCACTTTATTTGAATTGTTTTAAATGTTTAAAAATACTTTTATGCATTTTTAAATTCTGAAAAAATTATGGAATGATCCAATGATATTGTGACAGATATTGATGACCTTATTTTATTTTTGTTTCTGAATTTGTTATTTTTTATCATTTTTGGTTTATTTTACTCATTTATTTTAATTTTTAAAAATAGTCTCTGACTTTAAAAAATCACCAAAAAATTTATAAAAATATTTGAGTCCATTTCTGATTTTTCTATGGTCTTACATTTTATTTCTTGATTAATTTGAACATAGTTGATATTTTTCTCTTTTATTTCTATTTTGAAAACATTTTTAAAAATATTTTTTGTATATATTAAATGTAATATTATTTTGTGACTATTTTCTGGTTGATCTTTGGTTAAATTTTTTATCATGAACTTTATTAACATCATTGGATTGATGGTGTTGAGTCTAACTCCATAAAAATGGATGAATGATTTTAATAATAGTTTGATTAAATTTAATTCAAAAGTGGTTTGTATATTCTCTCACATCTCTCTTCATCTCATCCCTTTCCTATTTCACTAAGTTTTATTGGAGCACGATCTCTATATCATGTCTCAAAACAAATGGTGCATAGATTGCTATTGACTGGCCTCAAAATAGGTGCGACTTCTATATAAGTCCACTTACGATTACTTAACATAGCGCTAAATTTTGTCCTGATTCGAATAAATGATCATTCGTGGCCCAAACTTATATTTGCAAGCCCAAGTATGTTAATTTGATCTCTTTGATCCAATAACCTTGAGATTCATTGTGTGGAGGCTTTGGTTCTACCAATCCTCTAATGGATCTACAACACCTTTGGTCAACGCGGATCACTTAAACATCGCTGATCATTAAATGGTACTTATGAGGATTCCAAATGGATGATATACTTGACAAAAAGCAAAGGAAAATTGTTGTGTAGAGGGTTTGGTTCTACCAATCCTCTAATGAGTTCCAAATGCAAGTTTTAAGATGATCATCCAACTAACCACTAATCACTAATAATTGACTTTATGTTGTATTTCTATTATATGCCCCTTTTATTTTTATACACTATTTGCTTTTAGCATTTACATTTCATGCCATTTTCATCTTTGCTCATTTGAGCATTTACTTTCTTGTCATTTTTATTTTGCTCACTTGAGCTTTTCTTTTCTTTTCTTTTCTTAAGATACTTAATAATCAATATGAACCATAAAATCCTTAATGATACTTGGACTATTTGGTTACTATCCTTGGTATTATGGAGCATTGGACTTCTTGGACTTAGGATTATAAACCTTGGCCTATCATTGGATACTGTTGTACCCCAAAATTTGCCCTCTCATTTTATTCAAAACATACTCCTAGAGGTCCTCAACTTGCTCAAGGATGCCCAAGAATTAACCAGACAAA
The DNA here is from genome assembly GCA_948472305.1 of Vicia faba. Lineage (NCBI taxonomy): Eukaryota > Viridiplantae > Streptophyta > Magnoliopsida > Fabales > Fabaceae > Vicia > Vicia faba. The sequence continues at coordinate 756,701,274 of OX451737.1, forward strand.
TTCTCTCCTAAGGTAATGAACCTTCAATTAGTGTTTCCACTTTCATCAAGATATGTAAACCCCAAAGGTCTCAAATATTTTCCGTGGTCCTAATATGTTCTCAATATCATCCATTCCAAGTTTCATGCCTTGCACAAGAAGTTTGCTCAGTCAATTGCTCAAATACCTAAAAATCAATTGTACTAGGTCAAAAGTCAATTGTGGCCCTCATGCAGTCAAACTTCAAGATTTTTGGTCAACATCAACATTTTGGAGTAACATACATCATTTGATCAAGGGTTGATAATGATTCCTCAAGGAATGCCCCAAATTCATCAAAACTCAAAAGTTGCTAAATTAGGGTTTCTATAGGAAAAGTCAACCAAACTTTGACCAGGCATAACTTTCTCATACTTTATCAGAAATTTCCCATCCAAGGCTCATTTTGAAGAGGAATCAATTCCCTACAAATCATATTCATCCCTAAAGTTCAAGAAATGCACTCATTAAAAGATATGGATTCAGACATTATAGGTTATTTCAAAAAGTCAACAAAAACACATTTTGGGTCAAAGCTTCTTACATGAACATGGAAGATCCAATTGAGATGAAACCAAAAGGAATGTTTTTAGGACATACTAAGATTTCTAAAAAGTCTAATAACACCCTCTTAGGGTCAAAATTGAGGGATATGTGTATTGTCAAAGTTGACCAATTTTTTGAAATGTGCATGAAGTCAACATTGATCAAAATGACTTTTTTTTCAAATGGGCCCATATTTTCTTGTTTGAAACTTGTTCCTAAGAGGACCCACGACCCCTGAGCTTATTCACTTATTATTTTAGTATTTTTATTATTTATTTTTATTTTTTAACCATTTAAATCAAAATAAATCAATTTAAATAGTAGAATAATGAAATAAAATCCAAGATTTGATTTTATGAGCATATTATGAGTCAATGAACAACTAGAAAATCATCCAAATTCGTGCAAAAGCTAATTGATTGGAAAATATCTTAATTTGGTCTATTTTGGAAACAAATCATGCAACGCATAAATTAAATATTTTTTCACAAATTTGCAAAGATTAAATCCAATTTTATTGACCTAATTGATCATACTATATATGCACAACATTCCCAGAGCTAGAAAAAGAGGTTTTGCAGTGTGGATTGAGAGAAGAAAACTCAACTTTGGACAAAGAAAGAGGCAATCAGATTTTGCATTAGAGGGAGATTCAAGGTGCTTCAAGGCTAGCAATCAAGTCCTGGCAATATTTGGGAGCTATTTGGACCATTATCAATTCCTATAAATGATTTCTAAGTATACATTCATGTTTGTATCATTATTTAGAACGTGTTTTCATAATTAATTATGTGTTTTGATGCATGTTTCATGGAGTTCCATTGTTAGGGTTAAGATCTTCATTTTAGGGCTTTCAGATACAGGTACAATTGGGTCTAATGAAGGGCACCATCATGTTTAGAGGATCAAACTCAATTGATCCATGGCATTGAATTTAATTTATCTTGTCTGGTGTTGATTTTTGAGATTTGTAGGGTTACAGCTACAACGCTTGTCTGTAGGTAAAAGGTCGTTAGCTAAAACGACAGTCCTGCTGAAGAAGACGATCACGTGTCAAAGCTCGGTTGGCTGATTTGAATTCTGCGCGGGCATTTTGGCATAATGATTAACATGTTCTTTATATTTTATTTGTGTTATTATGTTAACAAAATAAACCATCCAGCCCAAACGGTAAAGCAAGCGAGCGCATGAGGGGAAGGACCTGGGTTCGATCCCAGGTTCAAGCATTTTATTTTTCCATCACTTCTTTACAGGATTAAGTGTGTATCACCCATGAAGGTCATCTTGCATCCTCCAGATCCAGCGATTGGATCATCCCTGGATCCAGATCCAACGCTCAGTAAGTGCAGCGCATGGTGGACATTCCAGATTTGATTGCACTGAATCAAACAATTGGCTGGGATTATGAATCTTGGGCCTAGTACAAAGCAGGCGCACCCCCTGATTACTAACAGCACACCAGGCCCAATTTATTTCTTTTTCTATTTTCTTTTGTTTTATTTATTTGTTTAATCATTTTTTACACAAAAAAAAACAATAAATCATTTTTTTATTAAATCAAAATCACAAAAATAGAATTTAGTTTTTTTTTATAATAAATTAATTTTTGTAAATAAATTAATTTCATCAACTTTAATTTATTTCCCATTAATTAGAAAAATTAGGTTAAATTTAAATCTTTTTCACAAAAAATCCAAAAATATTTTCAATGATCAAATTAGGGTTTTTTTAGGGTTTTGAATCTTTTCTCCAGTTTTTAGTTCTCGCACTTAATTATTTTTGTCGTACGATTAATTTTTACTATTGATGTAACTGCGCCAGGTTTGTAATAGATTAATTAGGGTTTTAATTTCCGCACTTTACGTTCAGTCAAATATTTATGTATCTGCCCAAAATCCTTGTAATAGCGTAGGACTCTTTTATTTTCTCGCTTTTATTTTAAGCTTGTATATAATTGTTAGTAACCTAGGCTTGTATGCTTAATCAATTAAATTGATAATTTAATTACAAGATAAATATCTGAAACAAACACTCTGCACACTTGCACCCTTAGGGTATACCTCACTTGGTTGCTTCAGAAACAATGGTCCTGTCCCTCGAACGTAGGGATATCTTAGCAAAGACCCGCAATTCAAAGTCGTCATAGAGATCATAGTCCCTTACTGTCCCTCGAGTTTCCTACGAGAAGTGATCTTATGATGATAGTCCCTTCGAAATGCTAATGTATCCTTACAAGTTACCTTCATTGACCATTTCTTCCCTTTTGATAGTCTCTCAAATTCCAACAATAGGGCTACCTACTCCTTAATAGTAGGATAACGCTGTCTAAAGGAAAGGAGAAAACGAACATCCTTTTTTGACTAGGTATAAAATCATAACTAAGAAACATCTCGAAACATCTCGAAAAAAGTTTTTTCTGTTCTTTTTCCTTTTCCTTTGTTGGATGAAATAAAAGTCGATGGCTACTCTTGCTTACCGCGACATTTGCGAACAAAAAACGCAAACTAGTATAAACAGTTAGTTCTGCCACCATATCACAGAGACCTTGTGACCTTATCTGATTATTTTATCTGGAGCTCTTGAGGCTTACCTCAAGACATTGGGTTGTTTGTTTGTTTTGAATGCAGGTTATTGTGATTACACTCTTTGTTTGTAATCTGGAATTCACCCGTATACAGCCGTTACTCTGTCCAATTTTTGTGAAGACTTAATACACTTGAAGTTTGGTTCTTTCAAGAGGTCTAGTATCTTTGCTTGCTTGGTTTCAATCCAAAGAATGGGAATTCTATCTTGGCTCATAATGTCAAGTATTGACTTCTTGTTGGTTAGATGGTTCATATCCCTAGATTTTACCGTATGCTTTAGGATAGTCTCTTCTTCTCCTCCCATCTTCTTTAATTTCAAAAATCTTCTTCCTCCTTTTGAAAACTCCTCTTATTTTGAAATTTGAACCACTTCATAATAAACTTGGACTTAGGTCCATGCATTTTCAAAAACAATTTCATGAATAAACTTTAATCAACTTACTAATATTTTGACATCATTTTTTTTGTGAGAAGACTAAAAGTCAATCAATCTTATTTAAAATCATTTTTGCTACTTTGGCTTTCTTATTTTAAAACCTTTCTCAAAAGATTAGACTCTTGTAAATCCTTGTAGTGATGCAAACAACTATACTTCTATAATATGTAGTGAAGAGAGATATTTTCCACTTGGGTGTTGAGTGAGGCATTGTTGATTTTAAAATCCAAGCCATATCCTCCACTTTGAGATGATGCAAATTCTCCTTTATCATGATTGTGGGTAGTAAGTATGTTTTCCACACGGACAATGACGATGATGTCTTATCTCATAAAATTAACCAACATACTTACATTTTAAAATTTTTTAAAGAGGAACTATGTGTACCCTGATCCCCTATTGCACGAAAAGGTGGTACGTAGGCACTAAAGATTCGTAACTGCGGTGGGTGCAAAAATCATAAAAAAAATATATTTATTTTCTCACCTCCACCATCTATTTTTATACAACATTTTTTATAGCCAACATACACAAATGTTTACAAAGAGGTTCCTGCGGAGTACCGTAGATGTTTAGGGTACTAATACCTTCCCTTTATATAACTAACCCCCTTACCTTGAATCTTTCCCCCTATTTTAGGTTATTTTCTCTTTTCCAATTCCTTTGGAAACAATAAAACGCGGTGGCGATTTTTATTTTGATCTGTATAAGTCTAGTCAATCCCAATGGCTTAGTCTTAAACATTTCTACTGCTACAGGATGCAGGTTTGAATGAAGACGAATGGGTTCAAACTCGACTTGACCAATTGAACCTAATTCACGAGAAAAGGCTCACGGCTGTCTACATGGTCAGATGTACCAAAAACATATGATTGAAGCTTTTAACAAGAAGGTCAGATGTCAGGTATATCAGGCTGGTCGCAAGGTGATCCCATGGGAAAATGGACTCCCACGTGAGAAGGGTTATTTGTGATCAAGAACATATTTTATGGTGGAGCCATGATCTTAACCACTATGGACGGTGAAGACCTTCTGCATCCTGTAAACGCGGACATAGTTAAAAGATAATATGCATGAATAAAGACCCGCTAGGTCGACTGCCCTAGGAAAAAATTAGGGATATTCATATGGAAAAATCTGTACACCTGGCAAGTCGAAAACTTAAAAAGGCGACTTAGGCAAAAAAGGGTATCCCGGTGGAATGAAAACCCGAAAGGGAGGTCCAGAAAAAAGTTAGGGATGTAAATGCGTACAACTATATTCCGTTAGATCACCTTACAGCCAATTTTCAGTATCAACTATCAAGCTCAAATGATACTAATCAATCCAGTCAGCTTCGGACAAGCAGTAGAGGGATGAGACACTCAAAGACATAAAGGCAATAGTATAATGGGAACCCAATGGGATTATTTCACATAGTTGTTTTTATTTGTATACTATTTTTGTATATTTTCATTCTTACAACGACATTCTCTTACTAGGATGTATGTTTCCTTGTACAAAAACACCTATTATAGGAAAAACTTCTCCAAATCAATACAAAGCTATTTCTTTGGAAGTGCAAAACTATTTGTTTTTATTTTTCTATTTTGTTTGCAAAAATGTCCAGTGATTATTTTTGAACATATGCATTTGAATGTGATTACCATTTACAAATACACGCATAAAAAACAGAGAGACAATTACTAATGGCTTTATAAAGTGGGACAATGTCTAAAAAAGGCTATTTGCAAATCCCCACAGGTACTTTCTCCAGCAGGTACAGAGGCAGAGACACCCTACTACGAAGTCACTATCATATCCCCAGCTTACAACCTAATGATGTCAAAATTTCTGATATCCCTGGCAGAGCAAAAATTTGCAATTACTTATCCGGCATCTCAAATAATTCCTTAGCCTGGTTCACAAGCTTCTTGGGTTTCCTAATAAGGGTTTCATAAAAATCCCCAAGCGGTTTATGGAGTTACACTTCCCCAACAGAGTTTATTTCTCTAACAAAGGAAATCTGTCTCTCAGCATTTCAACTTCAACAAAATTTGAAGACTTACACTCTTCATCCCCAGCAACAATCAGGGATTTATTTTCCCTAGTTCAACAACATTGCAATAGAACAACTGATATGTTCATACATTGCATTCATACATCATTTTACAAGCGTCATAACATATGCAGCACAAATGCATATATCACAATCTCATTTTTTTAGAACATCATTATCCAATGCACTCCATGCATCATGATATTGCATACAACTAATTCTTTACCTTTTCAGGAAAGATCAACAGCCGAATATCATCAACAATTTTCAATAGTTCTAGATTAATACCTGAAACAAGACAGGATAGCTATTTGTGAACAACTGATTATAGATTAATACCTGGAACCAGACAGAACAACTATCTACATGAGCAGATTAAAGATTAACTCCCAAAACAAGATGAGGAAACTATCTTTCTTTCTCTAAGGTCAGAGATTAATTCCTGAAACCAGACAGGGCAACTATCTTAACGACTAACACGAAACAAATTCCAGATTAATACTTGAAACAAGACAGGACAACTATCTGTGAACGACTTATTGTAGATTAATACCTGGAACCAGACAGGACAACTGTCTACATGAGCAAATTGAATATTAACTCCTGAAACAAGACGGGGAAACTATCTTTCTTTCTCAAATAGGCCAGGAATTAATTCCTGAAACAAGACAGGGCAACTATCTCAACGACCAACAAAATCAAGTTCTAGATTAATACCTGAAACAAGATAAGACAACTATTTGTGAACAACTGATTGTGGATCAATTCCCGAAACAAGATAGGGTGACTATCTACACGATCAAATGAAGCAGTCTTACACAGGTTCCTTCTCATATATTTTCAGATACAGCTTTACACAGGCTCATCCTGAAACAACCCTACACAGGTTCCTTCTCATATATTTTCAGATGCAGTTTCACATAGACTCATCCCGAAGCAGCCATACACAGGCTCTTTCTCATATATCTCCAGATGAAGTCTAACACGGACTCATCCTGAAGCAGACCTACACAAGCTCCTTCTAATACATTTCCAGATAACAATTAATTTCATTCTCCCTAACAAGTTACTGTGAAGCCTGGATTTCAGCCAGAAAACAACTAATGTTCATCTCTTCAGTCCAGAGATAACTCCTCAGTAAATCCATGGACAGCTAAAGCTCCTAGACTCTATTCCCCATAGAGTTTTCCTCAAGCGGGAGAACAACAAAAATCAACATTCCCCAGTGGAGTCCTCCTCAAACAATAGGAACATGAATCCCTATAAAGAGACCTCTTATGAAGTCAGCATCTACTCTGGATGGCATCTTTAAGCCCATCTCTGACAACTCTCAGTCATCTTCTCCAAATGGCTTCTGTAAGCCCATTCCTGACATCATCAACCAACTATGTTACCTCATGCGAGTGCAAATTTCTGGGCACTCTAATGTTCAATCATCTTCCACCTTCAGTTCACGAAAGGTAGACAAGCCAATCTACATCTTCAGGTTTAAGAAGATTGAACATGGGAAGTTGTTGTACCCCAAAATTTTCCCTCCCATTTTTATTCAAGACATACTCATTAAGGTCCCTAATTACTCAAGGTTGACCAAGAATTGATCAGATAAATTCTCCTCCTAAGCAATGACCTTTCAACTAATTTCACTTTTCGCCAAGATGTGTAAGTTCCAGAGCTTCAAATGATTTATATGACACCCTATATGCCTCAGCATAATGGCACAACTGAAAGAAAGAAAAGAAGTGTACATGACAAAGTGTAGGTCGAAAGCTGAAAATATGCCTAAGGGCTTTTGGGCCGAAGCAGCTTCAATAGTAGTATGCAGGCTAATATAATTCCCAATGAAACACTAAGATCGAAGGAGGGCTAGTTTGAAATAAAGTGTGATAAGGCTTTTATGAAGCCTTCGATTGGGAGAGCTGGTAATGAGCACCATCGAAAGGTTCATTTTCGAACATGGAGATGTAAGCCATTCGAAGCGTTACAAGGAAGACACCTTTCGATTGACATGTTGCCTGAATGGGCACTTCAAAAAGAAGAATATTTAGAATTCAAAAAGCTCTTATCTTCTCCAAAGAAATACGTGGAAATCTATTGGTTCAAAGGACATGCCATCTTCAAGCATGGCGTGATTGAAGGACAGTTAGAGATGAATCATCCAAATATGAGTCATCTTAGAGTTTTGGGGATCAATGTGTTTCAGGCATGTGCCTGAACAGGCAAGGAAGGAGTTGGGTAATCAAAGTAAAGGCTTGGTGCTCATAATTCATCCTTCGATTGGCGCATATAAGCTATATTCACCAATCGAAGGTGAACTAGTGATCAGCAAGAAAGATATTTTTGTATACATAAGCAAAGGGTGGGAGTTGGAATCAAAGAGCCACCTGCACAACTATATTCGAAGGAGATGACAAAACGAAGCTTCGACAGACCAAGAGGAAGAGGTGGTCGAATTAAAGGAAAGTAAATCGAAAGGAACAAGAATTGTTCGATTAGGATAATTGGATATTTTTCAGATCAAGCAACTAAGTCAGATAGTGGCTCAATCGAAGAAGCCATAATGATGAGGCCTTGGACCTTTCGAATTGGAACTCAGAACCATCAAAGAACAAAACTTGGGAGCATTCAAAAAGTCATGATATGGGAGTGAAACCTGTCCAGGTTCACTCAAAAACCCAAAATGGTAGAAAATCATCAATAATGGCAACTTTTAAGACTTTCGATTCTACCTTCAAAGCCATGGTTAATGGCTAATTCTTGCCATTTTCGTTCATCACTGCACCCCTATAAATATAGAGCTAAAGTGCAAGCAAAAGAGGACATACACACATTGCCTATACACAACGAATTGCCTACACGTATAGATTGCCTCACTAAAAACTCCACAAAACCTTGAAGTTGTTTCAAATTTTCTAAACTCAATGCAGACGCATACAGTTCAATTCAACCCATTTCCATCTAAACCAAGTGTTGCAATCATCTCTATAAGGTTCATAGGGTAAGAGTTGGTCGTTATTGACAGCAAAGCTGTTAAAAACGCACGCATATGCATCGCCGGTTCCAATAATCATGTGAATTCGTATTTGTATTTTTATGTGTTTCAGTGCATATCATCCATATTATTGTGTTGTTGAGATCTAAATATGCAGGTTCGAGCCATTAGATGAACCCTCATACGGCCTGAACCATGAATCACCATGTTTATGCATATTTATGCTTGACTGAAGGTGGCAGATTTGCATTCAATATTTTATTATAGTTTATCATATAATCATTGTTTTGTGTTAGGATCAACGAATGAATAAACAACTCAGATGGTAAAGGGGAACGTGTGCAGTGGAAAGGGCCTGGGTTTGATACCCAGGTCATATATTATGTTTTTTTCTAACAATTATCTTGCAGATCCAGTGTGCTACATTTCAAACACTTCACATGCGCCTTCAAGCTCCAGCCAATGGATGACAAGGAGTTCAGATATAGTATCCTCCACAGGAAATCCATCATACACTATCAACAGCCTCTCTCATTGGATCGAAAGGCACCCCCTCCTTGGATCGAAAGACAACCTCCTTCCTTAGATCGAAAGGCACCCCCCCTCCTTGGATTGAAAGACAACCTCCTTCCTTGGATCGAAAGGCAGCCTCCCTCATTAGATCAGAAGGCAACACGGGCCTCTTCCTTGATCTGGGCCTGCGTTTTTAAACTTACACCCCCTGTTTCTATTTGCTATTATGGCCTATTTGTACTTTTATTTTATTTTGTTTATTTCTTTTAATGGCTTTACTCTTTTTTTTAACCAACATTAAATATAAAAAATCACAAAAAACATTAGGTTAGCATTTCTCAAATTAATTAATTAATTAATTAATTAATGACTTTAACATTTTCTTAAAATTAAAATTAAGTCTAGACTTAGATTTTTATTCTCTTTTATTAAACAAAAAAAACAAACAAAAAGATTTTTTCCTTTTAGTTTTAGACGTTATCTTCAATTCGCGCGCATTTAGTTACTTTTGCATTATTATTATTGTATCTGTTTCCCGGTTTGTAATAGAATAACTAGGACTTTCTACTTTACTGCTCTTCCCCAATTTTGGATATGTAATTAATTCCCCTCCCCAAAGCCATGTAATAGCGTAGGATTTAATTTCCGCACTTTATATTTCCTGTACATATTTTAACTGTTTAAATGTATGGTAATAGGATTGCATGACAAGAGCTTAAAAACAAACGCTAGCAAACCTAACACAAGACAAATAACTTAATACAACACACTTTCACATGCGCACCTCTAGGGTACCCCCACTTTGGTTACCTTCAGAAAAAACAGGCATAACTCATGAAACGTGAGAGATTTTAGTGGCTACCCTCCGGTTTAAAGATCAAAAATGAATCTCGATGTTGCCTCGTGTGATACGGTGGGAAAACTGACTTGAGGTTTACGTTTGTATTCACACTTGTTCGGTTTAGCAAGAGTCGCCACCGACTTTTTATTTATCCTAAGGAAAGGTCAAAAAGCACAGGAAAGACCTTTGAGATGTTTTCGCGGGTTCGAGGGGTAGATTATGAAAAGGGAAGGTGCTAGCACCCTTTTCATCCATGGTTATCCATGGGCTCTTAGTTACTTGTTTTAGATCACTTGCCTTTGTTTTTCAATTGCTTGAAATGGTGCTTTGTGTGTGTGGTTTTGAAAATGTTTTGGAAAAGATGCCTTGTCTAGGCAACCATTGTAACAATTCTTTACTCGAATGTTTTACAAGGGTGTTTATCTTTTTGAAAAGATGTTTCAATGTTTTTGAAAGTTGTTTGGAAGTTGTGTTGTGAGGTGTGTTTGAAAGTAGGCAAGTGTGTTTTACAAGTTTGATCAAGTAACTAAGAGTTATCTACCCTATTTTACTCAAAGATCTTTCTCATGTTTTAACCCTTTTAACAGTGTTGTTTCACCATTGTATTTGGTGAACAACCTTGCGTTAGGATGTTAACGGGACAGGCGCGGGTCATCGTATACAATCATTGAAGGCGACTTGTGAGACGCTCTAGCAATTTTTGTAAGGGACGAGATCGTTTTATCGAAGGCAACATCGAGGGTCATCGAGGGACTACGATCTTTGTTTATCGAAGGGACGTTTGCTAGAGTGTCTCGTACTCGAGGGACATGATTGCATTTTTCCGAGGCAACAGGCGAGGTTACCCTAGATGTGCAAGTGTGAATTGTGTATTGACTTTCATGCATTTGTCTTGTATTAGGTTATCTAGCGGTTGATTTTGAATCTTCGCATACAAACCCTAATTACTATACAGTATATAGAAAGCGATAAATTGCGGGAATTTAAAGTCTAAGCTATTACAAATAAGTATCTGGGGATGGGGGTACAAATGTTTACAAATGGGGATGAGTCTTATCAGGATAGTAGTGTCCAAATATTATTTACAACCAAATCGAACCATCGCATTCTCAATGTAAAAATATAGCAAAGTATAAGGATAAAAGAGAATCAAAAGCAATGTACCATGCACATGATTATTTACAAATGGTTAAGATGTTAACTTAACGTATTATTAAGTAATGTCATTATTTTTGTGTTTTTGTTAATTATATATAAACAAAAGTTTTAGTGAAAAGAAAATTTTAACTTAATAAAAAAATCTATTGTTTATGTATTTGTTAATGTTTTTAGAAATTTATATAAAAAGATTTATTAAACAAAAAAGCTTTAAGACAAAAAATCTATTAACCTAATAAATCTTATACTTACATATTTTAAGTGTAATAAAAAGTATTGTTATGAAAAATTAATACATTATCTATTTAACAAGAAAAAATCAGGAATTAAGTTATATATAAAAAAAAAGAAAATTAAGTGATTTGTAAACCTAGATAAAAGAAATTAGATGGGCTGTAAGGAAAAGGGTTGGCCCAAAACAAAATTTGAAGGAGAACCAGAGGGGGGTACGCACGCTGAAAACATTGGGCTTTATGGTTTTGATGGGGAAGAAGCCCAAACGCGTTTGAGAAGTTTTTGTTAGGGTTTCACATGTTTTGTTTCAGAATTAGGGATACAGAGTTTTTGTGAGCGACGCTGCTTCCTTCTCCTTCTTCGCCTCTTCATCCTTCTTAAGCAAAGCCTCTGAACAAACTCCCTCTCCACCTATGGCTACCAGGCGCCACCTCTACTCTCCTCTCTCCATGGTTGAGCAAGGCGGTGACAAGAAAAGGTATCGGTTTCTGTTTTATGTTTTAGGGTTTTGGATTCATGCATGCTCTTGAACTTTTACCTATTCTGATATTCTGTGTTGTTTATGTTTGTGTGAAGTGTAAAGAAGGAAAGGGAAGGAGAAATTATACCTTGGTTCTGCTTTTTGGAAAGGAGGAGGAGGGCTTGGACAGGAGGCGTCTTAGGCGGCCAAGGCAAGGGAGTATGATGACGAGGGCTTGCTGGCTTGTCTGGTACTTGTATCTTTTAGCTTTTGTTTTGTGATGAAAGTGTTTCTGAAAACCCTAGGATACTTCACTTCTTCTTCTGATTACTTGCTTTTGTGATGCTTTCTTTGGATTTTGTGATTCTCGATGATGAGCTTTTGCTCTGAGAGTATGTGCTTCTGAGTTGCTTATTTATTTGATCCTGTGATGAGCTTGGCTCTGAGAAAGTTTGCTATTGTTCTGACTTTCTTCCTCTCTTTTGCTTGATTTGTTTAGCCTATGATGAACACGTTCTGAGGCGTTTTGTTGGTGTTTAGGCTTTGGCTATGTTGTTATGATATCTAGTTTTTTAGGCTTGCTGGGATTTGAAAGGCTTATCAGTTCGCTTTGACAGGCTTGCTTTTGATTGTTGGTTGTACAGGCAGGCTCTTGATTGTTTGCTTCAAGGCTTGTATTTTTACTGGTTTTAGACAGGTTTGTTGAAGCTTATGCAGGTTTGTATGGCTTTTGGCAGGCTGTCATTTGCTTGCTTCAAGGCTTTGTTGTTTTGGAATTTTGAGGCAGGTTGATACAGGCAGGCTTCTAGTTTTATGCAGGCTTAAGGTAGTTTAGAGCAGGCTTGTGTTTATTCAGGCTTCAGGGCTTTGGCTTGAAGCAGGCTTGAGCAACTTGACAGGTTTTTAGGCCTTGGGGCAGGCTTGAGATTTTTTTGTTTTAGGCAGGTTTGTTGAAACTGGTTCCTAAGCTTGAGGCAGTTTGAAACTTGTTTGTTTTTGAAAGGCTTTGATGCAGGATGTGTTAGGCTTCTCAGTTTGCTTCCTTGAAAACAGTTTTGAGGTTACAAGCTGTGTTATATTTTTCTATGTGTTCTGACCTCCTCTTTGACAATTTGCTTTGATATATTTATCTAACTCTAAGCCTGCCTAAAAAACTGTAAGCCTGCTACTTTTTTCTCTCCTTTCTCTCTCTATTAAAGCATATTTAATTGCTTAAAGTGCTTATTTTCTGAAAAGGTTTTGGCCAGAAAATGATGAAAAAGCTTTTACAATTTTGCTTGCATTTTGTCTTTCTTCTGCATATCTTCTTACCTCCAGATTTTCTGCATTGCTTTTGTGTACTTGTTGACAGCTTTATTGAAAGCTCCTTTGACAGCTTTTGACAGTTTTGTACTTGTGACTTAGTTTGGTATTTTCAGTTTGACAATGCAATTTGGTTTAGTTTCTTTGACAGTTTGAATTGCCTCTTGGATGGTTTGCACTTATGCAGTTTGTTTGGCATTTCAGTTTGGTTTGCCTTTTTTGCCAATTTGAATTTATGCAGCTTTGTATTTGATTAATTCATATGCTCGCAAACAATTTGCTTTCCTCTTTGTGAACTAAGAAGAGACATCTTCTTGCGATTTGCAGAGAGGACGAACAAACTGATTATGGCCAAAACCTTTAATGATGAGTTTTTATGATTAACTGTCTGAAAATGCCTTTTTTAATTTTAACTGTATTGACTTCTTTCTTCTCTTTTTGCAGGTAAATATCAGTTGAGCAAAGGAAGCAGCAGTAGAAGATGAAGACTTCAAGCAACTTAGGATATAGATTTAATTTATTTTTAATCATTGTAATAAATGTCATTGTAACACTGTAAATAAATTTACTGTATCAAATAAACATTTGTAACAACAATTGAAAATGAATAAAAAATCCTTTGTCAGTTAATTCTTTAATTCTTCTGCACTTGTTTATTTATTTATTTAAATCTCTTGAATTAAAACGACTGGAAATGCATTCTAATTATTTTAACTTAGATAAAATAAATAATTAATAAACACTGTAGTCTTGCAACTTCGCATTAACCATTAATACGCCCGGCATTCCAAATAACCAATAGCATTGCACAGTCAAACAAACAAACGTCCATACGTCTTTCACTTCACTGATTAACCCAACACTTCAAACTCTCAATTCAAATGCCTCAGCTCTTATCCCAGAGGTTCAGGTTTTGGGAGACAAACATAAATCTTTAACAGGCGTCAAAGCAGTGTGACAGCCAATTAAGACACTGGATTCAAATTCTTCTGAAAATGTGCGTGCAAACCCTAATTCTTGATTTAATGTCAAAGAAGCGTCTGCTTGACCAAACCCTGAGCCAAACTCAACCAAATCAATAGAAACCCTAATAATCTGCTTGGACTGATTCAAAAGTTAATGGAAACCCTAATTTTGTTTGACTGATAAGAAAAGTCTGTTTGACCGATTCTTGAGCCAATCTGAAAAATCAGGAAAAGCCTGAAGTTGTGATTTCTTGTGAAAAAGAGAGAGAGAGCAAATTTTGGGGTACAACAGTTGCCCCTGTTCAATCTTCTTGAACCTGAAGAGTTAGATTGGCAAGTTTGTCGTTCGCGACTCAAAGGTAAAAGGAGATTGGACACTAGAGTGCCCAAAAAATTTGCACTCGTCAAAGCGTAGTTTGAGGGAATGGGCTTAAAGATGCCATTTGGAGATGGGCTTAAAGATGCCATCTGGAGATGTGACAGAATCTTGTCGGGGAATGGGCTTAGAGATGCCATCTGGAAATTATTGGTAGGAGGATGGGCTTACAGATGCCATTTGGAGATATGATGGATAGTTGTTGGAGATGGGCTTAAAGATACCATCCAAGAATGCTTGTTGAATTGTAATTTGGTAAGTTAAAAGAAGGAACTTGTGTAGGGTTTCCTGATGATGATTCAGTGTAAAACTGCATCTGAATTGAGAAGGAACCGGTGTAGGGTTGCCTGATGATGAGTCCGTGTAAAACTGCATATGAAATTTTTAGAAGGAACCGGTATAGGTTTGCTGATGATGAGTCCGTGTAAAACTACATCTGAATTTTGAGAAGGAACCGGTGTAGGGTTTCCTGATGATGAGTCCGTGTAAAACTGCATCTGAATTTTGAGAAGGAACCGGTGTAGGGTTGCTTGATGATGAGTCCGTGTGAAACTGTATCTGAATTGAGAAGGAACCGGTGTAGGGTTGCTTCATGATGAGTCCGTGTAAAACTGCATCTGGAATTGAGAAGGAACCGGTGTAGGGTTGCTTCATGATGAGTCCGTGTAAAACTACATCTGGAATTGAGAAGGAACCGGTGTAGGGTTGCTTCATGATGAGTCCGTGTAAAGCTGCATCTGGAATTGAGAAGGAACCGGTGTAGGGTTGCTTCATGATGAGTCTGTGTAAAACTTCATCTGAAATTTGAGAAGGAACTGGTGTAGGGTTGCTTCATGATGAGTCTGTGTAAAACTTCATCTGGAATTTGAGAAGGAACCGGTGTAGGGTTGCTTCATGATGAGTCCGTATAAAACTTCATCTGGAATTTGAGAAGGAATCGGTGTAGGGTTGCTTCAATGATGAGTCAGTGTAAAACTTCATCTGAATTTGAGAAGGAACCGGTGTAGGGTTGCTTCATGATGAGTCCGTGTAAAACTTCATCTGAATAATTGTTAATGATGGCCTTTTATTCTTATCCTGAAAAGGACAAAATGTTAGCTAAATGCAAAGTTATGTTGCATGATATGTATGATGCAATGAATTGCGTTTCGTCAATGTTTATGATATATGAATGTAATGGATATGCATGTAAGCTAAGTAGTTGTCTTGCTGAGGAAGACAAATCCTGGATAATGAAATCTTTGACTGCTGTCGGGGAAAGTAAATCCTTGACTGCTGCAGGGGATTGAAAATCCTTTGATCGTCGAAAACGAGAAGTCCTGGGACCACTGTTGGGGAATCAGGAGCTTGGGTTGTATGCCAATCTATTGGGGATTCCTGTCTTGAGGAGATCTTCACTGGGGAATATCTGAATATCCTGTGAGGGATTGAGAATGAGAGTCTTCATTCTGCTTGGGGAATAAGAATTCTGTGGGGAGAGTATTTATTCTGCTTGGGAAGAAAGTTTAAGAGTCTTAGTCGTCCGTTGCTCTACTGGGGAATCGAAGTTGAACTGATATCTGGTCAGGTCTAGGTTTCGCAATAACTTGTTGGGGATTGTAGAGTAGTCTACTGGAGAAGAGGAATTGTGGTCCTTTGATTTGTAGTAGTCGGAGAGGCAAACTCAAGCTGGGGAATCATCCTATGAGAAGGGTTTTGGGGAGATTTGTCACTGCCCTTAGTGGTGAGTGTTTGTGGCATTGTCATGACACTTGGACTGCACGTATCCCTTTGATGAGATTGACGTTTAAATGCCCCAAGTGATGGTGAGGGAGACTTTCCCCAGGTTATCCTGCAATTGAGAGATTTCTTGAAATCTTGACTGGACGGCCCCAGGTTAACTGAATTTTGAAAGATCTGCTGAAATCTTGACTGGACTGCCCCAAGTGTGCTGGATAGTGACATGTCGTACCCCCTTGTTGGTAGGAGATTTGTCCATGGAAGTGTCATCCTTTTTAAAGTGATTTTGTTCACTGAGAGGGCTTTCATTCATTGGATATTCGTTGTGTGAATTTCTTCGCTGTCAAACAAATAGCCATATGTAAACAATGATATTCGAGTAATGCAAAGTTTATGTTTGTCTTGAAGTTTTGAGAAAATGCGTTTTTTAGCAGAAAACTTTTTATAAGACAAATTCAACACAAGATTTAGGGCAAAGCCTTACAGGAGTCAGGATACCTTTTGTAACAGTATGCTTTCGAACTAACCCATGCTTCAATTAGAACTTTTGAAGGGTTGTAACGTGGCCTGGTTCACGGTTTAAGAAACAAAGGATAAAGGCTCAAAGTATATTTGTACCCACCCGCTCTTCGTGATGTCCTTCAATCCTAGACTCAGTTAATTGTGCATCGCACTCTATTCGAGTTTGGAACGACTTTTTTGGTGGTGGTTCACACAAGTTGAATTTGTTGGAAGGCAATCATTTTTGCAACATTTTTCATGTTGTTGAGGATTTGTAATGACCTCGTTCTTTTGATTTGTTATCCCTAACTTTTGCCGGACTGTTCCTGTTTTCAGGATTACAGTCAGCGGGATGCCCCAGCTTTCTTAAGCCTCCTTTGTAGGCGTTGGCTTAGTGGGCTTTTCTCTTTTGAGAGATTGACTGCTTATGTGATAGGGAACCATCACTGTCTTTTGATTCCAGAGGAATGCTTTTCTTCTTTTTTTTGATGTCGTTCGTTGTATTACGAACTGAGAGTTTGTGACTTCAATGCGCATCTTTTGAATTAGCTGAGAGACTACCCTTCCCCAGGTTTAAATCAAAGGTTTCAATTTGTTTAGAACAGAAAACTCCTACTTCTTTGGCTCGAAGGGGTTGACTAGGGATTATCTTCCTTATAACTCCAGTGTTTGGGATTTGAAAGAAACGCATGTATATCATCAGCAAGGTCTGTTCAAAAGCATACTGTATGAGATTATGGTATTGTTTCGTCATCCTCCCTCTAAAGGCTTGTAGCTTTTCATCAAGAGTTAAATATCATAAAGAAAGCATAAGAATAATGAAAACGAATGGATGAATTCAAGACAAACATATGCAATGCATTAATGAAACAGAGTTTAACATCAACAGATAATTGTTTGAATAACAAAAGAAATTACAACTTGAAAATTCAAATGAAACAAAGACAATCTCAATGATTTGTCATAGGAGCATTGATTATGCTGGAGTCTCCGAAGGACCAAACTCAATCTCCTTGTCATCAATCAACTTCTGAATCTTGTACTTCAATGCCCAACAATCGTTAGTATCATGCCCGGGACTGTCAGAATGATAAGCACATGTGGCCTTAGGATTGTAGTTAGGAGAAGAAGTCTTGGGGTTTGGGTGAGGCCCTATCAATGCAATCAGATTCATCATCAACAAGTGTTGCAGTGCTTGAGACAGCGGCATGTTGATGTTGGTGAACTGTCTCTTAGGCTCGTCTGGCCTTCGTTGATTTCCCTTTTGCTGTTGTCGGTGTGACGCAGAACCAGAGATCAGGACTGCCCCTGCGTGTTGGTCACGGTGACTCTTTTGACTGTTCACAGCATTAGACTCTTTCTTTCCATTGTAGGGAATTTTCTGAGCATCAGAGGGTGTAGCTCCTTGGATCTTTCCACTTTTGATTCCAGCTTCGACCCTTTCGCCGGTCAGTATTAGCTCGGTGAACCCGGCTGAGGAGCTTCCAATTAAGTGATTGAAGAGAGGCCCTGTCAAAGTTCCCATGAAGATGTCAATCATCTCTCTGTCAGTTAAAGGGGGTTGCACCCTACCAGCCAGATCTCTCCACTTTTGAGCGTATCCTTTGAAGTTCTCGTCAGAACCCATGGTCATGTTCTGCAATTGCACACGAGTTGGTGCAAGATCAGCATTGTACTGATATTGTTTGTAAAAAGCAGCAGCTAAGTCCTCCTATGTGTGGATGTGAGAACTCTCCAATTGATAGAACCACTCGAGTTGAGTCCCTACCAGGCTTTCCTGGAAGAAATGGATCCAAAGCTTTGGATCAGTTGTGTATGGCTGAATCTTGTGGAAATAAGATTTTAAGTGCATCTTAGGGCAAGAGACTCCAGCGTACAGGGCCAAGGTAGGGACTTTGAACTTTGGTGGGATGACCAATCCAGAAACTAAACCCATGTCTCCTAAATCCAAGCCAGGTATCTGTTGAATCTCCATATCACTGAGGCGATCCTCCAATTGCTTGTACTTGTCATCAGCGGGAGGATATTGTTCTTCGGAGTAGTCAACTTCAACTTCATCAATTTCCAAATTGTGGTCTTCTTCAAGACTATCCCCTATGTTGGATGGAGTTGCAAATTCTAGGGTTTTAGGTCTTCTTCTCAAGTTCAGGATGCTCGTTGCCTTCTTGGACTTCTTCTTCTTGTCTTTGAGAAGGAAAGCTTTCAGATCCTCTTGCCCTTTACCCATAGCCAGAAGCATTTGTTGGAATTGAGCGTTTTGAGCTTGGAGATCTTTCACCGTTTGTTCCATATCCATCTTACTGAAATAAACAGTAGGAAGATAAGGAGACCTGTATGGGAGAAACCTGTTATGCAATGATATGTATGATATATGTATGAAATGTTTTCAAGGATTTCTTAGGGGTAAACACAAGAAAATGTTAGAGGTTGAATTTTGATCAACATCTTTGATTGGAGAACTTTGTAACTGTGGATGTCTTTCCACGAGAATCAAGCTCACCATGTCAAGTGGGTCATAGCCCCTGATTCAAGTTGTTGAACTTGATCTTTGATGGCGTTTGTATAGAGGAGAACCCTCTTGCCCCTTGGTAGACATCTGGTTCAACTTGACCCTGCATCAAAAGACCCTCGAGATCCTTGAAATGGTTATTGAAAATGCTATGGTATGATGTTATGATGTTATGTACATGTATGCGAGAGCAAGTAAGTGTATATACAGGTAATCATATTCACACAAAACAAACAAGTCCTTAGGTTTAGGCTTGCATGAGGTTTGTAGGTAAGTACCCTCTTGAAGTTAGTTGGCTCATCCTGTCCTAAAATAGAAACCGGGTTCTAAGGAGCTCAATATCACTGGATTATTTTCTATGTTCATTGTTTTGGTTTAGCCACTTAACTGGCGACCAAAATATTCCAAGAAAACAACCCTCAATAAGTGTAGTATCGAGTATCTACCAACTTTGGACTGCACCAAAGTCGGTCATCTCACTACCCCTAAAAAGGCCAAGATGGTCAAGTAAGTTTCTAAGAGTTCGTAAGTGCTTCATGACATCACTCAGCGGCCCCGTATTCTCCTTGACTACTCAAGGGCTACCGATACTCACAAATATGTCACACTAACATAGCTACTGCTTCAACCATGTCGGTATACCCCGCACAGTTCCCTCACAGTTTATTGCTATTTACCTAAAAAGGTGCCCCCAAATCCGGGTGTAGGATTTACAACAAACCCAAACAAGGAACCCAAAAAGGTAAAGCAATCAAAGCAATCAAAGCAAGTATGTAAAGGTGATCTAAAACCCTAAGGTAACCCCACTTTTAGAAAAACTCCCCAGCAGATCGCCAGTTCTGTGATACGGTGGGAGAACTGACTTGAGGTTTGCGTTTGTATTTGCACTTGTTCGATTTAGCAAGAGTCGCCACTGACTTTATATTTATCCTAAGAAAAGGTCAAAAAGCACAGGAAAGACCTTTGAGATGTTTTCGTGGATTCGGGGGGTAGATCATGAAAAGGGAAGGTGATAGTACCCTTTTCATCCATGGTTATCCATGGGCTCTTAGTTACTTGTTTTAGATCACTTGCCTTTGTTTTTCAATTGCTTGAAATGGTGCTTTGTGTGTGTGGTTTTGAAAATGTTTTGGAAAAGATGCCTTGTCTAGGCAACCATTGTAACAATTCTTTACTCGAATGTTTTACAAGGGTGTTTGTCTTTTTGAAAAGATGTTTCAATGTTTTTGAAAGTTGTTTGGAAGTTGTGTTGTGAGGTGTGTTTGAAAGTAGGCAAGTGTGTTTTGCAAGTTTGATCAAGTAACTAAGAGATATCTACCCTATTTTACTCAAAGATCTTTCTCATGTTTTAACCCTTTTAACAGTGTTGTTTCACCATTGTATTTGGTGAACAACCTTGCGTTAGGATGTTAACGGGACAGGAGCGGGTCATCGTATACAATCATTGAAGGCGACTTGTGAGATGCTCTAGCAATTTTTGTAAGGGACGAGATCATTTTATCAAAGGCAACATTGAGGGTCATCGAGGGACTACGATCTTTGTTTATCGAAGGGACGTTTGCTAGAGTGTCTCGTACTCGAGGGACATGATTGCATTTTTCCGAGGCAACAGGCGAGGTTACCCTAGAGGTGCAAGTGTGAATTGTGTATTGACTTTCATGCATTTGTCTTGTATTAGGTTATCTAGCAGTTGATTTTGAATCTTCGCATACAAACCCTAATTACTATACAGTATATAGAAAGCGATAAATTGCGGGAATTTAAAGTCTAAGCTATTACAAATAAGTATCCGGGGATGGGGGTACAAATGTTTACAAATGGGGATGAGTCTTATCAGGATAGTAGTGTCCAAATATTATTTACAACCAAATCGAACCATCGCATTCTCAATGTAAAAATATAGCAAAGTATAAGGATAAAAGAGAATCAAAAGCAATGTACCATGCACATGATTATTTACAAATGTTTAAGATGTTAACTTAATGTATTATTAAGTAATGTCATTATTTTTGTGTTTTTGTTAATTATATATAAACAAAAGTTTTAGTGAAAAGAAAATTTTAACTTAATAAAAAAATCTATTGTTTATGTATTTGTTAATGTTTTTAGAAATTTATATAAAAAGATTTATTAAACAAAAAAGCTTTAAGACAAAAAATCTATTAACCTAATAAATTTAATATTTACATATTTTAAGTGTAATAAAAAGTATTGTTATGAAAAATTAATACATTATCTATTTAACAAGAAAAAATCAGGAATTAAGTTATATATAAAAAAAAGAAAATAAAGTGATTTGTAAACCTAGATAAAAGAAATTAGATGGGCTGTAAGGAAAAGGGTTGGCCCAAAAAAAATTTTGAAGGAGAATCAGAGGGGGGGTACGCACGCTAAAAAAATTAGGCTTTGTGGTTTTGATGGGGCAGAAGCCTAAACACGTTTGAGAAGTTTTTGTTAGGGTTTCACATGTTTTGTTTCAGAATTAGGGATACAGAGTTTTTGTGAGCGACGCTGCTTCCTTCTCCTTCTTCGCCTCTTCATCCTTCTTAAGCAAAGCCTCTGAACGAACTCCCTCTCCACCTATGGCTACCAAGCGCCACCTCTACTCTCCTCTCTCCATGGTTGAGCAAGGTGGTGACAAGAAAAGGTATCGGTTTCTGTTTTATGTTTTAGGGTTTTGGATTCATGCATGCTCTTGAACTTTTACCTATTCTGATCTTCTGTGTTGTTTATGTTTGTGTGAGGTGTAAAGAAGGAAAGGGAAGGAGAAATTATACATTGGTTCTGCTTTTTGGAAAGGAGGAGGAGGGCTTCGACAGGAGGCGTCTTAGGCGGCCAAGGCGAGGGAGTATGATGACGAGGGTTTGCTGGCTTGTCTGGTACTTGTATCTTTTAGCTTTTGTTTTGTGATGAAAGTGTTTCTGAAAACGCTAGGATACTTCACTTCTTCTTCTGATTACTTGCTTCTGTGATGCTTTCTTTGGATTTTGTGATTCTCGATGATGAGCTTTTGCTCTGAGAGTATGTGCTTCTGAGTTGCTTGTTTGTTTGATCCTGTGATGAGCTTGGCTCTGAGAAATTTTGCTATTGTTCTGACTTTCTTCCTCTCTTTTGCTTGATTTGTTTAGCCTATGATGAACACGTTCTGAGGCATTTTGTTGGTGTTTAGGCTTTGGCTATGTTGTTATGATATCTGGTTTTTTAGGCTTGCTGGGCTTTGAAAGGCTTATCAGTTCACTTTGACAGGCTTGCTTTTGATTGTTGGTTGTACAGGCAGGCTCTTGATTGTTTGCTTCAAGGCTTGTAGTTTTACTGATTTTAGAAAGGTTTGTTGAAGCTTATGCAGGTTTGTATGGCTTTGGGCAGGTTGTCATTTGCTTGCTTCAAGGCTTTGTTGTTTTGGAATTTTGAGGCAGGTTGATACAGGCAGGCTTCTAGTTTTATGCAGGCTTAAGGTAGTTTAGAGCAGGCTTGTGTTTATTCAGGCTTCAGGGCTTTGGCTTGAAGCAGGCTTGAGCAACTTGACAGGTTTTTAGGCCTTGGGGCAGGCTTGAGATTTTTTTGTTTTAGGCAGGTTTGTTGAAACTGGTTCCTAAGCTTGAGGCAGTTTGAAACTTGTTTGTTTTTGAAAGGCTTTGATGCAGGATGTGTTAGGCTTCTCAGTTTGCTTCCTTGAAAACAGTTTTGAGGTTACAAGCTGTGTTATATTTTTCTATGTGTTCTGACCTCCTCTTTGACAATTTGGTTTGTTATATTTATCTAACTCTAAGCCTGCCTAAAAAACTGTAAGCCTGCTACTTTTTTCTCTCCTTTTTCTCTCTATTAAAGCATATTTAATTGCTTAAAGTGTTTATTTTCTGAAAAGGTTTTTGGCCAGAAAATGATGAAAAAGCTTTTACAATTTTGCTTGCATTTTGTCTTTCTTCTGCATATCTTCTTACCTCCAGATTTTCTGCATTGCTTTTGTGTACTTGTTGACAGCTTATTGAAAGCTCCTTTGACAGCTTTTGGCAGTTTTGTACTTGTGACTTAGTTTGGTATTTTCAGTTTGACAATGCAATTTGGTTTAGTTTCTTTGACAGTTTGAATTGCCTCTTGGATGGTTTGCACTTATGCAGTTTGTTTGGCATTTCAGTTTAGTTTGCCTTTTTTGCCAATTTGAATTTATGCAGCTTTGTATTTGATTAATTCATATGATCGCAAACAATTTGCTTTCCTCTTTATGAACCAAGAAGAGACATCTTCTTGCGATTTACAGAGAGGACAAACAAACTGATTCCGGCCAAAACCTTTAATGATGAGTTTTTATGATTAACTGTCTGAAAATGCCTTTTTTAATTTTAACTGTATTGACTTCTTTCTTCTCTTTTTGCAGGTAAATATCAGTTGAGCAAAGGAAGCAGCAGTAGAAGATGAAGACTTCAAGCAACTTAGGATATAGATTTAATTTATTTTTAATCATTGTAATAAATGTCATTGTAACACTGTAAATAAATTTACTGTATCAAATAAACATTTGTAACAACAATTGAAAATGAATAAAAAATCCTTTGTCAGTTAATTCTTTAATTCTTCTGCACTTGTTTATTTATTTATTTAAATCTCTTGAATTAAAACGACTGGAAATGCATTCCAATTATTTTAACTTAGATAAAATAAATAATTAATAAACATTGTAGTCTTGCAACTTCGCATTAACCAATAATACGCCCGGCATTCCAAATAACCAATAGCATTGCACAGTCAAACAAACAAACGTCCATACGTCTTTCACTTCACTGATTAACCCAACACTTCAAACTCTCAATTCAAATGCCTCAGCTCTTATCCCAAAGGTTCAGGTTTTGGGAGACAAACAGAAATCTTGAACAGGCGTCAAAGCAGTGTGACAGCCAATTAAGACACTGGATTCAAATTCTTCTGAAAATGTGCGTGCAAACCCTAATTCTTGATTTAATGTCAAAGAAGCGTCTGCTTGACCAAACCCTGAGCCAAACTCAACAAAATCAATAGAAACCCTAATAATCTGCTTGGACTGATTCAAAAGTTAATGGAAACCCTAATTTTGTTTGACTGATAAGAAAAGTCTGTTTGACCGATTCTTGAGCCAATCTGAAAAATCAGGAAAAGCCTGAAGCTGTGATTTCTTGTGAAAAAGAGAGAGAACAAATTTTGGGGTACAACACCTCGGTAAAAATGATCTTAAAACCCTAGGGTAGTTACTAAATTTTCTTGCTCAGTTACCTTTGTGATTGTATAAACGTCCCTTCGAATGTCCTTCAAACATCCAACAACTAGGTCTACCTACTCACTAATAGTACGATAACACTGTCTAGAGAAAAAGAGGAAAAGAACGACCCTTTCGAGTAAAGTAGATAGCTGATTAGATGCTTGCTCAAAAAAAACTTTTACACATACACAAACTTTTTTCAAAAAACATTTTCAAAATTCTTTATCAACACTCTTGAGGACTGATACAAGAGTTAGCATAAAGCAAGCTGCCTTACTATTGGCATTTCAAAATACTTTTCAAAAACACACAAAACACAAAGTATTTCAAAATAAGCTAAGCATCTAAGAGCCCGTAGAAAACTACAGATGGAAAGGGTGCTAACACCTTCCCTTTCCATAATCTACCCCCTTACTCATAAACAAATCTCGAAAGGTCTTTTATGTTCTTTTCACCCTTTCCTTTGTTGGATAAAAGAAAAGTCGGTGGCGACTCTTGCTTACCGTAACATTTGCGAATACAAATGCAAAACCAGTATAACCGTCGGTTCTGCCACCATATCACACCTCCTTTGATAGAGCCAATGTTTAGATCTTCTACATAAAATCTTCTGTCTGCTTGAATAAACAACTTTATCATGAGGTTCTTATGTATCATAAGAATACAATCTTTCTTCTTTTGAAAAGATTCCTAATGAGATCTTATGAGAAAATCAAGGGTGGACTAATCCATTTCTTGAAAACATCTCATACTCTCAAGGAACTTAATCAAAAGCATTCAACAAATATAACTTCTTGTTTGATGAATCTTTTCTTGTTAGTTTGTTCTTTAATTTCCTGATTTTAGACATTAGTTGAAAATTGAATAACTATCACCTTAGAGTATTTCTTCACACAACATCTGGATCTTTATCTAACACTGTTAGGTGTTCGATATCCATCAATAACAAAACCAGGATCTGATACCAATTGAAGGTGTGAATAAAGCACAATAAAGGGGGGGTGAATTGGGTTTTCCTTTCTTGACAAACTTTCGCTTCTAAGCATTTTTTGTTAAACAACGCTTCTGGATATTGCTTCTAAGCAATGATTCTAATTAAGTTATGAAAACATAAACTATTAGGCATAAGCAAAAGTAAAGAACACGTGATATATCCTGGTTCACTTGAAAAATCCCCAAGCTAGTCCAGTCCACCCTTCCAAGGTGATTTCGCCTTGAACTCAAGGACTTAATCCACTATAACTAATCTGATTACAATCGCACAGGTAACCACCAATGACTAACATCCAATGACATGTTTAGTCTAAAGTGGATATAACATTTATTGACCCAATAGAATCCAATCCCTCGGAATCTCCTACCAGAATTTCCTTCCAATGATATCCATTAGTGATCTCACAAGGCTGACCTTTACTCTGTCCCTTTTTGAGATATGACTACCATTGACCCAATAGAATCTACTACCAAGATTTCATAATAGCCTTCAGTCACTATCTTCTTGAGCCCAGACCTTCACTCAGCCTCTTAAGGTATCATCAAACAACTGTTTGATTTACATTTATTTACAATAAAATGCTTCTACACAAGCTGGATGTAAATATAATTTAAGCATACATCATAAGATCCTAATACACACTAAAAATAGTACATTGTATTGTAGCATCAATGTGTGGTTTTATTTTCTTCAATTAGCTTTTTCACGGACAATAGGCCAAAACACTTGAATCACTGAAGTCTTCTTCTTCATAAGCTTCTGGAAGCTTTGTTGATCTTGATTTAGTAAAGAGAAGAACTTCTTCATCTTGATTCACCTTAGAACATTATGGACAGCAGCCCTTGTTCTATTTATTTCAATTATCACTTTAGAGCATAACATTTATGTTGTGGATTTGTAACTGGAGCTTTCATGATCATCTTCATTATCTTCTGCGCCTTAGAAAGCTTTTTGCAGCATATGAAATTAAGCACATTGTGAATCAATGATTTCATTGTAATCAATACCAACATGATTGAAGAATCATTTTGATAACAGTTGTTCTTGTTGTTGTTATGGAGGTTGATAGCTTTTTGGTTGTGTTCCAATAATGACAACTTTCATTTTAACATTGAACACCAACAACATTTTAAACATACAATTCTTTTCTTATATAGCCAAGCAAAATAAAGTTGTTGACTATTTGAAAAAGAGTCGTTACAAATAGTACTGCTACATCCTTTTCTCTTCCACAATTCAAGCTAGTGGTGAGGTAGTGGAATAAGTCCTTTTTGTATCGTGTACTATTGTACCATGTTAATGTTATATTCTTTCCTTCTACACTTCAGAGGCTTCTGCGAGTATGAGTTTAGAAGCGGGAACATAACATAAGGTCTTCAGAACTTCAAATCTTCAGAGTCTTCAGAACTTCAAATCTTCAGAGTCTTCAGAGTTGCGTCTTCAGAGTCTTCAGCACTTGGTCGTGAGAACCCGTTGTGGATAACCTTATATTAGAAGAGCTTCAAGTCTTTAGAGTATTAAGAGCTGCGTATTTAGAGTCTTCGGTACTTGGTCTTGAGAAACCGTTGTAGAGAACCTTGAATCAGAAGAGCTTCAAGTCTTCAGAGTCTTAAGAACTGCGTATTTAGAATCTTTAGCACTTGGTTCTTTAAGAATAATTTTAAGAACCTTGTTATTAGAAACACAAGTCTTCAGCATCTGTACTTCAGTAGAAACTTTGTCTTCAGATCTTTTAACTTTGTCTTCTTAAAACAGGTTATCTTTTTAGAAACTAAGTTTTTAGCATCTGGACTTCAGTAGAAACTTTGTCTTCATATCTTCTAACTTTGTTTCTTTGGAACAAACTGTCTTTAGAAACTTGAGTCTTTAGCATCTGGACTTTAAGTTGAGCTTTGAGACTTAGGATCTTCTGACTGATTTCTTCAGAATACGTGTCTTCATATCAGAGATAACACTTCAGAGCTTTCTGAATGTTTTGCTACTGTTCAACACAACTTGTGTAGCACAAAAATGAAACTAATTATCTTCTAATATCTTAGCCACACCATTCATCAGAAGAAGAACATGTTTGTTAAGTACTCAACAATAACAAACATTAGAGTATCAAAATTGTTCATATAAACATACTCATTTGTTATCATCAAAACTCAGAGATAATAGTGCAGAACCAAATCTTGTTCTTACAACTATGTCTTGATAGAACATCTATGTAAATAGTTTTTAAATTTCTTTGTTTAAAGTGACTTTGATTGTCTTGTGATTGACTTGCATTAGAAGCAATCAAGTACTTAGTAAAATTATGTATTATTTCATTTGGTTTAATTCATTGAGATGCTTCCAAGATCTCTTGTTTTTGTATTTTGCTTTCGCGCTTCTTAAAATATATGATTTCATTAATGAGACCTAAAATGGTTTTGAAAACATCTTAAAGGGATAGGCTCTATTCAACCCCCCCCCCCCCCCCCCCCCCCCCTCTTCTAGACCTCTTTGTGTCCATATTTTCACCCAACACATATTTCACATTTTAATTCAACATTTCACATATGTATATCAATTCATACCAATAACAATATGCACCAGTTCACATAAGTCCAGACAATATGCATAAATGTGCAAGTTCACATATGTATAAGTTCATAACAATATGCACCAATTCATATATGTATAAGTTCATACTAGTAATACATCCGTTCAGACCAGCTCAACATTAAAGGCATAACAAGTAAATTCCGACACAAACCTGCATATTGTATAAGTAATGTATACATTCATAATAGTAATGCATTAATTCGACTAAGCATAAGTTCATACCAGTAATGTATCAATTCAAGTAAGTATAATTTCAGACCATATTAAGTAAATGCATCACATTTAATTGTAATGAATTAAATTTTCCCCATAATTAATCCTCAATATAACTACATTTGTATGATATGGCCTAGAACAAACCAAAAAACACAAAATAGTTTAGCATTTAACACTTCAAAACAACAAATATTCAGTTCAGTTCAAATGCATTTAACATTTCAAAACAACACATATTCAACTCAGTTCAAGTGCATTTAACATTTCAAAATAACACATACTCAGTTTAGTGTCAACATCGACATACCTAGTGTTGTACCCCAAAATTTTCCCTCTCATTTTTCTCAATACATACTCCTAGAGATCCTTAATTTGCTCCAGTTTGCCTAAGAGTTAACCAGACAAACTCTCTCCTAAGGCAGTGTGTCTCAAATTAGGGTTTCCATTTTCATCAAGATAGGCGAACTCCAAAGACCTCATATTCTCTCCATGGTCCTAATATGTTCTCAAGACCCTCCATATCAAAATTCAAGCACTGCACAAGAAGTTTGCTCAGTCAACTGCTCAGATGCTTGAGAATTGATTGTATTAGGTCAAAAGTCAATTGTGGCCCACATACAGTCAAACTTCAAGATTTTGGGTCAACATAAACATTTTTAAGTGATATCCATAATTTGATCAAGGGTTTATCGTGATTCTTCAAGGAATTCCCTAAATTCATTAAAACCCAAAAGTTGCTAAATTAGGGTGATTCTTCAAGGAATTCCACATACTTTATCAGAAATTTTCCATCCAAGGCTCATTTTGAAGAGGATGTAATTCCCTACAATTCATATTCAGCCCACAAGTTCAAAATATGCACTCATCAAAAGATATGAATTTCTACATTATAGGTGTTGTACCCCAAAATTTGCCCTCTCATTTATCAAGACTTTTCTCACAAGACTTCTTGGACTCAAGACAGGATTAAGGTTTGCTCAGCTCAGGACATCTCATCTTGCACTGATAACCCCAAATTAGGGTTTGAGTTTGCACAAGGATTTTTGGACCACCAATGCTTCATGTGACTTTCATACATCATCTTGGACCCCTAAGATTGCTCATGTTAAGTTTCAAGCCTTGAATCACATTTTTTATCAGTCAATTGGACAGTTGACCTAAAAATTAGTTGTATTGGGGGAAAAGTCAACCATGGCCAATTTACAGTCAAACTTCATAATTTTTTATCCACAAAAAATTTTAGACTCATATGTGCCATTTGATCAAGTTTGGATCACAACTCCTCAAGAAATTTGATCAAATCATCAAAAGGGAAAAATGGTCAAAATTAGGGTTTTGATTGAGAAAGGGCAATTTCTGATTTTTAACCTAGCCAATGACTAATTGAGTTCAAACATAATTTCAAGGATCTAATGGAATCACCTTGACCTAAACACATGGTTCAAAAGATCTCAAGTTCATTGGATTGACAGATGAATTTTCCAGTCAACTCATCAAAAGTCAATTGTACACTGAAAAGTCAAACTTTGACTTTTTGGTCAAAATCAAGTGCCAAGGGGCATAATTCATCAAGATATGTCAAAACATGAAACTTGTTCACCAAGAAAACCAATTTTGAAAATTAGGGTTTTGAATTTGAAAAATTTCATAACTTAGAATTTTTCTAAGTATGGAAATTTTCTTATTTTTTCCCAACTTTCCACCACTTTTTCATCATGATGTAATTTGATTCAAATAAAACTTCCAACATGAAAGTTGTACTCCTCCATGAAATCTTCAACTTTTATTCACAAACTTTTCCCAAAAGATTCTTGGATCTCAAGTTATGAATTTGTGAACATAGGTCCATGAACTAAATAACTTAGTGAAAATTTGCCCTAATTTAGGCAGTTTTTTTACCCAACTTCATGGACATTTTTCACCTAGTTCCAAGAGGTATCTCAAAATGAATTTCAAAGATGGATTATAGAGCACATTTCAAGCTTTCTAAAATGTCCAAGAACTCTCCAAGATCATTTGTGTTTAGGTAGAATCGAAGAAGATAAATTGGCATTTTATCACTTTTGTTCATGCCATTTTCACAAGGTATCAAGTTGCAAATCAGATTCATGATGCTTGTACCTTGCATTACAGGTCCTAAACTCATTCTACACTCCATAATTAAATGAAAACTCAGAGGTTAAAGGCTTTATTTTCACTTTTGAAGCATTGTACAAAGTTACATTTCCATTTTAAGCATAAAGGTTACAATGCCATTTTCATAAAGTGAGCTTTTGTAACTTTATCAACCTTAAGCCTTGGACCTGTTCCTTTGGCACAAACAATTTCCACATACCACAAGCAATGTATACCAACTCTCTGCAGCTCACAAGCCAGACAGTACAAGCATGTTTGCATTGGTCACTTCACTTTTCTTCAAATGCAAGAAAAGTTGCAAAAGAGGTCAGAACTTGTACAGCTGAGAAGGAGTGGACTTTTTATCATTCTATACAAATATACAAACTCATTGCAAGGCTGGATACGATTGCTGAACATCCAAAGCACTCTCAAACTAAAAAACTTCATTTTTCTGCCAAAACATCCAGTTGCTGCAAAACTCTAGCCATTTCATTTTTGGCTCGTGCGTTTTTTGTTTCAACACTTCAAACACCTTCCATATATCCTATCAAAATTATCCAAGCCCTTGTCCTGGTTCTGTAAGCTCTGTTTCAGCCATTGCCATTTTCAAACTTGGAGCCTGCAACTTGACTTGTGCAGAGACTTCTGGCCATCCACAAAGCAAGTTAGGCATTGGAATAGCTTGAAGGAAGTTCAAGGAAGCTCACACGATCCTCAGGCCTCACTCAAAGTCCCCACATTGTCATATCCAAATCCAGTTGAAGGAGGTATTTTTCAAAACTCTATATCTCTATTTAGGCATCCTCAAGCCACGATTTGTGAAGAAAAGATGTAGTCTATAACATGGTGAAGCTGTACATATGCGTACTTGTCATTTATATTAACTGTGCTATGAGGATTTGAAGGTTGAACATGCTGAAATTTCTAGGTCACGAATTAGGGCCATTAAAATTCTCTCTGATCTTTGAGAGTTAGGTCACAAAATTGATATGGTTGAAATCATGAGATTAAATGCCACAAGTTTCATGTTATGGGTTTTTGTTTTTATGCAAGCATCTGAGAGTTATAGATTTTGAAGAAAAACGCGCGCAAGGAGAAGAAGCTGGAGGACAAGGATGAAGTTCTGGGCCTTGGCGCCTGGGCTTGTTGTTTTTTATTTTCACACCTCCTGGATTACTTTTGCACCCCCTGACTTTATTTGTTATATTTTTCATATTTTCTCATATTTTTTATATTTATTGCTTTTATTTATTTTTCTGAACATTAAAAAATCATAAAAATAATTTCTTTATTTTTTGCATTTTTATTTTATTTTTCTATTATTTTTTGCATAAAAAATAGTTTATTAGGATAATATACTTTATTTTCTTAAATAAAATTTGTAAATATATTTAAAAATACCATACATTTTTATCATATTATTTATACTCATAAAATATTTATTTTCCATACATATTTAATTTTTAATATTTGCACATAATATTATTTATTATTTTCTTATACAAAAATGGACAAAATATTAATATAGAACATATATTTTCTTTAATCAAAAAATTAGGGTTTCCCCCTTTCAAAAATAATAATATTTTTTTTTCTTATTTTTTAGGGTTAGTTAATTTATTTTCTCATACAAAAATTAAATACAAAGCATTTTTTTGCATAAATACATTTACATTGCATTTTAAATACTTGTACATTTATTTAATTTGTGCAATATTCAATTGGGTTGTAATAGTATTTTTAGGGTTTATTTTGTGCAATATCCCCATTCAAAAATTTGTATCCCCCCTCCCATATAATTGTTGTAATAGCATAGCTTACATTTACGCAATTTATCGCATTTATACCATGCTTAGTAAATTAGGGTTTGCATGACAAGAAAAAAAACAAAACAAATAGAAAAGACCTAATGCAAGACTAAAGCATGAAAAATGACACACATTGCACACAAGCACCCTTAGGGTTTCACCCACTTGGTTGCCTAAAAACAAAATGGCCATGTTACGCATGCGAAGTATCTTGGCAAAACAAAACAAATAAGATCATAGTCCCTCGATGACGCTATCAAAAGGTTGCCTAAACAAAGATGATCTTGGTCCCTTCAAACATGCTAAGATACTTGGAAATATTGCTATCATGGTCATACGATGACCCACGCCCGTCCCGTTTAACATCCAAAGATAGGATTGTTTACCAAATCAATAATGAACCAACAATGTCAAAGGAATAAAAATGCATAAGAAAGACATTTGAGTAGGTAGGTAGCTTCTAGTTACTTGATCAATTTCAAAACAATCCTTGCTATTTTCAAAAACAAACACACACATATTTCCAAACATTTTACAAAACATTGAAACATTTTTCAAAAGACAAACATCTTTGTATACATTCTTACGAACGAGAATTATTACAAAGATTGCCTAAACGAATGGCCTCTTTTCAAAATACTTTCAAAACCACATGAAGCACCATTTCAAACAAATTCAAAGCAAAGCAAGTGATCTAAACAAGTAACTAAGAGCCCATGGAAAACCATGGATGAAAAGCGTGCTAGCACCTTCCCTTTTCATAATCTACCCCCCGAACTCAAGAAAACATCTCAAAGGTCTTTCCTGTGCTTTTTTACCTTTCCTTTTTGGATAAAAGAAAAGTCGGTGGCGACTCTTGCTAAAACCGCAACATTTGCAAACACAAATGCAAAACCTCAAGTCAGTTCTCCCACCGTATCACAGAACTGGCGACTCTGCTGGGGAAAATTCTAAAAGTGGGGTTACCTTAGGGTTTAGATCACCTTTATTTGCTTGCAATTGTTTGACTTGTTTGCTTTACAATTATGGTTCTTCGTTTGGGATTGAATCCTCCACCCGGATTTGGGAAACATTATAGGTAAATAGCAATATGTTGTGGAAAATATGCGGGGTATACCGACATGGTCTAAGCAATAGCTATATTAGTGCGACATATTTGTGGGTACCGGTAGCCTTTGAGTCAATCAAAGAGAATACGGGGCCGCTGAGTGATGTCATGAAGCACTAATGAACTTCTAGAACCTTTACTTGACCAACTTGGCCTTTTAGGATGTAGTGAGATGACCGGCTTTGGTGCAGTCCGAAGTTGGTAGATACTCGATACTACACTCATTAAGGGTTGGTTTCTTGGAATATTTAGGTCGCCAGTGAAGAGGCTTAAACTGAAACAATGAACAAGGAAACAATCCGGTGATATTGAGCTCCTTAGAATCTAGTTACTATTTCTAGGACAGGTTGAGCCAACTAAACTTCAAGAGGGTACTTACCTATGAAACCCCATGCAAGCCTAAACTAGGAACTTGTGTGATTTGTTTGTACATATATACTTGTGCATAACATCATGGACATCATGAACATCATATGCATTCACTAACCATTTCAAGGATTTTGGAGATTCATCTTTGTTCTTGTTTTGTAGGTTATGGATTCACTTCGCAGGAAAACTATCCAAATCAACCTTGTAAGAATTCCTCCACAACTCAAGGAGCTAGCTTCAAGGATTCTTGAGAATTCTCCATTCACCGAGAGACATGGTCGTCTACTCAACTTGGTCACTTCCAACACAAAGGAGGATATGATGAAAGTTCTCTTCCAGTTCTTTGACCCTTTGCATCATTGCTTCACATTTCCTGACTATCAACTTGTGCCCACTTTGGAAGAATTCTCTCAACTTTTGAGGATTCCTATTCTCAATCAACTACCCTTCAACGGTACGGAAAGAGATCCAAAGCCAGAGGAGATTGCTCAAGCTCTGCACTTGCACTCATCTGATGTCACAACCCATTGGGAAACTAGAAGTGGTGTCAAAGGCTTCTTGACAAAGTTTTTGTTTAAGAAGGCCCAAAACTGTTGGAACCCCTTGGACTTGCGGGCTTTTGAGGAGATTGTAGCTCTCCTCATCTATGGGTTGGTCTTGTTCCCTAATCCTGACCAACTCATAGATGTGAGTGTTGTCAAAATTTTCATGTCTCGCAATCCGGTGCCTACTTTGCTTGGAGATATCTTACACTCTTTTCACACTCGTACAATGAGGAAAAGAGGTGTTCTCATATGTTGCACTCCTCTCCTGGCAAGATGGTTTATTTCTCATCTTCCCCAATCAATCTTGAAGAATGAGTAAGGTTTGAGGTGGTCACAAAGGTTAATGACACTTAACCATTTAGATATTCATTGGTGTTCTCGATCCAAAGAGAATGTCATCATTGTTGACCGTTGTGGGGAATTCCCTAATCTACCTCTACTTGGAATTAGGGGAGGCATCACCTACAACCCTTTCTTATCTCTAAGACAGTTTGGTTATGCCCGAAGGGATGGCCCACATGATATGCTGATTCAAGGATTGGTTTTCGACAACGACAACGACAATCAAGGACTTCACCAAAGGTTCATCCAAGCTTGGAGGATGCTAAACAAGGTAGATAGTAAGACCTTGGGACACAAGAATTCCATCCCTCTTGAGCCTTACCTTAAATGGGTACGAACCCGCGCCCAAAGTCTTATGATGCCTTATCCCTCCATTCTCCCAGTGATTATAGAGCCTGTTAAGGAAGGAGAGGTTCCATACACCCTTCTACATCCTGACATGCCAACATCACTCAAAGACCTACAAAGGAGTTGGATACAGCTCAAGGGAGAGAGTGATACTTTCGAAGCCCAATTCTACGCAAGCGAGAAGAAGGTTTTGGAACTTACTCGGCTACTTCACGAAGAGCAAACTATCAACACCTACATTGCACCAAAGAGGATGCGAAACGTCTTTTTACCTTAGAATTTTGTATTATTTTGCCCAAGGGGCATTGATGTACTAACAATTATATCTTATTAATATGACATGTGTTTCTTTTTTGTTTAAAACAAATTTGAATTTCTGAATCCTTGAAAGCATTGCATGAATACATATCATTCATCATAATCATAAACATGTCTTCACACCAAGTTTCCTCATCTCTCTACTGTTTATTTCAGTACGATGGATCTTGAACAAACGGTCAAAGACTTACAAGCTTAGAATTCACAATTTCAACAGTTGCTCATGACCTTAGCCAAGGGGCAGGAGGAGCTGAAGAATTTGCTAGAAAAAGAAAAAGAGAAAAATAAGAAGAAGCCAAATGGTGTGGTTATCATGGGCAGAAGATTTCAGGGACAAGCCAGACGGACCTTAGAATTTCCAACAACATCTGAAGAGGGGAAAGGAAAAGGAACGGCAGTACCATCAGATTATGAAGAAGAAGAAGAAGAGGAAGAAGAGGACTATTCTGAACAACAATACCCTCCAGATGACGACAAGTACAAACACCTTAAAGAGTGACTCAGTGCTATGGAAATCCAGAGAGTACCAGGGCTAGATTTTGAAGAGTTGGGGTTGGTGTCAGGAATTGTAATCCCTCCAAAGTTTAAAGTGACACTGTTTGCCAAGTATGATGGGGTGTCTTTCCCTAAAATGCACCTCAGATCCTATGTCAGGAAGATTCAACCACACTCTGCTGACAAAGACCTGTGGGTCCACTTTTTCCAAGACAGTTTATCAGGAACGCAACTTGATTGGTTCTACCAGTTGGAGAGAGCCGAAGTCCATAATTGGGAAGACCTAGCAGCCACTTTCTATAAACAGTATCAATACAATGCCGACTTGGCGCCAACTCATACTCGGCTACAGAGTATGGCCATGGCTTCCAATGAGGGCTTTAAAGATTACGTGCAAAAGTGGAGAGACCTAGCCAGAAGGGTACAACCCTCTCTATCTGAGAGGGAGTTGGTGGACATGTTCTTGGGAACTCTTTCAGGCCCTTTCTTCAATCACCTGATTGGAAGTTCTTCTGCAGGGTTTACTTAATTGATCTTAACCGGAGAAAGAGTGGAGGCTGGTATAAGAAGTGGGAAGATTCAAAAGGACGTGTCTGCCTCAACAGCTGTAAAAAATCCCTTTACTGGTAGGAAGGAAGTATCTGCTGTCTATTCACATAAAAATCAGGGAAGAACCGAGCGTCGACCAACGGTGGGGGCCGTAACGATTCCAAAGCCTGCATCAGACCATCCAAGAAACAACCAGCAAAGGGTAGAAAGGCCAGTTCGGCAATTTACCAAGATTAACATGACTCCAGCCCAAGTTCTACCACATCTCTTGAAATTGAATCTGGCTACTTTGAAAGAGGCACCAAAAAATCCTAATACTACTTCTCCACATTACCATCCCAACGCAAGATGCGCGTACCATTCTGAAAGCCCAGGGCACGACACCAATAACTGTTGAGCTTTGAAGAACAAGATTCAAGATTTGATAGACGCGAAGGAAGTTGAGTTTGAAGCGCCTGAGAAACCGAATGTTATTTCTACCCCAATGCCGAGGCATGGTCACAATGCCAACGCTATTGAAGAAGATCTGTTTGTTGCTACTGTGGATAAACTGTTAACTCCGCTACCGATTATCAAGTTGAATTTGTTAAAGGCTGGCATCTTCCCAGGTTGTGACAAAGACTGTCATGCTTGCCTATCCTCCCCATTTGACTTCCCTCTGTTGAAGAAAGGTATCCAGCGACTGATGGATAACCAGGAAATTTTGTTTGAGAATGCTCTTGTTTCACCCATTCCAGTGAAAGAAGTTTCAATAATAACCATCTACGCCAATCCTTCCAGGGTCCCTAAAAGACCCGTTAGGATTACACCTGCTCCGAAGATTGCTCCTCTTAAGATAACAATGCCCTGACCGACCCCCTACAATTCATATAAAACAGTACCATGGAACTATGGTGGAGAAATCTACTACCATGGTATTAAACAGATTGAACTGACTGCCGAAGAAGAAAGCTCCAAAGAGGACAGTCCCGACATTAGCAATATTGTTGGAACTAGAAAGATCACCCGCAGTGGTAGGATCTTTTCTCTAGAGATTGTTCCTCCAACAGCAGTCTTTGGACTTGTGGCCATTCCGAAGATTACCACTACGCCAGTGATTGTACCTGCAAGCATACCCACCAACAAAGACAATACAATTCCCATTCCTACTTCCACTGTTGATAATAAAGGAAAGAACGTTCAAGAGGAGCCTGTCCTGACGAAGGCTTAATCACTAGCTATTCCTGAAACATCCAAGAAGGAGATGGAAGAAATCTTGAGGATTATTAAGAAGAGTGATTATGATGTGGTTGAACAATTGGGGCAGACCCCTTCCAAGATCTCTATGCTAGCCATGTTGTTGTGCTCTGAAGCACATGCCAAAGCTTTGGTAAAATTTCTGAAGACAGCTCACGTGCCGCAAGAGACGTCTGCTGACCAGTTCCAAGACTGTGTGGCCAGTTTGACAGCTGATAATGGCTTGGGCTTCTCTGATGCTGACTTGACATCCCGAGGGAGAAAACACAACGATGCATTACATGTCTCAGTGGAGTGCAGAGGAACAACCCTAGCTCATGTCTTAGTTGATACTGGGTCGTCTTTAAACGTCTTGCCGAAGAAATCCCTTGATAGGTTAGATTGCGAGGGGCTGACTCTAAAACCCAGCAACATAGTTGTTAGAGCTTTTGATGGTTCTAAGAGGATGGTCCACGGGGAGGTGGACATCCCAATCAAGGTAGGAACTCAGGTCTTCAACTCAACATTCTACGTGATGGACATCTGTCCTTCTTATTCCTGTCTGTTGGGACGCCCCTGGATCCACAATGCCGGAGTTGTCACCTCTACCTTGCATCAAATGCTCAAGTACCCCGTCCAAGGGAAGATCATAATTGTCCATGGGGAGGAGGAGTATATGATTAGTCATCTGAATTCCTTCTGTTATGTGGAGCTAGATGGCGAGTGCATAGAGACCCCTTTCCAACATTTTGAAGAAGTCTCTCCTGAAATAGCAGCGACTAAGGCGGTATCCTCGATTCCTCAGATCACAAGACCTCTACCTCGGATGTCATCTCTCAAGGATGCAAGGGAGGTAGTGGAAGAAGGGGGGTGCATAATCTGGGGTCAGCTTCCAAACAT
The DNA here is from genome assembly GCA_948472305.1 of Vicia faba. NCBI lineage: Eukaryota > Viridiplantae > Streptophyta > Magnoliopsida > Fabales > Fabaceae > Vicia > Vicia faba. Next base: position 756,739,608 of record OX451737.1, read on the forward strand.
TCCTTACAAATCAGATAAGTTTGGCTTGGGGTTTACTTCGACTGGTCAGAAGAATGTGCGTCGTGCCTGTGCTGGGGGGGGGGAACCTGTAAAGATTAGCAATCAAAGCATCAACGCAGTGGAAGATAATGAAGAGGAGGGAAGCTTGGAAGATTGGATATTTCCTACTGTCAGCGGAGGACTTTGCAACTGGGAAGCCAGAGACTTCGTTCTGATAACTTTCATATCTCAGTAATCTATCTTTTACATTTCTGTTGGACTGTAATAATTCACAAACAATTCATACTTTAAAAACCTTGTGTCTTACCCGAGGCACAATGGTCCATTTGTAAGGGTTTTTATTTCATCTACATATGTCATTCAATGAATCATGGACGCTTTTTCACATATAAACCTTTCATGCTCATTATCTTTCTTTTACATTTTATTGTTTTAAGATGGTTATACCCTTACACACACCCACACTCACAAATGCAGGTACCCTTCCATTTCGGATCCCATGGGTAACGATACTGCTATAGCCTTCAGTGACTCTGAAGATCTGATCTACCAAGCCGAATACGAAGGTGAGGAAGATTGTGAGGTGCCAGGGGAATTGGCCAGATTATTACAACAAGAAGAAAGAGCAATTCAGCCTCATGAGGAGTTGTTGGATACAATCAACTTGGGAACCGAGGAAGATAAAAAGGAAATCAAAATAGGTGCCAATCTAGAGCCGATTGTCAAGGAGCACCTAATTCAGCTACTGCATGATTATGTTGAGATCTTTTCCTGGTCATACGAAGACATGCTGGGACTCGATACAGACATTGTGGTACACCGTCTCCCCACAAGAGAAGACTGTCCACCAGTGAAACAAAAGGTCCGCCGCATGAGACCTGACATGTCAGAGAAGATCAAAGCGGAGGTTATGAAATAGTTCAATGCTGGATTTCTAGCTATTACTTCCTATCCTTAATGGGTTGCTAACATTGTTCCTGTGCCTAAAAAGGACGGCAAAGTAAGAATGTGCGTGGATTATAGAGATTTAAATAGGGCCAGCCCTAAAGATGATTTTCCATTTCCGCACATCGACATCCTGGTTGACAACACAACTCAACACAAAGTATTTTCTTTCATGGACGGATTCTCAGGCTATAACCAGATCAAAATGGCACCTGAGGACATCGATAAAACTACTTTTGTCATACAGTGGGGTACGTTCTGCTACAAAGTGATGCCATTCGGACTGAAGAATGTCGGGGCCACCTATCAACGCGCCATGGTAGCTTTATTTCATGATATGATACATCATGAGATAGAGGTCTACGTAGATGACATGATAGCCCGATCACAGACGGAAGAAGACCACCTTGATCACTTGCAAAAGCTGTTTGTCATGTTGAAAGAGTACAAGCTAAGATTGAACCCAAACAAGTGTACATTCGGAGTCCAGTCCGGTAAACTTTTAGGTTTCATTGTCAGCAACAAAGGCATCGAGGTTGATCCTGCCAAAGTCAAAGCTATACAAGAAATTACTGCTCCTTGCACTGAGAAGGAAGTCAGAGGTTTTTTGGGACGCCTAAACTACATTTCCAGGTTCATTTCTCACCTAACGTCTACTTGTGAACCAATCTTCAAACTGTTGAAGAAAGATCAAGTAGTCAGATAGAATGATGAATGTCAGATTGCTTTCGATAAAATCAAGGAGTATTTGATAGAACCTTCTGTCCTGATGCCACCCGTCGAGGGAAGACTGCTAATCATGTATCTGACCGTCTTAGAGAATTCAATGGGGTGCGTACTGGGGCAGCATGACGAGTCTGGCCGAAAAGAGCATGCCATTTATTACCTTAGCAAAAAGTTTACCGACTGTGAAACCAGATATTCACTGCTCGAGAAAACTTGTTGCGCTTTGGTATGGGCTGCTCGCCGGCTAAGGCAGTATATGTTGACTCACACCACTTTGCTGATATCTAAGATGGATCCGATAAAGTACATCTTTGAGAAGCCTACTTTGTCTGGAAGGATAGCCAGATGGCAGATGATCCTTACGGAATACGATATACAGTACACTACCCAAAAAGCTATAAAGGGCAATGTGCTAGCTGATCATCTGGCTCATCAAGCTGTACAAGATTACCAGTCCATGAAGTTTGACTTCCCTGACGAAGACATCATGACATTGGACAACTTTGAAGAAATCAGGCCATATGACGGACCTGAACAAGGATCCTGATGGACCCTGTACTTTGATGGGGCCTCCAATGCACTTGGTAACAATATCGGCACTGTGCTTATATCTCTAGAAGTTTGCCATACTCCTTTCACTGCCAAGCTTTGCTTCAACTGTACGAACAACATGGCAGAGTACGAAGCATGCATCTTTGGTCTCAAAGGTTGCCATAGACTTGGGAATCAAATCCTTAGATGTTTTTGGGGACTCGGCTTTGGTCATCAGTCAGATCAAAGGAGAGTGGGACACTAAGCATCCAAACCTCATCCCTTACAAAGAAAATGTTTTGACATTGTTACCACATTTCGAGCAGATTACCTTCGAGCACTTCCCGCGAGAAGAAAATCAGCTAGCAGATGCTCTAGCTACAATGTCATCTATGTTTAAACTTGATTGGGACAATGAGGCTCCCCAAATCTCCATTGAACGGATGAACAAACCAGCACACTGTCACGAGATTAATACCTAAGAAGTAGTGGACCAGCCATGGTTTCATGAAGTCAAAAGGTATCTCGAGGTTCAAGAATATCCTAAAGGAGCTTCAGTCAACGACAAAAAGTTCTTAAGGAGATTCTCGGCTAAGTTCTTCCTAAGTAATGGCATCCTGTATAAGCATAATCATGATTTTATTCTGCTCTGTTGTGTGGACAAGATCGAAGCTGAAAAGATCAAGGTTGAATTGCATGAAGGTACCTTTGGCACTCACTCTAGTGGGCATACGATGGCAAAGTAGATTCTACGGGTAGGCTATTACTGGTCTACCATGGAAGCTGACTGCTATCAACACTCTCGGACCTGCCATAAGTGTCAAATCTATGTAGACAAGGTACACGTGCCTCCGGTTCCTCTAAATGTCTTAACAGCTCCTTGGCCCTTCGCTATGTGGGGAATCGACATGATTGAGGAGATCAAGCCTACAACTTCCAATGGACACCGCTTCATTTTGGTGCTTCACCAAGTGGGTCGAAGCAGCTTCCTTCGCATCTGTTACTAATAATGTTGTTTCCCGCTTCATCAAGCAGAATCTTATTTGCCGGTAAGGTATCCCCAAAAGGGTCATCACTGATAACGGTACAAACCTTAACAATACTATGATCACCGCCTTGTGCAAGCAGTTCAAGATTCAGCATCACAATTCATCCCCCTATCGGCCAAAGATGAATGGTGCAGTTGAAGCTGCTAACAAAAATATTAAAAAGATCATACAAAAGATGACAGTCACCTACAAGGACTGGCATGAGATGCTACCGTTTTCTCTCCACGGGTGTCATACCACGACATGCACATCAACTGGGGCAACACCTTATTCTTTGGTTTATGGCATGGAGGCTATTTTACCTATCGAGGTTCAGATTCCCTCCTTGAGAATCATGAAGGATGCAGGTTTGAGTGAAGACGATTGGATCCAGACCCGACTTGATCAACTGAACTTGATTGATGAAAAGAGACTTACTGTTATTTGCCATGGTTAGACGTATCACAAATGGATGATCAAGGCTTTCAATAAGAAAGTCAGACGCCAGGTATATCAAGTTGGGGATCTAGTGATCAAGCGTATCATCTTGCCGCAAAGTGATCGCAGGGGCAAATGGACTTCTACCTACGAAGGACCATTTGTAATCAAGAACATCTTTTCTGGTGGGGCAATGATCTTAACCACCATGGACGGTGATGACCTGCCACACCCTGCGAATGCAGACATAGTCAAAAAATATTATGCATAAGAGACCCGCTAGGTTGACACACCTAGGCAAAACAAGGGCATCCCGGCGAACCAAAAAGGTTCAGGCAAAAATTAGGGATAAATAAAAGAATTTGTACACCCAGCAAGTTGAAAACCCGAAAGGGCGACTTGGGCAAAAAAAGGGTTTCCCGGTGGACTGAAAACCCGAAAGGGTGGTCCAGGCAAAAGTTAGGGAATTAAAGCGTATGACTATGTCTTGTCGGATCACTTTAAGGACAATCTCTTCACTGACAAACCTGAAGCTTCTGATCAATCCAATCATCTTCGAATGAAGCAACGGACAGACAAGATATTCGGAGATACGAAGGATATAGCGGAATGGGAACCCCATGGGATGTTTACACATAGCTATCTTTCTTTGTATAAATTTTTCTTACTTTTATGACACCATCCTCTTACTAGGATGCCTGTCTCCTTTGTGCAAAAATACTTATTCAGAGTAAATACAAAAATATCTCTTTCAAAGTACAGAAAACTATTTGCCTTTTTCTTTAACACTTATGTTTTTATTTGCAAAAATGTCCAATGATTCATTGATGAACATATGCATTTGAACATAATTACTGTTTACAAATAAACAGAATGAAAAAGAACAATTACTGACAGGTTGAAAGGAAAGGAAAACGTCTCTAGACTATTCCAGGAGAAATCCCTACAGTACATCATCTAGCTCCCCAGCGGAGCAAAAATTTCAAACCCTTAATCCCCAGTGGAGCTAAAACTTCTAACCCTTAATCCCCATCAGAGCCAAAACTTCTAACTATCAATCCCCAGCGGAAACCATTCAGTTTCCCCAAACTCCCCAGCAAGTTATCTTGAAGCCTGAAAATCAACCAGATAACAGTTAACTTTTGTCTCTCCCCAACCTAGGATAATTCCCCAGTAGAGTGGTAGACGATCGAAACTCCTGAACTTTTTCTGAACAGGAATAAGCTTTTCCCCACAGAGTCTTCACTACTCCCCAGCAGTAAGCCTTCTCCCCCACAGAATTTTCATTGCTCCCCAACAGAATGAAGTTTCTCTTTATTAATTCCCCGCAGATGTCATTAGAGTTTTCTTTATTCTCCAGCAGAACAAGGATTCTCATTGTGTAATCCCCAGTAGAAGTCATCAAAATTCTCTGGATTCCCTAAGAAGATTACTCAAGAAGTATATAACATTGCTCACAACAGATTTTTTGTCAAATACTCCAACTTCAAGACATGAAGGATTTTTAATCCCCAACAGTCGCCAAGGATTTCTTATCCTCGGCAATCAAAGACTTATTGTCCCCGGTAGCAGTCAAGGATTTATTTTCCCCGGCAGTAGTCAAGGATTTATTTTCCTCAACAATACAGCACATCAACTTACATGCGCATACATTACATCCATATATCATAAACATTGATAAATACATATATTGCATCATACATTTCATGCAACATAACTTTGTGTTTCAGCTAACATTTTACCCTTTTCAGGATAAGATTAACAGCTACCATTTAAACAATATGCAATCAGGATACAGTTCAGATACACTCCAGACACGGAAGTCATTCTGTTACTCATTCAGATTCAGATTTCAGATACAGTCCAGATACACTCCAGACGCGGATGCCATTCTCTTACTTATTCAAATTTCAACTATCAAATACAGTTCAGATACACTCCAGACACGGAAGTTATTCTGTTACTCATTCAGATTCAGATCCCAGATACAGTTTAGATACACTCCAGACATGAAAGTCATTCTACTACTCATTCAAACCTCAACTTCAAGATACAGTGCAGATACGCTCCAGACACGGATGCCATTCTGGCCCTTATTCAGATTTTAAGTGCAGATATGCTCCAAACACGGATGCCATTTTGGCCCTCATTCAGATTTCACAACTCTTGATACAATATGGATATGCTCCAGACGTAGATGCTATTTTATTTCTCATTCAAATTTCAAGTCTCCAGATACAGCTCAGATACGTTCCAAATGCGGATACCATTCTGATATTTATTCTTCTGACTTACAACTTACAATTCAACAAACATTCTTGGATGGCATCTACAAGCCCATCTCCAACAAGATTCTATCACCTCTCCAAATGGCATCTTTAAGCCCATTCCCCCAACTACACTTTGACGAGCGCAAATTTATGGGCACTCTAGTGTCCAATCATATTTTACCTTCGAGTCACGAACGACAAAGCTCGCCAATCTAACTCTTCGGGTTCAAGAAGATTGAACAGGGGCAGCTGTTGTACCCCAAAATTTTCCCTCTCATTTATCAAGACTTTTCTCACAAGACTTCTTGGACTCAAGACAGGATTAGGGTTTGCTCAGCTCAGGACATCTCATCTTGCACTAATAACCCCAAATTAGGGTTTGAGTTTGCACAAGGATTTTTGGACCACCAATTCTTCATGTGACTTTCATACATCATCTTGGACCCCTAAGATTGCTCATGTTAAGTTTCAAGCCTTGAATCACATTTTTGATCAGTCAATTGGACAGTTGACCTAAAAATCAATTGTATTGGGGAAAAAGTCAACCATGGCCAATTTACAGTCAAACTTCATAATTTTTTATCCGCAACAACATTTTAGACTCATATGTTCCATTTGATCAAGTTTGGATCACAACTCCTCAAGAAATTTGATCAAATCATCAAAAGGGCAAAATGGTCAAAATTGGGGTTTTGATTGAGAAAGGGCAATTTCTGATTTTTAACCTAGCCAATGACCAATTGAGTTCAAACATGATTTCAAGGATCTAATGGCATCATTTTGACCTAATCACATGGTTCAAAAGATCTCAAGTTCATTGGATTGACAGATGAATTTTCCAGTCAATTGATCAAAAGCCAACTGTACACTGAAAAGTCAAACTTTGACTTTTTTGTCAAAATCAAGTGTCAAGGGTCATAATTTATAAAGATATGTAAAAACATGAAACTTGTTCACCAATAAAACCAATTTTGAAAATTAGGGTTTTGAATTTGAAAAATTTCATAACTTCAAATTTTTCTAAGTATGGAAATTTTCTTATTTTTCCCCAACTTTCCACCACTTTTTCATCAGGATGCAATTTGATTCAAATAAAACTTCCAACATGAAAGTTGTAGTCCTCCATGAAATATACAACTTTGCTTCATAAACTTTTCCTAAAAGATTCTTGGATCTCAAGTTATGAATTTTTGAACATAGGTCCATGAACTAAATAACTTAGTGAAAATTTGCCCTAATTTAGGCAGTTTTTTTACCCAACTTCATGGACATTTTTCACCTAGTTACAAGAGGTATCTCAAAATTCATTTCAAATATGTATTATAGAGCACATTGCAAGCTTTCTAAAATGTCCAATAACTCTCCAAGATCATTTGTGGTTAGGGAGAATCGAAGAAGAGAAATTGGCATTTTATCACTTTTGTTCATGCCATTTTCACAAGGTATCAAGTTGCAAATCAGATCCGTGATGCTTGTACCTTGCATTACAGGTCTTAAACTCATTCTACACTCCATAATTAAATGCAAACTCGGAGGTTAAAGGCTTTATTTTCACTTTTGAAGCATTGTACAAAGTTACATTTCCATTTTAAGCATAAAGGTTACAATGCCATTTTCATAAAGTGAGCTTTTGTAACTTTATCAACCTTGAGCCTTGGACCTGTTCCTTTGGTACAAACAATTTCCACAGGCCACAAGCAATGTATACCAACTCTCTGCAGCTCACAAGCCAACCAGTACAAGCATGTTTGCATTGGTCACTTCACTTTTCTTCAAATGCAAGAAAAGTTGCAAAAGAGGTCAGAACTTGTACAGCTGAGAAGGAGTGGACTTTTTATCATTCTATACAAATATACAAACTCATTGCAAGGCTGAATACGATTTCTGAACATCCAAAACAGTCAAACTAAAAACCTTCATTTTTCTGCCAAAACATCCAATTGCTGCAAAACTCTAGCCATTTCATTTTTGGCTCGTGCGTTTTTTGTTTCAACACTTCAAACACCTTCCATATATCCTACCAAAGATATCCAAGCCCTTGTCTTGGTTCTGTAAGCTCTGTTTCAGCCATTGTCATTTTCAAACTTGGAGCTTGCAACTTGACTTGTGCAGAGACTTCTGGCCATCCACAAAGCAAGCTAGGCATTGGAATAGCTTGAAGGAAGTTCAAGGAAGCTCACACGATCCTCAGGCCTCACTCAAAGTCCCCACATTGTCATATCCAAATCCAGCTGAAGGAGGTATTTTTCAAAACTCTATCTCTCTATTTAAGCATCTTCAAGCCACGATTTGTGAAGAAAAGATGTAGTCTATAACATGGTGAAGCTGTACATATGCATACTTGTCATTTATATTAACTGTGCTATGAGAATTTAAAGGTTGAACATGCTAAAATTTCTAGGTCACGAATTAGGGCCATTAAAATTCTCTCTGATCTTTGAGAGTTAGGTCACAAAATTGATATGGTTGAAATCGTAAGATTAAATGCCACAAGTTTCATGTTATGGGTTTTTGTTTTTATGCAAGCATCTGAGAGTTACAGATTTTAAAGAAAAATGCGCGCAAGGAGAAGAAGCTGAAGGACAGGGATGAAGTTCTGGGCCTTAGCGCCTTGGGCTTGTTGTTTTTTATTTTCACACCTCCTGGATTACTTTTGCACCCCCTGACTTTATTTGTTATATTTTTCATATTTTCTCATATTTTTTTATATTTATTGCTTTTATTTATTTTTCTTAACATTAAAAAATCATAAAAGTAATTTCTTTATTTTTTGCATTTTTATTTTATTTTTCTATTATTTTTTGCATAAAAAAATAGTTTATTAGGATAATATACTTTATTTTCTTAAATAAAATTTGTAAATATATTTAAAAATACCATACATTTTTATCATATTATTTATACTCATAAAATATTTATTTTCCATACATATTTAATTTTTAATATTTGCACATAATATTATTTATTATTTTCTTATACAAAAATGGACAAAATATTAATATAGAACATATATTTTCTTTAATCAAAAAATTAGGGTTTCCCCCTTTCAAAAATAATAATATTATTTTTCCTTATTTTTTAGGGTTAGTTAATTTATTTTCTCATACAAAAATTAAATACAAAGCATTTTTTTTGCATAAATACATTTGCATTGCATTTTAAATACTTGTACATTTATTTAATTTGTGCAATATTCAATTGGGTTGTAATAGTATTTTTAGGGTTTATTTTGTGTAATATCCTTATTCAATAACTTGTATCCCCCCTCCCATATAATTGTTGTAATAGCTTAGCTTACATTTACGCAATTTATCGCATTTATACCATACTTAGTAAACTAGGGTTTGCATGACAAGAACAAAAACAAAACAAATAGAAAAGACCTATTGCAAGACAAAAGCATGAAAAATGACACACATTGCACACAAGCACCCTTAGGGTTTCACCCACTTGGTTGCCTAAAAACAAAATGGCCATGTTACGCACGCGAAGTATCTTGGCAAAATAAAACAAATTAGATCATAGTCCCTCGATGACACTATCAAAAGGTTGCCTAAACAAAGATGATCTTGGTCCCTTAAAACATGCTAAGATACTTGGCAATATTGCTATCATGGTCATACGATGACCCGCACTCATCCCGTTTAACATCCAAAGATAGGGTTGTTTACTAAATCAATGGTGAATCAACAATGTCAAAGGAATAAAAATGCACAAGAAAGACATTTGAGTAGGTAGATAGCTTCTAGTTACTTGATCAATTTCAAAATAATCCTTGTTATTTTCAAAAATAAACACACACACATTTCCAAACATTTTACAAAACATTGAAATATTTTTCAAAAGACAAACATCTTTGTATACATTCTTACGAACTAGAATCATTACAAAGATTGCCTAAACGAATGGCCTCTTTTCAAAATACTTTTAAAACCACACGAAGCACCATTTCAAACAAATTCAAAGCAAAGCAAGTGATCTAAACAAGTAACTAAGAGCCCATGGAAAACCATGGATGAAAAGGGTGCTAGCACCTTCCCTTTTCATAATCTACCCCCCGAACTCAAGAAAACATCTCAAAGGTCTTTCCTGTGCTTTTTTACCTTTCCTTTTTGGATTAAAGAAAAGTCGGTGGCGACTCTTGCTAAAACCGCAACATTTGCAAACATAAACGCAAAACCTCAAGTCAGTTCTCCCACGGCATCACAATAGGTCTTTTTGAAAAGTCAACAAAAATACCTTTTGGATCAAAGCTTCTTATATGAACATGAAATACCTAATTGAAATGAGACCAAAAGGGTTGCTTAGGGGACATCCTAAGCTTTATAAAAAGTCAAAGAACACCTCTCTAGTGTTAAAATTGGAAGAGATATGCCTTGTCAAAGTTGACCCTTTTTGCAAAATTGCCAAAAGTCAAATATGCTCAAAAGTGCATTTTTTACCAAATGGGCTTAGTATTTCATGATTGCACCTCACTTATAGACTTATCCACATATTACTTGCTTCATTTTCCAATTTATTTTGATTTTTTATTAATTATAAATTGAATTAAATCAAACAATTGGTAAATAATATCAAAGATTTGTTTTGATATGATTTTTTGACAGGATTGCAATCAAATTATGCTGAAGGATCAAGAACAAAACGAATCAGGGCTGATTGGTACAAGAAAGGGATAATTTGGCTCAATATAGAAAGTTTGCATATGGAATGGAAATCAAATCAAATCTTCCATAATTACAAAGATACATATGGTTTTTAGAACCCTAATTCGTCCTGGCATATATAATGAACAAGTACAAGGTAAAATAAAAGGGGTTGCAGTCGAGAAAAAGCAAGAACAAAATTCTAAAATTTCAAAGAAAAGTGTGGATCGGATTCCAAGTTACAGGCCAATTCAAGCCATTATAACACTGCCAATCGCATCCTGGAGCATCTCTGAGCTAACTGGATCATTTGCAAGTCCTCTCGCGCCCAGAAACGCTCGCTACCACTCACACGGTTTGCTCTATTTTTTTATATCGATTACATTAATTCTTGCATCATTAGCACATTTGATTGATATATTTGTGATTATGGATATGTTTGCAACGTGGCTGAATGATTCAATTGAATTTTTGATGCCTAGATATGCATTTTCCATTATTTGGGTTTATCCTTGCGTTTTGGGGTTTTGTTATACATGTTAAATTGGCCTAAACAAAGGGTACCATCGTACTCGTGAGGTTAAAACAAATTGATTGGTATGGACATAAGTGATTTATCATGCGTGTTGATGATTTTTGAAATTCACAGGCTTGTAGTTACAGACGCTGTCTGTAGGTATAAGTCACCTACCTAAGACGACGGACAGAAGGAAGAAGACGGTGATTTGTCATCACCCTATTGGCTTATTTGAATACAACGTGTGCGGTTTTGTTTCAGTTACATTGAAATTGTTTTATATATTATGTATTACTATTATTCCTTTAACAATTAATCAATGTAGCACAACTGGCAAGGGCGTCTGTTGGTAAGTGAGAGGACCTGGGTTCGATCCCAGGTCCCAACAAATTTCTTTGTTTTCTTAATTCACACTTGCAGATTCAAAGCACCCCTAGTCCAAATGTCCTACCGTGCGCTACCAATCTCCAGCCAACGGATTTATCATCCATTCAATCCAACGTCCCACATGTCAAGGACCATGGTATACCCTCAGGTCAACGCCACATGGAATCAAGCGCTGATTGGGCTTGAATGGCTAATCGGCCTGGAGAATTCTAACAGACACCCCCCATTCAGCATAACACAGGCCCAATTCTTCTCTTTTTTCTATTCTTTTTATTTTTAATTCTTTTAAATATTTCCTTAATTATTTTAATTAACATCAAAAATCATTTTTTTATTTAATCAAAAAAATCATGAAAACACCAAAAATCTTTTTTCTTTCATAAAAAATATTTTTTCTTTAATTAATTAATTTAGTTTAATTAATTTAGGGCAATTTAATTCCTCTTTATAATTAAAAATAATTAGAAATTAGGGTTAATTTTGTACATAACCTAATAAATTCTTTTCTCAAAAATAACCTAAATATTTTCATCAATTAGATTTTTAGGGTTTTTAACCATTCTCGCATATAATTCGCCGCGCGCATTTTAATTTTTTTATTATAATTGTAACTGCTCCGAGTTTGTAATAGTAATTAGGGTTTTAAATTCCGCGTTTTTATTTTTCAGTCAAGATAATTATGTAACTGCCAAAGCCTTGTAATATCTAGGACCTTTAAACTTCTGGCACTTTTAATTTCCACAAACTATAAACTATTAGATGCATGGTTAATAGGATTGTATGGAAATAATGCTTGAAGATTAAAATGGTAGATAACCTAATTGTGTAAAGATAAATTAACTGAAAATTACACTCGCACATGCTCACTCCTAGGATTTACTCCACTCCAGTTGCCTTCAGTAAAACAGTCATTAAGCATAGGAGATTTTAGTGGTTGCCCTCCTATTTAAAAGATCAAATGTCCCATTCGAATGTTGCCTCAGAAATGTTGCCTCGTAAATATCTTAAGGCTCTAGGGTTACTACTAAAGTTTCCTACCCATTGCTTTAGTGACTGTACTTATCCCTTTCGAACGTCCCTTACGAACTCTAACGACGGGGCTACCTACTCCTTAATAGTAGGATAGCGATGTCTAAAGGAAACAATAACGAACAATCTTTTTTCGAATAGGTAGAAATCTTAAGTACTTGCTCAAATAAAACTTTTCACACAAACACCTTTCAAAACAATTTTCAAAACAAACTTCGTCACACCCTTGAGGTTTGATACAAGGGTTATCACGAAGTAAAACTTTTTTCAAAACAAGCACACACAAGCAATTTTAAAAATATGAACAAGTACCTAAGAGCCAATGGAAAACCATGGATAAAAAGGGTGCTAACACCTTCCCTTTCTATAATCTACCCCCCGTACTCAGAAATATCGAAAAAAAGTTTTTTCTGTTCTTTTTCCTTTTCCATGATTAGATGAAATAAAAGTCGATGGCGACTCTTTCTTACCGCGACATTTGTGAATACAAAACACAAACCAGTAAAAACAGTTGGTTCTGCCACCATATCACAGAACTGGCGACTCTGCTGGGGAAAAATAAAGTGGGGTTTACCTTAGGATCTAGGTCATTTTTAAAAAATTGCTTTCTTGTTTGTTTTGCTTGCTTTATTCTTAAAGGGTTTTGCTTGGGTTACTATAGATCCTACACCCGGATCTGGGGGCATTTATTAGGTAAACAACAATAGATTGTGGAGACTATACAGCATAGACCAATATGGTTTAAGCGATGGTTGTGTTGGTGTGGCACTTTGGTTGGTACCGGTATCCTTCGTGGGGAAACGAGGAGAATACAATGCCGCCGCGTGGTGTCGTGAAATAGTAACGGACCTTAGAACCTTAGTTAAACAAACTTGGCCATTAGAAAGTAGTGAAATAGCCGACCTCAGTATAGAGCTGAGGATTGGTTGATACTCGATGCTACACTCAATGAGATCAGACTTTCAGGATATTTCGGACGCAAGAAAAGATTTCTTGAGCTGAGACAATGCCCGATAAATGATGGTCAGTGATATTGAGATCCCTTAGAACCCGGTTACTTTTTAAGACAGGTTTGAAACCAACTAAACTTTAAGAGGGTATGACCTTTAACTTCATGCAAGCCTTAAACCTAAGAGCTTGGTGTGATTTGTCTGTGTTTGTTATACCTGTGGTTTATCATGACATCATGCATCATAACATAGCATCCATTCTTATTGCATTAACCATTTCAAAGACCAAGGGAATTTATCTTTGTTTTGTTTTGCAGATCATGGCTTTCGTTCATAGAAACACTATCTGAATCAGCTTTGTGAAGATACCTTCCCAACTCAAAGAGTTGGTATCAAGGGTTTCTGAAACTTCTGCGTTCACTAAGAGACATGGTCAACTTCTTAATCTGGTTACTTCAAACTTTGATGAAAAGATGTTGAGTGTACTCTTTCAGTTCTTTGATCCCAAGCATCACTGCTTCACCTTTCCAGACTATTAGTTGGTGCCTACCTTGGAAGAATTCTCTCAGTTGTTGGATATACCCATTCTTGAATAGTTGCCCTTCACAGGTCTAGAGGAAGTTCCTAAGCCATAAGTCATTGCCTCATCTTTGCATCTGAAACAGGCCGACGTGGTATCCAATTGGGAAACAAGAAGCGGAGTCAAGGGTTTTCTAGTTAAGTTTCTGATAGACAAGGCCCAACTGTTTTGGGATGATATGGATTTTCAAGCTTTTGAGGAGGTTTTGGCTCTTCTAATCTATAGGTTAGTCCTATTCCCCAATCCGTACTCGTTCATAGATGTGAATGCTATCAAGATCTTCCTCTCCCACAACCCTGTGCCTACCTTGCTCGGAGATATTTTGCACGCTCTCCATACTCGTACCATAAAGAGAAGAGGGGTTCTTATGTGTTGCATGCCATTGCTGTCGAGGTGGTTTATTTCTCACCCCCCCAAGCCTGTACTGAAGAATGAAGAAGGTTTGGGTTGGTCGCAAAGGATAATGTCACTCGCTCACATGGATATTCTTTGGTGTTCCCGAGCTATGGAAAACACTACTATTATTGACCGCTGCGGGGAGTACCATAATGTCCCGTTACTTGGCATCAGAGGGGGCATAACCTACAATCCTTTTTTAGCTCTATGATAATTTGGTTACGCACGAAGAGATGGTCCCCATGAGTTACTTATCGAGGGCATTGTATTCAACTACGAGGATGATGTTCATGAGTATCGCCAGAGGTTCATACGAGCTTGGGGCATGGTAAACTAATCTGGTGCCAGGGTTTTAGGGCCAAAGGCTTCCATTCCTATGGAACCTTACCTCCAATGGGTACGAGCTCGCGCCCAGAAGCTTATGATGCCATATGTGGCCGTTTTACCAGTGATTGTGTAACCCGCTACTGAAGGGGGTATTCCTTACACGGTTCCATATCCTTATATGCCTACTGATCTTGGGGAATTACAGAGGTCTTGGATTCAGTTGATGAAGGAGTGGGATACTTACAAGGATCAGTTCCATGCTCAGGAGAAGAAGGTTTTAGAGCTCATAAAGCAGCTCCATGAGGAAAAAAGACTCAATGATTATCTCGGTACAAAGAGGAAGCACCCATGGGAATTTTGATGTCTTTTATAATTTTAGATTTGTTTTTAATTGTAACGCCTAAAAGGCATTCGAACTTTGAATTCAGCTAATAAAATCTTTGTTTATTTTGGTTTGCAAATTTAAATTTCCCAAAGTCTTTGAAATCATTGCATGCGCATCCCATTCATAACATTGCATGTACAGGTACCATTACATGTTTCTCATCTTCTTCGTTGTTTATTTCAGCAGAAATGTCTTCGGAACAAAGCATCAAGGACCTTCAGGCACAGAACGCCCAGTTCCAACAAATGTTCATAAGTCTGGCAAAAGGGAAGGAGGATCTGAAAGCCCTCATCCTGAAAGAGAAAAAGAAAAAGAAGAAGGTTGCCGGTATTCTGAATATGGGCAGAAGGTTTAGAGAGCGGTTGAAGCGACAAGTAGATCTGACCTCTTTATCCAAGGAAAGGGAGAATCAAGAAGAAGAGACAGGGGAGAAGGATCCCAGTCCTGCAGTTTCTGACAATGATACCGACTATAATGATGAGCAATATCCTCTTTCTGAGGATAGATATAAGCAGTTGGAAGATCGTTTGAGTTCCATGGAAGTTCAGAGGATACCTGGACCTTATTTCAAATAATTAGGATTGGTGTCAGGAGTGGTCATCCCGCCGAAGTTCAAAGCCCCAATTTTTGCAAAGTATGATAGGGTGTCCTGCCCAAAACTCCATCTCCGCTCTTATGTCAGAAAGATCCATCCCCACACCGCTGATAGAAATTGTTGGGTTCATTTCTTTCAAGATAGTCTGTCAAAGACTTAGCTTGAATGGTTCTACCAACTGGAGAGAGCCAATGTCCGAAATTGGGAAGATCTGGCTGCTGCTTTCTACAAGCAGTATCAATACAACGTCGACCTTGCTCCTACTCGTACTCAACTCCAGAGTATGTCCATGGGGGCGAGTGAAGGCTTTAAGGACTATGCACAGAAATGGAGAAACTTGGCTGGAAGAGTTCAACCCCCGTTGTCTGATAGGGAGTTGGTTGATATGTTTCTGGGGACACTATCTGGTCCATTTTTCAATCATTTGATCGGCAACTCGTAAGTTGGTTTCACCGAGCTGATTCTAACTGGAGAAAGAGTAGAAGCTGGGATTCGAAGCGGCAAGATACAGAAGGATACCTTTTCGAGCTCCGTAAAGAAGTCTTTTGCTGGTAAGAAGGAAGCGAGTTCCATTTATAGCCCGAGGGGCCAAAACAGGGCTGAACATCGTTAGATAGTAAGTTTCGTAATGATACATAGGCCTGCAGTTGCTCCACAATGCAACAATCAACAAAGGGTGGAAAGACCATAACGATAGATTACCTGAATCAACATGACATTGGCTGAAGTTCTACCTCATCTACTGAGATCCAACTTGGCAACCTTGAAAGAGGCTCCCAAGAATCCAAATACCACATCTCCCCGATATAATCCAAATGCTCAGTGTGCCTATCATTCTGAGAGTCCTGGCCATAATACAAATGACTGTTGGGCTCTGAGAAACAAAGTACAAGACTTGATTGAAGCCAACGAAATAGAGTTTGATGCTCTGGAGAAGCCCAATGTCATAACTTCTCCCATGCCTAAGCACGGTCGTGGAGTTAATGCTATTGATATCAACTTGTTTGTGACCTTGGTGGATGACGTTTCTACTCCTCTCATGACTGTGAAGAAGAATTTGCTGTTGGACGGTTTATTTCCGGGTTGTGGTGAAGGTTGCCACCTGTGTTCGTTTCTACCTTCTGGTTTCCATTTGCTGAAGTTAGGTGTTCAACGCCTGATGGACAACAAAGAAATTTTGGTTGAGAAAACTTTGGTTCCCGTTGTTCCATCTGAAGACATTTCCATTATAACCATTTCCGCCAATCCTTCTAAGGTCTCCTTGAGAAGACCTGTTAGGATTACATCTGCTCCAAGAATTGCTCTGCTGATAATCACTGTTCCTGGTCCTATCATGTATATCTCGGACAAAGTTGTCCCCTGGCATTATGCGGTTGATGTGTACTATCATGGCATCAAACAAGATTTGAAAGATGAAGAGGTTGATCCTGATATCGGTAACATTGTCAGAACCAGCAAAATCACCCGAAGTGGAAGGGTCTTCTCTCCCGAGATTTCCCCTAAGAATGTCAACAAGCCTATTGTCATTCCATCTGTTGTTCCTGCTAGTACATTAATTATTGCTCCTGTTCATACTCTAGTTATTACCCCTGTCAGCGAATCGTCTGATACCAGCGAAAAAGAAATTATAGGTGAGCCTGCCCGGACGGAGGCGCCTAGGAAATTTTTTGTGGAAGCCTCTAAGCAAGAGATAGAGGAAATACTGAAAATAATTAAGAAGAGCGACTACAATGTGGTCGAGCAGCTGGGGCAGACCCCATCAAAGATATCCATGTTATCGTTGTTGTTGTGTTTCGTAGCCCATTTGAAGGCTTTGATTGCATTCCTCAAGACTGTGCATGTGCCGCAAGAAACTTCAGCTGATCAGTTCAAAGATTGTATGGCCAACCTGACTACTGATAATGGGCTGAGTTTTTCAGATGCGGACTTAACACCAAAGGGAAGGAAGCATAATGATGATCTGCATGTCTCGATTGAATGTAGAGGCACCAATATGGCTCATGTGCTGGTAGATACTGGGTCTTCGCTGAATGTTCTGCCGAAGAAGGCATTGGACCGGTTGGATTGTGAGGGTTTTACTCTAAAGCCTAGTAACATTATGGTAAGGGCTTTTGACGGATCGAAGAGAATGGTGCACGGGGAGGTGGACATCCTTGTCAAAGTGGGTTCTCAGACTTTTGGGTCCACCTTTTATGTGATGGATATTAGGCCGTCGTATTCTTGTTTGATGGGTCGCCCTTGGATCCACGAGGTTAAGGAAGTTACTACCATACTACACCAAATGCTGAAGTATCCGGTAAAAGGGAAGATTGCCATAGTGCGGGGTGAAGAGGAGTATATGGTGAGCCACCTCAATTCCTTCCGCTACGTAGAGATGGACGGGGAATTCATAGAAACTCCTTGTCAGAATTTCAAAGAGGTCCCTCAGATCTTAGCATCGACTGAAACTACTACCAACAGCAAACTTCCTCCAAAGATGGCTCCCCTCAAGGATGCCAGGGCCGTGGTCGAAGAAGATGGGTGTGCCAATTGGGGTCAGCTCCCTGATTTCACTCACAAAACTGACAAATTTGGTTTGGGATTTACTACAGGGGCTCAAAGGGTTGTTCGACGCGCTCGGGCTGGAAGACCTCCCCTACACATCAGTAATCGGGGAATTAATGCCATTGAAGACAGCGAGGAAGACTCAGACATTGATAGCTGGATCTACCCAACTACCAACGGTGGACCGAGTAACTGGACGGGTAGGGACTTTATACCAGTTTCTTTTATTCCGCAGTAATTTTCTTACTTGTTTTTAGAGTTGTAATAAACAATTTAAAACTTTACGGCCTTGTACCTTGCCCGAGGCACATTGGCTTTGCTTGTGAGGGCTATTATTTGTCATTTCATATACATTAATAAAGCATTAGAAGTTTCTTGCATACAAATTTTGCGCTCTCTATTTTTCTTTTCTGTTTTCACTTTATCAAAACAGTTATTCTCTTATACATACTCATGTATCATAGTGCAGATCCATATCCATTCTGGATCCCATTGATAACAGCTCGGCTATTGCCAGTTATGACTTCAAAAATCCGATCAACCAAGCCGAAGACGAAGGTGAGGATGATTATGAGGTGACTGGAGAACTTGCTAGACTACTACAGCAGGAAGAGAGGGTCATACAGCCACATGAAGAGTCGGTTGAGACAGTGAACTTGGGTACTGAGGAAGACAGAAAAGGGGTTAAAATAGGTGCAAATCTGGAGCTTAGCGTCAAACAGAGTTTGATACAAATGTTTCCCGACTATGTTGAGATCTTCGCTTGGTCATATGAAGACATGCCTGGTTTGGACACTTATATTGTGGTACATCACCTACCGACCAAGGAAGACTGTCAACCGGTTAAACAGAAGGTCCACCGTATGCGTCCCGAAATGTCAGAGAGGATTAAGGCAGAGGTCATGAAACAATTCGATGCAGGATTCTTAGTTGTCACTTCTTATCCACAGTGGGTTGCTAATGTCGTTCTGGTACCTAAGAAGGACGGTAAAGTACGAATGTGTGTAGATTACAGAGATCTGAATAGGGCAAGCCCCAAAGATGACTTCCCACTTCCTCACATTGACACTCTGGTCGACAACACTGTGCAGCATAAAATCTTATCCTTTATGGATGGTTTCTCTGGCTACAACCAGATCAAGATGGCTCCTGAAGACATGGAGAAGACAACCTTTGTTACACAGTGGGGCACTTTCTGCTACAAGGTGATGCCGTTTGGGTTAAAGAATGCTGGGGCAACTTATCAGCACACCATGGTCGCTTTGTTCCATGATATGATTCACCACGAGATCGAAGTCTATGTTGATGACATGATAGCCAGGTCTCAAACTGAGGAAGAGTACCTTGATCATCTACAAAAGTTGTTCGATAGGTTGAAGACATACAAGTTGAGATCGAATTCGAACAAGTGCACCTTCGGGGTAGGTCTGGTAAGCTTCTGGGATTCATCATCAATGACAAAGGCATCCAAGTAGATCCTGCAAAGGTAAAGGCCATACAAGAAATGCCAGCTCCCCGTACAGAGAAGGAAGTTAGAGGTTTCTTGGGACGCCTGAATTATATCGCCAGGTTCATTTCACATCTGACTGCTACTTATGAGTCAGTCTTCAAGCTTCTGAAGAAAGATCAAGTGGTAAAGTGGAATGACGAATGCCAAGTAGCCTTTGACAGAATCAAACAATATCTCCAAGAGCCTCCTATTCTGATGCCTCCAGTTGAAGGAAGACCTTTGATATTATACTTGACAGTGCTAGACAATTCAATGGGGTGTGTGTTGGGGCAGCATGACGAGTCTGGTCGAAAAGAGCACGCAATATACTACCTTAGCAAAAAAATTACCGACTGTGAGACACGAAACTCATTGCTCGAGAAAACTTGTTGCACTTTGGCATGGGCTACTCGCCGACTGAGACAGTATATGCTGACTCACACTACCTTGTTGATATCAAATATGGATTCGATCAAGTACATTTTCGAGAAGCCTACTCTCTTCGGAAGGATAGCAAGGTGGCAAATGATCTTAACCAAATACGACATCCAATACACAACCCAAAAAGCAATCAAGGGAAGTGTGTTGGCGGATCATTTGGCACATCAGGCCGTGGACGACTACCAGTCCATGAATTTTGAGTTCCCGGATGAGAATATTATGTTGGTGACTGACTACGAAGAACTTGGACCGGATGAAGGACCTGATGAGGGATCCCGATGGTCTATGTATTTTGATGGACCCTCAAACGCACTAGGTAACAGCATTGGCGCTGTAATCATATCTCCCGAGGGTTGTCATACTCCGTTCACTGCCCGATTATGTTTCAACTGCAACAACAACATGGCGGAGTATGAAGCATGTATTATGGGTCTTCGAGCTGCTATCGACTTAAGGATCAAGTTCTTCAGTATATTCGGGGATTCCGCTTTAGTGATAAGTCAGATCAAAGGCGAGTGGGATACGAAGCACCCGAATCTCATTCCTTACAAAGAGTACGTACTGACATTTCTCCCACACTTTGAGGAGGTAAACTTCGAACATTTCCCACGAGAGGAGCACCAGTTAGCGGATGCGCTAGCTACTATGTCTTCTATGTTCAAGGTTAGGTGGGACAATGAAGCTCCTAAAATTACCATTGAGAGGTTGGATAAACCAGCACACTGCTGTGAAATCGATACCAAAGAATTGGCAAACAAACCCTGTTTTCACAAAGTCAAAAGGTATCTCGAGGCTCAAGAATATCCCGAAGGCGCATCTGTCAATGATAAGAAGTTTTTGAGAAGGTTTGTTGCAAAGTTCTTCCTCAGTAATGAAATCCTCTATAAACGCAACCATGAGCCCATACTACTATAGTGTGTAGACAAGAATGAAGCAGAGAGGATCATGACAGATCTACATGAAGGCACCTTCGGAACCCATTCCAGTGGACACACCATGGCTAAGAAGATCCTACGGGCAGGATATTATTGGTCCATCATGGAAGCCGGTTGTTATCAGCACTCTCGAACTTGTCATAAATGCTAAATCTATGCTAATAAGGTGCATGTTCCTCCGGTCCCCTTAAACGTCTTGACAACTCCGTGGCCCTTTGCAATATGGGGCATCGATATGATCGGAGAAATCAGGCCTACCGCTTCCAATGGACATCGCTTCATCTTAGTAGCCATTGATTACTTCACGAAGTGGGTTGAGGCAACTTCCTTTGCTACAGTAACCAAGAACATCGTAGCGCGATTTATCCGACATAATCTGATCTGTCGATATGGTGTGCCAGAGAGAATTATCACTGACAATGGTACGAATCTCAACAACACAATGATCACCGAGCTCTGTAAACAGTTCAAGATACAACATCATAATTCTTCCCCCTACCGGCCGAAGATGAATGGCGCTATTGAAGCAGCTAACAAGAACATCAAGAAGATTGTACAGAAGATGACGGTGACATATAAAGACTAGCATGAGATGTTACCATTTGCTCTTCATGGGTACCGTACCTCAGCACGGACGTTGACAGGGGAAACACCATACTCTCTGGTATATGGCATGGAGGTAGTCCTACCCATCGAAGTCCAGATACCTTCTCTCGGGATTATGAAGGATGCGGGTTTGAACAAAGACGACTGGATCCGAACCCGACTTGATCAGTTAAATCTAATTGATGAAAAGAGACTTACTTCTATCTGTCATGGTCAGACGTATCAAAAGCGAATGATCAAGGCTTTTAACAAGAAAGTTAGACACCAAGAATATCAAGTCGGGGATCTAGTGATCAAACGCATCATACTGCTGCAAGGTGATCCCAGGGGCAAATGGACCCCCACGTACGAAAGGCCATTTGTGGTTAAGAACATTTTCTCGGGAGGAGCTATTATTCTAACCACCGTGGATGGTGACGACCTTCCTCACCCTGTCAATGCAGACATAGTGAAAAGATACTACGCCTAATCAAAGACCCGCTAGGTTGACCAACCTAGGCAAAAATAAGGGCTTCCCGATGAACCAAAAGGGTTCAGGCAAAAGTAAGGGATGAAAATGAAAAAAAACTGTACACCCGACAAGTCGAAAACCCGAAAGGGAGGCTTGGGCAAAAAAGGGTATCCCGGTGGACTGAAAACCCGAAAGGGCAGTCCAGGCAAAAGTTAGGGATATAAAGCGTACCACTATGTCTCGTTGGATCATCTTGCGACCAGACTTCGGCATCGACTATCAAGCTCAGAAGGCACCAACCAATCTGATCAACCTTCGACCAAGTAGAAAAGTGATGAGACGCTTGAAGATATAAAGGCAAGAGCAGAGTTGGAACCCAATGGGGTTGTTTCACATAGCTGTTTTTCTTTCTTTGACACAAATTGTATAATTTCTATCTTTCAGTAGTGTTCTCTTACTAGAGCGTCAGCCTCCTTGTACAAAAACGCCTATTACAGGCCAACTTCAAAAATCAATACAAAATTATTTTCACTTCAAGTTTGTTTTTGTTTTCTGTTTTGTTTTGCAAGAACGTCCAATGACTTATCTTGATATATGCATTTGAAAATGCTTGCTGCTCATAAATACTTACATAAAAAACAAACGACAATTACTCATAATTCCATAAACAGGGGCAAAAAACAAGAAGTGCAAAACCCGACAGTTACTCTGCCCAGCAGGTACTGAGATAGAGCCAGCTTGGGAACATAATTATTGATACATACACTCCCCACAGAGTAAAAGTATCCAAAGGCATTGATGTCAGCTTTCCCAAAACAGGAGGTAACCACCCCAGTTGAGGTTCATAATCGCGGGCGAGTCAGCAAATTTCATCCCCCAAGCAGAGTTTATTTCTCCAGATATAGAGGCTCAATCCCCGACAGAGTTCATCACTTCATCTACAAGAATGCATTTTCTAAGTTCGTTCCCCGCAGAGTTTATTCTCAAGCAGCATCTCTTCCCGATAGAATATTTACAAATCTCCGACAACCGTCAGGGATTTATTTTCCCAGACGCGAGCATACCCCGATAGCATTTCATGAACATACATCATGACATACACGTACATATCATATACAGCATAATCTCATTTATTTTGAGAACATCATCTCACCCTGCATTTCATGTATCGCATATAACTAACCCTGATATATTTCCAGGAAAAGAGGATTAGCTTCAACAAATTCAGCAATTATGCAAGTCACATCTGCAGATGACTAACAGAAACTCAGTTCCCGAAACCAAACGGGTCAACTAATCTACACCATTGCTTAGAAGTAACCCTACTATCCAGGTTCCTTCCCACAAGCCCTACTATCCAGGCTTTCAAATTGAAGAAACCCTACGACCCAGGTTCTTTCTCACAGCCCTACTATCCAGGCTTTCATATCGAAGTAACCCTACTATCCAGGTTCCTTCTCACGGCCCTACTATCCAGGCTTTCATATCGAAGTAACCCTACTATCCAGGTTCCTTCTCACAGCCCTGCTATCCAGGCTTTCATATCAAAGTAACCCTACGACCCAGGTTCCTTCTCACAACCCTATTATCCAGGCTTTCATATCGAAGTAACCCTACTACCCAGGTTCCTTCTTACAGCCCTACTATCCAGACTTTCATTTCGAAGTAACCCTACTATCCAGGTTCCTTCTCACAGCCCTACTATCCAGGCTTTCATATCGAAGTAACCCTACTATCCAGGTTCCTTGTCACAACCCTACTATCCAGGCTTTCATATCGAAGTAACCCTACTATCCAGGTTCCTTCTCACAGCCCTACTATCCATGCTTTCATATCGAAGTAACCCTACTATCTAGGTTCCTTCTCACAACCCTACTATCCAGGTTTTCATATTGAAGTAACCCTATGACCCAGGTTCCTTCTCACAGCCCTACTATCCAGGCTTTCATATCGAAGTAACCCTACGACCCAGGTTCCTTCTCACAACCCTACTATCCAGGCTTTCATATCGAAGTAACCCTACTATCTAGGTTCCTTCTCACAACCCTACTATCCAGGCTTTCATATCGAAAAAACCCTACGACCTAGGTTCCTTCTCACAGCCCTACTATCCAGGCTTTCATATCGAAGTAACCCTACTATCCAGGTTCCTTCTCATAGCCCTACTATCCAGGCTTTCATATCAAAGAAACCCTACGACCCAAGTTCCTCCTCACAGCCCTACTATCCAGGCTTTCATTTCGAAGTAACCCTACTATCCAGGCTTTCATATCGAAGTAACCCTACGACCCAGGTTCCTTCTCATAGCCCTACTATTCAGGCTTTCATATCAAAGAAACCCTATGACCTAGGTTCCTTCTCACAGCCCTACTATCCAGGCTTTCATTTCGAAGTAACCCTACTATCCAGGTTCCTTCTTACAACCCTACTATCCAAGCTTTCATTTCAAAGTAACCCTACTATCTAGGTTCCTTCTCACAGCCCTACTATTTAGGCTTTCATTTCGAAGTAATCCTACGACCCAGGTTCCTTCTCACAACCCTACTATCCAGGATTTCATTTCGAAGTAACCTTACCATCCAGGTTCCTTCTCATAACCTTACCATCCAGGTTTATTTTCTCTTACCTCCAGATGACAGTTCACAACACTGAAAGACCTGGACCTGATCAAACACGATTAGTTTCGCATTTCCCCAATAAGTCGTGGTACAGCCTGTACCCTAACTAGATATACATTTCACTTTCGCTTCCTCAAGCAGGAGTTATTCCCCAGTAGAGTAACAGACAACTGAAGCTCCTAAAATTCTATTTCTCCCTAGACAAATACCAACATTCCTCAGCAGATTCCTCAACGACAGGAGCAGGGACTCTCGTCAAAGGAATATCTCAGGAAACCAACATCCTCTAGATGGCATATTTAAGCCTATCTCCGATGATATTTCGTCACATCTTGGATGGCATCTTTAAGCCCATCTCCGACAATTCTCTAGCAACTTCCAAATGGCATCTATAATCCTATTCCCGATATCACAAATCAAGTATCACTTCATGCGAGTGCAAATTTCTGGGCACTCTAGTGTTCAATCATCTTTCACCTTCAGATCACGAAAGGCAGACGAGCCAATCTACATCCTCAGGTTTAAGAAGATTTAACAGGGACAGCTGTTGTACCCCAAAATTTTCCCTCTCATTTTTCTCAATGCATACTCCTAGAGATCCTTAATTTGCTCAAGTTTGCCTATGAGTTTACCAGACAAACTCTTTCCTAAGGCAGTGTGTCTCAAATTAGAGTTTCCATTTTCATCAAGATAGGTGAACTCCAAAGACCTCATATGCTCTCCATGGTCCTAATATGTTCTTAAGACCCTCCATGTCAAAGTTCAAGCACTGCACAAGAAGTTTGCTCAGTCAACTGCTCAGATGCTTGAGAATCGAATGTATTATATCAAAAGTCAAATGTGGCCCACGTACAGTCAAACTTCAAGATTTTGGGTCAACATAAACATTTTGAAGTTATATCCATCATTTTATCAAGGTTTTATCATGATTCTTCAAGGAATGCCCTAAATTCATCAAAACCCAAAAGTTGCTAAATTAGGGTTTCTTAGGAAAAGTCAACCAAACTTTGACCAAGCATAACTTCCACATACTTTATCAGAAATTTTCCATCCAAGGCTCATTTTGAATAGGATGCAATTCCCTACAATTCATCTTCAGCCCACAAGTTCAAAATATGTACTCATCAAAAGATATGAATTTCTACATTATAGGTCTTTTTGAAAAGTCAACAAAACACCTTTTGGATCAAAGTTTCTTATATGAACATGGAAGACCCAATTGAAATGAGACCAAGAGGGTTGCTTAGGGTACATCCTAAGTTTTCTAAAAAGTCCAAGAACACCTCTCTAGGGTTAAAATTGGAAGAGATATGCCTTGTCAAAGTTGACCCTTTTTGCAAAATTGCCAAAAGTCAAATATGCTCAAAAGTGCATTTTTTACCAAATGGGCTTAGTATTTCATGATTGCACCTCACTTATAATATGGTCCACGACCCAATTACTTATCCACATATTATTTGATTCATTTTCCAATTTATTTTGATTTTTTTATTAATTGAAAATTGAATTAATTCAAATAATTGGTAAATAATATCAAAGATTTGTTTTGATATGATTTTTTTGACAGGATTGCAATCAAATTATGTTGAAGGATCAAGAACAAAACGAATCAGGGCTGATTGGTACAAGAAAGGGATAATTTGGCTCAATATAGCAAGTTTTCATATGGCATGGAAATCAAATCAAATCTTCCATAATTGCAAAGATACATATGGTTTTTAGAACCCTAATTCGTCCTAGCATATATAATGAACAAGTACAAGGCAAAAGAAGAGGGGTTGCAGTCGTGAAAAAGCAAGAATAAAACTCCAAAATTTCAAAGAAAAGTGTGGATCGGATTCCAAGCTACAGGCCAATTCAAGCCATTCTAACATTGCCAATCGCATCCTGAAGCATCTCTGAAGCTAACTGGATCATTTGCAAGTCCTCTCACGCCCAGAAACGCACGCTACCACTCACACGATTTACTCTATTTTTTGAAATCGATTACATTAATTATTGCATCATTAGCATATTTGATTGATATATTTGTGATTATGGATATGTTTGCAACGTGACTGAATGATTCAATTGAATTTTTGATGCCTAGATATGCATTTTCCATTATTAGGGTTTGTCCTTGCGTTTTGGAGTTTTGTTATACAAGTTAAATTGGCTTAAACAAAGGGTACCATCGTACTCGTGAGGTCAAAACAAATTTAATGGTATAGCCATAGTTGATTTATCGTGCGTGTTGATGATTTTTGAAATTCACAGGCTTGTAGCTAAAGATGTTGTCCGTAGGTATAAGTCACCTACCTAAGACGACGGACAGAAGGAAGAAGACGGTGATTTGTCATCACCCTATTGGCTTATTTGAATACAACGCGCGTGGTTTTGTTTCAGTTTCATTGAAATT
This sequence comes from Vicia faba, assembly GCA_948472305.1. Lineage (NCBI taxonomy): Eukaryota > Viridiplantae > Streptophyta > Magnoliopsida > Fabales > Fabaceae > Vicia > Vicia faba. The sequence continues at coordinate 756,766,840 of OX451737.1, forward strand.
GTTTTATATATTATGTATTACTATTATTCCTTTAACAATTAATCAACGTAGCACAACTGGAAAGGGTGTCTGTTGGTAAGTGAGAGGACCTGGGTTCGATCCCAGGTCCCAACAAATTTCTTCGTTTTCTTAATTCACACTTGCAGATTCAATGCGCCCCTAGTCCAAACGTCCTACCGTGCGCTACCAATCTCCAGCCAACAGATTCACCATCCATTCAATCCAACGTCCCACATGTCAAGGACCATGGTATACCCTCAAGTCAACGCCACATGGAATCAAGCGGTGACTGGGCTTGAATGGCTAATGGGCCTGGAGAATTCCAACAGACACCCCCATTCAGTATAACACAGGCCCAATTCTTCTCTTTTTTCTATTTTTTTATTTTTAATTCTTTTAATTATTTCCTTAATTATTTTAATTAACATCAAAAATCTTTTTTTTATTTAATCAAAAAAATCATGAAAACACCAAAAATCTTTTTTCTTTAATTAATTAATTTAGTTTAATTAATTTAGGGCAATTTAATTCCTCTTTATAATTAAAAATAATTAGAAATTAGGGTTAATTTTGTACATAACCTAATAAATTCTTTTCTCAAAAATAACCTAAATATTTTCATCAATTAGATTTTTAGAGTTTTTAACCATTCTCGCATTTAATTCCCCACACGCATTTTAATTCTTTTTATTATAATTGTAACTGCTCCGAGTTTGTAATAGTAATTAGGGTTTTAAATTCCACATTTTTATTTTTCAGTCAAGATAATTATGTAACTGCCAAAGCCTTGTAATAGCTAGGACCTTTAAACTTCCCGCACTTTTAATTTCCGCAAACTATAAACTGTTAGATGCATGGTTAATAGGATTGTATTGAAAGAATGCTTGAAGATTAAAACGGTAGATAACCTAATTGTGCAAAGATAAATTAACTGAAAATTACACTCGCACATGCTCACTCCTAGGGTTTACTCCACTCCGGTTGCCTTCGGTAAAACAATCATTAAGCATAGGAGATTTTAGTGGTTGCCCTCCTGTTTAAAAGATCAAATGTCCCATTCGAATGTTGCCTCGGAAAGATCTTAAGGCTCTAGGGTTACTACTAAAGTTTCCTACCCATTACTTTAGTGATTGTACTTGTCCCTTTCGAACGTCCCTTACGAACTCCAACGACGGGGCTACCAACTCCTTAATAGTAGGATAACACTCTCTAAAGGAAACGAGAATGAACAATCTTTTTTCGAATAGGTAGAAATCTTAAGTACTTGCTCAAATAAAACTTTTCACACAAACACCTTTCAAAACAATTTTCAAAACAAACTTCGTCACACCCTTGAGGACTGATACAAGGGTAATCATGAAGTAAAACTTTTTTCAAAACAAGCACACACAAGCAATTTTAAAAAGATGAGCAAGTACCTAAGAGCCCATGGAAAACCATGGATAGAAAGGGTGCTAACACCTTCCCTTTCTATAATCTACCCCCCGTACTCAAAAATCTCGAAAAAAGGTTTTTTCTGTTCTTTTTCCTTTTCCATGATTGGATGAAATAAAAGTCGATGGCGACTCTTGCTTACCGAGACATTTGCGAATACAAAATGCAAACCAGTAAAAACAGTCGGTTCTACCACCGTATCACACCTAGAACAAAACTTAGGATCTTCCTTAGTCCAAGACGAAGGTTGGCCGTGAGAGTAAGACATTTCTACCATTGAAATCAAATGGGATTTAGGGTTTTCAAAGTTACTAACCAAAAGATTTAGAAATCAAAATTTAGGGTACTCGTATTACCTGGAAACAAAATTAGTGAAATTGATATGTTCGAAATCGTCTTCTTGCTGCGCTTATCAACGAATCTTCTCCATTCTTCCTTGGATTTTTCTATGTTAGTCCATTCACGTTCATCACCTTCGTTCTTTCATGGAATCTTCTCCATTCGTCCATTTCGTTTGTTTATGGATTTTAAGTATAATAATCCATTTACAAATTTTGTTTTAATTAGTTTAAGTTTAATTAATAAATTAACAATGTTAAAATATGACCTGTCAAAAATAAATTTCTATGCTCTTATGCCACGACATATAAAAGGTGTCACTTATTAAAAAAATTGACACATAAGCGTTTTTTAGAACAAAATAGAGGATACATAACCATAACTGTTTAAAACAAAATAGAGGGATTAAGTTCATGAGCAGAGCAAAATAAAGAGATCAAAACCATAATTTAACATACATTTTTTTATTTTTTTAAATAAAATTTATAGATGAATTTGATGGATATTAATACGTTGAAAATTCGTTAGATGATGAATTAGATTTTTTTAAGATTTTCATGTATTAGATATTTTTTAAAATTCTCTTAAATTAGATGATTAATTAATGAATTTAATTGTATGTTTATATATATATATATATATATATATTGTAAATGATGAATATTGTCATTGTATACGAGGGGTTGCTATTAAGTTCTTTCTAATATTGATCTTTGAAATTGATTTGTCTAATTTTTCTCTCAACTTTGAAACTTGATCTAATTTGCTTTTTGATGATTTATTATCTTGTGATGCTTACGATTTACTTTTCTTTATTTAGCTGTCATAATCAAAACCTCATAGAACTTTATCCTAAACATCACATAAAACCAAAATTAAACTATAGAGAGAAAACATAATGATAGAAATTATTAAGCCTTTTTTCGAATCCTTTGCATTTTTTCATGTGGTCAATCTCGACTTGTACCTATAACAAGTCTTCTTATATCAAAACTATTTTAGAAAATAGTTATTTACAATTTATCATTGTGTAACCTGCTTTCTGATTATAATCCTTCAACATCTTGGGCGAAGTTCATCTGAAGAAGGTTTGATTGAGCGTAAAATACGCATGTCATAATTGAGTACACCATATGTCTAAAGATCATAAAAAACCTCACAAAATTATTTAGTTCAAATATACAAATATATAGTTAGTTCTCATTGATATTTAGATCGATTTTCCCAATTTATTAGACGGAGAAAAACATTAAGCACAAAATAAAATTGAATAACTATAAAAAGTGGTTCATTACATAGAGAAAATCTTCATGGATCACATATTTTACATTAATGCGGAAAACTCATCTAAGGGGACTTGATCTAAGAGGACTAGCCACTCATCCTTAAGAGACGCATAGTCAATATAAAAATAAAGAGAATAATTAAGTCTTACAAACAACTAAGGATGACTTTCTAATGATGTCTTGCCTTCTCCTTACTTTAATTCTTCAAAATATGTCTTCTTACTCATAAAACTTGGAACCTATTTAGAACTAATATTATGGAACGAAATTGGACACCAAAACCCTTGCACAAATTCTCATTAAATAGTCATTATAGTGAACTTTTAGGGTTGAGAGAAAACTACATAATAACCCAATTTTACAATTTAGCTTTGTATCAATGTCAGACTTCAACCTTTTACAAAACTCCATATATGATCAATTACTACACATTGATAAAACTGAAATGCAGAGACGTGTCATACTACTTTAATGGTGAATCCCGATTTTGCTGATGCGGAATCCTTCAGGTTGTGGAAATTTTTGTCCTTCTTCTGGCTTGAGTGCCATTATTTTTCCAACAATGAAATTTCATGTTGCTCGACTTTTTGCATTGCATTTTTTCTTCATATATTGATTTTGTTCTTTCCATGCTCGAATAACACCGCCATGAATATTGTGACACATTTTTGCTTTCTTTTACAATTTCTCTATACTTTGTCATCATAAGTGACATAGTAAAATACCATAGAACTCTTTTGATTAAAATAATTTTGGCTTGAATTTGTCTTTTCCACGCTCCTTCAGAATCTTTATTAAGTCTTACAAAAACACAAGAATTAAGAGCAAAAACTCTTAAAATGATTAGAAGTTATGCTAAGAACATGCAATGACAAACTGTTATCAGAGATGACAAGTAGATCCGACTGGGATCAATTCTTTGAGTTTGAAATTTAAGATATATGTAAATTGGATAAAAAATATCTTAGTGATGTTGCAATTTATTTAATTACATTAAAAATATCTGAGTTTGAGAAAACTGGACATAACATAAAGTTATAAAGGATGGATTGAGATAAAATTTATGTGTCCATCTTTTTTCTTCTTCTTATCTCCTAATCTTCCGATATTTGTGATTGACATGAAATAAATTAGAAAAAAAATTAAAATTGGTTAACATATTATAAACTCTTCATTTCTTATGTTTCTCAGAATATACTCGAAGTGTATATAATAGTTTAGAAGGATAATATTATTATTATTATTATTATTATTTTTATTTTATTTAAAATAAATTCAAATAAAGAGATATGACTTATTTATCCTTACCTCCATCTTAACATTACCTAATTCGACGTGTTAATATATATATATATATATATATATATATATATATATATATATATATATATATATATATATATATATATATATATATATATATATATATATATATATATATATATATATATATATATATATATATATATATATATATATATATATATATATATATATATATATATATATATATATATATATATATATGAATTATGAGTATTTAGAAAGAGAGCAAAACATATATAAAACTTTTTGTATTGAAATTGCGTGCTTACAAAGGAAATAAAAATCCCTTTATATAGGGATACAAAGGCTTACTATTTAAGCCGGTAATAGCTACCTATGATAGCCAGTTACAACAAACAAAGATGAATTATTAATGTCGGGTACACAATGGGCCCCATCGACACAAAAATAATTCACAAACGACAAAATAGACATCATATTCTTTTTTATTATTTCAAGATAAGATTCTCTCTTATCTTTATTTTTGTAATTATTGCTTCTGGACAATTCTTGTCATTGCTTAGTCCCTTGTCATAGCTTTAGCCTTGGCCTTTTCTTTAGCCTTTTGGGCCATAGATTGAATCATAGCATCCCAAAAGTCTTCAGCTGTGGGATAATCATTTTGAGCTTCTCCAGCTAAACCTTCAAAGGTGTTGGAATCTATTGATCCCATGTATGAACTAGTCTTCATGGATTACATATCATCTTTTGAAGTTTGAGATTGGAAAGTGTAGAAGAATTGGGTCTTCATATGATCTAAAGTTCTGACCATAATTTCTTCTTCTGTTTCATTGGGATACTTTCTTTGAAAAAAGTTTTTCAGGTTTCCCATAGACATTTGTTGGGAGTTTTGATCTTTAACATTGCTATTTTTGTCTTCACTCATGGTTGATTTGATTAGAACAATTTTGTCCTGGATGTCTTCTAAACTCATTTTATTCCACCATTTATAGAAAAAATTTCTTTCTAGAATTGGCACATTAAATTTGTCACTGGAAATAGTGATAGTCAATCTTCAAATCCAAGGAATTTGAAACTTAGTGAAGAAAATAAATGGACATTGTCCGGTTATCAAATTTGATGAAATATTTAATACTAGTGGACTATTTTCGCACCAAGGAGTATACAATTCGTTTAACTCTTTTGGCAAAATTTCTAGTGTAGGACCAAATTTAATCCACCAGACATAAAACCAAATTGGAATGGGTCTATTAATCACATCTGGATTAATTGAGAAAAACCAAGAATGTTTGTTCTTAGGATTTTGGTAATAAAAGGCTTGGGTGAAAGCATGGACATAGTCCCAATAATTGAAATAAATATATTTTCCTTCGGCAATTCTTATTGCCTTTTCACCATTAGGGTTAAGACCCCATTCTCTAGGTGATAAGATCTTATTAATGTGGCATTTGCTGAAGTTTATGAAACTTCCAGGATTGTTGTTTTGATAATGATGAGTAAAGGTTGTTGATTCAGTAACTGCTAGTAATATTTCTAAATGTGGTCTTGATTTACCATGAAGGCCTGGGTATCCTCTTGATTCGAGGTATCTTGTTTTGATAGCCCATCCATCATTTGGATTTATTTTTATATCCTCATCATCAATATACATAACTTTTTCTGTAACTGGATTCTCAAAATAATCAGTTACTTGTTCTTGAGGGGGGTCATTGACCGTAATTTCTTTGTAAGATATAATCTTTTTAGAAGAAGAAGAAGAAGGTATATCTTCCTTTTTTGAGGTAGGTAATTGCTGCATATTTCTACCTTTATAGATTGTAGTCCAATCCCCTATAAGGGGAATGTTTAATTCACTTTGGGGTAACATATTGTTACTCCCTCTTCCAAGGCCTCGTCCATAACTGCGGCCTCTTCCTCCCCTAGATGGGGGTGTCATTCTTTCCCTGCAAAAATTCACGGGCGAGGTAATCAGCAAGTGAATTATTTTCACCTTTAATATGTTTAATACCAAATTCAAACATAGATAGTTGAGATTTCCAGCTAGCAAATATTTGTTTTGCGACAAGATTTTTAACATCCTTTTCAATAATTGATTTGGCAGAGCTGCAATCAATTTGTAATAAATTTTTTTTATTAAGTAAATCATCTTGAAATTTTGAAACACATTTTATAATAGAAAGCATTTCTTTTTTTATGGTCGAATATTTTGACTGAGTAGGATTCCATTTACTAGAGGTAAACCTAACCAAAACTTCTTTGGATGTTTTAGGTATAACCTGTTTTAGAATTCCTCCATATCCTAAATCTGAAGCATCAGTTTCAACGATTTTAAAATACTTGGGATTAGCCAGAGATAAGCAAGGCAAACATTTAACCTTGTTTTTAATTCTTTGAACTGCTTTAGAATGTTTATCAGTCCAAGGGCCAGGATTTTTTCTAAGCCTAGCATGTAATATGCTAGTATCATTAGCAAGATTCTCATAGTAATCGGCAATATAATTAAGACTACCAAGAAATCTTTGTAATTATTTCTTACCAGTAATGATATCAGGGAACTTAGAAGAAAATTCAATACTTATTTGAATAGGAATAATAGTTCCTTGATCAATTTCATGTCCTAAAAATCTAATTTTAGTTTGAAATATTTTCATCTTAGGCGCGGATATAACTAATCCATTATGCTTAATTAAACCTTTGAATATTTTCAAATGTTTCATATGTTGATCAATTGTTTTAGAAAAAACTAAAACATCATCAATGTAAACAATTATAAATTCCGTATAAGGAATAAAAATATCATTCATAATATTTTAAAATTCGGAAGGGGCGTTCTTTAACCCAAACGGGAGGACATTCCATTCGAAATATCCAAAAGGCACAGTAAATGCCGTTTTATACTTATCATCTTCATTAATCTGAATTTGCCAATAGCTAGATTTCATATCGAATTTCAAAAAGACTAAAGCAGTGTTTAATCTATCTAATAAATCTTTTTTATTAGGAATAGGATATCTAATCCATTCCAACACCTTATTAAGGGGTTTATAATTGATAACAAGTCTAGGGACGCCGCGTTCTCTTTCAGCAGCATTATTAACATAAAAAGCAGTGCAACTCCAAGGAGATTTAGATTTTATAATTAAAACTTTCTCTAAAAGAGAATTTATTTCTTCCTTACATAGGTTTAAATACTCATGATTCATTTGGGCTGGTCTGGCTTTAGTGGGAATCTGACTTTCATTAAAGTCATCTAGATAAGGTAAAGAAATAACATGTTTCTTTCTATCCCAAAAAGCGTTTGGCAAATCATTGCAAACTTCATCTTTAAACTGTTGATCAATTAATTTGATTTTTTCTTTTATCTCATCTTTATTAAGTTGTCCATTAATATTTAATAAACTAACTTCTTCTTTAAGAAAACCTAATTGTTTTTCTTTATTTAAGAGAATACTTTAAACCTCATTAAGCATTTTGTTGTGAATTCAATGCCAATAACAAAGTATAGAATAAGGGAAGAATAAAGAACAAGGAAGAAGAAGAACACAAGAATTGGTTATAACTGCTATTCTTTACTTTCTCTTTGAAAACAAGATTACAAGTTTACAAGAATAACAAATAACCCTCTCACCCTAAATTAGGATTTGCTGTGATGCAATGATGAGAGACTAGTATGCTATTTATAATAAAACCTAACATACTAACTAATGGGCTTTTTCCACAAGGCCCATTATACAAGCTAACTTAATAATCAAGCTAACTTAACAAATTAGGGTTTAAACACTAAAACCTAATTTAACAAGCATTCTTCGACAAATACATGCTTCGACTACAGCATGTACTTCGATCATGCTAGAGTTCGATCCAAAATCCCACAAATCTCCACCTTGGACCTAACTCTACAGCATCAAGAGACACTAACTAGCTTTCTTCATGCAGCTTTATCAACTGCATACAGTGGAAAAACTTGCAACTTGGCAATGTTTTGGTGATCATATCAGCGGCATTGTGTTCTGTCGAGACCTTCAGCACTTGGACTTCTCCACGCTCGATTACCCCTCTGACGAAATGCAGCCTCACATCTATGTGCTTGGTTCGCTCATGATAGGCTGAGTTCTTCGACAGGTGTATTGCACTTTGACTATCACATTTAACAGTGATACCTTGACCTTGAAGTTTCAGTTCCTTTGCAAAACCTTCAAGCCACAATGCTTCTTTCACAGCTTCAGTTAGGGTAATATATTCTGCTTCAGTAGTTGATAAGGCAACAACCTTCTGAAGAGTTGCTTTCCAACTAATTGCTGTACCAAACATAGTGAAAACATATCCAGAAATAGATTTTCTGGAATCCATACAGCCTGCATAATCAGAGTCAACATAGCCTTCGACAACTGCTTTACTATCTTCACCCAAGGCTCCACCATAAATTAAGACTCTGTTCAGAGACCCATTTATGTACCTTAGAATCCACTTTAACGCTTGCCAGTGAGCCTTTCCAGGATTCGCCATGTACCTGCTTACAAGACTTACTGCATATGCTATGTCGGGTCTAGTACAGACCATAGCATACATCAAAGAACCAACTATATTGGCATATGGGATGCTGTTCATATAGGTTCTTTCGACATCAGTACTGGGACATTGATCAATGCTCAGCTTGAATTGAGGGTTTGTTGGAGTCACAACAGGCTTTGAATTCGACATACTAAACTTGTCAAGAATCTTTCGTAGGTATGCCTCTTGAGATAAGCATAATTTCGACTGCTTTCTATCTCTTCGAATGTCAATTCCAAGAATCCTAGATGCAGCTCCCAGATCCTTCATGTCGAACTCCTTATTGAGTTCAGCCTTCACCCTCATTACATCTTCGACATTGTTGCTTGCTATCAGAATATCATCAACATAAAGCAACAAAATAACAAATGAATTTTCAGGTCGAAATCTGGAGTAAACACAGTGGTCGAACTGACTTCTAATGAAACCTATGTGTTCCATGAACTTGTCGAATCTCTTATTCCACTGTCGAGGAGATTGTTTAAGTCCATATAAAGATTTCTTCAGTTTGCACACATAATCTTCTTTCCCCTTTTCGACATACCCTTCAGGTTGCCTCATCAGGATCGTTTCATCTAAGTCACCATACAAGAACGCAGTCTTCACATCCATTTGTTCCAGTTCAAGGTCGAACTGAGCCACCATGGCAAGCAACATTCGAATGGATTTGTGCTTCACAACAGGGGAAAATACATCATTGAAGTCGACACCTTCTTTCTGAGTGAAACCCCTTGCGACTAATCTTGCCTTGTACCTCTTCGACATTACTCCTTCAATTCCTTCCTTAACTTTGAAAATCCACTTACAGCTGACTAACCTTGCCCCAACAGGTTTCTCGATTAGTTCCCAAGTGTGATTTTCATGAAGAGATTTCATCTCATCATGCATGGCCTTTAGCCATTCAGTCTTCATTCGACTCCTTATAGCTTCCTTATAATCTCTAGGTTCTTCGTCTAGAACTTCACTTGCAGAGATTAAGGCATAAGCTACAAGATCTGCATATCCAAGTCTCTGAGGTGGTTTTATGACTCTTCTTTGCCTATCTCTCGACAATAGGTAGTCATCAACAGTTTCCTCAACATCATCAGAATCTTCTGTTTCTTCTTCGACTTCATCTGGGATACGCATTTCAGCATCAACATGCTCCACCTCAACAGGAATCTCTACCTGTTCCAGCTCTTCGTCAACATCATCAGTTTTCTTGAAAACCATTTCAGTTTCATTGAAACTACATCTCGACTGGTGATACACCTCCTGTGGACCTGGCTCTAGGCACCATAGCCTATAAGCTTTCACTCCTTCAGGGTATCCCATAAACATGCATTTCAGAGCTCTAGGTTCGACCTTGTCTTGCCTAATTGTGAGCATAGGCTACACAGCCAAATACTCTTAGTTTGTCGAGATCTGGTGGATGTCCCGACCAAACTTCTTCAGGTGTCTTCATATCTAACGCTGTCGAAGGACATCTGTTTATCAGATATGCTGCTGTCGAAACAGCCTCAGCCCAAAACACCTTCTTTAATCCCGCACTAGTCAACATGCATCTAACTCTCTCCAAAATAGTTCGATTAAACCTTTCAGCCAAACCATTTTGTTGTGGAGTACCTGCGGTAGTTCTGTGCCTTGCAATACCAGAGGCAACACAAAAACTGTCGAACGCCTCATTGCAAACTCAAGGCCATTGTCGGTTCTCAACCTCTTTACCTTTCTGCCAGTTTGATTTTCGACAAGAGTCTTCCAACTTTTGAAATTCTCAAAAGTTTCATCCTTAGTCTTCTGGATGAATACCCATAACTTTCTGGAATAGTCATCTACTATGGATAGAAAATACTTTGCTCCTGAATGTGATGGACACCTTGCAGGCCCCCAAAGATCAGCATGGATGTAATCAAGGGATCCGTGTGTTCTTTGTTTGCCTTTGTTGAACTTCATTCTACAGGACTTTCCAAGTACACAGGGTTCACAAAACTTCAGCTTTTCGACTTTATCTCCACCAAGCAGATTTTGTTTCCCTAATTCGACCAGACCCCTTTCACTGACATGGCCCAATCTCATGTGCCAAATTTCTGTCTTCGACAAAGGTTTCGTGGATGCAACATTTGTCGAACCACTTACAACTTCAGCCTCAAGGGTATACAAGCCTTGTTTCTTCACGCCTCTCAAGACTTCCTTCGACCCTTTCATGACTCTCAGGATACTTTTCTCTCCTTGAAACACATATCCTTTCTTGTCGAATTCACCAAGAGAAATCAAATTTCTCTTCAAATCAGGTACATACCTGACTTCAGTCAACAATCTTATTGACTCATCATGGAGCTTGAATCTCACAGATCCAACGCCTGCAATCTTGCAAGCTTTGTTGTTTCCCAGCAATACAGATCCACCATCTTGATCACATAATTCCTCGAACAGGTCTTTGTTTGGAGTCATGTGCCAAGTGCATCCAGAATCCATAATCCACTCCTTCGACGAGTTGTTGCTTGAAACCACAAGAACATCAGATGATTCGAAATCATCTTGGACAATAGCTGCGTTGCCATTATCCTTACCTCCATGATCTTTCAGGCGTTCAGGGAACACCTTTCTTGTGTGACCTACTTTCTTACAGTGATAGCATCTAATACCAGATGCATCACCACTATAAGACTTCGACTGATTTTTTCCTTTCCTCTTGTCGAATTTTCCTTTGACAGCCAAACCTTCACCAACCGTCGAAGGTTTATGCTCCTTACGTTCGTTCAAGTCCTTAGAGTACAAGGCTGATTGAACTTCTTCAAAGGTCAGGGACTCTCTTCCATACAAGAGGGTTTCTTTGAAGTGAGCATGTGATCTGGGCAAAGCGCACAATAATAACAGCGCTTGATCTTCATCATCAATCTTTACATCAATGTTTTCAAGATCAAGAATCAGCTTGTTGAACATATCCAACTGCTCAGCCAACACTTTGTCTTCAATCATCTTGAACGAATACAAAGCTTGCTTCAGGTAGAGTCGATTTACCAGAGATTTGGTCATATACAAACTTTCAAGTTTCACCCATAACCCTGATGCCGTCGTCTCCTTTGATACCTGTCGAAGAACCTTATCACCAAGGCTCAACAAAATTGCGCTGTGTGCTTTCTCGATCATGGCCGTCTTCTCTCTTTCTGTTAACGCAGCGTCCATCGCCGTCGCTCCCTTCAACGCTTCCAAACAACCCTGCTGAACTAGTAGGGCTTTCATCTTCAAGCGCCATAGACCGAAATCATTCACTCCGGTGAACTTTTCAATCTCATATTTTGTTGAAGGCATCTTCTCCACGCTCACCGCACCAATTTGTTGTGAATTCAATGCCAATAACAAAGTATAGAATAAGGGAGGAATAAGGAACAAGGAAGAAGAAGAACACAAGAATTGGTTATAACTGCTATTCTTTACTTTCTCTTAGAAAACAAGATTACAAGTTTACAAGAATAACAAATAACCCTCTCACCCTAAATTAGGATTTGCTGTGTTGGCAATGATGAGAGACTAGTATGCTATTTATAATAAAACCTAACATACTAACTAATGGGCTTTTTCCACAAGGCCCATTATACAAGCTAACTTAACAAACAAGCTAACTTAACAAATTAGGGTTTAAACACTAAAACCTAATTCGACAAGCATTCTTCGACAAATACATGCTAGAACCTTCTTCGACTACAGCAAGTACTTCGACCAACTAGAGTTCGATCCAAAATCCCACAATTTGATCAACATCCTTATTAAGGATGAGTTCAGGTTCTATGGCCTGAGGAAGATTCCAGGTTTCTGGAAAATTAATTTCATCCCATTTTAGCAACCTATTAGTTGCAACATTAGATGTTAATAAATTAGTTTGAACTAAAGTAGTTGTTCCAGGAAACAATATTTGTTTAGCTTTAGGGTTTAAAGTGATAAGAACTTTGTAATAAATCTTGTAACATATAGCCATAATTTCACTTCCAGGTTTAAAATTGTAACCATTGGTATGAATAGTTAATTGAAGAGCATCTAATGAATTTTTATCAGACATAGATAAGCTTATATTGGGAGAGACATCAAAATAAACTGGTCCATGACACATACTTGTCTCAATTAAAGCAGCTAAAGATTGTTTAAAATCTTTACATCTACCATCTCTAATATATCCTAGAATTCTAGTATTTAATCCTAGCAAAGTTAAAGGTTTAACAGTCACTTGTATTAAACCAAGATGTATATAATTATAATTTTTAAAAGGAAGTAAATCCTTTTTTGTTAAAAGTTTGATTGTCTGAGTACTTTCAGAAATTTGAATAGTCTGTTCTAAGATTTTAACAGGAAAACGAGATAATATATCTATTTTGCCAAATTTATAAATTTGGTTTGAATGTACTGATGGAATTGTCCATTTGTTAAGTTTATCCAAATTTTTTGGATATTCTATAAGTTCTTCATGTTTAATTAAACCGTTTTGATGATTATCATCATCAGAATCCATAAATATGACAGGCTAAGGATGTTGTGGCTGATTAGCTATCTTAGGTAAAACTAAGTAGGTAAATATAACTCTTGATCTTAATACAAATATATCTAAGCAACAACTGATAAGTCATATTTGCAAACAAAACGTTGTTTAACTATCAACCCTAAGGGATAGAAGGATCTCTCATAAATCAAAGATGTCCAATATTTTTTAGCAAAAATTTTCTTTTCAAATTCATTTTGACACTCACTTCTCCAGGAAAACGATGAATATAAGAAAACACTAAAAAACCTCTTTAGTTTTAAAAAACCCTTATTACTTGTTGCCATGATATATATTTATTAATCTCAAGAGAATAACCTACATACTTAGTTTCTTCTAAGTTATCTAACCTTCCACAACAAAAAATTTAGCCACTAAATAACATTTATTATTAGTTGGATAAAGAAATATACCTTAGTTTTGGAACCAGTATATATATATATATATATATATATATATATATATATATATATATATATATATATATATATATATATATATATATATATATATATATATATATATATATATATATATATATATATATATATATATATATATATATATATATATATATATATATATATATATATATATATATATATATATATATATATATATATATATATATATATATATATATATATTTATTTATTTATTTTCTTTTTTTTTTTTTAGAATTGAACCTCAAAGATAAAGAAAAAAAGACCCCTTTCAAAATATAAAATTGATAAAATTAAAGAAGTCGAAAATAAAATGGAACTTTTAAATTCAAATGAAATTTTTATTTTGAAATTTGTTAAATAATTTATATATAAATGTATTCAAACTTAAATTACTTTTGATGAAACTCACTTTTATATTTTCTCTTTCATAATTTTTTTTATCAAATTTGTATGCATTATTACATATTTTTTTTTATTTGACAAAATAATATTAAAAAAATTAAAGTCTATATATATAGAAAAATAAAATAAGCCTCTTGTTGTCACAAGTGTCCTCCGGGAAGCCTGTGCTGGAACGAACCCTCATCTATCTATCCCTTTTAGATTCAAACGGTTTTTAATTCTACACAGAACCAAAATTCAGTTAACAAGATGCTGAACACGCGGCTCTAACTTCACGTTCACACTTGTTTCTTTTTTCACCCCCTCTTTTCAATCCCAAATCAGATTTCAGATCATAATCATACCTTATTATTTCTTAATCATTTAATTACCACGCTTAATCTCGTTTTTCGAATGCATCGTTAGGTTTATTCGGTATTGAATGTGAATGTGAGTAACGATTCATCGCTGATCTCGTTGATTTCATCGATTTCGCATTTTCTGATTCAATTATTGTTGATTATTGTTGATGTCTGATGTAGTTATGTATGTGATTCTAGGGTAGATGGTATGCGGAAGGTGTGTGAGTTCTATTTTTGTTCGAGCTGGAATTTTGAACAGGAGATTTCGATTCGACTTTGTTGGGAAGGGTTTGTTGCCTAGAGTTGTTCCGGAAGTTGCTGTTTATTTTCCGAATCGGGTGTTTAAGAGGTATCTAGGGATGATGGTTGATACAGGCTCTATGTCGACTAGGGCTGGTCCGTCTATGGATACGGCGTCGCAGAAAGATGATGATTCTGCTCGGTCCGGTTTTGTTACCGGTGGATGTAAGAGGTTAATATGATTTTCATTTTTCACCATTTGCTTATTGGATTTTATATGCGGGAAATGTATATTGCTCGCCCTATGATTGAGTTACTTATTGGATTTTATATGCGGGAAATGTATATTGCTCGCCCTATGAATTTTATATGCGGGAAATGTATATTGCTCGCCCTATGATTGAGTTACTTATTGGATTTTATATGCGGGAAATGTATATTGCTCGCCCTATGATTGAGTTACTTATTGGATTTTATATGCGCAACGCCCTATGATTCAGTTGCTTATTGGATTTTATTTGTGGGAAATGTATATGCTTTTAAATTAGATTTTTATAACGAGCGTAACTAACTGTTTATAAATTATTTTGAAAGCCTTATTTCTTTTCGATGTGGAACTTGAGTTTTTCTCAATATTTTTTTACGTCCCCATTTGTTCGTTGTAAGTTTAGGATCAAATTATTGTTTGTTGAGTGGGGGGTTGTGACTTGTGGTCTCTAATGCTGTGGGTGTTTGGGTTGCCGTAGCTTTTAAGATTTTCGGATAGAATCAATTTTACTACAATCGTTTTGGAGCTATCTGTTATCTTGAAGAGGTTGTTATTTAGGAAGTTTGATTAATTTTACGGAAAATTATTTTTATGATACGGGGCTAAAAGTTAATTCATAATTCATGGATCAGTTTTATTTATACAATTGCATCAAAAGCTCATCTATGCTCCTACTTTTACTTCTCGCATACCAAACTGATGTATATTATCCACTTACTAAATGATGTGAGTTAATGAAAACAGTTTTAACTTTAGTGAGGTCATTAGACAGTCAAAACAACAAGGCGACAGCCATATCCCTTTGCTACGAAATGGAATTAGATACATGACTCAAATGATGCCATATTGCTACAAATCATACCCAATGATAGAGCATTGAACTCTAATTTCTCTTAATGGTATTATATATATTTCTCTTATCTAGTCTACTCTCTTTTCCAATACTTTAATAGGTCTTCGTCACACACGTTCAATTTACTTATAGGAAGATTCTGCCATATTTTCTACTATGGAATCTATCCCTATTTTTTCTCTAATGATTTTATTCTTGATTCTATCTTGTGTGACCACTCATCCAAAATAATGAGTATTCATTCATATCATTACACTACCAAAATGGAGAAGTGGTTTGTCCATTTGAAGTGAGATTTGCAGATGTAGTTTTAATACGAGACATAAACACACAATATATTTGGGTGGGTGCAATCTTACAAAACGTATACCATGTGTAGTTAGTGGTAATCAATCTCCAGGTCAGCAAAGCTAATGTACTGATTTATCCTTTGATTTTTTATTGTATCTTTGTTTGCCCAAAATTAGACGGAAGAATAACACAGGAGCTATGGCAGGTAGTATTTTTTGTCAAAAGGTCATTAACTAGTATTGGTGATTAAAGTATGAATATTGACCCGCTGCACATTAAATCGGGAAATGAGTTATATTCATGATTCATTTATACTCTTTGGACATTCCTAAGCTGAATTTATCTTTATTCATCCCGACCAAATTTCAGTAGATGTGAGGTTTTAGTAGGTCGTATAGTGGAAGAATGGTTGAGGGGTTGGATTTGTATTGTACTTTATGCTTTTTTCCTATCCTATATTATGATCAAGTTATGCTTATTTGGCTGGATTTTTAATTGGCAGTGAAGATGAAAGACTTGTCTGTGGGTATTCAAGCTTTAGGGGGAAGAGAGTGACCATGGAAGATTTCTATGATGTTAAGACATCAATCATTGACGGTCGTTCAGTGAGCTTATTTGGAATATTTGACGGTAAAAATTTCCAGCCTCATTACTTGCTTGCTAGAATGACAAATCTTTCTAGCTCTCCAGGCAATTCAGAAAAAGTCTGACATGATATTTTTTAAATTATATATTGACTATCCATATTGTGTGGGCATTGCATGTGAAGAAATAAGCTTTTTCATGATACACAAAATGACAAGCTAAGAGAATAATCCTAAAATTTCAGGGAAACATGAAACAATAAGCTTAAACCAACTTCTTTATTATTAGCTTCCCAATATTACTAAATGCAACTTAGTATCTTGTTTCTTACCCCATGCAAAGAAAAAAAAAGAAAAAAAGAAAAACATCCAACTGTGTTCATAGCATTAAATAATAGATAGTGTATCAAAAATGGTTCTTGGGTTGTACATGTTTGTGGTTGTATATGTCATATTTTGAGGTAAAATTAGTGAGCATGTTCCTATGTTTCAAATCCTAGGCAGAAAAGCTTGCGTTGAACTCTAAAAGTTGTTTTCCTATGTTGATCTTCAATTGAAGACAAATAAAAATAGTGCAGAAATAAAATGATAAAAAGGTAAATATCCTGCACCACTTTTGATCTTTTGCTAACTAATACTATCTTCATGAAACCTTGTAGCAAATAGAGACATGCAATTTCAAGTTTGGAGTTTGTCCATGTGAACTTTCAACATGTGAAAACTAGCCTATACAATGCAAAATGCAAAACGTATTGACTCTAGTCGAAAATATAGTTGCAAAAACCTGCTTCTTGAATCAAGTTCCACGGAACCCTCAATGCAGCCCTCTTTATATTTATTTCCCATTTTTAGTTGATGGAAAGGACTAAATATGCAAATACTCGATGCTTAAGCAATTTTTTAGTGTTGTCAATGGTGGAGAGCCGAAGTCCTTCCTTACCAGGCCGCTTGGCGGCGCCACTATAGCGGATTATGGCAGGAAAGCCTGCAATATCGGCTGATATTTACCATTGCGACGAGCCCAAAAACCACCATGTATATATGCCGTAGTGCCGTCTTGGTGGATATTTGCTAAAACTGGATTTTTGACATTGAATGCTGATCTTATCCTACACAATTTAATTGCCTACAGTGAAATGGGTTATCTATATTTTAACTAAGTCAATAACTATATTTATTATGCATATCTCAATAGGGTGCATGTTTATCTGTTTGTAGATGTCAGTGATCACAAACCGTCATCTTTTCTTTTGCCTTGAGAGTGTCTTAATGAATTTTGATATTCTATACAGGTCATGGTGGTTCTCGTGCTGCTGAGTATTTGAAGGATCATCTATTTGAAAATCTCACGAAGCATCCAAAGTTTTTGACGGATACCAAATTGGCTATAAGTGTGTTTTCATGCTCTTGGTCTCCAATTTCATTTGTGGTTTCTTGTAATATTGAGAACATGTCACTTTTTACCATTTTTGTTTTTGGTCTAGTAGCCTAGTGGCTGGAATTTCACCTCTTAAAGGTGAATAAGTGGGATGTCCCGGGTTCGACCCCGCACCCCTGTAGTCGGATGTCCCGGGTTTGACCCCGCACCCCTGCAGTCGGATGTCCCTTTGCAGTCGGTTGTCCCTTTACAGCTATCAACCGAGCTGGCTTAATGGGACATGTCACTTTTTACCATTTGTTTATACATTCTTGTCAAATCTAACATCATTAGAACCATTTGAGTGTGCATTTATCGTGTTGGTCCTATTTCGTTCAAGAGGTCTGGGGTTGGTTCCTGCTCCGTGTGATTTTCATTTTTCACTATCTGTATGTGCATGTATTGTAACTTAAGTAACCCTGCAGGTGAAACATATCAGCAAACCGATGCTGAGTTTCTGGACTCTGTAAAAGATAATTTCCGGGATGATGGTTCTACTGCTTCAACAGCTGTTTTGGTCGATAACCATCTTTATGTTGCTAATGTTGGAGATTCTAGAACTGTAATATCAAAAGCTGGAAAAGGTAATATTTAGATTACCTACTAAATTTTGATTTATTCATATTACATTTCTTGTCTAACTAAGTAATAATATTGGTAGTCTTTTAAGTTCTCATAACATATATATAGTCATAAAAATAAATCTATATACTGATATGTTTTCAGGAGAAAACTTATAGTGTGAAATATGCTAATAGTGTAAAATATAAATATAAGAGGCCACATGGAAATTAAAGCATTTTTAACAAAACAAGGGTTTCCTTGCCTGCTTAATTTTCTTATTTACTTTCATTTAAATACATTTTCATAAACTTGAGATTTTGTTTTTGACAGCAATTGCTCTCTCTGAGGATCATAAGCCTAATAGAAGTGACGAGCGGAAGAGAATTGAGAATGCTGGGGGTGTTGTCATGTGGGCAGGTAACACATGGCTTTTAAGTAGATAATCACTACTCTAGATGACTACCATCAATTTATATTTGGCCGAAGTTGAGGGTTTTAAGTTGTTTGATGTTGACATTGGAAGTTTGTGCAGGTTTTTGTTGACATAATAACTGGCATGAAGTATTATCTTCTGTTTGATTAATATGTTTTTAACATGCATGCGTGGAAGTTTTGAACCAAAGAAGTATAAACTACATTGTTATTTTGTAAATGTGTTTCTAGCTTATCTGTCTGTTACTCTGTTACATGTTCTGTGTTTTGAGTAACAGTGAGAGTGAATGTACATCATATTGACATTTGACGTATGCCTTTGTATCCCCGCCTTAAAATTCTGTCCATCCAAGGGATATGATTTGATTAAGAAATGGAATGAGTAGCTCAGGAAAGAGACATTCACTTGTGTTTATCTGCTGGTCAGGTACTTGGAGGGTTGGAGGGGTGCTAGCAATGTCTCGTGCATTTGGCAACCGTATGCTGAAGCCGTTTGTTGTAGCTGAACCTGAGATCCAGGTGATCCTTGATTACCTTGTGTACCTCAAAGATATATAATTTATTATTTTATTTGATGGTTCAAGCTAGTAATCATTTCCTCGCAATCCCAACAGTGAGATTGAATATTTTATTTGCAGCAACTTCTGTTGTGTTCCCTCCCTACTGTAGCAAGAAAGCAATTAGATAATCAGTTTTCCTTAACGGGATTTTCTGTTCTTTTATGGCATTAGTCTTTTTTATTGCAGTGTTCTATTCTTTTTAAGATCCGTGTGGATTTTCTCTATACCGTGTGAACTATGATGCTTTTTCCAAAAAAATTGTTATGTAAGCAAGAGTTTCAATTTTCTGGAAGCCACTCCCCGTATTACAGCATTCCAAGTGAGATTAAATATTTTATTTGCAGCAACTTCTGCTGTGTTCCCTCCCTACTGTAGCAAGAAAACAATTAGATAATCAATTTCCTTTGACGATGCTGGAGGCCTTAACTTTTTTTCCATGATGTGGATAACATCTGCATCATGAAAAAAAAAATCATGTTGAAGTAAAGGAATATATTATGTTGACATTCTGCCTTTTTCCTCATTTATTTTCAGGAGCAGAAAATAGATGAAGATACCGAGGTGCTTGTTCTTGCAAGTGATGGACTCTGGGATGTAGTACAGAATGATGTAAGATTGGTCTTCTTTCTTAGCCCTGTACTCTTTGTTGCTTACACATAAGGCTATATATTCCCCTCGAATCATGCAGGAGTTGATTGTCATCGGTACCGAATACAGTTGGTAAAATACAATAACAACAACTACGCCTTATCCCACTAGGTGGGAGTTGGTAAAATAAACAAGAAAAATAATGAGCAGGGAGATGTATATTTTGGCAGGAGGAAACTCCATGTTTTCACACAGAACCTAATCTTATCATTTATATTGCCCATATATTATTCAACAAAGATAATAACTTCGATTTATTGTGTTGCCAAACTGGCATGATTATATACCAAATAAAATGTTTTCCCCTCTCTGCTCAATTGAGACTTTCTTTTTTAATTGGTATGTCATGCTTATTTTTCTCGTTGGTACTCGGTACTTATTTACATTTACTATTATCAGGATGCTGTTTCTATTGCACGGGCAGAAGAGGCAGCCGAGGCAGCTGCTCGGAAGTTAACAGAAGCCGCATTTAATCGCGGTAGTGCAGATAACATTACTTGCATTGTGGTACGATTCAATCATGAAAAAATACACCCAGCTAATCCTGATAAAGCAGATCCAGCTAGCAGTCAGCATGCATGACGAGTAGACAAAGAAAAACACACAAACATGTGTTTGGTTTATTGAGGGAAGGGAACACACTGAAGTCTGCACATGCATGATGGCTGACCTGTGCTTGTCAAACAACTGATGATTTGTTTATTCATCCGTTTTGTAATGTAAGTTACTCTTGGATCGTGGTCATTGATGGATTTATGCTATTTCTAAAACTTATTATGGTGTTTGCTATAAATAAGTTTGTTGCTTGTAGAGGCTTCAGTTTGGTATTTTTGTTTTTATCTATAATAAATGCAACTTGCATCTTTTTGTGTTAGGAGTTTCATACTGATGGGACCACAATCACCTTTTCTTCTTTACGCAATTGAATTCGGCAATACTTCAACTAATAACGTAACGAGTGGTACATGGACGAGAATAGAAAGGAAAACCGAAAATATGAAAGAAATAAAATTCAATAAAAGTGTTTATTAATGATTGATCGTTTGGTATCAAAATTGGAAATCTCTTTTTGCTATTAAAAAGAAGCATGGTCTATCCCCTAGTTAGAAGTCGTATAAATGAATTGTATCATTACAGGTTTAGTTCTTTTAAAATGAATGATGTATTTCAGTGAAAAAGGTGACGAGTAACATGAAAACACATCAGAATTATCTTCTACCAAGGCCAGCAAAATACTACACAAAAATCAGCTGTAACGCTTGCTAGAAATGGTGCAATCAAGTAAAGAAAAAAAAGATTAAATACGTTTTTGTTCTTATAAATATATTTATTTTGGCTTTTAATATCTATAAAAAAAAGTCGAGTTTTATTTCTTATAAAATTACTTTTGCACAGTCAATGTAGAGGAATTAAAACTGCTTGAAAATTTTTATTAGAACTAAAACTCAATTTTTTTTTATATGGACTAAAACTATTTTTAGTAATTTTATAGAAATTAAAAATATATTTAACAAAAAAAAATCACTAAGGTCAATTTTTTCACACAGCTCGAGTATTCAACGACAATGCATGCAGAAGTTGAGAGGTTGTGCGAATAAATTGATCAAAATGCATTTGAAAAACTCGTATGGTCAAAAAATGGTTTATATTTTAAATAACATCATTAAAAAAATAATTTAAAATACTCCATTCGACAAAAACCTTATTACTCTATTTTTTAGTGGAGAATTTAACATAACACTCCTAAATTAAATATAACACCCCAGTTTTAATTATTTTATAATTATCTTTGTTGAGATATAATTTTCGGACAAATTTTTTGATATATGATTTCAAATTTTTGGTACAACTAAAATTTTTGGCACACTCCTATAAAATTTTGATTTATGTAAATTTTCGGTAGTGTATTTGAAATTTCAGGTATTTCAAAAATTTCAAAATTACTAGGTAGAACCAAAAATTTGAGTTATATTAAAATTTTGGGTAGTTCATTTATTCAAGTTTTTTTTAACAGTCGAGATTTTATCGACATCTTTGGAGGCTTCTGATTGTACCGACAAATTTGTGTGGTATAGAATATATCGCCATTTGTATAAATAGGGACATTATGCTATAGAGAAAAACATCTCAAAAAATGTCTCTGTCTCAATTTTTTATTAAGGCATAAGTATATTACAATGGAAGCAATCCTACTGTTGGATTCAAGTTTTCAGATGACAACACATCCCTTGCCACCTTGAAAGAAACGTTGAATGTGTTGATGTCTGATTCCGATAACAGAAGGGTGACAAAGATCGAGTTTCGGAATCATTATATTAATGTAGATGGTTAAGTGAAATACAACCTGATTGAGTTGAAGACCGATGAAGATGTGAAGGCCATGTGAAAAACATTTCTCTGTAGGATAACTAAAGGCCTGATCGAGTTGGATGAGGAGATCTGAAGATCCATCGACAACATAATTAAGATGCTGAAACGTCCAGAATCATCTAGTAGTGCCTATGTTTTCATGTTTAGTTGTTTTTAATTTTTGTTTGTTGTACTGTTTTATGTTATTTTCATTATCAATTTGAAACATGTAATCGCCAAAATATTATGTAATAAATAAAAAGTCGGTGTGTCACAAAATATACACATAATACAACCAAAATAAATCTCACCATCAGGGTTTACCAAACCCATGAGGTTATCTAAATGAACTGCAATAAATTATAGGCGGTTGTTCTGATCACCCGCGGATGGCGGAGGTGGTGGTGGCGGCGGCTCAACAGAAACCCTAGCACGTGAAGGCCCCAGAACACCAGATGTTGCAACCGATGGTATGACCCGAGAGTGTGATACACTGTGATATCACTCCAGGTATCCATCCTCGCACTGTGAAGGATGCTGAACCACAACTGATCTATCCCTGATCTCACGGGCAGAGCTGATTATGTTACTCTGAAACTATATGTCAATGCTACCAGCTGGAGCTTCGGGAACTGGACAAGGGATGCCATGGATATAACCATACTGTTGTAGACACCTTTCAGTAAAGTGTTTAGTCATATGGTTCTCCCACCTAAGATGCTCTGAATATAAAGAAGCGTCATCAAATGGACGATGAGGTCGATGAGATGTATATGGTGTTCAGACGATATCCTCTACGGCCAGAGCATTAAGCCTCCTTCGATACTCCATTAAACCTCTTGAAAGGGTTTGCTTCCCTTCCATCTCTTTGCACATGGTACAGTAGCCGAGACACGCTGGATCTTCTGATAACATATATGAGGGAAGTGCTCGTATATCCAACACTTCATAAATAAAAACAATCAAATAAACACACCCAAATAAATAATAAAAACCATCAAATAAATTATACTATACCTATAAAAGGCTAAGGTAACTAGCCAGCTGTCTGGTCTCAGGCTGAGTAGAAACTCCAAGTGTCGTGTACAACACGGTCAACGCTGCCACTCCCCAAGCCCGACAAGGAGTGACAAGGGTGCTGAACAGAGATAAGTAACGAGCATCAATGTAAACTCCATACTTGTCTACAAGGAGAGTACATACCACCAGATGTAGCATGTATGCCCTAGCGACAACCTGGTACCTTTGCGCATCCACATGCTCCCCACACCTCTCCCTATGCCAAGACATCCGAAGGTGATATCCCCTATTAATGCCAAACTTCGATAGAACCATCGCCTCAGATACTGTTTATTGTAGAAAATGGTAAACAACCGTTGGTCCTCCCAAAGACCCAAAACTAAGGGTAACTTGCAAGATCGACCAGTTGATCTTAAGACATGTGGTAAGAGTTTTGTTATTATACTTATTCTGTCGAAATCCTTGTCAAGGGAAACGGTTTTCCGTGACTAAGGGAACAAATATAACAACTTTCCACACTATGAATCAACCTACTGACTAGTGACTCGTGACCAACAGAAGATATTTATACGAAAATAAGATTCAATAAACTAACTGACTGGTGAATCGTGACTGATAGAGAGCATTGAATTGTTTACGCAAAGTAGAAAATAACGTAAAGAATGTGTTCGACAGTATATAGAAAGCAAATAAATTATTCAAAAGTGATAATTGAAAAATAAAGGATTTGCATTGAAATAAAAGTGGTAATTCACGTACATCAAGCGCTTCTTCACTCTTTGTTTCCTAACACTCAGAATGACAGAGTTTTTACAAGTGATTTGAGCATACAAATGAACACCCAAAAACTATAATAAATCTGCTTATTTACAGTATTTACAATGTAACTGCCTAGATGAAATCTACGGAGCATATTAAAAACTTGAGATAACCGCTTCACTGGATGTTGCCACCTATTTGACGCTTAAACAATTTGTAAACCGTTGGTAACTGCTGATGACTTTGAAATTTGAATCTTCTCGCTCCCAACTTCCGAAAATAAACCGCTTCTGGCTCGCTTCGACACTTTCCCTTTGGCAAGATTTAAAAATCAACAATTCCTCTAAGTCCAAAAATCCTTTTAGTTGACAAAAACTAATTTCGACCATTTTCTTTGCCTTTCACCCTCCGGTCGACTAAACCAATTTCGATCATTTCCTTGACATATATTCTTTTATTTGCTTCTGGTCGACATGGCTCATTTTCGACAGCTTGGCGTGACATTCCCTTTAGACAATAAATCTAGTTTAATAAAACCAAATTACCAAATACTTTGTCCCCAATTTACCAAAAAACCCTTATTTCAGAGGATAACCCTTAGCTTATGAGGATATTCTCATTTACTATGCGTGCTTGTTTGCCTTAAGATTTTTCAAGGTAACAAAATGCTCCCAGAGATGTCATTTTCGAATTTCGACTCATATGAGATAATGGCATCTTTGAAGCGTCGATTTTACTATTTTTCCAAGCCGTTTCCATTCTTCCAAAAGTGAACGTTATTGTTCCGTCTTTTTCGTGACGTCATGTAATCATGGTAACATATCACGCTTTTCAGCCTCGAGACGTGTAGCATTTAATTTTTTGCCATCATTGCGCTTTTAGTGGGAAACATAGCCCATTAACTCACGTTGATCTCGCAACACGTGTCCCCTCAAATGGCACGATTAAACTTAGGAAATCACAAAAGATTTTCCCCATTATTTCTTCCTTCTTTTCAGAGTCTATAAATACCCTTATTTCTCCTTTTTCTACTTTTCTCTGCTTCTTTATACCCTTGTTTCAGAAAAATGCAGAACTTACAAATTTCTTCACTGTTCTCCATCTTTATCCTCCTTCAAACTTCTTACAATGGAGAATGTTGATTGTAACACCCCAATTCTACCCGGTTATTATAAATGTAAATCAGAGTTATAAAATTCATACAACTGAACCAAGATGCCACAAATTCAACTTTTGAAAACCATTGCATTCAACATAGATACATAACACTTTAAAACTTCGGATGAACCAACAACAAAATAAATTAATCTATTAATTCAACAACTTGAACAACTACGTAGCGGAATCATAATAACATCCATGTCCAATCATTACATCAACTTCAAAATAACACATACTTAGCAACAATTAAATTAAAGTTCAACAACTGGAATAAAAATAACTAGAAGCAACAAGCGTTCATCCCCCCGAGTGTTACGTATCAGAGCAATGACACTGACTCGAACTACTGAAGGTAATCCACCTTCACTCTGGATTACCTGCATGTTACCAATGTAAGGGTAACATTCAAATAGAAGGGGTGAGATATCTAACAATATAATAAAACGTATGATAAATAATATATTAGATCAGATCATATAATATCACCATTTCACATCTTATAAACAAAAACAATCGCAAGGGAACATCAACAACATACAACATTTACCGCATCCATACACAACTTCCTTATGCAATCATGTAATGCGACTCAATACTATGCAAATGCATGTGGTACCATTGGAGCAAAACTCTCATCTTAAAATAATTTCCAATAATTAGAGGCATCAACAAGGCATAAGCCTTCATCTTAATATTCGTCAATACATGCCATCTTAACGAGCATCAACTCCATCTTGATATGCAATGTATGCGATATAATCGTGAATGTAGTAACAACAACCACAACTAACAACATCTCAACACGAATCATCATTGGCCAGAAGCCTACAACTCAATAGCTGCCAATAATTAGAGGCATCTCATCATAATTCATCAACACAATTCATCAACATAAATCATCAGCATAATTCATCCACGTAAAACCACAGCAACTCAATCATAACCACAACACGACAGCAGGTCAACAACCATTCAACATTGGCCATAGGCCTACAACATAATATCGCCCATAAATATTTGGATAATTCTCGACTATACCGATTAATGACTCATCTAATACTTACCTCTAATTACTAAACCTCTACATATTATTATACTGCAATACTACATCGTTATTATTATTAATCTTACTGTTATGAACCAAGCAATAATCTAAGATCGTCTTATCTTCATCATACTTCATGAAATCATCATAGCGATTAGCGCGGGAAGCTAACTCTATCCTAATTTGGGTACTAGGATTATTCTTATTATACTTTATTTTAATCCTTATGAATGAAGTTCATCATGTTAGCTATCCAACGCTTCAAACGACACCTCAAACGGAGTCCGGAAACTCAAGTTACAGCCTTTGGAAAAATCTGTCAAAAATTGGATTACATGAGTCGATGCGTACTTCTTTGAGTCGACGCGTACTGGGTCTGGAATCCTGCATGAGTTGACGCGTAATCCTCTTAGGTCGACTCATACTGAGTCTGAAACACTGCATGTGTCTACGCATGATCCTTCGTATCGACTCATCCTGAGTCTTAAATCCTGCATGTGTCGACGCATGGCCTTCGAGGTCGACTCATACTGATCTGTGTTAAATTTAGTATGTGATTTCACTGTGTTTTCACCGCAATTTCCCTGCCCTAGGTCCTAAAAACATCATCTAATCATAGGTAATCATCACTTATGATAATCCTATGTTTCTACATCAATTATACATCATTAGGGCATCATTATTCATCTCTAAATCATTGATTTCTCATCAAACAACAATACATATATCAATCACAAACAAAACAATTTGTTTCAAAACTAATCTCATATACTACTCATTAGAAACCCTATTATAGAGTTAGAACGCCACCCTTACCTTGGATTGAAATTTTCTCTACAATTTTCCGATTGAATTCTGTTTTGCCTCTTTTCCTTCTTTTCTGCAACTTCCACGTTCTCTTTCTCTCTTTCAACCCTTATTCCTTTCTCTTCTTACTGTTACTTCTTTTCCTTATTATTTCTAAATAACTAATATCATAACACTATAATTCTCATTATGTCTTAATGGGATTAAACTCCTACACCCCCTTTCTACTACTTCTAATCACTAAAATAAGCCCACATCAAATAACAACATTATTCTAATATTATTCTTCAACGTAATCGAATAAATTAATTCAAATAATCACAACACAACATCTATCATCATAACACAACTCACAAATAATCCAAAAATAATTTAACAATTAATTAAATTATGAGCATTACATTGATAATCAAACTTCTTCTCCAGCAATCGCTCTTCAACTACGCCTTATCGACGACAAAGCTTATATGTCAGAACCCCTATTTGCTGAGGAGAAAGCCAAAATATGGAAATCTTAGGTATTTATCCCTTTTTCTCTTGAAGAAAAATGCTTAGCTTTTTTAGGGCCATTTCCTGCAGATGCACCCTCTGAAATATATGTATATGATAAAGAAGCCTTTTTTCCTACTAGCACTATTACCAAACCCATAATTTCTTCTCCAAACCCTATTTCGCTCAAGTACATTGACAGGAATTTTAGAACTGCTCTGCCTCTGCATTGCCCTAAGTTTCGTGCTTGGATGGCATGTTTAGAAACCGACAAAGGAGCTCAATGGAAAAGATTGGGCATTTACACATTGTTAGAACTATCTCGATGTGGCCAACCTTACTCTAGTGGCATGCTCCTGGCTGCCATACATTTGGGAAGGGTCGACTAACACTTTTCATACTAAGTGTGCTATGATTACTCCTACCTTATTTGAAGTTGCTGCCATTACAGGGTTAAAACCATCTGGCACAGTATTTAACCATAGATATATTGAACCTGTGCCACTAAGGTTCGACGTTGGTGAAGCTGGTAAACCGACATACAACAACTTCATCGACCATCATGCCCAAACTTTTGGCCCTATAACTGACGAAGAGCATGTAGTGTTTTTAACCTTATGGCTGTCTCGCTTTATTTTTTGCTCCAGGTCGATGCAGGTGGCCAAACAATTTTCTTATCTGGCTACCCAATTACATATGGGTAAGAATGTTGCTTTAGGCCAACTAATTTTGGCCTCCCTTTATGCATCCTTGACTGACGCCGCTAATCAAATCAAGTGTTTTGACCTTACTAATCCAAAGAAAAAGAATGTCTTGGTCCATGGTCCTTTTTGACTTTTACAATTATGGTTGAATGCCACTTTTTCTGAGGAGATCAAGCCCTTCAGGAATAGAAAAGTAGCGTGCCTTCCATCTCAAAACCATATCGTTTGGCAACGCCTTCTCCCTTTAACTCCTAACGACAAGGGTTTGCCAAATCCTAAATTCTTTAAACTGCTGTTCAACATCATGTTGACAAGAATCAAATTCACACCCTCTATGGCCCCATTTCATGATAGACAAGATGGTCCAGAGTGGTTCACTAGGGCTTTCCCACCTGCAAGAGAAGAAGATAGGAAAAATTCCCTAATCCTCTGGAAGCGTTACTTAACTCCCCAATTTCTGTCTTCTGTGATTGTCAGTGTGAATCCAGGCTTAGTCGCCTATTAGCCTAACCTGGTGGCTCAACAATTTGGACTCTGTCAACTTGTTCCCAAGTCTTTGTTCAATTCTCACGAGCTGCTGATAGACATCATATCCGACCAACCTTTTGAAATGATCAAAGATGATATTAGAAACATATGGGCACAAAGGCCTAAACTTACTCTCACTCCTTTCTAACCATCTCTCTATCACACCAAAGAATTTGAGACTTGGTGGCAGTCATATTTTGTTACATTCATTGGTGATCCTGATGCAAAGTTGGCTGAACTAACTACAACTTTTCCAATTTGCAGGCGAAATCGACCAAGTATAAGATTACTCATGTTAAACAAATTTAAGCTTTCCAGAATTACTTCCGAGTTGTGTATCATCCTAATAATCTTCGTCGAACCATTTTTGAGGCTGTTGTCGAATTAAATGAGAAGGTAACCGATAGGATCTCGACACTTAAAATTCCTAGTTATGCGAAAGACACATATCTTTACGCTCTTCATTTTGGAAACATTAAATTTGCTCCTTTGCCATCTAGCCCTTTGGCCCACCTATTCCTGACTGGTGGTATTGCTCTTTATCTGATATGAAAAATGCCTATAAGAAAAAAGCTGACAGAATGGCACCGACGAAGTATTATCTACCTAACTATTCAGGGAATCTTCATTTTGATCTCCGATATGTTAGAGTACTTTCGAGCATACAAATCGGTTACGATTTTCGGAAAGCTTACCCCCCTGCTAGTTTTGATTCTATTGCTTATTTAATTGTTTTATACTTGCCTTACAGCTATCCCAATAGATCAGGCGGGTGCCGTTTCTGTCGGCAAGCCGAAAGCTTCAACGAAACAAGTTTAAACTCAACTTTCTGTCAATTATCATTTCTGATTTGGCATATCCAACTTAGCCAACTTCTTGTAGATTATCCCTGATCATACACCCTCTGACGATGAACCCATTTCTTCTTCACTCAAGAAGGCTTCTTCTGTAGGTGTACTTATATGCTTCTTGTTTCCACGTCTTTTATGCCTTGAACTATACTAGTATTTTCCTTGTTTCCTTGTTTATCAGAGTCACAAATGCTTAGCGAATTTAACTGCTCCCTCTGACAAATCCAAATGGTCCAAGAAAGACATACAACATACTTCTGAGAGGACTGAGGTATATTTTGTCGATTCGACTCTTCATTCTTGACTAACCCAACTGTTTCGACTTATATCTTTTTCTGATACTAAGCCATCACCTAATGTTCAGTCCCCTTAACTCTCCCACAAATCCAAAAGCCACAAGAGGAAAAAAAACTCTTCTACTGAAACCAAGGTGGCGAAAAAGAAGAAGAAGACCAAGGTACCTGTGTCCCAGGATGCTGAAGCAAAAGTTGGCCTAAATCTTGTTGATGAAATAGGAGAACCAGATGATGTCGAAGTTCCCCTTGTTACAAGGAGGAGACTTAATATGGTCTTGGCTGAAAATCCTGAAGCCACCTTAGATTTAGGTGCTGACACTATAGTGGTCGACACAACCATTATCACTCTGACTCATTCTCCTAGAATCGATAAAGCTCCAAACCCAATAGGAGATAATGTTGATGCTTCAGCTAAGGATGAGTCTGTCGATCTTGATTCATCGACATAAGTACTAGCTGAATAATTTTTTTTAGTTTATTTTTCCTTTTTGTTTGTTGGATTTGTTTGGCTGATATCTTTTCTTGCTTTCTTTAGGTTAATGTCTTTGGCCAACAACAAAGTGTGCCTAAATATACTCCTTTGTCATAAGCTTCTTCCCCTCATCATCATGGGCCCGACATTGCTGATGGTGAGTTTATTGACCTGACTATTTCGGCTACTCTTAGTGACTCTGACTCAGTCACTAGTCCTGCCAAACATAAGGGTTATAGTTCGACTAGCTCTGACTCTAGCCTTTCAGATTCCCTACAGGGTTCAGAAGCAAATAAGAATGTTACCACCTCCCAAATCCTGCCCCCTCCTAAAGGCATACAAGGCGCACTTCTCACTTCTTCTGGGAAAGAAAAGGTCGACTCACCTACTACAAAACACATGGGAGTCAAGCCTTCTGCTCTAGAAGAAATTGCTAGGTTGCGTTGCTTCGTGAGTTCTCGCACTCTTTCTTCTGACTCTGACCAGTCTCAAGCACATAATGACAAGATGAGTCCTGAAGCAATCAAAGCCAAAAATCTAATGATTAAAATTCGGACTCATGCTTTGAATCCTAATTTTCCTCATCTGCTTCATTCTGATCCAACTCTTGGCCTAGAACTTCCAGACGCTCTTACTCAATTGAAAGGGCTCAACATTTCTGAATCAACCATGTTTATGATAACGACATTTGAGAAATTCTTTATTCCTCTACTCCAAAATGTCGAAAGTATTCGGGCAAATGAGGAAGAGGTAGAGTCAAATAAAGCTTTTGTGAAAGAGAATTTGGATATGATGGTGCAAGCTACTGGAGAAATCACTGATTTATTAGAAATGATTGAAAAGAAAAAACAGGAACTGAGTCCCAAACAGAAAAAAGCTACTGAAATACGTGACCAGATTTCTGCTCTTAACAAGGAATTAGAATCGGTTGCCAGGGAAGAGGAAGAGATCAATAACGTTATTACTCCAGCTCAAGCAAAGGCTGACAAAATGGCCATGGATGTTGCGGCTATAAGTGAAACAATTTATTTTGTCGAAATGGAGCTTGGAACACTTAGGACTTAAGCAGAAGATTTTGAATATCATGCCGCAAGCCTCCATGGTGAACTACGGTCATTCCAAAACAGATTCAGACACTTTTAATCATTGTATCAATAATCTTGTGATTTATTTATGTATTTAAGCCAAATTTTAATGGAACCTTTCTTTATCTGTCTTATATACATCTTCCTCTATTGCACACATTTTATGTATGTTTTGAATTTGCTGGTTTCGAACACAATTTTACCAGCTTATTGATTTAATGAATATTCATTCCGGAAATTCAGACTTCTTGAAGAATGGGCTTACATTTTTTTTAATATTTACCATTTACCCTTAAGATCTGTCGATCTGGGGCTAGTCCTCAAGTTCATAGGCATTATTTGAAAAAACTTTCATCACCTTAAAAGGCCCTTCCCAATTTGGAGACCATTTCCCTAAGACTCTATCATTCTTGTCCATAGATAATATTACTTTCCATACCAAATCGTCGACAATAAATACTTTATCTTTCACTTTTTTATTATATGCTTTGGCAACTCTTTCTTTCTGTCTTATTAATGAATCAAGGGCCAACACCCTCTCTTCATCTAAGTCGACAAGTTCGCCCGCCATCATATTCCAGTAATCTTCAGATGGTATTTCATGTTTTATTTGGATCCTTATTGACTAAACGTGTATCTCCACTGGTAATAGTGCATCATGTATGTTGTACCCCAAAATTTTCCCTCTCACTTATCAATAATTCTCTCATAAAATCTCTTTGACTCAAGACTTCATTAGGGTTTGATCAGCTCAAGACACCTCCTCACGCACTGATGACCAAAATTAGGGTTTGAGTTTGCACAAGGATTTTTGGACTATCAATGCTTCATATGACTTTCAAGGATCATTAGGGACCCCCAAGATTACTCATGTCAAGTTTCAAGCCTTGAATCACATTTTTGATCAGTCAATTGAACAATTGACCTAAAATCAGTTGTATTGGGGAAAAAGTCAACCATGGCCAATTTACAGTCAAACTTCATAATTTTTTATCAACATCAACATCTTAAGATCATGATTTTTGATCCACATCAACATCAACATCTTCAAACTATTAAAGAAAGATAAAGTGGTCAAATGGAATGACGAGTGCCAAGTTACTTTTGACAAAATCAAAGAATACTTACAAGAGCCTCCTGTGTTGATGCCACCAGTCGAGGGAAGACCATTGATTATGTATCTGCCTATTTTAGAAAACTCAATGGGGTGTGTATTGGGGCAGCATGACGAGTCTGGCCGAAAATAGAACGCTATTTACTACATGAGCAAAAAGTTTACCGACTATAAAACCAGATATTCACTGCTCGAGAAAACTTGCTGCGCTCTAGCATGGGCTGCTCGCCGGCTAAGACAGTATATGCTGACTCATACTACCTTGTTGATATCTAAAATGGATCCGATAAAATACATCTTTGAGAAGCCTGCTCTTTCTGGGAGAATAGTGAGATGGAAGATGATTCTGACAGAGTATGACATACAATATACTACCCAGAAAGCAATAAAGGATAGTGTATTAGTCGATCACCTTGCTCACCAAGCTGTAGAAGACTACCAGTCCATGAAATTCGAATTTCCAGATGAAAACATCATGACATTAGACAACTGTGAAGAATTCAGGCCATATGACGGACCTGAACAAGGATCCCAATGGACCCTGTTCTTTGATGGAGTCTCCAATGCACTCGGAAATGGTATTGGTGCTGTACTCATATCTCCAGAAGGGTGGCATACTCCCTTTACTGCCAGACTTTGCTTCAATTGTACAAACAACATAGTGGAATACGAAGCGTGCATCTTCAGTCTGAAAGCTACCATAGACTTGGGGATCAAATCCTTGGATGTATTCGGAGACTCAACTTTGGTTATCAGCCAGATCAAAGGGGAATGGAACACCAAACACCCTAACCTTATCCCTTACAAAGAACATGTTTTGACATTGCTATCACATTTTGAGAGGATTACCTTCGAGAATTTCTCGTGAGAAGAAAATCAGTTAGCAGACGCTCTAGCCACAATGTCATCTATGTTTAAACTTAATTGGGATAACGAGGCTCCTCAGATCACCATTGAACGAATGGAGGAACCAACACACTGTCACGAGATTAATACTGAAGAAGTAGTGGACCAGCCTTGGTTTCACGAAGTCAAAAGGTATCTCGAGGCTCAAGAATATCCAGAAGGAGCTTCAGTCAATGATAATAAGTTCTTAAGGAGATTTTCTGCTAAGTTCTTCCTTAGTAATGGCATCCTGTACAAACACAATCATGCCTCTATGTTACTTCGGTGCGTAGATAAGGTTGAAGCTGAAAGGATCATGGCTGAATTACACGAAGGCACTTTTGGTACCCATTCCAGTGGGCATACGATGGCAAAGAAAATCCTACGGGAAGGCTATTACTGGTCTACCATGGAAGCAGATTGTTATCAACACTCTCGAATGTGCCATAAGTGTCAAATTTATGCTGACAAAGTACATGTACCTCCGGTTCTTCTGAATGTCTTGACAGCTCCTTGGACCTTTGCTATATGGGGGATTGATATGATTGGGGAAATCAAGCCGATAGCCTCCATTGGACACTGCTTCATCCTAGTGGCCATTGACTATTTTACAAAATGGGTGGAGGTAGCTTTCTTCGCTTCCGTTACCAAGAATGTTGTTGCCTGTTTCATCAAGCAAAACCATATTTGCCGATACGGTATCCCATAAAGGATCATCACTGACAATGGTACAAATATCAACAACACTATGATCACCGCATTGTGCAAACAATTCAAGATTCAGCATCACAATTCTTCTCCCTATCGGCCAAAGATGAATGGTGTTGTAGGAGTCGCAAATAAAAACATTAAAAAGATCATACAGAAAATGACAGTCACATACAAAGACTGGCATGAGATGTTACCATTCGCTCTTCATGGATATCGTACCACGGCTCGCACATCAACCTGGGCAACACCCTATTCTTTGGTTTACGGCATGGAGGCCGTCTTGCGTATCGAGGTTCATATCCCCTCTCTAAGGATTGTGAAGGATGCTGGATTGAACGAAGACGATTGGATCCAGACTCGACTTGATCAACTAAATTTGATTGATGAAAAGAGACTTTATGCTGTTTGCCATGGTCAAATGTATCAAAAACGGATGATCAAGGCTTTCAATAAGAAAGTCAGGCGCCAAGTGTATCAAGTTGGAGATTTAGTGATCAAACACATCATCTTTCTAAAAGGTGATCCTAGGGGCAAGTGGACTCCTACCTATGAAGGACCATTTGTAATCAAGAACATTTTCTCTGGTGGGGAAATGATCTTGACCACCATGGATGGTGACGACCTGCTGCATCCTGCAAACACGGATATAGTTAAAAGATATTACACATAAGAGACCCGCTAGGTTGACATACCTAGGAAAAACAAGGGCATCCCGGCGAACCAAAAAGGTTCGGCAAAAATTAGGAATAAAACAAAAAAATCTGTACACCCGACAAGTTGAAAACCCGAAAGGGCGACTTGGGAAAAAAAGGGTTTCCCGGTGGACTGAAAACCCGAAAGGGAGGTCCAGGCAAAAGTTAGGGAATTAAAGCGTAGGACTATGTCCCGTTGGATCACTTTATGAACAAACTTTGGCTTCCACTGACAAACTCAGAGGTTCTGATTAATTCACTCATCTTCGGACGAGGCAACAAATAGACAAGATGCTCAGAGATATGAAGGCTATAGCAGAATGGAAACCCCATGGGATTATTACACATAGCTATCTTTCCTTTGTATCAAATTTTTCTCTTTTACGACAGCATTCTCTTACCAGAATGTTTGTCTCCTTGTACAAAAATACTTACTCAAAGTCAATACAAAGATATCTCTTTGAAAGTGCAAAAACTATATGTTTTTCTTTACGCTTGTGTTTTGTCTACAAAAACTTCCAATGATTCATTGTTGAACATATGCATTTGAATATAATTACTGTTACAAATAAACAAAATGAAAAGAGGCAATTACTGATAGGTTGAAAGGATAGGAAAATATCTCTAGGCTATTCCATAGGTAATCCCCTGCAGTACGTCGTTTAAATCCCCACGGAACAAAATTTCAAATTATTGATCCCCGGTAGAAGTCGTCAAATTTCTCAGGATTCCCCAATAGTATTTTACAAGCAGCACATGGCATTTCCCTTACAACAGGGTTTATTTCTCAAAACGGAAATTCATCAACACTTCGACTTTAAGACATGAAGACTTACATATCCTCAACAACAGTCAGGGATTTATTTTTCCTAATCCAACTACAATGCAACAAATTAGCTCACATACGCATACATTGCATCCTTATATAGTAAACATTGATAAAACAAATGTATCACATCATACATTTCAAGCAACATGACTTTGCATTTTAGCTAACATTTTACCCTTTTCAGGATAAGATAAACAGCTACCATTAACAATATTCAAAACTTGATACAGTTCAGATATGCCCCAGACACGGATTCCATTCTGATACTCATTCAAATTCAACTTTCAGATACAGTTCAGATACGCTCCAAACACGGATGCCATTCTGATACTCATTCAGATTCAACTTTCAGATATAGTTTAGATACGCTCCAGACACGGACGCCATTCTAATACTTAATTAAAGTCAACTTTCAGATACAGTGAAGATACACTCCAGACACGGACGCCATTCTGATACTCATTCAGAGTCATCTTTCAGATACAGTACATATACACTCTAGACACAGACGCTATTCTGATACTCATTCGGATTCAATTTTCCAACACCATTTGGATACGCTCCAGAAACAGACGCCATTCTGATACTTATTCAGAATCAACTCCCAGATACAGTTCAAACACACTCTAATTACAGATGCCATCCTGATACTCATTCAGATTCAGATTTCAGATACAGTAAATATACACTCCATACACGGATGCCATTCTGATACTCATTCAGATTTCAAATTCAGATACAGTTCAGATACGCTCCATATACAAATTCCATCCTGATACTCATTCAGAGTCAATTTTCAGATACAGTTCAGATACGCTCCAAACGCGGATGCCATTCTGATACTCATTCTTCTAGCCTACAAATCACAATTTGACAATCACTTTTGGATGGCATCTTTAAGCCCATCTCCAACAGCTTTCTATCACCTCTCCAAATGGAATCTTTAAAGCCCGTTCCTTCTATCATCGCATCATGAAGTGCAAATTTCTGGGCACTCTAGTGTCCAATTATCTTCCACCTTCGAGTCACGAATGGCAAAACTCGTCAGTCTAACTCTTCAGGTTTAAGAAGATTGAACATGGTCAAATGTTGTACCCCAAAATTTTCCCTCTCACTTATCAAGAATTTTCTCACAAAATCTCTTTGACTCAAGACTGCATTAGGGTTTGATCAGCTCAAGACACCTCCTCATGCACTGATGACCAAAATTAGGGTTTGAGTTTGCACAAGGATTTTTGGATTATAAATGCTTCATATGACTTTCAAGTATCATTAGGGACCCACAAGATTACTCATGTCAAGTTTTAAGCCTTGAATCACAATTTTGATCAGTCAATTGGACAATTGACCTAAAAGCAGCTGTATTGGGGAAAAAGTCAACCATGACCAATTTACAGTCAAAATTAATAATTTTTTATCCACATCAACATCTTAGGCTCATATGTATCATTTTATCAAGTTTGGACCATAATTCCTCAAGAAATTTGATCAAAATATCAAAAGGGCAAATTGGTCAAAATTAGGGTTTTCACTGGGAAGGGGCAATTTCTGATTTTTGACCTAGCAAATGATCAATTGGTTTGAAGCATGATTTCAAAAGTTCAATTGCATAATTTTGACCTAATAACATGGTTCAAAACATTGCAAGTCCATTAGATTGACATATGAATTTTGCAGTCAACTGATCAAAAGTCAACTGTATACTGAAAAGTCAAACTCTGACTTTTTGATCAAAATCAAGTGCCAAGGATCATAATTCATCAAAACATGTCAAAATATGAAACTTTTTCATCAAGAAATCAAGGATTTAAGATTTTGTTTTGAAAAGTTGAAATTTCTTAACTTAGAAAATTTTCCAAGTATAGAAAATTTCTTATTTTTTCTCAACTTTGAGCCAAATTTTTACCATGATGCAAGATGATTTAAAGGAAACTTCCAACATGAAAGTTGTAGATCTCCATGAAATATACAACTTTGCCTCATACAATTTCTCTTAAAAATGCTTGGATCTCAAGATATAATTTTGTGAATACATGCTCATGAACTAAAATAACTTAGTGAAATTTTGCCCTAGTTAGGCAGATTTTTGACCTAACTTCATGCCATTTTTCACATAGTTACAAAGGGAATTTTTAAAATCAATTCAAAGATGAGTTGTAGAGAACATTGTAAGCTTTACAAAATGTCCAAGAATTCCTTGAGATCATTCCTGAGCAGGGAGAATCGAAGAGATGAAGTTGGTGATTTATCACTTTGATTTCAAGCCATTTCATGATGAACAAAAATTCAAATCCAAGCCTAGGCTGCATAATCTTTAATTTTCACGCCTTAAACTTGTTTCTAACTCCATAATTAAATGTTTACACAGCTGATAGAGCTTTAATCCAAGAACTTGAGCCATTATCCAAGTTACAATTCCATTTTTGGCACAAAGTTACCATTTCCATTTTGATAAAGCACTACTTTTGCCTCTGTCAACTTCTTGAGCCTCTCAATTGTTTTCTCTGCACACAAGCAAAGTCAAAAACAAAAGAAACTTGTCTAAGGTCTCTACCAACTCAGATCATGCTTGTACAAACTTAGAGACTTGTCTCCTCACTTTTCTTCAAAAGCAAGTTATAGAGCCAAAAGGCTATAACTCAGAAACCTTGAGTGGAGTTGATCTCTAACCTTTTCCATACATATACACAAGTGTATTGCAACATAACACACAAAGTCTAAGACTAAAAAACACTCCCAAACACTATACAACTTATAATCTTCCATAACTTGACATTTTTGAACCTTACACAACCATCTCCAAAACCACTCGTGCATTTTGAGTTTTAACCACCTAAACACTTAATATACCTCATATTTAAGTGATCCAGACCCCTGTTCTCTCACTGTAACTACTCTTTCACCATCCACCATTTTCAAATATTGAGCTTGCAGGTTGACTTGAGTAGGGAGATTCAGGGACTTTCAAGACAAAGTAAGGATTGGAATACACTCAGGGAGGTCGAGGCAAGCTAAACAGATCCTCAGGCCTTCTCAAAACTTGCTCAAACTCCATTCATGATCCCAGCTGAAAGAGGTAAAAACTCAAACTTCTATCTCTTCATACAAGCATCATTTGGTCCTGATTTGTGAAAGCAAAATGTAGATATCCTTGCCCCAAAGCTAACCATGTTCATAGTTTTCATTTATATTAACTGTGTATAGAGAATTTTGGATTT
The DNA here is from genome assembly GCA_948472305.1 of Vicia faba. Taxonomy (NCBI): domain Eukaryota; kingdom Viridiplantae; phylum Streptophyta; class Magnoliopsida; order Fabales; family Fabaceae; genus Vicia; species Vicia faba. The sequence goes on from OX451737.1 coordinate 756,806,308, forward strand.
GAAATTTCTGTAAAAATTAGGTTTCAAATTAGGGCAAGTAAAATTAACTTTTATATTTGAATTTTAGTTTACACAAAGTATATGGTTGAACTCGTGGGAAGAAACACCATAACTTTCATGTTTGAACTTTCCATTTTTATGGAGAAATGAAGAAGATACAGGTGATCCGGCCATGGCTCAAGGTTGAAGATGAAGTTGCCTTCAGGGGGCATTTTCTAATATATATTTATGATTGTGTTTATATAAATGGATGTACAGCCACCCCACTGGTAAGGCAGCGCGCCTAAATGCTATAGGTCACGAGTTTGAGCCTTAGCGCGCTGCCTTTTGCAATTTTTTCATATTTTTCCATTTTTTTGTTGTTTTGTAGCGCATGGGCTTCAGTTTCATGGGCCTTGTTTTTTTCTTCTAACATCCTACCTCCTGCTTACTTTTAACACCCCTGGCCCATATAATTTTATTTATTTATTTTACTTTCATTTTATTTTATTAAATATATTTTCCTTAATATTAAAAATCATAAAAAATAAAAAAAATAATAGATTTATATTTTAGTTTATTTTATTTTATTTTTCTCACAAAAAATATTTTTATTTAGTTATATATTATCCATTTTTATTAATTAAATTTTTAAATTAAAATTAGAACTAGTTTAAATATTTATTTTTTCTTCACACCCATTAAACATATTATTTTAGTATAAAAAAGACCAAAATATCTCATAATGCCATATATTATTTTCAAGATAAAAAAAATACAAAAAAAATACTTACTTCTTCTTAAAGAAATTTATTTCCTTTTAAACAAATAGAATTAGGGTTTATTCAAAAAATATTTTCTAAAATAATTTCATTTCTTAATTTATTTAAGTTAATCTTGATTTATTTATTAGGTTTAGGTTAAAAATTTGTTCACATAAAAAACCAAACAAAAATCTTCTTTGCATTTACATACCTTTGCATATTTAATTCATCTTGTATATTATTTATTCTAATATTTGTACATATTCAATTTGGTTGTAATACATTAATTAGGTTTATATTATTGCAATCCCCATTCATAAATTGTATACCCCCCTCCCACAAATGTTGTAATAGCGTAGTGACTTTAAATTTCACAATTTATCGCTTTTACATAACATGCTAGTAACTAGGATTTGTATGGCAAGATAAAACCAATCAAATAGAAAATCCTAATCCAAGACAAAATCAAGCATGAAAATGACACACTTACACACAAAACACCCCTAGGGTTATCCCACTTGGTTTCCTTATACAAAAATGGCCATATTACGCATGTAAGGTGTCTTAGCAAAAATAAACAAATACAAGATCATAGTCCCTCGATGACACTATTCAAAGTTGCCTTACCAAATGATCTTAGTCCCTCAAAAAAGATAAGATACCTTGCAACATTGTTAATAATGGCTATGCGATGACCCACGCCCGTCCCGTTTACATCCAAAGATAGGGTTGCTTACCAAATAAATGGTAAGACAACAATGTCAAAGGAGAAGAAAATGATCTTGACCACAAATATCCTTGCTATTCTCAAAAACAAACACACATATTTCTAAACATCTTACAAAATTGAAAACATTTTCAAAAAGATCAACATCTTTGTATACATTCTTACGAACGAGAATCATTACAAAGATTGCCTAAACGATGGCCTCTTTACAAATACTTTCAAAAACCACACAAAGCACAATTTAAAACAAAAGCAAGTGATCTAGCAAGTAACTAAGAGCCCATGGAAAACCATGGATGAAAAGGGTGCTAATACCTTCCCTTTTCATAATCTACCCCCCGAACTCAAGAAACAATCTCAAAGGTCTTTCTTGTGCTTTTTTACCTTTCCTTTTTGGATAAAAGAAAAGTCGGTGGCGACTCTTTCTAACTGCAACATTTACGGTAAAATGAAAAACCTTTAAGTTAGTTCTCCCACCGTATCACAGAACTGGCGACTCTGCTGGGGATTATTCTTAAAGTGGGCTTACCTTAGGAATAGATCACATTTATTTGCTTACATTGTTTGACTTGTATGCTTTACATTATGGTTCTTTGTTTGGGTTCGAATCCTCTACTCGGATTTGGGATACATTATAGGTAAGTAGCAATACGTTGTGGAAACTGTGCGGGCTATACCGATATGGTCTAAGCAATAGCTACGTTAGTGTGACATATTTGTGGGTACCAGTAGCCTTTAAGTTAATCAAAGAGAATACGGGGCCGCTGAGTGATGTCATGAAGCACTAATGAACTTCTAGAACCTTTACTTGACCAACTTGGACTTTAGCATGTAGTGAGATGACCGACTTTGGTGCAGTCCGAAGTTGGTAGATACTCGATACTACACTCATTGAGGTTTGGTTTCTTGGGATATTTCGGTCGCCATTAAAGAGGCTTGAGCTGAAACAATGACCAAGGAAACAAACCAGTGATATTGAGCTCCTTAGAACCCGGTTACTATTACTAAGACAGGTTTAAGCCAACTAAACTTCAAGAGGGTACTTACCTATAAAACTCCATGCAAGCCTAAACCTAAGGACTTGTTTGCTTTGTTTGTATATGCATACTTGTACATAACATCATGGACATCATGAACATCATATACATCCACTAACAATTTCAAGTATTTTGGGATTCATCTTTGTTCTTGTTTTGTAGGATATGGACTCACTTCGCAGGAAAACTATTCAAGTCAACCTTGTGAGAATTCCTCCACAACTAAAGGAGCTAGCTTCAAGGATTCCTGAAAACTCTCCATTCACCGAGAGACATGGTCGTCTACTCAACTTGGTCACCTCCAACACAGATGAGGACATGATGGAAGTGCTTTTTCAGTTCTTTGATCCTTTACATCATTGCTTCACCTTTCCCGACTATCAACTTGTGCCTAATTTGGAAGAATTCTCCCAACTCTTGAGTATTACCATTCTCAATCAACTACCTTTCAACATTACAGAAAGATATCCAAAGCCAGAAGAGATTGCTCAAGCTCTACACTTGCACTCATCTGATATCACAACTCACTGGGAAACAAGGAGTGGTGTCAAAGGCTTCCTAGAGAAATTCCTGTTTGAGAAAGCCCAAAGCTGTTGGAATTCCCTGGACTTGCAAGCCTTTGAGGAAGTTGTGGCTCTCCTCATCTATGGGATGGTTTTGTTTCCAAATCCTGACCAACTCATAGATATCAACGCCGTCAAAATCTGCATATCCTGCAACCCGGTACCTACATTGCTAGGGGATATCCTACACTCTTTTCACACTCGCACAATGAGGAGAAGAGGTGTCCTTATGTGTTGCACTCCTCTCTTGGCAAGATGGTTTATTTATCAGTTTCCCGAATCAGTATTTAAGAATTAGCAAGGTTCAAGGTGGTCACAAAGGTTGATGACGCTCAAGCATTCAGACATTCATTGGTGCTCCCGATCCAAAGAGAATGTTATCATTATTGACCGTTGTGGAGAATTTCCTAATGTCCCTTTACTTGGAATTAGGGGAGGAATTACCTACAACCCTTGCTTAGCCTTAAGACAGTTTGGTTATGCCCGAAGGGATGGCCCGTACGAGATGTTGATTCAAGGTTTGGTATTTGACTACGACAACGACAATCAAGGTCTTCACCAAAGATTTATCCGAGCTTGGAGGATGTTGAACAAGGTGGATAGCAAGACCTTGGGGCACAAGAATTCCATCCCTCTTGAGCCTTACCTCAAATGGGTATGAACTCGTGCTCAAAGTCTTATAATGCCTTACCCCTCCATTCTCCCGATAATCATTGAGCCTGTTAAGGAAGGAGATGTTCCATACACTATCCTACATCCTAACATGCCCACATCTCTTGAAGACCTCCAAAGGGATTGGATACAACTCAAAGGAGAGCGAGATACTTTCGAAGCCCAATTCTATGCAAGCGAGAAGAAGGTTTTGGAACTCACTAGGCTACTTCATGAGGAGCAGACTCTGAATGCCTACATTGCACCAAAGAGGATGCGCACTACTTTTCTATCTTAGAGTTTTGTATTATTTTGCCCAAGGGGCATTGATGTACTCAAACTTTATCTTGTTAATATAACGTGTGTTTTATTTTTTGTATAAAACAAATTTGAATCTTTGAAATCCTTGAAAACATTGCATATGCATATATCATTCATCATAACATAAACCAATATTTTGCAACAAGTCTCCTCATCTCTCTACTGTTTATTTCAGTAAGATGGATCTTGAGCAAACAGTGAAAGATCTCCAAGCTCAGAATACGCAGTTTCAACAGTTTCTCGTAACCCTAGCCAAGGGGAAAGAAGAGTTGAAGACTCTGCTGGCTGAAGAGAGGAAAAAGAAAACAAAGAAGGTAACCAGAGTCTTAAACATGGGGAGAAGATTTCATGGGCAGACAAGAAGGACTTTGGACTTTGCAACAACATCCGATGAAAGAGAGGGGAAAGGCAAGGAAACATTTGTCTCGTCAGAATCAGAAGAGGAGGAAGAAAAGGAAGATTACTTTGAGGAACAGTACCCTCCAGCTGATGACAAGTATAGACATATCGAAGAGAGGTTGAGCGCAATGGAAATCCAAAAGGTGCCAGGCTTGGACTTTGAGGAATTGGGACTAGTGTCGGGGATTGTGATTCCTCCGAAATTCAAAGCACCCGTATTCGCTAAATATAACAGAGTTTCATGCCCTAAGATGCATCTCCGGTCATATGTGAGGAAAATTCAACCCCATACCGCTGATAAAGACTTATGGGTGCACTTCTTCCAAGAAAGTATGTCTGGTACTCAACTTGACTGGTTCAACTAACTAGAAAGGGATAATGTTCACAATTGGGAAGATCTTGCTGCAGCTTTCTACAAACAATATCAGTATAATGCTAATCTTGCACCTACCCGTACTCAACTCCAGAGTATGGCCATGGTTTCCAATGAAGGTTTCAAGGAATATGCACAAAAATGGAGAGATTTGGCTGGAAGAGTTCAACCCCCTTTGTCTGAGAGAGAATTGGTAGACATGTTCTTAGGCACCTTATCTAGTCCCTTCTTCAATCATTTAATCGGAAGTTCATCTGCTGACTTTACTGAACTAATATTCACCGGAGAAAGGATATAAGCCGGTATGAAGAATGGAAAGATTCAGAAAGATACATCTTCTTCTACAGTTGTAAGGAAGCCTTTCACCGGGAATAAAGAGGTGGCTTCCATATATCCGCAAAGAAACTAAGATAGGACCGAACACCGACCAATGGTGGGGGCTGTTATGATCCCAAAGCCTACGTATGATCAACAAAGAAATAATCAACCAAGTGTGGAAAGGCCAGTCAGGAAATTCACCAGAATTAACATGACTTTGTCTCAAGTATTACCGCATCTTCTAAGATCCAATTTGGTAACCTTGAAAGAAGCTCCAAAAAACCCCAATACAACATCCCTTTATTATCATCCCAATGCCCGTTGCGCATATCACTCTGAAAGTCCTGGTCACGATACTAACAACTGTTGGGCTCTAAAGAACAAAATACAAGACCTTATTGAAGCAAAATAAATTGAATTCGACGCACCTGAAAAGCCAAATGTCATTTCTGCCCCTATTCCCATACATGGTCACAATACTAATGCCATTGAAGAAGATTTGTTTGTTACCTCAGTTGATGAACTTATGACCCCACTTTTGACTGTTAAAATGAACTTGTTGAATGCCGGTGCGTTCCCAGGCTGTGACGAAGATTTCCGTTTCTGTCTATTCTCACCGACTAGCTATCCTTTGTTGAAAGTAGATGTTCAGTGCCTAATGGATAACAAAGAGATTTTTTTTGAAAAGACTCCTGTTACACCAGTTCCGTTTGAAGATGTTTCTATCATTACATTTCCGCCAATTCTTCCAGGGTCTCCACCAAAAGACCCGTTAGAATTACATCAGTTCCGAGAGCAGCTCCTTTAATAATCACAATGCCTGGGCCAGTCCCCTATGTGTCAGACAAAACCATACCATGGAATTATGGAGGGGATGTCTATTACCATGGTATCAAACAGGACTGGTCAGCCGCCGAAGATTCAAGCTCCGAGAAAGTCAACTCCGACATCAGTAACATTGCAGGAACTAGCAAAATTACCCAAAGTGGCAGGATCTTTTCTCCAGAAATTGCTCCCCCAAAAGCAGTTTCTGGACCCGTGATCATCCCTTTGACTGCTCCAAAGGTTACTCCTACACCCATAATCATCTCTGCAAGTATTCCAATTGACAATACCGTTACAACCCCTGTAATCATTCTTAGTGACACTCCTGCTGCCGAGTTAACCGAGGCTCGAGGAAAAGGTGTTATGGTTGAGCCTATCCGGACGAAGGCTCAGTCATTGACTATACTTGAGACCTCCAAGAAGGAAATGGAGGAGATCTTAAAAATTATAAAGAGAAGCGACTACGATGTAGTTGAACAAATGGGGCAAACTCCCTCTAAGATCTCCATGCTGGCATTGCTACTATGTTCCGAGGAACATGCAAAAGCCTTGGTGAAGTTCTTAAAAACCGCCCATGTACTTCAAGAGACATCTACTGGTCAATTTCAAGACTACGTGGCCAGCCTAACTGCGGAAAATGGTTTAGCTTTTTTAGATGCTCATCTGACGCCAAGGGGAAGAAAGCATAATGAGGTGTTGCATGTCTCAGTGGAATGTAGGGGCACCACTCTGGCGCATGTTTTGGTGGACACTGGCTCATCTTTGAATGTATTACCCAAAAAATCTCTTGATAGACTTGACTGTGAGGGGTTGACTTTGAAGCCAAGCAACATAGTAGTAAGGGCATTTGACGGTTCGAAGAGGATGGTACATGGGGAGGTGGACATTCCCATAAAGGTTGGAACCCAAAATTTCAATTCAACCTTTTATGTGATGAACATTCACCCTTCATACTCCTTCTTTCTAGGCCGGCCATGGATCCACAATGCTGGCGCTGTTACCTCTACATTGCACCAGATGCTGAAGTATCCGATTCAAGGGATGATTATCACCGTCCATGGAGAGGAAAAATACATGATCAGCCATCTCAATTCCTTTAGATATGTGGAATTAAATGGTGAATTCATTGAAACTCCGTTTTAACACTTTGAAGAGGTCCCTCAAGAGGTGGCAATGACTAAGGTTGTTCCCAAGATTACCAGGCCTCCACTCCGGATGTCGTCACTAAAGGATGCCAAAGTAGTGGTAGAAGAAGAAGGATGCATTATCTGGGGACAACTCCCAGATATCCCATATAAGTCTGACAAGTTTGGCCTAGGTTTCACTTCAAGTGCTCAAAAGGCTGTACGCCGTACCCGTGCTAGAGGGCCACCCTTGAAGATCAGCAACCGTGAAGTCAACACAATGGAAGATGGTGAAGATGGTTGCAACCTGGAGGATTGGATCTTCCCGACTGTCAATGGAGGGCTCAGCAATTGGGAGGCTAGAGACTTCGTCCCGATCAATTTCATCCCTTAGTAATTTGTCTTTACATTTTGTTGGACTTGTAATATTCAAAACAATTCGCACTCTTAAAACCTTGTGTCTTACCCGAGGCACAATGGTCCATTTGTAAGGGTTATTATCTCATTTTTCATATGACATCAATGAATCATGGACGTTTTTGCATACAAACTTTTGTGCTCATTGTTTTTCTTTTACATTTTACTTTCTTTCAAAGATAGCTATACCCTTACACACATCCACACTCACATTGCAGGTATACATCCATTCGGGATCCCATGGGTAACGATAATGTTATGGCCTTTTGTAACTATGAGAATCTAATCTACCAAGCCAAAGACGAAGGTGGGGAAGATTGTGAAGTACCAGGGGAACTTGCCAGATTGCTACAACAAGAAGAGAGAACCATCCAGCCTCACGAGGAACCCGTGGATACGATCAACCTAAGTACCGAAGAAGATAAAAAAGAGGTCAAAGTGGGTGCCAATCTGGAACCCAGTGTCAAGAAGCATATGATTTAGTTGTTGCATGATTATGTCAAAGTATTTGCCTGGTCGTATAAAGACATGCCAGGACTTGATGAAGATATTGTGGTACATCATCTGCCTACAAGAGAGGATTGTGTGCTAGTAAAGCAAAAGGTTCGTCGAATGAGGCCGGATATGTCAGAAAAGATTAAAGGAAAGGTCATGAAGCAATTCAATGCCGGATTCTTGGCTGTCACCTCTTACCCCCAATGGGTTGCCAATGTTGTTCCCGTGCCCAAAAAGGACAGAAAAGTGCAAATGTGTGTGGACTACAAAGACTTGAATAGGGAAAGCCCTAAGGATGACTTTCCACTCCCCCACATCGATATCCTAGTTGACAATACGGCACAACACAAAGTGTTTTCCTTCATGGACGGATTCTCAGGTTACAACCAAATCAAAATGACGCCCGAGGACATGGAGAAAACAACATTTGTCACACAATGGGGCACATTCTGCTACAAGGTAATGCCATTCGGATTGAAGAATGCTGGGGCAACCTATCAACGTGCCATGGTAGCTCTATTTCATGACATGATACATCATGAAATAGAAGTCTACATGGGCGATATGATAGCTAGATCTCAAACAGAAGAAGAGCATCTTGATCACTTACAAAAATTGTTTGAGAGACTGAAGAAGTACAAGCTGAGGTTGAATCCAAACAAGTGCACATTCGGGGTACGGTCGGGTAAGCTCTTAGGCTTTATCGTCAGCAACAAAGGTATTGAGGTCGATCCTGCCAAAGTTAAAGCAATACAAGAGATGCCTGCTCCTTGCACTGAAAAGGAAGTCAGAGGATTCTTGGGGCGTTTAAACTATATTTCCAGATTCATCTCTCACCTGATAGATACTTGTGAACCAATCTTCAAACTATTGAAGAAAGATCAAGTGGTCAAATGGAATGATGAGTGCCAAGTTGATTTTGACAAAATCAAAGAATACATACAAGAGCCTCCTGTGTTGATGCCACCAGTCAAGGGAAGACCGTTGATTATGTATCTGACTGTTTTAGAAAACTCAATGGGGTGTGTATTGGGGCAGCATGACGAGTTTGGCCGAAAAGAGCATGCTATTTACTACCTGAGCAAAAAGCTTACCGACAGTGAAACCAGATATTCACTGCTCGAGAAAACTTGTTGCGCTCTGGGATGGGCTGCTCGCCGGCTAAGACAGTATATACTGACTAATACTACCTTGTTGATATCTAAAATGGATCCGATAAAATACATCTTCGAGAAGCCTGCTCTTTCTGGGAGAATAGCGAGATGATTCTGACGGAGTATGACATACAATATACTACCCAGAAAGCAATAAAGGGCAGTGTATTAGCCGATCACCTTGCTCACCAAGCTGTAGAAGACTACTAGTCCATGAAATTTGAATTTCCAGATGAAAACATCATGACATTAGACAACTGTGAAGAATTCAAGCCATATGACGGACCTAAACAAAGATCCCGATGGACCCTGTTCTTTGATGGAGCCTCCAATGCACTCGGAAATGGTATTGGTGTTGTACTCATATCTCCAGAAGGGTGTCATACTCCCTTTACTTCCAGACTTTGCTTCAATTGTACAAACAACATGGCGGAATACGAAGCGTGCATCTTCGGTCTCAAAGCTGCCATAGACTTGGGGATCAAATCCTTGGATGTATTCAGAGACTCAGCTTTGGTTATCAGCTAGATCAAAGGGGAATGGAACACCAAACACCCTAACCTTATCCCTTACAAAGAACATGTTTTGACATTGCTACCACATTTTGAGAGGATTACCTTTGAGCATTTCCCACGAGAAGAAAATTATTAGCAGACGCTCTAGACACAATGTCATTTATGTTTAAATTTAATTGGGATAACGAGGCTCCCCAGATCATCATTGAACGAAATGGAGGAACCAGAACACTGTCACGAGATTAATACTGAAGTAGTAGTGGACCAGCCTTGTTTTCACGAAGTAAAAAGGTATCTCGAGGCTCAAGAATATCCAGAAGGAGCTTCAGTCAATGATAAGAAGTTCTTAAGGAGATTTTCTGCTAAGTTCTTCCTTAGTAATGGCATCCTGTACAAACGCAATCATGACTCTGTGTTACTTCGGTGCATAGATAAGGTTGAAGCTGAAAGGGTCATGGCTGAATTACATGAAGGCACTTTTGGTACCCATTCCAATGGGAATACGATGACAAAGAAAATCCTACGGGCAGGCTATTACTGGTCTACCATGGAAGCAGATTGTTATCAACACTCTCAAACATGCCATAAGTGTCAAATTTATGCTGACAAAGTACATGTACCTCCGGTTCCTCTGAATGTCTTGACAGCTCCTTGGCCCTTTGTTATGTGGGGGATTGATATGATTGGGGAAATCAAGCCGACAACCTCCAATGGACACCTCTTCATCCTAGTGGCCATTGACTATTTTACAAAATGTGTGGAGGCAGCTTCTTTCGCTTCCGTTACCAAGAATGTTGTTGCACGTTTCATCAAGCAAAACCTTATTTGCTGGTACGGTATCCTGGAAAGGATCATCTCTTACAATGGTACAAATCTCAACAACACTATGATCACCGCATTGTGCGAACAATTAAAGATTCAACATCATAATTCTTCTCCCTATCGGCTAAAGATGAATGGTGATGTAGAAGCCGCAAATAAAAACATTAAAAAGATCATACAGAAAATGACAATCACATACAAAGACTGGCATGAGATGTTACCATTCGCTCTTCACGGATATCATACCACGGCTCACACATTAACATGGGCAACACCCTATGCTTTGGTTTACGACATGGAGGCCGTCTTGTTTATTGAGGTTCAAATCCCCTCTCTAAGGATTGTGAAGGATGCAGGATTGAATGAAGACGATTGGATCCAGACTCGACTTGATCAACTAAATTTGATTGATGAAAAGAGACTTCCTGCTGTTTGCCATGGTCAAATGTATCAAAAACTGATGATCAAGGCTTTCAACAAGAAACTCAGGCGCCAAGTGTATCAAGTTGGAGATTTAGTGATCAAACGCATCATCTTACTACAAGGTGATCCTAGGGGCAAGTGGACTCTTACCTATGAAGGACCATTTGTAATCAAGAACATTTTCTCTGGTGGGGCAATGATCTTGACCACCATGGATGGTGACGACCTGCCGCATCCTGCAAACACGGACATAGTCAAAAGATATTACGCATAAGAGACCCGCTAGGTTGACACACCTAGGCAAAACAAGGGCATCCTGGAGAACCAAAAAGGTTCGGGCAAAAATTAGGGATAAAACAAAAAAATCGGTACACCCGACAAGTTGAAAACCCGGAAGGGCGACTTGGGCAAAAAAGGGTTTCCCGATGGACTGAAAACCCGAAAGGGTGGTCCAGGCAAAAGTTAGGGAATTAAAGCATATGACTATGTCCCGTTGGATCACTTCATGAACAAACTTTGGGTTCCACTGACAAACTCAGAGGTTCTGATTAATTCAATCATCTTCGGACGAGGAAACAAATAGACAAGATGCTCAAAGATACAAAGGCTATAGCAGAATAGAAACCCCATGGGATTATTACACATGGCTATCTTTCCTTTGTATCAAATTTTTCTCTTTTACGACAACATTCTCTTACCATAATATTTGTATCCTTGTAAAAAAATACTTACTCAAAGTCAATACAAAGATATCTCTTTGAAAGTGCAAAAACTATCTGTTTTTATTTACGCTTGTGTTTTGTCTACAAAAATGTCCAATGATTCATTATTAAACATATGCATTTGAATATAATTACTGTTACAAATAAACAAAATGAAAAGAGGCAATTACTGATAGGTTGAAAGGATAGGAAAATATATCTAGGCTATTCCATAGGTAATCCCCTATAGTACGTCATTTAAATCCCCAGTGGAACAAAATTTCAAATTATTGATCCCCGATAGAAGTCGTCAAATTTTTTAGGATTCCCCAATAGGATTTTACAAGCAGCACATGGAATTTCCCTTACAACAGGGTTTATTTCTCAAAACGGAAATTCATCAACGCTTCGACTTCAAGACATGAAGACTTACATATCCTCAATAGAAGTCAGGGATTTATTTTCCCAAATCCAACTACAATGCAACAAATTTGCTCACATACGCATAAATTACATCCTTATATCATACACATTGATAAAATAAAGGTATCACATCATAAATTTCATGCAACATGACTATGCATTTTAGATAACATTTTACCCTTTTCTAGATAAGATTAACAGCTACCATTAATAATATTCAAAACTTGATATAGTTCAGATATGCCCCAGACACAGATGCTATTCTGATACTCATTCTGATTCAACTTTCAGATACAGTCCAGATACGCTCCAAACACGGATGCCATTCTGATACTCATTCAGATTCAACTTTCAGATACAGTTCAGATACGCTCCAGACACTGACGCCACTCTGATACTCATTCAAAGTAAACTTTCAGATACAGTGCAGATACGCTCCAGACACAGACGCCATTATCATACTCATTCAGAGTCAACTTTCAGATACAATATAGATACACTCCAGACACGGACGCCATTCTGATACTCATTCAAAATTAACTCCCAGATACAGTTGAGACACGCTCCAAATACGGATGCCATCCTGATACTCATTCAGATTCAGATTTCAGATACAATACAGACACGCTCCATACACGGATGCCATTCTGATAATCATTCAGATTTCAAATTCAGATACAGTTCAGATAGGCTCCTGATATGGATGCCATCCTGATACTCATTCAGAGTCAATTTTTAGATATAGTTCAGATACGCTCCAAACGCGGATGCCATTCTGATACTCATTCTTCTAGCCTATAAATCAAAATTTGACAATCACTTTTGGATGGCATCTTTAAGCCCGTCTCCAACAGCTTTCTATCACCTCTCCAAATGGCATCTTTAAAGCCCATTCCTTCTATCATCGCATCATCGAGTGCAAATTTCTAGGCACTCTAGTGTCCAATCATCTTCCACCTTCGAGTCACGAATGGCAAAACTCGCCAGATTAACTCTTCAGGTTTAAGAAGATTGAACAGGGGCAGCTGTTGTACCCCGAAATTTTCCCTCTCACTTATCAAGAATTCTCTCACAAAATCTCTTTGACTCAAGACTGCATTAGGGTTTGATCAGCTCAAGACACCTCCTCATACACTGATGACCAAAATTAGGGTTTGAGTTTGCAAAAGGATTTTTTAACTATCAATGCTTCATATGAATTTCAAGGATCATTAGGGACCCCCAAGATTACTCATGTCAAGTTTCAAGCCTTGAATCACATTTTTGATCAGTCAATTGGACAGTTGACCTAAAATCAGCTATATTGGGGAAAAGTCAACCATGGCCAATTTATAGTCAAACTTCATAATTTTTATCCACATCAACATATTAGGCTCATATGTATAATTTGATCAAGTTTGGACCATAATTCCTCAAGAAATTTGATCAAAACATCAAAAGGGCAAATTGGTCAAAATTAGGGTTTTGACTGGGAAGGGGAAATTTCTGATTTTTGACCTAGCAAATGATCAATTGGTTTGAAGCATGATTTCAAGAGTTCAATTGCATAATTTTGACCTGATAACATGGTTCAAAACATTGCAAGTCCATTGGATTGACAGATGAACTTTGCAGTCAACTGACCAAAAGTCAACTGTATACTGAAAAGTCAAACTCTAACTTTTTGGTCAAAATCAAGTGTCAAAGATCATAATTCATCAAAACATGTCAAAATATGAAACCTTTTCATCAAGAAATCAAGGATTTAAGATTTTGTTTTGAAAAGTTGAAATTTCTTAAGTTAGAAATTTTCTAAGTATAGAAAATTTCTTATTTTTTCTCAACTTTGAGCCAAATTTTCACCATGATGCAAGATGATTCAAAGGAAACTTCCAACATGAAAGTTGTAGATCTCCATGAAATCTACAACTTTTCTTCACACAATTTCTCCTAAAAATGCTTGGATCTTAAGATATAATTTTGTGAATACATGCTCATGAACTAAAATAACTTAGTGAAATTTTGCCCTAGTTAGGCAGATTTTTGACCTAACTTCATGCCATTTTTCACATAGTTACAAAGGGAATTTTCCAAAGCAATTCAAAGAGGAGTTGTAGAGCACATTGCAAGCTTTACAAAATATCCAAGAATTCCTTGAGATCATTCCTGAGCAGGGAGAATCGAAGAGATGAAGTTGGTGATTTATCACTTTGATTTCAAGCCATTTCATGATGAACAAAAATTCAAATCCAAGCCTAGGCTGCATAATCTTTGCTTTGCATGCCTCAAACTTTTTTCTCAATCCATAATTAAATTTTTACACAGCTGATAGAGCTTTAATCCAAGCACTTGAGCCTTTATCCAAGTTACAATTCCATTTTTGGCACAAAGTTTCCATTTCCATTTTGATAAAGCACTACTTTTGCCTTTGTCAACTTCTTGAGCCTCTCAATTGTTTTCTCTGCACACAAGAAAAGTCAAAAACAAAAGAAACTTATCTAAGGTCTCTACCAACTCAGATCATGCTTGTACAAACTTAGAGACTTGTCTCCTTACTTTTCTTCAAAAGCAAGTTATAGAGCCAAAAGGCTATAACTCAGAAACCTTGAGTGGAGTTGATCTCTAACCTTTTCCATACATATACACAAGTGTATTGCAATATAACACACAAAGGATAAGACTCAAAAACACTCCCAAACACTCTGCAACTCAGAATCTTCCATAACTTGACATTTTTGAACCTTACACAACCATCTTCAAAACCACTCGTGTGTTTTGAGTTTTAACCACCTAAACACTTAATATACCTCATATCTAAGTGATCCAGACCCCTGTTCTATCACTGTAACTCCTCCTCCACCATCAACCATTTTCAAATATTGAGCTTGCAGGTTGACTTGAGTAGGGAGATTCAGGGACTTTCAAGATAAAGTAAGGATTGGAATACACTCAGGGAGGTCCAGGCAAGCTAAACAGATCCTCAGGACTTCTCAAAACTTGCTCAAACTCCATTCATGATCCCAGCTGAAAGAGGTAAAAACTCAAACTTATATCTCTTCATACAAGCATTATTTGGTCCTGATTTGTGAAAGCAAAATGTAGATATCCTTGTCCCCAAGCTGACCATGTTCATAGTTTTCATTTATATTAACTGTGTATAGAGAATTTTGGATTTAAAATTTTTGTAAAAATTAGGTTTCAAATTAGGGAAAGTAAAATTAGCTTTGATCTTTGACTTTTAGTTTACATAAATTATATGGTTGAACTCGTGGTAAGAAACACCATAACTTTCATGTTTGAACTTTCCATTTTTATGGAGAAATGAAGAAGATACAGGTGATCCGGCCATGG
This sequence comes from Vicia faba, assembly GCA_948472305.1. NCBI lineage: Eukaryota > Viridiplantae > Streptophyta > Magnoliopsida > Fabales > Fabaceae > Vicia > Vicia faba. The sequence goes on from OX451737.1 coordinate 756,821,669, forward strand.
CTCAAGGTTGAAGATGAAGTTGCCTTCAAGGGGCATTTTGTAATATATATTTATGATTGTGTTTATATAAACGGATGTATAGCCACCCCAGTAGTAAGGCAGCGCGCGTAAATGCTATAGGTCACGGGTTCGAGCGTTAGCGCGATGCCTTTTGCAATTTTTTCATAATTTTCCATTTTTTTTGTTGTTTTGCAGCGCATGGGCTTCAGTTTCATGGGCCTTGTGTTTTTTTTCTAACATCCTACCTCTTGCTTAATTTTAACACCCCTGGCCCATATAATTTTATTTATTTATTTTACTTTCATTTTAATTTATTAAATATATTTTCCTTAATATTAAAAATCATAAAAAATATAAAAATAATAGATTTATATTTTAGCTTATTTTATTTTATTTTTCTCACAATAAATATTTTTATTTAGTTATATATTATCCATTTTTATTAATTAAATTTGTAAATTAAAATTAGAACTAGTTTAGATATTATTTTTCACACCCATTAAACATATTATTTTAGTATAAAAAAGACCAAAATATCTCATAATGCCATATATTATTTTCAAGATAAAAAAAATACAAAAAAAATACTCACTTCTTCTTAAAGAAATTTATTTCCTTTTAATCAAATAGAATTAGGGTTTATTCAAAAAATCTTTTCTAACATAATTTCTTTTCTTAATTGATTTCAGTTAATCTTGATTTATTTATTAGGTTTAGGTTAAAACTTTTTTCACATAAAAAACCAAACAAAAATCTTCTTTGCATTTACATACCTTTGCATATTTAATTCATCTTGTATATTATTTATTCCAATATTTGTACATATTCAATTTGGTTGTAATAGATTAATTAGGTTTATATTATTGCAATCCCCATTCATAAATTGTATACCCCCTCCCACAAATATTGTAATAGCGTAGTAACTTTAAATTTCGCAATTTATCGCTTTTACATAACATGCTAGTAACTAGGGTTTGTATGGCAAGATAAAACCAATCAAATAGAAAACCCTAATCCAAGACAAAATCAAGCATGAAAATGACACACTTACACATAAAACACCCCTAGGGTTATCCCACTTGGTTGCCTTATACAAAAATGGTCATATTACGCATGTAAGGTGTATTAGCAAAAACAAACAAATACAAGATCATAGTCCCTCGATGACGCTATTCAAAGTTGCCTTACCAAATGATCTTAGTCCCTAAAAAAAGCTAAGATACCTTGCAACATTGCTAATCATGGCTATGTAATGACCCACACCCGTCCTGTTTACATCCAAAGATAGGGTTGCTTACCAAATCAATGGTAAGACAACAATGTCAAAGGAGAAGAAAATGAACAAGAAAGACATTTGAGTAGGTAGATTACTTTTAGTTACTTGCTCCATTTCAAAACAAATATCATTGCTATTTTCAAAAAAAAAACACACACATTTCCAAACATCTTACAAAATTGAAAACATTTTCAAAAATATCAACATCTTTGTATACATTCTTACAAACGAGAATCATTACAAATATTTCCTAAACGATGGCCTCTTTACAAATACTTTCAAAAACCACACAAAGCACAGTTTCAAACATAAGCAAGTGATCTAGAAAGTAACTAAGAGCCCATGGAAAACCATGGATGAAAATGGTGCTAATACCTTCCCTTTTCATAATCTACCCCCCCGGACTTAAGAAACAATCTCAAAGGTCTTTCCTGTGCTTTTTTACCTTTCCTTTTTGGATAAAAGAAAAGTCGATGGCGACTCTTGCTAACCGCAACATTTGCGATAAAATGCAAAACCTTCAAGTCAGTTCTCCCACCGTATCACAATGTCCATATGCAAGTCGAAATGGAGTAGTTCCCGTTGCTTCCTTAGGGGAAGTTCTACATGCCCATAAGGCTTGATTTAGTGTTTTATGCCAATTCCTTGGCTTCTTCCCTACATGCTTCTTAATTAGGCTAATTATTATTTTATTGGCAACTTCGACTTGGCCATATGCCTGAGCATAGTAAGGAGTAGAATTTAACAATATAATTCCAACTTCTTGCATAAATTCTTGCATTTTTCGTCCAGTAAACACTGATCATTGGTCGGTTGTAATTTTTTCTGGAATCCCAAACTGAAATATGATGTGATTTTGTATAAAATCAATAATAGCTTCTTGATCGACATTTGTTAAGGCTACTGCCTCGACCCATTTTGTAAAATAATCAATACCAACTAAAATATACCTTTGTTGTTTCAGTGATGCTGGTTTCATTTCTCCAATCACATCTAAGGCCCATCCTCTGAATGGCTAGGTTTTTATAATTGCATGTAATTCATTAGCAGGAACATGTTATATGCCCCCATGCACTTGGCATTCTTGATTACCCTTAGCAAATTCGATGCAATCTTTTAGCATTGAAGGCTAATAGACACCTGAATGCACCAAAATCCATTTCATTTTGTGTCCTTCTTGATGTGCACCACATGCTCCACTATTCACATTTGACACTGCTACATATGCCTCACTTTCTCCAAGGCATTTAAGCAATATTCCTTCAGCAGTTTTCTTAAATAATTCGTTCTCTATCAAAACATAACTGAGGACGCGGTAGTTGATCTTACGATCCGTCGACCCCGTAGGGATGCACAGATAGTCGGCCAATGGTTCTCGCCAATCATTCTCTTGCCCAGTGTCAACATTTAAAATTTGAAAATTTTCGACATCTACAGCCCCTAACCTTATTATTGACAAATCTGAAGAAGATAACCAAGTTTCTTGAACTTTCTCTCTTACCTGAATAAGTTCTTCATTTTGGTCTTTCTTGTATCCTGAAGCTTCTTGTGCTAGGTCACTAGCCTCTTCATTCTCTCATCGAGGTATGTGTCGAATACTCACTTGTTCAAATTTCTTTAGCAATCTAATAGTAATCACAAAATACATGATTAAATTTTCTTTAACACATCTGTATTCCTTTGATACTTGTTTGATTACTAACTCAGAGTCTCCCATAATTTCGACGTTCCTTTCCCCCAATTCTAGCAGTAGTTCAAGTCCTGTTATTAAAGACTCGTATTCTGCTTCATTATTCGTACATATGCCGTTGATTCTATACTTGAACTCAGCTGGAATTCCACTAGGGGAAATTATAATTCCTCCTATTCCAACTCCATTTTTATGGCTAGAACCATCAAAGTATAATTTCCATGGCGGTAGATCTACATAATTTTGAGGAATACCAACCATTGAATGGTCGACCAAGAAATCCGTCACCACTTGTCCCTTCATTTCTTTTAAGGACACATAAGTCATAGAATACTTTGTTAATGCTAAGGCCCATTTACCGATTCGACTATGTAAAATAGGTTTGGACAACATGTGCTTATTAATATCGAAATGAGAAGATACATACACATCAACATGCTTTATATATTGCTTTAATTTAATACAAGCAAAGGCATAGTTTTTCTATATTGCTATACCTAGTTTTATGACCATTAAGAATTCGACTAAGATAATATACAGGTCTCTCAACACCTTTTTCGCCCTGTTGGGCTAACATACTCCCTATAGTCGAATCTGAGGCTGCAATATATAACCCATAGGCCTATGTCTAACAGGAGGTGCCAATATTGGAGGCTTCACCAAGTAGTCTTTGATTTTGTCAAAATCCTCTTGATGCTCCTCTTGCCAAACGAAGTCCTCATTCTTCAGTCGAAGTAGTGGTGAAAATATTTTGGTTTTTTCACTTAAGTTGGATATGAACCTCCTTAGGAAATTTATCTTGCCCAATAAATACTGAAGCTCCTTTTTGGTCGATGGAGGTTTGACGTCCATGATGGCTTTGGTCTTGCCTTGATTCACTTTTATGCCTTTTTTATGCACCACAAAGCCAAGAAAATGACTTGCATGCACACAAAAAGCACATTTTAATGGATTCATTTTTAATCCATATTTCCTCATTCTTTCAAAAGACTCTCGAAGGTGTGGCAGATGAGTCGATTTACGGTTCGACTTTATTACAATATCATCAATATAAACTTGCATGAAATCTTCGATAAAATCATGGAACATAGAATTCATTACCCTTTGATATGTCGCTCCAGAATTTTTCAAACTGAATGGCATGACAACCCATTCATAGGTTCCCAATGCCCCTGGGCACCGAAACACCATCTTCGGCACATCTTTATCTACAATAAAAATTTGGTTACAACCAGAATAACCACCAAGCATACTTAAATATTCAAAACCAGCAGCAGAGTCGACCAACATTTCTGCCACAAGCATAGCATATTCATCTTTAGGAGTGGCGGCGTTTAAATCTCTAAAATCAATGCACACTCTTAATTTTCCATTTTTCTTAATTACTGGCACTATGTTTTCCAACCAGTTGACATACCTTGCAGTTCTTATGAATATACTTTTGAGGAGTCTTTCTATCTCCTCTTTGATTTTTGACATTGTGATACGGTGGGAGAACTGACTTGAGGTTTTGCGTTTTGTATTCGCAAATGTTTCGGTTGAGCAAGAGTCACCACCGACTTTTTATTTTATCCTAAGGAAAGGTTAAAAAGCACAGCAAAAACCTTTGAGATGTTTTCTTGGGTTCGGGGAGTAGATTATAGAAAGGGAAGGTATTAGCACCCTTTCTATCCATGGTTATCCATGGGCTCTTAATTACTTGCTTAGATCAACTTGCCTTGATTTTCAATTGTTTGAAATGGTGCTTTGTGTGTGGGTTTTGAAAATGTTTTGAAAAGAGGCCAATGTGGTGGCAACCTTTGTAATGATCCATGTTGGGATGTATACAAAGGTGTATGTCTTTTGAAAAGTTTTCGATGTTTTTGAAAGTTGTTTTGAAAATGTGTTTGTGAGGTGTGGTTTTGAAAAATAGGCAAGTGTTTTTGTTTTGCAAGTTGGCAAGTAACCAAGAGCTATCTACCCTAAATTTCTCAAAGATCTTTGCTATGTTTTAACCCTTTTAACAATTTTGTTCCACCATTATATTTGGTGGACAATCTTGTGTTAGGATGTGAAAGGGACGGGCGTGGGTCATCGTTTAGACCATAATTGCAATGGTGCCAAGTATCTTTGGGCAATTTCTTTTAAGGGACTTGATCATTTTTAGGCAACTTTTGAAAGCGTCATCGAGGGACTATGATCATTTGGTTGTTTTGTTTTTGCCCAAAGATACCTAACATGCAATATGGCCCTTTATTGAAGGCAACAAGTGGAATACCCTAGGGGTGCAAGTGTGATTAGTGTTGTCCATTTTCATGCTTGTTTATCTTGAATTTAGGTCAGACTATTTTTTGGTTAAGTAATTTGCATACAAACCCTAATTCTAACATGACATAATTAGAAAGCTTTTAAATGCGAAAAATAAAAGGTCCTAAGTTATTACAACACAATATATGGGATGGGGGGGTACAAATGTTCAAATGGGGATATTTTAGCAAGAAATTAAATCCTAAACTATTACATCAAATTGAAAATTTACAAGGTATTTAATTGCACAAGTATTAAAAATAAAAATAAATATGCAAAAAATGCAAAAAATGGTTTTCATATGTATGTAAAAAAGTATTTATCATGTGTCAAATAAACAAAAATAAAATTAATTAATTTTTGGTATTTTTATGCATTTAGGGCAAAACCCTAATTTTACTAAATAAAATGTATTAATCATTTAATATATGTAATATTTATTAATTATGTACAAAAAAAAAAAGAAAGTATATATAAAAAAAGTAATTTTTAAGTTAAATATTAGTAAAAATAAAATGTATTATTTTATTGTGTTTTTAACCTAAATGTATTAATAAATACATAAATATTTATAATATTCACTAAATACTAAATATATGTATAAAAATAATAATATTTAATACTTACAAAAAAAAATGTATTTTTTATAAAAGTTTTTCAAAGGTAAAATAAAACAAAAGTCAGAAAATAAAAAGTATTTGTATTATTTTAGTATTTTAAATAAAAGAGTATTTATGTGTTATTTATATGTACAAATATCAATTTAAACAAATAAATGCTTAATAAATACAAAAATGGTTTGAAAAATATTTTTTTATATTTTTAATATTATGAGAAAAAATAAATAAGTCAGAAATAACAAAAAAAAGTCAAAAAATGTTTCAAATAAGCACAATGGGCCAAGGGGGTTCAAAAGTAAAAATATGGTGCAAATAAGAAGTCAACTCAGGCCCAGCCCAAGAAGACTTTGTCTTCAACCTCTGAACTTGTTTGAACAACAACAAACACGCGTTTTCCTATCTCCTGATTCCTGTACTTTCAAGCAAAACTCATAACACAAGAAATGTAGAGCATCAAGAGACGAATCCAGACATATAAAAAACTTGGCTTAACTCTCAGAAATGAGAGAGAATTTCTTCTCCCCCAATTTCTGACCTAGCTTTTTTCAGATATTCAACTTCAAAATTCTCTTAGCACACATAACTTAAATGCAAAGTAATGATATGGGTGGATTCAGGGCTATGATTAGAACATGTTTTCTTCACAATCTTAAACCTAACTACGCCTGGATAGGGAGATAGAAGCTCAAAAACTTACCTGTTCAGCTTGAATCGTGTCTGACAATGGAGGTCTTTTCAAGGCAATGTGATGACTTGTATAGCTTGCTTGAAGCTCAGGGATGCTTCTCCAACCTTTAGTTTGCTTTTAAACCAAATGAATCAAGCTATAGCACTCCACCTGCAAAATAGAAAAAATGAAAATGGTGATGTTGGTTAGGGGTGTTACAGGTCGTGTTTAGGGCTTGGAACAGTTTCAAGGGATGGTGTGGGATGTGTTTAAAGTGGTTTTGGCCAAGGCGCACGATGGAAATGAGCTAGCCAAGTCCAAGTGCAGAATGCCCTGTTTTTGTGCAGTTTAATGGTGATTCTGTGTTTGAGAAGGTATTGGAAGTGGTTGGCTCGTGTTTTAGGTTAGGCTTGATGTTTGGAAAATGTTCACAATGTTTGCTTAAGCTCTTGTTGACAGGAATGAGAGTTGTTCTTTAGTTTGCAAGTTTTCTTCTCTCTTAAGCAACAAAATGTCAAGTTGTGTTTTAGACTTCTACAGGCCCCTCTATTGTGCTGCAACCTTTCCCCTTGATCAGTGTGTTTTGCTTCTGAACTTGTGCCCAAAGATATGGCCTTGTACTTCTTGATTTGCAACTTTGACATAAAGTTCAACTTTTCTAAAATGGATATAATGCTTTTTCTACTTATCGCTTAATTTTGTATACAATGTTTGAACACATAAAATAAGGTCTTGGCACAATGGGTTAGCATTAAATTTATGAGTGTAAATGAGATAAAGGACCTGTAATCAAGTTGGGCAAGCTGATTTCAAAATTGCCTAAGTGTATGAACATGTAAATTGGCCATAAACAAAATGAGTTTTTCCCATATTGCCAAATTCGATTCTCTCTAACCATAAGGTTGTTTGATGAGTTCTTGGACATTTTGGAAAGCTTGGAATGTGTACTGCAATCCATCTTTGTAATATAAATTGAAATTCCAAGTGGAAGTATGTGAAAAGTGGTCTTGAAGTTAGGCAAAAATCCTGCCTAGAATGGGTCAAAATTTCTCTAAGTTAAGAATGGTTTGGTACCATTGTTCCAAAAATTGTAACTTGAGATACAAGCTTCTTTTGAGGAAACTTTGTGAATCAAAGTTGTAGATTTTGCAATGGACTACAACTTTCATGTTTTGACTTTTGTTTGAATCCACATGAATCTTGATGAGAAAGTGGGACAAAGTTAGGAAAAAATTAGGGTTTTTCATAACTTAGAAAAATTCTAAGTTATGAAAATTCTTCATTTCAAACCCTAATTTGTGATTTTGGATTTCTTGATGAATAAGTTTCATGATTTGGAATGTTTTGATGAAAAATGAATCTTGACACTTGATTTTGACCAAAAAGTCAAAGTTTGACTTTTCAGTATACAGTCAAAAATGGATCAATTGACTGGAAAATTCAACTGTCAATCTTGTGCATTTGGGATCTTTTGAACTTGTTGAGTATGTCAAGACAATTCCATTGGGTCCTTGAGTCTATATGTGAGCTTGGTTTGCCATTGGCTAGGTCAAACAGTCAAAAATTGCCTTTGTGCAGTCAAAACCCTAAAAATGACCATTTTGCCCTTTTGGTGATCTGATCAAATTTCTTGTGGAATTGTGATCCAAACTTGATTAAATGGTCCATATTAGTTCATTATGTTGATGTGGGTCAAAAATTATGAGGTTTGACTGTCAATTGGCCACAGTTGACTTTTTCCCCAATACAACTGATTTCTAGGTCAACTGTCCAATTGACTGGGCAAAGATTGGGATCAAGGCTTGAAACTTGGTATGGATAAACTTGGGAGTCCAATATGAAGCATGAAAGTCACTTTGGGCATTTTAGGTCAAAATATCTTTGTGCAAACACAAACCCTAATTTGGGTCAACAGTGCTAGGAGAAGTCTTGCAGAGGAAACCCTAACTGGATCTTGAGCTCCAAGGGCCTTGTGATGAGAAAATGTTGAGAAAATGGGAGGGCAAATTTTGGGGTACAACAGACATTATTGCTGGAGAAAAGCGTCTGGGAGTTTGCTTCACTAGTTTCTTTCCAGCTTTTATTGATAACTTTAGTTCGACCAAATCCCTGCTTAAACCTGGCATTTCATTATAGTCCCAAGCAAAAAAATCTTTAAATTATTTTAATAAAGATATTACCTTGGACTTTAACTTTTGGTCGATGTTGGCGCTGATATAAGTTGGTCTTTTATCTCCCTTTTCTCCAAGATCTATTTTTTCTAAAGGGTCTTGTGGCTGTATTATTTTTGGTGCCACCAGATCCTCTTCGAAGCCTAAGGGTTCTTCATCATATATGAAGTCCAGACGCTGCTTATCAACGTTTTCTTTGACCACTTCTTTTTTATTAGGTGGTTTTGGCTTAATAGTCAAAGTAACTCCTTCATTCTGAATTTGTGTCTTATTGGCTTTTATAGACATATTTTCTTCAGCCTCTAGTGCCGAATTTATTTTGCTTTCAGCAATATACACCAAAATCCTTTTCAAAGCATCTAGCTCAGACATCATCACTGGTGTCTCCCTAGCCTGTCGGCCGGTTATTATAGTATGGATCCTCAAGACGTTCCACATCCCATATAAAACCATGGGTCTCATGTAACTTTAATGAAACAAAGGCCTCATCAAGGTCGGCATACACATCTTCAGCAAGTTGACATGGGGAAATGTTAGCTAATTTCCTGTCAAATTGCTTCTTGCTGACATTGTTCACGTCTGCCCTAAAATATCCTTGATCAGCCTTAATGTTCTCGACGATACCATCTTCCCTCTAAGTCACCAAACACTAGTGCATAGAAGATGGTATAACCCCTACACCGTGCAACCATTCCCTCCCCACTAAGAGGTTGTAACTTGTCTTACCTTGAATCACCAAGAATATAGTCGGCCTAGTAACATAGCCGACAGTAATATCAACTTGGATCACACCCATAGTGTTCCTAGTCCTTCCTTCATAGTCTGATAAGACCGCGTTATGAGATATAACATCGGTGTCATATTTACCAATTTTATGCAATAGGTAGCGTGGCATAATGTTTACCGTATCACCACAGTCTACCAACACCTTATTGATAGCCACACCTTCAAGCTTATCCCTTATTAAAATAGGCTTCAAATGGCTCCTCATGGCCATATCTGGTTTTTCGAAGAACGCATCTTGGTTCTCAATCAAACCATTATTCATCACAAAGTAACATGTTGGCTTGTGTAAAGCCATCTCCCCAGCATCAACGTCTGCTGAATCTTCCACTTCAGTTAAGCAATCATATTTTGCTGGGAGAATTAATACCAAATTAACTAAAATATTCAAACTTTATTCAGACTCGAACTCAAAATCATCAGTAGCTTCTTCAGAACACTTAGCAGCTGGTCGACTCACGAATTCTTTGATTCGTTCTTTTGAAGAGGAATCAACTTTCACTTTATACTGCTTATGTTTGCCAGCTTTGTTTGCAGAAATATGGCTAGCAGATGCTTTCCTCTCTGCCTGCTTTCGACGCTGGAAGGGTCTCCATTGATTTCTAGTCATGGGATTCTTCCCCATGTAATTTTTAGAAACATGACTTTTCCTCTCAGATTTAAGCTCACGTCGGTAGTTGATAACCGACTTTCCTCTGTTTGGATCTCTAGTAATAGCACCATCAATTGGTGCTCCCATTCTCCCTTGAGGATTAATCCAAGTACCATTAGGAGCTTTTACTAAAGGAATATAACTCCTTGGTTTGGCATGGGAGTCTCCCACAGTTCTTCTCGGGTCCCTTGGTGTAGGGAACCTCTGATTGTACAGTTTGCCCTTGTTCTTTTCTAACTACAACTTCTGGAAATTTCCAGCATCTATTTTGTCAGTCAAGGCCCCACACATGGGACACAAGCAAGCTTGTGAAACTTTGTTCTTACAACGATAAAGGAAGTCTAGCAAGTCCTCCTCGGGCCTTGGGTACACATCAGTTAAGTTAACATCAGGACTTTCTCCAGTACCCTCTTCGACCATATCATCATCAGGGAATTCAGTAATTTCTACCATGTTGATGCCAACAGGGTCAAGAAACAAATCCTCATCTTTCCTAAGAGGATCAATATCAATCTTCATCTTTCGTGCAGCAAATTTCAATCTACCTTCCTGCAGCGATTTTTGTACGAGATCCCTGAAAAGATAACATTGAGAGGTTGTGTGACCAAGACAATTATGAAATTTACAAAAACCTCTTTTCTGTCGTTGTTCTAATGGTGGTAACTTAGCACCTAGGGATACTAAAATTTGACCATTTTTAACTAACAAATCAAAAATTTCTTCACATTTAGTGACATCAAACGTATAAATTTTCGCTGAAAATTTTGGATTGTTTTCGACCATATTTTTTCCTTTAGCAGGAAATAGTGATTTACATTCATATGCTGGCCCTAGCTTCATTTCAGCCACGTCGACATCTGCCTCTGTTGGTGAGGTATAGTCGGCTTCACAAATGGGATCTGTGTCATCATAATCTATGAAAGCTACTTTTTCTTTTTTAGTCATAGCTTTAGTATGTCTGACTTTTTCTAGTCCCAGGCGCTCTAGATGTCGAACTCTATTAGCTAATTGTGACATACTATTCACGAAGGTTGGGTCTATTTTCTTCCTAATGGAATAATCTAAACCTCCAGCAGCCACTTGAACAAGCTCATGTTCTGGCACTTGACAAGCTCATGTTCTGGCACTTGAGTAAAGCATCTTGCTTTCCATGACCTAAATCTATTTAGATAATCATCAATGGTTTCAGCAAACCTTCTTTTAATGTTTGACAATTCAACCAAACTAATTTTCGAATGACCCTCATAAAACTGTTCATGGAAAAGTTTTTCCAACCTAGTCCATGAGTGAATCGAATTTGGAGGCAAAGTGGTAAACCACGTGAAGACTGCCTTATTAAGGGAAGAAGGAAAATGTTTTACCCTTAAGTTTTCATTATTTGCCATATCCCCAGATTCAATCAAATACCTAGCAATATGTTCTACTGCCGACTCTCCAGATTTTCCCTCGAATTTTGTATACTTAGGAATTTTCCACCCTCTAGGGTTTTCAGTCTGTAAGATATATTCAAACAAGGCGGAAGAATATGTTGGCATCTGAAGTGTGGTATTCATACCATTCCTGGCCATAATTATTTCGACAATGGTGGTTAGATTATTTTCTACGGCTAAATCCTCTTGTCGAATTTGTTCAACAATTTGATCAGCCTCTTGATGTCGATGTACTAATGCCCTAGGTGGATCGACAATCAAATTCCTTAGAGGTACTGGAGCTTGTCCCTGATGGACTGTTTCATCTTGTATTACCCCTATGTCCATTTGACCAGGGGCATCTATTCGAACAAGTGGCGCCTGTCGAATAGGTGCTGGGGGAGCGCCTAAAAAATTACACAAACATGTTAATCGGGAAATCACCTGCCTATTTGTTTCAGCGGACTTCCTATTAGTCTCAGCCGACTCTTGTACTATAGGATTAAATACACTACCCATTTGGTTGGTTAACATATTAACCAACTCATGGCTACTATCATCCATTTGTTGCCTTAACACTGCTACTGAAGTATTAGTGAGAGACAGTACTATTGGTTGAGAAGGCATTCCTCTAATTTGGTTGCCTCTATTATTTCCTCCTGGTGCAGATCCTTGTAAAGGGGAGTTCAAATTTTGAACATTATCTGACACCACTGTTGCACTCGACGTTGACTGGTATCCTGGCATCATGGAATATGACATTCCATAAACAGGATCCACATTACCAAAACGAGGCACATTAGGTATGGTGGTCGTAGTCATTACAGGCCTTGGGCTTCCCGATGGAGCCTGAGAAATTTGTTCGGGACCTGCTGCAGTTGACCCGACTGGAGGAAAAGGTGCAACTTGAGAAACTACTAGATCAGTAGTAGTTAAAATTCGTGACTATATTTCGTCTACGTTTGGATTATCAGGAATTGTCATTCTTGATATATGCTTCCTAGATGATGGTTGATTATACTCTTGGTTAACTTTCCATTTCTAAGCTGCATACACCTAAGACAAATTCTTAGCACTAACGTCCCACCGGGTGTGCCAATTTATTTACTGTGGAAAATGGTAAAAAATGGCTGGTCCTCCCAAAGACCTAAAACTAAGGGTAACTTGCAAGATCGACCAGTTGATCTTAAGACATGTGCTAAGAGTTTTGTTATTATACTTATTCTGTCGAAATCCTTGTCAAGGGAAACAGATTTCCGTGACTAAGGGAACAAATATAACGGCTTTCCACACTATAAATCGACCTACTGGCTGGTGACTCGTGACTAACAGAAGGTATTTATACGAAAATAAGATTCAATAAACTAACTGACTCGTGACTCGTGACCGACATAGAGCATTGAATTGTTTACGCGAAGTAGAAAATAACGTAAAGACTGTGTTCGACAGTATATAGAAAGAAAATAAAGTATTCAAAAGAGATAATTGAAAAATAAAGGATTTGCATTGAAATAAAAGTGGTAATTCACGTACATCAAGCACTTATTCAATTTTTGTTTTCTAACGCTCAGAATGACAGAGTTTTTACAACTGATTTGAGCATACAAGTGAACACCCAAAAACTACAATAAATCTGCTTATTTATAGTATTTACAATGTAACTGCCTAGATGAAATCTATGGAGCATATTAAAAACTTGAGATAACCTCTTCACTGGATTTTTCCACCTATTTGGCGCTTAAACAATTTGTAAACCGCTGGTAACTACTGAAGACTTTGAAATTTGAATCTTCCCGCTCCCAGCTTCCGAAAATAAACTTCTTCTGACTCGCTTCGACACTTTCCCTTTGGCAAGATTTAAAAATCAACAATTCCTCTAAGTCCAGAAACCCTTTTAGTTGACAAAAATTAATTTCGACCATTTTCTTTGCCTTTCGCCCTCCCGTCAACTAAACCAATTTTGATCATTTCTTTGACATATATTCTTTTATTTGCTTCTGGTCGACCTGGCTCATTTTCGACAGCTTGGCGTGACATTCCCTTTAGACAATAAATCTAGTTTAATAAAGCCAAATTTCCAAACACTTTGTCCCCAATTTCCCCAAAAAACCCTTATTTCAGAGGAAAACCCTTAGCTTATGAGGATATTCTCATTTACTATGCGTTCTTGTTTACCTTAAGATTTTTCAAGGTAACATATACCTCTAAATCATCTACAATCATATGCACCATCGTCGCATGATTAATATGAGGAGGTGTGAAGAATGTACCAGCGATCGGGATATGAAACAGGGCGTCGACATCATCCAATGTTACCGTCATCTCCCCAAATGGAAGATGTAAGGATGGTGTCTTTGGATGCCACCTCTCAACAAAAGCAGACAACAAGGAGGCGTCCATCATGGTCAAGGAGCATTGAGTGAACTCCAGCAACTGGAAATATCTAACAATACTACTGACCTTCTCAGACATATCACCCTATGAGAATTTCTTCAATTTCAAACCATAGAAAATAAACTTTAGCCCCAGACACTCCTGTAAGAAGCAAAAATAAAATATTATACATAAACTTATACCAACAAAAATAAAATATTATAAATCAACTAATTATAATATATACCTCGCCATGACATATCTTGTAAGCGACATGGTCAACAAATCTTGTGAGCACGAACCTGTCTGAAGGTCCTCCTAGAAAGGCTCCATTAGTGTGAGCTGATGGCTCTGTAGACGCACGAGTCATGGTGTTTGTATCAATGGAGGACACCTCGTCAACATGCTCATCAACAACCTCCTGAACCTGCTCTACAACCTGATCAACTACCGACTTTATAACCTGCTCGACAACCGACTCCACAACCTGCTCAGAAATGGTCTCCATAGCCTGCTCAGGAATCGGCTCTAGAACAGGCACAACCTCTTCAACAGTCTGCTCAAAAGTCGGTCAATCACAGGCACATCTACAAGAGCAGAAGCATGTACCTCCTTGGCAATAGAAACTCTAAGTCTTCGACGGCGAGGTGCGCAGAACTGCGTCTGCTGCTCATCCATCAGTTTCTGATGAGAACCAGTCGGAGGACACCGTCCAACTCGTAGCTCGAAAGCCTTTGCCTCCTCAGCCCGGGCCTAAGCTTCCACTCCATCGGCCATCCTGCACGCAACAAAATCATCTTTGCTTCTGGCCCTCACTGAAACAATGAATAAAAAAGGAGAGAAAAAAATTAGGAAAATCTGAACTACCGAAAATTTAGAAATTTCTGATATTTTTCACAAAAATTTGAACTATCGAAAATTTTGAAATTTTCGGTACATGTTGCAAAGCTCCGAAAATTTCAAAATTTCTGATACAAAAGGTAAATACTAAACCCGAAAATTTCAAAATTTCCGATTAGAATATATCGGATATTTCGAAATTTCTAATACCAAAAATTATACAAATCCACCGTAAATTTTTTACTATTTCACGAAATTTCTGGTATCATCTTAAAATTTCCGATATCTTCCCGTGAATTTAAAAAATCCGATGTGGTACTGAAAATTTGAAATTATTGAGAAATTTATAGATTTAAACATTTTAGTCTTTTCATACCCTTTGAGAGATGCCATGTATAAAAGAATGGTGACATGTTAAATTTTCTATTATTTATATCTGATTTTAAGTCCATTTCTTTTTTTTTTTAATTGATTTTTTTAATTTAAAATTATATAAAAGTTTTAAACCAAATGAGTTTTATATTTCTTTCCTTTTTAATTTGGTCTTTTATACTTCTTTTAATAATATATTTTTGTTTTATATTTTTAGGATTTAGTACATATGCTCCCAAATATTAATATATTTTATATGTCGTTATATCGTAACTAACAGATCTAAAATAATGTTTGGCTTTTTTTTTGTTACTTCTAAAATAATAACTATGGATCGTGATAATGAACAATGTATAATAATTATTCTTATATTTTATTCATAATTTGATTAAGATAAAATAATATTAAATTTTTAACAACAAAGTAAAACTCTTTTTTTTATTAACTTCTCCTACTTTTTGTTAACAATATCTTATATATAAAGTTATTATGTTAAAAGAATTTTGAATATATAAAAATTATTATATTAAAAAAACAAATTAATTCATATTTTGATTAAAATAAAATAATATTAAATTTTTAAACAAAATAAAATTCATGTTTTTTTTAATTTTTTATTGGTACCTCTTACTTTTTTCCAACAATATCTTATATATTAAAGTTAATAAATTATCTAAAAGGATTTTAAATAAATAAACATTGTCAAACTATTGAAGAAAATTTTATAGATAAATTAGAACTATTTTAGTAAATTCTAATATTCATGTTTTTTTATTATTTATTTAGTAAAATTTAACTTTTTTTTCATTAACTAATTAAAAATCTAACTTTTTTTTCATTAACTAATTAAAAATCTAACTTTTTTCAATAACTATTTAAGCGTCACATTTTTCCTTTTTTTTAATCGATTTCCTTTATTTAAAAATTATATAAAGTTTCTAACAAATAAAATTTATAGTTTCTTTTTTTACCGGCTCTCTTTGCTTTTTTCTTAATAATACATTTTTATTCTTTTTTATTGTCATATTTTGATTAGGAAAAAATAATTAAAATATTTTAACAAATTAAAACCCATACTTATTATTTTTTATAAGCTTTCCTTACTTTTTATTCTTGGAAGGGTCACCCACTTTTCAAAAATTCCAGCGACAACCTTTTAAAAATGCTGTTGAAAAATCTTCCTCAAGGGTGGTCATTGAAGATTCCAATAAGAGAATAGTAAAAAAAGTATTGTCGTGTATTGATCAGCTTTAAAAAAGTCAAGAGAGGAGGTGCCTACTTAGAAGGGGATGAACCTTGGAAGAAGTGTTCACACTTCTCTTTGAATTTTTTATCAACTTACTATATTTTTACTAACTAATTTCCAAAGTATCACTCTTTTCAATTAATATTCATAATATATCACATTTCCCAAAAAAAAAATTAAAATTAAAAATAGGAGATTTCGCCCGATGGATGATTGGATGATCTTTATTTTATATAGCTTCCGCCCATTACATTAGCGGAGCTGTTTAAATAACGTTTTTTTTAATATAACTTTAAAAATAAATAAAAATTACTATTAAATAAAAAATCAATATTAAAATTAATATTTAAAAATAAGTTTAAATTAAAATAAATGTTAATTATAGTAATAAATAAAAACGGTTCTGCCACTGTAATGCGCGGAGGATTTTATTATTTAAGTACAGTTCCGCCATTGTAATGAGCGGAGACTCTTGTTATTTTATTATTGAAGTACGGCTCCACCACTGCAATGGACGAAGAGTTTTATTGATTTTATTATTTTATTATTTAAGTATGGTTCCGCCAGTGCAATGGGCGGAAGCTTTCGTTATTTTATTATTTCTGTACGGCTCCACCACTGTAATGGATGGAGGGTTTTATTATTTTATTATTTTAAAATTTTTGTTGTGAACTATAAATATCGTTGATGTTGAATGATCCTAGCTACACTTAAATTATTTTTCTTTAGTTGTATCTTAAAAATGTCTTCAACATCCGGAGAGTTACCAACGTTTCCATATATGAAAAGAGACGCCGAACTGATTTTTTCTCCAGTAAAGCCTCCGATGAAGATCAAATTGTTGAACACGCAGACATTTGAGCATCTGCATAGGCACTTGGAGGGATGGTTAGGGGAAGAAATTGCCCAAGGTGAAAAGATCGGGAAAATTGAGAGGCTAGTTACGATGCCTGGCTTAAATGGACCCACTCGTTCTTGAAGACTTGTTCACAATGATGCATGTGTTCTTATGATGATGCTTCAACAAAAAGATATTCCCCTCACCGTGGTTAATTGTCTCCTTCACACTGAAAGTGTTATTATTATAGTAAAAAATGCTTACCTGATGCGTGGCGGATTTTGACGTCTCTTCTTTCACCACCTTCACGCACCGCTCTGTAAATGTTTGTCCAGAATTCAAAACTGCACTCCACTTTGCACCCCTTTCAGCAAAGAGTGTTCCCATCCTATAGTATGTTGCACTTACTAACGCTGTGGTGGGGAGATTACGAGTGCCTTTAAATATGGAATTTAGTGGCTCGACAAGGTTTGTTGTCACGTGCCCCCAACGACGACCCTCGTCAAATGCCCTCGTCCATTTTTCAACTGGAATTTTGTCTATCCATCTCAAAGCATCACCATTAGCCATCCCAATTTGATTACGATAATATTTAAACGTTGGTTGGTTCAGCGCATACCCTACATGTCAGCAATGATGAGTAGCATACCCAGGGGGCGACGACCATCATGGTCGTGACGGTCTAAACTTTAGCCTTATTTTGACCAAATTTGAATGTTTGATTCGTTTTTTCATAAAGATTTTGATTCCTTGACTTATTTCCTACTATTTAATTGGTAATTATTGAGAAAAGAATTATGTTTGTTTATTATCAATTTAATTGATAACTACCTCGTGAATAGGTAGTATTGAAGGTTGATGGTATAGGTTCAAGGTGAACCAATGTTTTATCCTTAACCGACAAGGATTAACATGAATCTTATTTTGGTTCAAGGGAACTAGTGTCTGATATGTGTAGGTTCAAAAGGACCAATGTTAGCCTTAACTGGGAGTTTTGATAATTGGTGTAGGAGGTTCGGGTGGAGAAATTTCATTTGTTTGTAGCATCATGTGTCATATATCAGAGTTAGCTTAGGACTTTAATCCCGTGTTTAAGAATTCGGTCCAGTGTTTAGGACTTCAGTCCAGTGTTTAGGATCCCTCAATAACATGCCTCTGATATCCGTGATGGTACCACATGCATGTGAGTAGAAGGTATAAGCATTGCATAATTAATTTTGTTTATGTTGTAAATTGTATACTTGTGTTAACTATAAATGATGTTGTGTACTATCCTTGTTGTTTTTACACCATTTAAAATATGTAATGTATTCTCATAACTTCTTGTTTTCAAGATGCTATATATGTATTGTAAGATATTGGATTGAACTCTAGTATGGTCGAAGGGTAGCTTCTTGGTTCGACAATTCGACATGATCTAAACATGAGGGTGAAGTTGGTTCACATGCTAGGGTCGAAGACCTACAATGTTATAGTCGAAGTATGTTCAAATATATAGTAATCAAAATGTTATCATTTTTAGAATATCGAATTGGACCTGTTTGCTATGCCCAATTGTTTAAGTTAGCTTGTAATCAGTCTGTGTGTAAAAGCCCATTAGTTTAATGTGTTAGTTTTCTTATAAATAACATACTAGCATCTCATTATTGCATCATGCAAATCCTAATCAGAGTGAGAGGGTTATTTGTTATTCTGTAACACTAGTAATCTTGTTTTAAAGAGAAAGTAAAAAATACTAGTTTATAACCAATCTTATTGTTTTCTTCTTTTCTACTCTTGTGGGTTTCTTGTCGTCGAAGAAGCCGTTTATAATTTTTCATTCCGGTATCATTTTTCACAGCAAATTGGTGAGGTGAGCATGGAGAATATACCGTCAATAATGTATGAGATTGAAAAGTTCATCGGAGTGAACGATTTCGATCTGTGGCGCTTAAAGATGAAAGCCCTACTAGTTTAGCAGGGTTGTTTAGAAGCGTTGAAAGGAGCCATACCCATCGATGCTGTATTAAAGGATAAATAAAAAATGGCTATGGTAGAGAATTCCTACATCGCCATCTTATTGAGCCTTGGTGATAAGTGTGATACGGTGGGAGAACTGACTTGAGGTTTTGCGTTTGTTTTCGCAAATGTTTCGGTTGAGCAAGAGTCGCCACCGACTTTTTATTTTATCCTAAGGAAAGGTTTAAAAAGCACAGCAAAAAACCTTTTGAGATGTTTTCTTGGGTTCGGGGAGTAGATTATAGAAAGGGAAGGTATTAACACCCTTTCTATCCATGGTTATCCATGGGCTCTTAGTTACTTGCTTAGATCACTTGCCTTTTATTTTCAATTGTTTGAAATGGTGCTTGTGTGTGTGGGTTTGAAAAATGTTTTGAAAAGAAGCCATTGTGGTGGCAACCTTTGTAATGATCCATGTGGGGATGTATACAAAGGTGTATGTCTTTTGAAAAGGTTTTCATTCGTTTTTGAAAGTTTGTTTTTGAAGGTGTTGTGAAGTGTGGTTTTAGAAAATAGGCAAGTGTTTTTGTTTTTGCAAGTTTGATTCAAGTAACTAAGAGGTTATCTACTCCTAAATTTCTCAAAGTTTATTGCTATGTTTTAAATCCTTTTTAATAAGTTTGTTCCACCATTGCATTTGGTGGACAATCTCATGTTAGGATGTGAAAGGGACGGGCGCGGGTCATCGTTTAGACCATAATTGCAATGGTGCCAAGTATCTTTGGGCATTTTCTTTAAGAGACTTTGATCATTTATTTTAGGCAACATTTTGAAAGTGTTATCGAGGGACTATGATCATTTTTTTTGCCCAAAGAGACCTAACATGCAATATGGCCCAATTTTGAAAGGCAACAAGTGGAATACCCTAGGGGGTGCAAGTGTGATTTGTGTGTTCATTTTCATGCTTGTTTGTCTTGAGATTAGGTCCTAACTATTTTGTCGTTTTTCGCATACAAACCCTAATTCTAACATGGTATAATTAGAAAGCAATAAAGTGCGAAAATAAATTTACTAAGCTATTACAAAACCAAATATGGGAAGGAGGGTACAAATGTTCAAATGGGGATTTTGACAAGGAATTTAAACCTAAAACTATTACATCAATGTTGAATATTTACAAGACAAATAATTGTATAATTAAATGGAAATTGAAATAAATATGCAAAATGTAAAAAGAATTTTTTATATGTATGAAAAAAAAAGTATTATTTATGTAAAATAAAAAATAAAAATAAAAGGTATTATTTTTGGAGTATTTTCATATTTAGGGTAAAACCCTAATTCCATTAAATAAAATACATTATTTATTTATTATGTACAACTATTTATTTACATATACAAAAATAAAATAAAATGAGGTATTTGTCAAAAATGTATTTTTATATTAAATATTAATAATAATAAAAAAAAACAAAAGTGTATATATTTTGTATTTACTCTAAATATATTAATAAATATATGTATATATGTATTATTTTAGATATGTATTATATATATATAAATAATAATAATATTTAATATTTGTAAAAAAGTATTTTTTATATAAAGTATTTTCAGAAGGTAAAATAAAATAAAAATGAAAATAAAAGTATTTTTACATATTTCTCAATATTTTTAATGAAATGTATATATTCATTTATTTGTGTATTAATCAAAAGAAAATCACATAAATATCTAATAAATTAAAAAATGGTGAGAAAAAAGATTTTTATATTTTTAATAACATGAAAAAAAATAAATGAATCAAACAAAAAAAGAAAAAGTCAGAAATCATTAAAAATAAACCAAATGGGCTTAGGGGGTGCAGAAGCAATTGTATGGTGTGAAAAGTAGAACAAAAACTGGCCCAGCCCATGAGACACCTTCTTCAACCTCCAGCCAAAAAAACGCGCGCTTGTAACAGGGATTCAAACATCCTGATTCTTTGAGCTTTTGCATAAACTTTCAACACAAAACATGTCAAGCATTGAATCACGATTCCAAATATATAAAAAACTCATCCTAACTCTCAGAAATGAGAGAGAATTTTAACAATCCCAAATCCTGACCTAAGTTTTCTGCCATTTTCAAACCTTAAATTCTCACAGCTCAAGCAAAAGAAATGAAAAGTAAAAACATGTACATGTTCAGTGGCATGAGTAGAACATTGTTTATTCACAAACTTAGAGCTAATGATGCCTAATAAGAGAGATACGAATTCAAAAACTTACCTGTTCATTTGAAGTTCTATCTGGCAAAGGAGAAGCTTTCAAGGCAAGATAATGGTTGGTGTAGCTTCCTTGAGGTGTGGTGATGCTGTTCCAATATTTACTTTGCCTTGAAAGCTTTTGAATCGAGCTAGAGCACTTCACCTGCAAATCAGAAATGTGAAAATGGTGGAACCAGTTAGAGGGATTACATGTCATGTTTTTGCTTTTGGTTAGCTTTTATAGATGGTAGGGAAGGTGTATGAACTGGTTTGGGCAAGAATGCTTGAAAGGATTGAGAGTTGGAACTCAATCTGCAGAGGTTGCTCTGTTTGAGCAGTTTCAAGGTGATTCTGAGTTTTGGGAGAGATTGGAGGTAAAAGGCTCGTGCTTTAGCTTTGGATCAATGTGTGGAATGTGTTTGATAAGTTTGTTTAAGTGTTTCTAAGCTGATATGGAAGTTGGTACAAGTTATGCTATCTTACTTGAACTTGAAGCAAGCAATGGCCACTTGATGATTCTAGCCTGTACAGGCCCTCACACTATGCTGCATACATTGGCCTTGATCAGTGCAATTTGCTCACAAACTTGTGCCAAGAAGATTTGGACTGTACCACTTGGATTGCAAACTTGACATAAAGTTCTACTTTTCAAAAATGGAAATAGTGCTTTTTCTAGTTTAGGGTTAATTCTCCATGTAATGTCCAAATGCTTAAAATAACAACTTGGCACAATGGTTTTGCATTAAATTTATGAGTGTCAAAGGGTTTTAGGACCTGTAATGTAGCTTAAGCATGCTGAGATTAAAATGCATAGTGTTATGAACATGTACATGGCCAAGAACAAAAATGACTTTTTCCCATTTTGCAAAATTCGATTCTCCCTAACCATGAGGTTGTTTGAGAAGTTCTTGGACATTTTGGAAAGCTTGGAATGTTTACTACAATCCATCTTTGAAATGAAAATTGAAATTCCAAGTTGAAGTGTATGAAAAATGGCCTTGAAGTTAGGTAGAAAACCTTGTCAAAAAGGTCAAATTTTCACTAAGTTATGAATGGTTTAGTGCCCTTATTCAAAAATTTGTAACTTGAGATAAAAGCCTCATTTGGGAAAACTTTGTGAATCAAAGTTGTAGATTATGCAACAAGCTACAACTTTCATGTTTTGACTTTTGTTTGAATCCAAATGAATCTTGGTGAGAAAGTGGGGCAAAGTTGGGAAAAAATTAGGGTTTTCCATAACTTAGAAAAATTCTAAGTTATGAAAAATTCCCATTTCAAACCCTAATTTGCATTTCTTGGTTTCTTGGTGAACAAGTTTCATGATTTGGCATGTTTTGATGAAAAATGAATCTTGACTCTTGATTTTGACCAAAAAGTCAAAGTTTGACTTTTCAGTATACAGTCAAAATTGATCAATTGACTGGGAAATTCAACTATCAATCTTGTGTATTTGGGATCTTTTGAACTTGTTGAGCATGTCAAGATAATTCCATGGGGTCCTTGAGTCCATATATAAGTTTGGTTTGCCATTGGCTAGGTCAAACAGTCAAAAATTACCCTTGTGCAATCAAAACCCTAAAAATGACCATTTTGCCCTTTTGATGATCTGATTAAATCTCTTGTGGAATTGTGATCCAAACTTGATCAAATGGTCCATATGAGTTCATAATGTTGATGTGGGTCAATTTTCATGAGATTTGACTGTCAATTGGCCACAGTTGACTTTTTCCCCAATACAGTTGATTTCTAGGTCATCTGTCCAATTGACTAGGCAAAACTTGGAATCAAGACTTGAAACTTGGTATGGATAAACTTGAGAGTCCAACATGAAGCATGAAAGTCATTTTAGGCACTTTAGGTCAAAATCTCTTTGTGCAATCACAAACCCTAATTTGGGTCTACAGTGCAAAGAGAAGTCTTGAGCAGAGGAAACCCTAACTGGATCTTGATCTTCAAGGTTTTTGTGATGAGAAAATGTTGAGGAAATGGGAGGGCAAATTTTGGGGTACAACAGTTTCCCCTGTTCAATCTTCTTGAACCTGAAGAGTTAGATTGGCAAGTTTGCCTTTCGTGACTCGAGGGTAAAAGGAGATTGGACACTAGAGTGCCCGGAAATTTGCACTCGCATGTTGAAGTATCAGCAATGTGATGTCGGGAATGGGCTTATAGATTCCATTTGGAGAGATTGTGGATAGGGGGATGGGCTTATAGATGCCACCTGGAGATGTTGATCGCATAAGAGATTCCTTAGCGAGAACTTGTGTATTTGAGAAAGACAGATGTTTTCCTGGATTGTTACAGGTGTTTGATCTTCAATCTCCTCATGCAGATATGCCCTGGCTAGATACAGGAATCGAATCTTCGAACTCTTCATACGTGCCCTGGCTAGATACAGGAATCGAGTCTGGAAATGTGGTCAACACATATGCCCTAGCTGGATACAGGAATCGAATCTGGAATTGTGATAGCTGGTAGATATGCCCTGGCTGGATACAGGAATTGAATCTTCGAACTCTTCAGACGTGCCCTGGCTAGATACAGGAATCGAGTCTGGAAATCTGGTCAACAGATATGCCCTGGCTGGATACAGGAATCGAATCTGGAAATGTTGTAGTTGATAGATGTGCCCTGGCTGGATACAGGAATCGAATCTTCGAACTCGTCAGACGTGCCCTGGCTAGATACAGGAATCGAGTCTGGAAATGATCACTCTCAGATGTGCCCTGGCTAGATACAGGAATCGAATTTGGAATCGTGACAGTTGAAGGTAGTTGTCTTTGGGATTGTCTTTTTCTCTGAAAAGGCAAAAACATAAGTTGTATGCAATGTCATGATGTATGATATGCATGATGTCATGATGTTCAACATGAGATAGTGTTGTATGCACTTTATCATGTATGTAAGCAAAATGTATGAAAATGTGAAATGTTTATGAATGTAATTTCGTCTTAGGAAAATAAATCCTTGACGACCGGCCGGGGAATTGCTCTGTGGAAGAGATACTTTGCCGAAGTTTTGATGAGAGGCCTGCTGGGGACTTTAATGATAGATTCCGCTGGGAATGATGGTTACTCCGCTGGGGGTACCAAAGATAGACTCCTCCGGGGATTGAAAGAACCTTACCGAGGACGATCTTCCGTGGTAATTAGCTTAGGATAACCCAGTTATAAGCCCTTGTGAGGAATAACTCTGAATAAAGCTCGGGAGAGATGTCCGTATCCTGCAGGGAACAAGCTTCCAAAACCTACTGGGGATGAGCTTTAAGTCTCTGCGGGGCGTTGAGATGATTTGGTCACATTCTTCAGTCGAATCTACCTTGGTACCTTGGCGGACAAAGCAGCCAGACTGCATCAGACAACTCCACATTTGCCCCTGTTTCTGATGTCACCTGTAATTAATCTTTGTTTCATATGCAAACATTTATGAATCAGCAATTTAATGTCAGATGCATATATCAAAAATGAACATTGGACGTTCTTCGCAAGACAAAACAGAAAAAGGAAAAGCAATGGCAATTTGTATGGACCAGTGAATTTGTATTGATTTGAATTTTGCCTGTGAAAAGGCGTTTTTTGTACAAGAGGCTGACGTCCTAGTAAGAGGACGCCGCCGGATAACATAGAGTTTACAATTTTGAAAAGAAAACAAAACAGCTATGTGAACAATCCCACTGGGTTCCAACTCTGCTATCGCCTTTATGTCTTCAAGCGTCTCATCACTTTGTTGTGTAGTTGAAGATGCAGCTGATTGGTCGATGCCGAAGTCTGAGCCAGATAGTCGATGCTGAATTCTGGATGCGAAGTGATCCAATGAGACATAGTGTTACGCTTTATCCCTAACTTTTGCCTGGACCGCCCTTTCGGGTTTTCAGTCCACCGGGATACCCCTTTTTGCCCAAGCCGCCTTTTCAGGTTTTCAACTTGCCGGGTGTACAGATTTTTTCGTTTCATCCCTTATTTTTGCCCGAACCCTTTTAGTTCGCCGGGAAGCCCTTATTTTTGCCTAGGTATGTCAACCTAGCGGGTCTTTTATTCATGCGTAGTATCTTTTCACTATGTCTGCATTGGCGGGGTGAGGAAGGTCGTCACCATCCATGGTGGTTAGGATCATGGCTCCTCCTGAGAACACATGTTTAACCACAAATGGCCCTTCGTACGTAGGGGTCCATTTGCCCCGGGGATCACTTTGAGGAAGGATGATGCGTTTGATCACCAGGTCCCCAACTTGATACTCTTGTGGTTTGACTTTCTTGTTAAATGCCCTGATCATCCGTTTTTGATATGTTTGACCATGACAGATAGCAGTGAGCCTCTTCTCGTCAATCAAATTTAATTGATCAAGTCGAGTCTGGATCCAGTCATCTTCACTCAAGTCTGCGTCCTTCATAATCCGGAGAGAGGGTATCTGGACTTCAATTGGCAAGACTGCCTCCATGCCATAGACCAAGGAGAAAGGAGTTGACCCGATTGACGTCCTTGCTGAGGTACGGTACCCGTGAAGAGCGAACGGTAACATCTCGTGCCAATCCTTATAGGTCACTGTCATCTTCTGCACAATTTTCTTGATATTTTTATTAGCTGCCTCTACAGCCCCATTCATCTTCGGCTGGTAGGGAGAAGAATTGTGGTGCTGTATCTTGAATTGTTCACAGAGTTCAGTGATCATCGTGTTATTGAGATTGGTACCATTGTCCGTAATGATTCTTTCCGGGACGCCGTACCGACATATCAGATTATGCCGGATGAAACGTGCCACGACACTCTTGGTTACCGTTGCGTAGGAAGCTGCCTCAACCCACTTCGTGAAGTAATCGATCGCCACTAAGATGAAGCGATGCCCATTGGATGCCGTCGGTCGGATCTCACCGATCATATCAATGCCCCACATTGCAAAAGGCCAAGGTGCCGTCAGGACGTTCAGAGGAACCAGAGGAATATGCACCTTGTCAGCATAGATCTGGCATTTGTGACAAGTTCGGGAGTGTTGGTAACAATCAGCTTCCATTGTGGACCAGAAATATCCTGCCCGGAGGATTTTCTTAGCCATGGTGTATCCACTAGAATGTGTCCCAAATGTACCTTCATGCAGTTCTAACATGATCTTCTCTGCTTCAACCTTATCCACACAACGTAGTAGAGTTGAATCATGATTCCGTTTGTAGAGAACGCCGTTGCTGAGGAAGAATTTTGCCGCAAACCTCCTTATGAACTTCTTGTCATTGACAGATGCGCCTTCAGGGTATTCCTGAGCTTCTAAATACCTCTTCACCTCATGATACCAGGGTTTTTCAGTCACCTTTTCAGCCTCAAGCTCACAGCAGTATGCCGGTTCGTCCAACTTCCAGATAATGATCCGGGGAGCCTCATTGTCCCATTTAACTTTGAACATTGAAGACATCGTAGCTAGTGCGTCCGCTAGCTGATTCTCCTCTCTTGGGAAGTGCTCAAAAGTTATTTCTTCAAAGTGGGGAAGCAAGGTTGACACATACTCCTTGTAAGGAATAAGATTTGGGTGTTTCGTATCCCACTCGCCTTTGATCTGATTGATCACGAGAGGGGAATCTTCGAAGACACTCAGAAACTTGATCCTTAAGTCGATTGCAGCTTGTAAACCCATGATACATGCCTCATATTCTGCCATGTTGTTGGTGCAGTTGAAACATAATCGGGCGGTGAGTGGAGTATGAGTTCCTTTGGGAGATATGATTACAGCGCCGACGCCGTTACCCAAAGCATTGGAGGCTCCGTCAAAATGCATAGACCATCGGGATCCTTCCTCAGGTCCTTCATCCGGTCCAGGTACTTCACAGTCAGTTACCACCATGATATCTTCGTCCGGAAAATCAAAGTTCAATGATTGGTAATCGTCCACAGGTTGGTGTGCCAAATGATCTGCCAGTACACTTCCTTTAATTGCTTTCTGAGTTGTATACTGGATGTCATATTCTGTCAAGATCATTTGCCATCTCGCTATTCTTCCAGACAGAGCAGGCTTTTCAAATATGTACTTGATGGGATCCATCTTTGAAATCAATAGAGTAGTGTGAGTCAACATATACTGTCTCAGCCGGCGAGCAGCCCATACTAGAGCGCCGCAAGTTTTCTCAAGCAGTGAGTAACGAGACTCACAGTCGGTAAACTTTTTGCTCAAGTAATAAATAGCGTGCTCTTTTCGACCAGACTCGTCATGCTGCCCCAGCACACACCCCATTGAATTGTCAAGTACTGTCAAGTATAATATTTGAGGTCTTCCTTCCACTGGTGGCATAAGAATGGGTGGCTCTTGGAGATATTCCTTTATCCTTTCAAAGGCGGCCTGACATTCATCGTTCCAGCGTACTACTTGATCTTTCTTCAATAATTTGAAGATTGGCTCACAAGTAGCAGTCAGATGTGAGATGAATCGGGCAATGTAATTCAGTCGTCCTAGGAAGCCTCTGACTTCTTTCTCTGTCTTTGGAGTTGGCATCTCTTGTATGGCTTTTACCTTGGCAGGGTCCACCTGAATACCTTTATCACTTACAATGAAACCTAGCAATTTTCCGGACCTCACCCCAAAGGTGCATTTGTTGGGATTCAATCTCAGCTTGTATAACTTTAGTCGGTCAAACAGCTTCCTCAAATGATCAAGGTGCTCCTCCTCAATTTGAGACCTTGCAATCATGTCATCGACGTATACCTCAATCTCATGATGGATCATATCATGAAATAAAGCAACCATGGCGCGTTGATAGGTTGCCCCAGCATTTTTCAACCCGAATGGCATGGCCTTGTAACAGAAGGTGCCCCACTGAGTCACAAAGGTAGTCTTCTCCATATCCTCTGGAGCCATCTTGATCTGATTATACCCTGAAAAACCACCCATGAAGGAGAAAACCTTGTGTTGAGCAGTATTGTCAACAAGAACGTCGATGTGAGGTAAGGGGAAGTCATCCTTGGGGCTTGCCCTGTTCAAGTCCCTATAGTCGACACACATTCTGACTTTACCGTCCTTCTTCGGCACTGGCACCACATTGGCAACCCACTGAGGGTAAGAAGTTACTGCTAGAAACCCGGCGTCGAATTGCTTCATAACCTCAGCCTTGATCTTTTCAGACATCTCTGGGTGCATACGGCGGACCTTTTGCTTTACCGGAGGGCAGTCTTCCTTGGTTGGCAGGTGATGAACTACAATGTCGGCATCCAAACCAGGCATGTCTTCATAGGACCAAGCAAATATCTCCATGTAATCCTGTAGCATCTAGATCAATCGTTGCTTCACGCTGAGCCCTAGATTGGCACCAATCTTGACCTCTTTCCTATCTGTCTCAGTACCCAGGTTAACTGTTTCCACCGGCTCTTCATGTGGTTGAATAGCCCTCTCTTCCCGGAGTAGCAGTCTTGCGAGTTCACCAGGCACTTCGCAATCATCTTCACCTTCGTCTTCGTCCAAGTTGATCGGATTCTCGAAGTCATAACTGGCGGTAGCAGAGCTGTTACCAGTGAGATCCAGAGTGGATTGAAACCTGTATAAGTGAGTGTGTGTAAATATAGCTGTTTTGCAATATATATAACACAGAAAGAAAAAAAAAGATCACAAGATTTGAAATGCAACAAACGTCCAATGTTTTGATTGATGATATATGGAAATGTCATACAAAAAGCCCTCACAAATGGAGCTACGATGCCCCGGGTAGGACACCGAGCCAAAAAAGTTTTAACATATTGTTTGTTACAAATTGGAAATCAAAAGAAATTAATTACTGCGTGACAAATGTGATAGGTGTAAAATCCCTTGCCGTCCAGTTGCTTGGTCCGTTGCTGGTAGTCGGGTAGATCCAACTGTCAAACTCTGCTTCCTCTACATCCTCCTCGATAGCATTCACTCTTGGGTTGGAGATAAACACTGGAGCCTTTCTGATCTTTTCCTTGCGCACAGCCCTCTGGGCCTCTGCAGTAAAGCCCAACCCAAACTTGTCATTCTTTTGAGTGAAGTCAGGAAGCTGACCCCAGTTTGCACAATTGCCTTTCTCGATTACAGCCCGGGCATCCTTCAAGGACGCCATCTTCAACGGAAAATCTTCTTCAACTACCGCCTCAGCTGATGCCAACACTGGAGGTACTTCCACAAAATGCTGAAAGGGGGTTTCAATAAACTCCCCGTCCATCTCAATATACCGGAATGAATTCAGATGACTAACCATGTATTCCTCCTCACCCTGCACAGTAACAATCTTCCCTTTGACAGGGTATTTGAGCTTTTGGTGTAGAATGGAAGTTACTGCCCCAGCTTTGTGAATCCAGGGTCGACCCAATAAGCAGGAATAAGATGGACGAATGTCCATTACATAGAATGTTGAGTTGAAAACTTGGGAACCCACCCGAATAGGGATGTCTACTTCACCGTGCACCATCCTCTTAGAACCGTCGAAGGCTCTAACAATGATATTACTAGGTTTCAACTCCAGGCCCTCATAATCCAAGCGATCCAATGCTTTCTTGGGCAAAACATTCAGGGAAGAACCGGTATCCACCAATACGTGTGCGAGAGTAGTGCCCCTGCATTATATGGAAACATGCAGGGCATCATTGTGATTTTTCCCTTTGGCGGTAAGGTCAGCATCCGAGAACCCTAAGCCATTGTCAGCTGTCAAATTAGCCACACAGTCGGTGAATTGATCCGCAGAGGTCTCTTGCGGCACATGGGCCATTTTTAGAAATGAAATTAGGGCTTTTGCATGGGCCTCTGAGCATAGCAGCAATGATAACATAGAGATTTTGGAGGGAGTATGCCCCAACTGTTCAACAACGTTAAAGTCACTCTTTTTGATAATTTTAAGGATTTCCTCCATTTCTTGTTGGGAGGCTTCCACAACAGTCTTCTTTTTTGGTGCCTCCGTCCTGGCAGGAAAATCGGTAGCAACTTCTTTTCCCCGAGCACCAGAGGACTCGGCGGCAGTAGTAGACACAGGAACTTGAACTGGAACATGCACACTTGCGGGTGTGATGGTGAGAGGTTTTCGGATAACTGGCGGTGCAATGTTAGGCGAGAAAAGCCTGCCACTGCGGGTAATCTTGGTGGGACCAGTGATGTTACTGATACTGGTATTGGTGTTGAACTCCTGCTTCACCCCAAGCACATACACGTCGGCCCCATAATGCCATGGAACAGCTTTATCAGACTCATACGGGAGAGGCCCCGGGACAGTAATAGTGATGGATGCAACAGACATAATTTGGACTGGTTTCTTCATGGGAGCTTTGGTAGGATTGTAGATTGTGACAACAGATATTTCTTCAGTGGAAACAAATGGAACAACAGTTTTCTTGAACAGAATTTCTTTGCTATCCATCAAGCTTTGGATGCCTGATTTCAGCAGCGGACAACCGGTAGGGATAACAGCACACAGGAGGCAACCCTTGCTACAACCCGGAAATAAACCGACTAGTAGTAAGTTCCTCTTAACCGTCAAAAGAGGGGTAACAACTTCATTCACCGAAACAGCATATAACTCTTCCTCAATGGCATTTACTCTATGCTGGGGCATAGGAGAAGTTACAACATTTGGTCTCTCGGGCGCTTCAAATTGAATTTCCTTCGCGTCGATAAGATCTTGCACTTTGTTTCTCAAGGCCCAGCAATCATCAGTAGTGTGCCCGGGACTATCAGAATGATAAGCACACCAGGCATTTGGGTTATACTTAGGAGACGCAGTGTTGACGACCTTAGGAGCTTCTTTGAGGGTCACCAAGTTGGTTGATAACAGTTGGGGTAAAATTTGAGATAAGGTCATACTCAGACGAGTATACTGCCTCTTGGGCCTTTCACCTCTTTGCTGATTGTACTGCTGAGGAGCAGCAACATGTTTTGAAATAACCAAAGCATTGACGTCTTGGCGACTTTCTGGCTTGACTTGTCGTCTAGGACCATAGATGACGCTTGCTTCTTTCTTGAAAGGCCTTTTCTCAGTACTTGTGGAGGCAAATTTTTGTATCTTTCCTGACCTGATGCCAGCTTCAATTCTTTCTCTCGTCAGAATCAAATCCGTAAACCCGGCGGAGGAGTTACCAACAAAATGATTGAAAAATGGACCAGACAAAGTCCCTAGGAACATATCAACCAGCTCACGATCAGTCAATGGAGGCTGCACCCTGCCAGCCAAATCTCTCCATTTTTGTGCATATTCTTTGAACCCCTCACCCGTTCCTAGAGACATACCCTGAAGTTGGGTACGCGTAGGAGCGAGATTAGAATTGTATTGATATTGTCTGTAGAATGCGGTTGCCAAATCTTCCCAGTGTCGGATGCTAGTTCCATCTAATTGGTAGAACCACTCAAGCTGTGACCCCGAGAGGCTATCTTGGAAGAAGTGAATCCAAAGGTTCTTATCCGCCGTGTAAGGTTGGATCTTCCTTACGTACGACCTCAGATGCAGCTTTGGGCAGGATACCCCATCATACTTGGCGAAGGCAGGCGCCTTAAACTTGTGTGGAATTACTACCCCAGAAGATAACCCCAAATCTCCGAAATCCAGCCCCGGCACATTCTGAATTTCCATGGCGCTCAAGCGGTCCTCCAATTGCTTGTATCTGTCAGCAGCAGGTGGGTATTGTTCGTCATTGTAGTCCGTCTCGTTGTCGGAGACGGCGAGACTAGGAGCTCCTCCCCCTTGGGGACTGTTTTTCTCAGCAGAAGAAGTAGTTGGTTCGGCTTCATTATGGAGTGTGTTCTCAAATCTGCGTCCGGTGTTGAACAATGCAGTCCTCTTTTTCTTCTTCTTCTTCAGGAGTAGAGTCTTCAACTCTTGCTGACCTTGGGCCAGGCTCAGGACCATTTCTTGAAACTGGGCACTTTGGGCCTGAAGGGCCTTGATTTCTTGCTCACTGGATGAGTCTGGATTCATGATGAATGTTCAAAATAAACAGCGAAGGAGATTAAGCAACCTGTGAAATAGGGTACCTGCTATGCATATGGTGCAATGGAATGCGTATGTTTTATGTTTTCAAAGACAAACAAGATTCAACTTTGTAGACAAAAAGGGAAACACACTTCATTAGATTAAAATTTCAATTGTTCAACAATTTGCCCTTAGGCATTACAGGAATGAAAAATACTGGAAAGGAAATAAAAGCTATAAAAGGAAATATCCAAAGCCCATCAATGCTCCCATGGCCTCCTTTTCTCAGTGTTGATGTAGTTGTTCAGGACCCTCTCTTCCTCCAATTGCTTAGTCAGCCTCTGGATCTTCCGTTCCTGCTCGTTGAACTTCTCCCGATAGAAATCCCGTTCTTCCTTTAGCTGCGCCCAAGATCTCTTCATTGTGTCAAAATCAGTAGGTATCTGAGGAGGGAGGACAGTTGGAGGAACCTCATCTTCATCAGGAGATTCAAGAATGAGAGGTCTAACAGCTTCGTACGGCATACCTAACCTCTGAGCACGGACGCGAACCCATTTGCAATAGGGCTCCATTGGTAGAGAAGTCTTTAGTCCCAACTCATGTGGGTCAGCTTTGTGAATTCTGTCCCAAGCTCTAATGAATCCATGGCGTAGTTTGTCACTGTCTGCCTGAAACTCAAAATGAAAGTGAGGAACCAGCATTTCACGAGGGCCTACTCCTCTGGCTCTTCCAAACTGACGGAGAGCTAAGCATGGATTGTAAGAGATTCCTCCTTGGATACCAATCAACGGAACATTAGGGTATTCTCCGCAACAATCAATAACAGCTACCTCATCCAAACCTCTGAGAGTCCAGGTGATGTCATTATCAGTGAGAGACATTAACCTCCGAGCCCAACCTTTTCCTTCTTCATTCTTCAGCACGAACTTAGGAAGGTGCGAAATAAACCACCTCACTAGCAAAGGAGCACAACACCACGGAGTTCCCCGTTTTCGAGCAGTACGAGCATAGAGTTGTTGTAGAATATCACCCAAAAGAGTGGGTACAGGATTCCGAGACATGAAGATCCTTATGACATGGATACTGATAAAGGTGTCAGGATTAGGAAACAATACCAGACCATAGATCAAAAGAGCCAGAATATCCTCGTACGCCTTGAAGTCCAAGTCATTCCAGAAATCATTAGCCTTGCCAACCAGAAATTTGACCAAAAAGCCCTTGACCCCATTTCTAGTTTCCCAGTTAGCTAATACCTCTTCTTTGGTCAATGGGAGAATTGCAGCAATCTCTTCAGGCCTAGGAGTCTTTTCCAAACCAGTGAATGGAGTTTGTTCCAAGACAGGGATCCCAAGCAAATAAGAGAATTCTTCCAGGGTAGGAACCAACTGGAAGTCTTGAAAGGTGAAACAATGATACAGAGGGTCATAAAACTGGGTCAGAACACTCATCAGTTGTTGGTCCCATTTTACAGTGATCATGCCAAGGAGATAACCATGTCTGTTGATGAAGGAAGAAGTGTTTGGAATCCTACCAACCAAATCCTTGAGCAAAATTGGTGGTTGAACAAAGTTGAGCCGAATAGTATTCCTACGCACGGGCATCATGATGTCCTACAAAACAGAGCAAAGATGAAACTTTTTGTCTTTGAAATGGGTTAGTCCTTTATACAGGATGCATGCAATGGTATGATGTCATGATGCTATGATGAAGCACACCACAAGTATTCACACAGGCAAACATGATAAGGCACACAAGTCACTCAAGACACCCTTAGGTTTCAGGCCAGCATGAATTTCAGGTATTACCCTCTTTTGGTTTTGTTGGTTAAAAACCTGTCCTATCAAAAGTAACCGGGTTCTAGGGGATCTCAAATCATTGGCTACCCTCAATCGGTCATAACTCCAGCATCGCAATCTTTTCTCGCGGCCAGAACCATCTCGAGAGTTTAGCCTCAATGAGTGTAGCATACTGCTACTGTCCTAATAGCCAAGTTTGGTCAATTTAGGGTTCTAAGGTTGGTTGGTGTTTAATGACTCCTTAGAAGACCTATATTCTCCCCGTTGCGACACAAGGGATATAGGTACAGACCAAGATGCCACACCAACGTAGCCACCGCTTCACCCATGTCGGTCTACGCCGGACAGGTCCCTCACAGATTATGCTACCTAAAAAAGGGTATTTCCCAGATCCGGGTTAGGATCTTATGAAACTCCGATGCAAAGCCCACAAATATAAAAGCAATCAAAGCAAATAATTGAAAACAAAGGTGATCTAAACCCTAAGGTTACTCCACTTTTAAGTATTCCCCAGTAGAGTCGCCAGTTCTGTGATACGGTGGGAGAACTGACTTGAGGTTTTGCGTTTGTTTTCGCAAATGTTTCGGTTGAGCAAGAGTCGCCACCGACTTTTTATTTTATCCTAAGGAAAGGTTTAAAAAGCACATCAAAAAACCTTTTGAGATGTTTTCTTGGGTTCGGGGAGTAGATTATAGAAAGGGAAGGTATTAGCACCCTTTCTATCCATGGTTATCCATGGGCTCTTAGTTACTTGCTTAGATCACTTGCCTTTTATTTTCAATTGTTTGAAATGGTGCTTGTGTGTGTGGGTTTGAAAAATGTTTTGAAAAGAAGCCATTGTGGTGGCAACCTTTGTAATGATCCATGTGGGGATGTATACAAAGGTGTATGTCTTTTGAAAAGGTTTTCATTCGTTTTTGAAAGTTTGTTTTTGAAGGTGTTGTGAAGTGTGGTTTTAGAAAATAGGCAAGTGTTTTTGTTTTTGCAAGTTTGATTCAAGTAACTAAGAGGTTATCTACTCCTAAATTTCTCAAAGTTTATTGCTATGTTTTAAACCCTTTTTAATAAGTTTGTTCCACCATTGCATTTGGTGGATAATCTCATGTTAGGATGTGAAAGGGACGGGCGCGGGTCATCGTTTAGACCATAATTGCAATGGTGCCAAGTATCTTTGGGCATTTTCTTTAAGAGACTTTGATCATTTGTTTTAGGCAACATTTTGAAAGTGTTATCGAGGGACTATGATCATTTGTTTTTCCCAAAGAGACCTAACATGCAATATGGCCCAATTTTGAAAGGCAACAAGTGGAATACCCTAGGGGGTGCAAGTGTGATTTGTGTGTTCATTTTCATGCTTGTTTGTCTTGAGATTAGGTCCTAACTATTTTGTCGTTTTTCGCATACAAACCCTAATTCTAACATGGTATAATTAGAAAGCAATAAAGTGCGAAAATAAATTTACTAAGCTATTACAAAACCAAATATGGGAAGGAGGGTACAAATGTTCAAATGGGGATTTTGACAAGGAATTTAAACCTAAAACTATTACATCAATGTTGAATATTTATAAGACAAATAATTGTATAATTAAATGGAAATTGAAATAAATATGCAAAATGTAAAAAGAATTTTTTATATGTATGAAAAAAAAGTATTATTTATGTAAAATAAAAAATAAAAATAAAAGGTATTATTTTTGGAGTATTTTCATATTTAGGGTAAAACCCTAATTCTATTAAATAAAATACATTATTTATTTATTATGTACAACTATTTATTTACATATACAAAAATAAAATAAAATGAGGTATTTGTCAAAAATGTATTTTTATATTAAATATTAATAATAATAAAAAAAACAAAAGTGTATATATTTTGTATTTACTCTAAATATATTAATAAATATATGTATATATGTATTATTTTAGATATGTATTATATATATATAAATAATAATAATATTTAATATTTGTAAAAAAGTATTTTTTATATAAAGTATTTTCAGAAGGTAAAATAAAATAAAAATGAAAATAAAAGTATTTTTACATATTTCTCAATATTTTTAATGAAATGTATATATTCATTTATTTGTGTATTAATCAAAAGAAAATCACATAAATATCTAATAAATTAAAAAATGGTGAGAAAAAAGATTTTTATATTTTTAATAACATGAGAAAAAATAAATGAATCAAACAAAAAAAGAAAAAGTCAGAAATCATTAAAAATAAACCAAATGGGCTTAGGGGGTGCAGAAGCAATTGTATGGTGTGAAAAGTAGAACAAAAACTGGCCCAGCCCATGAGACACCTTCTTCAACCTCCAGCCAAAAAAACGCGCGCTTGTAACAGGGATTCAAACATCCTGATTCTTTGAGCTTTTGCACAAACTTTCAACACAAAACATGTCAAGCATTGAATCACGATTCCAAATATATAAAAAACTCATCCTAACTCTCAGAAATGAGAGAGAATTTTAACAATCCCAAATCCTGACCTAAGTTTTCTTCCATTTTCAAACCTTAAATTCTCACAGCTCAAGCAAAAGAAATGAAAAGTAAAAACATGTACATGTTCAGTGGCATGAGTAGAACATTGTTTATTCACAAACTTAGAGCTAATGATGCCTAATAAGAGAGATACGAATTCAAAAACTTACCTGTTCAGTTGAAGTTCTATCTGGCAAAGGAGAAGCTTTCAGGGCAAGATAATGGTTGGTGTAGCTTCCTTGAGGTGTGGTGATGCTGTTCCAATATTTACTTTGCCTTGAAAGCTTTTGAATCGAGCTAGAGCACTTCACTTGCAAATCAGAAATGTGAAAATGGTGGAACCAGTTAGAGGGATTACAGGTCATGTTTTTGCTTTTGGTTAGCTTTTATAGATGGTAGGGAAGGTGTATGAACTGGTTTGGGCAAGAATGCTTGAAAGGATTGAGAGTTGGAACTCAATCTGCAGAGGTTGCTCTGTTTGAGCAGTTTCAAGGTGATTCTGAGTTTTGGGAGAGATTGGAGATAAAAGGCTCGTGCTTTAGCTTTGGATCAATGTGTGGAATGTGTTTGATAAGTTTGTTTAAGTGTTTCTAAGCTGATATGGAAGTTGGTACAAGTTATGCTATCTTACTTGAACTTGAAGCAAGCAATGGCCACTTGATGATTCTAGCCTGTACAGGCCCTCACACTATGCTGCATACATTGGCCTTGATCAGTGCAATTTGCTCACAAACTTGTGCCAAGAAGATTTGGACTGTACCACTTGGATTGCAAACTTGACATAAAGTTCTACTTTTCAAAAATGGAAATAGTACTTTTTCTAGTTTAGGGTTAATTCTCCATGTAATGTCCAAATGCTTAAAATAACAACTTGGCACAATGGTTTTGCATTAAATTTATGAGTGTGAAAGGGTTTTAGGACCTGTAATGTAGCTTAAGCATGCTGAGATTAAAATGCATAGTGTTATGAACATGTACATGGCCAAGAATAAAAGTGACTTTTTCCCATTTTGCAAAATTCGATTCTCCCTAACCATGAGGTTGTTTGAGAAGTTCTTGGACATTTTGGAAAGCTTGGAATGTGTACTACAATCCATATTTGAAATGCAAATTGAAATTCCAAGTGGAAGTGTATGAAAAATGGCCTTGAAGTTAGGTAGAAAACCTTGTCAAAAAGGTCAAATTTTCACTAAGTTATGAATGGTTTAGTGCCCTTATTCAAAAATTTGTAACTTGAAATACAAGCCTCATTTGGGAAAACTTTGTGAATCAAAGTTGTAGATTATGCAACATGATACAACTTTCATGTTTTGACTTTTGTTTGAATCCAAATGAATCTTGGTGAGAAAGTGGGGAAAAGTTGGGAAAAAATTAGGGTTTTCCATAACTTAGAAAAATTCTAAGTTATGAAAAATTCCCATTTCAAACCCTAATTTGCATTTCTTGGTTTCTTGGTGAACAAGTTTCATGATTTGGCATGTTTTTATGAAAAATGAATCTTGACTCTTGATTTTGACCAAAAAGTCAAAGTTTGACTTTTCAGTATACAGTCAAAATTGATCAATTGACTGGGAAATTCAACTATCAATCTTGTGTATTTGGGATCTTTTGAACTTGTTGAGCATGTTAAGATAATTCCATGGGGTCCTTGAGTCCATATATAAGTTTGGTTTGCCATTGGCTAGGTCAAACAGTCAAAAATTACCCTTGTGCAGTCAAAACCCTAAAAATGACCATTTTGCCCTTTTGATGATCTGATTAAATCTCTTGTGGAATTGTGATCCAAACTTGATCAAATGGTCCATATGAGTTCATAATGTTGATGTGGGTCAATTTTCATGAGATTTGACTGTCAATTGGCCACAGTTGACTTTTTCCCCAATACAGTTGATTTCTAGGTCATCTGTCCAATTGACTAGGCAAAACTTGGAATCAAGACTTGAAACTTGGTATGGATAAACTTGAGAGTCCAACATGAAGCATGAAAGTCATTTTAGGCACTTTAGGTCAAAATCTCTTTGTGCAATCACAAACCCTAATTTGGGTCTACAGTGTAAGGAGAAGTCTTGAGCAGAGGAAACCCTAACTGGATCTTGATCTTCAAGGTTTTTGTGATGAGAAAATGTTGAGGAAATGGGAGGGCAAATTTTGGGGTACAACAATAAGGTTCTTCGACAAGTTTCGAAGGAGACGAGGATGTCAGGTCTATGGGAGAAACTCGAAAGTTTGTACATAACCAAATCGTTGGTCAGTCGCCTCTACCTGATGAAAGCTATGTATTCATTCAAGATGAGTGAAGGCCAAGTCATGTATGAGCAGTTGGATATATTCAACAAGTTGGTTCTTGATCTTGAGAATATCGATGTCAAAATCGAGGATGAAGATCAAGCATTGTTACTATTGTATGCTTTACCTATAACACATGCTCACTTCAAAGAAACTCTCTTGTATGGAAGAGAGTTGTTGACTTTGAAGAAGTTCAATCAACCTTGTACTCTAAGTATTTAAACAAACGAAAGGATCACAAGCCATATTCGACTAGTGAAGGCCTATCGATTAAGGCGAAATTCACAAAGAGAGATGGAAAGTTCGACAATAAGAATGGTAAAAGTCAACATAAGTCTTATAGTTCTGATGCATCTGATATTCGATGTTATCACTGTAAGAAGGAGGGTCATACAAGAAAGGTGTGCCCTAAACACATGAAAGATCATGGAGGTAAGGATAATGGCAACACATCCATTGTTCAACATGATTTCGACTCATATGATGTTCTTGTCGTTTTAAGCGGCGACTCAAGTAAAGAGTGGATTATGGATTCAGGTTTCACTTGGCACACGACTCCAAACAAAGACTTGTTCGAGGAACTATATGATCAAAATGGTGGATATGTATTACTGAAAAACACCAAAGCTTGCATAATTGCAGGTGTTAGATTTATGAGATTCAAGCTTCATGATGAGCCAATAAGGTTATTGAGTGATGTCATGTATGTACCTGATTTGAAGAGAAATTTTATTTCTCTTGGTGAATTCGACAAGAAAGGATATGTTTTCCAATGAGAAAAGTATCCTAAGAGTCATGAAGGGTTCGAAGGAAGTCTTGAGAAGTGTGAAGAAACAAGGCTTGTATACCCTTGAGGCTGAAGTTGTAAATGGTTCTGAAGATGTTGCATCCACGAAACCTTTGCCAAAGATAGAAATTTGACACATGATATTGGGCTATGTCAGTGAAAGGGGTCTGGTCGAATTAGGGAAACAAAATCTGCTTGGTGAAGACAAAGTCGAAAAGATGAAGTTTTGTGAACCCTGTGTACTTGGAAAATATTGCAGAGTGATGTTCAATAAAGGAAAACAAAGAACACATGGATCCCTTGACTACATTCATGCTGATCTTTGGGGGCCTGTAAGGTGTCCATCACATTAAGGAGAAAAGTGTTTTCTATCTATAGTTGATGATTATTCCAAAAAGTTATGGGTATTAATTCAGAAGACTAAGGATGAAAATTTTGAGAATTTCAAAAGTTAGAAGACCCTGGTCAAAAATCAGACTGGCAGAAAGGTCAAGAGGTTGAGAACAGACAATGGCCTTGAATTTTGCAATGAGGCGTTCGAGAGTTTTTGTGCAGCCTTTGGTATTGCAACGCACAAAAATACTGTAGGTACTCCCCAACAAAATGGTTTGGCTTAAAGATTTAATCGAACCATTTTGGAAATAGTTAGATGCATGTTGACTAGTGCCGGATTAAAGAAGGTGTTTTGGGCAGAGGCTGTTTTGACAGCAACGTCTGATAAAAAAATGTCCTTCAACTACGTTAGATATGAAAACACCTGAAGAAGTTTGGTCAGGACATCCACCAAATCTCAACAAACTTATAGTATTTGGTTGTTTAGACTATGCTCAGATTAGGCAAGACAAGGTTGAACCTAGAGCTCTAAGATGCATGTTTATGGGATACCCTAAAGGAGTCAAAGCTTATAGGCTATGGTGCCTAGAGCGAGGTCACATGAGGTGTATCACCATTCGAGATGCAGTTTTCAATGAAGTTGAGATGGCTTTCAAGAAAAATGATGACGTTGGTCAAAATAAAGAAATATCTGAAGAAGAGCTGGAACAAGAAGATATTCCTATTGAGGTGGAGCATGTCGATTCTAAATTATGTATCCCATAATAAGTCGTAGAAGAATCAAAAGATGCCAAAGATACCGAGGAAGTTAAAGAAATTGTCAGTGACTACATGTTGGCAAGAGATAGGCTAAGACGAGTTTTAAATCCACCTCAGAGACCTGGGTATGCAAATCTTATAGCTTATGCCTTAATCTCTACAAGTGAGGTTATAGATGAAGAACCTAGAGACTATGAAGAAGTTATGAGGAGTCAAAATAAGACTGAATGACTGAAAGCCATGGATGATGAGATGAAATCTCTTCATGATAACCACACTTGGAAACTGATCAAGAAACCTATTGGAGCCAAGTTAGTCAACTGTAAGTGGATTTTCAAAGTTAAGGAATGAATCAAAGGAGTGAAGTCGAAGAGATACAAGGAAATATTGGTCGCAAGGGGTTTCACTCAGAAAGAAGGTGTCAACTTCAGTGATGTGTTCTCTCCTATTGTGAAGCACATGTCCATCCAAATTCCACTTGCCAAGGTGGCACTATTCGACCTAGAACTGGAACAAATTTATGTGAAGAATGCTTTATTGTATGGAGATCTAGATGAAACAATCACGATGAATAAATCTAAAGGGTATGTAGAAAGGGGAAAGGAAGATTATGTGTGCAAGTTGAACATGTCATTATATGGTCTGAAACAATCTCCTTGACAGTGGAATAAGAGATTCGACATGTTGATGGCACACATATGTTTCATTAGAAGTCAGTTCCATCACTGTGTTTACTTCATATTTTGACGTGGAAATTAATTTGTTATTTTGTTGCTTTATATGAATGATATTCTCATAGCAAGCAACAATGTTAAAGATGTAATGAAGTTGAAGGATGAACTCAATAAGGAGCTCGACATGAAGGATCTTAGAGCTGCATTCGATATTCTTAGGATTGACATTCAAAGAGATATAAAGTAGTCAAAACTATGCTTATCTCAAGATACATACCTACGAAAGATTCTCGATAAGTTTGGTATGTCGAATTTAAAGCATGTTGTGACTCCGACAAATCCTCAATTCAAGCTGAGTATAGATCAGTGTCTCAGTACTAAGGTCGAAAGAGCTTATATGAATAACATATCATATGCTAACATAGTAGGTTCTTTTATGTATGATATGGTCGGTACTAGACCCAACATAACCTATGTAGTAAGTCTTGTAAGCAGGTACATGGAGAATCCTTGAGAGGCTCACTAGAAAGCATTGATGTGAATTCTAAGGTACATAGATGGGTCTCTGAACAAAGTCTTAATTTGTGGTGGATACTATTGTAGCGATAGAAATGTTGAGACCAAGCCATTGGATTGACTTGACTCGCACATATCAAAAATAAAAATCGCCACCGCACTTTATTGTTTCCAAAGGAATGGGAAAAGAACTAATAACCCAAAAAGAGGGGGAGAGAATCTAAGTTTGGGGGTTGGTTATGCAAAGGGAAGGTATTAGCACCCTAAACATCTACGGTACTCTGCAGGAACCTCTTTGAAAATTTGTGTATTTTGGCTATAAATGTTGTATACAAAAATAGATTGTGGGGATGAGAAAAGAAGTATTTTTTATGATTTTTGCACCCACTGCGGTTGTGGACCTTTAGTGCCTACGTACCACATTCTGTGTAATAGGGGATCAGGGTACTCGTAGATCTCCTTAAAAAAATTTAAATCACAAGTGTGTTGGTCGATTTTAAGAGACGAGACATCATCGTCTTATCCGAGTGGAAGAACATACTTACTACCCACAATTATGAGAAAGGAGAACTTGCGTCATCTCAAAGTGGAGGATATGGCTAGGATTTTAAAATCAACAAAGCCTCACTCAACACCCAAGTGGAAATTATCTTGCTTCACTACATATTTTAGAAGTACAGTAGTTCACATCACTACAAGGATTGACAAGAGTCTAATCTTTTGAGAAAATTTTAAAGGTAAAAGGCCAAAATGGAAAAATGGCTTGAATGAGATGGGTTAACTTTTAGTCTTCTCACAAAAATGTCAAGGTATTATTAATTTGACTAAATTTTAATTAAGAAAATATTTTGAAAATGCATGGACCTAAGTCCAAGTTTATTGCGAAAGCAGTTCAAGTTTAAAAACAAGAAGAGTTTTCAAAAGAAGGGAGAATATTTTTGAAATTAAAGAAGATAGAAGGAGATGAAGGGACTATCCTAAAGAATAAGGTAAAAGCAAGGGAAAATAACTGTCTAACCAACAAGAAGCCAACACTTGACACAATGAGTCAATGTAGAATTCCCATCCTTTAGATTTGAAACCAAACAAGCAAAGATATAAACCTCTTAAGAAAATCACGCTTCAATTGCATTAAGCCTTCACAAAAATTGGACAGAGTAACAACTGTATATAGATGAATTCTCGATCATAGATAAAGCATGTAATCACAATAACCTGCACACAAAGCAAACAAACAACCCAATGTATTGGGATATACCCCAAGAACTCTAGACAAAATAACAGTTGAGGTCACAAGGTCTCAAGGTAGGCCACAACTTCTAATCCTAAGTCCAAGAAGTTCATAACTCCAAGATGCCAAGGATAGTAACCAAATAGTCCGAGTAACATTAAAGCTTTTATTGTTTAAGTCGGTTATTAGGTATCTTCAAAAAGAAATGAAAAGCTCAAGTGAGCAAAAATGAAAATGACATAAAAGTAAATGCTCAAGTGAGCAAAGATGAAAATAGCATGAAATGTAAATGCTAAAGTAAATGTGCTTAAAGTAAAGAGCATAAAGTAAAGGCATAAAACAAAGTCAATTGTTAGAAATTAGAGGTTAGTTGAATGATCATCTTGAAACTTGCATTTGAAACTCATTAGAGGATTGATAAAACCAAAGCCTCTCAACAACAAGTTTCACTTTCTTTTTGTCAAGTATATCATTCATTGAAAATTCTCAAGGCAACAATAAATGATCAATGATGTTTAAGTGATTCACTTTGACCAAAGCTTATGAAGATTCATTAGAGGATTTGATAAGACCAAATCCTCCTAACAATGGATCTCAAGGTTATTGGATCAAAGGATTCAAATTAACATACTTGGTCTTATAAACATGGGTTTGGGCCACGAATGATCATTTCTCGAATCGGGACAAAATTTAGCGCTATGTTAAGCAATCGTAAGTGGACTTATATAGAATTCCAACCTATTTTGATTCCGGTAAATAGAAATCTATGTACTATATGTTTAGATAAATGATATGTAAATCATTCTCCAATAACATTTAGCACAAGTAAGAATGAACAAGATGAAACAGGAGGGGATTTGTAAGATGTAATTTAGTTTCAAATATCATCAACATCATTCATCCATCTTGATGGATTTGGTTTTTCAACCTATAAACACCCAAGATTCAATGATGTTGAATAATTTGTCCTAAATAATCCTCAAGTCAATATCATATGCCATGCCAAGAATTAAACAAGAATTATGTACAAAAGTTCTCAATTACAAGCCTTGATCAAAATTAAAACCCTAAATACAATCCTAAGTCAAAATTAGCTTAACAAAATAGGAAAGTAATTTGAAATATTATGTCCATTTAATTATAATCTCCTAAAGACTTCTAAAAGTCAGAGGCATGACTCAAAGTTCCTTATGAAACAAATTTGTTGATGCTTGAGCTCAAATAAAGAGCAAGCAATTCAGAGATGCTTGACTTAAAGATTCAGAGGTAATGAATGGAGAGATATGCAAAGGAAGCTTTGTAGGAAAATGGAGGAAGCTTTCTTGAGCTCAAATAAAGATCAATTCTGAATTTGCAGAGAGAGAAGAGCTTCACGGGGAAGATAGAGATAACTT
Organism: Vicia faba; assembly: GCA_948472305.1. Taxonomy (NCBI): domain Eukaryota; kingdom Viridiplantae; phylum Streptophyta; class Magnoliopsida; order Fabales; family Fabaceae; genus Vicia; species Vicia faba. Next base: position 756,866,218 of record OX451737.1, read on the forward strand.
GCTTCTGATTTTTTTGTCCAACCCCTTTCAATCAAATCAAGCCTTGATTTTATAGAGTGAGAAATGAATAAGAGGGTAGAAATGAGAAAAATTAAAAGTGAGAGTGAGTTGGTGAGGTGTGTTGCTTTTTATGTTTGAATAATGATACAATGCGTGCATTTTGAGTAAGTGAACAAAGCATGTGCCCATGATTATATCTCAAAATGTAAGAGTTATTTTGAGAAACTTCCTAAAGCAAATTTGTTCCTCACATTTAGGGCTTAATCTTTGATGTTGGACATTTTTCCAAATAATGAAAATTTCAAATAGAAAAGTGATGATGAATATGTGCCCATGAACTGTTTGATAAAATGCTTGGCTTGACGCGCGTGTGGCTGGGAAAAATGATAACTTAAAGCTCCAAATCCTAAGCATCATATCTCTTTCTACATTTGACCATTTGAGATGATTATTGAACCAAAAATAAAGAGCACACTTCATACTTCAACTTTAATGTTTCTAAATTTTTAATTTGAGCCCAAATGAACATTCAAAATTAACCATGGAGAAGTCAGATTTTTGTGCATATTTGGGAAATTTCACTAAGTGTCCAAAAACATCCAAGCTCCATAACTTTTTCTCCTTTAATTTTTTGGACTTGAGGCCTATAATACAAAGTTGAAGGATTTTGTTTCCTCTTTTCAGGCACGTAAAGTTTGTACATTTTCAATAAAAATTGAGAAAGTTATGACCAATCAAAATTCAGCACTATGAACACTTAGAAAAAATCCAAAATTTCAAATAACTTCCTTGACAAGTTATCTCCAATTCACATTTCCTCTTGATTTTATGCCACCATTAACCATAAAATATGAAAATAGGGACATTGAATTGATAGTTGACCAAAAGTCCCCTTGGTCAACAGTTGACTTTGGTTGACTTTTGACAAAATGACCAATTTGCCCCTTTTTGTCAATTGAGCCTTTCCAAACCCAAATTGATGACCAAATTTCCAATCGTAGATGCTCATGAACATGTTAAGAAACATGGAATCAAGTATTGCCCAAAAAGTCAAAGATTTCCTGATTAAATTCCAAACTCTAGTTTTGATCCTCTGTGCTAGGAGATGGTAAGATGAGTGCAATTGTGCCATTACCTACAAGATAACATCCAAAGAGACATATATATAAATTTTGATGTTGGTCAAAAGGATATATGTACAAGATACACAACTCAAGGTGCTTGGTGATCCATCATGGACAAACCTAAAGATAGGATGAAGTAGGAGAAGTACCCAGAACCCTAATGTGTGATCTTGTTGCATTGTGATGGTATGAGATGATAGAGGAATCTTATGGGCAAAAATTGGGGTACAACAGCTGCCCTTATTTATGTTTCTTCTATCCCGAGATGCGAAGGTTAAAATCTTCGTGTTGACGAGATTAAAGATACTTAAATATAAAACAAGCCCTATTTTTGGCCCTAAGATGCCATGCAATGCTTATGATTATAAATGCAAATAAACAAATCCAATGAGTGACACAAGACACCATCGGGGATGTAGGAAATAAAAACAAGGATAAAAAAAAACCCGACCAGGAAAATAAATCACTGGTGGATAAAAGACTCGACTCTATTGGGGCAAAGCCCAAAAGAGGAGATAAGGCGTCATCAACTCAAAGATTGAGGAGAGAAGGTAAAGGATAAAAGTGATCGACAAATGACTGCGAACTATCTACTCATTGAGGAGATAGCAAAAAAGTAACGTCAACCCACCAGGGAAGGAAGTGGTTAGATAATACCGGTAAATACTAATATTAGGGTGGTAACAATTGATTGGCATCAGTACTTATGACTGGAAACAAGCAAGCTTCTTCAGAGCAAAGTGAATCCCAATGACGAACTATCTCCCACAATGAAGAGACTACCATCCATCAGAAAAAGATCTCAACAATGAACTATCTCCCATAATGACGAGACTACCATTTATTAAAGTAAAACCTCAATAATGAACTATCTCTCACAATAACGAGACTACCATTCATTGGAGTAACAAATCTAAACAACAGAATACCTCTTATAATGATGAGGCTACCATTCATTGGAGTAACAAATCTCAATAACAAAATACCTCCCATAATGACGAGGCTACCATTCATTGGAGTAACCAATCTCAACAACAAAATACCTCCCATAATGACGAGTCTACAATTCATTGGAGTAACAAATATCAACAACAAACAACCTCCCATAATGACGAGGCTACCATTATTGGAGTAACAAATCTCCATAACGAACTACCTCCAATAATGATGAGGCTACCAATCATTGGAGTAATAAATCTCAACACGAGGCTACCATTCATTGGAGTAACAAATCTCAACGACGAACTACCTCCCATAATGACGAGGCTACCATTCATTGGAGTAAAAAATCTCAACAACAAACTACCTCCTATGATGACGAGGCTACCATTCATTGAAGTAACAAATCTCAACAACAAACTACCTCCCATAATGATGAGGCTACCATTCATTGGAGTAACATCTTCAACTTTCTCTGGGAACTAACAAATTTATTGGGGGAGTACAAGTTGCTCAAATAAAGAGACCATCACTCGCTGTTATGAGAAGGAATTACGATAATGACTTCCCGGGGAAAGAAATATGGCTTCCCGAGGAAATAAATATGGCTTCCTGGTGAAATGCCAATATATTCCTATTGAGGAGCTAAAGTCTTCTCATGCCAAAATAAATGCACATTCTTAAACCAGGACTCAAAGCCTGCAGAAAACAAAATAATAACGTTGCTAGGGAACACAAATTCAAACTAGAAATAAACCAGAATGAAACAGTCAACCAAAATAACAACTCATGAGAAATCAACTCAAAAGGGGACCATGTTCTATCCATACAATGAGCTGAATAGGAAGGCTAAAGAAATTTTTTCCACGAGGGATAACTCAGTGGGAAATTGAAAGGATATACAATTTCTGCTTAAGGTCGACACTCTATTGAAGAGAGGATGACCATAACTCTGCAAAACAGGGTAATATGCCAACAAAAATATAGTGAATGCAAATGAGTAATGATTTTATAAATTCAAACATGCATGATGTATGTATGAATGTATGAATGTTATCATGTATATGCGTAAAAAACAGACACACAACATCGAGAATAACCAGACAAAAGCAACTTGGGTAAAGTCAATATTCGGCTAAATCACATCTAGGATGAAAATTTCATAAGAAAGTAAGCAACAACTGAGGAAACAAATTCCTATTTCACGGCTTTACTCCACTGAGAAGGAACATAATCCGAAAATAATCAAATCATAACAATACATCAGTACAGATACAGGGATATAACACCCTCCTCTAGGCTTCACTGAGAAATATCACACAAACTTCAATGGGGAAAACAAATGTTTCAAGGTCTGTACTTCTACTGGGGGATTGCAATACTGATTTCAACATGGTAGATGAAAACCATATCATCGAGATATCAACTGTGGATCTTGCATTGACTTCATTGAGGAGGGAAACACCACATCTTCGAGGGGAACTCAAGATACATTCTTCAATACTGAGAGTGATGATTGCACCAACTTCTCTGGGGAGAAATTATGAAACCTCATGGGGAAAGAAACTTTCAGGGAGACACATTATCTCAGCCTTACTTGGGGATTTAAGAAATCAAACAATACAGTAATAAATCAAAATTATGGGGATTTTAAATCAAACCCAGCACTTGGCGGGAGAAAACCCAAAAAGTTGACAACTGTTTCAACACTTCTTAGAAAAGATATGCATTTGTCTGATTTCCTGGGAAACAAACAACAATAATGCTAGCACTGCAAAGGGCGATGTTTTGCAAATGATTACTATCTCAGCCCGCAAAGGGAGAGGGACCTTTCATCGTATGAGAAAAGGGATATATGGGGTAGAGACTTCAGGCCATGCAAATCCAAAATCAAAATGAACCAAGACTTGACTAGGGAAAATGGGATCACAAACCCAATCATCGCACCATGCATCAATTGGTATCAATTCCAGCTATCTGAGAAACACAAGAAGATCATACGCATACCAGAAAAAGTGACCTTGGGAGAAACTTCATGGGGAATACATACTTCCACAATTCAGAGTTCGCCCATCCTTGGAATCACCATTTTTGTTTTTTCTTGAGTCACAAACTCTAAAGTAAGAGGTAATCTGTAAATTCTTTTCAATTTTTTTTGTTATTTAATCTTTTTGTTTTGAAAATTACTACCGATAATAAATGGAGTCTTTATAAGCAGAATAAAATAAAAATTGCAAAGAATTGGATAAAAGCTCAAACTTTATAATAGACTGGTAGTCTGCAAATGGCGAGACTCCATAGATGATTACAAAGTTTGGAAAATGGTAATATATTGGAAAAGATACATTGAAACACAATGACCACTATTCTCCCTAACAACTTTGAATTCTTGAGTAGCGACTTCTGTTGAAGTATGGTGAGGATCCAAGAAGATTGTTGCTTCAATGATCAAGTCTTGTCTGACACAGTTACTTGCCAAGAAATCCTGAACTTTTGCCTAAGTTTCCCTTGCGGGTTTTCAACCTAGCAGGAAATTTTATTTTGTTTATGTGTCTAATTTTATCCTAGACCTCCCTTTCAGGTTTTCAGCCTACCGAGACGCTCTTTTTTGCCTAAGTCGCCCTTTCGGGTTTTCGACTTAGCAAGCTGTTCTTCTATTTCTTTAGGCAAAGTATTTCTTGACTGTATCAGCATTCATAGGATATGGAAACTCCTCGCCATCCATAGTTTCAAGAATTAATGCATCGCCAGAGAAGGCTTTCTTGACAACACATGGGCCTTCAAAATTGGGAGTCCACTTTCCCCTAGAATCAGCGTTAAAAGACATGATCTTCCTGAGCACGAGGTCGCCTTCTCTGAATTCACGAGGCTTGACCTTCTTATAAAAATATTTCTTCATTCTCTCATGGTACAACTGACCGTGACACAAAGCCGTCATTCTTTTCTCTTCGATCAAATTCAACTGGTCAAACCTGTTCTGGACCCATTCAACCTCTGACAACTTGGTTTCCGTTATCACTCGTAAAGAGGGTGTTATACCCCAAAATTTTCCCTCTCATCTCTCAAAGGATCACCCTGGATCCTCAGGTTTTCTCCCCTCCGATTTCAAGCATGGATCTACAAATTTTCCAAGACAGTCATTCACGGGGGTAAAATGGACATTTGTGCATTGAAAAGTCAAACTTTTACTTTTGATCAAAATCAAGTTTCAAGAGTCATATTTCATCAAGACATGTTGAGATATGAAGTTTGTTTCATCTAGAAATTTAAAAGTCAAAGGTTACTTTGGAAAAGTCAAATTTCTAAATACTTAGAATTTTTCTAAGTGTTTAAGAAATATGACAAGCTCAGAACTTCTGATCAGATTATCACCATGATGCAAGCTGATTCTGGAATAATTTCTAACTCAAGAGTTTTAGATTTCAATAAGATCTAAAACACTACAGAACGAAACTTCTCCTAGAAATGCTAAGATTTCAAGTTATGACTCCTCAAAGACACATCCATGAAACTGAAGCATTCAGCAAATTCTGGACACTTTCAAGACAGAGTTTGGTCAGAACTTCCGGGCCAGTTTTCATAAAGGTTCAATCAGAGTTTGCAAGGGTAATTCAAAGAAGGTTACAAAGCATGTTGCAAGCTTTCTGGAAAGTCTGAGAGCTCCTTCAGAACATGCAGGAGCAAGGAGATACAAAGATCAGAAGTTGGATGTCTATACTAAGTCACGCTGAAGCTGAACTTCTGATCCAGAACTAAGCAATGATGCAGAATATCACGTTGCAGGATTTTTGGTTTGATTAATCTCATCATCATTTAATGCTCACAACCACTTCTGGGTCTTTGTCCAAAGGATTTCTCCACGTGTGGCATATAAGTACCTTTATTGTCTTGGAAAAGCAAACCCTTGTACAAAAGTGCGTTGGGCCCATGCATTGATTTTGCTTTTGAAGTTATCTTTCCTTAAGTCCTGCTTACAATTCCAGCTTAGGCGCTGCTAAAAGCTGCTAACTACCATGCTTACTTCAAGAACAAGGCAACACCTTAGCACATGAAGGCTATATTCAACACTTCGGTCAGAACATGACCAAATCCCAAAACCTTGTTTATACAACCTGCTGCACTGCTACAGCACAATCCTATAACCAACAACTAATTTAGCCTACGCCTGCATCCCATAATTGCACCAAACTAGCATACGAAGACTGTGATCAAAAAGAAATGGAACAATGTGCCAAAAAGTTTAAATCCCATTTGTTTTCCCCCCCAAAACCACAATAAATTCACCTATAAATAAGTGGATCCATCACACTTTCAAGGGGCTGGTCTTTTGGGAGAGAAAATTGTGAAAAGAGAGAAAAGAAAACCGTGAAACCTTCATAAAAAATCCAGAATTTCCAAACAGAAAACCAAACCTTTGTTCTTCCCTTTGAATCAAAGAACTTTGCATTTTATTTTCCGTTGCTCTTGCTGACTCCAGGACATCTGAAGGCAGCAGTTCAAGTTCCAAACACACGCTCCAGATTCAAGGTAAGTCTTTCTGACCTTGCATCTTTTCATTCAGAACATCATTAAATATGTAAATATCATAGTATTGATGTTGTCCATATCATTGCATAAGTAGAAAAACTATGGATCAGAACTTCTTGATTAAGGCTAGGCTCAGAATTAGGATTAGAACTTCTATAAACTGATGTGTTTTTATTCTCCTGATCTGCTATTAAGGACTGAATAAATTGCTGATGTGTTGATTAAGAGTTGAAATGTGGCATAGAACTTCTGATGTTCACTCACGATTTTAGCAACACATAACTTCTGAGTTCTCCTTGCTGTTTAAACACACTGAACTTCTGATATTCACTCGCTGTTAAAACACACTGAACTTCTGATGTTCACTCACTGTCTTAGCACATACTGAACCTCTGAGTTCTCTTCACTGTTTTAATATACAGAACTTCAAAGATTTTCTCATTATTCTAACACTCATAAGTTCAACACATAGCAACCCAGAACTTCTGTGTTTTCCCTCTAACGTGTCTTGCAGGACCTCAAAGTGTATCAATCCAGAACTTCTGATTCCACTGACGTTCCTTTCTGAGTCATCACGCACCTGGCTTCAGAACTTCAGGTCCTTGTTGTTTCGCTTGCAGCAGCACGCTGTTTCTATCTTTCATTTATTTTCCTTTTTATCATTTTTAATATTAACTCCCTTTTTATTAACATAGAAAGACATAAAAAATATTTTCTTTTTATTAATTAACTTATTTCTTTTTTCTTAATTCATTAAGACAAAAAAACCATTTTTTAAATAAATCCTTTTTCTCTCTTGCATGGTACATTTCAATATGGTTGTTATAGTAACTTAGGATTTAATTTTATTTTCAATCCCCATTTGTAAATATGTACCCCCATTCCCGAAAACTTTGTAATAGCGTAGAATTTTATTTTCCGCAATTTACTATTTTCCTTATACTGTATAGTAATTAGGTGTGCATGGCAAGATTCAAAAATCAATTGCTAGATAACCCTAATCAAGACTAAGTGTATGCAATCAAACACACTTTGCACATATGCACACCTTAGGGTAATCTCACTTGTTGCCTATCGGAAAAAATAGTCATGTCCCTCGAACATGGGCGTTTTAGCAAAGACCCTCGATAAAAGATCATAGTCCCTAGATGACCCTCGATGTTGCCTTCGGTAAAAGATCTAGTCCCTCACATGACATTGCTAAAATGCTCCATGGGTTGCTTTCTATGACTATACAAAAACGTCCCGCCCCCCGTCCCTTCACATCCAACAATGGGGCTTCTTACCAAATCAATGGTAAGATAGCAACATCTAGAGGAGGAGGAAAAGAACACCTAAGACCTTTTGAGCAGGTAGATTCACTCCTAGTTGCTTGCTCACAACAAAAACATTCTATACACCAACACTCTCACTTTGGAACATTTTCAAAAGGCAACACTTTGTATGCGTTCTTATAGAGACGAGAATCATTACAAAGACACCTTTTCAAAATCACTTTCAAAAAACACATTCCACAAACACCTCTTTGAACTATTTTCAAAACAACAATTTGTACGCGTTCTTATAGAAACGAGAACCATTACAAAGTCACATTTTCAAAATACTTTCAAAACCCACATCACAAAGCACATTTCAAACAAAAGCCAGTGATCTAGCAAGCAACTAAGAGCCCATGGAAAACCATGGATGAAAGGGTTGCTAACACCTCCCCCTTTCATAATCTACCCCCTGAACTCAAGAAAACATCTCTAAAGGTATTTCCTGTGCTTTTTCACCTTTCCTTGTTGGATAAAAGAAAAGTCGGTGGAGACTCTTGCTATCCGCAACACTCGCGATCATACGCGAAACAAAAAGTAAGTTCTCCCACTGTATCACAGAACTGGCGACTCTGGCGGGGATATAATAAGTGGGATATAATAAGTGGCGTCCCTCAAACATCCAACGATGGGGCTTCTTACCAAAACAATGGTAAGATAGCAACATCTAAATGAGGAGGAAAAGAACGCGTAAGACCTTTTGAGTAGGTAGATTCTCTCCTAGTTGCTCGCTTGCTCACAACAAAAACATTTTTATACACCCACACTCTCATTTTGAAAACATTTTCGAAAGACAACACTTTGTACGTGTTCTTATAGAGACAAGGACCATTACAAAGACACCTTTTCAAAATCACTTTCAAAAAACACATTCCACAAACACCTCTTTGAACTATTTTCAAAAACAACACTTTGTACGCACTCTTATAGAGACGAGAGTCATTACAAAGTCACATTTTCAAAATACTTTCAAAACCCACATCACAAAGCACATTTCAAAACAAAAGCAAGTGATCTAGCAAGTAACTAAGAGCCCATGGAGAACCATGGATGAAAAGGGTTCTAACACCTTCCCTTTTCATAATATATCCCCCGAACTCAAGAAAACATCTCTAAAGGTCTTTCCTGTGATTTTTCACCTTTCCCTTTGGATAAAAGAAAAGTCGGTGGTAACTCTTGCTAAACCGCAACATTTTCAAACACAAACGCAAAACACCAAAGTCAGTTCTCCCACCGTATCATAGAACTGGCGACTCTGCTGGGGAATTTATTGAAAGTGGGGTTACCTTAGGGTTAGATCGCCTTTACTTGCTTTCTTTGTTTGACTTATATGCTTTACATTTTGGTTCTTTTTTTGGGCTTGCTTTGATCCTCCACCCGGATCTGGGACACCTCTTTAGGTAAATAGCAATAGATTGTGGAAACTGTACGACATAGACCGATATGGTTGAAACAATGGCTATGTTAGTGTGCCGTATTTGTGGGTATCGGTATCCCTTGTGGTGAATCAAGGAGAATACGGGGCCGCTGAGTGGCGTCATAAAGCACTAATTGACTTTAGAACCCTAATTGAACAAACTTGGCCATTAGGACCTAGTGAGATAACCGGTTTCGGTGTAGAGCTGAAAATTGGTTGATACTCGATACTACACTCATTGAGGCTGGACTTTTGGGATATCTCGGCTGCAAGAAAAGATTGATTATACCGAGACAATGCCTAAGATAAAAGTCAGTGATATTGAGATCCTTTAGAACCCGATCACTATTACTAGGACAAGTTGAGCCAACTAAACTTCCAGAGGGTACTTACCTATAAAACCTCATGCAAGCCTAAAACATAGGGATTTGTTTGCTTTGTGTGTATATTTACTTGTACATAACATCATAAACATCATAAGCATCATGAGCATGCTCACTAACCATTTCAAGGATTTAGAAATTTATCTTTGTTTTGTAGGTCATGAATTCCGTCCGAAGAAACACTATCCAAATCAGCTTTGTAAAAGCACACCCTCAACTTCAAGAGTTAGCCTCAAGAGTGCCCGGGGATTCTCCTTTTACCAAGAAATACAGCCGACTCCTCAGTTTGGCTACATCCGGTTCCCAAGAAGAGATGATGTGTGTGCTGTTCCAATTCTTTGATCCCGTACATCTTTGTTTCACTTTCCCGGACTATCAGTTAGTACCTACACTGGAAGAGTTCTCTCTACTCTTAGGGGTGCCCATGCTTGATCAGATACCGTTCACCGGTCTAGAAGGGATTCCAAAGCCTGAAGTCATCGCCGAAGCTTTGCATATGAAGAGAGCCGACATCATAGCCAATTGGGAGACAAGAAGCGGGGTTAAAGGTTTCCTAGCCAAGTTTCTATTAGAGAAGGCTCGTTCATTCTGGGATGACATGGATTTCCAAGCTTTTGAGGACATCCTGGATCTTCTCATTTATGGTTTGGTTCTGTTCCCAAACTCGGATCAATTCATAGATGTTAATGCCATCAAAATTCTTCTCTCTCGCAATCCCGTACCTAGCTTACTGGAAGACATTTTGCATTGTCTTCATACCCGCACCATGAAGAAGAGAGGTACTCTTTTGTGTTGTATTCCCATACTCGCTAAGTGGTTCACTTCACACCTACCTCAATCAGCATTGAAGAACGAGCAAATACTGACATGGTCTCAAAGGATGATGTCCCTCACCCATACTGACATCTGTTGGTGTTCAAGATCCTTGGAAGATGTCTCTATCATTGACCACTGTGGGGAATTCCATAACGTCCCTTTGCTTGGTATTAGGGGAGGTATCACCTACAATCCCTGCTTAGTTCTTCGAAATTTTAGATATTCCCGAAGAGACGGTCCTCATGAGATGCTCATTCAAGGTCTGGTGTTCGACTATGACCAAGAAGACCAAGGTTACCGCCAGAGATTTGCATGAGCTTGGAGAATGGTGAACAAGGGGGACAGTAGGACTTTGGGACACAAGAACTCTATCCCTCTCGAGCCTTATCTTAGGTGGATATGGGCTCGTGCTCAAAGTCTCCTAATGCCTTACCCTTCCATCCTCCCTATTGTCATAGAGCCTATTGTTCAAGGAGACGTCCCATACACCATCCATCATCCTGACATGCCTACCTCTCTCGAAGACTTGCAGAAAGCTTGGGTTCAGTTGAAGGAAGAGTGAGACACCTTTGAAACCCAATTTTACGCCAGTGAGAAGAAGGTTCTGGAACTCACCAAACTGCTTCATGAAGAGCGGAATCTGAACGCCTACATCGTTCCAAAGATGATGCGTTTGACCTTTCTGTCTTAGGAGTTTTTGTTGTATTTTGTTTCTTTCATTGTAAGCCCAAAGAGGCATGATGTATTCAAACTTGGATCTAATATAACATGTTTTCTTTTTGGTTTGAGCAAATTTAAATCTCTAATTTCCTTGAAATCATTTTCATATTGCATCTCCATTCATCATAACATCATATAGGTTTCTTACAACAGGTCTCCTTATCCTTCTACTGTTTATTTCAGTCAGATGGATATTGAACAGACAGTGAAAGATCTTCAGGCGCAGAACGTCCAATTTCAACAAATGCTCTTGACTTTGACAAAAGGACAAGAGGAATTGAAGACTCTATTGGCCAAAGAGAAGAAGAAGAAGAAAGCGAAGAAACCAACCGGTATTATGATCATGGGAAGAAGGTTCAAAGGACAAACCAGACGGACTTTGGACTTTGAAACATCATCGGGTGAAGGAGATAATCAAGAAGTCAGGACCAAGGAAGTGAACAACAACCCAACATCCGCAGAGGAGGAAGAACCTGATTACTGAGGAACAATATCCTCCTGCTGATAATAAATACAAGGAGCTAGAGGATCGTTTGAATGCTATGGAGGTCCAGAGGGTACCCGGAATGGATTTTGAAGAGTTAGGACTTGTCTCAAGGGTTGTCATCCCACAGAAATTTAAGGTCCCCACTTTCGCTAAATATGATGGTATCTCTTGCCCGAAGTTGCATTTAAAGTCATACGTCAGAAAGATTCAACCCCATACGGCTGATAAAAATCAGTGGGTGCATTTCTTCCAAGAGAGCTTGTCAGGGACGCAGTTGGATTGGTTCTATAAATTGGAAGGGACTAATATTCGCAATTGGGAAGCTTTGGATGCTGCCTTCTACAAACAATACCAGTATAATGCTGAATTAGCTCCAACTCAGACGCAATTGCAAAGCATGTCAATGGGTGCAGGTGAAGGTTTCAAAACCTATGCTCAGAAATGGAGGGATCTCGCAGGCAGAGTCCAACCCCCTCTATCTGACAGAGAATTAGTGGATATGTTCCTAGGCATATTATCAGGTCCATTCTTCAACCACCTAATCGGAAGTTCCTCAGCTGGATTTACTGAACTAATCATGACCGGTGAGCGGGTCAAAGCCGGTATAAGAAGTGGAAAAATTCAAAGAGATGCATCCTCGAGCACAATGAAGAAACCCTTCACTGGTAAGAAGGACGCCAGTGCCATTTATAACCCAAGAGATCATAGCAGAGCAGGATACCGTCCAACGGTAAGTGCTGTAATAATACCTAGTCCTGTGGCTACCCCATAACGCAACAATCAACAAAGGGTGGAAAGACCACAAAGGCAGTTCACCTGGATCAACATGACATTGATAGAGGTTCTACCCCATCTGATGAGATCTAACTTGACAACTTTGAAAGAGGCTCCCAAGAATCCTAATACCTCCTCTCCTCGATACGATCCGAATGCTCGGTGCGCCTATCATTCTGAGGGTCCTGGTCACGACACAAATGACTGTTGGGAACTAAGAAATAAAGTATAAGATTTGATTGAAGCCAAGGAGATTGAGTTCGATGCTCCGGAGAATCCCAATGTCATAACTTCTCCCATGCCTAAGCACAACCATGGAGTTAACGCCATTGATACTGATCTATTCATAACCTCAGTGGATGGAGTTTCTACTCCTCTTATGACTGTTAAGAATAATTTTCTATTGGCCGGTTTATTTCCGGGTTATGGTGAAGGTTGCCACATGTGTTCATTTCTACCTTCTGGTTGCCATTTGCTGAAGTCAGGTGTTTAACGCCTGATGGACAACAAAGAAATTTTGTTCGAGAAAACTCTGGTTCCTGTTGTTCCATCTGAAGACATTGCTATTATAACCATTTCTGCCAATCCTTCCAAGGCCTCCTCGAGAAGACCTATTAGGATTACACCCGCTACGAGAATCGCTCCGCTAATAATCACATGTCCTGGTCCTATCTCGTACGCCTCGGACAAAGCTGTCCCTTGGCATTATGGCACCGATGTTTACTATCATGGCGTTAAACAAAACTTGAAGACCGAAGAGGTTGATCCTGATATCGGTAACATTGTTGGGACCAACAAGATTACTAGAAGTGGAAGGGTTTTCTCTCCCGAGATCTCCCCAAAGACTGTTACTAAGCCTATCGTTATTTCATCTTCTGCTCCCGCCAGTACTTTAGTTGCTATTCCTGTTACTACTCCAGTTGTTACCCCTACCAATAAGTCACCTTGGATGCAAGGCAAAGAAGCTGTAGGTGAACCTGCTCGGACGGAGGCACCTAGAAAATTGTTGTGGATACCTCTAAGCAAGAGATAGAGGAAATTTTGAAAATAATTAAAAAGAGTGACTACAATGTGGTCGAGCAGCTGGGGCAGACCCCCTCAAAGATATCCATGTTATCCCTGCTGTTGTGCTCCGAGGCCCATGCAAAGGCTTTGATTGCATTCCTCAAAATTGCGCATGTGCCGCAAGAGACTTCAGCTGATCAATTTAAAGATTGCGTGGCTAGCCTGACTGCTGACAATGGATTGGGTTTTTCAGATGCAGACATGACACCAAAGGGAAGGAAACACAATGATGCTCTGCATGTCTCGATCGAATGCAGTGGCACTACCATGGCTCATGTGCTGGTGGATACTGGGTCTTCACTGAATGTTCTGCCCAAGAAGGCGTTGGACCATTTGGATTACGAGGGTTTGACTTTAAAGCCTAGTAACATTGTGGTAAGGGCTTTTGACGGGTCGAAAAGAATGGTGCATGGGGAAGTGGACCTCCCTGTAAAGATAGGCTCTCAGACTTTCAAGTCCACTTTCTATGTGATGGACATCAGGCCGTCATATTCTTGTTTGCTGGGTCGTCCTTGGATCCATGAGGCTGGGGCAGTTACTTCCACACTCCACCAAATGCTGAAATATCCGATGAAAGGGAAGATTGTCACTGTACGGGGTGAAAAGGAGTATATGGTGAGCCATCTTAATTCCTTCCTCTACATAGAGATGGACAGTGAATTTATCGAAACTCCTTGTCAAAATTTTGGAGAGGTACCTCAAATCTTGGCATCAATTGAAACTAATACTAGCAACAAACCTCCTCTGAAGATGGCTTCTCTCAAGGATGCCAGGGCCGTGATTGAAGAAGGTGGGTGTGCCAATTGGGGTCAGCTCCCTGATTTCACTCACAAAACTGACAAATTTGGCTTGGGCTTTACTTTTGGGGCTCAAAGGGCTGTTCAACGCGCTCGAGTTGGAGGACCTCCCCTATGCATCAACAATCGAGGGGTCAATGCTATTAAAGACAGTGAGGAAAATTTTGATATTGACAGCTGGATTTACCCAACTACCAATGATGGACCGAGTAATTGGACGACCAAAGATTTCATACCAGTTTCTTTTATTCCGCAGTAATTATCTTGATTGTTTTCTAAGTTTGTAATGAACAATTTAAACTTTATGGCCTTGTGTCTTACCTGAGGCGCATTGTTTATATCTGTGAGGGTTATTATATGTCATCTCATATATTATCAATGAAGCATGGGACATTCTTTGCATACAAATTTTGCACTCTCTATTTTTTCTTTTCTGCATTTGCTTTATCAATACAACTATGCTCTTACACACACTCACATATCAAACCGCAAATCCATATCCACTATGGATCCCATTGATAACAATCCTGCTATTTCCAGTTATGACTTCGAAAATCCGATCAACCAAGCCGAGGACAAAGGTGAGGACGATTGTGAGGTACCTGAAGAACTTGCTAGACTACTACAATAGGAAGAGAGGGCTATACAGCCTCATGAAGATCCAGTTAAGACAATAAACTTGGGCACAAAGATAGACAGAAAAGAGGTTAAAATAGGTGCAAATCTAGAGCTTAGCGTCAAACAGAGGTTGATACAGATGTTGCACGACTACGTTGAGATCTTCGCCTGGTCCTATGAAAACATGCATGGTTTGGACACTGATATTGTGGTACATCGCCTGCCGACTAAGGAAGACTGCCCGCCATGCACCCTGAAATGTCAGAGAAGATCAAGGCAGAGGTCATGAAGCAGTTCGATGCAGGGTTCTTAGCTGTCACCTCCTATCTGCAGTGGGTTGCTAATGTCGTTCCGATACCTAAGAAGGACAGAAAAGTACGAATGTGTGTGGATTACAGAGATCTGAACAGGGCAAGCCCCAAGGATGACTTCCCGCTTCCCCATATTGATGTTCTGGTTGACAACACCGTGCAACACAAAATCTTCTCCTTCATGGATGGTTTCTCTGGCTACAACCAGATCAAGATGGCTCCTGAAGACATGGAAAAGACAACTTTCGTTATACAGTGGGGCACCTTCTGCTACAAGGTAATGCCTTTTGGGTTTAAGAATGCTGGGGCAACTTATCAGTGCACCATGGTCGCTTTGTTCCATGATATGATTCACCATGAGGTCGAAGTTTATGTCGATGACATGATAGCCAAGTCTCAGAATGAGGAAGAGCACCTTGATCATCTCCAAAAGTTGTTCGAAAGGTTAAAGACATACAAGCTGAGGTTGAATCCAAACAAGTGCACCTTCGGGGTAAGGTCCGGTAAGCTTATAGGTTTCATTGTCAGCGACAAAGGCATCCAAGTAGACCCCGCAAAGGTAAAGGCTATACAAGAAATGCCAGCTCCCCGTACAGAGAAGGAAGTTAGAGGTTTCTGAGGACGCCTGAATTATATCGCCAGGTTCATTTCACATCTGACTGCTACTTGTGAGCCGATCTTTAAGCTTCTGAAGAAAGATCAAGTGGTAAAGTGGAATGATGAATGCCAGATAGCTTTCGAAAGAATCAAGGAATACCTGCAAAAACCACCAATTCTGATGCCTCCCGTTGAAGGAAGACCTTTGATATTATACTTAACAATGCTAGACAATTCAATGGGGTGTGTGCTAGGACAACATGATGAGTCTGGTCGAAAAGACCACACAATATACTACCTTAGCAAAAAGTTTACCGACTTTGAGACAAGATACTCACTGCTCGAGAAAACTTGCTGTGCTTTGGCATGGGCTGCTCGCCAACTGAGGCAGTATATGCTGACTCACACTACCTTGTTGATATCAAAGATGAATCTGATCAAGTACATTTTCGAGAAGCCCGCTCTCTCCGGAAGTATAGCAAGGTGGCAAATGGTCTTAACTGAATACGACATACAATATACAGCCCAAAAAGCAATAAAGGGGAGTGTATTGGCTGATCATTTGGCTCATCAGGCCATGGTGACTACCAGTCCATGAATTTTGAGTTCCTGGATGAGAATATCATGTTAGTAACTGACTGTGAAGAACCTGGACCGGATGAAGGACCTGAGGAAGGATCCCGATGGTCTATGTATTTTGATGGAGCCTCGAACGCACTGGGTAATGGCATTCGCGCTGTAATCATATCTCCCGAAGGCTGTCATACTCCATTCACTGCCCGATTATGTTTCGACTGCACCAACAATATGGCGGAGTATGAAGCATGTATCACGGGTCTTCGAGCTGCTATTGATCTGAGGATTAAGTTCTTAAGTGTATTAGGGGATTCCGCTCTGGTGATCAGTCAGATCAAGGGCGAGTGGGATACGAAACATCTGAATCTCATTCCTTACAGAGAGTATGTACTGACGTTGCTCCCACACTTTGAAGAAGTAACCTTTGAACATTTCCCACGAGAAGAGAATCAGTTAGCGGACGCGTTAGCCACCATGTCTTCCATGTTCAAAATCCGGTGGGACAACGAAGCTCCCCGAATCACCATTGAAAGGTTGAATGAACCAGCACACTGCTGCGAGATTGATACTGAAGAGGTAACAGACAAACCCTGGTTTCACGAAGTCAAAAGGTATCTCAAGGCACAAGAGTATCTCGAAGGGGTATCTGTCAATGATAAGATGTTTCTGAGAAGGTTCGATGCAAATTTCTTCCTCAGTAATGGAATCCTCTATAAACGCAACCATGACGCTACCTTACTGCGGTGTGTAGACAAGGGCGAAGCAGAGAGGATCATGACAGATCTACATGAAGGCACCTTCGGAACCCATTCTAGTGGACATACCATGGCTAAGAAGATCCTACGGGAAGGATACTACTGGTCCACTATGGAAGACGATTGTTATCAGCACTCTCGAACTTGTCATAAATGCCAAATCTACGCTGATAAGGTGCATGTGCCTCCGGTTCCCTTGAACGTCTTGACAACTCCGTGGCCCTTTCCAATGTGGGGCATTGACATGATCAGAGAAATCAGGCCCACCGCTTCTAATGGACATCGCTTCATCCCAGTAGCCATTGATTACTTCACAAAGTGGGTTGAAGCAGCCTCTTTTGCCAAGTAACCAAGAACGTTGTGGTGTGGTTTATCCGACATAATCTGATCTGTCGATACAGTGTGCCAGAGAGAATTATTACTGACAATGGTACGAATCTCAACAACACAATGATCATTGAGCTCTGTAAACAATTCAAGATACAAAATCACAACTCTTCTCCCTACCGGCTGAAGATGAATGGCGCTGTTGAAGCAGCTAACAAGAATATCAAGAAGATTGTACAGAAGATGACAGTGACATACAAAGACTGGCATGAGATGTTACCATTTTCTCTTCATGAGTACTATACCTCAGCACGGACGTCGACATGGGCAACACCTTACTCTCTGGTATATGGCACGGAAGCAGTCCTACCCATTGAGGTCTAGATCCCTTCTTTAAGGATTATGAAAGATGCAGGTTTAAACAAAGACGACTGGGTCTAGACTCGACTTGATCAATTAAATTTGATCGATGGAAAGAGACTTACTGCTATCTGCCATGGTCAGGCATATCAAAAGCAAATTATCAAGGCTTTTAACAAGAAGGTCAGACGCCAAGAGTATCAAGTCGGTGATTTAGTGATCAAGCGCATCATACGGCCGCAAGGTGATCCCAGGGGAAAATGTACTCCTACGTACGAAGGACCGTTTGTAATAAAAAATGTTTTCTCGGGTGGAGCCATGATTCTAACCACCATGGATGGTGACGACCTTCCTCACTTTGTCAATGCGGACATAGCGAAAAGATACTATGCATGATAAAAGACCCGCTAGGTTGACTGGCCTAGGCAAAAATAAGGGTTTCCCGGCGAATCAAAAGGGTTCGGGAAAAAATAAGGGATGAAAAAAAATATGTACACCCGGCAAGTCGAAAACCTGAAAAGGTGACCTGGGCAAAAAGGGGTATCCCGGTGGACCGAAAACCCGAAAGGACGGTCCAGGAAAAAGTTAGGGATGGAAAGTGTATCACTATGTCCCATTGGATCACCCTGCAATCTGACCTCAGTATCAACTGTCAAACTCAAATGGCATCAATCAATCTAACCAACTTCGGACAAGCAGCAAAGTGAGGAGACACTCGAAGGCATAGTGGAAATAGCAGACTTGAAACCCAATGGGATTGTTGCACATATCTGTTTCCTTTTTGTTGTACACAATACTATATATCTTTCATTTTTACGGTGCCGTTCTCTTACTAGAGCGTCAACTTCCTTGTACAAAAACGCCTGTTATAGGCCAACGTCAAAATTAATACAAGTCATTTTTACAAAACTACTTGTTTTTCTTTTTCTGTTTTGTTTTTGCAAGAATGTCCAATGGTTTATTCTTGACATATGCACTTAAATATGATTGCTGTTCACAAATATTTGCATAGGTAAAGAAGGACAATGGCTCATAACTTAAGAAACAGGGACGGAAAAAACTAAAATGTCGAACCCGACAGTTACCCTGTCCAGCAGGTACCAGGGTAGAGACAACTTTGGAGCACAATCATCAATACATGTGACCTTGTAACATCTGTATTCCCCACAGAGTAGAGGTAATCAAAGCCTTGATATCAGCTCTCTCAGAATGGGAAGTAATCTCCCTAGCTAAGGGTCGTCCAGAAACCTGACACCTATGTCACTCAGTCAAATTTCATAATCACAAGCGGATCATCATTTTTTTAACTCCCCAAGCAGAGTTTATTTCTCTGGATACAGGAGCTCAATCCCCGACATAGCCCATTACTTCAGCTATTGGAAATTCACCTTCCAATTTGTTCCCCGCAGAATTATCCTCAAACAGAATTTCCCCCTGACAGAAGTACATTTACTTCCATTCATTATCCCCAGCAGAAGTAGAAGAGTCGCAGTTCTCTACAACAGTCAAAAATGCTATTTTCTCCAGCAGCAGTCAGGGATTTATTTCCCCAGACTTAGATATGTCGCAACTAATATCTCATGCTCATACATCATGACATACACATACATATCACATACGGAATAATCTCGTTTATTCTGAGAACATCATCTCACAATGCATTTCATGCATCGCATATAACTAAGCCTGTTATCTTTTCAGGAAAGACAATTATCACCAACAATTCCAGTAGTTATACATGTCGTATCTGCAGGCAACCAAGAAAAAATCAGTTGCCAAAACCAAACGGGTCAACTAATCTACATGATCAAACGAAGTAACCCTACTACCCAGGTTCCTTCCCACAAGCCCTACTATCCAGGCTTTCATCTCGAAGTAACCCTACTACCCAGGTTTATTCCCATAAGCCTTACTATCCAGGCTTTCATCTCGAAGTAACCCTACTACCTAGGTTCCTTCCCACAAGCCCTACTATCCAGACTTTCATCTCGAAGTAACCCTACTACCCAGGTTCCTTCCCACGAGCCCTACTATCCAGGATTTCATCTCGAAGTAACCTTACTATCCAGGTTCCTTCTCCCTTATCTCCAGATAACAGTTTACAACACTGTAAGGCCTGGACCTGACCAAATACGATCGATTTCACATTTCCCCAACGAGTCACTATACAGCCTGGACCCTGAACAGGTATACGTTCTATTTTCACCTCCTCAATCAAGAGTTAATTTCCCCAGTAGAGTAATGAACAATTGAAGCTCTTAGACTTTACTCCTCAATGCATAAATCAACATTCCCCGACAAAGTCCCCCTCAACAGCAGGTACAGGAATTCTCGCCAAGGAATCTCTTATGCAACCGATCTTCTCCAGATGGCATCTTTAAGCCCATCTCTGACGATTCCTCATTGCCTTCCAAATGGCATCGGTAAGTCCATTCCCGACATCACCAATCAGTATTACCTCATACGAGTGTAAATTTCTAGGCACTCTAGTGTTCAATCATCTTCCACCTTCAGATCACGAAAGGTAGATCAGCCAATCTACATCCCCAGGCTCAAGAAGATTGAACAGGGGCAACTGTTGTACCCCAAAATTTGCCCTCTCATTTCTCAAAAGATCATCCTGGACCCTCAGTTTTTGCTTCCATCCAATTTCAAGCCTTGAATTACAATTTTCCAAGAAAAACCATTCACAAGGGCAAAATGGTCAAAAGCACATTGAGAAGTCAAACTTTGACTTTTGGATCAAAAATCAAGTTGCAACAATTATATTTCATCAAGACATGAAACTAGTTCATTAAAATCAGAAGTCAGAAATTACCCTGAAAGAATCAAGTTTCTAAGCATTTAGAAAATTCTCTAAGTGTTAAGAGGATATGATGCTTCAGAACATCTGGGCCAGCCCCCCGTGCAGGCGCAATCCGAATTTAGAAGCACGACTCAGAGTATGATACTTCAACCAGAACATGTGGAAGCGATGCCCTTTGGTCAGAATATGACTCTTCAGCATATACTTCAACCCGAACATGTGGAAGCGATACCCTTTGGTCAGAACATGACTCTTCAACATATGCTTCGATCAGAACATCACAAAGCCCTAAAACCTTGTTTGAATAGCCTGCTGCACTGCTATGGCACAATCTTGCAACCATCTGCCACAACACTCCAAATTGCTACTGATCCAGTCCACGTCTGCACTTTCTCAAACCCCATATTTGCATCAAATTAGCATACGAAAACTGTGATTAAAAAGCAATGGAACAATATACCAAAAGGGTTTAAATCCAATTTGTCCCCCCCCCCAAACCACAGCAAAACCACCTATAAATATTGGGCTCCATCACACATTCAAGGGGTTGGCTTTTGGAGAGAGAATCGTCAAGAGAGAGAAAAGAAAAACTGTGAAATCTTCATAAAAAAATCCAGAATTCCCAAATAGAAAACAAAAACCTTTGTTCTTGCCTTTGAGTAAAAGAACTTGGCATTTTATCTTCCGTTACTCTTGCTGACTCCAGAACATCTGAAGGCAGCATCCCAAAGCTCCAAGTATACACTCCAGATTCTAGGTGAGTCTTTCTGACTTTGAATCTTTTCATTCAGAACATCATCAGATATATAAATATCACAGTACTGATGTTGTCCATATCATTGCATAAGTAGAAAAAAATATGGATCAGAACTTCTTGAATAGGGCTAGACTCAGATTTAGGATTAGGACTTCTATAAACTATTGTGCTATTATTCTTCTGATTTGCTATTTATTAAGAACTGAATAAATTGCTGACATGCTGATTAAGAGTTGAAATATGGCATCGAACTTCTGACGTTCACTCACAACTTTAGCACAACACAGAACTTCTGATGCTTCCCATTGCTGCTTTAAACACACTGAATTTCTGATATTCACTCACTGTTAATGCACACTGAACTGCTGATTGTTCACTCACTGTTTTAACACTTAGAACTTCTGATTTTCATACGCTAATAACACGCTGAACTGTTGATTGTTTGTTTACTGTCTTAGTACCATACATAACTTCTGAGTTCTTCCTATTGTTTTGACACACACAAAGCTTCTAAGGTTTTCTCACTGTTCTAACATTCAAAAGTTCAGCACATAGCAATCCAGAACTTCTGTGTTTTCCCTATAATGTGTCTTGCAGGACCTCAGAGTGTACCTATCCAGAACTTCTGATTCCACTGACGTTCCTTTCTGAGTCATCACGCGCTTGGCTTCAGAACTTTTGATCCTTGTTATTTTTCTTGCAACAGCACGCTGTTTCTAGCTTTCATTTATTTTTCTTTTTTATCATTTTTAGTAATAACCCTTTTTTTAATATAGAAAAGATATAAAAATATTTTCTTTTATTAATTTATTTATTTCTTTTTTCATTAAGATAAAAAACCTTTTTCTAAACAAGTCCTTTTTCTTTCTTTATATTGTACATTTCAATATGGTTGTAATAGTAACTTAGGATTTAATTTTATTTGCAATCCCTATTCATGAATATGTACCCCCATCCTTAAAATATTGTAATAGCGTAGGACTTTACATTTCCGCAATTTATCGCTTTCAAATGTAAATGCTAGTAATTAAGGTGTGTATGGCAAGACATGAAATCAACAAATAGATCACCCTAATCAAAACTAGATGCATGCAATCAAACACACTTTGCACACATGCACCCTTAGGGTAATCTCACTTTGTTGCCTATCAGAAAAATAGTCATGTCCCTCGAGCATGGGCATTTTAGCAAAAGACCCTCGATAAAAGATCATAGTCCCTCGATGACCCTCTATGTTGCCTTTGATAAATGATCTAGTCCCTAAAAACGACATTGCTAAAACGTTCCATGGGTTGCCTTCTATGACTATACAAATGTCCCACACTCGTCCCTCAAACATCCAACGATGGGGCTTCTTACTAAAACTATGGTAAGATAGCAACATCTAAAGGATGAGGAAAAGAACGCGTAAGACCTTTTGAGTAGGTAGATTCGCTCCTAGTTGCTCGCTTGCTCACAACAAAAACATTTTTATACACCCACACTCTCATTTTGAAAATATTTTCGAAAGACAACACTTTGTACGGGTTCTTATAGAGATGAGGGCCATTACAAAGACACCTTTTCAAAATCACTTTCAAAAAACACATTCCACAAACACCTCTTTGAACTATTTTCAAAAACAACACTTTGTACGCATTCTTATAGAGACGAGAGTCATTACAAAGTCACATTTTCAAAATACTTTCAAAACCCACATCACAAAGCAAATTTCAAAACAAAAGCAAGTTATCTAGCAAGTAACTAAGAGTCTATGGATGAAAAGGGTGCTAACACCTTCCCTTTTCATAATCTACCACCCAACTCAAGAAAACATCTCTAAAGGTCTTTCCTGTGCTTTTTCACCTTTCCTTTTGGATAAAAGAAAAGTCGGTGGCGACTCTTGCTAAACTGCAACATTTGCGAACACAAACGTAAAACACCCAAGTCAGTTCTCCCACCGTATCACACGTTGCTTATGTTGTAGTGATAAGTTGAGATGTCTGGAAGGAATGATGCTGCACTTGTTGCTGCTTTAGAAGAAATAGCTCATGTGATGGAAAATTAGCTGAATGCTGACGGGAATGCTGGATCTCGTAGCTTGGCTACTTTCCAGAGAGAGAATCCACCTACGTTCAAGGGAAAGTATGATCCTGATGGAGAATTGGAGTGGTTGAAAGAGATTGAGAGAATCTTCCGTGTGATGGACTACACTCCAGCGTAAAAGGTTCGGTATGGGACTCATATGCTAGCAGTCGAGGCTGATGACTGGTGGCTAGAGACTTGTCTAAAGTTGGAAGCTGCAGGTGAGAATGTCACTTGGGCTGTGTTTCGTAGGGAATTTTTGAGGAAGTACTTTCCTGAAGATGTCCGTGGTAAGAAGGAGATTGAGTTTCTCGAGCTGAAGCAAGGGAATATGTTGATTGTTGAGTATGCTGCCAAGTTTGCTGAGTTAGCTAAGTTTTATCCGCATTACGCTGATGCAGATGATGAGTTTTCAAAGTGTATCAAGTTTGAGAACGGGTTGCGCCCGGAGATCAAGAAGGTAGTTGGATACCAGAAGATCTGTGTCTTTGCTGATTTGGTTGATAGTTGCAGGATTTATGAGGAGGATAATAATGCTCATTACAAGATTATCAGTGAGAAGAGGGGTAAGCACCAACAGAATCATGGTAAGCCTTATGATGCCCCAGCTGGTAAAGGTAAACAGAAAGTTGCTCAGGGTCAGAGGACTAGTGGGGGAGATTCTCCTGCTGGTGTGGTTTTCTTTAAGTGTGGAAAATCTGGGCACAAGAGTAATGTGTGCACTACTGAAGTGAAGAGGTGTTTCCGTTGTGGCAAGAATGAACATGTTGTGTCTGAGTGTGAACATAAGGATGTGATTTGTTTCAATTGTAGAGAAGAAGGGCATATGGGTAGTCAGTGTCCGAAACCGAAGAGGGCTCAGACAAGTGGTAAAGTGTTTGCTTTGGTTGAGGATCAGACAGCTGCCAAGGACAAACTTATCAGAGGTACATGTTACATTAATAATACTCATTTAATTACTATTATAGATACCGGTGCTACGCATTATTTTATTGCTGTTGATTGTGTTGAAAGATTGGGTCTTATGTTATCTTCTTTGAATGGGGAAATGGTCATCGATACTCCAGCCAAGGGGTCGGTGACTACTTCTTTTGTATGTTTGAAGTGTCCCTTGTCGATCTTCGACAAAGACTTTATTGTCGATTTGGTTTGTTTACCGTTAAGAGGTTTAAATGTGATTTTGGGTATGAACTGGTTAGAGCATAATTGTGTTCATATTAACTGTTATGACAAGTCGGTGAAGTTTTCTACTCCCGAAGTAGAAGAAGATGGTCTGTTGTCTGCTAGACAGTTGAGGAAGTTGATGCAAGAGGAAGCACAAATGTTCTCGTTGATGGCGTCACTATTTGTAGAGACTCAAGTTATAATTGAGGAATTGTAGGTGGTGTGTGAATTTCCTGAAGTTTTCCCTGATGAGATTCCTGATTTACCGCCGGAGAGGGAAGTTGAATTTGCTATTGATCTTGTAACTGGTACCAGACCTGTGTCTATGGCACCATACAGGATGTCTGCATCTGAATTGTCAGAGTTAAAGAAGCAATTGGAAGAGTTACTTGAGAAGAAGTTTGTAAGACCAAGTGTATCATCGTGGGGAGCTCCAGTGTTGTTAGTAAAGAAGAAAGATGGAAGTATGAGGCTTTGTGTTGATTATAGACAGTTGAATAAAGTGACGATTAAGAACAAGTATCCGCTTCCAAGAATAGACGACTTGATGGACCAATTTGTGGATGCTCGTGTGTTTAGTAAGATTGATCTCAGGTCAGGTTACCATCAGATTAAAGTGAAGGATGAAGATATCCAGAAGACGAATTTCAGAACGCGTTATAGACATTATGAGTATTCGGTGATTCCTTTCCGTGTTACTAATGCGTCGGGAGTATTGATGGAATACATGAATCGTATCTTTCATACTTATTTGGATCGGTTTGTAGTGGTGTTCATTGATGATATTTTGATTTACTCTAAGTCAGAAAAAGAGCATGCAGAACATTTAAGTGTAGTGTTGCAAGTTTTGAAAGAGAATAAGTTGTATGCAGAGCTCTCCAAGTGTGAGTTTTGGTTAAAGGAGGTTAGTTTTCTTGGTCATGTGATTTCAGGTAGTGGCATTGCTGTAGATCCATCGAAGGTTGATGCTGTGTTGCAATGGGAAACTCTAAAGTCAGCTACTGAGATTAGAAGCTTTTTGGGATTAGCTGGTTACTGTAGAAGGTTTATCTAAGGGTTTTCTAAGTTGGCACTTTCGTTGACTAAGTTGACTTGTAAAGGTAGAGCTTTTGTTTGGGATGTTCAGTGCAAAGAAATTTTTGCGGAATTGAAGAAGAGGTTGACGTCGGCTCCTATTTTGACGTTGCCTAATCCATAAGATCCTTTTGTGGTGTATTGTGATGCTTCTAATATGGGTTTACAAGGTGTGCTTATGCAGAATGGTAAGGTAGTTGCTTATGCATCAAGGCAGTTAAGGGCTCATGAGAAGAACTATCTTACGCATGATTTAGAGCTTGCTGCAATTGTTTTTTTGTTGAAGATTTGGAGGCATTATCTTTATGGTTCTAGATTTTAAGTGTTTAATGACCATAAGAGCTTAAAGTATTTATTTGATCAGAAGGAGTTGAATATGAGGCAACGAAGATGGTTGGAATTGTTAAAGGATTATGATTTTGGTTTAAATTATCATCCACGAAAAACGAATGTGGTAGCTAATGCATTAAGTCGAAAGACTCTACACATGTCAGCAATGATGGTTAAAGAGTTGGAATTAATTAAGCAGTTCAATGATGGTTAAAGGTAGTGGCATTGCTGAAGATTAATAATGAATTTCTAGACAATATCAGAGAAGCTCAGAAGTTGGATGTGAAATTGGTAGATTCGATGGTTAGAATCGATCAGTCTGAGAATGGTGATTTTAAGTTAGATGTGCAGGGTGTGTTGAAGTTTCGTAATCAGATTTGTATTCCTGATGATGCTGAGATGAAGAAGGTGATATTGGAAGAGAGCCATAGAAGTAAGTTGAGTATTCATCCAGGAGCTACTAAGATGTATCAAGATTTGAAAGGTTTTTTTTGGTGGCCTGGGATGAAGAGTGATGTGGCTCGATTTTTGTATGCATGTTTGACTTGTCAGAAGTCAAAAGTTGAACATCAGAAGCCTGCAGGATTGATGCAACCGTTAGAAGTTCCAGAATGGAAATGGGATAGCATTTCAATGGACTTTGGGACGGGGTTGCCTAATACTTTAATAGGACATGATTCGATTTGGGTGATTGTTGATAGGCTTACGAAGTCAGCTCATTTTATTCTTATTAACATCTGCTTTCCAGTGTCGAAGTTGGCTGAGATTTACACTAGTGTGATTGTTAAGCTGCATGGTGTTCCTTTGTGCATTGTGTCAGATAGAGATCCAAGATTTACTTCTGATTTTTGGAAGAGTTTGCAAGAAGCGTTGGGTTCTAAGTTGAGATTGAGTTCAGCGTATCATCCTCAGATAGATGGTCAGACTGAACGTACGATTTAATCGTTGGAAGATTTGCTGAGGGCATATGTTCTTGAGCAGGGAGGTTCGTGGGATAATCATCTTCCGTTGATAGAGTCCACTTATAATAACAGTTACCATTCCAGTATCGGGATGGCACCTTTTGAAGCGTTGTATGGTCGGAGATGTAGAACTCCGTTATGTTGGTATGAATCTGGTGAAAGTGTAGTACTTGGACCTGAAGTTGTTCGTTAAACTACTGAGAAGGTAAAGTTGATTCGAGAAAAGAAGAAAGCTTCCAAAAGTAGACAGAAGAGTTATCATGACAAGCGAAGGAAGGATTTAGAATTTCAAGCTGGTGAGCATGTGTTTTTAAGAGTTACACCTGTAACTGGTGTTGGGCGAGCATTGAAGTCTAAGAAGCTCACTTCTCATTTTATTGGACCATATCAGATTTCAGAGAGAGTGGGGAATGCTGCTTATAGAGTGGCTTTACCGCCTAATGTTTCGAATTTGCATGATGTGTTTCATGTGTCGCAACTCCGGAAGTATATTTCAGACCCATCTCATGTGATTCATATGGATGATGTGCAAGTACGGGATAATCTTACAGTGGAGACGATGCCTGTACGGATCACAGATCATGAAATAAAGACTCTGAGGGGAAAAGAGATTGTTTTGGTTAAATTGGTTTGGCTAGGAGCTGCCGGAGAAAGCATGACTTGGGAGTTGGAGAGCAAGATGCGAGACTCCTACCCTGAGTTGTTTGATTAAGGTAAATTTTCGAGGACGAAAATATTCTAAGTAGGGGAGAGTTGTAACGCCCGTAATTTAATTAATTATTTAATTAAATTATTTTGGAATATTTGAGAAGATGTGTTGTGATTAATTGGATTTAATTATTTTATTAAGTGGAGAAATAATATAGAAGTATAATATTATTTGATGTGGGCTTGTTTTTAAGGAATGGAAGTAGTAATAAGAGGGTGTATTAGTTTTAAGCCCAATAAGGAATAAAGAATAATAGGTTATTTTATTGTTGTTAGAAAGAATAGAAAGAGGAGGCAGTAGAAGAATAAGGATTGAGAAGAAGAATGCGAAGCTGCTGGAAAAAGAGGAAAAACGACATAACAAGGTTTCAATTGGGAGATTATAGAGCGATATTCAATCCAAGGTAAGGGTGGAGTTCTGACTCTATAATTGGTTTCATGATGATTGGTATGTGGGGTTAGAGGTGATTGCTATCTTGTTCTTGAATGGAATGTTTATGATGTTGTATGATGTGAAATTGATGAATTTTAGATGAATAATGATGTCTCGATGTTGTTTAATTGACGTAGAATTATAGGATAATGGTAAGTGATGATTATCTATGATTAGATTAAGTTTTTAGGGCTTAAAGTATGAATCCCGTAGTGAAAACACAGAGAAAATCATAGAATTTATGCAGGATGTAACAGGACGCGTCGACCTCAAACATGATGTGTCGATACAAGAAGGTTGAAAGACTCAGGATGAGTCGACACGAAGAGGTTTTGCATCGATACATGTGGACTTTTAGACTCAGGATGAGTCGATCCATAGGAGCATGTGTCGATACGTGCTGTGTGTTTGACTCAGGATGAGTCGATCCATAGGAGCATGTGTTGATACATGTTGTGTGTTTGACTCAGGATGTATCGATACATGAGGGAATGCATCCACTCATGTTGCGAGTTCAGTGCAGTACGCGTCAATCCAAGGAGTTATGCATCGATCTATGTTGCCTGGTTTTTGGCAGATTCAGTTTATGAATGCTGTAACTTGAGTTTTAGGATGCCGTTTGAGATGTCGTTCGAAGCGTTGAATAGCTAACACGATGAACTTTATTCTAGAGGATTAAAGTGAATAATAGGAAGTGTAATCCTAGTATCCCATTTAGTATTTAGAGTTAGTTCCCGTGTTGAACGTTATGTTGGTTTTTATGCAGAATGATGAGGATGAAATGTTTATAGGTTGCTGTTTGATTTGTAACAGTAGGAGTAATGATAGTAATGATGTAAGATTACAGAATAGCAGTATGAGTTACTATCATATTAATGTACAACTGAGTTGTTGATGAGATGTTATTAATGAAGTTGTGTTTGGTAATTTATGATGAATAAATGATGTTTGATGAATAAATGATATTTGATGAATAAATGATGTTTGGTGAATTATTATGATGATATGAGATGTTGATGAAGAGATGTTGAGATGCTTTAAGATGTAGGCCTTTGGCCAATGATGATGTTGTATTGAGATGTTGTCAATTATGGTGTTGTTATTACATTCATGATTGTGTCGCATACATTGCATTTTGAGATGGAGCTTATGCTTGTTGAGATGGCCTGTATTGGCGAATATTGAGATGAAGGATTATACCTTGTTGATGCCTCTATTAATTGGCAAATTTTTGAGATGGGAGTTCTGCTCCAAATGGTACCACATGCATTTGCATAGTATTGAGTCACATTATATGATTGTATAAAGAAGTGTGTATTGATGTTGTGATTGTGTAGTATGGTTGTGATTATTGTTGATTATGAGATGAGAAGTGGTGATGTTATGTGATCTAATTTAATATATTAATTATCATGCGCTTTATTATATTGTTAGATATCTCACCCTTCTGTTTGAATGTTGCCCTTATATTGGTAACGTGCAGGTAATCGAGAGTGAAGGTTGTATACCTTCTGTTGTACCCCAAAATTTGCCCTCCCATATTTCTCAACACATGGCAAGTGAGGTCCCCAAATTGCCCAAGGAAGTTCAAAAGTTGACCAGGCAAACTCTCTCCTAAGGCAACCTACCTCAAATTAGGGTTTCCATCTTCATCAAGATGTGTGAACCACAAAGGAATAAAAGGCTCACCATTGTCCTAGTATGTTCTCAAGATCATCCATGTCAAGTTTCAAGCCTTGCAGAAGAAATTTGCTCAGTCAATTGCTCAAATGCCTGAAAATCAGCTGTACTAGGTCAAAAGTCAACTGTGGCCCACATACAATCAAACTTCAAGATTTTTGGTCAACATACTCATTTTGAAGTATTATCCATCATTTGATCAAGTTTTGATCATGATTCCTCAAGGATTGCTCACAATTCATTAAAACCCAAAAGTTTCTAAATTAGGGTTTTGTAGAAAAAGTCAACTCAGCTTTGACAAAGCATAACTTTCTCATACTTTTTCAGAAATGACCCATCCAAAGCTCATTTTGAAGAGGATGAAAATTCCCTACAATTTATCTTCATCTTCCAAGTTAAGAATATACACTCACAAAAATATATGAATTTTGACATTATAGGTCCTTTTGAAAAATCAACAAAAACACCTTCTGGGTCAAAGCTTCATACATGAACATGGAAGACTAAATCGAGATGAGACCAAAAGGGTTGCTTATAGGACATCATAAGATTTCTAAAAATTCCAAGAACACCTCTCTAGGGTAAAAATTGAGAGAGTTATGCATTGGCCAAGTTGATCCTTTTTACAAAATTGCCAAAAGTCAAATGTGCTCAAATTTGCATTTTTTGCTAAATGGGCCTAACTTTTTATGCTTGCACCTCACTTATAACATGGTCCACGACCCAAATTCTCACTCACTCATTATGTGCTTCATTTTTCAATTTATTTTGATTTTTCGTTAATTAAAAAGTGGATTAAATCAAATAAATGATGAAAATTAATAAAGATATGATTTGATTTGTTTTTTTGACAGTTTAGCAATCAAGATATGCTGAGATTACAAGATCAATTCGAGTTAAGGCCAATTGGTACAAGAAAGGAATGATTGGCATGAAAATAGAAATATATCATACAAATTGTAAATCAAATCAAATCCCATCAAAGCTTCAAGACTCAATCTGTTTTGCAACCCTAATTCATTGAGGGATATATAATGAACAAGAACAAAGCAAAAAGAAAAGGTTAGAGGCGTGAAACGGTTAGAACAAAACTCAAAAATCTTGACAAAAAGTGAGGTTCTAATTTCAGGATGGAAGACCTTTGAGAGAAATTCAAGGCCATCAATCTATTCCAGGACATCGCAGGAAGCTATTCCAATCACTCCCAGGTCCCCTACACGTCCATAACCACTTCCCATCATTCTCATGGTTTGCAAAATTATCCAAAATTCGATTACTGTAATTCTTGCATCTTTAGCATGTTTAAGTTACATATTTGTGATCATCATCATGTTTGCAATGTTTCTGGATAGTTTGATTTAAGTTACAGTGCAGGAACAAGCTTTTGCCATTGTTAGGGTTTCATGCTCTAATTTGGGGTTTTGGGTTTCAAGCAAAATTAGGATTGATAATGGGTACCATGATGATCAGAGTTTCAAACCCAGTTGATTCATGGTCCCCAATTGAATTTATATTGCGTGTGCTTGATTTTTGAATGACACATGTTTCAGCAACAGACCTGCGCCTGTAGGTAAAGGTTCAGAGCCTAAAACGACGGTTCCAGGGAAGAAGACAACAACGTGTCACAATCTGACTGGATGGTTTAAATTCTAGCGCATTTTTCTGGCCACTAACTTGTTTTCCAATATATTATTTGTTTTTATTATATTAACAAGTTAACATCCAACACAGTTGGTCAAAGGAAGGAAGTCAGAAGCTCATGTCCTGGGTTCGATCCCAGGTGTGAGCTTTTGGCATTTTCTCCATTGTTTTCACCAGATCCAGCGCACCTCACCTTCTGAGGGTCATCATCTTCTGGATCCACCAATCAGAACCAGATCCAGCGCACCTCACCTTCTGAGGGTCATCATCTTTTGGATCCATCATCCATAATCAGATCCAGTGCACCTCACCCTCTAAGGGTCATCATCTTCTGGATCCATCAGCCAGAACCAGATCCAAAGCACATACACCTTCTGAGGGTCATCATCTTCTGGATCCATCAACCATAACCAAATCCAGTGCTCCTCACCTTCTAAGAGTCATCATCTTCTTGATCCATCTCCATCCAGATCTGCTGACAACAGGCCCATTCGGTCATTTCTACTATTTTTCTTTAATTTCTCTTCTTTAATTATTTTGTTTTTTTATCAATACAAAATTTATTTTAAATTAACCAATAAAAAAAATCACGAAAAAGGTTTATTTTCTTAATAAATGTTTATTAATTAATTAGTTTAATTAATTTAGGGCAACTTTAATTTCTTTCACAATTAAAATTTAATTAGAAAATTAGGTTAACTCTTGATTTAATTTCTCTTTCTTTCTCAAATAAAAATAAGAAATACAAAAATAGGGTTTTTAGAATGAATTAATTTATTTTTCTTATTTTAAAATTAATTAGAACTTAGGATTTTCTTTTTAATTCAATTATTTCATTATTTTCTCAAATAACAAAACATGACAAAAACATCATTTTTTTAAATCAAATAGGATTAGTCAAAGGGTCAAAACCCTAATCGCCTCACATTTAGTTCGCCGCGCGCTTGTTATTTATTTTGTCAATATTTTGTAACTGCTCACTGGTTTGTAATAGTTAATTTAGGTCTTTTTACTTATCGCTTTATCCCCGAGTTTTTGGCTATGTAATTAATCCCTCTCCCAGAAGCCTTGTAATAACGTAGATTTATTTTCTCGCATTTTAATTCCTGCAAATATTTAACTGTCTAGATGTATGCTAATAGGATTAAATGGCAAGAATGTATGGAAAATTAATACAGTTAGAAAACCCTAATGTGCAAAGATAAATAACTGAAAACAAATCACTCGCACATATCACTCTTAGGGTATACTCTCACTTCAGTTGCCTTCGGTAAACAATAATTAAGCATAGGAGATTTTAGTGGTTACCCTCCAGTCTAAAAAGATCAAATGTCCTATTCGAATGTTGCCTCGGAAATGTTGCCCCGGAAATGTTGCCTCGGAAATGTTGCCTCGAATATGATCTTAAGACTCTAGGGTTATTACTAAGGTATCCTAATATTGCTTTAGTGATCGTACGTCCCTTTCAAATTGACCCTTACAACTCCAACAACGGTGCTACCTATTTTTCAATAATAGGATAGCGCTGTCTAAAGGAAACAAGAATAGAAACGATCTTTTTTCAAGTAGGTAGATGCTAGTAGGTACTTGCTCAAATCAAAACTTTTCACACTTACACTTTTCAAAACAATTTTCAAAAACAACTTCGTCACACCCTTGAGGACTGATACAAGGGTTATCACGAAGTAAAACATTCTTCAAAAGACCAAAGCACAAACACAAGCACTTTAAAAATGAGCAAGTACCTAAGAGCCCATGGAAAACCATGGATAGAAAGGGTGCTAACACCTTCCCTTTCTATAATATACACCCCGTACTGAGAAACGTCTCGAAAAAGGATTTTTTCTGTACCTTTTTCCTTTCCAGTTGGATGAAATAAAAGTCAGTGGCGACTCTTGCTTACCGCGACATTTTGCAAACAAAAAACATAAAACGCAAACCAGTATTAAACAGTCGGTTCTGCCACCGTATCACAGAACTGGCGACTCTGCTTGGGAATTATAAGTGGGGTATACCTTAGGTTCTAGGTCATCATAATTGCTTCTCTTGATTGTTTTGTTTGCTTTATTTTTGAGGGTTTTGTTTGGGGTTACTATAGATCCTACATCCAGATATAGGGAACACATTTTAGGTAAGTAGCAACAGATTGTGAGGGAACTGTACGGCGTAGACCAATACGGTTGAAGTAGTAGCTATGTTGGTGTGACACTTTGGCTGGTACCGGTATCCCTTGTGGAGAAACGAGGAGAATACGGGGCCGCTGCATGGTGTCGTTAAGCATCAACTGACCTTAGAACCTTTAATCGCCCAACTTGGCCATTAGAAAGTAGCGAGATAGCCGGCCTCAGCGTAGAGCTGAGAACTGGTTGATACTCGATGCTACACTCATTGAGATCATACTCTCGGAATATTTCGGCCGCAAGAATAGATTGCGTGAGCTGAAACCATGACCGATGGAGGATGGTCAGGGATATCGAGATCCTCTAGAACCCGGTTACTTTTTAGGACAGGTTGAACCAACTAAACTTCAAAAGGGTACTACCTTAAAACCCATGCAAGCCTAAACCTAAGGCTGTTTGTGTGACTTGTGTGCTTTCAACTTGAACTACTTGCACAGTTTTATTATCTGACAACATGAGTTCCTTGCAGGTTTTGTTTAAAGTCCTTATCCATTAACTTGGATTTCTTGCTGGGTTTACTTGCTTACATCACCTCGCACTTTTGCTTAAACGCATAGCATACACATCATAACATCATGCCTTAACATTTCCTTAACCATTTCAAGGATCTCAAGGGTTTGTGATGCAGGTTATGGTAAATCAGACGTCTAGCAAGGGGAAAGGGAATTTATTTTCCTCTACCCAATGCCGTCTAGAGATCAAAACACGATAACTTGAGTCAGTGGTTATGACCCACTCGGTATGGTGAGCTTGACTCTTGAAGAAGGACTCTTAACGACACGAAGTTTCTTCAATCAAGCTGCAACCAAATTCTAACGGTTTCTTGTTTACCCCGCGAGATCCTTGAAAACATTGCATACATATATCATACATATCGTTGCATAACAGGTCTTCCAATATAGGTCGCTCATGTTCTCGCTGTTTATTTCAGCAATGGCTCTCAAACAAGACAATAGAGATCTTCAAACTCAAGAAGCTCAGTTCAGGGACATATTCCTAAACCTATCCAAGGGGCAGGAAGAGTTGAAAACACTCCTCGTTAGGAACTTGGTCATGAAAAGTCCTGAAGACAATAAGGACGAGCGACTGGAACAACTGCAAGCTAAGGTAGGTGCAATGAGAACCCAGATGCTGGGGCAGATGGCTCTTATCCAAGGCCTAGCCTGAAGACAAGAAGAGCTGAAAGCCATCATCAGCCAACTTCATCAAGACAGATACAACAATATGAATCAAACAGTCGAGGCCGGGGACCAAGTCATTGATCAACCTCCAAGAAGACAAGAGTTTGGTTTGGTGAAGAGTGGACCTTTCCAAATTTCTACTACCTCACGAGTCCAACAATAACCTCGCCAAAAACAACGGGTTAATCAGAGTAAGCTAGATACACCCAAGAGGCAGTTTAACAAACTCAACATGCCGCTGTCTCAAGCTTTACAACACATATTGAGGATGAATTTGATTATGTTGAAAGGACCTCATCCGAATCCCAAGACTTCTTCCCCTAACTACAATCCTGATGCAAGGTGTGCGTACCATTCCAACAGCCCGAGGCATGATACTGACGACTATTGGAGGCTAAAATATAAAATTCAGGACTTGATTGATGAAGGAGTGTTGGAGTTTACACGAGATGGTCAGGCTGAGTTCTTCTACCATCCCTCCAAGGCATGTCCTCTGAAGTGACAAGATCATACGAAGAGGCTTTTGTTCATTAGAATTTTCAATTTACAATTTTCTTTTGATTGTTAGAAAATCTATTCATGTCAAACTCTGTTACTTTATCAATGCATTGCATATGTCTGTTTTGAATCAATTCATTCATATTCACTATATTTAAATTTCTTTCCTTTTCGTGATATTCAACTCTGGACTAAAAAACGGTAAGCCTTTAGAGGGAGGATGACGAAAATGACACCACAATCTCTACAATATGCTTTTGAACAGACCCCGCTGACGATGTATAGGCGTTGTTTCAAATCCTAAACAGTGGAGTTAAAAGGAAGATAATCCCTAGTCAACCCCTTTCGATCCAAAGAAGTAGGAGTTTTTATTTTCACACATATTAAAACCCTTAATCATAACCTGGGGCAGGATAGTTTTCTCAGTTAATTCAGAGGCACGTTCAGTCACAATCTGCTGCTTCGTACACAATGAATGGCATCAAAGACGTCCTTCCGAAACAAAAGACGGTGATGGTTCCCTATAATCATCAAGACAGGCAGTCATTATCTCTCGAAATAAAAGCCCATTAAGTCAAAACCTATGAAAGAGACTTAAGAAAAAACATTGGGGCATCCCGCTGACTGTAATCACAAAAAGAAATAGTTCAGGCAAAAGACAGGGATAATAAAATAAAAAAGAAAGAGGTCCTACAAACCCTCAACAAAAAAGGAAATGAGTGCCTATTCAAAATAATCTGTCAGTACACGAACCATCACTGGAATATCAGAGCAAAGACTCAAACGAGATCTAAATGCATAATTAGCTGAGTTTAGGATCGAAGAACATCACGAAGAATGGGTGGGTACAAATAAAATTTGAGCCTTTATCCTTTGTTTCTTAAACCGTGAACTAGGCCACATTATAACCTTTAAAAGTCCTAGATGAAGCATGGGTTAGTTCGGAAGCATAATGTTACAAAAGGTATCCTGACTCCTGAAGGTACGTTACAAATCTTGAGTTGATATCACATCTTTTCAAAATTCTATTTTACTAAAAACTGCATTTTCAAAACCTCAAGACAGACATAAGCGTTGCATTCTTAAAATAACATTGTTTGCATATGACTATTTGTTCAGCAACAGAGAAATTCGCATGACGAATATCTAGTGAACAAAAACCTTCTCAATAAAAAGGATCACCTCAAGTGGAAAAACACTTCCAACCAAGGGGCACGACATGATCATTGTCCATCATCTGGGGCAGTCAAGTCAAGATTCAAGGAATCTCTCAATGATGCCCAATAGCCAGGGGCAAATCTCCATCTGAATCACTTGGGGGCATTGGGCATGAAATCCAGCAACGAATCCTGTACGATCAAACAAACATCTTCTAGTAGTGTGCAACATAACACTACCGACAGTGACAACTCCCTACACCCTGAGAGCATGGATATAGTCAGAAAATACTGCGCATGAACAAAGACCTGCTAGGTTGACTGGCCTAGGAGAAAATAAGGGCATCCCGGCGAACCAAAAGGGTTCGGGAAAAAATTAGGGATAAAAACGAAAAAGATCTGTACACCTGGCAAGTCGAAAGCCTGAAAAGGCGGCTTGGGCAAGAAAGGGTATCTCGGTGGACTGAAAATATGAAAAGACAATCCAGGAAAAAGTTAGGGATTAAAGCGTACGCCTATGTCTCGTTATCTTGTCACTTTCCTATCAGTAGAAGACTTATCATTCTGATCGGCAGTTACCAAGCACCTCATAAGTTGGGATAACACTCAATCCACAAGGCCTCCGCAGGCACTTTCTCCAGCAGGTACAAGGGCAGAAAAGTCTTGATACAAAGTCATTGTCGTATCCTCAGGATGCGTCCCAGTAACATCTACACTGCCCACAGAGTAGAGGCAACCAAAGTTTTGATCTCTGCCTCCCCAAACAAAAGTTACCTTCCCCAGCCAAGCTCTTTCGGAGAGTCGACGTCTATATTCCCCTGCCGAATTTTGTAATCGCAAGAGGTTCATAAAGTTTTCTCCCAAATAGAGTTTATTTCTCTGAATACAGAAGCTCAGTCCCCGATAGAGTTTATCCCTTCAGCCATGGAAGCTTCTCTCTTCAACAAAATTATTCCCCCGCAGAGTTGTTCTCAAGCAGAGTCTCTCCTCGGCAGAATATCTGTAAACAAGGGGCAAATCCCCAACATAGTCATCTCTGGTTCACCATCTCCAGCGGAAGTAGAAGAACCACTTTTTCTACGACAGTTAGGAACTCAATTTCCATTACTCTCCAACAGCAGTCAGGGATTTATTTTCCCAAACTCAGACATGCCACAATAGCATTTCATGTTAGTATATCATGATGTGCGCATACATATTGCATACGGCATAATCTCATTTATTTTGAGAACATCATCATACAATACATGTCATGCATCATATACGATTAATCATGTACCTTTTCAGGAAAAATGGTTATCATCAACAACTTCCAGCAAGTTCAAGATTAGCTCCTGAAACTAGACAGAGTAATTATCTGCGCGATCAAATGCAGCTTTACGCGGGTTCATCACGAAGCAATCTTACATGGGTTTCTCCTAAATGCAGCTTCACACAGGTTTATCCTGAAAAATCTTACACGGGTCCTTTCTCATACATTTCCTTCTGAAGTTTCACACGAACTTATAACAAAGTAACCTTACAAAGGTTCCTCCTGAAGTTTTACACGATTTCATACCAAAGTAACCTTACCCAGGTTCCTTTTGAAGTTTTACACAAACTTATCACAAAGTAACCTTACCTAGGTTCCTCCTGAAGTTTTACACAAACATATCTCAAAGTAACCTTACCCCGGTTCATTCTGAAGTTTTACACGAACTTATCACAAAGTAACCTTACCCAGGTTCCTCTTGAAGTTTTACACAGACTTAGCCCAAAGTAACCTTACCCAGGTTCCTGCCGAAGTTTTACACGGACTTATCGTGAAGTAGCCCTACCCAGGTTCCTCCTAAATCCCTACACAAACTCATCACGAGCAACCTTACCCAAGTTCCTTCTGAAGTTTCACTCAGACTTATCCTGAAGCAACCTTACCTAGGTTCCTTCTCGGTTCAGATGCAGTTTTACCCAAACTCCTCACAAAGCAACCTTACCCAGGTTCCTTCTCGGTTCAGATGCAGTTTTACCCAAACTCCTCACGAAGCAACCTTACCCAGGTTCCTTCCCATAAACCATACTATCCAGGTTCCTTCTTACAGCCCTACTATCCAGGCTTTCATATCGAAGTAACCCTACTATCCAGGTTCCTTCTCAGTAGCCCTACTATCCAGGCTTTCATATCGAAGCAACCGTACTATCCAGGTTCCTTCTCAGCAGCCCTACTATTCCAGATTTCACACCGAAGCAACCCTACTATCCAGGTTCCTTCTCATAGCCCTACTATCCAGGCTTTCATATCGAAGTAACCCTACTATCCAGGTTCCTTCTCAAGCCCTACCATCCAGGCTTTCATATCAAAGTAACCCTACCATCCAGGTTCCTTCTCACAAGCCCTACTATCCAGGATTTCATATCAAAGTAACCCTACTATCCAGGTTCCTTCTCACAGCCCTACTATCCAGGCTTTCATATCGAAGTAACCCTATTATCCAGGTTCCTTCTTACAGCCCTACTATCCAGGATTTCATATCGAAGTAACCCTACTATCCAGGTTCCTTCTCAGCAGCCTTACTATCCAGGCTTTCATATCGAAGTAACCCTACTATCCAGGTTCCTTCTTACAGCCCTACTATCCAGGATTTCACCTCGAAGTAACCCTACTATCCGGGTTCCTTCTCACAGCCCTACTGTTGTACCCCAAAATTTTCCCTCCTATTTTTCCACAAGAAATCACAGCTTCGGGCTTCTCCTGATTTTTCAGATTGGCCTAAGAATCGGTCAAAACAGACTTTTCTCACCAGTTAGACAAAATTAGGGTTTTCATGGCTCTGGAACAGCTCAAGCAGATTATTAGGGTTTGGTTGAGTTTGGCTCAGGGTTTGATCAGGCAGACGCTTCTTTGACATTAAATCAAGAATCAGGGTTTTGTGCGCGCATTCTCAGAAAGAATTAATTCTACAGTTCTTTTCAATTTACTCAGAGATATGGATTGAGGCTTCTGATTGAGAGTTTGCTGTGTTTGATTTAATCAGTAAAAGGAAAGGACATATGGGCATTTGTTGTGATTGACTGTGCATTTCTATGGTTAATTGAAACGCCGGGTTTATTATTGATTAATGCTAAATGGCAAGACCACAGTGTTTATTAATTAATTATTTATTCTAAGTTAGAATAGTTGGGATTTATTTCCATTTATTATAATTTAAGAATTATAAATAATTAAATAAACAATTGAAGAAGAATTTAAAAAGAATTAACTGACAAAGAAGGATTTTTATTCATCTTTAATTGTTTGTTACAAATTATTATTTAAACAACTGTAAATTTATTTACATTTTTGTTTACAATAATAATATTACAAATGGTTAAAGTAAAATAAATTTGCATCCTAATTTTTCTAAATCTTCATCCTCTATTGCTGCTCCCCATTGCTCAATTGATTTTCATTTGCAACAAAGAAAAGAAAAGAAGTCAGCACAGATGAAATCAAAAGCATACAGTAATTTAAAGACTCATCATTAAAAGTGACTGGCCGGAATCAGTTGTTCACCTTCTCTGCAAATCACAAGAAATACTCTTGGTTCACAAAGAGGGATATAAATATGTTTTGCAAATTTAAAAAAAATGCATAAAGCTGCATAGTTCATAATTCCAAATTGTCAACCAAAGTTTTCAAATTGAATAACCAAGTCCAAAAGGCAAACTGAACTGCACAAATTTCAAGTTACACAAATCCAAAACAAGTCCAAACTGAACTGCACAAATTGCAAGTTACACAAATCCAAAACAAGTCCAATGTCAACCAACTGTCCAAGAGCTATCAAAAGGCTGTCAAAAGATATCAAGAAGTACACAATATGCAGGAAATCTGGAAAGTGTGCAGAGGAAAACTAACTAAGCAAACATATTCAAATTTTACATCATTTCCCAGCCTGTCACTTTTTCAGAATAGTACAGATAAGCAATAAAAAATGCTTTTTCTGATAGAGAGAGAGAAGAGAGAGAGAAAGGGCTTACAGGCTGGAGGCTTAGAAAAAAGATATAACAAGTTATCAGAACACAGTAGAGAAGGAGGCAGAACCAACACATAGAGAAAACACAAGCTCACTGTAATACAAACCAGAAGCAAAAAGCTTGCCTCCTGCCTGTAAACCTTTCAAACTTGCTTGCCTCAAGTATTCAAGCAAAACATAATCCAGCCTGTCTAAACCAGAACAGAGATCCTGCATCAAACACCAAAAAGCCCCAAACCTGTTCAAGCCTTTCAAGACAAAGCCTTGAAGCAGACCAACACATACCAAACCCGCTAAGCTTACAACCTGCCTTGTAACCTGTGTTCAACCCAAACACATAACAAAGAAACACCAAACCATACAAAGCCAAGCCTATAACCTGTGTTCAAACCATAACACAAGCTTAAACAAAAACATAAGCCAGCCTGTAACCACACAAATCCTTGCAACCTTTCAAACTTGCTTGCCTCAAGTGTTCAAGTCAAGCATAAGCCCTGAAACATTCAAACACCTCAAAACCTGTAACAAACAAAAAGCCAAAACCTGCTAATACATCAAACCCTCCAAACCTGTTCAGGTCTCAAAACTACCTGCTAAGCATAAACCTCAAAGCCAAAAACATAAGCCAATAAGCCTTTACAAACAAGCTTACAAACAAGCCATACAAACCTGCCTGTCCCAACCACCAAACCAATCAAAAATAACAAAACATATCAATATCCAACGATGCCTCAAAACCAAGGTTCATCATAGGATAACAAAAGCACAACAATAGGCATCTCAGAATATGGCAACTCAGATATCAGAACCAACATATCCAACAACATATTCAGCTTCAAACATCATACAAGCGTCTCAGAAGCTCAGATATCACAATCAGAGCAAGCAGGCAAGCCAAGAGAGGAGATAAACATACAAAAGCAAGCCAAGAAAGGAGCAAGCAAGCAAACAGGCATCTCAAATAATCATCATTGAAAGGAGCAAGAAAGCAAGCAAATAAGCAAAAGAGAAGAAGAAAAGAAGTTTCAGAAGTGTTTGAGCTAGGGTTTTCAAGGCAATCATCATAAAACCCATAAAATAAAGATACCAGGAATACCAGAGCAAGCTCAACATCGCGCTCCCTCGCCTTGGCCGTCCTAGGGCGCCTCCTGTCCACCTCTCCTCCGTCTCCAAAGGCCAAAGGTAGTATCTCTTCCTTTTTCTTTTCACGCACCTCAAACAGAAACAAACAACAACACATAAAATCAGAACACATGAAATTAACACATGCAAAGCTTGAAACCTCAAATAAGATAGAAATCGATCCTTACAACATCACTGCCTGAGTAATCCATGGAGGGAAGAGGAAACGGTGGAGGCGGTACCCTGGTGGCCACAGGCGGAGGCGTTCAGAAAGCCTGAAGGGACGAAGCGAAGAAGACGATGAAGGGAAGCGCCGCTCAAGACTGTAACCCTATTTCCCAAAATGAAATGAAACAATGAAACCCTAAAACGAAAAGTTTGTCAAAACCGGTTGGGCCCGTTCCCATCCAAAACGTCTAAGCCCATATGCAATCAGTCGCACCCCCCCTTTTTTGTTTCTCTTACAAATTTTGTTGTGGGCCAAGAACTAACACTAAGCCCATTCTTTTTTTTGTTTTGTACATAAACTAACATTTTTTTTACTTATCATTTTATTTTTCTTTTTATAATTTAAACTAATATATTTCATTTTTGTTTGTAAATAAAATAATACGTTAAACTCTTTTTATATAAATTTTTCTTAAATTACTTTTTTATTAGTATAATTAAAAATACATAATAATATTTTATTTTGAGTTAAATAAAATCCTTGTATATAAGATATTAATAAATACCTAAAAATAGTTTTATTTTATTTTATTAAGCATTTGTTTATATATAAATACGTAAATTTTCTTTAACTTAAAACATTTTTCTTTTCTTTGGAACTTTTGTTTGTACATAATTAACAAAAATACAAAAAGAATAAATACTTACTTAATTTTGCATCAAGTTAACATCTTGCATCACTTGTAAATAAATCACATACACTTACACAAATACTTTTGATACATCGCTTTTATTCTTATACATTGATATGTGTTACATTTGAGAATGCGATTCGATTTGGTTGTAAATATATTTGGACACTACTCTCCTAATAAGTCTCATCCCCATTTGTAAATATTTGTACCCCCATTCCCGGATACTTATTTGTAATAGCTTAGACTTTAAATTCCCGCAATTTATCGCTTTCATATATTGTATAGTAATTAGGGTTTGTATGCGAATATTTAAAGTCAACCGCTAGATAACCTAATACAAAGACAAATGCATGAAAATCAATACACAATTCACACTTGCACCCCTAGGGTAATCCCGCTTGTTGCCTCCAAAAATGGGCCATGCTTGCACGTTGAGTTTCTTTGGCAAAACAAAACAAATCAAATGATCATAGTCCCTCGATGACGCTTTCGAAGTTGCCTAAAATGATCATAGTCCCTTCAAGCAAAATTGCCAAAGACACTTGGCACCATTGCATTCATGGTCCATACGATGACCCGCGCCTGTCCCATTAACATCCTAACACAAGATTGTCCACCAATTACAATGGTGAAACAACATTGTTAAAAGGGTTAAAGCATGAGAAAAAATCTTTGAGTAAATTTAGGGGTAGACAACTCTTAGTTACTTGATCAAACTTGCAAAACACACTTGCCTACTTTCAAAAGACACTCCACAAACACTTTCAAAACAAACTTTCAAAAACATTTGAAACATCTTTTCAAAAAGACAAACACCTTTTGTAAAACATTCGAGTAAAGAATTGTTACAACGGTTGCCTAGACAAGGCATCTTTTTCAAAACATTTTCAAACACACACACACCATCATTTCAAGCAATTGAAAATCAAGGCAAGTGATCTAAAACAAGTAACTAAGAGCCCATGGATAGAAAGGGTGCTAATACCTTCCCTTTCTATAATCTACCCCCCGAACCCACGAAAACATCTCAAAGGTTTTTCCTGTGCTTTTTTAACCTTTCCTTAGGATAAAATAAAAAGTCGGTGGCGACTCTTGCTAAACCGAACAAGTGCGAAAACAAACGCAAAACCTCAAGTCAGTTCTCCCACCGTACCACACCTACCATCCAGGCTTTCATATCGAAGTAACCCTACTATCCAGGTTCCTTCTCACAGCCCTACCATCCAGGCTTTCATATCTAAGTAACCCTACTATCCAGGTTCCTTCTCACAGCCCTACCATCTAGGCTTTCATATCAAAGTAACCCTGCTATCCAGGTTCCTTCTCACAGCCCTACTATCCAGGATTTCATATCAAAGTAACCCTACTATCCAGGTTCCTTCTCAGCAGCCTTACTATCCAGGCTTTCATATCGAAGTAACCCTACTATCCAGGTTCCTTCTCATAGCCCTACTATCCAGACTTTCATATCGAAGTAACCCTACTATCCAGGTTCCTTCTCAGCAGTCTTACTATCCAGGCTTTCATATCGAAGTAACCCTACTATCTAGGTTCCTTCTCACAACCCTACTATCCAGGCTTTCATATTGAAGTAACCCTACTATCTAGGTTCCTTCTCATAACCTTACTATCTGGGTTCTTCCTCTTTTATCCCCAGACAACAATCCACAATACTGTAAGACCAAGACCCGATCAAACACAATTGATTTCAAATCTCCCCAGAAAGTCGCGGTGCAACATATACCCCGACCAGGTACGCAGTTCACTTCCGCTTCCCAAACTGGAATTATTCCCCAGTAGAGTAACAGACAACTGAAGCTCCTAAAACTCTATTTCTCCCTAGACAGAGACCAGCATTCCCCAGCGAAGTCCTCCTCAACAACAGGTATACGGGTTCTCGCAAAGGAATCTCTTATGCGATCGACACCTCTTCAGATGTCATATTTAAGCCCATCTCTGACAATTCTCTAGAAATTTTCGTATGGAATCTGTAAACCCATTCCCGATATCACAAATCAAGTTCCACTTAATGCGAGTGCAAATTTCTGGACACTCTAGTGTTCAATCATCTTCCACCTTCAGATCACGAAAGGAAGAAGAGCCAATCTACATCATCAGGTTTAAGAAGATTGAACAGGGGAAGCTGTTGCACCCCAAAATTTGCTCTCCCATATTTCTCAACACATGGCAAGTGAGGTCCCCAAATTGCCCAAGGAAGTTGAAAAGTTGACCAGGCAAACTCTC
This sequence comes from Vicia faba, assembly GCA_948472305.1. Taxonomy (NCBI): domain Eukaryota; kingdom Viridiplantae; phylum Streptophyta; class Magnoliopsida; order Fabales; family Fabaceae; genus Vicia; species Vicia faba. The sequence goes on from OX451737.1 coordinate 756,910,983, forward strand.
TCCTAAGGCAGCCTACCTCAAATTAGGGTTTCCATCTACATCAATATGTGTGAAACATAAAGGAATCAAATGCTAACCATTGTCCTAGTATGTTCTCAAGATCATCCATGTCAAGTTTCACGCCTTGCAGAAGAAGTTTGCTCAGTTAATTGCTCAAATGCCTGAAAATCAGCTGTACTAGGTCAAAAGTCAACTGTGGCCCACATACAGTCAAACTTCAAGATTTTTGGTCAACATCCTCATTTTGAAGTATTATCCATCATTTGATCAAGTTTTGATCATGATTCCTCAAGGATTGCTCACAATTCATTAAAATCCAAAAGTTGCTAAATTAGGGTTTTGTAGAAAAAGTCAACTTAACTTTGACCAAGCATAACTTTCTCATACTTTTTCAGAAATGACCCATCCAAAGGTCATTTTGAAGAGGATGAAATTAAATACAATTCATCTTCATATTACAAGTTAAGAATATGCACTCACAAAAATATATGAATTTTGACATTATATGTCCTTTTGAAAAATCAACAAAAACACCTTCTGGGTCAAAGCTTCATACATGAACATGGAAGACTAAATTGAGATGAGATCAAAAGGGTTGCTTATAGGACATCATAAGATTTCTAAAAAGTCCAAGAACACCTCTCTAGGGTAAAAATTGAGAGAGTTATGCATTGGCCAAGTTGATCCTTTTTACAAAATTGCCAAAAGTCAAATGTGCTCAAATTTGCATTTTTTTGCTAAATGGGCCTAACTTTTTATGCTTGCATCTCACTTATAACATGGTCCACGACCCAAATGCTCACTCACTCATTATGTGCTTCATTTTTCAATTTATTTTGATTTTTCATTAATTAAAAAGTGGATTAAATCAAATAAATGATGAAAATTAATAAAGATATGATTTGATTTGTTTTTTTTGACAGTTTAGCAATCAAGATATGCTGAGATTACAAGATCAATTCGAGTTAAGGCCAATTGGTACAAGAAAGGAATGATTGACATGAAAATAGAAAGATATCATACAAATTGAAAATCAAATCAAATCCCATCAAAGCTTCAAGACTCAATCTGTTTTGCAACCCTAATTCATTGAGGGATATATAATGAACAAGAACAAAGCAAAAAGAAAGGGTTAGAGGTGTGTAACGGTTAGAAAAAAACTCAAAAATCATGACAAAAAGTGAGGTTCTGATTTCAGGATAGAAGACCTTTGAGAGAAATTCAAGGCCAACAATCTATTCCAGGACATCCCAGGAAGCTATTCCAATCACTCCCATGTCCCCTACACGTCCAGAACCACTTCCTATCATTCTCACGGTTTGCAAAATTATCCAAAATTCGATTACTGTAATTCTTGCATCTTTAGCATGTTTAAGTTACACATTTTTGATCATCATCATGTTTGCAACGTTTCTGGATAGTTTTATTTAAGTTACAGTGCAGGAACAAGCTTTTGCCATTGTTAGGGTTTCGTGCTCCAATTTGGGGTTTTGGGTTTCAAGCAAAATTAGGCTTGATAATGGGTACTATGATGATCAGAGTTTCAAACCTAGTTGATTCATGGTCCCCAATTGAATTTATATTGCGTGTGCTTGATTTTTGAATGACACTGGTTTCTCCATTGTTTTCACCAGATCCAGCGCACCTCACCTTCTGAGGGTCATCATCTTCTGGATACACCAGTCAGAACCATATCCAGCGCACCTCACCTTCTGAGGGTCATCATCTTTTGGATTCATCAGCCATAATCAGATCTAACGCACCTCACCCTCTGAGGGTTATCATCTTCTGGATCCATCAGCCAGAACCAGATCCAGAGCACATACACATTCTGAGGGTCATCATCTTCTGGATCCATCAGCCAGAACCAAATCCAGCGCACCTCACCTTCTGAGAGTCATCATCTTCTGGATCCATCTCCATCCAGATCTGCTGACAGCAGGCCCATTCGGTTATTTCTACTATTTTTCTTTAATTTCTCTTCTTTAATTATTTTGTTTTTTTATCAATACAAAATTTATTTTAAATTAACCAATGAAAAAAAATCACGAAAAAGGTTTATTTTCTTAATAAATGTTTATTAATTAATTAGTTTAATTAATTTAGGGAAACTTTAATTTCTTTCACAATTAAAATTCAATTAGAAAATTAGGTTAACTCTTGATTTAATTTCTCTTTCTTTCTCAAATAAAAATAAGAAATACAAAAATAGGGTTTTTAGAGAGAATTAATTCATTTTGCTTATTTTAAAATTAATTAGAACTTAGGATTTTCTTTTTAATTTAATTATTTCATTATTTTCTCAAATAATAAAACATGACAAAAACATCTTTTTTTTTAAAATCAAATAGGATTAGTCCAAGGGTCAAAACCCTAATCGCCTCACATTTAGTTTGTCGCGCGCTTGTTATTTATTTTGTCAATATTTTGTAACTGCTCACTGGTTTATAATAGTTAATTTAGGGCTTTTTACTTATCGCTTTATCCCCGAGTTTTTGGCCATGTAATTAATCCCCCTCCCCGAAGCCTTGTAATAGCGTAGGTTTATTTTCTCGAATTTTAATTCCTTCAAATATTTAACTGTCTAGATGTATGCTGTTGTACCCCAAAATTTGCCCTCTCATTTATATCAAGATTTCCCCTCACAAGACTCTTTGAACTCCAAACAGAATTATGGTTTGCTCTGCTCAAGACATCTCCTTGCACTGATGACCTAAATTAGGGTTTGAGTTTGCACAAGGACTTTTGGACTTTCAATGCTCAAAGTGACTTTCATACTTCATGTTGGATTTATAAGATTGCCTCTACCAAGTTTCAAGCTTTGAATCAAATTTTTGCCCAATCAATTGGACAGTTGACCTAGAAATCAACTATATTGGGGAAAAAGTCAACTGTGGTCAATTTACAGTCAAACCTCATAATATTTGGTCCACATCAACATTATAGACTCATATGAACCATTTTATCAAGTTTGGACCACAACTCCTCAAGAAATTTGATCAAATCATCAAAAGGGCAAAATGGTCATTTTTAGGGTTTTGATTGTATAAGGGCAATTTCTGATTTTTTTCACCTAGCCAATGGAAAATTGGGTTAAATCATGGATTCAAGGACTCAATGACATCATATTGACCTATTCACAAGGTTCAAAAGATCCCAAATGCATTGGATTGACAGATGAATTTTTCAGTTAACTGATCAAAATTTGTCTGTACACTGAAAAGTCAAACTTTGACTTTTGGTCAAAATCAAGTGCCAAGGGTCATTTTTCATCAAGATGAGTCAAAACATGAAACTTGTTCATCAAGAAACCTAATTTTGCAAATTAGAGTTTAAAATTGAAAAATTTCATAACTAAGAATTTTTCTAAATTATGAAATTTTCTTATTTTTTCCCAACTTTGCCCAACTTTTTCACCATGATGCAATTGGATCCAAACAAAACTCCCAACATGAAAGTTGTAGTCCTCCACAAAATCTACAACTTATATGCACAAAGTTTTCCCAAAAGAAGCTTGGATATCAAGTTATAATTTTTGGAACAAGGGTCCATGAAACTTTTAACTTAGTGAAATTTTGCCCTAGTTTAGGCAGGATTTTGACCTATATTCATGGCAATTTTTCACCTAGTTCCACTTGGAATCTAAAAATTCATTTCAAATATAGATTTTAGATCATGTTACAAGCTTTCCAAAATGTCCAATAACACTCCAAAATCATTTATGGTTAGGGAGAATCGAAGGTTTGAATTTGGCAAAAACTCACTTTGATCCATGGCATGTTCTATGTTGCTACAAGTTGCAATTTCCATCCAGCATTGTTTATACTTAATTACAGGTATCTAAACCCTTCCACACTCAATATTTAAATGCAAACCCAATGGATTGAAGCTTTGTTCTGATCATTAGAGGATTACACATGAGATTAATCCAAAAATAGCAAAAAGGCAACATTGCCATTTTTGTCAAGACTTGCTTTATGTCAAATTGAATCCCTTGAGCCTTGAACCAAGTCTTGGACAGAAAAAAATATCCACAAACTTGGGGGGCCAAGATCACCAAGTGCATGCTGGAAGATAGCCTGTACAAGCCTGTCTTGTACCACTTCATACTTTTGCTTAAAATACAAGTAAACTGGCCAAAGAGCCATAACTTGGGTATTTGTTATAACCAATTCTTGCAAGCATTTGAAACAAGTTTTGCACTTTGCTTTGATCCAGAAACACGAGTCATTGAACCCTCAAGCCTTCCAAAACACAAAATCACCTTCCTTTTGCAAAACAGGGCAGTTTCTGCACTTTGAGTTCCATAACAAAAACTACTCGTGCGTTTTGCCCCAAACCTGTTCAAATACATTCCATATAACCCAACTAAGCTATCCCAACCATTGGCCATTGACTGTAACTCCATTTGCAAGCTTCACCATTTCTGTTTTCAGCTTGTGCTGGTTGACTTCTACAAGCTTGTTCAAGCAAATCCAAAGCAAACTAAGCACTGGGGAAGGTCAGAGGAAGTTCAAGCAAGCTCCCAAGCATCTCAGGCCTCACTGAAAAGCTCTACATTTCCATACTCGTGTCCAACTGAAACAAGTATTTTTCAACTTCCTATCTCTCTATTTAGGAATCATTAGGCTTAGGTTTGTGAATAAAAAATGTAGTACTCATAGCCCTTAAGTTGTACATATGCTTAGTTTTCATTTAAGTTAAGTGTGTTGAGAGAATTTGATTGATGAACATCCTGAAAAAGTTAGGTTAGAAATTAGGGCCATAGAAATTCTCTCTGGTCTTTGAGAGTTAGATTAAGTTTTTTTATATGGTTAGAATCGTATGATCATGCTCTATAACTTTCATGTTGCAAGTTTTTGTTTTTAAGCACAAATGCAGGAGATACGAGTTTGTACACAGAAGGCGCGTTTTTGTGTTTGAACAAAGGTTAAAGATGAAGTGTTGGGTTGGGCTTGGCTTGGCATGACTTTTTGCACCCCCTGATCTGCTTCTTGCATCCCCTGATTTGCTTCTTGCACCCCCTGGCCCATTTCATTATATTTTTGTATTTTTTCTATTTATTTTTCATTTATGATTTTATTTTATATTTTCTAAACATAAAAATATCCAAAAACATTTTCATAAATTTTCACATTTTATTTTATTATTTTTTATTATTTTTTAGACATGAAAATAATTATTAAATAGTATATACTTTTATTTTCTTTAATAAAAACTTATAAATATTATAGAAATATTATATATTGTGATCGGTGGATCTGGAACTGACTGTTTTAAAGCTGGTTCGCGAAATGTCGCGGTAAGCAAGAGTCGCCACCGTCTTTTATTTTCTCCAATAGGAAAGGACAAAAGCACAGAAAAATTCCTTTTAAGAGATTGCTCTCGGTTCGGGAGGTAGGTTATAGAAAGGGAAGGTGTTAGCACCCTTTCTATCCATGGTTATCCATGGGCTCTTAGGTACTTGCTCAATGTGTTTTCAAAATTGTTGTTTGCTTTTCAATTGTGGGTTTCAAAAATATTCTTTGAAAAGTTTCAGTTTAACTCATGCGTCAGAGTGTTTGAAAAGTTTGTTTGAAAGTTTTTTGAAAGTGTGTCGGTGTGAAAAGAGTTTGAATTTTGTTTTGAAGAGAGCAAGTACCTACGAGAACCTACCTACCCTAAGGAATTCGTCTGTGTAAGAGTCCTTTAAAGTAGTGCCATCCCACCATTGAGAGGTAGGTAGCACCACCGTTGGAGGTATTCGGGTCAATTCGAGTTTTAGGGACGTGGTGATCACCGGAGCAATGGGAAAACACCTTAGAAGCTACCCTCATGCCAGGTTCCCGGACCATGAGGACTTACTAAGACGTTTTCTACTCGATGACCACCTTTCGAAAGGCAACAGTGAGGCGTACCCTAGGGGTGGTGTGTGCGAATTGTGTGTCATTTTCAGTTCATTATTTGTCTTGTCATGCATTGGTGATCTAACGATTCAATTTTATTTTTCGGGCATTCATTCTTTCATGCATATTTATTAACAGTTATATTTGCGAGAAAATAAATCTAACTATTACAACTGGCGCGGGTCCACATCGCCAAAAAAACCGAACCCGATTTGACTGAAAGTAAAATAAAGCGAATAAAAAGTCCGAGAGTTTTTAATTACATGGCTTTGGGGCATATACAGAGGTATTTACACAATATAAAACAAATGCGCGAAATAAAGACTAAACAAATTAGGGCGTTGGACCCTTTAACAGATAATTAAAATAAATCAAGGAAATTAAAAAATTAAAAATTAAATGAAAAATAATGTTTTTGTGTTTTTGGGTTTGAAAGAAAAAAAAGAAAAAAATTAATTGAAATTAAAGTCCTAGTTCTATCATTTTTTAAGTTTATTATGAAAAAGATTTAATCTCTAACCTAATTAAATTCTAAACTAATTATGTACAATTTTGATTTATAGAAAATAAATAATAAATAATAACATGGTGAGAAAAAGGTTAAAGAATTAAAAAAGGAAATTGGAAATTAAATGAACCTAATTCTACATTTTTTTGATTTTTTTATTATGAAAAAAGAATTAAAATTAGAATTAAAATTAAAACTAAGACCTAATTAAACTAAATGATTTATATTTTAATTTATTAAAAGAGAGTCAAAATTAATTATATTGTTTTTTTTGCCTTTTTAATGTTTTTTGTATTTTTGTAAAAAAATTTAATTAAATCAGAAAGTAAAAAAAAAAAAAGTAAATAATAGAATATGAAGAAAATTAAAAAAAGAAAGAAAAATAGAACCAGGAGGGTATGGATTTGAATTTGGGAGTGCCAATCTGAAAGGCCTGGCCCAGTTGATGGCCATTTGTTGACTTTTTCCATTCAAGTGTGCGCCTGCTGACTTGCCCTCATGGTATACCTTCAAGCTGGACCCTTGATCAGGTCCCCTGGGACACGTGGATAACGCTTCTTGAATGTGCATGGTGAGTCCTCATGTGGGCGTTGCATTGAACCTGGAAAGGAAAAATAAGATTGGAAATGTGTGAGACCTGGGGTTTGAACCCAGGTCATTGTGGTCCTTAGTGCGCGTCCCTGCCAGCTGAGCCAATTGTTCACTTTGATATATAATATATAAATAAATCATATAAAATAAATACAACGCGCTAGTGGATGAATGGCGCGAATTTTGAATGGGCGAGTTACAGCATGCCACGTCTTTATCTTCTTCACGTCCCTGTAAACAAAACAAGTTAGCAACGGTTTTGCAACCGTGGGGTTAAAGTGGCTATGGAGAAATAGCGAACAGGGCTGTGGTAATCAGAAATTGGGCGCGAACGTCTCATTCTCTTCGTCCAGATGCATGGAGTGTGATGGTGTGGTTCTGAAGCTCTAATTTTGCCTATTTACAAAAGCCCCAATTTAAGAAGCTGGAAACCCTAAAAAATGCACATGGTAGATTCTTGTATACAGCAAAATAATGTAATTAAACGTTGTGGTCAGCTTAGAAATAGCAATATGAACATGAATCAACAAAGAAAAACGCAAATGGATGATGGAATCATGCTGCACGATTTCAAAAGTTTCAAGGTTCAGTTTTGATTCTAACTACCAGTTCTTGAGGTTTTAGTGGATGTCAATGATTGGCACGCGTTCAGAATGATCTCAGAATGCTAATGGTATCAAAATTTTGGCTTGAGAAGATCCCTAGCTATGATTTCAGATTTGCACTTTATGGCCAAATTTTCAAATTGCCAAATGGACTTTGAACGAGTTTTGTGCTATGTCCTTGGTAGGGTTTGACTCAATGATCCTTATGGAATTGAATAGGCATGCTAACTCCCCTTAATCCATGCTTGAGAAAGAATTGGCATTAGGGTTTGTTCATTAACCATTTTTTCCTAAATTCTAGCCAAAACCTAGACTTAGTATGAAAATGAACCTTGGCCTGATTTTTGAGTTGATTCATGATGTATAAAACTTGTCCAAATTCATTTGACACCATTACATTGACTTTTAAATTTTATTTGAATTTTTAATGAATTAAAATGAATTAAATCATCAAAAATTAAATAAAAATGAAAAAGTCAACATTTGGTCTTGAAATCAACCATGGGCCACGTGTGTGGCATGACAAGGATGGACAAAGTGAGAAAAATGGGGCCCTTTTGTCAAAATTGGATTTTCAAAGATAATTGACTTTTGCCATTTCACAAAATTTTCCCAACTTCTACAAGGCATAACTTGCTCAATTTTAAAGCTTTTCACATGTTCTTGGACATTTTGGAAAGGTCTTTGAGTCCTTTAACCAATGTCTTTGGTCCCATGTCATTTTGATTTACCAATCTCAAGTTATGGCCTTTGACTTAAAGTCCCTTTTTGTTGACTTTTGAAAATGACCTGTAATGTTGAGATTGATAACTTTTTGTGAGAGCATTTCTTGGACTTGAAGTATGAAGATGAGTTGTAGGAAATGTCTTTCTCTTCAAAATGAGCTTTGGATGGAATTTTTCTGATAATCCATGTGAAAGTTATGCCCTGGTCAATTTCAGTTGACTTTTTCAGCTGTCCAAATATAGCAACTTTTGCATCTTTGATGATTTCTGAGCCAAATTTTGAGAATCATGATCAAGCATTGATCAAATGATGTTTGTGGCTTCAAAATGATATGTTGACCAAAAATTTGAACTTTTGACTGCCAAATGACCATTTTGCCCCTACAGTTGACTGTAGTGCAATCTAGGGTTTTGACTGTGCAATCTTGAACTGAAAGCCTTGCAACTTGATATGAGGATGCTTGACCATGTTTGTAAGCATATGAGACTTGATTGGACCTTTGAAAAGTTCATTTGCCTGATCAGAACACAAACCCTAATTTTGACTGTATGGGAGACTATTGACCTGCACAACCTTTGGGGAATTTTGTGACCTGGCTTGACAATTTCTTGAAGAATATGGGAGGGCAAATTTTGGGGTATAACAGTTGCCCCTGTTCAATCTTCTTAGACCTGAGGATGCAGATTGGCTGACGTGCCTTTCGTAATCCGAGGGTAAAAGATGATTGGACACTAGAGTGCCCGGAAATTTGCGCTCACATGTTGGCAATGATGGGGGAATGGGCTTATAGATGCCATCTGGATGTTTTGATTGCGTAAGAGATTCCTTGGCGAGGACCTGCATACCTGCAAAACAGAAAATGAGTACCTGACACGTTGCAGGGATGATTACTTCCTTAGCATGAATGGTAAGAGAGCCTTGGGCGACTTTAACTTCGACAACGCTCGTTGAAAAAAAATCTGGGGTGTCTTCTGCTGGGATAAGAATCAGGGAGATCTTAAGGTCGATCTGACTGAACCAGAGAGGCCTTTGACTGGATAAGTCTAGGTCTTAAAATGTCTTCCACTGGATAAGCAATCAGGAAAATCTTGGGACGATTTAACTGAACCGGAGGAGGCCTTTGACTGAATCAGTCTAGGTCTTGAAATGTCTTCAATGGGATAAGCATCAGGGAGATCTTAAGTCGATCTGACTGAACCAGAGGAGGCCTTTGACTGAACCAGTCTAGGTCTTGAAATGTCTTCCACTGGATAAGCAATCAGGAAAATCTTGGGACGATTTAACTGAACCAGAGAAGGCCTTTGACCGAACCAGTCTAGGTCTTGAAATGTCTTCCACTGGATAAGCAATCAGGAAAATCTTGGGACGATTTAACTGAACCAGAGGAGGCCTTTGACTGAACCAGTCTAGGTCTTGAAATGTCTTCCACTGGATAAGCAATCAGAAAATCTTGGGACGATTTAACTGAACCAGAGGAGGCCTTTGACTGAACCAGTCTAGGTCTTGAAATGTCTTCCACTGGATAAGCAATCAGAAAATCTTGGGACGATTTAACTGAACCAGAGGAGGCCTTTGACTGAACCAGTCTAGGTCTTGAAATGTCTTCCATTGGATAAGCAATCAGGAAAATCTTGGGACGATTTAACTGAACCAGAGGAGGCCTTTGACTGAACCAGTCTAGGTCTTGAAATGTCTTCCACTGGATAAGCAATCAGGAAAATCTTGGGACGATTTAACTGAACCAGAGGAGGCCTTTGACTGAACCAGTCTAGGTCTTGAAATGTCTTCCACTGGATAAGCAATCAGGAAAATCTTGGGACGATTTAACTGAACCAGAGAAGGCCTTTGACCGAACCAGTCTAGGTCTTGAAATGTCTTCCACTGGATAAGCAATCAGGAAAATCTTGGGACGATTTAACTGAACCAGAGGAGGCCTTTGACTGAACCAGTCTAGGTCTTGAAATGTCTTCCACTGGATAAGCAATCAGGAAATCTTGGGACGATTTAACTGAACCAGAGGAGGCCTTTGACTGAACCAGTCTAGGTCTTGAAATGTCTTCCATTGGATAAGCAATCAGGAAAATCTTGGGACGATTTAACTGAACCAGAGGAGGCCTTTGACTGAACCAGTCTAGGTCTTGAAATGTCTTCCACTGGATAAGCAATCAGGAAAATCTTGGGACGATTTAACTGAACCAGAGGAGGCCTTTGACTGAACCAGTCTAGGTCTTGAAATGTCTTCCACTGGATAAGCAATCAGGAAAATCTTGGGACGATTTAACTGAACCAGAGAAGGCCTTTGACCGAACCAGTCTAGGTCTTGAAATGTCTTGAGAACTTAACTGGATCTTCCCTGAAAGGTAAAAGTCAGTCATATGCAATGCATGATATGGATCAAGCAATGATATTCTCAACATAGATGAGATTTGTATGATGCAGTGCGTTATGCATGCTATAATGATGTACGTGATGTTTTATGTATGTTTTCGTCTAGGAACGTAAACTCTTTGACGGGTGCCAGGAAGTCCTATCCCGGGCTGATGTTTGAAGAATAGATTTCCCTTCCGCTGGGGATGATAGTGGCAAGGATACCGGTAGGAGAAGATGACTCCGTTGCGGAATAAGCTTGGCGAATGGAAGATTCTGCGGGGAGAAAAGATACTCTAACGATCATGCTGGAAAGCAATACTCTGTGGGAAGAGTGATGCCTTGCTGAATGTTGATAGCAACTCTGTTGGGGATACCGTTGTTGTATTGGAAGTGTGAATTGACTTCGCTGGGGATAGGAAAGAACTACGTTGACGACGACTTTCCCCTGCCTTTTGGCTGAGGATAACCCAGTTATATCCTGTTAAGGAAATAACTCTTTGAATAAAGCCGGACGACGCGTTCGTGCTCTGCGAGGGGATAAGCTTCCAGAATCTACTGGGGATAAGCTTACTGTTTGGGGAGATGAATTCCATCTTTCCTGGGGAACCTGGATGGGACTCTCCTGGGGAATTTAAGATAGGCTGGGGAAGTGATTCCTTTGAATGTTGATGTATGCCGCCGGGGGAACAATCTTTAGACCAAAACTGCCGGGGATGCTTGTTAAGAATATATGTTGCTGGGGGAATATTGGGATCTACTGGAGCATACCCAATTTCCTTGAGATTTATCAACTCTGCTTGGAGAAGAATGCATTTACTCTCTGGGGAATTAAGATGTACTGATCATGTTCTTTAGCTGGACCTACCTTGGTACCTTGGAGGACGGAAACAATCAGATTGCTTAAACCATCCGTTATTGCCCCTGTTTCTATGGGGGAGGCACATGTGGGATGCTGATAATTGTTGAGGGTTAAACCTTCTTCTGGTAGGCAGGTGACGAGATGACAGGACATAGTCGTACGCTTTGATCCCTAACTTTCGCCTGGACCGCCCTTTCGGGTTTTCAGTCCACCGGGATACCCATTTTTTGCCCACGCCGCCTTTTCAGGTTTTCGACTTGCCGGGTGTACAGTTTTTTTTTATATTCATCCCTTGTTTTTGCCCGAACCCTTTTGGTTCGCCGGGAAGCCCTTATTTTTGCCTAGGTGTGTCAACCTAGCGGGTCTTTGATTGTGCGTAGTATTTTTCGACTATGTCCGTGCTTTCAGCATGTAGGGAATTGCCCCTGTTAGAAATTGTTTTGTCATGCCACCAGAAGGTGTTTGATCAGGCCAGATTCGTTGTTGAAATGCCCCAAGTGACTTAGACGGAGATTTGCCCCAGGCTGGTGGTGTCACCATATTGTCAGAAGGTGTCTGATCGTGCAAGATTCGTTGCTGGATTGCCCCAAGTGACTCAGGCAGAGATTTGCCCCAGGCTTTTTGGCCTTTTGAGAGATTCTCCGAATCTTGACTGGATTGCCCCAGATGAAGGACCATGGTCATGTCTGCCCCTTGATTGGAGGTACTTCTATTCATTAGGCATTCGTCATGCAAATTTCCCTGCTGTTCAAACAAAAAGTCATATGCAAACAAAGTTATATTAAGAACGCAAAGCTTATGTCTGTCTTGAAGATTTTGAAAATGCATTCTTTTTCATAAAACAAGTGAATGTTTGTAAAACGTGATGTCAATTCCGTATTTACCGTAGGCCTTAAGGAGTCAGGATACCTTTCGTAACAGTATGCTTTCGAACTAACCCATACTTCAGCTAGGACTTTTTAAGGGTTATAATGTGGCCTGGTTCATGGTTTGAGAAACAAAGAATAAAGGCTCAAATTATTTGTACCCGCCCACTCTTCGTGACGTTCTTCAAACCTAAACTCAGTTGATCATTCGTTAGACCTTGTTTGAGTCTTCGTTCTGATTTTCCGGTGATGGTTCGGATGTTGATGATTTATTCTGAATAGGCAGTCATCATTTTTGTCGAGGGTTCATAAGACCTCTTGTTTTTTTTGATTTTGTTATCCCTAAGTCTCTTTTCATAGGTTTTGACTTCTTGGGCTTTTCGTTTATGATTTTTTTTTGATAATGACTGCCTGTCCTTATGATTGTTCGGAACCATCACTGTCTTTTGCTTTTGAAAAAACTCATTTGGTGCCATTCATTGTGCACTTGGATCAACTGAGAGAACTACCCTGCCCCAGGTTATGATTAAGGGTTTTGATTTTCGAAAATAAAACTCCTACTTCTTTGGCTCTGATGGGTTGACGAGGGATTATCATCCTTATAACTCCAGTGTTTAGGAATTGAAACAATGCCTGTACCTCATCAGCGGGGTCTGTTCAAAAGCATACTGTAAATTGTGGTATTGTTTTCGTCATCCTCCCTCAAGAGGCTTAGAATTATTGATTGAAAGAGTGGACATCAGAACAAATATGAAAATAATTTGCATATAGTGAATGCGAATATATGGATTCAAAAATAGACATAAGTGATGCATTAATGAAATAACAATGTTTTAACAATGAGTAAATGTTTGAACAAAAGAAAATTGCAACTTGAACATTCGAATGAACAAAAATTTCTAGTCTCAGGGCTTGTCACTTCAAATGGTGAGCCTCTTGTAGGGATGGTAGAAACACTCAGCCTGGCCATCTTGGGTGAATTCCACAGCTCCTTCCTCAATCAGATCCTGGATCTTATTTTTCAGAGTCCAACAATCCTCTGTAGCATGCCCCGGGCTATTAGAATGATAAGCGCAGCGAGCGTTGGAGTTATACCTTGAAGGTGTCCTGTTGGGATTCTTAGGAGGATCCTTTAGAGTTACCAAGTTCAACCTCAGCAGTTGTTGTAAGGCTTGAGGCAGCGACACGTTGAGCTTGGTGAATTGCCTTTTGGGCTTGTCTGGCTGCAGCTGGTGAGGTCGATACTGAATTGGCGATACTGAAGCCATCTGAGGAACTTTTCCCTTGTCTGCCTGTCTCAAGGGTGGTTGAATGATGACTGGCTCTTCAACCCTAGACGTTTGCCCCAGCTGGTTACCCCGAAGCAGTTGGTTGACGAGGACCCTGAGCTCGTCTTGTTTTTGAACTAAACTTTGAATGGCAGTCGCCTGCCCCAGCATCTGGACTTTCAAGGCATCTGTTTCAGCTTGCTGATATCTCATCCGTTCATCCTCAGCACTGTTCCTGGCCAAAGTCTTCCTGAGAAGTGTCCTTAACTCCTCCTGCCCCTTGGATAGATTCAGGAGGATTTCCCCGAACCGAGTCTCTTGAGCAAGACAGTCCTGGTTGTCTTGTTGTGAAACCATTGCTGAAATAAACAGCGGGAAAGGTAAGTGACCTGCAACAAAGATGCTTGTTATGTAAGGATGAGTATGATATGCATGCAATGTTTTCAAGGATCTCGCGGGATAAACCAGAAAATTTGTTAGCATTGGAATTTAGAGCTTGATTGCAGGACACCCATGTTATTGAGAACTCTTCTTCAAGAGTCAAAGGCTCACCATATCAAGTGGATCATAGCCCCTGACTTTAGTCATCATGTCTGGCTTTGATTTCCAAACAACCTTGGTTAGGGAACCTTCTTCAGGAGTCAGAGCTCACCATATCAAGTGGGTCATAGCCTCTGACAACATTGGCTAGAGGAAAATAAATCCTCTTTGCCCCTTGCTAGATGTTTGATTTATATGACCTGTATCACAAGCCCTTGAGATCCTTGAAATGGGTTAGGATGTATGCAATGGTATGATGTCATGCTATGCATGGGGTAATGTGAGTAACCCTGTTATGAGTCCCAATTAAGGACTGCAAAAACCTGCAAGAAACTTAGGATACTCTGTTATGAGTCCTAATTAAGGACTACAAACACAACCTGCAAGAGACAAATGTCAGGTAATAAGCATGCAAGTAGTTCAAGTAGGAAGGCACATAAGTCACACAAGAGAAGCCTTTAGAGTTTAGGCCAGCATGGAGTCTGGGTAGTACCCTCTTGAAGTTGGTGGGTTCAACCTGTCCTATCAAAGTAACCGGGTTCTAAGGTTCCCAATATCACGGGATTACTTTCATTGTTCATCGTTTCGATTTAGCCACTGAACTGGCGACCGAAATATTCCAGGAAAGCAACCCTCAATTGAGTGTAGTATCGAGTATCAACCAACCTCGGACTGCACCAAAGTCAGTTATCTCACTACCCTAAAGAGGCCAAGATAGTTCAATTAAGGTTCCTAAGGTCTGTTGATGCTTCATGACACCACCTGGAGGCCCCGTACTCTCCTTGACTGACTCAAGGGTTACCGGTACACACCAAAGTGCCACATCAACGTAGCAGACTGTTTCAACCATGTCGGTATACCCCGCACAGTTCCCTCACAGCCTTGTTGCTACTTTCTAAGAAGGTATCCCCCAGATCCGGGTTAGGATCTATAGAACTCCCAAGACAGTCCCACAATTTAAAGCAAGCAAAGAAAGCAATTGAAAACACAGTGATCTTAGTCCTAAGGTACACCTCACTTTAAGTTATCCCCAGCAGAGTCGCCAGTTCTGTGATCGGTGGATCTGGAACTGACTGTTTTAAAGCTGGTTCGCGAAATGTCGCGGTAAGCAAGAGTCGCCACCGTCTTTTATTTTCTCCAATAGGAAAGGACAAAAGCACAGAAAAATTCCTTTTAAGAGATTGCTCTCGGTTCGGGAGGTAGGTTATAGAAAGGGAAGGTGTTAGCACCCTTTCTATCCATGGTTATCCATGGGCTCTTAGGTACTTGCTCAATGTGTTTTCAAAATTGTTGTTTGCTTTTCAATTGTGGGTTTCAAAAATATTCTTTGAAAAGTTTCAGTTTAACTCATGCGTCAGAGTGTTTGAAAAGTTTGTTTGAAAGTTTTTTGAAAGTGTGTCGGTGTGAAAAGAGTTTGAATTTTGTTTTGAAGAGAGCAAGTACCTACGAGAACCTACCTACCCTAAGGAATTCGTCTGTGTAAGAGTCCTTTAAAGTAGTGCCATCCCACCATTGAGAGGTAGGTAGCACCACCGTTGGAGGTATTCGGGTCAATTCGAGTTTTAGGGACGTGGTGATCACCGGAGCAATGGGAAAACACCTTAGAAGCTACCCTCATGCCAGGTTCCCGGACCATGAGGACTTACTAAGACGTTTTCTACTCGATGACCACCTTTCGAAAGGCAACAGTGAGGCGTACCCTAGGGGTGGTGTGTGCGAATTGTGTGTCATTTTCAGTTCATTATTTGTCTTGTCATGCATTGGTGATCTAACGATTCAATTTTATTTTTCGGGCATTCATTCTTTCATGCATATTTATTAACAGTTATATTTGCGAGAAAATAAATCTAACTATTACAACTGGCGCGGGTCCACATCGCCAAAAAAACCGAACCCGATTTGACTGAAAGTAAAATAAAGCGAATAAAAAGTCCGAGAGTTTTTAATTACATGGCTTTGGGGCATATACAGAGGTATTTACACAATATAAAACAAATGCGCGAAATAAAGACTAAACAAATTAGGGCGTTGGACCCTTTAACAGATAATTAAAATAAATCAAGGAAATTAAAAAATTAAAAATTAAATGAAAAATAATGTTTTTGTGTTTTTGGGTTTGAAAGAAAAAAAAGAAAAAAATTAATTGAAATTAAAGTCCTAGTTCTATCATTTTTTAAGTTTATTATGAAAAAGATTTAATCTCTAACCTAATTAAATTCTAAACTAATTATGTACAATTTTGATTTATAGAAAATAAATAATAAATAATAACATGGTGAGAAAAAGGTTAAAGAATTAAAAAAGGAAATTGGAAATTAAATGAACCTAATTCTACATTTTTTTGATTTTTTTATTATGAAAAAAGAATTAAAATTAGAATTAAAATTAAAACTAAGACCTAATTAAACTAAATGATTTATATTTTAATTTATTAAAAGAGAGTCAAAATTAATTATATTGTTTTTTTTGCCTTTTTAATGTTTTTTGTATTTTTGTAAAAAAATTTAATTAAATCAGAAAGTAAAAAAAAAAAAAGTAAATAATAGAATATGAAGAAAATTAAAAAAAGAAAGAAAAATAGAACCAGGAGGGTATGGATTTGAATTTGGGAGTGCCAATCTGAAAGGCCTGGCCCAGTTGATGGCCATTTGTTGACTTTTTCCATTCAAGTGTGCGCCTGCTGACTTGCCCTCATGGTATACCTTCAAGCTGGACCCTTGATCAGGTCCCCTGGGACACGTGGATAACGCTTCTTGAATGTGCATGGTGAGTCCTCATGTGGGCGTTGCATTGAACCTGGAAAGGAAAAATAAGATTGGAAATGTGTGAGACCTGGGGTTTGAACCCAGGTCATTGTGGTCCTTAGTGCGCGTCCCTGCCAGCTGAGCCAATTGTTCACTTTGATATATAATATATAAATAAATCATATAAAATAAATACAACGCGCTAGTGGATGAATGGCGCGAATTTTGAATGGGCGAGTTACAGCATGCCACGTCTTTATCTTCTTCACGTCCCTGTAAACAAAACAAGTTAGCAACGGTTTTGCAACCGTGGGGTTAAAGTGGCTATGGAGAAATAGCGAACAGGGCTGTGGTAATCAGAAATTGGGCGCGAACGTCTCATTCTCTTCGTCCAGATGCATGGAGTGTGATGGTGTGGTTCTGAAGCTCTAATTTTGCCTATTTACAAAAGCCCCAATTTAAGAAGCTGGAAACCCTAAAAAATGCACATGGTAGATTCTTGTATACAGCAAAATAATGTAATTAAACGTTGTGGTCAGCTTAGAAATAGCAATATGAACATGAATCAACAAAGAAAAACGCAAATGGATGATGGAATCATGCTGCACGATTTCAAAAGTTTCAAGGTTCAGTTTTGATTCTAACTACCAGTTCTTGAGGTTTTAGTGGATGTCAATGATTGGCACGCGTTCAGAATGATCTCAGAATGCTAATGGTATCAAAATTTTGGCTTGAGAAGATCCCTAGCTATGATTTCAGATTTGCACTTTATGGCCAAATTTTCAAATTGCCAAATGGACTTTGAACGAGTTTTGTGCTATGTCCTTGGTAGGGTTTGACTCAATGATCCTTATGGAATTGAATAGGCATGCTAACTCCCCTTAATCCATGCTTGAGAAAGAATTGGCATTAGGGTTTGTTCATTAACCATTTTTTCCTAAATTCTAGCCAAAACCTAGACTTAGTATGAAAATGAACCTTGGCCTGATTTTTGAGTTGATTCATGATGTATAAAACTTGTCCAAATTCATTTGACACCATTACATTGACTTTTAAATTTTATTTGAATTTTTAATGAATTAAAATGAATTAAATCATCAAAAATTAAATAAAAATGAAAAAGTCAACATTTGGTCTTGAAATCAACCATGGGCCACGTGTGTGGCATGACAAGGATGGACAAAGTGAGAAAAATGGGGCCCTTTTGTCAAAATTGGATTTTCAAAGATAATTGACTTTTGCCATTTCACAAAATTTTCCCAACTTCTACAAGGCATAACTTGCTCAATTTTAAAGCTTTTCACATGTTCTTGGACATTTTGGAAAGGTCTTTGAGTCCTTTAACCAATGTCTTTGGTCCCATGTCATTTTGATTTACCAATCTCAAGTTATGGCCTTTGACTTAAAGTCCCTTTTTGTTGACTTTTGAAAATGACCTGTAATGTTGAGATTGATAACTTTTTGTGAGAGCATTTCTTGGACTTGAAGTATGAAGATGAGTTGTAGGAAATGTCTTTCTCTTCAAAATGAGCTTTGGATGGAATTTTTCTGATAATCCATGTGAAAGTTATGCCCTGGTCAATTTCAGTTGACTTTTTCAGCTGTCCAAATATAGCAACTTTTGCATCTTTGATGATTTCTGAGCCAAATTTTGAGAATCATGATCAAGCATTGATCAAATGATGTTTGTGGCTTCAAAATGATATGTTGACCAAAAATTTGAACTTTTGACTGCCAAATGACCATTTTGCCCCTACAGTTGACTGTAGTGCAATCTAGGGTTTTGACTGTGCAATCTTGAACTGAAAGCCTTGCAACTTGATATGAGGATGCTTGACCATGTTTGTAAGCATATGAGACTTGATTGGACCTTTGAAAAGTTCATTTGCCTGATCAGAACACAAACCCTAATTTTGACTGTATGGGAGACTATTGACCTGCACAACCTTTGGGGAATTTTGTGACCTGGCTTGACAATTTCTTGAAGAATATGGGAGGGCAAATTTTGGGGTATAACATATATTATATATTTTTATTATTTATACATATAAAATAATATTTTGTCACATGTTTTATTTCTTAATATCCTTGTATATACTTATATTTATTTTCTTGTACATAAAATAAATAATATAATATATATTATCTTAAAACAAAAAAACTAGGGTTTCCACCCTTATTAAAAATAATATTTTTTCTAATATATTTTATTTTTTGACACTTGAATATATTATTTTTTATTTATTTTATTGTACATAAATAAATAAATATTATAATATCTATACATACTTTCTTAAAACAAAATTTAGGGTTTTCCCTTAACAAAGATAGCTTTTTATTTTCTTTTTTTTTAACACATTAAAAATTATATTTTTACACATAAAAATAAATAAAAACATTTCTTGCATATTCATAATATTTTGCATATTTATATCTTATTGCTTATTTAAATATTGTTTATTTATTATTTGATGCAAATAATTCAATTTGGATGTAATAATAAATCTTAGGATTTTATTTTCTTGCAAATACTCCCCATTCAAAATTGTATCCCCCTCCCCATATCAATGTTGTAATAATCGTAGATTTATTTTACGCATTTATAGCTTTCAAATATGCCATGATAGAGATTAGGGTTTGTATGCAATATCCAAAATCAAAACAAATAGTTAGACCTAATGCAAGACATAAATGCATGAAAATGATAACACAATACACACATGCACCCCTAGGGTTTCATCCACTTGTTGCCTTTAAAATGGCCATGGTATGCATGTTGAGTATCTTGGCAAAACAAAAACAAAACAAAAAGATCATAGTCCCTCGATGACGCTATCTTGGTTGCCTATACAAAATGATCTAGACCCTCAAAAAATTGCTAAAGATACTTAGCACTATTGCTATCATGGTTAATACGATGACCCGCGCCTGTCCCGTTTAACATCCAAACACAAGGTTATTTACCAAATGTAATGGTAAAACAACATTGTCAAAATGGTTTAAAATGTGTAGGAAAGATCTTTGAGTAGATAGAGTAGACAACTCTTAGTTACTTGAACAAAACTTGCAAACATCCTTGCTATTTTCAAAAACACATCACAACACAATTTCAAAATATTTCCCAAAACAAACTTTCAAACTTTCAAACATTTAAACATATTTTCAAAAGACAAACACCTTTGTATACATTCAAACAAGAATCATTACAAAGGTTGCCTAGACAAAAGGCCTCTTTTTCAAAACATTTTCAAAACCACACACAAAGCACCATTTCAAACAATTGAAAAGCAAAAGCAAGTGATCTAAACAAGTAACTAAGAGCCCATGGATAACCATGGATGAAAAGGGTGCTTGCACCTTCCCTTTTCATAATCTACCCCCCGAATTCAAGAAAACATCTCAAAGGTCTTTCCTGTGATTTTTGACCTTTCGTTTGGATAAAATAAAAATTCGGTGGCGACTCTTGCTAAGCCGAAACATTTGTGAACACAAACGCAAAACCTCAAGTCAGTTCTCCCACCGCATCACAGAACTGGCGACTCTGCTGGGGACAATAATCTAAAAGTGGGGTTACCTTAGGGTTTAGATCACCTTTACATGCTTATCTTATTTACTTTAATTGCTTTATATTTGGTTCTATTGTTTGGGTTTGAAATCCTCTACCCGGATTTGGGAAACATTCATAGATAAATAGCAATACATTGTGGAAACTGTGCGGGGTATACCGACGTGGTTGAAGCAATAACTATATTAGTGTGACATATTTGTAGGTACCGGTAGCCTTTGAGTCAATAAAAGAGAATACGGGGCCGCTGAGTGATGTCATGAAGCACTAATGAGCTTTTAGAACCTTTACTTAACCATCTTGGCCTTTTTAGGGGTAGTGAGATGTCCGGCTTTGGTGCAGTCCAAAGTTGGTAGATACTCGATACTGCACTCATTGAGAGTTGTTTTCTTGGAATATTTCGGTCGCCAGTTAAGTGGCTAAACTGAAACAATGAACACAGAAAATAATCCTGTGATATTGAGCTCCTTATAACCCGATTACTATTTATAGGACATGTTGAGCCAACTAACTTCAAGAGGGTACTTACCTATGAAACCCCATGCAAGCCTGAAACTAGGGACTTGTGTGATTTGCTTGTACATATATTTGTGCATACATCATGAACATCATAAAGCATCATATGCATCCACTAACCATTTCAAGGGTTTGGATCTTCATCTTTGTTCTTGTTTTGTAGGTAATGGAATCTCTTCGCAGGAAAACAATTCAAGTCAACCTTGTGAGAATCCCTCCTCAACTCAAGGAGCTTGCTTCCAAGATTCCAGAGAATTCTCCCTTCAGTGAAAGACATGGTAGACTTCTCAACTTGGTCAAATCCAACATTGAAGAAGACATGGTGAAAGTTCTCTTCCAGTTCTTTGACCCCCTACACCATTGCTTCACATTTCCTGATTACCAACTAGTGCCTACTTTGGAGGAATTTTCTCAACTCCTGAAGATTCCGATTCTCCATCAACTACCCTACAATGGTACGGAACGGGAACCAAAGCCTGAAGATGTTGCTCAAGCCCTACACTTGCAACCATCTGATATCAAAGGTCATTGGGAAACCAGAAGTGGTGTCAAGGGTTTCTTGGCAAAGTTTCTGTTTGAGAAGGCACAAGAATGCTAGAATCCTCTAGATCTGCAAGCTTTTGAGGAGATTGTAGCACTTCTTATCTATGGGTTAGTTTTGTTACCAAAACCTGATCAACTTATAGATGTGAATGCTGTCAAGATTTTCATATCTCGGAATCCTGTGCCTACATTGCTTGGGGACATCCTACACTCATTTTACACACGAACAATGAGGAAAAAAGGTGTTCTCATGTGTTGTACTCCTCTTCTAGCAAGGTGGTTTATTTCTCACCTTCCCCAGTCAGTCTTGAAGAATGAACAAGGCTTGAGGTGGTCACAATGGTTGATGACTCTTACATATTATGATGTTCATTGGTGTTCTCGGTCCAGAGAAAATGTCATCATCATTGATTATTGTGGGGAATTCCCTAATGTCCCACTACTTGGCATTAGGGGAGGCATTACGTACAACCCCTGCTTGGCTTTGAGACAATTTGGGTATGCCCGAAGGGATGACCCTCATGACATGCTGATTCCAGACTTAGTTTTTGACTTCGACAACGACGCTCAAGGACTTCGACAAAGGTTTATCCGAGCTTGGGATGCCCAACAAAGTGGACAATAAGACATTGGGGCACAAGAATTCCATCCCCCATGAGCCTTACCTCAAGTGGGTACGAACCCACGCCCAGAGTCTTATGATGCCTTACCCCTACATTCTGCCTATGACCAACGAGTCTGTTATGGAAGGAGAGGTTCCATACACCCTCCTACATCCTGACATGCCAACATCATTGGAAGAGTTGCAAAAGAGTTGGATACAACTCAAGGAAGAACGAAACACTTTTGTAGCTAGCTTCTACGCCAGTGAGAAGAAGGTTTTGGAACTTACTCGTCGACTTCACGAAGAGCAGAATCTCAACACCTACATAGACCAAAGAGGATGCGCAACGTCTTTTTGCATTAGAATTTTGTATTATCTTGCCCATGGGGCATTTATGTACTAACAAATTTCTTCTTATTAATATGACATGCGTTCCTTTTTGTTTGCAACAAATTTGAATTTCTGAATCCTTGAATACATTACATGAATAACATATCATTCATCATATGCATAAGCAGGTCTTCACACCAGGTTTCCTTATCTCTCTGCTATTTATTTCAGCAAGATGAATATAGAGCAGACGGTCAAAGATCTACAAGCGCAAAATTCACAGTTCCAACAACTACTTATGACCTTGGCAAAGGGTCAGGAGGATCTTAAAGCACTGTTGGAAAAGGAAAAGGAAAAAGAAAAGGAGAAAAAGAAAAAGAAAAGAGTGGGTGTAGCTACTTTGGGAAGAAGATTTGAGAACCAAGCTAGAAGGGTCCTGGATTTCCCCTCAACATCTGATGAAGGGGTTGGCAAAGGAAAGGGAGTTGCAGTGCCCTCAGAGTCTGAAGAAGAAGAAGAAGAAGAGGATGAAGATTACTCTGAGCAACAGTACCCTCCTACAGACGACAAGTATAAGAATCTAGAAGAACGTCTGACAGCCATGGAGGTACAAAGAGTGCCTGGGCTAGATTTCGAGGAACTAGGTTTGGTTGCTGGGATTGTGATTCCCCATAAATTCAAGGTGCCTACATTTGCTAAATATGATGGTTTGTCTTGTCCGAAGATGCACCTACGATCTTACGTCAGAAAGATCCAACCTCATTCTTCTGATAAGGATCTGTGGGTCCACTTTTTTCAAGATAGTTTGTTGGGTACGCAATTGGATTGGTTCTACCAGCTTGAAAGATCTGATGTACACAATTGGGAGGATTTGGATGCTGCCTTCTACAGACAATATCAGTAATGCGGATTTAGCACCTACTCGTACTCAATTACAGAGTATGGGTATGGTCTCTAATGAAGGCTTTAAGGAGTATGCCCAGAAGTGGAGGGACTTGGCTGGAAGGGTGCAGCCACCATTGTCTGAGAGAGAACTTGTGGATATGTTTTTGGGGACCCTGTCAGGTCCATTCTTTAATCACTTGATCGGGAGCTCATCTACGGGGTTCACCGAGTTAATTCTGACTGGTGAAAGAGTCGAAGCTGGTATCAAGAGCGGTAAAATTCAAAAGGATGCATCTGCTTCCGCTGCTATCAAGAAGACCTTTCCAGCCAAGAAAGAAGTCTCAGTTGTTTACTCCCAGAGAAGTAAAGGAAGAGTCGAGTGCTGGCCAACGGTGGGGGCTGTAATGATTCAGAATTCCACAGTTGATCAACCTCGGAACAGTCAACCCAGAACTAACCAAGCAATGGTGGAAAGGCCTGCACGATAATTCACCTGGATCAATAAGACACCTGCTCAGGTTCTCCCTCATCTATTAAAGTTAAACCTTACAAGCTTGAAAGAGGCGCCAAAGAATCCGAATACCTCTTCTCCCTACTACCATTCAAATGCAAAGTGTGCCTATCATTCGGACAACACGAGGCACGACATCAGCAATTGTTGGGCCCTCAAAAATAAGATCCAGGATTTAATAGATGCCAAGGAGGTGGAGTTTGACGCACCTGAAAAACCTAATGCGATATCCGCTCAAATGCCAAAACATGGTCATAATGTCCATGCTGTTGTAGAAGATCTTGATGTTGCTGCTGTTGATGACTTAATGACTCCATTACCAATGATCAAGATGAATCTGTTGAAAGCCAAGATTTTCCCGGGTTGTGAAAAAGATTGTTACCTTTGTTTGACCTTGCAATCCGACTATCCGTTATTGAAGTTAGGCATCCAACGCCTAATGGATAGTCAAGAAATACTCTTCAAGAAAACTCCTGTTACTCCAATCAACGATGTTGCTATAATCACCATTTCCGACAATCTTTCCAAGGTCTCCAAAAGACCTGTTAAGATTACACCCGATCTAAAGTTTATACCTCTGAAGATAACAATGCCGGGGCCTATCCCATACAAGTCCAACAAGACAATATCGTGGGATTATGGAGGATATATCTTCTACCATGGTGTTAAGCAGGTCGAATCAGTTGAAGAAAGTTCCGATGAAGAGACTCCTGACGTAGGAAATATTGCTGGGACGAGTAAGATCACCCGAAGTGGAAGAATTTTCTCTCCGGAGATTGCTCCTCCAAGGGCAATCTTCAGACTCTCAAATGCTCCTAAGGTTACTCCTGTGCCAGTCAACACATTTGTACGAACTCCAGTGATTGAAGAAATCATAACTCCTGAAGCTGTACCCTCTGCTGTTACTAATGATAAAGGTAAGGGGATCCAAGAAGCGCCCATCAGGACAAGGGCTCAGCCTTTGGTCATCCCCGAGACCACTCAAAAGGAAATGGAGGAGATTTTAAAAATAATTAAGAAAAGCGACTATGATGTCGTAGAACAACTAGGGCAGACCCCTTCAAAAATCTCTATGCTGGCCTTGTTGCTCTATTCCGAAGCTCATGCCAAAGCTTTGATTAAGTTCTTGAAGACGGCCCATGTGCCTCAGGAAACCTCCGCGGACCAGTTCCAGGAGTGTGTAGCCAGCCTAATAGCCGACAACGGTCTTGGTTTCTCCGATGCCGATTTAACATCTAAGGGAAGAAAGCATGAGGACGTGCTGCATGCCTTGGTGGAATGCAGAGGGACTACTCTTGCTCACTTTCTGGTGGACACTGGATCGTCTTTAAATGTCTTGCCTAAGAAAGAATTGGACAGATTGGACTGTGAAGGTTTAATTTTAAAGCCCAGCAACATCTTTGTCAGAGCCTTTGATGGTTCTAAGCGGATGGTCCACGGGGAGGTGGACATCCCAATTAAAGTGGGTACTGAAACTTTCCACTCCACATTTTATGTCATGGATATCCGTCCCTCCTACTATTGCTTATTAGGAAGACCCTGGATTCATCATGCTGGAGCCGTTACATCTACGCTGCATCAGAAGCTTAAATACCCTGTCCAGGGAAAAATTGTGACAGTTCGTGGCGAGGAGGAGTATATGATAAGACATCTGAATTCATTCTGCTATGTTGAATTAGATGGTGAATTCATCGAGACCCCTTTTCAACACTTTGAAGAGGTTTCTCCTGAAGTTGCGGTAGCCAAGATATTGACTTATGTGCCCGTCATTACCAAACCCGTGTCCCGGATGTCATCCCTTAAAGATGCGAAGGCTGTGATTGAGGAAGGAGGAAGCACAATATGGGGTCAACTGCCAGATTTTCCTTACAAGACAGATAAGTTCGGCTTGGGTTTCACTGCTGCTAGTCAGAAGGCTGTGCGTCGCTCTCAGGATGGAGGACCGCCATTGAAAATCACTCATCATGGAGTTCATGCTTTAGAGGATGATGAAGAAGAAAGCAATCTTGAAGACTGGATCTTTCCAACTATTGAAGGAGGACTGAACAACTGGGAGGCGAAAGACTTCGTTCCCATTACTTTCATCAATCAGTAATTTATCTTTTGAACATTTTCTGTTGGTCTTTAATAATTTTAAACAATTCATACACTTTTTTCCTTATGCCTTACCCGAGGCATATAGGTCCATTTGTAAGGGCTTGATTTTTCATCTTCATATGCCATTTTTAATGAATCATGGACGTTTTCATATATAAACTTTTGTGTCCATTTTCTTTCTTTTTACATTTTATTTGTTTAAAGGTGGATATCCCTTACACACACCCACGCTCACAAATGCAGGTACCCATCCACTCCGGATTCCATGGGTAACAATTCTGCTATGACCTTCAGTGACTCTGAAGATCTGGTCAATCATGCCGAATACGAAGGTGATGAAGATTGTGAAGTACCTGGAGAGTTAGCTAGACTGTTGCAACAGGAAGAAAGGGCTATTCTACCTCACGAGGAGTTGTTAGAGACTATCAACTTGGGAATAGAGGAAGGCAGAAAAGAAGTTAAAGTGGGTGCCAACCTAGAACCAGGTGTCAAAGAGCGTTTAGTTCAGCTGTTGAATGAATATGTGGAGATCTTCGCTTGGTCCTATGAAGACATGCTGGGACTGGATACAGATATTGTGGTTCACCGTCTCCCTACAAGAGAAGACTGTCCACCAATCAAACAGAAAGTCCGTCGAATGAGGCCCGACATGTCTGAAAAGATCAAAGCTGAAGTGATGAAGCAGTTCAATGCTGGCTTTCTTGCTGTTACTTCCTATCCATAATGGGTTGCTAACATTGTGCCCGTGCCTAAGAAGGACGGCAAAGTCAGAATGTGCATGCATTACAGAGACTTAAACAGGGCTAGCCCTAAAGATGACTTTCCACTACCGCACATTGACATCTTGGTTGACAATATAACTCAGCATAATGTATTTTCTTTCATGGATGGATTTTCAGGGTACAACCAGATCAAAATGGCCCCTGAAGATATGGAGAAAACTACCTTTGTTACACAGTGGGGTACGTTCTGTTATAAAGTGATGCCGTTCGGACTGAAGAATGCCGGGGCAACCTATCAGCGCGCCATGGTGGCTTTGTTTCATGACATGATACATCATGAGATTGAAGTCTACGTAGACGACATGATAGCCCGTTCACAGACAGAAGAAGAACACCTCGACCATCTGCAAAAGCTGTTTGTCAGATTGAAAGAGTACAAGCTCAGACTGAACCCTAACAAATGCACTTTCAGAGTCAGGTCCGGTAAATTTTTAGGATTCATTGTTAGTAACAAAGGCATCGAGGTTGATCCTGCCAAAGTCAAAGCTATACAAGAAATGCCTGCCCCTCGCACTGAGAAGGAGGTCAGAGGTTTCTTGGGACGCCTAAACTACATTGCAAGGTTCATCTCTCACCTAACATCTACCTGTGAACCAATCTTCAAGTTGTTGAAGAAAGATCAGGTGGTTAAATGGAATGATGATTGTCAAGTTGATTTCGATAAAATCAAGGAGTATTTGCTGGAACCTCCTATCTTGATGCCACCCGTCGAAGGAAGGCCATTAATCATGTATCTGAATTTCTTGGAGAATTCAATGGGGTGCGTACTGGGCCAACATGACGAGTCTGGACGAAAAGAGCATGCCATTTATTACCTTAGCAAAAAGTTTACCGACTGTGAGACTTGCTACTCACTGCTCGAGAAAACTTGCTGCACTTTGGTATGGGCTGCTCGCCGGCTAAGGCAGTATATGTTGACACATACCACTTTACTGATCTCTAAGATGGATCCGATCAAGTACATCTTCGAGAAGCCTGCTTTATCCGGAAGAATCGCTAGATGGTATATGATCCTCACCGAATATGATATAAAATACACAACCCAAAAAGCTATAAAGGGAAGTGTGCTAGCCGATCATCTGGCCCATCAAGCTGTCGAAGATTACCAATCTATGAGGTTCGACTTCCCCGACGAGGATATCATGACTTTGAGCAACATTGAAGAAAACAGACCATATGACGGACCTGAACAAGGATCCCGATGGACCCTGTATTTTGATGGTGCCTCCAACGCACTTGGCAAAGGTATCGGCACAGTAATTATCTCTCCAGAAGGTTGCCATACACCTTTCACTGCTAGACCCAGCTTCAGCTGCACCAACAATATGGCCGAGTATGAAGCTTGTATCTTTGGTCTCAAGGCTGCTATTGACTTGGGAATCAAATCTTTGATTGTATTTGGGGACTCAGCTTTGGTTATCATTCAAATCAAAGGAGAGTGGGATACTAAACACCCTAACCTCATCCCTTACAAAGAACATGTCCTGACATTGTTACCACGCTTCGAGCAGATCACCTCCGAGCACTTCCCGCGAGAAGATAATCAGCTAGCGGATGCTCTAGCAACAATGTCCTCCATGTTTAAACTTAACTGGGATATTGATGCACCTCAAATAACCATTGAACGAATGGACGAACCTGCACATTGTCACGAGATTAATACCGAAGAAGTAGTGGACCGACCTTGGTTTCATGACGTCAAAAGGTATCTCGAAGCACAAGAATACCCTGAAGGAGCTTCAGTCAACGACAAAAAGTTCTTAAGGAAGTTCGCAGCCAAGTTCTTTCTGAGCAATGGTATCCTATACAAGCGCAATCTTGATTGTGTCCTACTCCGTTGTGTTGGCCTTTCTTGAGTTGATTTGACTTTATCAGGGTCAAATTCAATCCCTCTTTGGCTGACAATGAAACCTAACAAATTCCCTGACAAACAGTGGAGGTGCATTTATTTGGATTCAAGCGGAGATGATACTTCCTCAAACGCTGAAACAATTTCAATAAATCTTCTATATGCCCTTCTTCAGTCTGGGATTTAGAAATAATATCATCAACATACACCTCAATTTCCTTGTGCATCAGATCATGGAATAAGGTTGTCATAGCCCTCTGGTACGTTGCACCAGCATTCTTCAACCCGAAGGGCATCACTCTATAACAGAATCTTCCCCAGGGTGTGATAAATGTTGTTTTTTCCATGTCCTCATGAGCCATTCTAATTTGATTATATTCGGAAAATCCGTCCATGAACGAGAATACTTTGAATTTTTCTGTACTATCAACCAACATATCAATATGTGGCAATGGAAAATCATCTTTTGGACTAGCTTTATTTAAATCTCTATAATCTACGCACATGCAAACTTTCTCGTCTTTCTTTGGTACTGGGACAATATTGGAAATCCATTGAGGGTACACTGATGTCACAAGAAAACCAGTATTAATCTGCTTTAAAACTTCTTCTTTAGTTTTCACTGCCATATCAGAGTGAGTTCTTCGCAATTTTTGCTTGATTGGCGGGCACTCTGGCTTTAGCGGAAAATGATGTTCCAAAATATGAATATCCAAACCAGGCATGTCTTGGTATGACCAAGAAAATATGTCTACATACTCTTTCAATAGTTTAATCAACCCGCTCTTCATGTCGGGATGCAACAATGCTCCAATCTTGACTTCTCTTGGATCTTCCTCTGAACCGAAATTGATTGTCTCCAACGACTCTTTATACGGCTGAATAGTACTTTCCTCGCGCTCAAGAAACCATGAAACCTCTTCTGGAATTTCATCATATTCTTCTTCTTCGGCCCCATACATAGGATATTCAAAGTTGGGAGAGGGTGTATGGTCTTTGTATTCAACATGTTTTTTAATTAATCTGCACATATGATTTATGTTTGCTTTTAGAAACTGCCACACATAGCAAGTGATTATGCAAATTACAATTATTATTTATTCCGAAAGGGTTTTTTCTGATTACCATTTTCCAAGAAAAAGCAGAAAATAAAAACATAATTTAGGAATCAAAGACATTTTTAATATTATTTTTAAACATCAAAGTAACAGATAATCCCGTACAATATCAACTTTCACCTTGGGAAGAGTGAAAGCTTTTTGAAAATATTAACAAAAATAAATTACTTTGAGATATGAATGAGAGAGGGAACATCAATAGTGACCTAGTTCTGGACTCTGACTCCATGCATCACGTAGTTCAACATCTCTTTCTCTTCTTCATCTTCCAGAATAACATTGATCCTAGAAACAGTTGGATGAAGATAACCTCCACAGTGAAAGATATCCTGATATTTTCCCAAAGCAGACTTCGGCTTCATATTCTCACCTTTATCATTCTTCACAGAAAATCCCAAACAAGCCTTATTCTTGTTCACCGGTGGATCAACAATCTGCCCCATACTTTGCTAGTGCCATTGCGTACAACCTAATGAGAATATTTGATTGAAGCCATAGAATTCTCATTCTCTCTTACGATATCAACATATAAAGCTTGGGACTGAGTTCCAATAGTAGTTTCATCTGCTTCCACAACACTGAAATAAGATAATGGAGATATCAACAATGCTCGCTCTCCATTTATGATGACCACTTTTTCTTCACGAACAAACTTCAGCTTTTGGTGCAAAGTTGAAGTGACAGCCCCTGCCTTGGGAATACATGATCGTCCCAGTAAACAGCTATAAGCGGACACAATATCCATAACTTTGAACGTAGTCTGAAACAAGTGCAGGCCTATGTGAATAGGCAGATCCACTTCCCTAATAACAAACTTCCTTGATCCATCGAAATCTTTCACAATTATGCCACTTGGGCGCATGGGAGCTCCTTGGTACTTTAGCTTCATGAGCGTGCTCCTCGGTATGACATTTAAAGCGGACCCATTATCAATCAACACATTTGACAATGAATCATTCTTACAGTTCATGGAGATATGGAAATCCAAATTATGATTCCTTCCTTCGCCAGTCAATTCGTCATCATAGAAACTTAGGTTACTACAGGATACAATATTCCCTACCACACTGCTGAATTGGTCCAACGACATATCACTTTCCATAAAGGCATGATCAAATACTCTCATCAAGGACTCCCTGTGAGCAGAAGAGTTCATCAGTAAAGATATATTAGATATCTTTGATGGTGTCTACAAAAATTGGTCTACGATCCTGTAGTCGCTCATCTTGATAATTTTCAATATATCATCCACATCTTTTTCCAGAGTAGCATCGCTAGATTCCCCTACTTCTTTCCTAGGTTCAACACTTTCAACAACCTTTTTATCAGTACTAACATTTCCTCGAATAACCGGTGCAAAAACACGGCCACTACGGGTTGCCCGGCTGGCTTCAACAATATTCTTGACATCAGACAAAGGTTGAATGGGAACTTACACACCATCCTCTAAGATTGTAGCATTGTATTTGTATGGTACAACTTTGTCTGATTCGTAAGGAACAAGACCTGACAAGCAAATCACCACTGGAGCAAAAAATGGCTTGCTACAGTACTCAATCTCTATAGGGGAGGGATCATTGAAACAAGGCACAATAATGCTCGCCCCTTCTTCAGAATATTTGGGCATTACAGAATCATTGCTGGAGAACATATCTTCACCTGAGGAAAAGA
Organism: Vicia faba; assembly: GCA_948472305.1. Classification (NCBI taxonomy): domain Eukaryota; kingdom Viridiplantae; phylum Streptophyta; class Magnoliopsida; order Fabales; family Fabaceae; genus Vicia; species Vicia faba. The sequence continues at coordinate 756,942,416 of OX451737.1, forward strand.
ATTAATCTGCAGAAGCATATCCATTATCTGACATAGTCTCAGCCAAACAATCTTCAATCACATTAATCACATTGTAATCATCTCTATGGCCTGAATTTTTGATGGTACCATTATCCAATAACAATTGAATACCCCTTCTCACAATGGAACAAAAACGAGAATCTCTGCAGCAAATCCAACAAGATGTATAATGGTGTTCTACTTGACCATCCATGTGGCAGAAGGTAGCGTGCAATTGCACCAAATCATCATTCATATGGTTCACGTCAAAGATCTGGAATTCTCCAGGACATCCAAAGACCATGTTCACATCTTCTCGTATTTTGCCCTAGGCTTGATTATATGAATGTGGCCTTCGTACATCATTTCCTGAAGACCGACCTTTATCTCATCACACCCATGTATATCTGTACTGCAAATACCACAACCAGCATGGTCATGCGTATAGTAACTAAACTTGCAGAGGTCAGCATGCATTTTTACCAAATCTCCTCTAACCAGGTTGATATAAAAAATCTGGAAGTCCCCTGGACAACCAGCAACCATGTTGACAACATTTACTCCTCCATGTTTTGGTAAAGGATTATCTTTTACGTTAGGGCTGACATCTTTAAAGGACAAAAGGCCAAATCTCACCATTCTTTGTACCTTATATTTTAGAGGATAACAATTTTCCACATTGTGCCCTGGTTCTCCCTAATGAAAAGCACACGTCCAATCTGCCTTATAATACCAAGGCAAAGGTGATGCTATAGCGGGGGGCGGCCTGGTCTGAACCAACTTTTTCTAAATCAATGTTGGGAATAACTCTGCATAGCTCATGGGGATATAGTCAAAAGCTTCTCTCCTCTGATTCTGCTCTTGATTTCCCTAAGAAAATGGTCTTTGATAAGCCACTATGGTCAGCACCGTATTAACAACTGAAGTTACCGAAGCAACCTGTTGGTGACGCTGATGATTTCTTCTAGGAGGATTAACCCTTCTCTCTTGAATAACAACATTTGTATCTCCCTCCTTCTTTTTAGAAAACCCGTATGATGGTTTCTTCGTACTGCTGGAATTTTCACTTCTTGTCAAGCGACCCTCTCTTACAGCTTCTTCTAAATGAACGCCCATGCTCACCATTTCAGTGAAATCACTTGGCACACTCACCACCATTCTTTCATAATAAAATGATCCAAGTGTTTTCAGGAAGACCTTGGTCATTTCTTGTTCTTCCATAGGTGGCACCACCTAGGCAGCTATCTCGCACCATCTCTGCGCATATTCTTTGAATGAAACCTTGTCTTTCTGAGCTATTACCCTTAACTGGTCACGGTCAGGCTCCATGAACATATTATACTTATATTGTTTGATGAAGGCTTCTCCCAGATCATTGAAGGTACGGATACTGCTACTGTCCAGACTCATATACCACTTCAGAGCAGCACCAGTTAAACTATCTTGGAAGAAATGAATGAGCAAATGTTGATCATCCGTATGGGTAGACATTTTCCAGATATACATCACAAGGTGGTCACGGGGGCAAGAGTTACCCTTGTGCCTCTCAAATTTAGGTACTTTAAACTTTTTTGGGACCTTCACATTAGGAACTAGGCATAGTTCACTAACGTTATGTCCAAATAATTCTTTTCCCCGAAGGGACTTCATTTCCTCCTGCATCTTATTGATCTGGTCTTGAAAATCATCCAAACGATCATAGAAACCCATACTTTCACTCAGAGGAGGAGCGTGACGATAAACTTCATCATTCACAAATGGCATAGCATTCACCAAAGGAGGTGCAGAATAATGGATCTCTTTTCTAGCCATATGAGTAGTATGCACCACAGGAGGTGCAGAAACAACAACAGTTTGAGCAAACGGAGCAACTTGAGTATCAAGATTATAACCTTCTGGCATGAAGTTCTCTGGCATTCCCCATGGATAACCCCGAGGCATATGATTCTGAACAACAATAACTAGAGTAACAAAAATGGGAACTATTGGAGCTTCGGAAGTAACCGTTGTTTGTTGAGGCTGAGCAAGTGGTGGCTGATTCTGAGCAGCCACCAATGATTCCATCAAAGCAGTCAGATTGGCCATACCGGCCTTCAGAGCAGTAACTTCTTCATGCTGCTCGCAATTCTCTTGTTCAAGATTCTTCATATTCCTTCTGGAATTAGCCCGAATATTGTACTGGTGAAAAAACTTGCTGAATGAAGTAAAGAAGCACAGTAAGACACCTGGGTATAAACCGAAATGTAAGAAGTATGTAGAATATGATGCATGATATGTAATGCACATGATTTATTTTATTATTAATATTTTAAGGAAATCAAAGATTTATAGACAATTTATAAATATTAAAGTACCAACACATTTTGAAATACTGAAAATCTCATTATAATAACTTCAAAATGGATTACAAATTTTTAGTACGAGTTTCAATAATCCCAAGTACAAGATAAGATAAAAATATAAGATCCTAAGAAAGAAAATCTGATGAAGATCACTCCACACACTAACGCTTCCTTGTGAGTCTCGCAATCTGAGCCTTCAACTGTTTGTTCTCTTCTGCATACCTGTCGATGACTTCTTTCTAATCACCAGAGTCAGGAAGCGAGCAACTAGGTATTGACTGAGCTTTATAGGAAAATAAATCCTCTTACCTCTCCATCATCTCTACAGCATGACTCTCGAGAATATCAATCAGGTCATCATTCTCCTTCAGGTATGCTCGGTAGGACACCTCTAAAATCTAACACTTATTCTTCCAAGCCTCCTTTTCCTGCTGCATCCTGACCATGGTAAGATGAAGCTCTTCCACATCATCTAATAGGGGAGAAGTGGTCTTCACAAACATATCAGGCATGGGTGCTTCACGGTAATACGACATCTTCAACTGGATGGCTCTTGCTTGTACCCACTGAAGATAAGGCTCCAAAGAAACAACCCCTCTAGGTCCCAAGTCCTTCCTACTTTTCCTATGAATATGACGCCAAGCCTTTGCAATCTCATCTTTAGCTTCCTTATGAACCTCTCCCTCTTTAAGGAATAAACCACTCAGATGAATACTATTTGGCTTATCCCTCATCTGATATCCAAGCTATCATCGTGCAAGAACAAGATTATAGTTAATTCCTCCCTTTGTACCAAGAAGAGGTACATTAGGGAAACTACCAAAACTATCGACAATCTCCATATCATAGTAAGCCTAATTATACCAAAAAATATATGAATGAGTGAGGGCCATGATATTTGGAGCCCAACGAGGTTCTTTCCTGACATCCCAGAAAGCATCAGACCGAGGTAAGTGAGACATAAACCATTGATACAATAAAGGCGTGCAGCAAATGATCATCCCTCCATGGTAAGAATCCCGAAGATGAATATATTAATAAGAATCACCCAATAATGTAGGGAATGGATTCCCAATCATAAAGATCCCGAGGGCATTAATATCCATAAATTTGTCGACATTGGGAAATAAGAACAACCCATAAGCAAGTAGAGCAAAGATGGCCTCAAAAGCAACTATACTCTTCATCCTAGAAAAATAATGATAAATCTCCAATAAGTACTGAGCAGGTAAGCTACTAATCCCTCCTTTGGTAGTCATGTGGGCTTCAACCTCAGACTTCCCCAAATGGATCAAAGCAACAATCTCATGACAATCATATAATTGATAATCAAGGAAGGTAAAGCATCGATACATCGGATCATAGAAATGGACCAAATTCGAGAGTATACCCTCCTTCATCCTGAGCTTCATAAGAGAAATGATGGACCCATACTTCCTCTGAAAATCTGTAGAACTCTCAATCTCGGGAACCAGACTCATCAACTTATCTATCTTAGCATCTTTGAAACTGTACTTCTTAGTCTTTCTTTTTTCAGAATCCATAGTCAAAAAGCACCTGAGATATTCACAAACAGTCAACTTTTAAGTCCCTTGAAACAAAATGTTTTAAAGGATGTTTATGGGTGCATGAATGAAAGATGCAATAATCACACAAGATCACAAATATAGGGTTCATAGGTTTGATGTCACGAGCATGAGGTCGAAGGTACTACCCACAAGGTATGGTCTAAAAGTTTATCACCTGCCGAACAAAGTTCTAAGAGGTTCCCAGAGTCTACACCCTTCTTTAGGATATTACCAACGTCCCGATTGACTCGTAATTAGCAATATTCTCACGAAAAACTCGTTCGAGTGTAGTATCTCATGATAACCATTTCCAGATTACTCCGTCATACCTCCCGCACTACACCTAAAAGGCCAAGATGGGTTAAAGGTTCTACGGTTCTCAGTTTCAACAGGCTCCCAGGTTGAAAGCAGCACGTCTTCCCGATTACTCGGAAAATGAAACTACAGTCAAAGGGGCCTCCACTGAGTGGGGGGTATCATGTTTCCTTTTTTGGGATTACTCCCTTAAAGTTAACATGACTATACCGCCCGTCCTATCTTAAGTTTGCCCAAGTCAGGGTATAAGACTCATAAGAAATCACCAAGCACCCTGAACACCAGGAAAATCCAGACAAACATATATACAACACATAATATATGTTGTACCCCAAAATTTCCCTCTCTTTTCTCAAGACATTTCTCACAAAGGATCTCCAATGCTCAATGATTCTCAAGAATTGATCAAACAAACTCATCTCCTAAGCACTGAGGCCACGACTCAGGGTTTTGGTTTTCACAAGGGAGATTGAATTTCTAATGACTCAAAATAATTTCATGGTTCATTATGGGTCTCTAATAATACTCATGCCAAGTTTCAAGTTTTAGTTCACAATTTTGCTCAGTCAATTGATCAGATGACTGAAAATCAGCTATATTGGATAAAAAGTCAATTATGGTCAACCTAGAGTCAAACTTCAATTATTTTGGCCAATATCAACATTTTTAAGTCATATTCATTAATTGATCAAGCTTGGATCACAATTCCTTAAGAAAAATGTTCAAATCATCAAAGGGGCAAAATGGTCAAAATTAGGGTTTTGATTGAGAATGACTGATTTTTGACTTTGGACCTAATACATGACCTAATGGTTGAAAGAATGACCTTAAGAATTCAAAAACAATACCTTGACCTAATTTCATGGCTCAAATCATTTCAAAAGATCAAACAATTGATAGTTGAAATTTGATCAACTGGGGAAAAAGTCAACTGTTACACCAAAGTCAAACTTTGACTTTTTGGTCAACATTGAGTTTCAAATATCAAGATTCATCAAGATACTCAAAAATATCAAACTTGGTCAACAAGAATCAAGAAAATCAAGAAAGTCCACAAAGAGTCAAAGTTTTCTAGACTTAGAAAATTTTCTAAGTACATTATACTTGATAAATTCATTACTTCATGACCCTTTTTCACCAAGATGCAAGATGATTCAAAGAAAACTTTCAATATGAAATTTTTATATCTTGATAAATTATACAACTTTGTATTAGAGGGTTGATGTCCAAAAAATGCTTAGATTTGAAGATATAACCCCATGAAGTCATGACATTTTTCATAAAACACTTAGTGAAAATTTTGACAAGTTTAGGCAGATTTTGACATAACTTCTTGGCCAATTTTCACCTAGATCCAAGATGATTTAGCCAAAATTGTCAACATGAAAGTTGTAGACAATGTTTCAAGGTTTCCAAAATGTCAAAGAAATTGAAGAGGTCATGCTTGAGCTAATAGAATCGAAGACAAGAAGTTGAGAATCCATTCTTGAATTACAAGTCATTTTCATAATGAACACTTGGCCAAATCTCCAACCATGATGCATAAATATTTCTTTGAAGGCTTATAACTTGAAAATCACTCCTTAATTTAATGTTTACATAGCTGATTGATCAATTGTCCAAGTGATTCAAGCTTTGTCCAAGTTGACTTGCCATTTAGGGAAGAAAGGTCACACTTTCATTTTGAAAAAGTTCACTTTAATCACAAAGTCAGTTTCTTGAGCCTCTAACTTGTTTGTTCTGATCACACTCAACATAAACAATCAGAAGAAACATGTTTAAAGTATCTAGCCACCCTCGAGGGCATGGTACTTCACCTTGAAACCATGTTCTTCAAGCTTGCTTCAAAAACAAGTTAAAAATCCATAACATGTGATTTTTGTTTTCTGATCATTTCAAACCTCCAAACCTCTTGCCTATAAATATAGGTCATCTTTCCAAGCTAAGACACAAATTTGCAAGCCTAAAAACTCCCTCAAACACTCTCAAACTAGAATTTAATTCAAACTTCCATAACTTGTCATTTTCTGCCCAAAAACATCCATCTCATAATCCACTCGTGCGTTTCTTCTACAAATCAATCCTAAAGCTTCCTTACATCAAACATAACTCATCCCCATCCCTGTTTTGGAACTGTAACACCTCCATCATCACCCTCCATAACCAAAAATAGAGTGTAGCATATTGACTTCTCCAAGACAATAAAACCACTCTCGATCCAAACTAAGCATTGCATTAGCTTCCTGGAGGATCACTGAAGCTATTCTAATCATCTTAACACCTTGAGGAGTGCTCAAACTCAGAATACGATTTCCACTTTTGAGGTAAGTTTTCTCAACTTTGAAATCTCTCTACAAGTATCATTAATGATTCCTTTATGAATACAAAATGTAGATATCATTGCCCTAAAGCTAACCATATGCTTACTTTTCATTTTCATTAACCATGTGTTGAGAATTTTAGAACTAAAATTTTAGAAAAGTTAGGTTTTATTTTGGGGCCAAAAAAAATTCACATTCACATTTGATTTATAGTTTATGAAATTTACATGGTTGGATTCGTGGTGAAAAATGCAATAACTTTCATGTTTACATTTCTTGATTTGGTTGAGAAATGAGGAAGTTACAAATTTGAACAATGATGTTGTTGATCCTGATACGCACGCAAGATTGAAGGTGAAGTTCAAAATACTAAGGCTGAGTTTATCTTAAATTTATTACGAGTTGTTTAAATAACGGATGAAACAGCCACCCCAGTGGCAGAAGGTGCGCGCGTAAGGCATTACTATGGAGGGTCCTGGGTTCGAGCCCCTGCGACACCTTTTGTTATTTTTTCCTTACATTTTCCTTGTTCCTTTTTTGTTTGACAGCACGCTGGGCCTCCCTTGATTGGGCTTTGTTTCATTTTACCCTAGTTCACCCCCTCTCTTACTAAAAACGTGCCAGCCCATTACATATTTTTATTATTTTATTTTTATTTTCTAATCTCACAAACAAATCTTGGGCCTAACCAAAAATGCTACTTTTCACACCCATTTTCTTTTCAAACCTCCTGAATTTATTTAAAATTTATATCTCTATTTTATTTTGTTTTCTTCTCATTTATTATTATTATTTTTATTTAATAAAAAAATATAATTTTTTTTATTATTAAACAATTAGACTTAAAACTTTTATTTATAAATAATAAAAAAAACTAAATTTTTTTTCTTTCTTAATCAATTAAAATTAAACTAGGCTTAGGTTTTATTTATTTTTTCTTTTAATTAACTTTGACTTTAGAGTTCTAATTAATTAATTTCTTTTCAAAATTAATTAGATTAATTAAAACCTTTTCATAAAAACAACAAAAAACAATTTTCTTTTCTCTTTTCTTTACCTTTGCATTTTTTGTACATTTTATCATTTCGCACTACAATTATGTAATTGTCAAAGTCTTTTAATAGATAATTTAGGGATTATTTTATTTGTCATCCCCATTTGTAAACTTGTACCCCCATCCCCTAAAGTGATGTAATAGCGTAGGACACGTAAATTCCGCAATTTATCGCTTTCCATATTCTCGTTAGTAATTAGGGTTTGTATGCCAAGACTTAAAATCAAGCAAAATAGATAACCCTAATTCAAGATAAATCCATGAAAACAATACACTTCGCACACATGCACCTCTAGGGTTAAACCATACTTTTTTCCTTATATTAAAATAACCATGTCCCTCGAACGTGGGATACTTTAGCAAAGACCCTCGATTATAAGATCGTAGTTCCTCGATGACCCTTCGATGTTGTCTTTAGTAAACAATCTTAGTCCCTTACGACAAATTACTAAGGTATCCTAAAATGTTGACTTCTGTGAATGTATGATGACCCACGCTTTTCCCTTCACATCCAATGATATGGTTTCTTTCTAACTAATGATAAGATAACACTATCTAAAGGAGGAGGGAAAGAACAAAGAATTTTTGAGTAGGTAGAACGTTCATAGTTGCTTCCTCACAAACATTTCAAAAGAAAATATCTTTCAAACACACCAACACTTTCATGAAATATTTTCAAAAGTCAACACTTTGTATACATTCTTATAGAGACGAGAATCATTACAAAGTTTGCCTAAACAAAGGCACTTTTCAAAAATACTTTCAAACAATCACAAACACATTTACAGAGCATTTTCAAAGTGAGGTAGCAACTAAGAGCCCGTAGATAACTACGGATGAAAAGGGTTCTAACACCTTCCCTTTTCATAACTTACCCCCCGAACTCAAGAAAACTTCTCAAAAGGTCTTTCCTGTTCTTTTCACCATTTCCTTTATTGGATAAAAGAAAACTCAATGGCGACTCTTGCTATCCGCAACAATTGCGATCAAACACAAAACATCCAAGTCAGTTCTCCCACCGTATTACAAAACAGGTGACTCGGGTGGGGAGATGAATTTAAAAGTGGGGTTACCTTAGAGACTAGATCACCTTTATTGCTTTCATTGTTTGACTTGGTTGCTTTGCTCTTAAAAGGGTTTTTGGGTTTTGTATAGATCCTCTACACAGATATGGGAACATTATTAGGTAAGTAGCAATAGATTGTGGAGACTGTAGGACGTAGACCGATATGGTTGAAACAATGGCTACATTAGTGTGACACATTTGTTGGTACCGGTATCCCTTGTGGCGAATCAAGGAGAATACGGGGCCGATGTGTGGTGTCATGAAGCACTAACTGACCGTAGAACCTTTAGTTGAAAAACTTGGCCATTAGAAAGTAGTGAGATAGCCCACTTTAGTGCAAAGCTGAAGATTGGTTGATACTCGATACTACACTCATTGAGATCGGACTTTTGGGATATTTTGGCCACAAGAAAAGATTGATTGTGCTAAAACAATGCCTGATGAAGAAAGATCAATGATATTGAGATTCCTTAGAACCCAGTTCCTTACTTCTTTTAGGACAGGTTGAACCAACTAAACTTCAATAGGGCATTTACCTATGAAACCCATGCATGCCTAAACCTAGGGTCATTGTGTGCTTTATTTGTGATTAAATATTCATGACATCATAAACATCATAACATCATGCCATAGCATTCTCACTAACCATTTCAAGGATTTAGGAATTTATCTTTGTTTTGTTTTGAAGGACATGGCTTCCACTCATAGAAATACCATCCGAATCAGCTTCGTGAAAGTGCCTCCTCAACTTCAAGAATTAGCATCAAGGGTTCCTGAAGATTATCCCTTCACCAAAAGACATGGTTGACTTCTCAGTTTAGCTACCTCAAGCTTTCCCGATTACCAATTGGTGCCTACATTGGAAGAATTCTCTCAACTACTAGGAGTGCATGTGCTTGATCAAATACCATTCACCATTTTAGAGGAAATTTCAAAGCCTGAAGTTATTTCCAAAGCCTTGCATTTGAAGAGATCCGATATTGTAGCAAATTGGGAAAAAAGGAGTGGAGTCAAGGGTTTTTTAGCCATGTTTCTGTTAGAGAGGGCTCGACTGTTTTGGGAAGATATGGATTTTCAAGCTTTTGAAGATGTCTTGGCCCTTCTAATCTATGGTTTGGTTTTATTCCCCAATCCGGACCAACTCGTAGATGTGAATACCGTCAAGGTTTTTCTTTCTCGTAACCCCGTTCCTACTCTGCTTGGAGACATTCTACATAGTTTTCACACTCGCACCATGAAGAAGAGAGTGATTATTATGTGTTGCACACCATTTCTATCTAGGTGGTTTATTTCGCACCTTCCTCGATCAATTTTGAAGAACGAACAAGGCTTGACATGGTCTCAAAGGGTGATATCGCTCTCTCATTTGAACATATATTGGTGCCTCCGATCCCTAGAGGATGTTACCATCATTGACCATTGTGGAGAGTTCCCTAATGTTCCACTATTGGGCATTAGAGTAGGTATTACATATAATCCTTCTCTTGCATTACGACAGTTTGGGTATGCACGAAGAGATGGTCACTATAATGCGCTCATCCAGGGTTTGGTATTCGACTACGAGGGCGATGTCCAAGGTTATCGTCAAAGGTTTGTGCGAGTTTGGGGCATGGTAAACAAGGTTGATAGCAAGACTTTGGGGCATAAAAATTCCATCCCTCTTGAGCCTTACCTCAAATTGGTACAAACTCGTGCTTAAAGTCTCATGATGCCATACCCAGCCATCCTACCCGTGATTATGGAGCCCGTTACCGAGGGAGACATTCCTTATACCATTCTCCATCCTGACATGCCTACCAACTTCGAGGAGTTGCAAAGATCTTGGATTCAACTCAAAGGGGAACGAGACACCTTTAAAGCTTGATTTTATGCAAACGAGAAGAAAATGTTGGAGCTCACAAGGCAACTTCATGAGGAGCAAAGCCTAAATACCTACATTGCACCAAAGAGGATGCCCCTATAGGAGACTTGAGTATTTTGTTTTAAGAATTTATTTTATCTTCCATATTTTATAAGCCCAAGAGGAATTTGTAATTCCTGAACTTATTAATACAATTAATGTTTATTGTATTCTCTTTGTCTAGAAAATTTAAATTCCTTAAAATCCTTGAAATCATTGCATCCGCATAACATGCATCATATCATAAGAAGGTTTCCAGACACAAGTTTCATCATCTTTCTACTGTTTATTTCAGTATAAGATGGATCTCGAGCAAAATGTCAAGGACTTGCAGACTCAACACTCTCAATTCCAAGAGACTCTGCTCAACTTAGCAAAGGGTCAGCAAGAAATGATGGCGCTTCTTGTCACGAAGAAGAAGACCAATAAGAAAGCTGTTATCAACATGGGGAAGAGGTTCAAAGGCCCCGCTTGTCAAGTTCAAATTGAATAAGACTCCTCTGAGGAGGATGAGAATCAAGATGCTAGAAGCACCCGTGCTAGGGGTGGGAATAACCAAATTTACGAGGATGAGGATTATTCCGATGAGCAATATCCGCCAACCGACAACAAGTATAAGAAACTAGAAGACAAATTAAAAGCTATTGAGATCCAAGCTGTGCCTGGCTTGGATTTTGGAGACTTGGGTTTGGTACCTGGGGTAGTCATCCCCTACAAATTCAAGATCTCTGTTTTTGCCAAGTATGATGAGGTCTCCTGTCCAAAGCTTCATCTAAGATCCTATGTCCGTAAGATTCAACCGCATACCACCGATAGGAAACTATGGGTGCACTTTTTTCAAGAAAGTCTATCTGGAACATAGTTGGAGTGGTTTTACCAATTGGAAGGGACCAATATCCATACCTGGGAGGATTTGGATGCCGCCTTTTACCGCCAATATCAATATAATGCTGATCTTGCACCGGCCTAAGTGCAATTGCAAGGCATGACCATGGGTTCAAATGAGGGCTTCAAAGAGTACGCCCAAAAGTGGAGAGACTTGGCTGGCAGAGTGCAGCCGCCTTTAATTGATAGAGAATTAGTAGACATGTTTATAGGAACATTGATTGGTCCATTTTTCAACTTGCTGATTGGGAGTTCATCATCCGGATTTACTGAATTGATCTTAACTGTCGAGAGGGTGGAAAGTGGAATTAAAAGCGGGAAGATACCCATGGCCTCTACCTCTAATGCTGTGAAAAAACCATTTATTGGTAAAAAAGAGACTAATGTCGTGTATGGATCAAGAAGTCGTGCTAAGAATGACCACCATCATTCAGTGGGGCCAATATTGATTTCCAATCCAACTCCAACTCAAGGACCGCGTCAACAAAGCAACCAATAAAGGCCGGATGCCCAGAGAAGACAATTTACTAGAATCAATATGCAATTATCTCAAGCTCTACAACACCTATTGAAAGCTGATTTGGTGACCTTGCAAGATACCCCTTTTAATCCTAACACAGCTTCTCCAAAATATAACCATAATGCCAAGTGTTCTTACCATTCAAATAATCCCGGACATGATACCAATGACTGTTGGGCATTAAAGAATAAAATCCAAGACCTGATTGGTAACAAGACAATTGAATTCGACCCTCCATCAACTCCCAATATGATCACCGCACCCATCCCTAGTCATGGTAAGGGTGTCAATGCTATTGAATATGCCTCTTTTGTTTCCTCTATCAATGATTTGACCACTCCTTTGAAGACTGTTAAAAAGAATTTGTTGAAAGCCGGAGTATTTCTAGGCTGCTTTGAAGACTGTTACCACTGTGCTGCGCAAATTAATGGTTGTACATGGCTGAATAAAGGTGTCCAACAACTAACGGATAGCCATGAGATTCTATTTGAGAAAACTCCATATGTGAAAAGTTTGACCCAAACTGTATCTTAAGAGTTTGAAGACGTGTCCATCATTACCATTTCAAACACTCCTGTTAGGATCACTTCCAAAGGTCCTATTAGGATTTTCGCTGAACCAAGAATAGTGCCACTAATTATCACCACACCGGGGCCAGTCCCCTACTCTTTTGATAAAGCTGTGCCCTAGAATTATGGGGCGGAAGTGTATTACCATGGTATCAAGCAAGAACCATGGATCTCCGTGAATGAGAATGCTGAAGTTACAAACATTGTTGGATCAAGTAAAGTTACTAGGACGGTGTTGTACCCCAAAATCTTCCCTCTCATTTATCAAGATTTTCCTCACAAGATCTCCCATGATTCAAACTTGCAGCATTAATACATCAATTTATGTTTGATTGGCATAAGGGCAAAATGGTCAAAATGCATACTAGAAAGTCAAACTTTGACTTTTTGATCAAAATCAAGTTTCAAGAATCACATTTCATAAAGACATGTAAAAATATGAAGTTGGTTCACCAAGAAAATCAAAAGTCAAATTTTCTTTCAAAAAGTCAAAGTTCTAAACACTTAGAAACTTTTCTAAGTGTTAAGAAAGTATGATAAGTTCAGAACTTCTGGCCAGATTTTCATCATGATGCAATTTGATTAAGGAATAACTTCTGACACAAGAGTTGTAGATATCAATGAGATCTAAAACATTGCAGAATAGAACTTCACTTAGAAGTGTTGGGATTTCAAGTTATAAACCCTTGAAGACACGTCCACGAAAACTAAGACACTTAGTAAATTCTAAACACTTCCAAGTCAGAATTTGAGTAGAAATTTTGGGCCATTTTTCACGTAGGTACAATCAGAGTTTGCAAAGATGATTCAAAGAGGGATTACAAAGCATGTTATAAGATTTCTGAAAACTCCGAGAACTCCTTCAGATCATGCTGGAGCAGGGAGATTCAAAGATCGGAAGTTGGACATTTGTTCTTAATCTGAGTTACGTGTATGCTAAAATTTTGATCCAGTTTCACGCTATGATGCATAATCTCATGTTGCAGGTTTTCTTGCTTGTTAAATCTCATCATCATTTAATGCTTACACTAACTTTTGAGTCTTTATCCAAAGGATCTTCCCACGTGTAGAATAAAAGTACCACTGTTGTATTGAAAAGTAAACTTTTGTACAAAGTTCATTTTGAGCCCATACTTTACTTTGCTTCTGAATGTACTTCCCCACAAATCATGCCTGCAAACTCAGATTAGGCATTGTTTAAACCTGCTAACCACCCTACCTTGCCTTGAAACATTCTTGTCTAAACTTGCTTCAAAAACAAGTCAATGATCCATAACACATGATGGCTGTACTCCTGACTTCTCCAACATTTGTGGGGCGGTGACAAATCTCCCACAAAAAACGATTCCATAGGTTGATCCCCATCCAGAGTTTCAATCTTTGGAAAACTTTCTTCCCAGCTAAGTTTGTCTCAAGAAGAATCCTCTTGGAGTTCTGCTAAAAGAAAACACCTCTCTAGCATATTGGAAACAAGGTTTATTCCCCCAACAAAACAATACACTCCTCAACGGAATCATTTCCTATTTAAACAACTTTAAGTTACTATGAAGCCTAAAACCGACCAGATAATCGTTTAACTTCTCAAGATGCTATGAAGCCTGGACCCGACCAGATAATAGTTTAAGATACTATGAAGCCTGGACCCGACCAAATAATAGTTTAACTTCTCAAGATACTATGAAGCCTGGACCCGACTGTTGTACCCCAATTTTTGCCCCTAAGATACTTTCATCATACCATATTATTTCAATCACAACAAGATCACATTAGGGCTTTTGGTTCTTCCACCTGTCTTTAGCCTTGCTCTTTGAGGAGTTACCAAGCACCTTGACTTGTTTTCTTTTGTGATCATGGATATTTGCTTTGATTTTCTCTTTAATTAAAAAAATACAATATTGGTTTGTCTTACTGGTTAATAATGTAGGTAAAGGCAATGAGGTTTAGCAAGTTGCATCATGGGTTAATGAGTTTATTTCCATTCCCTAGTCAATAGCTTGAGAAATTCAAACCTCACCATTGAAGTTGTTTTGGAAGAATTGGTAGGGAAGTGGTTTTGGTGGCCATGAGTCCTCATCATCATCCTCAACAATTTCTATTCACAAAGGAAGAATATTGGCATAAAAAGTTTGTTCAAACTTGGCAAAGTTCCACAAAGCATTCTGTTGATCTGCTAGGGTTTTGGACTTCAAAGGAGCATATCTTGCTCATCTTTTGGTATTTTTAAGTGATTCCAAAAACATCCTTCTCTTAAAAGAGTTACCAAAAAATCACTTCAAAAGTTCCAAGGAGTTTTCATGTGGAAGGAACTTGGTGAAGAAGAAAGATTACAAGTCACCCAGATGAATCCCCAATTTTCCATATGTGACTTCAAATGGTCATAACTTGGTCAATTTTTATAACCTTGAGCCCATTATTTTTTCATGATGATCTTAAAGATGTATACTTCATTCTTTCTTTTATGTGCAACGTGAGAAAATGGATGGGAGTTGCCTTAAGAATGCAAAAGATTATAGGTCATTTCATGATTTTTGGCCAACTTCAACAAGTCACAACTTTCTCAATTTTTGGAGATTTTGAGTGGTTCAAATTGTAAAATGTCATTCAAGAGGTCTACTTCATTCCATATTTTTTGGTAAAAAGCAAATTCTAAGTGGAAGGCCATGTTTGGATGCAAAAGATTATAGGTCATTTTTAAAGAAGAATTTGAAATATTTCTAAGTATGGAAAGTCAACTCTTTTTCTTCAACTTTGACTCCATGTAACTTTCAGCTCAAGCATCCATTTGATTCCATTCCTTTTCCACTGCAAAGCTTGTAACCTCATCTTTCCAAATCATCAAGAATTTTGCCCTAAGACCCCTTGAGGTGGAAATGCCATTAGATTGAACTTGGTAAGTTGGAACTGAAGCTTCTCCATAAGTCAGAATTTGAAATTCATGTTTTGGCCTCTAAACATCAAATTAGCACACGTTTGTGATCTAAACATGTTTAACCAAGTTGCCAAAGTGGATTAGAGCCTTGAAACGTAAGGATTGGATACGTTTTGATGCAAATCAGACCATACTTTGCTCGTGCATCAGGTTCACACGATTTCCATCCAAACTTCATCATTTCACACGCTTGAACATTCCATTTGATTCCCTATAAATAGAAGGTCATCCCCCATTCAATTTCCCAAGCTTAGATAGCCAAAATCACCCTTCCAAACTTGCTTCACAACTCAGAATTCAGCAACTTCAAATTCTATTCTCAAGCCTTTTTCAATCCAATTTTTCCATCAATTCACCTTCCTTGATCTTCCCTGAAGCTAACCATATAATTACATTCAAGAATCATGCCCTATATTGCTCCATAGAAGTCCAGTTTCAGAGCTCTGCAACTCAACTTCAATAGGTAGATTCCTTCATCAATTCTTCAAAACTCTGATATCATTGTGTTTCTCTCATTGTCCTGGTTCTAGTCGCAACACTTTCAGTTCACTAGAAACACGTTTTGACCATGAATTTTCAAATCCCTTTTCAAATCTTTCTTTCCAAATTGCTTGAGCTACAGTTTATATAAATTTGGCGCGAGGGTGTGGTTGTCTTCGTCTTGAAGAGACGAAACGAATGACATAGGTCTGAGCTTATGATTTTGCAGTTTGAGAGACATATAATTCGTGATGGCTGGAGGTTGAAGATGACCAACGTGTCATCTTCTAACCAATGAAAGCGTGCCATTTGTTATTTTCAAATTCTGATTTTATTATTGATTCTGTACATTATTCACTAAAGACCATGATATGCACAGCATGCCAAATCCCTTGTATTTGATTACTAACGCGTTTTGACTTTCATCCAATGGTCCACATCTTTTACTTTTATTTTCTTTTTCTGATTTTTATATTTTAATTGTTTTAAATTTCAAAAAACCATAGAAAATTCATTTTTAGTCCAAAAAATCTGAAAAAATCATGAAAAATATTTTTGATTATTCTGTTTCTGACTTTTATTTTTTCACAATTTAATTTTGTGCTTTGGTATTTTTTATAATTTTTGCACTTATTTGATTTATTTAAAATGTTCAAAAATATTTTCACACATTTTTAAATTCTGAAAAAATTATGGAATGATCAAATGATATTGTGACAAATATTGGTGACCTTATTTTATTTTTATTTCTAACTTTACTATTTTTTACAATTTTTGTTTATTTTACCCATTTATTTTAATTTTTAAAAATAGTTTCTGACTTTTAAAAATTCCCAAAAAATTTGTAAAATTACTTGGCCTCTTTTCTGATTTTTCTATGGTCTTATTTTTCATTTCTTGATTAATTTGAATATAATTGACATTTTCCTCATTATTTTCCATTTTTTAAACATTTTTAAACCCTTTAATGTATATATTAATTATATTATTATTTTGTGAATATTTTCTGGCTGTCTTGGGTTGATTTTTTGATCATGGCTTTATTAACATCATTGGATCCATGGTGTTGAGTTTAACTCCATAAAAAATGGATGAATGATTTTAATAATAGTTTGATTAAATATTAATTCAAATGTGGTTTCTCTTTTTACCCTAATTCTTCTTCATCTCATCCCCTTTCTTATTGTATTACATGTTTTGGGATAATGATCTCTATATCATTTATTCAAACATGAAATACATAAATTTCTATTGACCGACCTCAAAATAGGTGCGACTTCTATATAAGTCCACTTACGATTACTTAACATAGCGCTAAATTTTGTCCCGATTCAAATAAATGATCATTCGTGGCCCAAACTTATGATTGCAAGCCCAAGTATGTTAATTTGATCTCTTTGATCCAATAACCTTGAGATTCATTGTGTAGAGGATTTGGTTCTACCAATCCTCTAATGGATCTATAACACTTTTGGTCAACGCGGATCACTTAAACATCGTTGATCATTAAATGGTACTTATGAGAATCCCAAATGGATGATATACTTGACAAAAAGCAAATGCAACTTGTTGTATGGAGGCTTTGGTTCTACCAATCCTCTAATGAGTTCCAAATGCAAGTTTCAAGATGGTCATCCAACTAACCACTAGTTATTGACTTGTTTATTTTATGCTTTTATTCTTTTATGCTTTATGCACTATTTATCTTTTAGCATTTACATTTCATGCCATTTTCATCTTT
The DNA here is from genome assembly GCA_948472305.1 of Vicia faba. Classification (NCBI taxonomy): domain Eukaryota; kingdom Viridiplantae; phylum Streptophyta; class Magnoliopsida; order Fabales; family Fabaceae; genus Vicia; species Vicia faba. The sequence continues at coordinate 756,960,106 of OX451737.1, forward strand.
GCTCATTTGAGCATTTATATTCTTGTCATTTGTACTTTGCTCACTTGAGCTTTTCTTTTTCTTTTCCTAAGATACTTAATAATCAACTTAAACCCTAAAAAACTCTTAATGGCACTTGGACTATTTGGTTACTATCCTGGGCATTATGGAGCAGTGGACTTTTTCTTGGACTTAGGATTAGAAACCCTGGCCTATCTTGGAGACCTTGTGATCTTATCTGATTATTTTGTCTGGAGTTATCAAGGTTTACCTCAAGACATTGGGTTGCTTGTTTGTTTTTTGTGTGCAGGTTTTTATGATTACATCCTTTGTTTGTAATCTAGAATTCACCCGTATACAGCCGTTACTCTGCCCAATTTTTGTGAAGACTTAATGCATTTGAAGAGTTCTAGTATCTTTGTTTGCTTGGTTTCAATCCAAAGAATGGGAATTCTACCTTGGCTCATAATGTCAAGTATTGGCTTCTTGTTGGTTAGATGGTTCTTATCCCTAGCTTTTACCTTATGCTTTAGGATAGTCTCTTCTTCTCCTCCCATATTCTTTAATTTCAAAAATCTTCTTCCTCCTTTTGAAAACTCTTCTTGTTTTGAAACTTGAACTATTTTCATAATAAACTTGGACTTAGGTCCATGTATTTTCAAAACATTTTCATAAATAAACCCTCAATCAACTTAATGATACCTTGACATTTTTTGTGAGAAGACTAAAAGTCAATCAATCTCATTTCAAACCATCTTGCCATTTTGGCTTTTTATCTTTAAAATTTTCTAAAAAAGATTAGACTCTTGCCAATCCTTGTAGTGATGCAAACAACTATACTTCTACAATATGTAGTGAAGTGAGATATTTTCCTGATTGTGGGTAGTAAGTATTTTTCCACACGGACAATGACGATGATGTCTTATCTCTTAAAATCAACCAACACACTTGTGTTTCAAATTTTTAAAAGAGGAACTACGTGTACCCTGATCCCCTATTGCATGAAAGGTGGTACGTAGGCACTAAAGGTTCGCAACCGCGGCGGCTGCAAAAAAATCATAAAAATATACTTATTTTCTCACCTCCACCATCCATTTTATATACAACACATTTTTATAGCCAAAATATATAGATTTTACAAAGAGGTTCATGTGGAGTACTATAGATGTTTAGGGTGATAATACCTTCCCTTTGTATAACCAACCCCCTTACCTTGAATCTTTCCCCCTCTTTTGGGTTATTCAATCTTTTCCCATTCCTTTGGAAACAATAAAGCGCGGTGGTGATTTTTATTTTTGATTTGTATAAAGTCTAGTCAATCCAATGGCTTAGTCTGGAACATTTATACCGCTACACCGACCAAATAATAGTTTAACTTCTCGAGATATTGAAAAACCAGAAATTCAACTAGACATTAGTTTGACTTTTTTCTCTAGTAGAGTTTGCCTCTATCCCAAGCAAGTTACTATGAAGCCTGAACTCGACCAAATATATGTTCAACTTCATCCTTTCAAACAAGTTACTGTGAAGCCTGGACCCAACCAGATATCAGTTCAACTTCATCCTTTCAAGAAAGTTACTATGAAGCCTGGACCCGACCAAATATCAGTTCAACTTCATCCTTTCAAGCAAGTTATTGTGAAGCTTGGACCCGACCAGATATCAGTTTAACTTCATCCTTTCAAAAAAGTTACTGTGAAGCCTAGACCCGACCAAATATCAATTCAACTTCATCCTTTCAAGCAAGTTATTGTGAAGCCTGGACCCGACCAGATATCAGTTCAATTTTATCCTTTCAAGCAAGTTACTGCAAAGCCTGGACCGTACCAGATATCAGTTCAACTTCATTCTTTCAAACAAGTTACTATGAAGCCTGGACCCGACCAGATATCAGTTCAACTTCATCCTTTCAAACAAGTTACTATGAAGCCTGGACCAGACTAGATATCAGTTCAACTTCATCCTTTCAATCAAGTTACTGTGATGCCTAGACCCGACCAGATATCAGTTCAACTTCGTCCTTTCAAGTAAAGTTACTGCAAAGCCTGGACCCGACCAGATATCAGTTCAACTTCATCTTTTCAAGTGAGTTATTGCGAAGCCTGGAGTTCGACCAGATAACAATTAACTTCATCCACCTCAAATGTCTGTGAAACCTGGAATCCGACTAGATAGCAGTTTAAAGTTGGTAAGTTGTTGTGAAGCCTGGAATTCGACCAGATAAGATTTTAACTTCACTCTCCCAAGTAATTTTCTGTGAAGCCTGGAATCCGACCAGATAACAGTTAATTTAATCTTCCCCAGTAAGTCATTGTGAAACCTAGAATACGACCAGATAACAGTCAACTTCGTTATAATCAACAAATTGCTTCCAAACCTGGATTTCGACCAGATAATAGCTAACTTTCGATTCTCTCCAGTTAGGAATAACTCCCCAGTAGAGAAACAAACATCTAAGATTCCTAAACCCTTTCCCCCAAGCAGGGATCAACACCTTCCACAGAGTTTTCTTCTCAAGCAAAGTCAAATCCCCCAACGAATTTCTCTTCAAACAACAAAACGGGAATCCCCAGCGGAAACATTCTTCGAAGATATACTTACTCTCCAACAAACAGTTCGGGATTCAGCCTCCCAAGACTCCCCAACACTTGTCAAGGATTTATTTTCCAAGATAAAATTACATTCCAACAACATTTCATGCATCATACTTACATACATGATGAATGCATACACGATAATCTCATTTATTTTGAGAAGCCTCATTACGCCATGCATTTCATGCATCATGACATTGCATAAGGCTAACTCTTTACCTTTTCAAGAAAGACCAAACAATAGATAACTATCGTCAACAATTTTTAATAGTTCCAGATTAATACCTATAACAAGACAGGACAACTATCTGTGGACGATTGATTGTAGATTAATACCTGTAACAAGCCAGGACAATTATCTACACGACCAACTGAAGTAATCCTACACGGGCTCTTTCTCATACATCTATTCTAGAAACAGTTCAGATGCGATCCATATATGGCTGACATTCTGATACTTATTCCAGATTCCCTTCTAGAAACAGTTCAGATGCGAACCAGATATGGATGACATTCTGATACTTATTCCATATTCTCTTCTAGAAACAGTTCAGATGCGATCTAGATATGGCTGACATTCTGATACTTATTCCAGATTCTCTTCTAGAAACAGTTCAGATGCAATCCATATATGGCTGACATTCTGATACTTATTCTAGATTCTCTTCTTGAAACAATTCAGATGTGATCTAGATATGGCTGACAAATTTGATACTTATTCCAGATTCTCTTCTTGAAACAGTTCAGATGCGATCCAGATATGGCTGATATTCTGATACTTATTCTAGATTCTCTTCTAGAAACAGTTCAGATGCGATCCATAAATGGATGAAATTCTGATACTTACTCTAGATTCCTTCTAGAAACAGTTCAGATGCAATCCAGATATCGCTGACATTCTGATACTTAATCCAGATTTCTTCTAGAAATAGTCCAGATACGATCCAAATATGGATGTCATTCTGACACTCATTCAACACATTTTTCAAATACAGTCCAGATACGGATTCCATTCTGACACTCATTTATGGATATTATTCTGATATTCATCCTACTACATCTTCTATTTCAGTATAAATCAACCAAAGTATTTATCCTGATACCTTCCACAGTCACTCTGGATGGCATCTATAAGCCCATCTCCAACAACTTTCCATTATTTCTCCAAATGGAATCTTTAAGCCCATTTCTTACACAATCAACTACCACATCATCGAGTGCAAATTTTTGGGCACTTTAGTGTTCAATCATCTTCCACCTTCAAGTCACGAATGGTAGGCTCACCAATCTAACTATTCAGGTTTAAGAAGATTGAACAGGGGCAACTGTAGTACCCCAAAATTTTCCCTCTCATTTCTCAAGAGTTTCCTCACAAGATCTCCCATGATTCAAATTTGCAGCATTGATACATCAATTTAGGTTTGGATTGGCACAAGAGCAAAATGGTCAAAATGCACACTGGAAAGTAAAACTTTGACTTTTTGATCAAAATCAAGTTTTAAGAATCAAATTTCATCAAGACATGTTAAAAATTTGAAGTTGGTTCACCAAGAAAATCAAAAGTCAAATTTTCTCTGGAAAAGTCAAAGTTCTAAACACTTAGAAACTTTTGTGTTAAGAAAGTATGATAAGTTAAGAACTTTTGGCCAGATTTTCATCATGATGCAATTTGATTCAGGAAGAACTTCTGACACAAGAGTTGTAGATCTCAATGAGATCTAAAAAATTGCAGAACAGAACATCTCTTAGAAATACTGGGATTTCAAGTTATAAACCCTTGAAGACACGTCCACGAAAACTAAGACACTTAGTAAATTCTGAACACTTCCAAGTCAGAATTTGAGTAGAACTTCTGGGCCAGTTTTCATGTAGGTACAATCAGAGTTTGTAAAGATGATTCAAAGAAGGATTAAAAAGCATGTTATAATATTTCTGAAAAGTATGAGAACTCCTTCAGGTCATGCTAGAGCAGGGAGATTAAAAGATCAGAAGTTGGACATTTGTTCTTAATCTGAGTTATGTGTATGCTGAACTTCTGATCCAGTTTCAAGCTATGATGCTTAAAAACAAGTCAACAATCCATAACACGTGATGGTTGTACTCCTGACTTCTCCAAGCTTCTAAATCCTTTTACTATAAATTAAACTTCATTTGTAAACTGAAAAAAGGAGAGGAGATCGAGAGAAAAATCCCTGAAACTTTGCTGAAAATTCCCAAGAACCTAAAACTGCAACCCAAATACAAAACCTGCTAGTTTCTGATTTTTGCATCCAAACTCTAATTTTCCTTGTGCGTTTCTTGTCCAAATCCTCCACACAGTTTCTGATATACACGTAGAAGCCTTCCCAGCTTCTGTTTTTCAAACTGTAATACAATCTTTACCACTCTCCTCTCAAAAATCAGAACTCTGCATCTTGACTACTCCAGAGCATTCCAATTATCCATAGCTCAAGTCAAGGGTTGTTCCCGCTTTATGAGAACTTGAGGAAGCTGACCAGAACATCACAACAATATGAACAAGACTATAACTCACAGAACAATTTCCAACTGCAAGGTAAGTTTCTTCTGACTTTTATCTCATTACTTAGGCATTGATAGGCTTGCATTTTCAAAGATACAATGTAGATATCATGGCTCTGATTCTGTACATATTTATAGATTTCATTTATGTGGCCTAAGCAAAGAGAATTTCAGATCAGAACTTCTTGAGGAAATTAGGGTTCCGAATTAGGATTACCAAAATTCACAATGGCTTATGGTTTACAGTTTTGATGCTTTGTATTTTTAAAACCATGATGAAATTTGACATAACTGCTATGTTTGCATTTCCCATTTTTGTTGAGAAATGACTAAGTTGCAGATGCTCTGGCTGGAATGGAGAAGGAGATGAAGTTCATCATCAGAACTTACTTTATGATACATGTTTATGTTTTTGCTTCTAATACCAGATGTATAGCCACCCCAGTGGCAGAAAGCGCGCGCATAAGACATTAGTGTTGAGGGTCTTGGGTTCTAGCCCCAGAAACATCTTTTTATGTTTACTGCGTAACATTTTTACCCCATTATTTGTCAAACAATGATCTTGGACCAGAACTTCTAGATAAACCCCCTCTAGTTGTTTGTCAAAACAGTACTCTCAAACCAGAACTTCTAGATATTCTCACCCAACAGCATTGACACCACGCTTACCCATTATCAGAACTTCTAGGTTTCCAGCTGCACTAAAACTTCTAGGCTCCCTCAACCACCAGAACTTCTAACCTTCCAGTAACACCAGAACTTCTAGGCTTTCAGTTGCATCAGAACTTCTAGGCTCTTTCAGCAATCAGAACTTCTAGGCTTTCCTTTGTTTCCAGCAACCCCAGAACTTTAGTGCGTCAGGGTCCAGAACTTCTGGCCCTCTTCATTTTTGCTAACATTTTCTTTCTGATTTGCAGGACGTTAGACTCAGAATTTCTGCTCTCTCTGATTTCTATTCTTTCAGCAACACGCTGACCTTAACTCTTATTCACTATTTATTTTATCATCACTTTCATTTTCATTAATCAAAAACATCAAAAATACTTTATATTCATATACTTTGCTTTATTTCTTTTTAAAACAAAAAGACTAAAAACATTTCCTTAAGAAAATTTATTTCTTCTCTTAACAAAAACAAAACAAATCTATTTTACATTGCAATTCTTGTACATTATTTTAATATGGTTGTAATAGATAATTAGGACTTTAATTTCTCGCAATCCCCATTTGCAAATTGGTACACCCCATCCCCAAGTGATTGTAATAGCGTAGGATATTTACTTTCCGCAATTTATCGCTTTCATATAAATGCTAGTAATTAGGATTTGTATGGAAAGATAAAATCAATGCTTAGAAAACACTAATTCAAAGATAAATCAAGCATGAAATACAAACACTTACACACTTGCACCCCTAGAGTAATTCCACTTGTTGCCTTATGAAAAATGTTCATGTTATGCATGTGAGACATCTTAGCAAAAACAATCAAAATACAAGATCATAGCCCCTCGATGATGCTTTCAAATGTTGCCTTCAAATGATCTTAGTCCCTCAAGAGAAATGCTAAGATATCTCACAACATTGCTATCATGACTATACGATGACCCACGCCCGTCCCCTTACATCCAACGATGGGGCTTCTTACCAAATCAATGGTAAGATAGCAACATATAAAGGAGGAAGAAAAGAACATTTAATACCTTTGAGTAGGTAGGTTGCTCGTGGTTGCTGATCGTGGGATTTGTACTTATGTATCCAATGATTCGGATTGCAAGTGCACAGTCTTATCGAGTAGTTTTAAAAGATATCGAACCACAGAGACTGATGAACCGATCTACCATCTTCTATTGTTACTTTGTAAATCTAAAGCTAATGAATATTTGATTTGGGTTGTAGGGGAAACTAATTACTAAATTAAGTTGTATTTTAATAATCAATGAGCTTAATTACCAGCATGCAACATTCGTACCTCGGGAACTAGCGAATTGTCGGGCGTCTTTATATTTTCAAAACAGTTTTCAGTAAAACCAATCTAGTTTAGAAACCCTCGTCTCACACTGTCGTTTTGTTGATTTAGGCTATGCAGTTAAGTCCTAACGTACGCTTCCGCCATCCCGCAGGAGTTAAAAACACTTTTTGGAAACTAAACAAAATCTTAATTAACTTTAAAGTGCTTCCGTTGTATATTAAGCCAATGCCTAATTACTACTGTCCAGTTAAAAGATCTCAAACTTCTGCTTTGTTGACCCTAACCTCTATCTGTTTTTTACTTCCATAACAAAACAATTTAATGATTTGAAAAATAGTAACTTAGGCCAGAAAAGAAAGTTTCGTAGTAAAATAGTCCAGACTAAGCTACTCGTTCCCTCGGTTGAGTGACTTTACATACCGGTATAAGATTTCTAGCCTGACATAATATTAAACCAAATCGCAGAATAATTTAAAGGACAAACACAAATAAGCATAATTATATTAATTAATAAACAATAAGAATTTGTAAACATAAACCTGGCAATAACTCTGAAGACAGAAGCACTCCTGCACAAATTGTAGGCTTTGCTTCGATCGGAGGATATATTTAACCGTACAGAAGAAAATAAAACTGAAAAGAATAATGGTGGAAAGAAATAACTGGGAAAAGAAATAATGCTGAAAAGAATGCTGCTGAAAATAATATTCGCCCAATAAAATCTCTGAACTTTCTGGCCAAAAAGAAGAACCCTTTCTACTGTGGTCTCAAGCTCTATTTATAGTGCTTGCTTGATCCGTTGCTCTCAAAATTATAGGAACAGTTTACATCCTTCTTTGAGAAATAATAGGCCAATCAATTGTCACGTTTGTTGCTCCTTTGACTGAGAGGGTGAGAAAATGTAGGAAATCGTTGGATTAACCCTTGAACGCGCTTCTGCCTGTTGGATGAGGAGAAAGTGGAGTAATGGGCTGTGACGTACGTCACACTCAAGTGACTATCGTCACTTGGTCTTCATGGCGCGTGACGTTCGTCACGTCCCCTTGACGGTCGTCAGGGCTTTCTTACTTGTGGGCCACGTGCTCACATGTGTGATGGGCTTTTGGGCTGGTTTCTTCTCCTTAGGCCTTTTTACTACTTTTTGCACCCTTTTTTCTTCATTTCTTCAAAAGTGTTCGGCTCGGTGCATATCTGCAAAAATAGAAAAAATACCTGCATAATACTTATAAAATAATTTAATTTAAACTAAAGTATGAGAAATATTTGGTGTATATCAAGCCAGAAATATCACATATTTATGTGTCATCAAACTCCCCCATACTTAAACTTTGCTTGTCCTCAAGCAAATGCTAAGAACGATGTTTTTCTAAACAAGGTTATGCCTCAGATCAACTAATATATAGTTGTGTTGTGTTTTTGTTAGAAAATCGGTGGTTTTATTTGTGCTCCATTACTACGTCTACGACGCTAGACAGTCCAATTTTACGTAAACTAGTTACAGGTCCTATCATAGCCTACCTCGAGTATTTGTCTTGTTTTGCCCCTTTCATTCTAGCGCAATCACATTAAGCCCTTTATCTTCACACGCACATAGCAGAACAGTCGGTTAGTGGTTATGATCCTTTTAGACTTTTAGAGGTTTCTGGCACAGTAATGTGGCAACCTTTAATTCAAATGTTGGATGCGGGGGATCAGACCGTAATCTGCCCTACCGAGTTCAGTACCAGGTGCTCCTGAACCATCCATCAAATGAATTTTCATGTTACTTTGTAAGGTTTACATCCTTTAGATTAGGCGATCGGGTGAGGACCGTCCAATTTAATCGGTGTGTTTCCTTGCAATATTTTGCTGAAATATTCTATCATCCACTTATATTCATCAACTTCCTGCGTAGTTTATGTTTAAGACGGTGCTGACTGCTAATATAAACTACTCAAGGTTACTATAAAGACTAAACTCAGGGTGTTGGAAACAACAGGTACTTGAAGTGATCTATATACTCTGGGGTTGTAGAGTGTCTAGACGGTAGAAATTTCGCTTAATCTCGCCCCAATTCCTGATGATTAAAGATTTTGCAGTCTATTTACTTTGTCGAGTGAGAAATTTTTTTTATGGGCTCAAAAAGAAGGGGGAGTCTAAAAGAACAACACAAATTGCTGCAATAGATAACTTGATAAAATTTTTTTTTGAATTAAAGATAACAGAAGGGAAATTTCAAAGAAAATAAAAATTACTAGGAAAAAGGGAAATACTTCCTCCCCCATACTTGAATCATACATTGTCCTCAATGTATTGATAGAAGCAGGAAAGGGGAAATGGAAACTGGATAATCATTCTTCCTCCTCTTGTCTTTAGTATCGGCCACGTGTCCTTGCTCTTCGACGTGCTTGCCCGCCATGTCTGAAAGATTCGCCGCCATCTCTCTGGGATATGATATTATGCAATTCGTCAACACGGAGTGTTAAGGCTCGCATATCTGCCATTATTCCGGTGGTGAATTGCAGCATACTTTGATCGTGCCTGCGAGCATAGTCATTTTGGTCTCTCTGCATTTGTTGCATGAGAGTCATCATCTCGATTTGGCGCATCTCGATACTTTGGTGGTGTTGAGTGGACAACTGGTTTTGTTGCATTATTGCGGCATATATTGCATCGATGGTGGCGGGATTTTAAAACAAATTTTCCGTGCATCAATGCTATTCAATGGTCAAGGTTTTGAAAAGCGTGGGGGACAATGCATGCCGCCCGTCACGTTCTCTCTGACGCTCGTCAGAGTCAAAGACACTCCCTGACGTTCGTCACATGCATACTGACGTTCGTCAGGGTGAGGTGATGTTGGTCTCTTTGACTTCTTTGAACGCGTGCTCCACTAAATTAATTAATTAGTTTTAGTTTTTAGAAGTATATTGCAAGGGATGTAGTAGCACATTGTATAATTGGAAGAATGATATAAGAAGCAAATAAAAATAGTAACAGAAATAAGAAACACATGAAAATAATAATAGAAATTATAAACAAATGAAAATAATAATGGAAATTTGCACAATACAAAAAATGAATACATACTTTGTATGAAAATAAATAAATAAATACTTTAAAATAAAAATAAAATGGATATGAAATAAATAGATGAATAAATAAACAAAATTTTAGAACCGAAAAGTATTAAATTATTCAAAAATAATAAAACCATAATGAGTTTTGAGAATAATAATAATAATGAAACCCCCCCCCCCATACTAAGAACAAACAGTGTCCTCACTGGGGCGGTACAGAAAAACTATCAAGCATGAGGGCCTCTGGGAGGTGGTGCAGAAGCGCGCAGATGTTGATAAATGTGATAAAATTGCTCCGTGACGACATCCATGAAATGAAAGAAGTCACGCCGAAGTGTGCTGCCATTATCTTTAACAGTGTCGAGCTCGCCTCGGAGTGTGGTAACATCTGTCTACAGAGTCTTGATCGCATGTGCATGATCAGGCATGGGTATGTCATCAGCTGTAGTAACAAGGGGTAGTGTAGGGTAATCCAAGGGTGTATAATCGTGGTAACCTGTGGGTGTGGATGGGTCACTCTCCTCCCTCTCAGGGTCGTGTTCGTCTGTCTTCTCTAGGGGATATAGACAATTAGTCTTGGTATAGACACTGGTATGCTCGGGGCTAGGCAATTTGAAGTAATAGACAGGGTTACGTTGGATAAGCATCTGAAAGTGAGGTGGGATAAGGTTACCAATCAAAGAAATGTTAAAGCAAAAAGGGATGTCCATGGTATAATATCTGGCGTACGGTGTAAGGCGCGACAGAGATGACCGTAGGGATAGGGCCTCGACTATCATAGTGACTAGCCCGCCGACACAGATGGGGCCATGGGTACACTGAGCTATAGCTGACATGTTGGCGATCATAAATGATGCCCCAATGACTGGTCTGGACTGAAAAGCACAATAAATGATGAACAACTCATCCCTAGAAACCGAGAGTCGATTAATAGGTTTTCCAAAAAATGTGAAGGCTAAAATATGATGGAAATACCTAATCGCAGGGTTATGAATCTCGGTGGCATCAAGGTGGTCGGTACTAAAATTTGTAAAAGAAAAACGTAAATAAGTAAAATATGTTGTGGGAGAAAGAAAGAAAGAAAAGGAAAAATCGGAAAATAAAAATAAAAATGCAGAAAAATAAAAATAAAAATAAAAGATAAAGATATTTTAGAGATAATAAATAAAAAAATAAAAATTATGGGTTGCCTCCCACACAACGCTTGTTTAATGTCGTTAGCTTGACAATGTTGTTAGATGTGAATTAGTTTCCAAATTCGTGCGGTAGCTCTAATAGCGTTAAGCTCACTGTGTAATCCTTATTTTCGACGCTATAATAATGCTTTAGGCGTTGGCCATTTACTAAGAATGGATTCATGGATTTTCCTTTAATCTCTATGGCACCACTGGGGAAAACTTTGGTTACTTCGAATGGTCCAGACCATCATGAACAGAGTTTTCCAGGGAAAAGTTTCAGATGAGAGTTGAATAGGAGTACTACATCGCCCTCATTGAATTCTTTCCTTGAGATTCGTTTGTCATGCCATTTTTTCGTCCTTTCTTTGTAGATCCTTGCAATTTCATAAGCGTCTAATCTTAGTTCTTCTAATTCATTTATGTCGAGGATCCTTTTCTCTTCTGCCGCAATGTAGCTTAGGTTTAAAGTTTTAATTGCCCAGTAAGCTTTGTGTTCAATTTCCACCGGCAGGTGGCATGATTTTCCATATATGAGTTTAAAGGGTGTTGTACCTATTGGTGTCTTGAATGCCGTCCTGTAGGCCCATAGTGCGTCAGGTAACTTAGCCGACCAATCCTTTCTTGACGTGGCAACAATTTTTTCCAGTATTTGTTTTATTTCTTGATTTGAGACTTCCACATGTCCGCTTGTTTGGGGGTGGTATGGTGTTGCAACGCGGTTCTTCACCCCATATTTGGTTAGGAGTTTATCAAAGATTCGTGATATGAAGTGGGAGCCACCATCGCTTATAACTTGTTTGGGTACAGCAAACCTTGGGAATATAATGGTTTTGAAGAGTTTAATCACGACTCTAGTATCATTTGTTGGAGAAGCTATTGCTTCAATCCATTTCGAAATGTAATCTACAGCCACAAGTATATATTTGTTCCCGAATGAGGATGGAAATGGTCCCATGAAGTCGATTCCCCATACATCAAAGACTTCCACTTGTAGAATGCCAGTCTGAGGCATCTCATCGCGTCTGGATATATTTTCGGTGCGTTGGCATCGGTCGCAGTTTAGAATGGCTATGTGCACATCTTTCCACAAATTTGGCCAGTAGAAGCCAGACTGCAAAATTTTGGCACATGTCTTTGATGTGTTTGCATGACCTCCATAAGGGGCGTCATGACAATGAGAAATAATGCTTTCGATTTCGTTTTCCGGGACGCATCTTCGGAAAATACCGTCGGCACTCCTCTTGAATAGTAAAGGTTCATACCAAAAGTAATGTTTCAAATCGTGAAAGAATTTCTTCTTCTGTTGATAGGTCATATCAGAGGGGTAGGATTTTGGCAGCCAAGTAATTTGCTATGTCCGCATACCATGGTATGGTTTGGTTGGTTCGGACAGAGACCACGACTTTTTATATAGCATTATTTATTTCGTCTTGGCTCGCTCGTGCATCATTATTAGCAGCTTGTGTGTCAAGTCCTAAAAGCAGTTGATTTGGATTTGATTCAGGTGGTTCTTTGCTGGCATCTCCTAAGTCCATCTGAGCTAACAGACGTTCATACGGGAAGTCATCGTTAATAGGTACTTCTTCTGGTGTCAGCTGTTCCATTCGAGATAAATGGCCGGCTACTACATTTTCGGTACCTTTTTTGTCTTTAATTTCAAGATCGAATTCTTGTAGAAGCAGAATCCATCTCAAAAGTCTCGGCTTTGAGTCTTGCTTGGTCAAGAGATATCTAATAGCTGCGTGGTCTGTATAGATGATTATTTTTGCGCCTACTAGGTAGGAGCGAAATTTGTCTAGTGCGAAGACTACGGCTAAAAGTTCTTTTTCCGTTGTTGCGTAATTCATCTGTGCAGGGTCCAAGGTTCTACTAGCATAATATATCGCATGAAGCTTCTTATCTCTTCGTTGTCCCAGGACTGCACCTACGGCGTAATCACTTGCATCACACATGATTTCAAATGGAAGTCTCCAATCGGGTGGTTGCATGATTGGTGCGGATACAAGAGATGTTTTTAGTTGGTTAAATGCTTTTAGGCATTTGTCATCAAAATCAAATTCAACGTCTTTCATAAGGAGGGTGGTTAGAGGTTTTGATATTTGCGAGAAATCTTTTATGAATCGTCGGTAGAAACCGGCGTGTCCTAAGAAACTGCGTATTTCTCTCACTGTTTTAGGGGGTTGCAATTTTCTATGACTTCGATCTTAGCTTTATCGACTTCAATCCCCTTTTCGGACACAACGTGTCCTAGTATGATTCCTTGTTTGACCATAAATTGGCACTTTTCCCAATTCAGAACGAGGTTAACTTTTACGCATCTCTCCAAAACTTTCTCCAAATTTACCAGACAATCTTCAAAACTCTCTCCACATACAGAGAAGTCGTCCATAAAGACCTCCATAATGTTGTCTATGAAATCAGCAAAGATTTCCATCATGCATCTCTGAAACGTGGCGGGAGCATTGCATAATCCAAACGGGATTCGTCGGTAGGCGAAAGTTCATAAGGACAAGTGAATATTGTTTTCTCTTGGTCATCGGGGTGAATAGGGATTTGAAAGAATCCGGAGTAACCGTCTAGATAACAGTAATGTGAGTGCTTAGCTAATCGTTCAAGCATTTGATCAATGAATGGTAGAGGGAAATGGTCCTTGCGAGTGGCCTTGTTTAGCTTCCTATAGTGAATACACATTCTAGATCCACTTATAGTTCGTTCTGCTACAGCTTCGCTTGCTTTGTTTGTTATTACCGTTATACCACCTTTCTTTGGTACACAGTGGACTGGGCTTACCCATTGACTATCCGAGATTGGGTGTATGATTTCTGCATTCAAAAGTTTTTTAACTTCATCTTTAACTACGATGCTCCAAATTGGGTTAATTCTTCGTTGATGTTCTCTAGAAGATTTACAATCATTTTCCAGCATAATACGATGCATGCAAACGGAAGGACTTATTCCTTTGAGATCTGTAATGTTGTATCCTAAGGCGGAGGGATATTTTCTTAGGAATTGTAATAGTTTGTCTATTTCATGTTGTCCTAAGTCCGCGTTGACAATTACAGGTCGTTTTAACTCGGTGTCAAGGAATTCATATTAGAGGGTCTTAGGTAATGGCTTAAGATCCAATGCTAATTTTCTTGGACAAGGCATGTGATCGGGTGTCAGAGCTAAGCATTCACTCAGATTGTCGTCTTGGTATTCAGGACACCATTCGTTATCTTCGAATATAAGAGGTGTGGGAATCTTCATGGTTTCGGAACAAGGTATTGGTTCCCATTCAATTTCTCTTACGCATTCGTCCATGATGTCCACCAGATAACATGTGTCATCTATGGTGGGCACTTGTAAGAATTGTGTTAGAATAAATTCGACTTTCTCTTCACCTACTTCAAAGGTTAATTTCCCTTTTTTACATATATAATAGCTCCAGCAGTGGCTAGGAACAGTCTTCCTAAGATGATAGGTGTGCTTTCGTCTTCTCTAATGTCCATGATTATGAAATCTATAGGGATGTAGAATTGGCCTATTCGTACAGGAACATTTTCTAAGATTCCTACTGGGTATTTGACGGAGCGATCCGCTAATTGAACGGACATCTTCGTTGGTCTTAGTTCACCCATTTCCAGTTTGTTGCATATGGATAAAGTCATAACGCTAATACCAGCGCCTAGATCACATAGGGCTTTGTCTATGACGAACTTACCTATATGGTATGGTATAGAGAAACTTCCGGGGTCTTTCAGCTTAGGAGGCATCTTGTTTTGGATAATCGCGCTACATTCTGCTGTAAGCGTTACTGTTTCATTATCTTCTAGCTTTTTCTTGTTAGATAAGATTTCCTTGAGGAATTTGGCATAGGAGGGCATTTGAGTTATAGCTTATGTGAAAGGAATTGTTATATTAAGCTGTTTCAGAAGTTCTACGAATTTCTTAAATTTCCCTACATTCTTGGGTTTGGCTAATCTACCGGGAAAAGGGATTTGGGGTTTATAAGGCGGTGGAGGCACATAAGTTTTTTCTTTTTCTTTTTCTTTGGCCTCTCCTCCTTTATCTTCGTCGTCTACCTCTGGTTTCTCTGGTTGATTCTCCTTCTCAGTTGATGTTTCAGCCCTTTGATACATACTTTGATTTGACAGTCTTGGGTCAGGCGGTCCATCTAACTCGGTTCCACTCCTTAATATGATGGCATGAGCATGCCCCTTCGGGTTAGGTTGTGGTTGATCGGGAAATGTATCAGCCGGTGCGGCTGTAGGTGCTTGTTGTTGAGCCACTTGAGAGATTTGGGTTTCTAACATTTTATTGTGGGTGGCCAAAGCATCTATTTTGTTTGCTAATTGTTTTATCTGCTCATTAGTGTGTATGTTCTGATTTTGGACGTCCTTGTTTGTTTGCGCTTGGGTAGCTATGAAGTTATCCATCATCAGTTCTAAGTTTGATTTTCTAGGTGCACTAGGAGCATTTGCAGGAGTTTCTGATATCCAGGTGGTACGACAGGTGCTTGGTTCGGAGCATACAACGCATTGGGGTTTTTATATGAGAAATTTGGGTGATTTTTCCATCCAGGGTTGTACGTGTTTGAATAAGGGTTTCCTTGGGCATAATTGACTTGGTCAGTTTGAGTTCCTGCCAAGATCTTACATTCAGTAACTAGATGTCCAGGCACTCCGCATATTTCACAATTGGGAGTTATAGCAGCCACGGTGGCTGGAGGTATTGCGGTCAAATTATCAATCTTTAGGGTGAGGGCATCTACCTTAGCGTGGACACTGTCTAGGTCGCTTATCTCATAAATTCCTCCTTTTGTCGGTGCTTTCTCTGTAGTACCTTTGTTTGCGTGTCCTCTTTCACTTCCCCACTGATAGTGGTTTTGGGCCATACTTTCAATTAGAGCATAGGCAGCGGTGTAGGATTTGTCCATAAGTGCACCACCTGCGGCAGCGTCTATTGTTAATCTTGTATTGTAGAGGAGACCATTATAGAAGGTGTGGATAATTAACCATTCTTCCAGGCCATGATGTGGGCATAGTCCCATCAGATCTTTGTATCTTTCCCAAGCAACAAAAAGGGATTCGTTCTCCTTTTGTCTAAAATCGCTTATCTGAGATCTTAGCATAGCTGTTTTGCTTGGTGGAAAATATCTCACAAGAAAGACTTTCTTCAGCTCGTCCCATGTAGTGACTCAGTTTGCGGGTAGAGATTGGAGCCAAGCTCTTGCTCTGTCTCTTAGAGAGAAAGGGAAGAGACGAAGTCTTATTGCCTCTTGACTGACCCTATTGTTCTTGATTGTATCTGCGTACTATAGAAATATTGATAGATGAAGATTAGGGTCTTCCATCGACCCACCAGAGAACTGGTTCTGTTGCACAGCAGATAACAAAGAGGGTTTCAGTTCAAAGTTGTCAGCCTCGATTGGAGGGGCAGCAATGCTATTATGTGGTTCATCTTGTGAGGGTATGGCATAGGATTTGAGTGGGCGTGGAGCAGGATTGGCAGCCATTTCTTCGGTTGGTCGAGAAATAGGAGGTTCAAGTGATTGACGAGGTTGAGTGTTATGCAAGAGATGGTACTCTTGAATGCGGCGTCTAAGTTGAGATAACGCTCGATATCGTTGATTTGTATGTATAACAGCTCGCCTTGCAAACGAGTGTTTGGCATACAAATAAGAAAAGAAAAGAAAAGAAATAGAGATAGAAAAGAAAGAGAGAATTTTTTGCTCTAGTCTCTACTGCGTAACAAAAGAGTAGCGATATCGACTTAAATCAGTCCCCGACAACGGCGCCAAAAACTTGATCGTGGGATTTGTACTTATGTATCCAATGATTCGGACTGCAAGTACACAGTCTTGTCGAGTAATTTTAAAAGATATCGAACCACAGAGACTGATGAATCGACCTACCGTCTTCTATTGTTACTTTGTAAATCTAAAGCTAATGAATATTTGATTTGGGTTGTAGGGGAAACTAATTACTAAATTAAGTTGTATTTTAATAATCAATGAGCTTAATTACCAGCATGCAACAGTCGTACCTCGGGAACTAGTGACCTGTCGGGCGTCTTTATATTTTCAAAACAGTTTTCAGTAAAACCTATCTAGTTTAAAAACCCTCGTCTCACAATGTCGTTTTGTTGATCTAGGCTATGCAGTTAAGTCCTAACGTACGCTTCCGCCATCCCGTAGGAGTTAAAAACACTTTTTGGAAACTAAACAAAATCTTAATTAACTTTAAAGTGCTTCCGCTGTATTTTAAACCAATGCCTAATTACCACTGTCCATTTAAAAGATCTCAAACTTCCGCTTTGTTGACCCTAACCTCTATCTATTTTTTACTTCCGTAACAAAACAATTTAATGATTTAAAAAATAGTAACTTAGGCCAGAAAAGAAAGTTTCGTAGTAAAAATAGTCCCGACTAAGCTACTCGTTCCCTCGGTTGATTGACTTTACATACCGGTATAAGATTTCTAGCCTGACATAATATTAAACCAAATCGCAGAATAATTTAAAGGACAAACACAAATAAGCATAATTATATTAATTAATAAACAATAAGAATTTGTAAACATAAACCTGGCAATAACTCTGAAGACAGAAGCACTCCTGCACAAATTGTAGGCTTTGCTTCGATCGGAGGATATATTTAACCGTACAGAAGAAAATAAAACTGAAAAGAATAATGCTGGAAAGAAATAACTGGGAAAAGAAATAATGCTGAAAAGAATGCTGCTGAAAATAATATTCTCCCAATAAAATCTCTGAACTTTCTTGCCAAAAAGAAGAACCCTTTCTACTGTGGTCTCAGGCTCTATTTATAGTGCTTGCTTGATCCGTTGCTCTCGAAAATATAGGAACAATTTACTTCCTTCTTTGAGAAATAATAGGCCATTCAATTGTCACGTACGTTGCTCCTTTGACTGAGTGGGTGAGAAAATGTAGGACATCGTTGGATTAACGCTTGAACACGCTTCTGCCCGTTGGATGAGGTGAAAGTGGAGTAATGGGCTGTGACGTTCATCACACTCAAGTGACTATCGTCACTTGGTCTTCATGGCGCGTGACGTTCGTCACGTCCCCTTGACGGTCGTCAGGGCTTTCTTACTTGTGGGCCACGTGCTCACATGTGTGATGGGCTTTTGGGTTGGTTTCTTCTCCTTAGGCCTTTTTACTACTTTTAGCACCCTTTTTTCTTCATTTCTTCAAAAGTGTTCGGCTTGGTGCATATCTGCAAAAATAGAAAAAATACCTGCATAATACTTATAAAATAATTTAATTTAAACTAAAGTATGAGAAATATTTGGTGTATATCAAGCCAGAAATATCACATATTTGTGTGTCATCAGTTGCTCGCTTGCTCACAACAAAAACATTTTATACACTCACACTTTCATTTTGAAGCATTTTCAAAAGACAAAGCTTTTTGTACACGTTCTTATAGAGACGAGAACTATTACAAAAACACATTTTTAAAATCACTTTAAAAAAGAATACATTCCACAAAAATCTCTTTGAACTATTTTTAAAACCAACGCTTTGTACATGTTCTTATAGAGACGAGAACCATTACAAAGATACGTTTTCAAAATACTTTCAAAACCCAAACCACAAGCACATTTTCAAACAAAATAAAGTGATCTAGCAAGCAACTAAGAGCCCATAGATAATTATGGATGAAAATGGTGATAACACCTTCCCCTTTCATAATCTACCTCCCGAACTCAAGAAAATAATCTCAAAGGTCTTTCCTGTTCTTTTCACCCTTTCCGTTATTGGATAAAATAAAATTCGATGGTGACTCTTGCTATCCTCAACAAATACGATCCAACGCAAAACATCCCAAGTCAGTTCTCCCACCGTGTTACAGAACTGGTGACTCTGCTGGAGAGAATATTAAAAGTGGGGTTAGCTTAGGGCTAGATCACCTTTACTTGCTTTTCTTTATTTGACTTGTTTGCTTTACATTTTGGTTCCTTGTTGGGTTTGTTTTGATCCTGTACCCGGATCTAAGACACCTTTTTAGGTAAGTAGCAATAGATTGTGGAAACTATACGGCATATACCGATATGGTTGAAGCAATGGCTACATTAGTGTGACGCATTTGTTGGTACTGATATCCCTTGTGTTGAATCAAGGAGAATATGGGGCCGCTGAGCAGCGTCATGAAGCACTAACTGACCTTAGAACCTTAATTGAACAACTTGGCCATTAAGAAGTAGTGAGATAGCCGGTTTCGGTGGAAAGCTAAAAATTGGTTGATACTCGATGCTACGCTCATTGAGATCGGACTTTTGGGATATCTCGACCACAAGAAAAGATTGATTATGCTAATACAATGCCCGATAAAGAAAGATCAGTGATATTAAGATCCCCTAGAACCTGATTACTATTACTAGGATAGGTTAAGCCAACTAAACTTCAAGAGGGTACTTACCTATTAAACTCCATGCAAGCCTAAACCTAAGGACTTGTCTGCTTTGTGTGTATATGACTATTTGTACATAAGAACTTGCTTGCTTTGCATACTTGTACATAACATCATAACATCATACCATAGAATTTCCAATAACCATTTCAAGGATATCAAGGGTCTGTGATGCAGGGTCATGTTAAACCAGACGCCTATCAAGGGGCAAAAGGATTCATTCTCTAATCAAACACCGTCAAAGACCAAAGCACGGTAACTTGAGTCAAGGGCTATGACCCACTTGACACGGTGAGCTTGATTCTCATGGAAGGACATCCACCGATACGAAGTTATCCAATCAAAGATGTTGATCAAAATTTAACTTCTAACATCTTCTTGTGTTTACCCCGCGAGATCCTTGAAAACATGCATCCACATATCATGCATATAATCATAAGCAGGTTTCTCCCACACATATTTCCTTATCTTCCTACTATTTATTTCAGTAAGATGGATATGGAACAGACGATGAAGGATCTTCAAGCACAAAATGCTCAATTCCAACAAATGTTCCTGGCTCTAGCTAAGAGGCAGGAAGATCTGAAAACACTCTTCACCAAAGAGAGCAAGAAGAAGACTAAGAAAAGGACTGTCATCCTCAACGTGGGAAGAAGGTCCAAGGGGAATACCTAACTAGATAAAAAAGAAGACGTTTATTATGAAGAAAAAGACAATTAAGAAGAGGAAGCTAGAAGCATTAGGGCTAACATAGCTACTGATGATGAAGACTCTTTTGAGGAGAAGTATCCATCGGCAGATGAAAAATACAAACAACTTGAAGACAAACTAAAAGCTGTGGAGATCCAAGTTGTGCCTAGCTTGGACTTAGGAGACATGGGTTTGGTCTCTGGAGTGGTCATACCACCAAAGTTCAAAATCCCTACCTTTGCCGCGTATGATGGGGTCTCTTGTCCTAAGATGCATCTGAAGTCTTATGTCCACAAGATTCAACCATACACAACTGATCAGAAGCTCTGGATTCATTTCTTTCAGGAGAGCTTAGCTGGGTCGCAACTTGAGTGGTTCTACCATTTGGAGAGTTCCCACATTCACACTTGGGAAGATCTAGCTGCTGCTTTTTACAAGCAGTACCAATACAACATTGATCTTTCACCAAGTCGTGTGCAATTGTAGAATATGACCATGCGTTCCAACGAGGGATTTAAAGAATACGCCTAAAAGTGGAGAGACCTGGATGGCAGGGTGCATCCACCCTTAACTGACAGGGAGATGATTAACATCTTTATGGGAACTTTGACGGGACCTTTCTTTAATCACCTAATCGGAAGCTCCTCGTCTGAGTTCACCGAGATAATACTAACGGGAGAAAGGGTCGAAGCTGGCATCAAAAGTGGTAA
Organism: Vicia faba; assembly: GCA_948472305.1. NCBI lineage: Eukaryota > Viridiplantae > Streptophyta > Magnoliopsida > Fabales > Fabaceae > Vicia > Vicia faba. The sequence continues at coordinate 756,981,218 of OX451737.1, forward strand.
AATCCAATGGGATGCATCTTCGAGTACAGGGAAACAACCTTTCATTGGGAAGAAAGAGTCTGATGCTGCCTACGGTCAAAAAGGTCGTAACCAGGGTAACCACGACAAGCACGTAGGGGAAGATATGATCTCCAATCCTGCATCGGTGCAATAACGGAAACACGTGCATCAACATAAGGAGGTCATGCCTAAAAGATAATTCACTAAGATCAACATGCCACCAGCTCAAGCGCTACAACACATGTTGAAAGCATAGTTGATTACGTTAAAGGCTCCTCTCCGGAACCCCAACACTTCTGCTCCTACCTATCATCCCAATGAAAGGTGTGTATACAATTCCGATAGTCCTGGACATGACACGAACAACTGTTGGGCTCTGAAGAACAAGATCCAAGACATGATTGATGCCAAGGAGTTTGAGTTCGACCCTCCAGGGACTCCTAACGTGATCACTGCTCCTATGCCAAATCATTGAGAGCGTCCTGTTCATTTTGAATTTTCAATTGTAATCTCTTTTGTTCAAACATTTATCCATTAATGTCAAACTTTGTTTCATTAATGCATTGCATATGTTTGTCTTGAATTAATCTATTCATTTTTAAACTATGCTTTTTACTCCCTTTAAAATATTCAACTCTTATTTTAAAAGTTGCAAGCCTTTAGAGGGAGGATGACAAAAACAATGCCTTAATCTCATACTATATGATTTTGGACAAATCTTGCTGACGATGTACATGTGTTTCTTTCAATTCCTAAACACTGGAGTTATAAGGAGGATAATCCCTAGTCAACCCCTTCGAGCCAAAGAAGTAGGAGCTTTCTTTTTACACAAAATTGAAACCTTTAATCAAAACCTGGGGCAGGGTAGTCTCTTAGTTAATCCAAACGCGTGTTCAGTCGCAAACTTCATATACAACGAATGGCATTAAAAAAACATTCCTCTGGAATCAAAAGACGGTGATGGTTCCCTATCACATAGGCAGTCATTATCTCTAAAAAAGAAAGGCCCACTAAGTCAAAACCTAGAAGGAGACTTAAGAAAAACTAGGGAATCCCGCTAAGTGTAATCTCAAAACAAGAACAGTCAGGCAAAACTAAGCGATAATAAAATAAAAGAGGTCACTATTGTAACGCGATGGGAGAACTGACTTGGTCATTTTGCGTTTGATCACAAATGTTGAGGTTTAGCAAGAGTCGCCACTGACTTTTATTTTATCCAAAAGGAAAGACTGAAAAGAACAGGAAAGACCTTTGAGATGTTTTCTTGAGTTCGGGGGTAGATTATAAAAAGGGAAGGTATTAGCACCCTTTTTATCTATGGTTTTACATGGGCTCTTAGTTACTTGCTAGATCACTTGCCTTTGTTTGAAAATGTGCTTTGTGTGGTTTTTGAAAGTATTTTTGAAAAGGTGCCATCGTTTAGGCAAACTTTGTAATGATTCTCGTTCGTAAGAATGTATACAAAGTATTGATCTTTTGAAAATGTTTTCAAGTTTGAAAGATGTTTGTTGAAAGTGTTGGTGTTTGTTTTTGAAAATAGCAAGGATGTTTTGATTTTGAATTTGAGCAAGCAACTAGGAGTAATCTACCTATTCAAAAGTTTTTCATGTTTATTTCCTCTTTCCTTTGACATTGTTATCTTACCATTGATTTGGTAAGAAACCCTATCTTTGGATGTAAAAGGGACGGGAAAGGGTCATCGTATAACCATGATTAGCAATATTTCAAGATATCTCAGCATTTTCTATAAGAGACTAAGATCATCTTTGAAAGGCAACTTTGATAGCGTCATCGTTGGACTATGATCTTGTACTTTATTTGTTTTTGATAAGATACCTCACATGCATAATATGACCATTTTTGTAAGGCAACCAAGTGGATTTACTCTAGGGGTGTATGTGTGCAAGTGTATTAATTTACATACTTGATTTGTCTTGATTAGGGTTTGCTACTTGTTGGTTTTAATCTTTCCATACAAAACCCTAATTATTAGCATTTGTATATAAAGCAATAAATTGCGGAAATTAAAATTACTATGCTATTACATCATTTAGGGGAGGAGGTATACAAATTTACAAATGGGGAATTGCAAGAAATTAAAACCCTAATTATCTATTACAACCATATTGAATTTGAATAAATGTACAAAATTGAATAAGTAAAAATGCAAGATTGTAAATGTAAAAAGAAACGTGATTTTGTTTGGTTTTCATGAAAAAAAAGGTTTTTTGACCTAGTTAACTAATATAAAATAACTAACTAAAAAAGAAAATTAAGATTAAGTTAAATAAAAGAAATTAATTTATTAAAGAAAAACAAGTTTTTAGGGTTTTTGTGAATTTAATTAAACTAGTAAATAAAATAAAAGTCCTAAGTTCTAAATTGATTTTAATTTACAAGAAAATAATATAATAATACAATGATTAAAACTAATTATCTAAGTATTTAAAAAAGTAAATTAATTTATTAAAGGAAATGTTTTTGTTCTTTTAGTTTTTTTGAAGAAAATAAACTAAGTAAACATAAATAATAAAATATAAATATTTTTGGGTTTTTTTATTAGTAATAATAATAATAATAATAATAATAATAATAATAATAATAATAATAATAATAAGAATAATAATAATAAAAGATAAAAAATAAAATAAAAAAATAAAGTTAGGGAGGTTGATAAGTGAAACAGGGAGTATTGTTAAGAAAAAAAAAAGTCAGGCCCATAGGATGGAGGCCCAAGCACTTCCTGAAACAAAAAATGTCAAAAATGTGAAAAAATGAAAAAGGAAGCGCACTGAGGTTCGACCCCATGACCTCTACGAATAACGCGCGTTGCCTTACCACTGGGGTGGCTGTACATCCGTTAACTTATGTGAAATAATAAATACATAATGTAAAACGTCTCCATGACCTGTACTTCGTCTTCAACCTTCAGCCAACCAGACCATCTATATCTCATTCATTTCTCAACAACAATGGAAAATGTAAACTTGAAAATTGTGCTATTTTTCCTCACGAATCTAACCATGTAAACCACTAAAGCTATAGATCAAAGATGAATGGGAATTTCTCTGAACATAATTTGAACCCTAATTTTTTCAGAAACTTCAAACTTAAAATTCTCTAAGCTCTGTAAGTACGAAGTGCGCCTAAGAGGGGGGGGGGGGTGAATTAGGTACTTTAAAAATTTTGGTTTTTAGTGATGATGGTTCTTATTTTTCTGGTTAAAAGTGAGTTTAGGAAAGCTTAAAAATGCAGAAAAATAAAGAGACACGGGCGATATATCCTGGTTCCCCCACAGTCCGAGAGTACTCCAGTCCCCTTTCAACATGAAAGAGATTTTCTTATTGTGGCAACCTTCAATAAGAACTACCAAACAACCAACAACAATCCTCTTGGACCAAGAACAATCCTCTTGGATTTTCATTAAGTTATCTATGAGAACAATCCTCTTAATATAACTACACTTGTATTCAAAAACTTTGGAAAGACAAGATTTTAAAAAACACTTAAACTTATTTCCAACAATCCTGTAAAAATAAGTAAGTAAATATCAATTTTTGAGTTTGAGTGAGTAGAGTAGTATTGATCACTTAGAGTGATTTCACAATGTATGATATTCTCTTCCAATAATATTATTGTATAATGACTCAAGATATATTTGCTCAAAGTTTTCTGTTTGTTAATGTATGAAAATGTGCAGAAAACTTATGCATGAAAGTGAAGGAATGCTTGAGTTTGTATTTTTAAATTTCAGAAAATATTTATGGAAGAGGTGTTGAAATAGATTTTGAAATTGAATATTTATATGTTCATGAAACCCTTTTGAAACAACATGAAGTTCTGAAAATGTATCATGAACAAATGCCAAGTTTGAGTGAAAAGTTTCAATGAAAAGGCATGATGAACAGACATGTACAAAGCTGCTGTTTTTCAAAATCGTGCAGCATGCAATCGATTGCACCCTTTGTGTAAATCGATTGCACAAGGTTTCAACAACTATTTTTTCAAAAATTTTAAGAATGAAATCGATTGCACTATCAATGCAAATCGATTGCATGGAAAGTCAGTAGCAAAAAGTAAGTGAGTGCAATCGATTGCACTAGCAATGTAAATCGATTGCACTGAGAAACAGAAGCAAACATTTTGAAAAAATAAGTATGCAATCGATTGCACAAGCAATGTAAATCGATTGCACAGAGAAACACAAGCAAAAGATCTAAAAGTTTAAGTATGCAATCAATTGCACAAGCAATGTAAATCGATTGCACAGAGAAACAGAAGCAAAAGATCTGAAAGTTTGAAGAGTGCAATCGATTGCACTAAAATGTAAATCGATTGCATGCAAGATAAAAATGAAATTTTAACTTTGAAAAACTTGAGTAATGATTTTTTAAACATTTCTTTTTAATTTTTAATCATCTATATCTTAAGATCAAAGTAGATAATATTATTATACCTTTAAAGTTGTTGAGAGCTTTGAATGAAGATATTATCCTTTGATGCTTTGAGCTTGATCAAAAGTCTTTGCCTTCTTTGTTAGCCATGGTTTGTCTTCATTAAAACAAAAGCTCATTTGTGAAGCTTTGTTTTACAAGCTCAAGCCATGTAAATGAAAACTAAAGATATGTCCAGCTTCAGGGCAATGATGTCTACATTTTATCTTCCCAAATGCAAGCCTAATAATACCTAAGTAATGAGATAGAAATTCAAGAAAAATACCTCAAAACTGGAAATCATGAAATACAAATGAGCTTGATTCAAGGTGCTGCAATAATCAGGTTAGCTTCCTCAAGTTCCCAGGAAGCTAATGCAATGGTTAGCTTGAGTTGAGAGTGGCTGAAATGGCTTGGAGAAGTCAATGTGCAATGCTCTGTTTTTGGCTATGGAGGAAGATGGAAATGGAGTTACAGTTGTGTAACAGAGACATGGATGAGTTATATTTAATGTTTAGAAGCTTTAGGAGCCAAAAGGCTTGAAAACGTACGAGGGAGATGTGAGTTTCAAGTTTATGGTCAAAATATGCAACAATGGTGATTTTTGATTCAGTTCTGAGTTCTTGTGTGTTTTAGGGCTTGTGTATGCGTGTGTTTTCTTGAAAATGACTTGTGTACCTACCAACAAAAGGTTGGAGCTGTTTTGCACAAGGGGTTTCTGAGTTATAGGGTTATGGCTAAGTTGCTTGATTTTGAAGAAAAGTGAGAAATATAGTTTCAAGGTAGAAAGTACAAGCATGTAGAGCGGTTACCACTTTAAACATGTTTGCTTCTGATCACTTATCTTGAGTGTGGACAAAGACAACAAGTTTGGAGCTCAAGGAGAGCTGATATTTGCAAAAGTAATGCTTTATCAAAATAGCAATGGTAACTTTGTTCCATAAATGGAAAATCATCTTAAATAAAGCTTGAATTAAATGGATAATAGCTCAAAAGCAAGTTAATCTCCTGATTATGGAGATATCTTGAGGTTTAGAGGCCTGGAAAGCAAGATTGTGCAGCATAGGCTTGAGATTTGAATTCTTGTTCATCACAAAATGACCTATAATTTCAATTTGAAACCCTAACTTCCTCTCTTCGATTATCCTTGCTGAGGAATGATCTTAAGGAGTTCTTAGACATTTCAGAAATCTTGTAATATGCTATACAACCCCTATTTGAATCACTTTTGAAAATTCCCCTTGGAACTATGTGAAAAATTTCCATAAAGTTAGGTCAAAATCCTGCCTAAACTAGGGCAAAATTTTCACTAAGTGTTCAGTTACATGACCATGACTTCATGGATTAATAACTTGAGATCCAAGCATTTATAGGAGAAGTTGTGTAAAGCAATGTTTTAGATCTCATGGAGATCTACAACTTTCATGTTGAAAGTTTCTTTTGAATCATCTTGTATCATGGTGAAAAATTGGCTCAAAGTTGTGAAAAAATATGAAGTTTCCAACACTTAGAAAAATTTCTAAGTTTGAAAACTTTGACTTTTCAAAATGAAATATTGACCTTTTGATTTCTTGATGAACAAGTTTCATATTTTGACATGTTTTGATGAATTGTGATCTTTGACACTTGATTTTGACCAAAAAGTCAAAGTTTGACTTTTCTATGTACAATTGACTGGAAAATCAACTATCAATCAAATAACCTTGATCCAAGTTTTGAGTCAGGCTATTAGGTGAAAGTGATGCAATTGAAATCTTGAGATCATGCCTCAAACCAATTAACCATTTTCTAGGTTAAAAATCAGAAATTGCCCTTTCTCAATCAAAACCTTAATTTTGACCATTTTGCCCTCTTGATGATCTGATCAAATTTCTTGAGGAATTGTGATACAAACTTGATCAAATGATACATATGAGTTCATAATGTTGATATGGATAAAAAAATGAAGTTTGGCTGTAAATTGGCCACAATTGACTTTTTCCCTAATACAGCTGATTTTTAGGTCAACTACTCAATTGATTGAGTAAAAATGTGATCCAAGACTTGAAACTTGACATGAGCAATCTTGGGGGTCCATAATGATCCATGAAAGTCATATGAGGCATTAAAAATTCAATTACCCTTGTGCAATCTCAAACCCTAATTTCAGTCATCAGTGCTTAAGGAGGTGTCTTGAGCTGATCAACCCTTGTGCAGTCTTGAACCAAAGGAGATCTTGTGAGAAAATATTTGATAAATGAGAGGGCAAATTTTTGGGTACAACAGCTTCCCCGGTTCAATCTTCTTAGACCTGAAGAGTTAGATTGGAGGATCCTCCATTCGTGACTTGAAGGTGGAAGATGATTGGACATTAGAGTGCCCAGAAATTTGCACTCGAAGATGAATTGTGAATGGGCTTATAGATGCAATTTGGAGGAATGATGGAGATTTGCTGGAGATGGGATTGTAGATGCCATCCAAAGGTGACTGTTGATAGAGAATGGACTAAGCCTGAACTTGAATTCAACTGGAAAAGAATCAGAAAAAATCTTTGGGATCGATTTATCTGAACTAGAAGAAGTCTTATACGTCGTTTGACCGAGAAGAAATCAGAATAAATATTGAAGCAATTCATATGAACAAGAAGTGTTCCTTTGGAAAGTATCAGGATAAACCATTGAGGGGTTCAAATCGAACCAAAAGAGATCTTGAATGTTCTTTAACTGGAAAGAATCAGAGTAAATCTTTTGAGTGATTCATCTGAACCAGAGAAAGCGTCTGTGGGAAAGAATCAGAGTAAATCGTTGAGAGATTTATCTGAACCCGAAGTATTCCTTTGGAAATTATCAGGATAAACCGTTGAGGGGTTTAAACTGAACCAAAAGAGATCTTGAATTTTCTTTAACTGGAAAGAATCAGAGTAAATCTTTGAGCGATTTATCTGAACCAGAGAAAGCGTCTGCAGGAAAGAATCAGAATAAATCTTTGATAGATTTATCTGAACCCGAAGTATTCCTTTAGAAAGTATCAGGATAAACCATTGAGGTGTTTAAACTGAACCAAAAGAGATATTCAATGTTCTTTAACTGGAACAAATCAGAGTAAATCTTTGAGCGATTTATCTGAACCAGAGAAAGCGTCTGCGGGTAAGAATCAGAATAAACTGTTGAGAAATTAAATGTGAACCCAAAGTATTCCTTTGGAAAGTATCAGGATAAACCGTTGATGGGTTTAAACTGAACCAAAAGAGATCTTGAATGTTCTTTAATTGGAAAGAATCAGAGTAAATCTTTGAGCGATTTATCTGAACCAGAAAAAGCGTATGCGGGAAAGAATCGGAATAAACCGTTGAGAGATTTAAACTGAACCGACAGGGATCTGAAAGAAATATCTGTTGTGTAGATGGTTGACCAATCCTTTATTGGGAATTGATATGTATTTGACTTGTTGAAAATTTGACGATGATTTTCTGTTGATTGATCTTTCCTGAAAATATGAAAGATTAGTTGCATGCAATGTCATGATGTATGAAATGCATGGTGCGATGATGTTCTCAAAATAAATGAGATTGTGTCGTATGTATTTGTGTTGTCAATGTTATGAAGTATGGATGCAATGTATGGACACGTTAATTGTTATGCCGCAGTGTTGCTGGAGTCGGGGAAAATAAATCCTGGAGTGTTTCTAGGTATGAGGAGTGCAAGTCTTCATGTTTTGAAGTTGAAGTGTTGACGGATAAGTTTCTGTTTGTTAGAGAAATAAGCTCTGTTGTGAAGGGAAACGCCATGTATTGCTTGTAGACCTCGTGAAATCCTGCTGGGGAATCCTGAGAAATTAGGCGACTTTTACTAGGGAATCTTAGGAGCGGTAACTGGAAGTTTTGTTCTGTATGGGATGTGAGAGAGATTGATATCATTAAGTTGCACACTGGAGATACGTTAGTGATCCTGTAGTGGGATGTCCTATTTTCCGTTCTTGCTGGTAAAGTATCTGTGAGGGATTTTATGGAATAGTCTAAAGATATCATCCTATTTCTTAAAGCCATTAGTGATTGTCTTTCTATTTTTTTTGTTCATTTGTAAATAGATAGTCACGTTCAAATTCATATGTTCAAAAATAAATCATTGGATGTTTTCGCAAACAAAACACGGAAAAAGAAAAAAAACAGATAGTTTTGCACTTTCAAAGAGATATCTTTGTATTAACTTGAAAAAGTATTTTTTTGTACAATGAGACGAGCATTCTAGTAAGAGAATGTCATCGTAAAAAATGAAAGTTTGATACAAAGAAAAGATAGCTATGTGAAATAATCTCATGGGGGTCCCATTCTACTATAGCCTTCATGTCTTTGAGCGTCTTGTCCACTTGCTGCCTTGTCCGAAGTTGATTGGATTGAGCTTGTCAGTTGATGCTAACGGTTGTCTGTAAGGTGATCCGACAGGACATAGTCATACGTTTTAATTCCCTAACTTTTTCCTGGACCGCCCTTTCGGGTTTTCAGTCCATCGGGATACCCTTTTTTGTCCAAACCGCCCTTTCGGGTTTTCAGCTTGCCGAATGTACAGATTTTTCTTGTATTTTATCCCTAATTTTTGCCCAAAACTTTGTGGTTTTCCGGGATGCCCTTGTTTTTCCTAGGTGTGTCAACCTAGCGGGTCTCTTATGCGTAGTATCTTTTGAATATATCCGTGTTCACAGGTTGCGGAAGGTCGTCACCATCCATAGTGGTTAAGATCATTGCTCCACCAGAGAATATGCTTTTGATCACAAGTGGTCCCTCGTATGTAGGAGTCCATTTCCCCCTGGGATCACCTTATGGAAATATGATACACTTGATTACCAAGTCACCAACCTGATACACCTGACATCTGACCTTTTTGTTAAAATCTTTGATCATACGTTTTTGGTATATTTGGCCATGACAGACAGCCGTAAGCCTTTTCTCATCAATTAGGTTCAACTGGTCAAGTCGAGTTTGTATCCGATCATCTTCATTCAGCCATGCATCCTTTATGATTCTCAGAGAAGGTATTTGGACTTCAATTGGTAGAACAACTTCCATGCCGTATACCAAGGAGAAGGGAGTTGCCCCTGTTGATGTACGCGCCATGGTATGGTAACCGTGGAGAGCGAATGGTAGCATCTTATGCCAGTCCTTGTAGGTTACTATCATCTTTTGTATGATCTTCTTAATGTTCTTATTTACGGCTTCGACATCGCCATTAATCTTAGGCCGGCAAGGGGAAGAATTATGGTGCTGGATCTTGAATTGCACGCATAGTGCAATGATCATAGTATTATTGAGATTTGTACCACTGTCTGTGATGATTCTCTTGGGGATACCGTACCGACATATGAGATTCTGTTTGATGAACCGAGCCACAACATTCTTGGTAACGGAAGCGAAAGAAGCTGCCTCAACCCACTTCGTGAAATAGTCAATGGCCACTAAGATGAAGTGGTGTCTGTTAGAAGCTGTAGGTTTGATTTCTCCAATCATATCAATGACCCACATCGTGAATGGCCAGGGATAAGTCAGGACGTTTAGAGGAACTGAAGGCACATGGACTTTGTCAGCATAGATCTGACACTTGTGGCAAGTTCGTGAATGTTGATAGTAATCTGCTTCCATGGTAGACCAGTAATACTCCGCTCGTAGGATCTTTTTAGCCATAGTATGCCTATTGGAATGGGTGCCAAAAGTTCCTTCATGTAGATCATCCATGACCTTTTCTGCCTCAACCTTGTCTACCCAACGAAGCAAAACAAAGTCGTGGTTGCGTTTGTAGAGAATGCCATTATTAAGGAAGAACTTAGTAGAGAATCTCCTTAAGAACTTATTATCATTGACTGAAGCTCCTTCCGGATACTCTTGAGCCTCGAGATACTTCTTAACTTCCTGGAACCAAGGATGGTCTACTACTTCTTCAGTATCGATCTCGTGACTGTAAGCTGGTCCATTCATTCACTCAATGGTGATCTGGGGAGCCTTGTTACCCCACTTGAGTTTAAACATGGATGACATGGTGGCTAGCGCATCCGCTAGTTGATTTTCCTCTCGTGGAAAATGCTCAAAGGTAATTTCCTTGAAATGTGGGATTAATGTCAACACATGTTCTTTGTAGGGGATAAGGTTAGGGTGCTTCGTGTTCCATTCTCCTTTGATATGACTGATGAATAAAGCTGAATCTCCAAATACACTTAAGGACTTGATTCCCAAATCTATGGCTTCTTTGAGACCAAAAATACACGCTTCATATTCTGCCATATTATTAGTACAGTTGAAGCACAGTCTTGCAGTGAAGGGAGTATGACATCCTTCAGGGGATATGATTATAGCACCTATGCCATTGCCGAGTGCGTTGGAGGCTCAGACAAAAACAAGGTCCATCGGGATCCTTGTTCAGGTCCGTCATATGGTCTGATTTCTTCACAGTTGTTTACCATCAAGATGTCTTCATATGGGAATTTGAACTTCATGGAATGATAGTCATCCACAGCTTGATGAGCAAGGTGATCGGCTAGCACACTGCCCTTTATTGCTTTTTGGGTAGTGTACTGAATGTCGTATTCTATCAGGATCATCTGCCATCTTGCTATTCTCCCAGAGAGGGCAGGCTTCTCGAATATGTATTTAATTGGATCCATCTTGGATATCAATAAGGTAGTATGGGTCCTCATATACTGTCTTAGCTGGCGAGCAGCCCATGCTAGAGCGCAACAAGTTTTCTTGAGCAGTGAATATCTTGTTTCACAGTCGGTAAACTTTTTGCTCAGGTAGTAAATAGCGTGCTCTTTTCTGCCAGACTCGACATGCTGCCCCAACACACACCCCATTGAATTTTCCAAGACAGTTAGATACATGATTAAAGGTCTTCCCTCGACTGGCGGCATCAAAACAGGAGGCTCTTGAAGGTACTCTTTGATCTTGTCGAAGGCAGCTTGGCATTCATCATTCCATTTGACTACTTGATCTTTCTTCAGTAATTTGAAGATTGGTTCACAAGTAGCGGTTAAGTGAGAAGTGAACCTGGAAATGTAATTTAACCGTCCTAAGAATCCTCTGACTTCCTTCTCAGTGCGAGGAGCAGGCATTTCTTGTATTGCTTTTACCTTGGCAGGGTCCACTTTGATACCTTTACCGCTGACGACGAAGCCTAGGAGTTTACCGGACCTCACCCCAAATGTGCATTTATTTGGGTTCAACCTCAGCTTGTATTTCTTTAGTCTCTCAAACAGTTTCTGCAAATGGTCAAGATGTTCCTCTTCAGTTTGAGATCTGGCTATCATGTCACCCACATAGACCTCTATTTCATGATGGATCATGTCGTGAAATAGAGCTACCATGGCGCACTGATAAGTTGCCCCAGCGTTCTTCAACCCGAATGGCATAACCTTGTAACTGAATGTGCCCCACTGTGTGACGAAGTTCATTTTATCCATGTCCTCAGGTGCCATTTTGATCTGGTTATAGCCTGAGAAACCATCCATAAATGAGAACACTTTATGTTGTGCGGTATTGTTAACCAAAATATCGATATGGGGAAGTTGGAAATCATCTTTAGGGCTTGCCCTATTCAAATCTCGGTAATCCACACACATTCGTACTTTGTCGTCCTTTTTAGGCACCAGAACAACATTAGCGACCCATTGTGGATAGGAGGTGAAGGCTAAGAATCTGGCATTGAGTTTTTTCATGACTTCAGTCTTGATCTTCTCTGACATGTCTGGCCGCATGCGACGGACTTTCTACTTTACCGAAGGGCAAACTTCTTTTGTCGGTAGACGATGGACCACGATATCAGTGTCCAGTCTTGGCATGTCTTCATACGACCAGGAAAAGAACTCAACATAGTCATGTAGAAAATGAGTTAGACGCTTCTTGACACTGGGTTCCAGATTGGCACCCACCCAGACTTCTTTCTTGTTCTCTTTGGTACCTAAGTTAACTGTATCCACTTGTTCTTCGTGGGGATATGTGGTCCTTTCTTCCTATTGTAGTAACCTGGATAGTACCACTGGCACTTCACAATCTTCCTCACCTTCGTCTTCGGCTTGGTAGATTAGATTTTCAGAGTCACAATAGGCCATATCAGAATTGTTACCCATGGGATCCTTTGTGGATGTAGATCTGCATTTTGAATGTGAGTGTGTGTAAGAGTATAGCTATCTTTGAAATAAATAAAAATGTAGAAAAATAAAGACAAAGATCACAAAGTTTGTATGCAAAAGCGTCCATGATTCATTGATGACATATGAAAATGAAGTAACAACCCTTACAGATGGGCCATTGCGCCTCGGGTAAGACACAAGGTTTTAAAAGTCTAAATTGTTTAATTATTACAAGTCCGCCAAAAATTTAAAGATAATTACTGTTGGATAAAAGTAATTGGGTCAAAATCTTTAGCTTCTCAGTTGGTGAGTCCTCCATTGATAGTTGGGAAAATCCATTCCTCCAGGTCGTAGCTATCATCACTGTCCTCCACTGCGTTGACTCCGCGGTTTCTAATCTTCAAAGGTGGTCCCCCAGCACGAGCACGACGTATAACTTTCTGGGCTCCTGAAGTGAAACCCAAACCAAATTTATCAGATTTGTAAGGGGTATCCAGGAGTTGGCCCCAAATAGTATATCCACCTTCTTTGACCACTGCCCTGGCATCTTCCAGAGAAGATATCTTTAGAGGAGGTCTTGTAATCTTTTGGGACTTGGGAAACAGTCTTGGTTGCTGCAATTGTTTGTGGGACTTCCTCGAAATGCTGAAATGGAGCTTCAATGAATTCACCATCCAATTCCACGTATCTGAAAGAGTTCAAGTGACTGACCATATATTCCTCTTCTCCATGGATAATGATGATTTTTCCCTTGGTTGGATATTTCAGCATCTGTTGTAATGTGGAAGTGACGGTACCAGCGTTATGAATCCATGGTCGGCCCAATAAACAAGAATAGGAAGGGATAATATTCATCGTGTAAAAAGTTGAATCAAAGGTTTGAGTTCCAACTTTAATGGGGATATCCACCTCCCCATGCACCATTCTCTTTGAGCCGTCGAAGGCCCTTACCATTATGTTGTTGGGTTTTAAGGTCAAACTTTCACAGTCGAGTCTATCCAAATCCTTCTTAGGTAGCACATTCAAAGATGAACCAGTATCAACCAGGACATGGGCCAAAGTTGTGCCCCTGCATTCGACAGAGACATGCAATGCCTCGTTGTGTTTCCTCCCTCTAGTTGTTAAGATCAGCATCAAAAAATCCTAAACCGTCGTCAGCTGTTAAACTGGCCACACTGTCTTGGAATTGCTCAGCAGATGTTTCTTGTGGTACATGGGTAGTTTTAAGAAATTTCACCAAGGCCTTCACATGATCCTCAGAGCACAACAGTAAAGCTAGCATAGAAATCTTTGACTGAGTCTGCACCAGCTGTTCGACTACGTTGTAGTCGCTTCTCTTTATACTTTTCATAATTTCTTCCATCTCCTTTTTAGAGGCTTTTGGGATAGATACTGATTGCGCCTTCATCCGGACAGGCTCAACCAGAATACCTTTGCCCCGAGTCTCGGCCGACTCGGTGGTAGGGGTGTCAGTAGGGGTAACCGTAGGGATTGTAGTAGTAGTGTCAACAGGAACAAAAGTAGGGATGATCACAGGATTGATAACAGTTTTCGGAGGAGCAATCTCGGTAGATAATACTCTTCCACTTCAGGTTATCTTGTTGGTTCCCGCAATGTTGCTGATGTCGGGGTCAACCTTCTCAAGAATTGAGTCTTCATCAGCCACCCAATCCTGCTTGATGTCGTGGTAGTAGACGTCGCCCCCATAGTTCCATGGGACAGTTTTATCTGAGGAATACGGGATCGGTCTTGGCATAGTAATTATTAGTGGAGTCACTTTAGGAACAAATGTAATCCTAACGGGTCTTTTGGTGGAGACCCTGGAAGGATTGGCGGAAATGGTTACTATTGAAACATCATTGTAAGAAATGGTTGGAATATGAGTCTTTTCAAATAAAATCTCTTTGTCATCCATTAGGCGTTGGACACCTGCTTTCAATAAATGACAATCAGTTGGTAGGGATAAACAGAGGTGACACCCTTCGCCATAACCTTGAAATAAACCGGCCTTCAACAGGTTCCTCTTGACAGTCAGGAGAGGAGTAACAAGTTCATCAACAACAGTAACAAACATATCATCTTCAACAGCATTAACATCACGGCCATGCTTGGGCATAGGATCGGTGATAACATTTGGGATCTTAGGAGCATCAAATTCAATTTCTTTTACTTCGAGAAGGTCTTGCGCCCTGTCTTTCAAAGCCCAGCAGTTGTTGGTATCATGGCCTGGACTTTTTGAATGGTCAGCACAACGAGCATTAGGGTTGGTAATGAGGAGAGAAGGTGTTGGAATTCTTTGGGGCTTCCTTCAAAGTTACCAGATTAGATCTCGATAAATATGGTAGGACTTGAGATAGTGTCATATTTATGTGGGTTAATTATCTTACCGGTCTTTCTGTTCTAGGCTGATTGTTCCTTTATTGAGTAGGCGCAGGCTTAGGGATCATGATGGCCCATACCGTTGGAAGGCGTTCAATTCTGTCTTGATTCCTTTGAGGGTACACAACACCAACTTCTTTCTTTCCAATAAATGGTTTTTTCACGGCATTGGAGGATGCGTCTTTTTGGATCTTTCCACTCTTAATCCCAGCTTCCACTCTTTCTCCGATCAAGATTAATTCAGTGAAGCCTGCTGAGGAGCTTCTAATTAGATGATTAAAGAAAGGATCAGACAGGGTACCCAAAAACATGTCTACTAGTTCTCTATCAGACAGGGGAGGCTGGACTCTTCCTGCTAAGTCCCTCCATTTCTGAGCGTAGTCTTTGAAACCTTCGCTTGAAACCATAGCCATACTCTGGAGTTGAGTACGGGTGGGAGCAAGGTCTGTGTTATATTGATATTATTTATAAAAATCAGCGGCAAGGTCCTCCCAATTATGGATATTGGCCCTTTCCAATTGATAGAACCAATCTAGCTGAGTCCCGTATAGACTATCTTGAAAGAAATGGACCCACAAATCTTTGTCAGCAGTGTGAGGTTGTATCTTTCTTACATAAGATTGGAGGTACATCTTGGGACACGAAACCCCGTCGTACTTAGCAAACACTGGTGCCTTGAACTTTGGTGGAATAACAATCCCATACACTAAACCTAGCTCTTCAAAGTCCAGCCCGGGCACTTTCTAAATATCCATTTCACTTAGACGCTCTTCTAGATGTTTGTATTTATCGTCAGCCAGAGGATACTATTCTTCAGAGTAATCCTCTTCTTCTTCCTCTTCAGATTCTAGCTGGGCAATCACTTCCTTGTTTTTCCCTTCTTGATTGTCCTTTTCACCAGGTGATGTTGCGAAGTCTAGGGTCCATCTGGCTGGCCCTGTGAACCTTCTTCCTAGATTCAGAACTCTAGTTGCTTTCTTTGCTTTCTTCTTCTTTTCTTTGATCAGCAAAGTTTTCAAATCCTCTTTTCCTTTGGCTAGAGTCAGGAACATTTATTGAAACTGAGCATTCTGCGCCTGAAGATATTTTACTGTCTGCTCAAGATCCATCCTACTGAAATAAACAGTAAAAAGATAAGGAGACCTATGGTAAAAGACCTGCTTATGTTATGATGAATGGAGATGCATATGCAATGATTTCAAGGAAATTAGAGATTTAAATTTTCTTTAGACAAAAAAAGGAACACACGTCAGATTAATAAATCAAAGTTTGAGTACATCATGCCTCTTTTGGGCTTACAAAGAAATACAAAAACTCTAAGATAAAAAAGTTGAACACATCCTCTTTGGTGCGATGTAGGCATTCAGAGTCCGCTCCTCATGAAGTTGCTTGGTGAGTTCTAGAACCTTCTTTTTGCTGACGTAGAATTGGGCCTCAAAATTGTCTCGCTCCCCCTTGAGCTGTATCTAATCCCTTTGCAAGTCTTCGAGAGAGGTAGGCATGTCTAAATGAAGGATAGTGTAGGGGACATCTCCTTCTACAACAGGCTCTATGATAATCGGGAGAATGAAGGGGTAAGGCATCATAAGACTTTGAGCCCGGGCTCGTACCCATTTGAGGTAAGGCTCAAGAGGGATGAAATTCTTATGCCCCAATGTCTTGCTATCTACCTTGTTTAACATCCTCCAAGCTTGGATAAACTTTTGTTGGTGACCTTGATCGTCATTCTCGTAGTTAAACACCAACCCTTGAATAAGCATCTCATGTGGTTTATCCCTTCGGGCGTAACCAAATTGTCTTAAGGCTAAACAGGGGTTGTGGGTGATACCTCATCTAATTCCAAGTAAGGGGACATTAGGGAATTCTCCACAATGGTCGACGATAGTAACATTCTCTATAGATCGGGAACACCAATGAATGTCTGAATGTTTGAGCGTCATCAACCTATGTAACCACCTTAAACATTGCTAGTTCTTCAATACAGATTAGGGAAGATACGAAATAAACCATCTTTCCAAGAGAGGAGTACAACACATAAGGATACCTCTTTTCCTCATAGTGTGAGTGTGAAAAGAATGTTGGATGTCTCCTAACAAAGTAGGCACCAGGTTACGAGACATGAAGAGTTTGACGGAGTTTACATCTATGAGTTGGTCAGGATTTGCAAACAAAACCATCCCATATATGAGGAGAGCCACAATTTCCTCAAAATCTTGCAAGTCCAAGGAGTTCCAACAGTTTTGAGCTTTCTCAAACAAGAATTTGGCTAAGAAACCTTTGACACCATTCCTTGTTTCCCAATTAGTTGTGACATAAGATGGTTGCAAGTGTAGGGCTTGAGCAATCTCTTCTGGTTTTCGATATCTTTCTGTACCGTTGAAAGGTAGTTGATTTAGAATGGGAATCCTCAAGACTTGAGAGAATTCTTCCAAAGTTGGCATAAGTTGATAATCGGGAAATGTGAAGCAATGGTGTAGAGGATCAAAGAACTGGAAGAGCACCTTCATCATGTCCTCATCAGTGTTGGAGGTAACCAAGTTTAGGAGGCGACCATGTCTTTCGGTAAATCGAGAATTTTAGGGAACCCTTGATGATAACTCTTTAAGTTGAGGAGGGATCCTTACAAGATTGACTTGAATAGTCTTCCTGCGAATAGAATCCATGTCCTACAAAACAAAACAAAGATAAATCCGAAAAATCCTTGAAATGGTTAGTGAGTATGCGTATGATGTTTATGATGTTTATGATGTTATGTACAAGTAGATATATACAAACAAAACAAACAAGTACTTAGGTTTAGGCTTGCATGGAGTCTCATAGGTAAGTACCCTCTTGAATTTTAGTTGGCTCAAACCTGTCCTAGCAATAGTAATCGGGTTCTAAAGGAGATCAATATCATTGGTTTGTTTTCTCGGGAATTGTTTCAGCGCAAGCCTCTTTAATGGCGACCGGAATATCCCAAAAAACCAAACCTCAA
Organism: Vicia faba; assembly: GCA_948472305.1. Taxonomy (NCBI): domain Eukaryota; kingdom Viridiplantae; phylum Streptophyta; class Magnoliopsida; order Fabales; family Fabaceae; genus Vicia; species Vicia faba. The sequence goes on from OX451737.1 coordinate 756,999,098, forward strand.
TGAGTATAGTATCGAGTATCTACCAAATTTGGACTGCACCAAATTCGGTCATCTCACTACGTCCTAATGGCCAAGTTGATCAAGTAAAGGTTCTTGAAGTTAGTTAGTGCTTCACGACATCACTCGACGGCCCTGTATTTTCCTTGACTACTCAAGGGCTACCAGTACCCACAAATATGTCACACCAATGTAATTGTTGCTTAGACCATGTCGGTATACCCTGCACAGTTTCGTCAACGTATTGCTACTTACCTATAAGGCATCCCAAATCCGGGTAGAGGATTCAAACCCAAACAAAGAACCAAAATGCAAAGCATACAAGTCAAACAATGAAAGAAAATAAATCTGATCTAACCCTAAGGTAACCTCACTTTTAAAATTCTCCCAGCAGAGTCGCCAGTTCTGTAACACAGTGGGAGAACTGACTTGGTCATTTTGCGTTTGATTGCAAATGTTGCGGTTTAGCAAGAGTCACCACCGACTTTTCTTTTATCCAATAGGAAAGGATGAAAAGAATAGGAAAGACCTTTGAGATGTTTTCTTGAGTTCGGGGGGTAGATTATAAAAAGGGAAAGTATTAACACCCTTTTTATCCATGGTTTTCTATGGGCTCTTAGTTACTTGCTAGATCACTTTCCTTTGTTTGAAAATGTGCTTTGTGTGGTTTTTGAGAGTATTTTTGAAAAGGTGCCATCGTTTAGGAAAACTTGGTAATGATTCTCGTTCGTAAGAATGTATACAAAGTATTGATCTTTTGAAAATGTTTTCAAGTTTGAAAGATGTTTGTTGAAAGTGTTGGTGTTTGTTTTTGAAAATAGCAAGGATGTTTTGATTTTGAATTTGAGCAAGCAACTAGGAGTAATCTACCTATTCAAAAGTTTTTCATGTTTATTTCCTCTTTCCTTTGACATTGTTATCTTACCATTGATTTGGTAAGAAACCCTATCTTTGGATGTAAAAGGGACGGGAAAGGGTCATCGTATAACCATGATTAGCAATATTTCAAGATATCTCAGCATTTTCTTTAAGAGACTAAGATCATCTTTGAAAGGCAACTTTGATAGCGTCATCATTGGACTGTGATCTTGTACTTTGTTTGTTTTTGATAAGATACCTCACATGCATAATATGACCATTTTTGTAAGGCAACCAAGTGGATTTACCCTAGGGGTGTATGTGTGCAAGTGTATTAATTTACATACTTGATTTGTCTTGATTAGGGTTTGCTACTTGTTGGTTTTAATCTTTCCATACAAAACCCTAATTATTAGCATTTGTATATAAAGCAATAAATTGCGGTAATTAAAATTACTATGCTATTACATCATTTAGGGGAGGAGGTATACAAATTTACAAATGGTTGCAAGAAATTAAAACCCTAATTATCTATTACAACCATATTGAATTTGAATAAATGTACAAAATTGAATAAGTAAAAATGCAAGATTGTAAATGTAAAAAGAAATGTGATTTTGTTTGGTTTTCATGAAAAAAAAGGTTTTTTGACCTAGTTAACTAATATAAAATAACTAACTAAAAAAGAAAATTAAGATTAAGTTAAATAAAAGAAATTAATTTATTAAAGAAAAACAAGTTTTTAGGGTTTTTGTGAATTTAATTAAACTAGTAAATAAAATAAAAGTCCTAAGTTCTAAATTGATTTTAATTTACAAGAAAATAATATAATAATACAATGATTAAAACTAATTATCTACGTATTTAAAAAAGTAAATTAATTTATTAAAGGAAATGTTTTTGTTCTTTTAGTTTTTTTGAATAAAATAAACTAAATAAATATAAATAATAAAATATAAATATTTTTGGGTTTTTTTATTAGTAAAAATAATAATAATAATGATAATAATAATAATAATAATAATAATAATAATAAAAGATAAAAAATAAAATAAAATAAAAAAAATAAAGTCAGGGAAGTTGGTAAGTGAAACAGGGAGTATTGTTAAGAAAAAAAGTCAGGCCCATAGGATGGAGGCCCAAGCGCTTCCTGAAACAAAAAATGTCAAAAAATGTGAAAAAATGCAAAAGGCAGCACACTGAGGTTCGAACCCATGACCTCTACCAATAACGCACACTGTCTTACCACTGGGGTGGCTGTACATCCGTTAACTTATGTGAAAGAATAAATACATAATGTAAAACGTCTCCATGACCTGTACTTCGTCTTCGACCTTCAGTCAGCCAGACCATCTGTATCTCATTCATTTCTCAACAAAAATGGAAAATGTAAACATGAAAATTGTGTTATTTTTCCTCACGAATCTAACCATGTAAACCACTAAAGTTATAGATCAAATATGAATGGGAATTTCTCTTGCCCTAATTTGAACCCTAATTTTTTCAGAAACTTCAAACTTAAAATTCTCTAAGCTCAAGCCATGTAAATGAAAACTAAGGATATGTACAGCTTCAGGGCAATGATGTCTACATTTTATCTTCACAAATGAAAGCCTAACAATGCCTAAGTAATGAGATAGAAGTTCAAGAAAAATACCTCAAAACTGAAAATCGTGAAATGCAAATGAGCTTGATTTAAGGTGCTGCAATGATTAGGTTAGTTTCCTCAAGTTCCCAGGAAGCTAATGCAATGGTTAGCTTGAGTTGAGAGTGACTGAAATGGCTTGGAGAAGTCAATGTGCAATACCCTGTTTTTGGCTATAGGGGGAGATGGAAATGGAGTTATAGTTGTGTAACAGGGACAATGATGAGTTGTATTTGATGTTTAGAAGTTTTAGGAGCCAAAAGGCTTAAAAACGCACGCACGAGGGAGATGCGAGTTTCAAGTTTTTGGTCAGAATGTGCAACAATGGTGATTTTTGATTCAGTTTTGAGTTCTTGTGTGTTTTAAGGCTTGTGTATGCGTGTGTTTTCTTGCAAATGACTTGTGTATCTATCAGCAAAAGGTTGGAGTTGTTTTGCACAAGGGGTTTCTGAGTTATAGGGTTATGGCTAAGTTGCTTGATTTTGAAGAAAAGTGAGAAATATAGTTTCAAGGTAGAAAGTACAAGCATGTAGAGTGGTTAGACACTTTAAACATGTTTTCTTCTGATCACTTATCTTGAGTGTGGACAGAGACAACAAGTTAGGAGCTCAAGGAGAGTTGACATTTGCAAAAGCAATGCTTTATCAAAATAGCAATGGTAACTTTGTTCCATAAATGGAAAATTATCTTGGATAAAGCTTGAATTAAATGGATAATAACTCAAAAGCAAGTGTAATCTTATGATTAGGGATATATCTTGAGGTTTAGAGGCCTGCAAAGTAAGATTGTGCAGCATAGGCTTGAGATTTGAATTCTTGTTCATCACAAAATGACCTATAATTTCAGTTTGAAACCCTAACTTCCTCTCTTCGATTCTCCTTGCTTAGGAATGATCTCAAGGAATTCCTGGACATTTTGGAAAGCTTGTAATTTTTTCTACAACCCCTCTTTGAATCACTTTTAAAAATTCCCCTTGAAACTATGGGAAAAATTGCCATGAAGTTAGGTCAAAATCCTGCCTAAACTAGGTCAAAATTTTCACTAAGTGTTTAGTTTCATGACCATGACTTCATGGATTAATAACTTGAGATCCAAGAATTTCTAGGAGAAGTTATGTAAAGAAATGTTTTAGATCTCATGGAGATCTACAACTTTCATGTTGAAAGTTTCTTTTGAATCATCTTGTATCATGGTGAAAAATTGGCTTAAAGGTGTGAAAAAATATGAAGTTTCCAACATTTAGAAAAATTTCTAAGTTTGAAAACTTTGACTTTTCAAAATGAAATCTTGACTTTTTGATTTCTTGATCAACAAGTTTCATATTTTGACACGTTTTGATGAATTGTGATCTTTGACACCTGATTTTGACCAAAAAGTCAAAGTTTGACTTTTCAATGTACAATTGACTTTTGATCATTTGACTGGAAAATCAACTATCAATCAAATGACCTTGAGACAAGTTTTGAGTCATGCTATTAGGTCAAAGTGATGTAATTGAACTCTTGATATCATACCTCAAACCAATTAACCATTTGCTAGGTCAAAAATCAGAAATTGCCCTTTCTCAGTCAAAACCCTAATTTTGACCATTTTGCCCTCTTGATGATCTGATCAAATTTCTTGAGGAATTATGGTCCAAACTTGATCAAATGATACATATGAGTTCATAATGTTGATATGGATAAAAAAATATATGAATTTTGACTGTAAATTGGCCACAATTGACTTTTTCCCTAATACAACTGATTTTTAGGTCAACTGCTCAATTGGCTGAGTAAAAATGTGATCCAAGACTTGAAACTTGAAATGAGAAATCTTGGAGGTCCATAATGATCCATGAAAGTTATATAAGGCATTAAATATTCAATTACCCTTGTGCAATATCAAACCCTAATTTCAGTCATCAATGCTTAAGGAGGTGTCTTGAGCTGATCAACCCTTGTGCAGTCTTGAACCAAAGGAGATCTTGTGAGAAAATATTTGATAAATGAGAGAGCAAATATTGGGGTACAACAACTACAAATCCTCAAAAACACGAAAAAGTGTTGCAAAATTGGCTTCCTTCCAACAAACTTAACTTATCTGAACCATCACCAAAACGTCATTCCAGACTCAATTGGAGTTCAAACGCACAATTAACTAAGTTTAAGATTGAAGAACATCACGAAGAATGGGCGGGTACAAACACACTTTGAGCCTTATCCTTTATTTCTTAAACCGTGAACTAGAACACGCTACAACCCTTTAAAAGTCCTAATTAAATACTCTATGGGTTAGTTCGAAAGCATACTGTTACGAAAGGTATCCTGACTCCTGTAAGGCTTACTCTAAATCCTGAGTTGAATTAATATTCTTACAAAATTATTTTATTTGCTAAAATGAATTTTCAAAAACTCAAGACAAGCATAAACTTTGAATTATCTAAATACCGCTGTTTTCTTATAGTTAATTGTTTGACAACAGGAAAATTCACACAACGAATATCCAAGTGAACAAAAAATCTCTCAATGAACAAGGTCACTTCAAGTGGGAATACACTTCTAATAACAGATCTCCTATAAGCAAGGGGGAATGACACGTCACTGTCAGATACATCTGGGGAAGTCCAGTCAAGATTCCAAGAAATCTCTCAAGAAATGCTGAATATACCAGGGGCAGGTCTGTAGCTAAATCACTCAGGGCATTGAAAGTGAATCCCAACAAAGGGTTACGTACAGTCAAATATATTCTGGCAGTGCTACAATATTTTCTACTTGGGGCGGTGAAAAATCTCACACCAAAAACCTTTCCATAGGTTGATCCCCAGCCATAGTTTCAATCTCTGGAAAACTTTCTTCCCAGCTAAGTTGGTCTCAAGAAGAATCCTCGAGGAGTTCTGCCAAAAGAAAATACCTCTCCAGCATATTGGCAACATGGTTTATTCCCTATCAAAACAATACACTCCTCAACGGAATCATTTCCTATTTAAACAACTTTCAGTTACTATGGAGCCTGGAACCGACCAGATAATAGTTTAACTTCTCAAGATGCTACGAAGCCTGGACCTGACCAGATAATAGTTTAAGATACTATGAAGCCTGGACCCGACCAGATAATAGTTTAACTTCTCAAGATACTATGAAGCTTGGACCCGACCAGATAATAGTTTAACTTCTCGAGATATTGAAAAACTGGGAATTCAACTAGACATTAGTTTGGCTTCTTTTCCCAAGTAGAGTTTTCCTTTATCCCAAGCAAGTTACTGTGAAGCCTGGAACCGACCAGATATCAGTTTAACTTCATCCTTTCAAACAATTTACTGTGAAGCCTCGACCCGACCAGATATCAGTTCAACTTCATCCTTTCAAGCAAGTTATTGTGAAGCCTGGACTCGACCAGATATCAGTTCAACTTCATCCTTTCAAGCAAGTTATTATGAAGCATGGACCCGACCAGATATCAGTTCAACTTTATCCTTTCAAACAAGTTATTGTGAAGCCTGGACTCGACCAGATATTAGTTCAACTTCATCCTTTCAAGCAATTTACTGTGAAGCCTAGACCCGACCATATATCAGTTCAACTTCATCCTTTTGAGCAAGTTACTACAAACCCTGGACCCGACCAGATATCAGTTCAACTTCATTCTTTCAAACAAGTTACTGTGAAGCCTGGACCCGACCAGATATTAGTTCAACTTCATCCTTTCAAACAAGTTACTATGAAGCCTGGACCATACCAGATATCAGTTCAACTTCATCCTTTCAAGAAAGTTATTGTGAAGCCTAGAACCGACCAAATATCAGTTCAATTTCGTCCTTTCAAGTAAAGTTACTGCAAAGCCTGGACCCGACCAGATGTCAGTTCAACTTCATCTTTTCAAGTGAGTTATTGAGAAGCCTGGAGTTCGACCAGATAAGAATTAACTTCATCCACCTCAAATGCCAGTGAAACCTGAAATCCGACCAGATAGCAATTTAAAGCTGGTAAGTTGATGCGAAGATATACTTACTCTCCAACAAACAGTTCGGGATTCAGCCTCCCAAGGCTCCCCAGCACTTGTCAAGGATTTATTTTCCAAGACAAAATTACATTCCCACAACATTTCATGCATCATATTTACATACACGATGAATGCATACAACATAATCTCATTTATTTTGAGAAGCCTCATTACGCCATGCATTTCATGCATCATGACATTACATAAGACTAATTCTTTAACTTTTCAGGAAAGACCAAACAACAAATAACTATCGTCAACAATTTTCAACAGTTCCAGATTAATACATGTAACAAGACAAGACAACTATCTATGGATGACTGATTGTAAATTAATACTTGTAACAAGCCAGGACAATTATCTACACGACCAGCTGAAGTAATCCTACACGGGCTCCTTCTCATACATCCCTTCTAGAAATAGTTCAGGTGCGGTCCAGATATGGCTGACATTCTTATACTTATTCCAGATTCCCTTCTAGAAACACTTCAGATGAGATCCAGATATGTCTGACATTCTGATACTTATTCCATATTCTCTTCTAGAAACAATTCAGATGCGATCTAGATATGGCTGACATTCTAATACTTATTCCAGATTCTCTTCTAAAAACAGTTCAGATGTGATCCAGATATGGCTGACATTCTGATACTTATTCCAGATTCTCTTCTTGAAACAGTTCATATGTGATCCAGATATGGCTAACAAATTTGATACTTATTCCAGACTCTCTTCTTGAAACAATTCAGATGCGGTCTAGATATGGCTGATATTCTGATACTTATTCTAGATTCTCTTCTAGAAACAGTTCAGATGTGATCCAGATATGGCTGACATTCTTATACTTACTCCATATTCCTTCTAGAAATAGTTCAGAAGCGATTCAGATATGGCTGACATTCTGATACTTACTCCATATTCCTTCTAGAAATAGTCCAGATATGACCCAGATATGGATGTCATTCTGACACTCATTCAACACATTTTTTAAATACAGTCCAGATACGATCCAGATACGGATGCCATTCTGACACTCATTTATGGATATTATTCTGATATTCATCCCACTACATCTACTATTTTAGTATAAATAAACCAAAAGATTTACCCTGATACCTTCCACAGTCACTCTGGATGGCATCTATAAGCCCATCTCCAACAACTTTCCATTATTTCTCCAAATGGCATCTTTAAGCCCATTCCCTACACAATCAACCACCACATCATCGAGTGCAAATTTCTGGGCACTTTAGTGTTCAATCATTTTCCACCTTTAAGTCACGAATGGCAGGCTCGCCAATCTAACTCTTCAGGTTTAAGACGATTGAACAAGGGCAACTGTTGTACCCTAAAATTTGCCCTCTCATTTCTCAAGAGTTTCCTTACAAGATCTCCCATGATTCAAATTTGTAGCATTGATACATAAATTTAGGTTTGGATTTGCACAAGGGGCAAAATGGTCAAAATGCACACTAGAAAGTCAAACTTTGACTTTTTGATCAAAATCAAGTTTCAAGAATCAAATTTCATCAAGACATGTTAAAATTTGAAGTTGGTTCACCAAGAAAATCAAAAGTCAAATTTTATTTGGAAAAGTCAAAGTTCTAAACACTTAGAAACTTTTCTAAGTGTTAAGAAAGTATGATAAGTTAAGAACTTTTGGCCAGATTTTCATCATGATGCAATTTTATTCAGGAAGAACTTATGACACAAGAGTTGTAGATCTCAATGAGATCTAAAAAATTGCAGAACAAAACTTCTCTTAGAAATGTTGGGATTTCAAGTTATAAACCCTTGAAGACACGTTCACGAAAACTAAGACACTTAGTAAATTCTGAACACTTCCAAGTCAGAATTTGAGTAGAACTTCTGGGCCAGTTTTCATGTAGGTACAATTAGAGTTTGCAAAGATGATTCAAAGAGGGATTACAAAGCATGTTATAAGCTTTCTGAAAAGTCTGAGAACTTCTTCAGATCATGCTAGAGAAGCGAGATTCAAAGATCATAAGTTGGACATTTGTTCTTGTTGTACCTCAAAATTTCCCTCCCATATTTCTCAACACATGGCAAGTGAGGTCCCCAAATTGCTCAAGGAAGTTCAAGAGTTGACCAGATAAACTCTCTCCTAAGGCAATCTATCTCAAATTAGGGTTTCCATTTTCATCAAGATGTGTGGACCACAAAGGACTCAAATGCTCACCATTGTCCTAAAATGTTCTCAAGATCATCCATGTCAGGTTTCAAGCCTTGCAGAGGAAGTTTGCTCAGTCTATTGCTCAAATGCCTGAAAATCAACTGTGCTAGGTCAAAAGTCAATTGTGGCCCATATACAGTCAAACTTCAAGATTTTTGGTTAACATCCTCATTTTGGAGTTTTATTCATCATTTGATAAATGGTTGATCATGATTCCTCAAGGATTTCTCACAATTCATCAAAACCCAAAAGTTGCTAAATTAAGGTTTTGTAGGAAAAGTCAACTCAACTTTGACCAGACATAACTTTCTCATGCTTTATCATAAATGACCCATCCAAAGCTCATTTTGAATAGGATGAAATTCCCTACAATTAATATTCATCTCCAAAGTTAAAAATATGCACTCACAAAAATATATAAATTTTGACCTTATAGGTCATTTTGAAAAGTCAACAAAAACACATTTTGGATCCAAGCTTCATACATGAACATGGAAGACTCAATTGAGATGATACCAAAAGGGTTGCTTAGAGGACATCCTAAGATTTCAAAAAAGTCTAATAACACCCCTCTAGGGTCAAAATTGAGAGAGTTATGCATTGGCCAAGTTGACCTTTTTTGCAAAATTTCCAAAAGACAAATGTGCTAAAATTTGCATTTTTTGTCAAAAAGGCCTAGTTTTTCATGATTGAATCTTGCTTATGACATGGTCCACGATCCAAATCAGCACCCATGCACCTTTTTCTTTATTTATTTATTTTGATTTTGATTTTTATCATTTAAAAGACAAATTAAATCAAATAAATAGCAAAAAATATCGAAGATTTGTTTTGTGATCAGATTTTGGGTGGAATCAAATCCAATTATGTTGGCAAATCATATCCAAAACGTGCAAAACAAATTGAACCAAAATTGGAATGATTTGGCTTGATATAGAAAGATATCATACAAGGATAAAGACCAAATCAAATCTTCGTAATGGACCAAGATTCAATTCGTTTTTGTTGACCTAATGTGTTGCATTACATATACATAACATAGCCAAGGCAAGAAAAAGAGGTTGGAGGTCGTGCAGAGCCAAAAGCAAAACTGAAAAAGTTCAAGAAAAGTGGTGATCCAATTCCAATCCTAGAGGCCAATTCAAGCCATTCTCACCATACCAACAGACTCCTGGACATCTCCAGAAGGGATTTCAATCAATTGCAAGCCTTCTCACACTTGGAATCGTAAGTACAGAGGCCACAGTTTGTCCCAAAAACTGGATTTCATTTTCATTGATTTACGCATCATTTGCACGTTTGATTCATATATTCTTGTTTATCCTTGAGTTTGCAAGCTTTGGGTATTGTTTAATTGCGTTTTTAGTACAGGAATCAGGATACGCCATTGTTAGGGTTTCTTGGTTTATTTTAGGGCTTTGAAGTACAGGCTAAATTGGGCTTGGATTCTGGTACCATGATACTCGTGAGGATGAGACGAGTTGATTGGTACCTTTGAATTTCATTTATATTGGTTGTATAGAATTTTTGAATGGCACAGGCCTGTACCTACAACAAGGTGTCTGTAGGTAAAAGTATCTTGGGCTAAAGTGATAGAGGGAGGAAGAAGAAGCTGGCGTGGCAACATATGATTCGCTCATTTGAATTTCGTGCGCTGGACTGGCTCCACTAGCTTGTTTTGCATATTATATTTTGTTTTTGTGTTACTCACAAGTTAACACACTAGCTCAGATGGCCGGGGTGAAGGTCTTTGATGCACACGTCCTGTGTTCGATTCCAAGCATGCGCATTTTATTATTTTCTTATTTATTTCAGGTGGATCTCATGCAATATATTAGAATACGCCTACCATATACCCTTGTGTTCCACCATCAGATCCATCAGCCAGGTGGATCCAACGTTCATGTAGCAAAATGTCTACCATGCTCCTCAAGTCAACGCGCGTACTGGATCAAACAAGGTCAAACATGCCTCAGCCTTGTTGGGCCCAAAATTTCAGTTTCCACCCCCATAATTGCTAATGATGCCAGGCCCATTTCTAAATTTTCTTTCTTATTTTTTTTATTTTATTCTTTTTATATTTATTTTAATTATTTTAATTAACAAATTAATCTTTTTTATATAAAATCATAGAATCAAAAATTCATAAAAAATTAGAATTAGTTCTTTTTATATATTATCAAAATTAATTTAATTTAGTGTTAACTTAGGGAAATTGTAATTTATTTTCACAAATAAAATCAAATATAAAATAGGTTAAAATGCTTGATTTAATTCTTTTAGTTTTCTCAAATAAATAAAAATACAAAAATAAGTTTTTTTATTGAATTAATTTATTTTTCTTAAATTAAAATTAATTAGAATTAGGATTTTTCTTTTTTAATTAGTTTATTATTTTCTTAAATAACAAAAATAACAAAAACATGTTTTCTTTAATCAATTACAATTAGGTTTAGTCAAGGGTCAAAACCCTAATCGCCTCGCATTTAATTCGCCGCGCACTTGTTATTTATTTTGTCAAATATTTGTGTAATTGCTCATGGTTTGTAATAGTTAATTTAGGGCTTTTACTTATCTCTTTTCCCCCGGGTTTTTTGGCTATGTAATTAATCCCCCTCCCTGAAGCCTTGTAATAGCGTAGATTTACTTTCTCGCATTTTTAATTCCTGCAAATATCCAACTGTATAGATATATGCTAATAGGATTGTATGACAAGAATGCATGACAAATTAACACAGTTAGAAAACCCTAATTTGCAAAGATAAATAACTGAAACAAATCACTCGCACATATCACTCTTAGGGTATACTCTCACTTCAGTTGCCTTTGGTAAATGATCATTAAGCATAAGGTGTCTTAGTGATTACCCTCCTGTCTGAAAAAAGATCAAATGTCCCATTCGAATGTTGCCTCGGAAATGTTGCCTCGAATATGATCTTAAGACTCTAGGGTTATTACTAATTTGTCCTAATATTGCTTTAGTGATCGTACGTACCTTTCGAATTGACCCTTACAACTCAAACTATGGTGTTACCTATTTCTCAATATTAGGATAAAGTTGTCTAAAGAAAACGAGAATAGAATCAATCCTTTTTCCGAATAGGTAGATGCTAGTAGGTACTTGCTCAAATCAAAACTTTTCACACTTACACTTTTCAAACAAATTTTCAAAACAACTTCATCACACCTTTGAGGACTGATACAAGGGTTATCACGAAGTAAAACTTTTCAAAAAAAAAGCACATACACAAGCAATTTAAAAAGATGAGCAAGTACCTAAGAGCCCATGGAAAACCATGGATAGAAAGGGTGCTAACACCTTCCCTTTCTATAATCTACCCCCCGTACTCAGAATATCTCGAAAAAGGATTTTTTCTGTACTTTTTTCCTTTCCGGTTGGATAAAATAAAAGTCGGTGGCGACTATTGCTTACCACGACATTTTGCAAACATAAAACGCAAAACACAAATCAACATTCAAATAGTCGGTTCTGCCACCGTATCATAGAACTGGCGACTCTGCTGGGGAATTTATAAGTGGGGTATACCTTAGGATTTAGTTCATCATAATTGCTTCTCTTGATTGCTTTGTTTGCTTTACTTTTAAGGGTTTTGTTTGGAGATACTATAGATCCTATACCCGAATCTGGGGAATACTTTTTAGGTAAGTAGCAATAGACAGTGAGGGAACTGTACGACATAGACCGATATGGTTGAAGAAGTAGCTATGTTGGTGTGGCACTTTGGTTGGTACTGGTATCCCTTGTGGAGAAACAAGGAGAATACAGGGCCGCTGCATGGTGTCGTTAAGCATCAACTGACCTTAGAATCTTTAATCGCCTAACTTGGCCATTAGAAAGTAGCGAGATAGCCGGCCTCGGTGTAGAGCTTAGAACGGGTTGATACTCGATGCTACACTCATTGAGACCATACTCTCGGAATAGTTCCGGCCGCAAGAAAAGATTGCGTGAGCTGAAACCATGACCGATGGAGGATGGTCAGTGATATTGAGATCCTCTAGAACACGGTTACTTTTCCAGGATAAGTTTGAAACCAACTTAACTTCAAGAGGGTATTACCTTTGACCTCATGCAAGCCTTAAAACTAAGGGCTTTGTGTGATTTGACTGTGTTTGCAATATCTGTGTTTGCTATACCTGTGGTTTATCATGACATCATGCATCATAACATGGCATTCATGCTTCATTACCCTAACCATTTCAAAGACCAAGGGAATTTATCTTTGTTCTATTTTGCATATCATGGCTTTCGTGCACAGAAATACCATCCGAGTCAACTTTGTGCAGATACCTGCCCAACTTAAAGAGCTAGCCTCAAGAGTTTCTGAGACTTCTATGTTCACTAAGAGACATGGTCAACTTCTCAGTCTGGTTACTTCAAATCTTGATGAACATATGATGAGCGTACTATTTCAGTTCTTTGATCCCGTGCATCATTGCTTCACCTTTCCAGATTACCAGATGGTACCCACCTTGGAAGAGTTCTCTCATATATTAGGCATATCCATTCTCGAACAGGTACCCTTCACAGGTATGGAAGAAGTTCCTAGTCCAGAAGACATCGCATCAGCTTTGCATTTGAAACGGACTGATGTGGTATCCAATTGGGAAACTCGAAGTGGGGTCGAAGGTTTTCAAGCCAAATTTCTGATGGACCATGCTAAACTATTTTGGGATGATTTGGATTTTCAGGCTTTTTAAGATGTCTTGGCTCTTCTTATCTATGGTTTGGTTCTCTTCCCTAATCCAGACTCCTTTGTAGATGTGAATGCTGTCAAGATTTTCCTTTCTCGCAACCCAGTGCCTACTTTTCTTGGAGATATCTTGCATGCTCTCCATACTCGTACTATGAAGAGAAGAGGGACTCTTATGTGCTGCATGTCGTTGCTGTCGAGGTGGTTTGTTTCTCACCTCCCTAAGTCTGTGCTGAAGAACGAAGAAGGTTTGGGTTGGTCATACAGAATAATTTCACTTGCTCATACATATATTATTTGGTGTTCTCGGGCTATGGAAGACATTGTTGTTATTGACCGCTGTGGGGGATACCCTAATGTCCCATTACTTGGTATCAAAGGGGGTATCACTTACAATCCTTGTCTAGCTTTGCGACAATTTGGTCATGCCCGAAGAAACGGTCCCCATGAGTTACTTCTCGAGGACATTGTATTCGACTATAAGGAGGATGTTAAGGAGCATTGCCAGAGATTTATACAAGCTTGGGGCATGGTAAACAGATCTAACCCCGAAGAGTTAGGACCGAAGACTTCCCTTCCTATGCAGCCTTATCTCCAATGGGTCCGAACTCGTGCCCAGAAGCTTATGATGCCTTATGAGTCCATATTACCAGTGATTGTGAGCCCACTAATGAAGAAGGCATTCCTTATACGGTTCTCTATCCTTACATGCCTACTGATCCTGGGGAGTTACAAAGGTCTTGGATTCAGCTGAGGAATGAGCGGGATACTTACCGAGAACAGTACCATGAGCAAGAAAAGAAGATTTTAAAGCTCACCAGGTAGCTCGAGGAAGAAAGAGTGATCAATGAATATATCAGCACAAAGAGGAAGCGTCCATGGGACTTTTGATTTTGCTTTTCTAGTTTTAGATTTGTTTTATTTACTTATTTGTAACGCCTTAAAGGCATTGTCGAACCTTTAAAAGTTAAGCTAATAAAGTTTTGTTTATTTGTGGTTTGTAAATTTAAATCTCCCAAAGTCTTTGAAATCATTACATGTGCATCCCATTATCATGCACATCATTACAGGTACCACTACAGGTTTCTCATCTTCTTTGCTATTTATTTCAGCAAAAAAATGTCTTCCGATCAAGCCATCAAAGATCTTCAGGAGCAGAATGCCCAATTCCAATAGATGTTCATAAGTCTGGCTAAAGGACAACAGATGTTCATAGCTTTATATTAAATCGCACAAGAATTTGATTTGGTTGTATTGCTTGATATTTGGACATTGCTATTTCATTTGATTCATCCCCATTTGTAACAATTGTACCCCCATTCCCGAATACTTTTGTAATAGCGTAAAATTTCAATTCCTGCAATTTATTGTTTTCCATATACTGTATAGTAACTAGGCATGTATGGCAAGATTCAAAAATCAATCGCTAGATGACCTAATCCAAGAATAAATAACTTGAAACCAACATACTTTTTCACACGTGCACCTCTAGGGTAACCTCGCTCGTTTCCTCGGAAATACAATCATGTCCCTCGAATATGGGATGCTTTAGCAAATGACCCTTCAATAAACAAAGATCGTAGTCCCTCGATGACCCTCGATGTTGCCTTTGATTAAAAGAATCTCGTCCCTTATGAAAATTGCTAAAGCGTCTCACAAGTTGCCTTCAATGATTGAAAATTGACCCGCGCCTGTCCCTTTACATCCAATGGCGGGGCTTCTTACCAAATCAATGGTAAGATAGCACCATTAAAAGGAGGAAGAAAAGAACAACTTAAGACCTTTCGAGTAGATAGATTCGCTCTTAGTTACTCGCTTGCTCACGGAAAAAAAATCTTTACACCTACACCACCATTTCAAAACAATTTCAAAAAGACAAACTGTTTTGTATACGTTCTTATAGAGACGAGAACCATTTCAAAACCTCTTTTCAAAACACTTTTCAAAACACGATTCACAAACACCTTTTTGAACCATTTTTCGAAACAAAGCTTTGTATACGTTCTTATAGAGACGAGAACCATTACAAAGAGATTTTTCAAAATACTTTCAAAGCCCACACCACAAGTACACAATCAAACAAAAGCAAGTGATCTAAACGAGTAACTAAGAGCCCATGGAAAACCATGGATGAAAAGGGTGCTAATACCTTCCCTTTTTATAATCTACCCCCTGAACCCGAGAAAATTCCCGAAAGGTCTTTCCTGTGCTTTTTTACCTTTCCTTTTGGATAAAAGAAAAGTCGGTGGCGACTCTTGCTAACCGCACAAGTGCGAACGAAACGCAAAACATCTAGTCAATTCTCCCACCGCATCACAACGAGGTTACCTAATACTTTAAGAGGACATGATTAGATTTGGGTGATTGTCGATAGGCTTACGAAGTCAGCTCATTTTATTCCTATTAACATCATTTTTCCAGTGTCGAAGTTGGCTGAGATTTACACTAGTGTGATTGTGAAGTTGCATGGTGTTCCTTTGTGCATTGCGTCAGATAGAGATCCAAGATTTACTTCTGATTTTTGGAAGAGTTTGCAAGAAGCGTTGGGTTCTATGTTGAGGTTGAGTTTAGCGTATCATCCTCAGACAGATGGTCAGACTGAACGGACGATTCAATCGTTGGAAGACTTGTTGAGGGCATGTGTTCTTGAGCAGGGAGGTTCGTGGGATACTTATCTTTCGTTGATAGAGTTCACGTATAACAACAGTCATCGTTCTAGTATTGGGATGGCACCTTTTGAGGCGTTGTATGGTCGAAGGTGTAGAACTCCGTTATGTTGGCATGAATCTGGTGAAAGTGTAGTACTTGGACCTGAACTTGTTCGTGAGACTACTGAGAAGGTGAAGTTAATTCGAGAAAAGATGAAAGCTTCATAAAGTAGACATAAGAGTTATCATGACAAGTGAAGGAAAGATTTAGAATTCCAAGCTGGTGATCATGTGTTTTTGAGAGTTACACCTGTGACTGGTGTTGGGCGAGCATTGAAGTCTAAGAAGATCACTTCTCGTTTTATTGGACCGTATCAGATTTCAGAGAGAGTGGGAAATGTTGCTTATAGAGTGGATTTACCGTTTAATCTTTCGAATTTGCATGATGTGTTTCATATGTCTTAACTTCGGAAGTATATTTCAGATCCATCTCATGTGATTCATATGGATGATGTGCAAGTACGGGATAATCTTACGGTGGAGACAATGCCTGTACGGATCGCGAATCATGAAATGAAGACTCTGAGGGGAAAAGATATTGCCTTGGTTAAAGTGGTTTGGCTAGGAGCTGCTGGTGAAAGCATGACTTGGGAGTTGGAGAGCAAGATGCGAGACTCCTATCCTGAATTATTTGATTGAGATAAATTTTTGAGGACGAAAATATTCTAAGTGGGGGAGAGTTGTAACGCCCGTAATTTAATTAATTATTTAATTAAATTATTTTTGGAATATTTATGAAGATGTGTTATAATTAATTGGATTTATTTTATTATGTGGAGAAATAATATTAGAGATATAATATTATGTGGTGAAATAATATTAAAAGTGTAATATTATTTAACGTGGGCTTATTTTGAGAGAGTAGAAGTAATATGGGGGTGTGTTGTTTTTAAGCCCAATAAGGAATAATAGAATAATAGGGTTATTTTATTATTTGTTAGAAGGAATAGAAAGAAAGAAGCAGTAGAAAGAATAAGGATTTGGAAGAGAACGTGCAAGCTGCTAGAGAAAGTGGAAAACGGCAAGAACGTGAATCCAACCGGAAATTGTAGAGCGACCTTCAATCCAAGGTAAGGGTGGGGTTCTGACTCTATAATTTGGGTTTATGATAATTGATATGTGGGTTTAGTGGTGATTGTTGTTTTGTTCCTGAATTGAGAATATATGATTGATGTATGATGAGGATTGATGAATTTTGATGAATATTGATGCCTTGATGCTGTTAAAATGCTGTAAGATTATAGGGTAATTATGGGTGATGAATTGTCATGAATATATTTAGTTTTAGGGCTTTAAGCGTGAATCCCATAGTGAGATGCAGGGAAGAAACGTAGAATATTGCAGTAATGGAAAACGTTGAATATAGCAGTAATGAAAACGCAAAATTATGCTAGAATGATGTCAGTCGCTACTGTATTAGAACTAATGAATTATTTTGGAGAATAGAATTTGTTACTACTGTTCTTAGTTAGATTGATATCAGGTGAAGAATTAGAATAATAGGATGAATAGAAAATAGCAGTTTTGAAATCAGACGTAAGTTGTTAGAAGTTGCGTTGAATCATTAGAAAGTAGCAGTTCTGACATTAGAAGTATGTTGACTAGAGTTGCGTTAGATTAGTGCAAGATGGAAGTTTTGATGTTATATGTATGTTAGTTAGAAATTTTGTTGTACTATTAAAGAATAGAGGTTCTGGTAGTAGAAGTTGTACTAGCCAGAAGATGTGGCTGGTCAGAAGTTATATTAATCAGAAGATGCGGCTAGTCAGAATTTGTATTAGTCAGAAGATGGGGTTAGTCAGAAGATGGGGTTAGTCAGAAGATGTGATGACCAAAAGTTGTACCTGGTCAAAAGATGGGGTTAGCCAGAAACTGTGATGATCAGAAGTTGCATCTGATCCGAGGTTGCATTAGTCAGAAGTTATAGTAGTCAAAAGATTGTGTCGCCCAGAGGTTGCGTCATTAGAAGTTGTGTATTTAGAAATAGCGTTGGTTAGAGGTTGTGTGGTCAGAAGTTGGATGTCCTTTACGTTGTTTTCGAACAGAAAGATGAACGTTAGATGCTTAGAAGCTGATGTTTGAGCTATAACAGTAGGATAGTGTCGGTCTTGACGTTAGAGTTACAGAATGACAATGTTGATTTATTGTGGAAATTAATGTACAGCTGAGTTGTTAGTGAGAAGTTATTCATGAATGTTCTGTTGATTTTTGCCCAGTCAATTTGACAGTTGACCTATAAATCAGTTGTATTGGGGAAAAAGTCAACTGTAGCCAATTTACAGTCAAACCTCATAATTTTTTATCCATATCAACATTATAGACTCATATGAACCATTTGATCAAGTTTGGACCATAACTCCTCAAGAAATTTGATCAGATCATCAAAAGGGCAAAATGGTCATTTTTAGGGTTTTGACTGTAGAAGGGCAATTTCTGATTTTTCACCTAACCAATGGAAAATTGGGTTCAAGCATAGTTTCAAGGACTCAATGGCATCACCTTGACCTAATCACAAGGTTCAAAAGATCTCAAATGCATTGGATTGACATATGAATTTTCCAGTCAACTGATCAAAAATCAACAGTACACTGAAAAGTCAAACTTTGACTTTTTGGTCAAAATCAAGTGCCAAGGGTCATTTTTCATCAAGATGTGTCAAAAAATGAAAATTGTTCACCAAGAAACCTAATTTTGAAAATTAGGGTTTAAAATGGAAAATTTTCATAACTTAGAAATTTTCTAAGTTATGAAAATTTCTTATTTTTCCCCAACTTTTCCCAACTTTTTCACCATGATGAAATTGGATTCAAACAAAACTTCCAACATGAACGTTGTATTCCTCCACAAAATCTAAAACTTTGATTCACAAAGTTTTCCCAAAAGATGCTTGGATATCAAGTTATGATTTTGTGAACAAGGGTCCATGAAACTTTTAACTTAGTGAAATTTTGCCCTAGTTTAGGCAGGATTTTGACCTATCTTCATGGCAATTTTTCACATAGTTCCAAGTGGAATCTCAAAATTCATTTAAAATATGGATTGTAGATAATGTTACAAGCTTTCCAAAATATCCAAGAACTCTCCAAAATCATTTATGGTTATAGAGAATCGAAGAAAAGAAAATGGCCATTTCTCACTTTTGTCCATGGCATTTTTCATGTTGCTACAAGTTGCAAATTCTGTCCAAACATGTTTGTACTTGTTTACAGGTCCTTAAACCCTTCCACACCTAGAAATTGAATGCAAAAACAATGGATTAAGGCTTTGTTCTGAGCTTTAGAAGATTACACATTGAATTAATCCTTTTTTGGCAAAAAGGCAACAATGCCATTTACATAAAGCACAACTTTTGCATTTTTGTTTTTCTTGAGCATTGGACTTAATCTTTTGCAGAAAACCACATGCACAAAGATAGGGAAAAGTATACCAACTATGTTCAGACCCTAAGCTAGATTGTACAAGCCTTTGCATTGTCAAAATCACCTTTTGCTTCAAAACCAAGTCATTGTGCCAAAAGTCCATATCTTTGCAATCTGATAAAACCAAAGCTTGTGAACATTTGAAAGAACTTGAACACATTATACTAAGCCATAAACACGAGCTAGAAACCTCTCAAACACCCTTGTACACCAAAAACCCCATTTTCTGCCAAAACATGGCAGGATCTGCAAATCATAAGCCAAATCACAATCCACTCGTGCGTTTTGCTTGCAACCAGTTCACATTCCATACAACCTACCTAAGCTATCCCAACCACTCCCAAGTCACTGTAACTCCATTTACACACTTCACCATTTTCAAATTCTGACTTTGTAGGTTGAGTTCTACAAGCATATTCAAGCTATTTCAAAGCAGGCTAAGCATTGGGAAAGCTCAAAGGAACTTCAAGCAAGCTCACAAGTATCTCAGGCCTCACTCACAACCCCTACATTGCCATACTCGAGCTTGACTGAAACAGGTAAAGTTCAAACTTCTATCTCTCTATTTAGGAATCATAAGGCTTAGGTTTGTGAATAAAAAATGTAGTCCTCATTGCCCTTGAGTTGTATATATGCATATAATTCATTTAAGTTAACTGAGCTGGGAGAATTTGAATGATGAACTTTCTGAAAAAACTAGGTTAGAAATTAGGGCCAGAGAAATTCTCTCTGGTCTTTGAGAGTTAGATTAAGTTTTTTATATGGTTAGAATCGTGTGATCAAGCTATAACTTTCATGTTGCAAGTTTTTGTTTTTAAGCACAAATGCAGGAGATACGAGTTTGCACCATTGACGCGCGATTTCTGATTTCTCAAGGACAGGGATGAAGACAATTTTGGCTGGGCCTTGGTTTGGCTTGCTATTTGCACCCCTTAGCTTGTTGTTCACACCCCCTTGGCCCATTTCATTATTTTTTCATATTTTTCTATTTCTTTTTCATTTCTGACTTTTATTTATTTTTTCCAAATATAAAAAAATCACCAAAAATATTTTCTTAAATTTTCACATTTTATTTTATTATTTTTATTATTTTTTGGACATAGAAATAATTTATTAATAATGATATACTTTTATTTTCTTAAAATAAATTCATAAATAATACAAAAATATTATTTATTTTTATTTTTATTATTTATATACTTAAATAATATTTTTCTCACACATTTAATTTTTTAACATTTTGTATATATTTTATTTTATTTTTCTTGTACATAAATAAATAATTATAATATATATATTTTCTTAAACCAAAAAAATTAGGGTTTTACCCTTTTCAAAAATAATCTTTTTTATTTTCTTATTTTTTAAGACATTAAATAATTCATTTTTACATACATAAAAATAAATACAAAAACATTGTTTGCATACTTATATTTAATTGTCCATTTAAATATTTGTCAATTTATTATTTGGGCAATATTTCAATTTGGTTGTAATAATAATTTTAGGGTTTATTTTCTTGCAAATATCCCCCTATTCAAATTTGTATCCCCCTCCCCATAATGATGTTGTAATAGTTGTAGATTTACTTTTACGCACTTTATAGCTTTCAAATATGCATGATAGTAAGATTAGGGTTTGTATGATAACCAAAAAATCAACCAAATAGCTTGACCTAATACAAGACAAAAATGGATGAAAATGACAACACAATGCACACAAGCACCTCTAAGGTTTCATCCACTTGTTGCCTTAAAAATGGCCATGGTATGCATGTTAAGTATCTTAGAAAAACAAAATCAAAACAAAAGATCATAGTCCCTCGATGACGCTATCTTGGTTGCCTATACAAAATGATCTAGTCCCTCAAACAAAAACTTGCTAAAGATACTTGGCACAATTGTTATCATGGTCATACGATGACCCATGCCTGTCCCGTTTAACATCCAAACACAAGGTTGTTTACCAAATGCAATGGTAAAACAACAATGTCAAAGGGTTAAAAATGTGTAGGAAAGACTTTTGAGTAGGTAGACAACTCCTAGTTACTTGATCAAACTTGCAAACATCCTTGCTATTTTCAAAAACACATCACAACATAATTTCAAAACATTTTCCCAAAACAAACTTTCAAACATTGAAACATTTTTCAAAAGACAAACACCTTTGTATACATTCAAACAAGAATCATTACAAAGGTTGCCTAGACAAAAGGCCTCTTTTCAAAATACTTTCAAAACCACACACAAAGCACCATTTCAAACAATTGAAAAGCAAAAGTAAGTGATCTAAAACAAGTAACTAAGAGCCCATTGAAAACCATGGATGAAAAGGGTGCTAGCACCTTCCCTTTTCATAATCTACCCCCCGAACCCAAGAAAACATCTCAAAGGTATTTCCTGTGCTTTTTGACCTTTCCTTTGGATAAATAAAAAGTCGGTGGCGACTCTTGCTAAACCGAAACATTTGCAAACACAAACGCGAAACCTCAAGTCAGTTCTCCCACCGCATTACACATTGCATTTTTGAGATTGAGCTTATGCTCGTTGAGATGGCCTGTGTTGGCGAATTTTGAGATGAAGGCTATGCCTTGTTGATGCCTTTATTAATTGACAAATTTTTGAGATGGGAGTTCTGCTCCAATGGTACCACATGCATTTGCATAGTATTGAGTCGCATTATATGATTGAATAAAGAAGTGTATTTTGATGTTGATGAATGTGTATATGCGTTGTGATTATTGTTGATTATGAGATGAGAAGTGGTGATGTTATTGATCTAATTTAATATATTAATTATCATGCGCTTTATTATATTGTTAGATATCTCACCCCATCTGTTTGAATGTTGCCCTTATGTTGGTAACGTGCAGGTAATCGAGAGTGAAAGTTGTATTCCTTCAATAGTTTGAGTCGGTGTCATTGCTCTGATATGTAACACTCGGGGGGATGAACGCTTGCTGTTTTTGATTGTTGATTTTCAATTGTTGAACTTTAAAGTGATTATTATTAAATATGTGATGTTTCGAAGTTGTTGTTTTGTTGTGAGAGATGTTATTAAGAATTCCGTTGCGTAGATGTTGAATTAATTGATTAAAGATGTTATGTTGATGGTTTACCCAATATTTTAAAAAGTGTTATATATCTACGATGAATGCAATGAATTTTTGTAGAAGAATTTGTGACGTCCCGATTCGTTTGCATGATTGAATTTTATAACTCTGATTTATTTATATCATTTGCCGGGGTAGAATTGGGGTGTTACAATTCAGAGAAAGGTTGAGGCAACCAGTTGATCTGACCGCCTCGTCCAAAGAAGGGGAGAATCAAGAAAGGGAAAAGGACCATAGTCCTGCAGTTTCTGACAACGATACTGATTACAATGATGAGCAATATCCTCCTTCTGAGGATAAGTACAAACAGCTAGAAGACGGTTTAAGTGCTATGGAGGTTCAGAAGATACCTGGTTTGGATTTCGGAGAATTGGGACTGGTATCAGGAGTGGTCATCCCTTATAAGTTCAAAGCTCCGGTCTTTGCCAAGTACGATGAGGTGTCCTGCCCAAAGCTCCATCACCGCTCTTATGTCCAGAAAGTCCAACCCCACAGTGCTGATAGAAATTTATGGGTACACTTCTTTCAAGATAGTCTGTCAGGGACTCGACTTGAATGGTTCTACCAGCTGGAAGGAGCCAGTGCCTGAAACTGGGAAGATCTTGTTGGTGCTTTCTACAAGCAGTATCCGTACAATGCCGACCTTGCTCCCACTCGTACTCAACTCCATAGTATGTCCATGGTTGCAGGTGAAGGTTTTAAGGACTATGCTCAGAAATGGAGAGACTTGGCTAGAAGATTCCAACCCCAGTTGTCTAATAGGGAGTTGGTTGACATGTTTCTAGGGATGCTATCTGGTCCATTTTTCAATCACTTGATCGGCGGCTCGTCATCTGGTTTCACTGAGTTGATTTTGACTGGAGAAAGAGTGGAAGCTGGCATTCGAAGTGGTAAAATACAGAAGGATGCCTCTTCGAGTTCGGTAAAGAAGCCTTTAACTGGTAAGAAGGAAGCTAGTGCAGTCTATAGCCCACAGGGCCAGAGCAGATCTGAACACCGTCAAACGGTAAATGCTGTAGTGATACCAAGGCCCGCAGTGGCTCCACAACGCAATAATCAACAAAGGGTGGAAAGACCACAACGACAGTGTACCATCATCAACATGACTTTGGCTTAAGTTCTGCCTCACCTGCTAAAATCCAACTTAGCGACCTTGAGAGAGGCTCCCAAGAATCCAAACACTACTTCTCCCCGATACAATCCCAACGTGCGGTGCGCATACCATTCTGAGAGTCCTGGCCATGATACAAATGATTGTTGGGCTCTGAGAAACAAAGTACAAGATTTGCTCGAAGCCAAGGAGATAGATTTTGATGCTCCAAAAAATCCGAATGTTATAACTGCTCCCATGCTTAAACATGGTCGTGGAGTTAATGCTGTTGACACCGATTTGTTTGTGACCTCTGTTGAAGAAATTTCTACTCCTATGATGACTGTTAAGAAGAATTTGATGTTGGCCAGTTTATTTCGGGTTATGATGAAGGTTGCCACATGTGTTCGATTATACCTTCTGGTTACCGTTTGTTAATGTCAGGTGTGCAGCGCCTGATGGATAATAAAAAAAATTTGTTTGAGAAGACTATGATTCTCATTGTTCCCACTGAAGACGTTGCCATTATAACCATTTCCGCCAATCCTTCCAAGGTTTCCTCGAGAAGACCTGTTAGGGTTACACCTGTTCAAATAATTTCTCCATTAATAATCATTGTTCCTGGTCCCATCTCGTACACTTCAGACAAGGCTGTCCCATGGTACTACGGTGCTGATGTGTATTATCATGTTATTAAGCAAGATCTAAAGACTGAAGAAGCTGATACTGATGTTAGTAATATTGTCGGGACTAGTAAAGTTACCCGAAGTGGAAGGTTCTTATCTCCTGAGATTTCCCTGAAGACTATCATCAAGCCTACTATTATTCCAACTGCTGCTCCAACTAGCACTCCTGACATTTTTCCTGTTCCTACTCCCGTTATTACACCTGCTACTATTCCTATTCTTACTCCAGTTATCAACCCTGCTGCTGAGCCATCTGGGACTCGGGGCAAAGAAATTATAGGTGAGCCTGCCAGGATGGAGGCACCTACGAAAATCGTCGTGGAAGCCTCTAAACAAGAAATGGAGGAAATACTGAAAATTATCAAGAAAAGTGACTACAATGTGGTTGAGCAGCTGGGGAAAACCCCGTCAAAGATCTCCATGTTGCCTCTGCTATTATGTTCTGAAGCCCATGCGAAGGCTTTGATTGCATTTCTCAAGACTGCGCATGTGCCGCAGGAAACTTCAGCCGATCAGTTCAAAGATTGCATGGCCAGCCTGACTGCTGACAATGGGCTGGGTTTCTCAGATGCGGATCTGACACCGAAAGGAAGAAATCATAATGATGCTCTGCATGTCTCGATCGAGTGTAGGGGCACCACTATGGATCACGTGCTGGTAGATACCGGATCTTCGTTGAATGTTCTGCCAAAGAAAGCGTTAGACCGTTTGGATTGTGAGGGTTTGACTCTAAAGCCTAGTAATATTGTGGTAAGGGCTTTTGACGGATAAAAAAGAATGGTACACGGGAGGTGGACATCCCTGTCAAAGTAGGTTCTCATACTTTTGGGTCCACCTTCTACGTAATGGATATCAAGCCATCATATTCTTGCTTGTTGGGTCGTCCTTGGATCCATAGGGTTGGGGCAGTTACTTCCACACTCCACTAAATGCTGAAATATCCTGTGAAGGGGAAGATTGTCACGGTGCAAGGTGAAGAAGTGTATATGGTGAGTCATCTCAATTCCTTCCGCTACGTAGAGATGGACGGGGAGTTCATAGAAACTACTTGTCAGAACTTCGAAGAGGTCCCTCAGACTTCGGCATCAACTGAAGTTACTACCGACAAACCTCCATTGAATACGGCTTCTCTCGAAGACGCCAGGGCCGTGGTTGAAGAAGGTGGGTGTACCAATTGGGGTCAGCTCCCTGATTTCACTCACAAAACTGACAAATTTGGTTTGGCCTTTACTACAGGGGCTCAAAGGGCTGTTAGGCGCGCTCGGGCTGGAAGACCTCCTCTACACATCAGCAATCGGGGAGTTAATGCAATTGAAGACAGTGAAGAAGATTCAGACATCGACAGTTGGATCTACCCAACAACCAACAGTGGACCGAACAACTGGACGACGAAGGACTTCATACCTGTTTCTTTTATTCGGAATTAATTGAATTTTGTTTTAAGATTTGTAATAAACAGTTTGAAACCTTACGGCCCGGTGCCTTGCCCGAGGCACCTTGGCTTTGCTTCTGAGGGCTATTATTTGTCATTTCATATATCATTAATAAAGCATTGGATGTTTCTTGCATTACAAATTTTGCGCTCTTTGTTTTTCTTTTCTGTCTCTCGCTTTATCAAAACAGTTATTCTCTTACACACACTCACGTATCATAATGCAGATCCATATCCACTCTGGATCCCATTGATAACAACTCTGGTACTGTCGGTTATGACTTAAAAAATCTGATCAACCAAGCTGAGGACGAAGGTGAGGATGATTGTGAGGTGCCTGGAGAACTTGCTAGACTGTTACAGCAGGAAGAAAGGGCCATACAGCCTCATGAAGAGCCAGTTGAGTCAGTGAATTTGGGTACAGAGGAGGACATGAAAGAGGTTAAAATAGGTGCGAATCTATAGCCTAGTGTCAAACAACGGTTAATACAGATGCTACACGACTATGTTGAGATCTTCGCCTGGTCCTATGAAGACATGCCTGGTTTGGACACTGATATTGTGGTACATCGACTGCCAACTAAAGAAGATTGCCCTCCAGTAAAGCAGAAGGTCCACCGTATGCACCCTGAAATGTCAGAGAAAATCAAGGCAGAGGTCATGAAACAGTTCGACGCAGGGTTCTTAGCTGTCACTTCTTATCCGCAGTGGGTTTCCAATGTTGTTCCAGTGCCTAAGAAGGATGGTAAGGTATAGATGTGTGTGGACTACAGAGATCTGAACAGGGCAAGCCCTAAGGATGACTTCCCGCTTCCTTACATTGATGTTCTAGTTGATAACACCGTGCAACACAAGATCTTCTCCTTCATGGATGATTTCTCTAGCTACAACCAGATCAAGATGGCTCCTGAAGACATGGAGAAGACAACCTTCGTTACACAGTGGGGCACTTTCTGTTACAAGGTAATGCCTTTTGGGTTGAAGAATGCTGGGGCAACTTATCAGCGTGCCATAGTCGCTTTGTTCCATGATATGATTCACCACAAGATCGAGGTTTATGTTGATGACATGATAGCCAGGTCTCAGACTGAGGAGGAGCACCTTGATTATCTCCAGAAACGGTTTGACAGGTTGAAGACGTACAAGCTGAGGTTAAATCCAAACAAGTGCACCTTCAGGGTAAGATCCGGTAAACTTATGGGATTCGTTATTAGTGATAAGGGTATTCAGGTAGACCCTACAAAGGTAAAAGCCATACAAGAGATGTCGGATCCCCACACAGAGAAGGAAGTTAGAGGTTTCTTGGGACGTCTGAATTACATCTCCAGGTTCATTTCACATCTGACTGCTACTTGTGAACCAATCTTCAAGCTGCTGAAGAAAGATCAAGTGGTAAAATGGAACGATGAATGCCAGACTGCTTTTCAAAGAATCAAAGAATACCTTCAAGAACCACCAATTTCGATGCCTCCTATTGAAGGAAGACCTTTGATATTATACTTGACAGTGCTAGACAATTCAATGGGGTGTGTGCTGGGACAGCATGACGAGTCTGGTCGAAAAGAGCACGCCATTTATTACTTTAGTAAAAAGTTTACCGACTGTGAGACATGATACTCATTGCTCGAGAAAACTTTCTGCGCTCTGGCATGGGCTGCTCGCCGACTGAGACAATATATGCTGACTCACACTACCTTGTTGATATCCAAGATGGATCCGGTCAAGTATATTTTCGAGAAGCCTGCTCTCTCCGGAAGGATGGCAAGATGGCAGATGATCCTAACCGAGTACGACATCTAATACACAACCCAAAAACCAATCAGGCCGTGGATGACTACCAGTCCATGAATTTCGAGTTCCCGAATTAGAATATCATGTTGGTAACTGACTGCGAAGAACCTGGACCGGATGAAGGACCCGAGGAGGGATCCCGATGGTCTATGTATTTTGATGGAGCCTCGAACGCATTGGGTAATGGCATTGGCGCTGTAATTATATCTCCTGAGGGTTGTCATACTCCGTTCACCGCCCGATTATGTTTTAAATGCACCAACAATATGGAGGAGTATGAAGCATGTATCATGAGTCTTCGAGCTGCTATTGACCTAAGGATTAAGTTCTGAAGTGTATTCGGAGATTCCTCTATGGTGATAAGTCAGATCAAAGGCAAGTGGGATATGAATCACCCGAATCTTATTCCTTACAAAGAGTATGTACTGACATTGCTCCCACACTTTGAGGAGATAACCTTTGAACATTTGCCAAGAGAAGAGAACCAGTTTGCGGACACGCTAGCTACCATGTCTTCTATGTTCAAAGTTAGGTGGGACAATGAAGCTCCCTAGATTACCATTGAGAGGTTGGATGAACCCGCACATTGCTGTGACATTGAGATTGAAGAGGTAGCGGACAAACCCTGTTTCCATGAGGTAAAGAGGTATCTTGAGGTTCAGTAATACCCCGAGGGGGCATCTAGTAATGATAAGAAGTTTCTGAGAAGGTTCGCTGCGAAGTTCTTCATCAGTAATTGAATTCTCTATAAGCGTAACCATGATTCAACCTTACTGCGGTGTGTAGACAAGAGCGAGGCAGAAAGGATCATGGCAGAGTTACATGAAGGTACCTTCAGAACTCATTCCAGTGGACATACCATGGCGAAGAAGATCCTACGGGCAAGATATTACTGGTCCACTATGGAAGCCGATTGTTATCAGCATTCTCGAACCTGTCATAAGTGCCAAGTCTATGCTGATAAGGTGCAAGTACCTCCGGTTCCCCTGAATGTTTTGACAGCTCCTCGGCCCTTTGCAATGGGGGGCATCGACATGATCGGCGAGATCATACCTACTGCGTCCTTTTCTTCAGTAACCAAGAATGTTGTGGCGCGGTTTATCCGATACAATCTGATCTATCGATATGGTGTACCAGAGAGAATTATTACCGATAATGGTACAAATCTCAATAACACAATGATCACCGAGCTCTGCAAACAGTTCAAGATTCAACATCATAACTCTTCTCCCTACCGGCCGAAGATGAATGGGGCTGTTGAAGCAGCTAATAAGAACATCAAGAAGATTGTGCAGAAGATGACGGTGACATACAAAGACTGGAACGAGATATTACCATTCACTCTTCATGGGTACCGTACCTCAGCACGGACATCGATAGTGGCAACACCCTACTCTTTGGTGTATGGCATGCAGGCAGTCCTACCCATCGAAGTCCAGATACCCTCTCTTAGGATTATGAAGGATACGGGTTTGAACAAAGACGACTGGATCAAAACCCGACTTGATCAGTTGAATCTAATCGATGAAAAAAGACTTACTGCTATCTGTCATGGTCATACATATCAAAAGCGGATGATCAAGGCTTTTAATAAGAAAGTCAGACGTCAAGAATATCAAGTCGGAGATCTAGTGATCAAACACATCATACTACCGCAAGGTGATCCCAGGGGAAAATGGACCCCCACATACGAAGGGCCATTTGTGCTTAAGAATATTTTCTCGGGAGGAGCTATGATTCTAACCACCATGGATGGTGACGACCTTCCTCACCCCGTCAATGCAGACATAGTGAAAAGATACTACGCATAATTAAAGACCCGCTAGGTTGACTGGCCTAGGCAAAAATAAGGGCTTCTCGGTAAACCAAAAGGGTTCAGGCAAAAGTAAGGGATGAGAATGAAAAAACGGTACACCCGGAAAGTCAAAAACCTGAAAGGGCGGCTTGGGCAAAAAAGGGTATCCCGGTGGACTAAAAACCCGAAAGGGCGGTCCAGGAAAAAATTAGGGACTGAAGCGTAACACTATGTCTCATTGGATCATCCTGCAACCAGACTTCGGTATCGACTATCAACCTCAGACATCACCAATCAATTTGATCAACCTTCGTCCAAGTAGCAAAGTGATGAGACACTTGAAGATATAAAGGCAATAGCAGAGTTGGAACCCAATGGGGTCGTTTCACATAGTTATTTCTCTTTCTTTTATACAAATTGTAATTTCTATCTTTTAGCGGCGTTCTCTTACTGGGACGCCAACCTCCTTGTATGAAACGCCTATCACAGGCCAACTTCAAAAAATCAATACAATCCATTTTCACAAGAAATTCCAAATTGTTGTTCTTTTTTTGTTTTGTTTTGCAAGAACATCCAATGATTCATTTTTTATATATGCATTTGAAAATAATTTCTACTCATAAATATTTACATGAGAAACAAAAGACGATTACTCATAATTCCAGGAACAGGGACGAACAAGAAGTGCCCAAACCCTACAGTTACTCTGCCCATCAAATATCGGGATAGAGCCATCTTGAAAACATGAGTAGTGGTACATACACACCCCATAGAGTAAAAATTATCCAAAGACAGTGATGTTAGCTTTTCTGAACAGGACATAACTCTTCCTAGCTAAGGTTCAATCGCGAGTGAGTTGGTAAATTTTTCCCCAAGCAGAGTTTATTTCTCTCACAAGCCAAAATTCAATCTCCAATAGAATTCATTATCACCAGCAACAAAAATTCATCCCCAGCTGAGTTTTATTTCTCCAAGTCAGCAGATCTATCAACAGAGTATCTCCTCTCCAACAGAGTTATTCCCCGCAGAGTTATCCTCAGACAGAGTCTCGTCTGGAAGAATATTTACCAGCCAAGGGGAAAATCCCTGGCATAGTCATTGTTGTTCACCATCCCTAACAGAAGCATAGGAGCTATGGTTTGTTACAATAGTCAAGAATACCATTTCTCACACTCTCCAAACAACAGTCAGGGATTTATTTTCCCGGGCTCAGATTATTATGTCAGCATTTCATATTCATACATCATGACATGTGCATACATCACATATAACATAGTCTCATTTATTTTGAGAACGTCATCATACAATGCATCTCATGCATCGCACATAACTAACCCTGTATTTCTTTCAGGAAAGACAATTATTATCGATAACTTCCAGCAGGTCCATGATCAACACTCGAAGCTAAACAGAGTAATCATCGGCGCGACAAGAAAAACCTTACCCAGGTTCCCTCTGCGGTTTTACCCAAACTCATTCCGAAGCAGCCCTACTATCCCGGCTTTCATCTCGAAGTGACCCTATTATCCCGGTTCCTTCTCACAGCCCTACTATCCAGGCTTTCATATCGAAGTAACCCTACTATCCAGGTTCCTTCTTGTAGCCATACCATCCAGACTTTCATATCGAAGTAACCCTACTATCCAGGTTCCTTCTCGTAGCCCTACCATCCAGGTTTTCATATCGAAGTAACCCTACTATCCAGGTTTCTTCTCATAGCCCTACCATCCAGGCTTTCATCCCGAAGTAACCCTACTATCTAGGTTCCCTCTCACAGCCCTACTATCCAGGCTTTCATATTGAAGTAACCCTACTATCCAGGTTCCTTCTCATAGCCCTACCATCCAGGCTTTCATATCGAAGTAACCCTATTATCCAGGTTCCTTCTCACAGCCCTACTATCCAGGATTTCATATCGAAGTAACCCTACTATCCAGGTTCCTTCTCATAACCTTACTATCCAGGTTCTGCCTCTCTTATCCCCATACAACAGTCTACCACACTGTAAGTCCGGGACCTAATCAAACACAATTGATTTCACATTTCTCCAGAAAGTCGCGGTGTGGCATATACCCTAACCAAACACATAGTTCACTTCTACTTCCCAAACCGGAATTATTCCCTAGTGGAGTAACGGATAACTAAATCTCCTAAAACTCTATTTCTCTCAAGACAGAGACCAACATTCCCCAACGAAGTCCTCCTCAACAACAGGTATACATGATATCCCAAAGGAATCTTATGCAATCGACACCTCTTCGGATGGAACCTTTAAGCCCATCTTCCATCATAGACTTCCAAATGGCATCTATAAGCCCATTCCCAATATCGCAAGTCAAGTATCACTTCATGCGAGTGCAAATTTCTGGGCACTCTAGTGTTCAATCATCTTCCACCTTCAGATCACGAAAGGCAGACGAGCCAATCTACATCCTCAAGTTTAAGAAGATTGAACAGGGGCAGCTGTTGTACCCAAAATTTGCCCTCCCATATTTCTCAACACATGGCAAGTGAGGTCCCCAAATTGCTCAAGGAAGTTCAAGAGTTGACCAGACAAACTCTCTCCTAAGGCAGTCTATCTCAAATTAGGGTTTCCATTTTCATCAAGATGTGTGGACCACAAAGGACTAAAATTCTCACCATTGTCCTAAAATGTTCTCAAGATCATCCATGTCAGGTTTCAAGCCTTGCAGAGGAAGTTTACTCAGTCAATTGCTCAAATGCCTGAAAATCAACTATGTTAGGTCAAAAGTCAACTATGGCCCACATATAGTTAAACTTCAAGATTTTTGGTCAAAATCCTCATTTTGGAGTTTTATTCATCATTTGATCAAGGGTTGATCATGATTCCTCAAGGATTGCTCATAATTCATCAAAACCCAAAAGTTGCTAAATTAGGGTTTTATAGGAAAAGTCAACTTAACTTTGACCAGGCATAACTTTCTCATGCTTTATCAGAAATGACCCATCCAAAGCTCATTTTGAAGAGGATGCAATTAAATACAATTCAACTTCATCTCCCAAGTTCAAAATATGCACTCACAAAAAGATATAAATTTTGACGTTATAGGTCATTTTGAAAAGTCAACAAAAACACCTTTTGGGTCAAAGCTTCATACATGAACATGGAAGACTCAATTGGGATGAGACAAAAAGTGTTGCTTAGAGGACATCCTAAGATTTCTAAAAAGTCTAAGAACACCCCTCTAGGGTCAAAATTGAGAGAGTTATGCATTGGCCAAGTTGACCTTTTTTGCAAAATTGCCAAAAGACAAATGTGCTCAAATTTGCATTTTTTGTCAAAAGGGCCTAGTTTTTCATGATTGAATCTAGCTTATGACATGGTCCATGATCCAAATCAGAACCCATGTACCTTTTTCTTTATTTATTTATATATTTTGATTTTTATCTTTTAAAAGTCAAATTAAATCAAATAAATAGAAAAAAATATCATAGATTTGTTTTGTGATCAAATTTTGGGTG
The DNA here is from genome assembly GCA_948472305.1 of Vicia faba. Classification (NCBI taxonomy): domain Eukaryota; kingdom Viridiplantae; phylum Streptophyta; class Magnoliopsida; order Fabales; family Fabaceae; genus Vicia; species Vicia faba. The sequence goes on from OX451737.1 coordinate 757,032,001, forward strand.
GAATCAAATCCAATTATGCTGGCAAATCATATCCAAAACGTGAAAAACAAATTGAACCAAAATTGGCATGATTTGGCTTGTTATAGAAAGATATCATACAAGGATAGAAACCAAATGAAATCTTCATAATGGACCAAGATCCAATTCGTTTTTTTTTTGACCTAATGTGTTGCATTACATATACATAACATAGCCGAGGCAAGAAAAAGAGGTTGGAGGTCATGCAGAGCCAAAAGAAAAACTGAAAAAGTTCAAGAAAAGTGGTGATCCAATTCCCATCCTAGAGGCCAATTCAAGCCATTCTCACCATACCAACAGACTCCTGGACATCTCTAGAAGGGATTTTAATCAATTGCAAGCCTTTTCACGCTTGGAATCGTAAGTACAGAGGCCACAGTTTATTCCAAAAACTGGATTTCGTTTTCATTGATTTACGCATCATTTGCACGTTTGATTCATATATTCTTGTTTATCATTGAGTTTACAAGCTTTTGGTATTGTTTAATTGCGTTTTTAGTACAGGAATCAGGATACGCCATTTTTAGGGTTTCTTGGTTTATTTTTGGGCTTTGCAGTACATGTTAATTGGGCTAGGATTATGGTACCATGATACTCGTGAGGATGAGACGAGTTGATTGGTACCTTTGAATTTCATTTATATTGCTTGTATAGAATTTTTGAATGGCACAGGTATGTACCTACAACAAGGTCTCTGTAGGTAAAAGTATCTTGGGCTAAAGCGACGAAGGGAGGAAGAAGAAGCTGGCGTGGCAACATATGATTCACTCATTTGAATTTCGCGCACTGGACTGGCTCTACTAGCTTATTTTGCATATTATATTCTGTTTTTATGTTACTTACAAGTTAACACACTAGCTCAGATGGCTGGGGCGAAGGCCTTTGATGCACACGTCCTGGGTTCGATCCCAGGCGTGTGCATTTTATTATTTTCTTGCTTATTTCAGGTGGATCTCATGCAATACAGTAGCATACACCTACCATATACCCTTGTGTTCGACCATCAGATCCACCAGCCAGGTGGATCCAACGTTCATGTAGCAAGAGGTCTACCATGCTCCTCAAGTCAACGCGCGTACTGGATCAAACAAGGTCAAACAGGCCTCAGCCTTGTTAGGCCCAGGATTTCAGTTTCCACCCCCAGAATTGCTAATGATGCCAAGCCCATTTCTAAATTTTCTTTCTTATTTTATTTTATTTTATTCTTTTTATATTTTTTTTAATTATTTTAATTAACAAATTAATCTTTTTTTTATATAAAATCATAGAATCAAAAATTCATAAAAAATTAGAATTAGTTCTTTTTATATATTATCAAAATTAATTTAATTTAGTGTTAACTTAGGGAAATTGTAATTTATTTTCACAAATAAAATCAAATAGAAATTAGGTTAAAATGCTTGATTTAATTCTTTTAGTTTTCTCAAATAAATAAAAATACAAAAATAAGTTTTTTTATTGAATTAATTTATTTTTCTTAAATTAAAATTAATTAGAATTAGGATTTTCTTTTTTTATTATTTTATTATTTTCTTTAATAACAAAAATAACAAAAACATGTTTTCTTTAATCAATTACAATTAGGTTTAGTCAAGGGTCAAAACCCTAATCGTCTCGCATTTAATTCATCGTGCACTTGTTATTTATTTTGTTAAATATTTATTTAACTACTCATGGTTTGTAATAGTTAATTTAGGGCTTTTACTTATCGCTTTTTCCCCGAGTTTTTTGGATATGTAATTAATCCCCCTCCCTGAAGCCTTGTAATAGCGTAGATTTACTTTCTCGCATTTTTAATTCCTGCAAATATCCAACTGTCTAGATGTATGCTAATAGGATTGTATGACAAGAATGCATGACAAACTAACACAATTAGAAAACCCTAATGTGCAAAGATAAATAACTGAAACAAATCACTCGCACATATCACTCTTAGGGTATACTCTCACTTTGGTTGCCTTCGGTAAACGATCATTAAGCATAATGTGTCTTAGTGATTACCCTCCTGTCTGAAAAAAGATCAAATGTCCCATTCGAATGTTGCCTCGAAAATGTTGCCTCAGAAATGTTGGCTCGGAAATGTTGCCTCGAATATGATCTTAAGACTCTAGGGTTATTACTAATTTGTCCTAATATTGCTTTAGTGATCGTACGTCCCTTTCAAATTTACCCTTACAACTCCAACGACGGTGCTACCTATTTCTCAATAGTAGGATAGCGCTGTCTAAAGGAAACGAGAATAGAAACAATCCTTTTTCCGAATAGGTAGATGCTAGTAGGTACTTGCTCAAATCAAAACTTTTCACACTTACACTTTTCAAACAAATTTTCAAAACAACTTCGTCACACCTTTGAGGACTGATACAAGGGTTATCACGAAGTAAAACTTTTCAAAAACAAAGCACATACACAAGCAATTTAAAAAGATGAGAAATTACCTAAGAGCCCATGGAAAACCATGGATAGAAAGGGTGCTAACACCTTCCCTTTCTATAATCTACCCCCCGTACTCAGAATATCTCGAAAAAGGATTTTTTTATGTACTTTTTTCCTTTCCGGTTGGATAAAATAAAAGTCGGTGGCGACTCTTGCTTACCACGATATTTTGCAAACACAAAATGCAAAATGTAAACCACCACTCAAACAGCCGGTTCTGCCACCGTATCACAGTTCTTAATCTGAGTTACGTGTATGCTGAACTTCTGATCCAGTTTCAAGCTATGATGCATAATCTCATGTTGCAGGTTTTCTTGCTTGTTAAATCTCATCATCATTTAATGCTTACACCAACTTTTGAGTCTTTATCCAAAGTATCTTCCCACGTGTAGCATAAAAGTACCACTGGTGTCCTTGAAAAGTAAACTTTTGTACAAAGTTCATTTTGAGGCCATACTTTACTTTGCTTCTGAGTGTACTTCCCCACAAATCATGCATGCAAACTCACACTAGGCATTGTTTAAAGCTACTAACCACCATACCTTGCCTTGAAACATGCTTGTCTAAACTTGCTTCAAAAACAAGTCAACGATCCATAACATATGATGGTTGTACTCCTGACTTCTCCAAGCTTATAAATCCTTTGCCTATAAATTAAACTTCATTTGCAAACTGAAAAAAGGAGAGGAGATCGAGAGAAAAAGCCCTAAAACTTTGCTGAAAATTCCCAAGAACCTAAAACTGCAACCCAAATACAAAACCTTCTAGTTTCTGATTTTTTCATCCAAACTTAATTTTCCTTGTGCGTTTCTTGGCCAACTCCTTCATATAGTTTCTGATATACACGTAGAAGCTTTCCCAGCTTCTATTTTTCAAACTGTAATACAATCTTTACCACTCTCCTCTCAAAAATCAGAACTCTGCATCTTGACTGCTCCAGAGCATTACAATTGTCCATAGCTCAAGTCAAGGGTTGTTCCAGCTTTCTGCGAACTTGAGGAAGCTGACCAGAACATCACAACAATACGAACCCGGCTCTAACTCACAGAACAATTTCCAGCTGCAAGTTAAGTTTCTTCTGACTTTTATCTCATTACTTAGGCATTGTTAGGCTTGCATTTTCAAAGATACAATGTAGATATCATGGCTCTGATTCTGTACATATTTATAGATTTCATTTATGTGGCCTAAGCAAAGAGAATTTCATATAAGAACTTCTTGAGGAAATTAGGGTTCAGAATTAGGATTAGCAAAATTCACAATGGCTTATGGTTTACAGTTTTGATGCTTTGTATTTTAAAACCATAATGAAATTTTCCATAACTGCTATGTTTGCATTTCCCATTTTTGTTGAGAAATGACTAAGTTGCAGATGCTTTGGCTGGCGTGGAGAAGGAGACGAAGTTCATCATCAGAACTTACTTTATGATACATGTTTATGTTTTTGCTTCTAATACCAGATGTATAGCCACCCCAGTGGTATAAAGCATGCACATAAGAAATTAGTGTTAAGGGTCTTGGGTTCTAGCCCCAGAAATATCTTTTCATGTTTATTGCTTAACATTTTTACCCCATTATTTGTCAAACAATAATCCTGGACCAAAAATTCTAGATAAACCCCCTTTAGTTGTTTGTCAAAATAATAATCTTGAACCAGAACTTCTAGATATTCTCACCCAACAGCATTGACACCACACTTACCCATTATCAGAACTTCTAGGTTCCCAGTTGCACTAGAACTTCTAGGCTCCCTTAACCACCAGAACTTCTAACCTTCCAATAACACCGGAACTTCTAGGCTTACAGTTGCATCAGAACTTCTAGGCTCTTTCAGCAATTAGAACTTCTATGCTTTTCTTTGTTCTCAACAACCTCAAAACTTTAGTGCGTCCAGATCCAAAACTTATGGCCCTTCTCATTTCCGCTAACATTTTCTTTCTGATTTGCAGGACGTCATAGTCAGAACTTCTGCTCTCTCTGATTTCTATTCTTTCAGCAACACGCTGACCTTAACTCTTATTCACTATTTATTTTATCATCACTTTCATTTTCATTAATCAAAAACATCAAAAATATTTTATATTCATATACTTTGCTTTACTTCTTTTTAAAACAAAAAGACTAAAAACATTTCCTTAGGCAAATTTGTTTCTTCTCTTAACAAAAACAAAATAAATCTATTTTATGTTTCAATTCTTGTACATTATTTCAATATGGTTGTAATAGATAATTAGGACTTTAATTTCTCGCAATCCCCATTTGTAAATTTGTACACCCCATCCCCAAGTGATTGTAATAGCGTAGGATATTTACTTTCCGCAATTTATCGCTTTCATATAAATGCTAGTAATTAGGATTTGTATGAAAAGATAAAATCAATGCTTAGAAAACACTAATTCAAAGATAAATCAAGCATGAAATACAAACACTTGCACCCCTAGGGTAATTCCACTTGTTTCCTTATGAAAAATGGTCATGTTATACATGTGAGACATCTTAGAAAAAACAATCAAAATATAAGATCATAGTCCCTCGATGACGCTTTTGAATGTTTCCTTCAAATGATCTTAGTCCCTCAAGATAAATGTTAAGATATCTCACAGCATTGCTATCATGACTATACGATGACCCACGCCTATCCCCTTACATCCAATGATGGGGCTTCTTACCAAATCAATGGTAAGATAACAACATCTAAAGGAGGAAGAAAAGAACATTTAAGACATTTGAGTAGGCAGGTTGATCATAGTTGCTCGCTTGCTCACAACAAAAACATTTTATACACTCACACTTTCATTTTGAAGCATTTTCAAAAGACAAAGCCTTTTGTACACGTTCTTATAGAGACGAGAACTATTACAAAAACACCTTTTTAAAATCACTTTCAAAAATAATACATTCCACAAACATCTCTTTGAACTATTTTCGAAACCAACGCTTTGTACACGTTCTTATAGAGACGAGAACCATTACAAAGACACGTTTTCAAAATACTTTCAAAACCCACAGCACAAGCATACTTTCAAACAAAAGCAAGTGATCTAGAAAGAAACTAAGAGCCCATAGATAACTATGGATGAAAAGGGTGATAACACCTTCCCTTTTCATAATCTACCCCCCGAACTCAAGAAAATAATCTCAAAGGTCTTTCCTGTTCTTTTCACCCTTTCCTTTATTAGATGAAAGAAAAGTCGATGGCGACTCTTGCTATCTGCAACAAATGCGATCCAATGTAAAACATCCCAAGTCAGTTCTCCCACCGTGTTACAGACAGGAAGGATCTTCTCTTAAGAGATCTTACCTCTGACAATCACTACTACACCCATTCGTATTACTACTGTTAAACCTGTTGTTGATACTCGAGGAAAGGAAAAAATAACTTAGCCTGCCCGGATGGAGGCGCCCATAAGAGATATTGCAATTGAGGACCCATCTACCGAAGAGATGGAGGAGATTTTAAAAATTATCTGAAAAAGTGAATACAAGATAGTGGAACAGTTAGGGCAGACACCCTCGAAGATTTCCATGTTGTCTTTGTTGCTATATTCTGAAGCATACACCCAAGCCCTGTTAAAATTTCTGAAAAATGCACATTGTGATACGGTGGTAGAACCGACTGTTTAATATTGGTATGCGTTTTGTATTCGCAAATGTACGGTAAGCAAGAGTCGCCACCTACTTTTATTTTATCCAACTGGAAAGGACAAAAGCATAGAAAAATTCATTTTTCGAGATTTTGAGTACGGGGGGTAGATTATAGAAAGGGAATGTATTAGCACCCTTTCTATCTGTGGTTTTCCACGGGCTCTTAGGTACTTGCTCATCTTTTAAAAATTGCTTGTGTGTGTTTGTTTTGAAAAGTTTTATTTTCCTTCGTTTTAACCCTTGCTTCTATCTTCAAGAGTGTTACGAAGTGTTTTTGAAAACTTTGTTTGAAAAAAAAGTGTAAGTGTGAAAGTTTGATTTTGAGCAAGTACCGACTAGTATCTACCTACTCGAAAAATGATTATTTCTATTCTCGTTTCCTTTAGACAGCGCTATCCTACTATTAAGGAGTAGGTAGCACCGTCGTTGGAGTTTGAGGGACTATGGAAAGGGACGTAATGGTCATTGAAGGCAACATGTAAGGATACTTTAGCATTTCGAAGGGACTGTCATCATATATTCGTAGGCAACATCGAGGGACAAGATCATATACCGTAGGCAACTTCGAGGGACATCGAGGGACCATGATCTTTATGATGATTTTAACCGAGGGTCTTTGTTAAGGGTATCCCTACGTTCGAGGGACATGACCATTATTTTTCGAGGCAACCAAGTGAGGCATACCCTAAGAGTGCATATGTGCAAGGTGTGTTATGTTCAGTTATTTTAGTCTTGTGTTAAGTTTGTAATGTTTAAGTATTCTTGCCATACAATCCTATTAGTCATAAATCTAGCAGTTAATAATTGTAGTAATTTAAAAGTGCAGAAATATAAAACCTAGCTATTACAAGGCTTCGGGGAGGGGGATTATGTACATATCCAAAACTGGGGGAAAAAATAAATAAAAGCGGTAAAGGTCCTACTAATCATCTATTACATCCCAATATACAGTTACAATAATAAAATGAAGTGCGAAAGAATAATAACACGCAAATTTGAAAAGACGTCTAAAAATCCTAAGGTATAAAAAAATCTTTTTGTTGTTTTAATTTATAAAAATGGTTTAAGTTAAAAAAATAATTGATCTAGATCTATATTTAAAAAATAATAATAATTATTAAAGAAAAATGAAATTTAAATAAAAGAAATTAATTCTATGTTTTTTTTGGTATTTTTATTACGAAATAGAAAATGAATTAAAATGAAATTAAACCTAAGTTCTATTAATTTTAATTAAAAAAAAAGTTAAAGTGTTTAGTTAATTAATTTACCAAAATTAAAATTTAATTAATAAAAAATCCTAAATCTATTTTTATGTGATTTTTATATTTGTTTATTGATAAAAATAAAAAAAGGGATTAAAAGAAATAAATGAAATGAATAAAACAAGAAAATAAAGATGGGCCTAGTAGCAAAAGTAAACAGGGGGTGCAATCATCAGAAATCCCTAGGCCCGAATCTTCGAAAGCTTCATGCTCTAACTATGGTGTTTTTTTATTCTTGCGTGGAACCTATGATTCAACCATCCATAACTGTTCTATATAAACTCAAACAAACGTTAGCATACCATAAAATATGATTAAAATTAGAGATTTGAAGTTTAAAATTTTACCAAACCGGTATTGTCAAATGGGGGCGTGCTAGGCGTGTGATGGATTGCTCTTGGGCCTTGTAAGACTCCTGAGACTTCAAGAGGATGGTTTGAGGCCGTATGTCAATTGAGAGAGACCGGAACCTCAAGATATGACTTGCACCAATTTTTTGATTTCTGGAGAGCTTTTTGAAGATCTTTTGGAGAGCTTTTTAGAGAGGAATTTTGTGTCTTTCAAGCTTGTATGGCTCTATATTTATAGAGGAGAATGAGGAGACAAGAAAGCATAGAACGAATCTCCCTCATAATGTTGTGTTTTAAGACCATGATCAAGATTTGAAAAAAATGCCATATTTGATGATTTTATGCCATTTTCACATGTGGATGAACCTGGACATATTTTAAGGGTTATTGCATGAAATCAATTGACACAAACCAGCATAAAACTTGCCCAAAATGGATTCACATCAAAATTTACATTATTTCTATTATTTATTTATTTAATTCTGAATTTTAATGAATAAAATATCAAAATAAATAACATAAATAGTAGTAAAATGCATGTGTGGGCTTAGAGGTCGTGGACCATGTTAGGAATGAGTTTAAAACTTGAAAAGATAGGCCCATTTGGAAAAAATCCAAGTTTGGTCAATATTTGCTCCATGCATTTTTTTCAAAAATTGTCCAACTTTGACAATGCATATCTCTCTCAATTTTAAGCTTATGAGGGTGTTCGTGGACTTTTTAGAAAGTTTAGGATGTCCCCTAAGCAAAATCTTTGGTTTCATCTCAATTGGATCTTCCATGTTCATGTAAGAAGCTTTGACCCAAAAGGTGTTTTTGTTGACTTTTCAAAATGACCTATAATGTCCAAATTTATATCTTCTTGTGAGGGCATATTTTGAACTTGGGAGCTGAAGATAAATTGTAGGGAATTACATCCTCTTCAAAATCAGATTTGGATGGGTCATTTATGATAAAGTATGAGAAAGTTATGCTTGGTCAAATTTGAGTTGACTTTTCCTACAAAACCCTAATTTAGCAACTTTTGGGTTTTGATGAATTGTGATAAATCCTTGAGGAATCATGATAAACCCTTGATCAAATGATGAATAATACTTCAAAATGAGGATGTTGACCAAAAATCTTGAAGTTTGACTGTATGTGGGCCACAGTTGACTTTTTCCCTAGCATAGTCGACTTTCAAGCCTTTAAGCAATTGACTGAGCAAACTTCCTCTGCAAGGCTTGAAACTTGACATGGATGATCTTGAGAACGTATTAGGACAATAGTGAGAATTTGGGACCCTTTAGACTCAAACATCTTGATGCAAAATGAAACCCTAATTTGAGGTAGACTGCCTTTAAGAGAGAGTTTGTATGGTCAACTCTTGGACTTCCTTGGGCAATTTGAAGACCTTACTTGAAATGTATTGAGAAATATGGGAGGGAAAATTTTGGGGTACAACATCTTCCCCTGTTCAATCTTCTTAAACATGATGATGTAGATTGGCTTGCTTGCCTTTCGTGATCCTAAGGTGGAAGATGATTGAACACTAGACTGCCCAGAAATTTGCACTTGCATGAAGTGGTACTGGCCTTGCAATTTCGGGAATGGGCTTATAGATGCCATTTGGAAGTTAATGACGGAAAATGGGCTTAAAGATTCTATTAGAAAAAGTGTTGATCGCATAAGAGATTCCTTTGCGAGAGCCCGTATACCTGTTATTGAGGAGGATTTCGCTGGGGAATGTAGGTCTCTGTCTTGAGAGAAATAGAATTTTAGGAGCTTCAGTCGTCTGTTATTCTACTGGGGAATCATCTCTTAGTCGGGGAGTTGAAAATGAACTGCTATCTGGTCGTGTATAGGATGCATCACGACCTACTGAGGAAAGGTGAAACCGATCGTGTTTGATCATGTCCAGGTCTTACAGTGTTGTGGACTGCTGTTTGGAGATAAGAGAAAAGAAACCTGGATGGTAAGGTTATAAGAAGGAACCTGGATAGTAGGGCTTATGGGAAGGAACCTGGGTAAGGTTGCTTCGTGAGGAGTTTGGATAAAACTGCATCTGAACCGAGAAGGAACCCAGGTAAGGTTGCTTTGTGAGGAGTTTGGGTAAAACTGCATCTGAATCGAGAAGGAACCTGGGTAAGGTTGCTTTGTGAGGAGTTTGGGTAAAACTGCATCTGAACTTAGAAGGAACCTAGGTAAGGTTGCTTTGTGAGGAGTCTGTGTAGGGCTTTAGGAGGAACCTGGGTAGGGTTTCTTCGGGATAAGTCCGTGTAAAAATTCGGCAGGAACCTGGGTAAGGTTACTTTGGGCTAAGTCTATGTAAAAATTCAAGAGGAACCTGGGTAAGGTTACTTTGTGATAAGTTCGTGTAAAACTTCAAAATAAACCGGGGTAAGGTTACTTTGTGATAAGTTCGTGTAAAACTTTATTTGGAAATGTATGAGAAAAGACCCGTGTAAGATTTTTCAGGATAAACCCGTGTGAAGCTGCATTTAGGAGAAACTCGTGTAAGATTCCTTCGTGACGAACCCGTGTAATGCTGCATTTAGGAGAAACCCGTGTAAGATTGCTTCGTGATGAACCCGTGTAAAGCTGCATTTGATCGTGCAGATAATTACTCTGTTTAGTTTCCAGAGCTAATCTTGAACTTGTTGGAAGGTGTTGATGATAACCATCTTTCTTGAAAAGGTACATGATTAATCGTATATGATGCATGAAATGCATTGTATGATGATGTTCTCAAAATAAATGAGATTATGCCATATGCAATATGTATGTGCACGTCATGATATATGAACATGAAATGCTATTGTGGCACGTCCGAGTTTGGGAAAATAAATCCCGGACTGTTGTTGAAGAGTAATGGAAATTGAGTTCCTGACTGTCGTAGAAAAAGTGGTTCTTCTACTTCCGTTGGAGATGGTGAACCAGAGATGACTATGCTGGGGATTTGCCCCTTGTTTATGGATATTCTGCCGAGGAGAGACTCTGCTTAAGAACAACTCTGCGGGGGAATAATTTCGTTGGAGAGAGAAGCTTCCATAGCTGAAGGGATAAACTCTGTCGGGGGTTGAGCTTCTGTATTCAGAGAAATAAACTCTGTTCGGGAGAAAACTTTATGAACCGCTTGCGATTACAAAATTCGGCTGCGGAATATAGACGTCGGCTCTCCGAAAGAGCTTGGCTGGGGAAAGTAACTCCTGTTTGGGGTGGCAGAGATCAAAACTTTGGTTGCCTCTACTATGTGGGGAGTGTAGATGTTACTAGGACGCATTCTGAGGATACGATAATGACTTTGTATCAAGACTTTTCTGTCCCTGTACCTGTTGGAGAAAGTGCCTACGGAGGCCTTATGGCTTGAGTGTTATCCCAACTTATAAGGTGCTTGGTAACTGCTGATCAAAATGATAAGTCTTCTAATGATAGGCAAGTGACGAGATGACCGGACATAGTCGTACGCTTTAATCCCTAACTTTTGCCTGGACTGTCTTTTCAGATTTTCAGTCCACCAGGATACCCTTTTTTGCCCAAACCGCCTTTTCAGGTTTTCGGCTTGCCGAGTGTACATATCTTTTTTGTTTTTATCCCTAATTTTATCCCGGACCCTTTTGGTTCGCCGGGATGCCCTTATTTTTGCCTAGGCCAGTCAACCTAGCGGGTCTTTGTACATTCACAGTATTTTCTGACTATGTCCACGCTCTCAGGGTGTAGGGAGTTGTCACTGTCGGTAGTGTTGTGTTGCCACACTACCAAAATATGTTCGTTTGATCATACAAGGTTCATTGCTGGAATTCATGTCCAATGCCCCAAGTGATTCAGATGGAGATCTGCCCTTGGCTATTTGGCATCTTTGAGAGATTCCTTGAATCTTGACTAGACTGCCCCAGATGATGGACAATGATCATGCCGTGCCCCTTGGTTGGAAGTGTTATTTCCACTTGAGGTGATCCTTTTTATTGAGAAGGTTTTTGTTCACTAGATATTTTTCATGCGAATTTCTCTGCTGTTGAACAAATAGTCATATGCAAACAATGTTATTTTAAGAATGCAAAGCTATGTCTGTCTTGAAGTTTGAAAATTCATTTTTTAGTAAAACAAGTTTTTTTTTTGTAAAAGTGTGATGTCAACTCAGGATTTATAGCAAACCTTATAGGAGTCAGGATACCTTTTTGTAAAAATATGCTTTCGAACTAACCCATGCTTCAGCTAGGACTTTTAAGGGTTATAAGGGGGTTGGTTCACGGTTCAAGAAACAAAGGATAAAGGCTCATAATTTATTTGTACCCACCTGTTCTTCATGATGTTCTTCGATCCTATACTCAGTTAATTGTGCATTTATATCCCGTTTGGGTCTTGGAATATTGCCCTTGATGTTCCGGTGATGGTTCGGATACTGAAAGTTTACTTGAAAAAGACAGTCATTTTGTAATCTTTATTTTTTGCCGAGGATTTGTAGTAACCTCTTTTTTTAGTTTTATTATCCCTGTCTTTTTCCTGAACTGTTTCTTTTTGTGATTACAGTCAGCGGGATGCCCCAGTTTTTTTCTTAAATCTCCTTCATAGGTTTTGACTTAATGGGATTTTATTTCGAGAGATAATGACTGTCTGCCTTGATGATTATAGGGAACCATCATCATCTTTTGTTTCGGAAGGATGTCTTTGATGCCATTCATTATGTATGAAGTAGAATATTGCGACTGAACGCGCATCTGAATTAACTGAGAAACTACCCTGCCCCAGGTTATGATTAAGGGTTTTAGTTTGTGTGAAAATAAAACTCCTACTTCTTTGGCTCGAAGGGGTTGACTAGGGATTATCTTCCTTATAACTCCACTGTTTAGGATTTGAAATAACGCATGTACATCGTCAGCGGGGTCTGTTCAAAAGCATACTGTAGATATTGTTGTATCATTTTCGTCATCCTCCCTCTAAAGGCTTACAGTTTTTTAGTCGAGAGTTAAATATCACGAAAAGGGAATATAAAGCAATTTAAGCATAATGAAAAAAAATTAATTCAAGACAGACACATGTAATGCATTAATGAAATAAAAAAGTTTGACGTGACAATAATAATAAGCAAAGAAAATACAACTTCAGAATTCAAATGAACAAAAATGCTTTCAATCCTAGCCATATTTTGGCAAGGGAGCAGTGATCACATTGGGAGTCTCAGGAGGGTCGAATTCGATCTCCTTGGCGTCAATCATATTTTGAATATTGTATTTCAGCGCCCAACAATCGTTAGTATCATGCCCCGGGCTACCAAAATGATAAGCACATCTTGCATCCAGGTTGTAGTTAGGAGAAGAAGTCTTAGGGTTCGGATGAGGGTTTATCACCATAATCAGATTCATCTTCAACATGTGTTGCAATGCTTGTGACAATGACATGTTGATTTGGGTGAACTGCCTTTGAGGTCTTTCCACCCTTGGCTGATTGTTTCGTTGTTGTGGTCGTTGTGTGCGTGCCGAATTAGAGATCAACACTGCCTCCACAGATTGGTGGTAGTCTACCTTGCTACGCCTCTTCTGGCGATGCACAACATTGGCTTCCCTCTTGCCACCAAATGACTTCTTCTCTATACTCGAAGAGGTATTTTTCTGGATCTTACTACTCAGGATCCCAACTTCTACTCTTTCTCCAGTCAGAATCAGCTCGGTGAAACCGGCTGACGAGCTGACGAGCTGCCGATCAAATGATTAAAGAATGAACCAGATAGCATCCCCAGAAACATATCAACCAAATCCCTATCAGACAATGGGGGTTGGACTCTTCCAGCCAATTCTCTCCACTTTTGGGCATAGTCTTTAAATCCTTCATTTACACCCATGGACATACTCTGAAGTTGAGTACGAGTAGGAGCAAGGTCGGCATTGTACTGATACTGCTTGTAGAAAGCAGCAGCTAGATCTTCCCAGTTTCGAATATTTGCTCTCTCTAGCTGGTAAAACCATTCAAGTTGAGTCCCTGCCAGACTATCTTGAAAGAAGTGAACCCATAGATTTCTATCAGCTGTGTGGGGCTAGATCTTCCTGACATAAGAATGGAGATGGAGTTTTGGGTAGGACACCCCATCATACTTAGCAAAAACTGGAGCTTTGAACTTCTGAGGGATCACCACGCCAGATATCAGTCCCAAATCTTCGAAATCCAAACCAGGGATCATCTAAATATCCATAGCACTCAAACGGTCTTCAAGTTGTTTGTACCTATCCTCAGCAGGAGGATACTGTTCCTCATCATAATTTGTATCATTATCAGAAACTGCAGGACTGGGTCCCTTTTCTTCTTCTTGGTCCTCCCCTCCCTTGGATGAAAAGGACAGATCAGCTTGTTGTCTCAACCTATCCCCAAACCTTTTGCCCATACTCAACAGAACAACCTTCTTCTTCTTCTTCTTCTCTTTCTCTTTTAGAATGAGAGCTTTCAAGTTCTCTTTCCCTTTAGCCAAGCTCAAGAACATCTCTTGGAATTGGGTATTTTGTGCCTGAAGATCTTTGATAGCTTGATCGGAAGAAATTTCTACTGAAATAAACAGCGAAGAAGATGAAAAACCTGTTATTGTACATGTAATGGTGTGCATGATAATGGGATGAGTATGTAATGATTTCAAAGACTTTGGGAGATTTAAATTTGCAAACCAAGAAATAAACAAACTTTATTAGATTAAACTTGTAAAAAGGTTCAACAATTCCTTTAAGGCGTTTACAAAGAAGCAAATGAAAAACAAATCTAAACTAGAAAAAGCAAAATCAGAAATCCCATGGACGCTTCCCCTTGGTGTTGACGTAGTCATTGATCGTTCTCTCATTCTCAAGTTTCCTGGTGAGCTTCAAGATCTTCCTTTCTTTCTCATGGTACTTTTCCCGGTAGGTATCCCTCTCCTCTTTCAGCTGAATCCAGGATCTCTTCAATGCCCCAAGATCAGTGGGCATGTAGGGATAAAGGACTGTATAAGGAATATCTTCTTTATTGGTAGGCTCCACAACCACTGGCAATACAACTTCATAAGGCATCCCAAGCTTCTGGGCTCGAGCTCGGACCCACTGGAGATAAGGCCGCATAGGGAGAGAAGTCTTTGGTCCTAGCTCTTGGGGGTCAGATCTGTTCACCATGCCCCAAGCTCGTATAAACCTCTGGCGATGCTCGTCAACGTCCTCCTTGTAGTTAAATGCAATATCTGTAAGAAGTAGCTCATGAGGACCGTCTCTCCGAGCCCAAACGAATTATCGCAAAGCTAAACAAGGACTGTAGGTTATCCCTCCTCTGACTCCGAGCAATGGGACATTAGGGTATCCCCCACATCGATCAATGACAATAATGCTTTCTATGGCCTTAGAACTCCAAAGAATGTTTGTATGGGCAAGGGACATTATCCTGTAAGACCATCTTAAACCTTCCTCATTCTTCAACATGGACTTGGGGAGGTGCGAAATAAACCACCTCGCCAGCAGCGGCATGAAACACATGAGAGTCCCTCTTCTTTGCACAGTACGAGTATCGAGGGCATGCATGATATCACCCAGTAGGGTAGGCATAGGATTGCGAGACAAGAAGATCTTAACCGCATTCACATCCACAAAAGAATCCGGATTCGGGAAAAGAACCAAACCGTAGATAAGGAGAACTAAGATGTCTTCGAAAGCCTGGAAATGCAAGTTATCCCAGAATAGTTGAGCTTGATCTACCAGAAACTTGGCTAAGAAACCTTCAACCTCGCTTCGTGTTTCCCAATTAGATACTACATCAGCCCTTTTCAAATGTAAAGATTAAGCAATGTCCTCTGGTCTAGGAGTCTCTTCCAAACCTGTGAAGGGCATCTACTCGAGGATGGATATGCCCAATAAGTGAGAAAACTCTTCCATAGTGGGAACTAGCTGATAATCCGGGAAAGTGAAACAATGATGCACTGGATCGAAGAACTGGAAAACCACACTCATCATCTGCTCATCAAACTTTGAGGTAACCAAGCTAAGAAGCTGACCATGTCTTCTAATGAATGAGGAAGTATCAGAAACTCTCGAGGCTAAATCCTTGAGTTGAGCAGGTATTTGCACAAAGTTGACTCGAATGGTGTTTCTGCGCAAGGAAGCCATAATCTGTAAAACAGAACAAAGATAAATCCCCTCGGTCTTTGAAATGGTTAGTATAATGAAGTATGCATGCTATGTTATGATGAATGATGTCATGATAAAACACACAACAGGTATAGCAGATAACAAACATGGTAAAGGCAAACAAGTCACGCAATAGCCCTTAAGTTTAAGGCTTGCATGGGGTCTAGGTATTACCCTCTTGAAGTTCAGTTGGTTTCAACCTGTCCTAATAATAGTAACCTGGTTCTAGAGGTTCTCAATATCACTGACCATCCTCCATCGGTCATGGTTCCAGCTCACGCAATCTTTTCTTGCAGCCAGAACTATCTCGAGAGTATGGTCTCAATGAGTGTAGCATCGAGTATCAACCAGTTCCCAGCTTTACACCGAGACCGACTATCTCACTACTTCCTATGGCCAAGTTGGTCAATTATAGGTTCTAAGGTCAGTTGATGCTTAACGAACCATATAGCAGCCCCATACTCTCCTCGTTTCTCCACAAGGGATACAGGTACCAACCAATGTGCCACATCAACGTAGCTACTGATTCAACCGTATCGATCTATGCCATACAGTTCCCTCACAGTTTATTGCTACTTACCTAACAGGTGTCCCCCAGATCCAAGTTAGGATCTATAGTAACTCCTGATACAAGACCCTTAAAAATAAAGCAATCAAATCAAACAAAAGAAGCAATTTATGATGAACTAATGCTAAGGTATACCCCACTTATATATTCCCCAGCAGAGTCGTCAGTTCTGTGATACGGTGGCAGAACCGACTGTTTAATACTGGTTTGCATTTTGTATTCGCAAATGTACGGTAAGCAAGAGTCGCCACCGACTTTTATTTTATCCAACTGGAAAGGACAAAAGCACAGAAAAATTCCTTTTTCGAGATTTTGAGTACGGGGGGTAGATTATAGAAAGGGAAGGTATTAGCACCATTTCTATCTGTGGTTTTCCACGGGCTCTTAGGTACTTGCTCATCTTTTAAAAATTGCTTGTGTGTGTTTGTTTTGAAAATTTTTGTTTTACTTCATTTTAACCCTTGCTTCTGTCTTCAAGAGTGTTACAAAGTGTTTTTGAAAACTTTGTTTGAAAAAAAAGTGTAAGTGTGAAAGTTTGATTTTGAGCGAGTATCTACTAGCATCTACCTACTCGAAAAAGGATTGTTTCTATTCTCGTTTCCTTTAGACAGCACTATCCTACTATTAAGGAGTAGGTAGCACCGTCTTTGGAGTTTGAGGGACTATCGAAAGGGACGTAATGGTCATTGAAGGAAACATGTAAGGATACTTTAGCATTTCGAAAGGACTGTCATCATATATTCATAGGCAACATCGAGGGACAAGATCATATACCATAGGCAACTTCGTTGGACATCGAGGGACCATGATCTTTATGATGATTTTAACCGAGGGTCTTTGCTAAGGGTATCCCTATGTTCGAGGGACATGAGCATTGTTTTCCGAGGAAACCAAGTGAGGCATACCCTAAGAGTGCATATGTGCAAGGTGTGTTATGTTCAGTTATTTTAGTCTTGTGTTAAGTTTGCTAATGTTTGATTATTCTTACTGTGATCGATGGATTTAGAACTGACTGTTTAACGCTGGTTCGCGAAATGTCGCGGAAGCAAGAGTCGACACCGTCTTTTATTTTCTCCAACAAGGAAAGGACAGAAGCATAGAAAAATTCCTTTTGAGATAGTTTCTCGGTTCGGGAGGTAGATTTATAGAAAGGGAAGGTGTTAGCGCCCTTTCTATCCATGGTTATCCATAGGCTCTTAGATACTTGCTCATTGTGTTTTCAAAAGTGTTTGCTTTTCAAAGTGTGAGTGGGTTTGAAAAAGTTTCGTTTAAAGATTTCAGGTCGACTCTTGTATCAGTCCTCAAGAGTGTTTGAAAAGTTGTTTTTGAAAGCTTTTTGCAAAGTGTCGGTGCGAAAAGAAGTTTTTGATTTGTTTTGAATTAGAGAAAGTATCTACGAGTCATCTACCTACCCTAAGGAATTAGGCTGTGTAAATGTCCTTAAGGTAGTGCCATCCCACCATTGAGAGATAGGTAGCACCACCGTTGGAGGTGTTCGGGTCAATTCGAGGATTAGGGACAGTGTGCTCACCGAGCAACAGTAAGACACCTTAGAAGCTACCCTTATGCCATTGATCTTTTTATTCCGAGGCAACTATTCTGAGGCAACCGTTTCGAGGCAACTTGTTTCGAGGCAACTAGATCAATGGACATAAGGACTCACTAAGACGTCCTATACTCGACGACCACGTTTCGAGGGGCAAGGCAACAGTGAGGCGTACCCTAAGAGTGGTGTATGAATTGTATGTCATTTTCAGTTATATTTTATCTTGTCATGCATTGGGTGAGCTACGCTTTGATTTTATTTGGGCATACATTCTTTCATGTGATTAGCAGTTTAAAGGGTGCGAAAATTAAAAGGCGGAAAAATAAAGGTCCTACGCTATTACAAGGAGCGGGTCTATACATCGCCAAATTAAACAAAGACCCGATTTTGAATAAAAGTGCGGAAAGTAAATGTCCTAATTATTATTACAAAGCTTTGGGGAAATTACATAAATTTAAAACGAAAAATAAAGACAAACGCACGAAAGGAAATTGGAATCGAAAGTGCGAGGGCGTTGGACCCTTTAAGGAATTGAATTGAAATTACAAATTAATTAATTATTAAATAAAGAAAAGAAATGATTTTTTATGTTTTTTTGTATTTAATGAAAATAAAGGAAGAAAATTAGTTATTATTGGAAACCCTAATTCTACACTATTTTTAATTTGTTAAAGAAAAATATTCAAGTTTAAACCTAATTTACTAATTGTTTAATTATAAGAGTATTTACAAAATTAATTAATAGTTAATAATAATTATAATAAGAAAAAATTTATTTATTGAGAAAAAGAATGAAAATGCTAAACCTAATT
Organism: Vicia faba; assembly: GCA_948472305.1. NCBI lineage: Eukaryota > Viridiplantae > Streptophyta > Magnoliopsida > Fabales > Fabaceae > Vicia > Vicia faba. Next base: position 757,050,746 of record OX451737.1, read on the forward strand.
TTTATGTATTTTATTTATTTAAGAAAAAAAACATTAAAGTTGAAGGCCTAAAATTAAACTAATTTGGTTATTGGAATTTATTTACAAAAGAAAACTATTAATGAATTAGAAATTAAATAAACATATTTTTATTTTTATGATTTCTGATTTTTTGTATTTTTGTATTATGAAAATTAATTTTATGGAATTAAATAAAATAATTAAAATAACTAAAATAAATGAAAAGAGAAAAATGAGAGAAAGGAAATACAAACAAGGGGGGTATTCAGGCCCTTTTGGAGGTGTATGCAAGAGCAATTTGGCCCAACAGAAGGAGGCCTTTTTTGACTTTCCATGTTCCCATGCTTGTGGTTGACTGAACGTGTATGGTAGGTTGCATGTCTTGGCCATTGGATGGAGCCCCAGAGACACTTGGCAAGTCTCAGCACTAGGACATATGGTATGTTGCATGATGGACCCTGCATAGAAGCACATTAATGAAAAAATTATGGAAATAGTGGGGGACCTGGGAATCGAACCCAGGTCCCAATACCTGCGTGCCACTTCATTTGCCAATTGAACCAACACGTTTAGTTGTATGTTTAGTGGACAATAATCATTATATGTGAAAAAGCAAGATTATGCGGGACAATAAAAAAAAGGGCGCCAGTTATTCAAACCAACCAACCATAGTTCAACAGCCCAGCATCTCCTTCCTTGGTCCTTCGTTTTGCCTGAAAATATCAAATAGATAGCGGGGGTTTTAAACCCCCACTAACCCTAAACCTAAAAAATAGCGATTAGCATATAGTGAAAAAGAAAAAGGGTGCGATGGTTGGTTTCTATTCGTCTGGGCATCCTGGTTTCAATGGTGTAGGTTTCATGGCCTAATTTTTCCATATATGCAAAGCCCCAAATGGAAGCTTCTGAAACCCTAACCTGCGTCCATGGCAACTTCTCGTACAGGCAATATTAACTCAATTAAAAGACATCAATAGCTTCAGAGAGTTCGTATTAGTGTAAATCAAACATTAGAACGTATGGAAAATGCATGTAAATTCAAATACGATTAAGAAAATTTTCATGAACAGGGCGATTGTGTTCTACCACTTCTTCGAGTATGGAGACTTGGCTTTGATTGGAAAAGATTCCTGGTAGTCTTGGCAAGCCTGTGGAATAGTTTTGAGGCCTTGAATTATGCTCTAGCTATCAAAACAGTTTCAAGGTTTTTTTTGAAAAAATGCAAAGTTGTTCTTTGTTTTGAGCGCAACTTTCTTGTTGTTATGTACTAGGTTATGTTTGCATATATATGTAGCATGATTAGGTCAAGCAAAACAAGCCCATGATCCATGTATTCAATGCTTTTGAATTTGTGATTTTCCATGATCTTTTTCAATCCTTTTTGCCATGAAAACTTGCCTATTTGGAAGATTTGGTCCCTTTGATGTGGTACACGAAATATTTAGGCCTTAATGAGAGAATATGTTGCACAAAAAGATTTGGAAAACATGATTTGCTATTTTTGTCATATTTAATTTTAATTAAGTGAATTAATAATAATAAAAATTCAAATAATTAATCAAAAATGATAAAATAACTCCCTTGGATGTCAATGGGTCGTGCATGGCCTTTGGGTAATGATTCATGGAAGAAATTGTGGCCCACTAGCATTTTTGAACTCTTTTGTGCAAAGTTGACTTTTCAAAATTCCCAAAAATTTCCCAACTTCCACAAGGCATATCTTGCTCAATTTTTAAGCTTTGATCATGTTCTTGGACATTTTGGAAAGGTCTTGAAGTCCTCTAACCAATGTATTTTGTCCAATGTCATTTTGATTTACCAATCTCAAGTTATGGTCTTTGATTTAAAGTGCCTTTTTGTTGACTTTTGAAAATGACCTATAATGTTGAAATGGATAACTTTTTGTGAGAGAATTTCATGGACTTGAAGTGTGAAGATGAGTTGTAGGAAATGTCATTCTCTTCAAAATGAGCTTTGGATGGAATTTTTCTGATAAACCATGTGGAAGTTATGCCTTGGTCAATTTGCAATTGACTTTTTCAGCTGTCCAAAAGTAGAAACTTTTGCATCTTGAGACTTTTTGAGCCATGCTTTGAGAATCATGATCAAGAATTGATCAAATGATGTTTGTGGCTTCAAAATGAGATGTTGACCAAGAATTTGGACTTTTGACTGTCAAATGACCATTTTACCCCTGCAGTTGACTGTGAAGCAATTAGGGTTTTTGACTGTGCAATTTTGTGCTGTGAGTCTTGAAACTTGGCATATGGATGCTTGACAATGTTTATAGGCATGTGGGACTTGATTGGACTCTTGGAAACTTCAATTTCTTTGCCAGAACCAAAACCCTAATTTTGACTGTTAGGAGGCCATTGGACTGTGCAACCCTTGGGAGATTTTGAAGCATGCTCTTAGCAAATCTTGAAGAATATGGGAGGGAAAATTTTGGGGTACAACAGTTGCCCCTATTCAATCTTCTTAGACTTGAGGATGTAGATTGGCTGACATGCCTTTCGTAATCCGAAGGTGGAAGATGATTGAACACTAGAGTGCCCAGAAATTTGCACTCACATAGTAGAGTATCAGCAATATGATGCAGGGAATGGGCTTACAGATGCCATTTGGAGAGATGCTGGATAGGGGGATGGGCTTATAGATGCCATCTGGTGTGGTGACGGGGTCTTGTCGGAAATGGGCTTATAGATGCCATTTGGAGACTGTCAGTATGTGGATGGGCTTATAGATGCCATCTAGGTGTTGATCGCGTAAGAGATTCCTTAGCGAGAACCTGCGTACCTCAACAGTAACGATGAGAGAACCTTGGGCGATTACTTCCTCAACAGTAACGATGAGAGAACCTTGGGCGATTACTACCTCAACAGTAACGATGAGAGAACCTTGGGCGATTACTACCTCAACAGTAACGATGAGAGAACCTTGGGCGATTACTACCTCAACAGTAACGATGAGAGAACCTTGGGCGATTACTTCCTCAACAGTAACGATGAGAGAACCTTGGGCGATTACTACCTCAACAGTAACGATGAGAGAACCTTGGATGTCTTCTACTGAGTCTTCATCAGGAAAATCTTTAGGAATCGATTTAACTGGACCAGAGAAGGCCTTTGACTGGATCGGCATCAGAAAAATCTTTAGGAGTCGATTTAACTGAACCAGGCAAGGTCTTGAGATAACTTAAACTGGATAAGAATCAGAAAAATCTTAGGGTCGATTTAACTGAACTAGAGGAGGTCTTGAAATAACTTTGACTGGATAAGAATCAGAAAAATCTTAGGGTCGATTTAACTGAACCAGACGAAAGTCTTGGAATATCTTCAACTGGAATAAGAATCAGGGAGATCTTAGCATCGATCTGACTGAATCCAGAGAAGGTCTTGGATTAACTTTGACTGGATAAGAATCAGAAAAATCTTAGAATCGATTTAACTGAACCAGACAAGGTCTTGGAATCTTCAACTGGAATAAGAATCAGGGAGATCTTAGCGTCGATCTGACTGAACCAGAGAAGGCCTTTGACTGGATCGGCATCAGAAAAATCTTTAGGAGTCGATTTAACTGAACCAGGCAAGGTCTTGGAATCTTCAACTGGAATAAGAATCAGGGAGATCTTAGCGTCGATCTGACTGAATCCAGAGAAGGTCTTGGATTAACTTTGACTGGATAAGAATCAGAAAAATCTTAGAATCGATTTAACTGAACCAGACAAGGTCCTAGAATCTTCAACTGGAATAAGAATCAGGGAGATCTTAGCGTCGATCTGACTGAACCAGAGAAGGCCTTTGACTGGATCGACATTAGAAAAATCTTTAGGAGTCGATTTAACTGAACCAGGCAAGGTCTTGGAATCTTCAACTGGATCGGCATCAGAAAAATCTTTAGGAATCGATTTAACTGAACCAGAGGAGGTCTTGGATTAACTTTGACTGGATAAGAATCAGAAAAATCTTAGAATCGATTTAACTGAACCAGACTAAAGTCTTGGAATATCTTCAACTGGAATAAGAATCAGGGAGATCTTAGCGTCGATCTGACTGAACCAGAGAAGGTCTTCAACATAGTTCAGAATTTAACTGCATCTTTCCTGAAAGGTAAAGGTCAGTCATATGCAATGCATGATATGGATCAAGCAATGATGTTCTCAACATAAATGAGATTGTAAGATATGATGCGTTTATGCATGTATCATGATGTATGTGATGTTTTTGAATGTATTTTCGTCTAGGAAAATATATCCTTGACGAATGCCGGGAGTTAAAATCCTGGGCTGATGGAGAGCTTCTGTTTCCACTGGGGAGTGATGGTTGCAAAAATACCGGTAGGAGAAAATGACTCCGTTGGGGAACAAACTTGATGAAGAGATTACTCTGCGGGGAATAACTACTCTAGCGATCTTGCTGGGGAACAATACTTTGTGGGAAGAGAGGTGCTTCGCTGGGATGTTAATGATAACTTCGTTGGGGATACCGTTGTTATGTTGGAAGCTTTAATAGACTTCGCTGGGGATAGGAAGACTTCGCCGAGGACGATCTTTCTATGGCTATTAGCTGAGGATAACCCAGTTATATCCTGGTGGGGAAATAAACTTTGAATAAAGCCGGGGGAGCGTTCGTACTATGCGGATGACAAGCTTCCAGAATCTACTGGGGATAAGCTTTAAGACCTGCTGGGGATATGGATTCCACTTTCTTGGGGAAACTTTTGGACTGGACTCTCCTGGGGAATTTTTTTTTTGAGATGTACTAGGGAAGTGGCTCCACCGAATGTCTGGTATTTCGCCGGGGAACAATCTTAGATCAAGACAGCCGGGGATGCGTGCTAAGAATGTTCGTATACTCCGCTGGGGAATGTTGAGATCCGCGGGGGATAATCCAACTTCCTTGAGGTTGATAGTGGACTAACTCTGCTTGGGGAGAGTATCGCTGACTTGCTGGCTCACTCTCTGGGGAATTAAGGCATCTTGGTTACATTCTTCAGCCGAACATACCTTGGTACCTTGGGGGACAGCCATTAGATTGCTTGGACAACTCAGTATTGCCCCTGTTTCTGTGGGAGAAGACACCTGTGGGGGTAATTGACAAATCTTCTGGTAGACAGGTGACGAGATACCAGGACATAGTCATACGCTTTGATCCCTAATTTTTTCCTGGACCGCCCTTTCGGGTTTTCAGTCCACCGGGATACCCATTTTTGCTCAAGCCGCCTTTGCAGGTTTTCGACTTGCCGGGTGTACAGATTTTTCATATTCATCCCTTATTTTTCCCGAACCCTTTTGGTTCGCCGGGAAGCCCTTATTTTTGCCTAGGTGTGTCAACCTAGCGGGTCTTTGATTATGCGTATTTTTTTTCGACTATGTCCGTGCTCTCAGAATGTAGGGAGGTGCCCCTGTTATTGTGTTGCCATGCTACCAGAAGATGTTTGGTCATGCAAGATTTGTTGCTGGGAATTCATGTCCAATGCCCCAAGTGGCTCATGCGGAGGTTTGTCCCTGGCTGTTTGGCATCTTGAGAGATTCCTTGAATCTTAACTGGACTGCCCCAGATAATAGACCAGGGTCATGTCTGCCCCTTGATTGGAAGTGCTTCTTCCATTTGAGCTTTTGTTGAGAAGATTTTGTTCACTGGATATTCGTCGTGCGAATTTCTCTGCTGTTCAAACAAAAAGTCATATGCAAACAAGGTTATGTTAAAATGCAAAGCTTATGTCTGTCTTGAAGTTTTTGAAAAATGCATTTTTCAGTAAAACCAGCAAATTTTGTAAAATGTGATGTCAACTCAATATTTTATAGCAAGCCTTAAGGAGTCAGGATACCTTTCGTGACAGTATGCTTTCGAACTAACCCATGCTTCAGCTAGGACTTTTAAGGGTTATAACGTGGCCTGGTTCATGGTTTAAAAAACAAAGGATAAAGGCTCAAATTTTATTTGTACCCACCCGTTCTTCGTGATGTTCTTTAATCCTAAACTCAGCTAATCGTGCGTTAGACCTTGTTTGAGTCTTTGCTCTGACATTCCGGTGACGGTTCGGATACTGATAGTTTATTTTGAACAGACAACCATTTCCTTTTGTTGAGGGTTTGTATGACCTCTTTCTTTTTGATTTTATGATCCCTATTTTTTGCCTGAACTGTTTCTTTTGTGATTATAGTTAACGGGATGCCCCAGTTTTGTAAGTCTCCTTCATAGGTTTTTACTTATTGGGCTTTTTTTTATAGATATAATGACTGCCTATCCTTATGATTATTTGGAATCATCACTATCTTTCTTTGTTTTGTAAGGACCTCTTTGGTGTCATTCGTTATGCACTTGGATCAACTGAGAGAACTACCCTGCCCCAGGTTATGATTAAGGGTTTTAATTTTCGAAAAGAAAAAACTCTTACTTCTTTGGCTCAGAGGGGTTGACGAGGGATTATCTTCCTTATAACTCCAGTGTTTAGGGATTGAAACAATGCCTGTACCTCATCAGCGGGGTCTGTTCAAAAGCATACTGTAATGATCGCGGTATCGTTTTCGTCATCCTCCCTCAAGAGGCTTAGAATTATCAATTGAGAGTTTGAACATCACAAAAATGAAAACAGTTTGAACATAGCGAGTGCGAATATATTGATTCAAAACAGACATATGCGATGCATTAATGAAATAACAATGTTTGATATGAATAACATGTTTGAACAATCAAAAGAAGATTACAACTTGAAAGATCCTAATGAACAAAAAGTCTTCTCATCTCAGGGCTTGTTACTTCAACTGGTGAATCCTGTAGGGATGGTAGAAGTGCTCAGTCTGGCCATCTTGGGTGAACTCCACAGCTCCTTCATCAATCAAGTCCTGGATCTTGTTCTTCAAGGTCCAACAATCCTCTGTAGCATGCCCCGGGCTGTCAGAATGATAAGCGCAGCGGGCGCTGGGGTTATACCTTGAAGGTGTCCTGTTGGGATTCTTAGGAGGATCCCTTAGAGTTACCAAATTCAACCTCAACAATTGTTGTAAAGCCTGAGGCAGCGACACGTTGAGCTTGGTGAATTGCCTTTTGGGCTTGTCTGGCTAAAGCTGGTGAGGTTGATGCTGAATTTGTGACACTGGGGCTATTTGAGGAGCTCTCCCCTTATCTTCTTGTCTCGAAGGTAGTTGAATGATGACTGGCTCTTCAACCCTAGATGTTTGCCCCAGTTGGTTACCCCGAAGCAATTGGTTGACAAGAACCCCGAGCTCTTCTTGTCTTTGGACTAAGCCTTGAATGATAGTCACCTGCCCCAGCATCTGGGCTTTCATTGCATCCACTTTGGCTTGCAGATGTTTCAGCCGTTCATCCTCAGCATTGTTCCTGACCAAAGTCCCCATGAGAAGTGTTCTCAGCTCTTCCTGCCCCTTGGATAGATTCAGGAGGATTTCCCCGAACCGAGTCTCTTGAGCATGAAAGTCCTGGTTGCATTGTTGGGAAGCCATTGCTAAAATAAACAGCGCAGATGGTAAGTGACCTGTAACAAGGGTACCTGTAATGCAATAATATGCATGATATGCATGCAATGTTTTCAAGGACCTCGCGGGGTAAACAAGAAGATTGTCAGAATTGGAAACTGGTAGTTTAATTGAAGGAACTTCATGTTGTTGAGAGTCCTTTTTCCAGGGTCAAAGGCTCACCATATCCAGTGGGTCATAGCCCCTGACAACCTTGGCTAGAGGAAAATAAATCCCCTTTGCCCTTTGCTAGACATTTGGTTCATCATGACCTGCATCATAGACCCTTGAGATCCTTGAAATGGATTAGTCTTTATGCAGGATGCATGCAATGGTATGATGGCATGCTATGCATGGGGTAATGTAGGTAAACCCTGTTATGAGTCCCAATTGAGGACTGTAAACAAAACCTGCAAGAAACTCAAGTGTCAGATAACAAGCATGCAAATAGTCAAGTTTGAAGGCACACAAGTCACACAAGACAACCCTTAGAGTTTAGGCCAGCATGAAGTTTGGGGTACTACCCTCTTGAAGTTGGTGGGCTCAAACCTGTCCTATCAGAAGTAACCGGGTTCTAAGGTGAAGAAGTGAAAAACACAAGAAGGGGGGGTTGAATTAAAAAACTGAAAAACAATGCAATGAACAAGATATTTTTATCCTGGTTCGTTTGATCTCAAACTACTCCAGTCCACCCGTCAAGGTGATTTCGCCTCTCTCCAACGAGGTCTTAATCCACTATATTCAACTGAATATTACAAACTGCTTTAACAACTGCTAAAGCCTTCTTGATGCAAACCACAACCCGGTTTGTCAAGGAAACACTTTCTTACAAAGAAGATGAATCTAGGTGTGTGAATGTTTTCTACAAAACTGTATCACAACTGTGATGTATACACAACTTAAGCTTATGAAACTAGATTGCTAAACAAAGATTGAGTAAGAAGATATGTAGCGTTTAGAAAACTGAGAGAAGGAAGATTATGATTAGCTTTTAGGCGTGTAGAATGTTGGAGAGCATTAGCCAATACAATCTTCATATTCTTGTTTATATAGCACTGAGATTGTTGAACGTTGGAGCAATATTCTTGATTCAATGCTAATAACAAACTTTCCTTATTGAGCAGATCTTGTCTGGAATGAGGCCGTTGGTAATAATTTGCTTTTAATGCACAGTACCGTTGCTTACTTAATGCATGTTCTGGCTTGGCTCATTCTGACTCTGCTTAACTGCTGATGAACTGTTGTTTTCTTTATCAGAGTGTTGAGCGCAGTTCTGTTCATCAAGCTTCAGCGTACACGTGAGTTAATCTTCTGATTCTGGTATTCTGATAGCAACTTCTGATGCTGATGTCAAGAACCAATATTCTGATGCTGATTAAGTGTGCTCTTGCTGATACCTATCAGAGTTTCTGCAAAGCAGAACGTAATATTTTAGGTAGCAAATAGTTCATACATGAATCATATAAATAATATATCTTTTCATTTTGTTATCATCAAAACTTAAACATAGGGTAGTAGATTCAAACTTTGTTCTAACAATCTCCCCCTTTTTGATGATGACAAAAACTAGATATTTTTAATTGAAAATAACGTGAAAAAGTATCAGAGGTAACTAAATGATAAGATGTATCAGAGTAAGAGGTTATCAAAGATAAGGGATAAGAGTTGAGAGATACTCCCCCTGAGTTTATTGCTTCCCTTTTTAATTCCAAGAGTTCTTCAGGATCAGATTTTTATTGCCTTTCTTTGAACATCAGATTCTCAGAGTTTTGACTATCAGAAGCTTTAGATCAGCATATCAAAGCAGAGCTTCAGATCAGCGTATCAGAGCTTTTCTTGTTAGAGCTTTACTTTGGGTCAGAGTATCAGAGCTTTAGTCTTCAGAGTATCATGGAGCTTTCTTGTACCTGTAGACTTAAGCAAAACAGAAAACATATTCAAGTATATCAGAGTTAGAATGTTTGAGAATTTATGTCTTAGTAATCCGTTATTATTTAAAATATCATTCTTGTTCTCCCCCTTTTTGTCAGCAATCAAAAAGTGTAAGTGATGTGCTAAAAACATTTAAGGCAGAAAAACTTGTCATATTAAAAGGTTCAGAATCAAACAAAACAGTACAACAGATAATCAAAGAAAACATGAAAAAAAAGACATGAATGAAAAAGAACTAAGGTTGGGGAGGAAAGCGTGTGAACAGGTTCTCCAGCATGGCTTTGATCTCATCAGCAGTCTCATTCTGCTTGTGTACCATGCTGACAACTGTGTCTATTTTGCTATCCTGCACATCCATCCTTTCTTTCATCTTCTGGTCATTTTCATCCATCCTTTGCTGTAGACGCATGTCATTCAGCTTCAGCTCTTCCAGAGTCTGCCTGTCCAAGGCAGCTTGAGAAACAACAAAAGCAGGGAGCTTCTGAGAGCTTTCTGCAACATCTTCTGCTTGACTTGCTTCAGCTTGAATGGTCTTGTCTTCTTCTGGTTGCACCTTTGAAGCTAGCTGTTTCTCAGACCATGGCTCACTATCCAGAGGGAGCACGTCTTCCTGTGGCAGCTGACTTTCAACTTCCTTCAGCAGCTTGTTGAAGTTCTGTTGTGCCTGCTCATAGTTGATATCCTGCAACTTGAGGGCTTCAGCACGTACCCAAATTTTGAATTGTGACCAGAGCTGGTCAGAGGCAGCTGGGTCAATCATTCCAGGACAGACTTGCTTCAGAGAAGCAATCCACTGCTGCAAACCTGTTTCAAAATTCATAATACCAGAGCCAACATCTGGTTGTTTTGGTTTTGGAATGGCTATTTTATATTTCAGATCAGCAAGACGGTCAAGGATTGTTAAATCTATGAAGGTCCTGCTGGGGTTTTCGGTGGTTTGCTTGGGAGCTGTTTGTTTTGGAGATGGAGTGGGAGAATCAGAGATAATGATTGGACTGTTTGGTGTTTTGGGAGTATTTGGTGGGGTAGATTCTGGTGAGGATGGCAAATGGGCCATTATGACTGTTGTTCCACATGGTAGCTGGATTGCCAGAGGTGATGGTTGAGGTGAATGAGGTTCAGAAGGTGGAGGAGTTGGAGTTTCAGAGTGATGAAACTCAGGTTGAGGTGATGGTGGATGAATTTCTGGTTGAGGAGAGGGAGACGGAATTGCTGGTTGTGGAGAAGTTGTTGGAATTTCTGGTTGTTCAGGGATAAGAGGTTCTTCTGGAATGGATAAGAGAGGTTGTTGTTGTTCTGGTTCTTCAGCAGCTTGCTGTTGTTCTGGTTGTGGAGAAGGGACAATTTGTGGTTCAGAGTTTGGATTGATGGAGGAGTGATCAGAAGTGTGTTGATCAATGTCAGACAGCACTTTATCAATTGCTGATGTTGTTGAGATTGTTGGTTTGGGATGTTTGATTCGGGGTCTTCTGAGTTGTAATGCCTCAGAAGGGTCATCTTATGGTTCAGTTTCATCTATTGTTGGGATGGGGATTGAGATTCTATGAGAGGTTGGAGGTGGAATTGATGCTGGAATAGTAGAAGAATTTAAAACAAAAGCAGCAGATAAATTACCTCTTTTCTTGGGTGTCTGCTGGGATGATCCTTCTGATGGTGCCTTCCTTTTCTTCGTCTTCTTCAGTGTCACTTCTGGTTGAGGTCGGTGCAGATCTTTGATCTTCAGATTGGGATCTGTACCATCAACTTTGCACGCGTCCATATATCTGAGAACTACCACTGGCTTGGATTCTATCTCAGAAAATAAAGGAAAGTCACTCAGTGGAACTCTTCTGCTGGTGATATCAGCAATAGGAGTAGCGCTGGGTTCCTTTTTGATATTCTCTATCAACTTCATTTTCTTCAAGTTCTTCGCGTTCAGAGGTTTCCCAACCGTTGGTTCAATGGTGCTTAACTCTTGAGCTTCTATCAGATGCTCTATCAGCCTATTCTCAGTTAGAATATCTGATATCAACCTTCCAAAGGGTATCCAATCCCTCTTTGTTCTTTCTTCTTCCTTGGTTTCCTTCACGCTTGTTCTGAGGTGATTGAACAGAAGATGAGCCAAGTTGATTTTTACCTTCTGATTGATAAAGTAGATCTGAAACTGATGATCTACATTTATGTAATCAGGGGAACTAGTTGGCTTCCTATGGTTAAAACACCCCAGAATTATCTTCGCCCAAACTCTGTGATGATCCTTCAGATCTTTGATCTTGCTGCTGGGCACCCCATGGGTGAAAATCCTTTCTGCTATGACGCCCACGTCAGCACATCTCTCAGCCATATCAATACAACGGACGCCACGGCCACTGTAATCAATTAACCTTGCTATGTGATCCTCAGTGATCACAATCTTCTTCCCCATAATGTAGGAGGTGACTTGATGCGTTGAAGCCGTTGCATGAATCCAGAACTCCTTGACTAACATAGGGAATGTTGGTCCAACCAACCTGTCAAAATACCTTTCCCATTTATGTGCCCTAACTTCTTCTGTTAGATCAAAACCGTTTTCCTTCAGACTTCCAAAATCAATGATCAATTCAGATAACACTTCAAGATTCTTCACGGGAGTGAGGAGTGTTCTGAATGGCACTTGATACTGTTCAGATGATGCTTTCTTCTGAGAACCTGCAGAAGCACTGCTGGAGGTTGCCATGTTCACACTTAGGATTTTGTGAGAAAAACTGAGAAAAAGAGTTTACAAGAGATGAACATAGAAAAATGCAGAGAATGCTTGAGAAATAGTGAGAAACTGTAAAAGATGAAAGTGAGAGGTTTAACGTGTTTAAATAGGGTTCAGAATATTTTGAAATTGTAAACGTTTTCAATAAAGAGGAATAAAATCATGATTACGTTTTAAAAACATGATTACTTTCATTTAATGCTTGCTGATTTTGGGGGATTTGAGAAAGATACTTAAAACGGTTACCAGACATGTGTCTCAATGCACCCAATCAGCGTTTTGCCTTCTCAGAAGCGTGCACGCGTTCTGCTTCAGAGAATTGCTGATGATTGGATGACACTTGTTTGATGTAGTGATCAGCATGTCTGTCTTTGAGCTTAGACTCTCAGATCTTTAGACTTGCATCTGATACAATCTGCATGTTCTATCGTTCTGAAAAGAGATTGATCAGAAGTTCACAATAAAACAAATACATTCTGAAGATAAATATATGGAATTAAAACATTTTCACTCTGGGCAGATTTTCATGCTGAGATGTTTCAGAATGAAATTAAACCTATCTTCAGAAAGGGGTTTAGTGAAGATATCAGCCCATTGATGGTCTGTATCTATAAATTTTGGATTCAAAATTCCTTTCTGAATATAGTCCCTAATGAAGTGATGTTTTATTTCTATATGCTTAGCTCTAGAATGTAAAATGGGATTCTTACTTAAGCAAATAGCAAAAGTATTATCACAGAGTATAGGAATGTTACTCTCAAAAATCTGGAAGTCTTCAAGCTGACTTTTCATCCAGAGCATTTGTGTGCTACATCCTGCTGCTGCTATGTACTCAGCTTCTGCTGTTGATAGTGCAATTGTTGATTGCCTTTTGCTGGACCAAGAGATCAGATTTTCTCCCAGAAACTGGCAGCTTCCAGAAGTACTTTTACGCTCTACTCTGTCTCCAACAAAGTCAGCATCGCAGTAGCCTACTAAACTGTAATCACTAGATTTTCTATAAAACAAACCCAGATTAGTAGTACCTTTCAGATACTTGAAAATTCGCTTAACAGCTGTTAAGTGAGATTCTCTGGGATCTGATTGGAATCTAGCACAAATACAAACGCTGAATAATATATCAGGTCTTGAAGCAGTCAGATAAAGGAGAGAACCAATCATACCTCTGTAGACTTTTTGTTCTACATTTTTGCTTACCTCTTCTCTTTCCAGAATGCACGTGGGATGCATTGGAATCTTTGATGGCTTACATTCTGAGAGGTCAAATTTCTTCAGAAGATCTCTGATGTATTTGCTCTGATGAATGTAAGTTCCCTCTGGAGTTTGATTGATCTGAATTCCTAGAAAGAATTTCAGTTCCCCCATGAGGCTCATCTCAAATTCTGCCTGCATACACTTAGCAAATTTTCTTCCAAGAGAAGGATTAGTAGAACCAAAAATAATATCATCAACGTAAATTTGACAGACTAAGATGTCATTCTTAACTGATTTACAGAATAAGGTAGTGTCCACCTTCCCTCTGGTGAATTCATTTTCTAACAGAAAGTTACTTAGCCTTTCATACCAAGCTCTGGGAGCTTGTTTCAGACCATATAGTGACTTCTTTAGTTTGAAAACATGTTCTGGATGTTTTGTATTTTCAAAACCAGGGGGTTGGTGCACATAAACTTCTTCTTCTATATAACCATTTAAGAATGCACTCTTGACATCCATCTGATACAGAGTGATGCCTCTATTAACAGCAAATGAAATTAAAAGTCTGATAGATTCTAACCTGGCGACTGGAGCAAAGGTTTTTGTATAGTCTATCCCCTCTTGCTGACTATAACCTTGTGCAACCAGTCGTGCCTTGTTTCTGATGACTTCACCTTGTTCATTTAGCTTGTTTTTGAAGACCCATCTTGTTCTAATGACGTTGAATCCTTTTGGTCTGGGAACAAGATCCCATACGACATTTCTGGTGAATTGATTCAGCTCTTCTTGCATTGCCAGAATCCAGTCATTATCCAGAAGTGCTTCATCAATAGAAGAAGGTTCAATCAGAGACACAAGTCCCATGAGAGTTTCTGAAGCTTGCTCTTGTTCTGATTGGATCTTCCTTTCTCCCTAAGATAGTCTCTTCTGGGTGATCCAAGCTGCTTCTGGGTAATCTCTTTTGAGGTTTATCAGCAGCTGCTGTAGGATTTCTAGCAGTGCTCCTTTCAGATGTTGAAGGAGTGTCTGTGTTGAGAGCTTCTGATGACTTGTCTTCAGAACCTGTAAATTCAATTTCCATACCTGCAAAAACTTCATTCTGCTTTGACTTTTCAGAGTCAAGCTTATCATCAAAACGAACACTGATTGATTCTTCCACAATCTGTGTTTCTGTATTGTATACTCTATACCCTCTTGAGCGTTCAGAGTATCCTAACATAATACACTTCTGTGCTTTAGAGTCAAACTTGTTCAAATAATTCTTCGTATTTAACATAAAACAGGTACATCCAAATGGATGAAAATATGAAATGTTGGGCTTTCTGTTCTTCCACAATTCATATGGAGTCTTTTCCAGAATAGGTCTTATTGAGATTCTATTCTGAATGTAGCACGCTGTGTTTATTGCCTCTGCCCAGAAGATCTTAGCAACGTTTGTCTCATTGATCATGGTTCTGGCCATTTCTTGCAATGTTCTGTTCTTTCGTTCTACAACTCCATTTTGTTGGGGAGTTCTAGGACAAGAGAAATCATGCAGAATGCCTCTGTCATTAAAGAATGACTCAAAATCTTTGTTTTCAAATTCTCCACCATGATCACTTCTGACTTTAACGATTCTAAGATCCTTTTCATTCTGAACTTGGTTACAGAAGGTAACAAACACAGAATGTGACTCGTCCTTGTGTCTTAAGAACTTTACCCATGTCCATCTGCTATAGTCATCTACGATTACTAACCCATACTTCTTTCCACTGACTGAAGCAGTTTTAACTGGTCCAAATAAGTCAATGTGCAGAAGTTCTAATGGCTTAGAGGTAGAAACAACATTTTTAGATTTAAAAGAAGGTTTTGCAAACTTGCCTTTCTGACATGCTTCACACAGAGCATCTGAATTGAACTTCAAATTGGGAAGTCCTCTGACCAGATTGATTTTTGTTAATCTGAGATATTCTTCTCATACTAACATGCCCCAATCTTCTGTGCCAGATCCACTGCTCGTTGTTGACAGACAGAAGGCACTTTACATTCTGACTTTTTAGTTCAAAAAGTTTGATTTTGTAAATGTTGTTTTTCCTCTTACCATTAAACAGGATAGTCCCATCTTTCTGACTAACAGCTTTACATGATTTTTGATTAAAGATTATATCATAACCGTTATCACTTAATTGACTTATGGATAACAGATTATGCATTAATCCATCTACTAGCAAAACATTATTAATAGAGGGAAGATTTCCATTATCTACAGTTCCAGAGCCAATTATCTTTCCCCTCTGATTGCCTCCAAAGCCAACGTGGCCTCCAGGCTTAAGTTCCAGGCTTTGGAACATATGCCTTCTTCCCGTCATGTGTCGCGAGCAGCCAGAGTCCAGGTACCATGACTGGTGTTTCTGACTTGCTGCTAAAGATATCTGCAACATGTATTATTTTATCCTTAGGTACCCAGATTTTCTTGGGTCCTGATTTGTTAGTTTTACCAAAACTCTGGTTGAATTTTGGTTTCACAGAGTACTTACTGCTAGTGTATTTAATATCATGTGTGTGACCATACACAAAATGTGAATTCAGAGGAGTGTGTTTAATGGTTAAGTCCATGACATTCTTTGGTGTAGGAACCTTACCTTGGTATCCTATTCCTTTCCTGCCGTTTCTGCTAACTCCATAGATCATTGAAGCCATTTTGCTTCTATCTATGTTTTTAGCAAGGAACTTCTGGAAACTGTGACCATACTCCTTGATGATCTCATCAGCGTTGCTGGGAGTTTCAGAAATTGGTTCCTTCTGAGAGTTTTGTAAAGTATTTTCTAATTTTGAAATCTTATTTCTCAGCTCAGAATTCTCCAATTTGAGACTCTCAGTCTTATTAGAGTCAGATTCAAGATTCCTTTTCAGGTCTCTGAATTTAACTCTAATTTGCTGATACCTTTCTAGGATTTCATTAAGGCTTTCAGCAAGTTCAGCCTTGGTAAAATTAACAGCAAAGTTAGGAAATACCTCTTCAGTGTCTGATTCAGAGTCTGATTCAGAAGCTTCGCTATCTTCTGAAATGTTAGCCATGAGAGCTATGTTTGCCCTTTCATCATCTGATTCTGAGTCAGCTTCAGACGAGTCAGAGTCATCCCATGTAGCCATGAGACTTTTCTTCTTTTCTCTTCCAAACTTCTTTTTGGGCTTTTCCCTCTGAAGCTTTGGGCAGTCACTCTTGTAGTGTCCTTGCTCATTGCACTCATAGAAGATGATGTCCTTGGTGTTTGGCTTTTTGCTACTTGAGGAGCCTTCAGATCTTCTGTATCCAGAGGAAGAATCTATCCTTCTGTATCTAGAAGAGGACTCGTTCTGATCAGATCTTCTGGGATTCCTGAACTTCCTTTGCCTTTGCTTCCACAGTTGATTTACTCTTCTAGAGAGGAGGGAGAGTTCGTCTTCTTCTGATGAGGATCCATCAGATGTTTCTTCAACTGCCTGCAAAACTTTAGACTCAGATTTTTTGTTAGACTTCAATGCTAAAGGCTTACCTTGCTTCTGAGGCTCGTCAGCTTCTAGCTCTATCTCATGACTTCTGAGGGAGCTGATAAGTTCCTCCAGAGTGATTTTGTTGAGATCTTTTGCTAGCTTCAGAGCTGTAACCATTGGTCTCCACTGCTTGGGTAAACTTCTGATGATTTTCTTGACATGGTCAGCAGTAGAGTATCCTTTGTCCAGAACCTTGAGACCAGCTACCAGAATCTGGAATCTTGAGAACATTGTTTCAATGGATTCAGATTCTTCCATTTTGAACGCCTCATACTTTTGAATGAGCGCCAGAGCTTTAGTTTCTTTGACCTGAACGTTGCCCTCATGCGTCATTCTGAGAGAGTCAAAGATGTTCTTTGCTATGTCTTTGTTGGAGATCTTTTCATATTCAGTATAGGAGATGGCGCTGAGAAGGATGGTTTTGGCCTTGTGGTGATTCTTGAAGTCACGCTTTTGTTGGTCAGACATTGTTTTTCTATCAATCTTCTGACCGCTTGCATTCACAGGGTGCGTGTATCCATCTGTCACCATATCCCACAGATCAGCATCATGTGCCAGAAAGAAGCTTTCAATTCTGTCTTTCCAGTAATCAAAGTTTTCTCCATCAAAGACTGGAGGTTTGCCGCTGAATCTGTCTCTGTCCTCATGGTTGTCATTGCTGGTGTGAGAATAGTTTCCTGCCATTGTGTTTTTCTGACGCTGGATCTTGTACTGACACGGTTAAGTGTTTTAGCTCAGAACCAGGCGCTCTGATGCCAATTGAAGAAGTGAAAAACACAAGAAGGGGGGGTTGAATTGAAAAACTGAAAAACAATGCAATGAACAAGATATTTTTATCATGGTTCGTTTGATCTCAAACTACTCCAGTCCACCCGTCAAGGTGATTTCGCCTCTCTCCAACGAGGTCTTAATCCACTATATTCAACTGAATATTACAAACTTCTTTAACAACTGCTAAAGCCTTCTTGATGCAAACCACAACCCGGATTGTCAAGGAAACACTTTCTTACAAAGAAGATGAATCTAGGTGTGTGAATGTTTTCTACAAAACTGTATCACAACTGTGATGTATACACAACTTAAGCTTATGAAACTAGATTGCTAAACAAAGATTGCGTAAGAAGATATGTAGCGTTTAGCAAACTGAGAGAAGGAAGATTATGATTAGCTTTTAGGCGTGTAGAATGTTGGAGAGCATTAGCCAATACAATCTTCATATTCTTGTTTATATAGCACTGAGATTGTTGAACGTTGGAGCAATATTCTTGATTCAATGCTAATAACAAACTTTCCTTATTGAGCAGATCTTGTCTGGAATGAGGCCGTTGGTAATAATTTGCTTTCAATGCACAGTACCGTTGCTTACTTAATGCATGTTCTGGCTTGGCTCATTCTGACTCTGCTTAACTGCTGATGAACTGTTGTTTTCTTTATCAGAGTGTTGAGCGCAGTTCTGTTCATCAAGCTTCAGCGTACACGTGAGTTAATCTTCTGATTCTGGTATTCTGATAGCAACTTCTGATGCTGATGTCAAGAACCAATATTCTGATGCTGATTAAGTGTGCTCTTGCTGATACCTATCAGAGTTTCTGCAAAGCAGAACGTAATATTTTAGGTAGCAAATAGTTCATACATGAATCATATAAATAATATATCTTTTCATTTTGTTATCATCAAAACTTAAACATAGGGTAGTAGATTCAAACTTTGTTCTAACATAAGGGTCCCAATATCATTGGATTGCTTTCATTGTTCATCGTTTCGATTTAGCCACTGATCTGGAGACCGAAATATTCCAAGAAAACAACCCTTAATTGAGTGTAGTATCGAGTATCAACCAACCTCGGACTGCACCAAAGTCAGTTATCTCACTACCCTAAAGAGGCCAAGATGGTTCAATTAAGGTTCCTAAGGTCAGTTGATGCTTCACGACACCACGCGGCGGCCCCGTACTCTCCTTGACTGAACCCAAGGGTTACCGGTACACACCAAAGTGCCACATCAACGTAGCAGACTACTTCAACCATGTCGGTATACCCCGCACAGTTCCCTCACAGCCTTGTTGCTACTTTCTAAGAAGGTATCCCCCAGATCCGGGTTAGGATCTATAGAACTCCCGAGACAGTCCCACAATAATAAAGCAAACAAGCACAACAATTGAAAACACAAGTGATCTTAGTCCTAAGGTACACCTCACTTTAAAAGAATCCCCAACAGAGTCGCCAGTTCTGTGATCGGTGGATTTAGAACTGACTGTTTAACGCTGGTTTGCGAAATGTCGCGGAAGCAAGAGTCGCCACCGTCTTTTATTTTCTCCAACAAGGAAAGGACAAAAGCACAGAAAAATTCCTTTTGAGATAGTTTCTCGGTTCGGGAGGTAGATTTATAGAAAGGGAAGGTGTTAGCACCCTTTCTATCCATGGTTATCCATGGACTCTTAGGTACTTGCTCATTGTGTTTTCAAAAGTGTTTGCTTTTCAAAGTGTGAGTGGGTTTGAAAAAGTTTCGTTTAAAGATTTCAGATCGACTCTTGTATCAGTCCTCAAGAGTGTTTGAAAAGTTGTTTTTGAAAGCTTTTTGCAAAGTGTCAGTGCGAAAAGAAGTTTTTGATTTGTTTTGAATTAGAGCAAGTATCTACGAGTCATCTACCTACCCTAAGGAATTAGGCTGTGCAAATGTCCTTAAGGTAGTGTCATCCCACCATTGAGAGATAGGTAGCACCACCGTTGGAGGTGTTCGGGTCAATTCGAGGATTAGGGACAGTGTGGTCACCGAGCAACAGTAAGACACCTTAGAAGCTACCCTTATGCCATTGATCTTTTTATTCCGAGGCAACTATTCCGAGGCAACCATTTCGAGGCAACTTGTTTTGAGGAAACTAGATCAATGGACATAAGGACTCACTAAGACGTCCTATACTCGACGACCACGTTTCGAGGGGCAAGGCAACAGTGAGGCGTACCCTAAGAGTGGTGTGTGAATTGTGTGTCATTTTCAGTTATATTTTATCTTGTCATGCATTGGGTGAGCTACGCTTTGATTTTATTTGGGCATACATTCTTTCATGTGATTAGCAGTTTAAAGGGTGCGGAAATTAAAAGGCGGAAAAATAAAGGTCCTACGCTATTACAAGGCGCGGGTCTATACATCGCCAAATTAAACAAAGACCCGATTTTGAATAAAAGTGCGGAAAGTAAATGTCCTAATTATTATTACAAAGCTTTGGGGCAATTACATAAATTTAAAACGAAAAATAAAGACAAACGCGCGAAAGGAAATTGGAATCGAAAGTGCGAGGGCGTTGGACCCTTTAAGGAATTGAATTGAAATTACAAATTAATTAATTATTAAATAAATAAAAGAAATGATTTTTTATGTTTTTTTGTATTTAATGAAAATAAAGGAAGAAAATTAGTTATTATTGGAAACCCTAATTCTACACTATTTTTAATTTGTTAAAGAAAAATATTTAAGTTTAAACCTAATTTACTAATTGTTTAATTATAAGAGTATTTACAAAATTAATTAATAGTTAATAATAATTATAATAAGAAAAAATTTATTTATTGAGAAAAAGAATGAAAATGTTAAACCTAATTTTTATGTATTTTATTTATTTAAGAAAAAAAACATTAAAGTTGAAGGCCTAAAATTAAACTAATTTGGTTATTGGAATTTATTTACAAAAGAAAACTATTAATGAATTAGAAATTAAATAAACATTTTTTTTTATTTTTATGATTTCTGATTTTTTGTATTTTTGTATTATGAAAATTAATTTTATGGAATTAAATAAAATAATTAAAGTAACTAAAAAAAAATGAAAAGAGAAAAATGAGAGAAAGGAAATACAAACAAGGGGGGTATTCAGGCCCTTTTGGAGGTGTATGCAAGAGCAATTTGGCCCAACAGAAGGAGGCCTTTTTTGACTTTCCATGTTCCCATGCTTGTGGTTGACTGAACGTGTATGGTAGGTTGCATGTCCTGGCCATTGGATGGAGCCCCAGAGACACTTGGCAAGTCTCAGCACTAGGACATATGGTGTGCTGCATGATGGACGCTGCATAGAAGCACATTAATGAAAAAATTATGGAAATAGTGGGGGACCTGGGAATCGAACCCAGGTCCCAATACCTGCGTGCCACTTCATTTGCCAATTGAACCAACGCGTTTAGTTGTATGTTTAGTGGACAATAATCATTATATGTGAAAAAGCAAGATTATGCTGGACAATAAAAAAAAGGGCGCCAGTTATTCAAACCAACCAACCATAGTTCAACAGCTCAGCATCTCCTTCCTTGGTCCTTTGTTTTTCCTGAAAATATCAAATAGATAGCGGGGGTTTTAAACCCCCACTAACCCTAAACCTGAAAAATAGCGATTAGCATATAGTGAAAAAGAAAAAGGGCGCGATGGTTGGTTTCTATTCGTATGGGCATCCTGGTTTCAATGGTGTAGGTTTCATGGCCTAATTTTTCCATATATGCAAAGCCCCAAATGGAATCTTCTGAAACCCTAACCTGCGTCCATGGCAACTTCTCGTACAGGAAATATTAACTCAATTAAAAGACATCAATAGCTTCAGAGAGTTCGTATTAGTGTAAATCAAACATTAGAACGTATGGAAAATGCATGTAAATTCAAATACGATTAGGAAAATTTTCATGAACAGGGCGATTGCGTTCTACCACTTCTTCGAGTATGGAGACTTGGCTTTGATTGGAAAAGATTCCTGGTAGTCTTGGCAAGCATGTGGAATAATTTTGAGGCCTTGAATTATGCTCTAGCTATCAAAACAGTTTCAAGGTTTTTTTTGAAAAAATGCAAAGTTGTTCTTTGTTCTGAGCGCAGCTTTCTTGTTGTTATGTACTAGGTTATGTTTGCATATGTATGTAGCATGATTAGGTCAAGCAAAACAAGCCCATGATCCATGTATTCAATGCTTTTGAATTTGTGATTTTACATGATCTTTTTCAATCCTTTTTGCCATGAAAACTTGCCTATTTGGAAGATTTGGTCCCTTTGATGTGGTACACGAAATATTTAGGCCTTAATGAGAGAATATGTTGCACAAAAAGATTTGGAAAACATGATTTGCTATTTTTGTCATATTTAATTTTAATTAAGTGAATTAATAATAATAAAAATTCAAATAATTAATCAAAAATGATAAAATAACTCCCTTGGATGTCAATGGGTCGTGCATGGCCTTTGGGTAATGATTCATGGAAGAAATTGTGGCCCATTAGCATTTTTGAACCCTTTTGTGCAAAGTTAACTTTTCAAAATTCCCAAAAATTTCCCAACTTCCACAAGGCATATCTTGCTCAATGTTTAAGCTTTGATCATGTTCTTGGACATTTTGGAAAGGTCTTGAAGTCCTCTAACCAATGTATTTGGTCCCATGTCATTTTGATTTACCAATCTCAAGTTATGGTCTTTGATTTAAAGTGCCTTTTTGTTGACTTTTGAAAATGACCTATAATGTTGAAATGGATAACTTTTTGTGAGAGCATTTCATGGACTTGAAGTGTGAAGATGAGTTGTAGGAAATGTCATTCTCTTCAAAATGAGCTTTGGATGGAATTTTTCTGATAAACCATGTGGAAGTTATGCCTTGGTCAATTTGTAGTTGACTTTTTCAACTGTCCAAAAGTAGAAACTTTTGCATCTTGAGACTTTTTGAGCCATGCTTTGAGAATCATGATCAAGAATTGATCAAATGATGTTTGTGGCTTCAAAATGAGATGTTGACCAAAAATTTGGACTTTTGACTGTCAAATGACCATTTTACCCCTGCAGTTGACTGTGAAGCAATTAGGGTTTTTGACTGTGCAATTTTGTGTTGTGAGTCTTGAAACTTGGCATATGGATGCTTGACAATGTTTATAGGCATGTGGGACTTGATTGGACTCTTGGAAACTTCAATTTCTTTGCCAGAACCAAAACCCTAATTTTGACTGTTAGGAGGCCATTGGACTGTGCAACCCTTGGGAGATTTTGAAGCATGCTCTTAGCAAATCTTGAAGAATATGGGAGGGCAAATTTTGGGGTACAACACTTACCATACAATCCTATTAGTCATACATCTAGCAGTTAATAATTGCAGTAATTTAAAAGTGCAGAAATTTAAAACCTAGTTATTACAAGGCTTCGGGGAGGGGGATTATGTACATATCTAAAATTGGGGGAAAAATAAATAAAAGCGTTAAAGGTCCTACTAATCATCTATTACATCCCAATATACAGTTACAATAATAAAATGAAGTGCGAAAGAATAATAACGCGCAAATTTGAAAAGACGTCTAAAAATCCTAAGGTATAAAAAAATATTTTTTTTGTTTTTTTGTTTTAATTTATAAAAATGGTTTAAGTTAAAAAAATAATTGATCTAGATCTATATTTAAAAAATAATTATTATTACTAAAGAAACATGAAATTTAAATAAAAGAAATTAATTCTATGTTTTTTTTTTGGTATTTTTGTTACGAAAAGGAAAATGAATTAAAATTAAATTAAACCTAAGTTCTATTAATTTTAATTTAAAAAAAAAAGTTAAAGTGTTTAGTTAATTAATTTACCAAAATTAAAATTTAATTAAGAAAAAATACTAAATATATTTTTATGTGATTTTTATATTTGTTTATTGATAAAAATAAAAAAAGGGATTAAAAGAATCAAATGAAATGAATAAAACTAGAAAATAAAGATGGGCCTAGTAGCCAAAGTAAACAGGGGGTGCAATCATCAGAAATCCCTAGGCCCGAATCTTCGAAAGCTTCATGCTCTAACTATGGTGTTTTTTTTATTCTTGCGTAGAACCTGTGATTCAACCATCCATAACTGTTCTATATAAACTCAAACAAACGTTAGCATAACACTAAATGTGATTAAAATTAGAGATTCGAAGTTTAAAATTTTACCAAATCGCCATTGTCAAATGGGGGCGTGCTAGGCGTGTGATGGATTACTCTTGGGCCTTGTAAGACTCCTGAGGACTTCAAGAGGATGGTTTGAGGCTTGATGTCAATTGAGAGAGACCGGAACCTCGAGATATGACTTGCACCAATTCTTTGATTTCTGGAGAGCTTTTTGAAGAGCTTTTAGAGAGCTTTTTAGAGAGGAATTTTGTGTCTTTCAAGCTTGTATGGCTCTATATTTATAGAGGAGACTGAGGAGACAAGAAAGCATGGAAATAATCTCCCTCATAATGTTGTGTTTTAAGACCATGATCAAGATTTGAAAAAAATACCATATTTGATGATTTTATGCCATTTTCACATGTGGATGAACCTGGACATATTTGAAGGGTTATTGCACGAATTAAATTGACATAAACCAGCATAAAACTTGCCCAAAATGGATTCACATCAAAATTTACATTATTTTTATTATTTATTTATTTAATTCTGAATTTTAATGAATAAAATATCAAAATAAATAGCATAAATAGTTGAAAAATGTATGTGTGGGCTTAGAGGTCATGGAACATGTTAGAAATTAGTTTAAAACTTGAAAAGATAGGCCCATTTGGTAAAAATCCAAGATTGGTCAATATTTGCTTCATGCATTTTCTTCAAAAATTATCCAACTTTGATAATGCATATCTCTCTCAATTTTAAGCTTATGAGGGTGTTCGTGGACTTTTTAGAAAGCTTAGGATGTCCCCTAAGCAACCTGTTTTGTTTCATCTCAATTGGATCTTCCATGTTCATGTAAGAAGCTTTGACCCAAAAGGTGTTTTTGTTGACTTTTCAAAATGACCTATAATGTCCAAATTTATATCTTCTTGTGAGTGCAAATTTTGAACTTGGGAGATGAAGATGAATCGTAGGGAATTACATCCTTTTCAAAATGAGCTTTGGATGGGTCATTTCTGATAAAGTATGAGAAAGTTATGCTTGGTCAAAGTTGAGTTGACTTTTCCTGCAAAACCCTAATTTAGCAACTTTTGGGTTTTGATGAATTGTGAGCAATCCTTGAGGAATTATGATCAACCCTTGATCAAATGATGAATAATACTTCTAAATGAGGATGTTGACCAAAAATCTTGAAGTTTGACTGTATGTGGGCCACAGTTGACTTTTGCCCTAGCATAGTCAACTTTTAGGCCTTTGAGCAATTAACTGAGCAAACTTCCTCTGCAAGGCTTGAAACTTGACATGGATGATCTTGATAACATATTAGGACAATAGTGAGAATTTGTGACCCTTTGGAATCAAACATCTTGATGCAAAATGAAACCCTAATTTGAGGTAGACTGCCTTTAGGAGAGAGTTTGTCTGGTCAACTCTTGGACTTCCATGGGCAATTTGAAGACCTTACTTGAAATGTATTGAGAAATATGGGAGGGAAAATTTTGGGGTACAACACACATGTCCCACAAGAAACAACGACCGGCCAATTTGAAAATTGTATAGCAAGCCTGACTGATGACAATGGTTTGGGATTTTCGGATGCAGATTTGACCCCGGCGAGGAAGAATCACAATAAATCCCTCCACATATCCATTGAATGCAAAGGCACCACCTTGGCGCATGTGTAAGTAGATAATGGATCCTCCCTCAATTTCTTACCTAAAGGAGCTCTATATAGACTAGACTGTGTTGGACTAGTGTTAAAACCCAATGATATTGTAGTGAGGGCATTTGATGTCTCGAAAAGAATGGTCCATGAAGATGTTGAGCTCCCTATCAAGGTTGGGTCTCAAGTATTCAACTCAACATTCTATGTTATGGATATCCGCCCGACTTATTCTTTCCTTCTCGGATGCCTGTGGATTCATGGGGCAGGTGCGGTTACCTCCATATTGCATCAAAAGCTAAAGTACCCAGTCAAAGGGAAAATTGTCACCGTCAGTGGGGAAGAAGAGTTTATGATCAGTCATTTGAATTCATTCAAATATGTTGAAATATATGGAAAATTCATTGAGACTCCATGTCAATCTTTTGAAGTGGTCCCTCCAATGATTGTTGTTTCCAAGACCACTCCTGTCACTCCCAAAGCTGCTAAAGATACGCCAAGGATGGCCTCTCTCAAAGATGCTCGTGTCGTAGTTGAAGATGCAAGTTGCACCATTTGGGGACAATTTTCTGATATCCCATACAAGTCAGACAAGTTTGGGTTGGGCTTCACTTCTAAGGCTCAAAAAGAGGTTTGACGTGCTCGTGTTGGGAAACTGCCTCTCTGTATTAGTAACAATGAAGTTAATGCTCTTAGAGACTCTGACAGTGACAGTGACTGGGACGACTGGATCTACCCAACTGCTGATGGAGGACTCAACAACTGGAAGACCAAGAACTTCATCTCAATCTCCTTCAGCCAGGAGCAATTGCCATTTCCTGTTTTTATTACTTTGAGAAATTTTTCTGTAATTTCCATTATAACAACGACTTTAAACCATGTGCCTTGCCCGGGGCACAATGGTCCATTTGTTAAGGGTCTGTCATTTTCATATGCCATATGCTTATTTTAATGAAAAAACATTAGACTATTTTGCATTCAAATTTTACGCTCTTACTTTACTGCATTTTCAAATATCCATGTGACCTTACATGCACACACACACACACATTTGCAGATTCACATCCACTCAGGATCTCGTTGACAATGATTCTGCTATTCCCATCTATGACTTTGAAAATCCAATCTATCAAGCCGAAGACGAAGGTGAAGAAGATTGTGAAATACCTGGGGAACTCGCCAGACTTATGCTGCAAGAGGAAAAGGCCATCCAACCGCACGAGGAACCAGTTGAAGCGATAAACTTGGGTACTGAGGCAAATAAAAAAGAAGTCAAGATTGGCAATAACCTGGAAGACAATGTCAAGGGAAGATTGGTTCAGATTTTGCATGACTATGTTGAGGTGTTTGCTTGGTCATACGAATATATGTCGGGGCTTGATACTGATATCGTAGTTTATTGTCTACCAATGAAAGAAGGTTGTCCTTTGATCAAGTAAAATGTTCGTCGCATGCGGATAAATATGTTTGGGAAAATAAAGGCTGAGGTAAAGAAACAGTTCAATGCAGGTTTCCTGGCAGTGACATCATATCCCCAATGGGTTGCAAATATGGTCCTAATGCCGAAGAAATACAGTAAAGTCTGTATGTGCGTAGGCTACAGGGATTTAAATAGGGAAAGCCCCAAAGTTGATTTCCCACTACCACATATTGATGTCTTAGTTGATAACACTACTCAACATAAAGTATTCTCCTTCATGGATGGCTTCTCCAGATACAACCAAATCAAAATGGCCCTGAAGACATAGGGAAAACCACTTTTGTCACATAATGGGGCACCTTCTGTTACAAGGTCATGCCTTTCAGTTTGAAGAATGTGGGCGCAACTTATCAACGGACTATGGTGGCTTTATTTCATGATATGATTCATCATGAAATTGAAGAGTATATTGATGACATGATTGCAAGATCACGAACTGAGAAAGAACACCTTGATCATTTGCACAAGCTATTTGAAAGGTTGAAGAAATACAAGTTGGGGTTGAATCCCAACAAATGCACCTTTGGGGTGAGGTCTGGAAAACTCCTAGGCTTTATCGCCAGTGGAAAACGTATTGAGGTCAATGATGCAAATGTCAAAGCCATACAAGAAATTCCAGTTCCCTGTACTGAGAAGGAGGTCAGAGGTTTCTTAGGTTGACTCAACTACGTTTCCCGATTCATCTCTCACTTAACTGCTACTTATGAGCCAATCTTCAAACTGTTGAAAAAAGATCAAGTAGTCAGGTGGAATGACGACTTCCAAATAGCTTTTGACAAGACCAAGGAATACTTGCAAGAACCTCTGATTCTGATGCCTCCAATTGATGGAAGACCTCTGATTATATACTTAACTATATTAGAGAATTCAATGGGGTGTGTGTTGGGCCAACATGACGAGTCTGGTCGAAAAGAGCATGCAATATGCTACCTTAGTGAAAAGTTTACCGACTGTGAAACAAGCTATTCACTACTCGAGAAAACTTGTTGCACTTTGGCATGGGCTGCTCGACGACTAAGACAATATATGTTAACTCATACTACTCTATTGATTTCTAAAATGGATCCCATCAAGTATATCTTCGAGAAGCCAACCCTCTTCAGACGAATAGCCAGATCGTAAATGATTTTGACTGAATATGACATCCATTACACTACACAAAAGCAAGCAAAGGAAGTGTGTTGGCGGATCATTTGTAACATCAAGCTGTTGATGACTACCAATCCATGAACTTTGAATTCCCGGACGAGAATATCATGCTAGTGACATACTGTGAAAGACCTGGACCATATGAAGGACCCAAACAAGGATCCTGATGGACTATGGTTTTTGATGGAGCTTCCAATGCATTGGGTAACGGAATTGGTTCTATAATCATTTCTCCTAAAGGTTTCCATACACCTTTCAATGCCATACTTTGCTTCGACTATACAAACAATATGGATGAGTATGAAGCATGTATCTTGGGTCTAAAGGCTTCTATTGACCTAAGAATCAAATTCTTAAGCATATACGGAGATTCGGCCCTGGTAATCAGTCAAGTTAAAGGAGAGTGGGATACCAAACATCCAAATTTGATCCCTTACAAAGAGCTTGTGCTAACCCTGATCCCATACTTTGAAGAGGTCACCTTCAATCAAATCCCAAGGGAATAAAATCAGTTGGTAGATGCTTTATCAACAATGTCATGTATATTCAAGGTCAACTGGGACAACGAAGCTCCCAAAATTACTATCAAAATATTTGACGAACCAACACACTGTTGTGAGATTGACACTGATGAGGAGAAGCCTTGGTACCATGAAGTTAAAAGGCATCTTGAAGCACAAGAATATTCTGAGGGAGCTTCAATCAACGACAAGAAATTCCTGCTGAGGTTCTCATCCAAGTTCTTCCTAAGCAATGGGATTTTATACAAGCACAACCATGATTCGACTCTGCTCCGTTGTATGGATAAGAAGGAAGCGGAGAAGATCATGGAGGATATGCATGAAGGTGTTTTTGGAACTCACTCTAGTGGACACACTATGTCCAAGAAGATTCTGAGGGCTGGTTACTATTGGTCGACAATGGAAAATGATTGTCACCATCACTCGAGGACTTGCCATAAGTGTCATATTTATGCTGACAAGGTTCATGTGCCTCCAATACCTTTAAATGTCATGACTTCTCCTTGGCCATTCGCAATGTGGGGCATTAACATTATCAGAGAAATCAAGCCCACCGCCTCTAACAAACATCGTTTCATCCTCGTCGCCATTGACTACATCAAATGGGTCGAAGCGGCTTCATTTGCCTCAGTTAACAAGAATGTTGTAGCCCGGTTCATCAAGCATAACCTCATTTGTTGATACAACATCCCTGAAAGGATCATCACTGATAACGGAACCAACCTCAAAAATTCTATGATTACTGAACTCTGGACGTATTTCAAGATCAAGCATCACAACTCTTCTCCATATAGACCTAAGATGAATGGTGCAGTAGAAGCTGTCAATAAAAATATAAAGAAGATTATGGAAAAGATGGTGGTGACCTATAAAGACTGGCATGAGATGCTACCATTTTCTCTTCATGGCTACTGTACCTCGGCGCGAACATCAACTGGGCCAACCCCATTCTCTTTAGTTTATGGCATGAAAATTGTCCTGCCTATCGAAGTTCAGATTCCTTCTCTAAGGATTATGAAAGAAGCAGATCTAGACGAAGATAATTGGATTCAGACTAGGTTGGATCAGTTAAACTTGATTGATGAAAAAATACTGGCTATTGTCTATCATGGTCAAATGTACCAAAAGCGTATGGTCAAGGCATTCAACAAAAAGATCAAACATCGGGTATACCAGGCTGGTGACTTGGTGATAAAACGCATCACTCTACCACAAGGTGATCCCATGGGAAATGGACTCCCACATACAAAGGGCCATCTGTGGTCAAGAAAGTATTCTCTGGTGGTGCCATAATGTTAACTACTATAGATGCAAAGTTTTCTCGCACCTTGTGAACACATACATAGTTAAAAAATACTACGCATAAGAACGACCCGCTAGGTTGACATACCTAGGAAAAAGTAAAGTCATCCCGGAGAATAAAAAAGGTTCGGGCAAAAATTAGGGATATATACAAAATATTGTACACCTGGAAAGTCGAAAACCTGAAAGGGTGACTTGGGCAAAAAAGGGTATCCGGGTGGACTGAAAACCCGAAAGGGCAGTCCAGGAAAAAGTTAGGGATTAAAGTATACGACTATGTCCCGTTGGATCACTACATCCAGCTTTATTACTGTTGTACCCCAAAATTTTCCCTCTCATTTCTCAAGGCATTTCTCACAAGGATTCCCAAAGTTCAAGCTTGCACAAGTACAATTGGAGGAAACTGTTAAAAAGGGAAAAACAGATATAAATAATCTTTTCAACAAAATTGGAGAAAAATAAGTTTTCTTCGATTTCCCTTGCTTCGATTAGATTTTTGGTCCCCTGCAAATCTACTTCGATTCACAAGGCTTCGATTGGACTTTGGTCTCCTTCAGGCCTTCTTAGATTTCCCCTGTTTCGTTTGGACTTTAGTCTCTTTCAAGACTGCTTCGATTGGACTAGGAATTGACCTCCTACATGAATTACAAGGCATTGTTTTCCCTTCATCCGAACACCCACAAAGCAAGTATGCAAGCTTCGATTACACCAATGACCCCTCATCAGCTAGCTTTTGGTGCACACGGATTTGACCTTCTGAAAAGTTTCCTTTGATTTAGAAGGAAATGATCTTCATACAAGCTTCGGATGAGTCTTATTTCCCTATGAAACAACTTCATTCAATTCAGGAAGTAAAGGCCTCATATTGGTTTTCTTTGATTCATAAAGTCAATAACCTTCTGAAAGCTCCCTTCAATTCAGAAGGAAATAACCTTCTGAAAAGTGTCCTTCAATTGCACCATTGACCCATTATATGTTTGCCTTGAGTCACAAAGCAGTGACTTCCTGCATACACCCTTTCGTTTGGCCATGTGACTTCTGGCAGGCAAGCCTTCAATTAGATAAGAGCCACCTTCACACAAAGCTTCAATTGGAGTTTTGGTTTCCTTCGAATCAGCATCTTTCGAACCCAACTCTGGATCCTCGAAGCAAGTTTGAGAAAATCTCATAGCCTTGCCCTACTTGTCAGGCTCTGTTACTTCCAAATCTTCATATAATCATAGGTTTGCATAAATTTGTGATGCATTACATAAAGGTTCGAAGCTTTGTCTACTGGATAATACAATTCTTGGATGAAATGACAAAAGCTACATACCCTTTTTTTCATAAAAAAGTACTTTAATCACAAATTTAGCTTCCAATCTTATTTTTGTCTGAACACAAGCAATGTCAAAAGCATAAGTCCAATCTTCTACCAGCAGGCCCCCACTTGTACTGGAAACATGGGAACAATGAAAATGGATTGACTTGTTTCACCTTTAACCAAACCATGGTTTGTCATCATACAAACCTGGTTACTTCAAACATGTTGATTCTTTTCTCTATAAATAGAGAAATATTTGCAAGCTCAAAAGAGGACTTTTTGGCCAGAAGAACGAATCTTCAAAATTTTCTCAAACACAATAAAGTTCTCAAACACTTAAACACCTGTCAAACATAAACCCAGAATCCAAACACTGATCTTCTTTGAATCTGAAAGGTACATTACCTTGTTCCCCTTCGAATCCAGCAGGAAGTACCCCACGCTTGTTCTCCTGTTTTGAATCCAGCATCAAAGGCCTAACCTCCGGTCCCTCCGTTCGAATCCAACAGCATTCAAGGAAGCCACTTCAATGTCCATCACACCCTCCAGCCTCTAGCAAGGTAAGTTGTTCCAAACCTTGAGCTTTTCGTTTCTTGTATAACATATAGATAAGCTTTTCTTTCGTTTCAAGCATGTATATACCATTGTTTTTTTCGTTTCCACCCTTTTAATATATTTTTTAGAGCTAACCCTTTCATTTTGCTTCTTGTTTACCTAAACGTACATTAAGTATTAAACTGGTTGTAAGGAAATGCTAGCATGGCCTTAGGCCTTGTTGCTATTTAAGAGTTCAAATGAAAGAAACAGGAAACAGGAAGTAGGAAACGAAGCCTCTGGCTTCGACACTAACCTCCAGGTCAAACGAAAGAGGCAACCAGAAGGCACACCATGCTAACTTCTAGGCCCAGACGAAAAGCATGCCTACACTGATTCTAGGCCCAGTCGAAATGCACAACATGCTGACTTCCAAGCCCCAATCGAAAGGCATAACATGCTGACCCCCAGGCCTTAGTTGAAAGCCACACCTTCACCCCTTCCAGGCCAGATCAGAAGAAGCCAGGAAGAGCAGAATCGAAGGATGATGCTGCCTAGATCGAAAAGGCTTATTTTCCCTTCTTTATTTTGTTTTTGTCTTTACATTTTCTTGTTATTCAATATGGTTATAATAGTGTAGGATATTTATTTTCTGCATTTTTATTGCTTTATATAAATGTTAGTAATTAGGATATATGGGAAGATAAAAACAACAAGTAGACAACCCATAATCAAAGACTAAATGAATGTAAATCAAACACACTATTCATACATGCACCCCTAGGGTTAACTCCACTTGTTGCCTAAAAATGGTCATGTTATGCATGTGAGACGTCTTAGCAAAAACAATCAAAATACAAGGTCATATTCCCTTGATGACGCTTCAAATGTTTCCTTACAAATGATCTTAGTCCCTCAAGAGAAATGCTAAGATATCTCACAACATTGCTATCATGACTATACGATGACCCACACCTGTCCCTTCACATCCAATGGTAGGGCTTCTTACCAAATCAATGGTAAGATAGCAACATCTAAAGGAGGAGGAAAAGAACACAAAATACCTTTTGAGTAGGTAGATTGCTTCTAGTTGCTCGCTTGCTCACAACAGAAACATTTTATACACCAACACTATTCATTTTGAAACATTTTCAAAAGACAAACACTTTGTATGCGTTCTCATAGAGACGAGAATCATTACAAAGACACCTTTTCAAAATCACTTTCAAAAACAAACACTTCTTTGAACTATTTTCCAAACAACACTTTGTATGCGTTCTTATAGAGACGAGAATCATTACAAAGGCATGTTTTCAAAATACTTTCAAAACCACACCATAAAGCATACTTTCAAACAAAATCAAGTGATATAGCAAGCAACTAAGAGCTCATAGATAAATATGGATGAAAAGGGTGCTAACACCTTCCCTTTTCATAATCTACCCCCCGAACTCAAGAAAATAATATCAAAGGTCTTTCCTGTTCTTTTCACCCTTTCCTTTATCAGATAAAAGAAAATTCGGTGGCAACTCTTGCTAACCGCAACAATTGCGATCAAACGCAAAACACCCAAGTCAGTTCTCCCACCGTGTTACAATTACCAAGGTCAAAAGTTCAAATGGTACAATATCATTTCAATCAACTTCTTCTGACATCAAAGGATGAGATGTTCAAAGACATAAGGGCAATAGCAGAGTTGGAACCCGATGAGATCACTCCCACATGGCTATATATATTTGTTTTCACTTTGTAATCTCTTAATTTCACGACGACTTCCTCTTACTAGAATTTTCGTCTCTTTGTACAAAAACGTCTGTTAATAGGCAAATTATCAATACAAATATACTTTGAAGTGCAAACCTTTTTGGGTTTTCTATTTTGATTGCAAAAATGTCCATGGACTAAAATTGAATGAACATATTCATATGAACATGATTAACTGATCCAGGATAACACTGATGTTGTCCATAAATCCCCACAGATTAAATTCATACATGCTCCACAATTTCCTTTCAGATCTCTAATCAACATATCTCTTCGAAATTCTCTTCCCCAATCGAGTTTAGCCCTCCAAAATTGGAAAAGAAACCTTGCAAAATTTCTTCCCCAGAATAATTTATTTCCCTAGTGAAATCACTAGAATATTTTCCTCAACGGCGTTTATTTCCCCAACAACCTACGATTTCCCCAACTTGAGTCTATTCCTCAAACTACTACACATCAATGACAAAACTCCTCTTCTCCAGCAGAGTTGATACTATCCCCCATAGAGTTGCTGTAAAACTTGGAATCCAATCAGAATACAAGTAAACTTTACTCTCCCCAAACAAATTAGAAGTTTAATCATCTCTTTTATCCCTAGTCAGGGCATATAAGAATTAAGTTCCCCACTAGAGCAATGGACAACCAAGGTTCCTTAAATCTACTCCCCATGTAGAAAATAAACATCCCCTGCAGAGTTTACTCAAACAACAAACAGGAATCCACAGTGGAAGTATTCCAGACAAAATTGAAGATACACGTACTCTTCATCCCCAGTAATAGTTAGGGATTTATTTTCCCAGAAAAAGATACATTTCAAAAACATTCATACATCATGACATATGCATATGAAACATATAGCGTAATCTCATTTATTTTGAGAACATCATTGTGCAATGCATGCATCATGACATTGCATACAACTAATTCTTTACCTTTTCAAGAAAGACCAGTCACCAGATGAATACCATCAACAGCAAACATTTCCTTCACAAGATATCTGTTGGTTCAGTTTAAATCGACAGATGACTTATTCTGATTTGTTTCTAGTAGACACTTTCTCTGGTTCAATTAAATTACTCCTAAGATTTATATTGATTCGTATCTAGTTAAAGACCATTAAAGACATCTGTTGGTTCAGTTTAAATTGACCAATGATTTATGTTGACTCCTTTCCAGTAGAAACTTTCCCTGGTTCAGTTAAATCGATCCTAAGATTTATGTTGATTCGTATCCAGTTAAAGACTATTTCAGACCTCAGCTGGTTCAGTTTAAATTGACCAATGATTTATCCTGATTCTGTTCCGGTAGACACTTTCTCTGGTTCAGTTAAATTGATCTTAAGATTTATGCTGATTCGTTATCCAGTTAAAGACAATTTCAGACCTCTTCTAGTTCAGTTTAAATCAACCAATGATATATCCTGATTCGGTTCCGATATATACTTTTCCCTGGTTCAGTTAAATCGACCCTAATATTTATTCTGATTCTTATCCAGTCAAAGGTAAATAGAGACATCTGTTGTTTTAGTATAAATCAACCAAAGATTTATTTTGATACTTCTTCCAATCCCTATCAACCGTTACTTTGGATGGCATCTATAAGCCCATCTCTGATAACTCTTCATTACCTCTCTAAATGACATCTTTAATCCCATTCCCGATAATCAACCAACAGCACTACTTCGTGCATAAACGAGTGCAAATTTCTGGGCACTTTAGTGTTCAATCATCTTCCACCTTCAAGTCACGAATGATGAACACACCAATCTAACTCTTCAGGTATAAGAACATTGAACAGGGGCAGCTGTTGTACCCCAAAATTTTCCATATCTTTTCTCAAGACATTTCTCGCAAAGGATCTCTAATGCTTTAGGATTCTCAAGAATTGATCAGACAAACTCATCTCCTAAGCACTGAGGCCACAACTTAGGGTTTTGGTTTTCACAAGGGAGATTGGATTTATAATTCCTTAAAATAATTTCATGGTTCATTATGGGTCTCCAAGAATACTCATGCCAAGTTTCAAGTCTTGGATCACAATTTTGCTCAGTCAATTGATCAGGTGACTAAAAATCAGTTGTATTGGATAAAACGTCAATTATGGTCAACCTACAGTCAAACTTCAATTTTTTTGGCTAATATCAACATTTTGAAGTCATATTCAACAATTGATCAAGCTTGGATCATAATTCTTCAAGAAAAGTGTTCAAATCATCAAAGGGTCAAAATGATCAAAATTAGGGTTTTGACTAAGAATGATTTATTTTTGACTTTTGACCTAATAAATGACCTAATGGTTTGAAGCAAGACCTTAAGAATTCAAACACAATATCTTGACCTAATTTCATGGCTCAAATAATTTCTCAAGATCAAACAATTGATAGTTGAAATTTGATCAACTGAGGAAAAAGTCAACTGTTACACCAAAAGTCAAACTTTAACTTTTTGGTCAACATTGAGTTTCAAAGATCAAGATTCATAAAGATACTCAAAAATATCAAACTTGGTAAACAAGAATCAATAAAATCAAGAAAGTCCACAAAAATTCAAAGTTTTCAAGACTTAGAAAATTTTCTAAGTACATTTTATACTTGATAAATCCATTACTTCATGACCCTTTTTCACCAAGATGCAAGATGATTCAAAGAAAACTTTCAACATGAAAGTTATAGATCTTGATGAATTCTAAAAATTTGTATTAGAGGGTTGCTGTCCAAAAAATGCTTATATTTGAAGATATAAGCCCATGAAGTCATGACATTTTTCATAAAACACTTAGTGAAAATTTTGACAAGTTTAGGCGGATTTTTGACCTAACTTCTTGGCCAATTTTCACCTAAATCCAAGATGATTTAGCCAAAATGGTAAACATTAAAGTTGTAGACAAGGTTTCATGTTTTCCAAATTGTCCTAGAACTTGAAGAGATCATGCTTGAGCTAAGAGAATCGAAGACAAGAAGTTGAGCATCCATTCTTGAATTACAAGTCATTTTCATGATGAACACTTGACCAAATCTCCAACCATGCTGCATAAACCTTGCTTTGCAGGCTTCTAACTTGCAAATCACTCCTTAATTTAATGTTTACATAGCTGATTGATCAATTTTCCAAGTGATTCAAGCTTTGTCCAAGTTGACTTGCCATTTAGGGAAGAAAGGTCACACTTCCATTTTGGAAAAGTTCACTTTAATCACAAAGTCAAATTCTTGAGCCTCTAACTTGTTTGTTCTGATCACACTCAACATAAAAAATCAAAATAAACATGTTTAAAGTGTCTATCCACCCTAGAGGGCATGGTACTTCACCTTGAAACTATGTTCTTCAAGCTTGCTTCAAAAACAAGTTAAAAATCCATAACATGTGATTTTTGTTTTCTTATAATTTCAAACCTCCAAACCTCTTGCCTATAAATAGAGGTCATCTTTGCAGGCTAAGCCACAAATTTGAAAGCCTAAAAACTCCCTCAAACACTCTCAAACCATAATTGCATTCAAACTTCCATAACTTGTCATTTTCTGCCCAAAAACATCCATCTCATAATCCACTCGTGTGTTTCTTCTCCAAATCAATCCTAAAGCTTCCTTACATAAAATATAATTCATCCCCGTCCCTGTTTTGGAACTGTAACACCTCCATAAGCAAAAATAGAGTGTTGCATATTGAATTCTCCAAGACAATACATCCACTCTTAATCCAAAGTAAGCATTGTATTAGCTTCCTGGAGGATCACTGAAGCTATTATGATCATCATAACACCTTGAAGAGTGCTCAAACTCAGAATATAATTTTCAGTTTTGAGGTAAGTTTTATCAACTTTGAACTCTCTCTACAAGCATCATTAATAGATCCTTTTTGAATACAAAATGTATATATCATTGCCCCGAAGCTAACCATATGCTTACTTTTCATTTTCAATAATCATGTGTTTAGAATTTTAGAACTGCAATTTTAGAAAAGTTAGATTTTATTTTGGGGCCAAACAAAATTCTCATTCATGTTTGATTTATAGTTTATGAAATTTACATATGGTTGCATTCATGGTGAAAAATGTAATAACTTTCATGTTTACATTTCCTGATTTGGTTGAGAAATGAGGAAGTTACAAATTTGAACAATGGTGTTGTTGATTCTGATACGCGCGCAAGATTGAAGATGAAGTTCAAAATAATAGGGTTGAGTTTATCTTATATTTATTACAAGTTGTTTCAATAACGGATGAAACAACCACCCCAGTGGCAGAAGGCGCGCGCATAAGGCATTACTATGGAGGATCCTGGGTTCGAGCCCTAACAACACCTTTTGTTATTTTTTTCTTACCATTTTCCTTGTTACTTTTTTGTTTGACAGCGTACTGGGCCTCCCTTTATTGGGCTTTGTTTCATTTTACCCTGGTTCACCCCCTCTCTTACTAAAAATGTGCCAACCCATTACATTTTTTTTATTATTTTATTTTTATTTTCTGATCTCACAAACAAATCTTGGGCCTAACCAAAAATGCTACTTTTCACACCCATTTTCTTTCCAAACCTCCTTACTTTTTTTAAATTTATATCTCTATTTTATTTTCTTTTCTTCTCATTTATTATTATTATTTTTATTTAATAAAAATATATAAAAATATTTTTTTATTACTAAACAATTAGACTAAGAACTTTTATTTATAAATAATAAAAAAACCTAAAGAACATTTTCTTTCTTAATCAATCAAAATTAAACTAGGGTAGTTTTTATTTAATTTTTATTTTAATTAACTTAGACTTTAGAGTTCTAATTAATTAATTTCTTTTCAAAATAAATTAGATTAGTTAAAACCTTTTCATAAAAACCACAAAATACAAATATTCTTTTCTCTTTTCTTTATCTTTGCATTTTTTGTACATTTTATCATTTCGCACTACAATTATGTAATTGTCAAAGCCTTGTAATAGAAAAATTAGGGTTTATTTTATTTGTCATCCTCATTTGTAAACTTGTACCCCCATCCCCTAAAGTGATGTAATAGCGTAGGATATTTAAATTCTACAATTTATCGCTTTCCATATTCTCGTTAGTAATTAGGGTTTGTATGGCAAGACTTAAAATCAAGCAAAATAGATAACCCTAATTCAAGACAAATGCATGAAAACAATACACTTCACACACATGCACCTCTAGGATTAACCCACACTTGTTGCATTAAATTGAAACATGCATGTCCCTCAAACCTGAGATACTTTAGCAAAGACCCTCGATTATAAGATCGTAGTCCCTCGATGGCCCTTCGATGTTGCCTTCGGTAAACAATCTTAGTTCCTTACAACAAATTGCTAAGGTATCCTACAATGTTGCCTTCTGTGACTGTACGATGACCCACGCCTGTCCCTTCACATCCAATGATATGGTTTCTTTCTAACTAATGGTAATATAACACTATCTAAAGGAGGAGGGAAAGAACAAAGACTTTTTGAGTAGGTAGAACGTTCGTAGTTGCTTGCTCACAAACATTTCAAAATAAAACATCTTTCAAACACACCAACACTTTCCTGAAATATTTTCAAATGTCAACACTTTGTATACATTCTTATAGAGATTAGAATCATTACAAAGTTTTCCTAAACAAAGGCACTTTTCAAAAATACTTTCAAACAATCACAAGCACATTTACAAAGCATTTTTCAAAGTGAGCTAGTAACTAAGAGCCCGTAGATAACTACGGATGAAAAATATGCTAACACCTTCCCTTTTCATAACCTACCCCCGAACTCAAGAAAAATTCTCAAAAGGTCTTTCCTGTTCTTTTCACCCTTTCCTTTATTGGATAAAAGAAAAGTCGGTGGAAACTCTTGCTATCCGCAATAATTATGATCAAACTCAAAACATCCAAGTCAGTTCTCCCACCGTATTATAATATACAACAAATAATAGCACATACACAGATAAACAAAGATAGACTCAACCCACTTAGAGATGGACCAATAATAGGTTAATATTTCCCCAGTGTTATCACCATTTTTCTATAGCAGTAGAAATGTTGAGACTAAGCCATTGGATTGACTTGACTCACATAAATCAAATTAAAAATCGCCACCGTGCTTTATTATTTCCAAAGAAATGGGAAAAGAGAGAATAACCCAAAAAAATGGGGAGAGAATATAAGTTTCAGGGTTGGTTATGCAAAGGGAAGGTATTAGCACCCTAAACATATACGGTACTCCGCAGGAACCTCTTTGAAAATTTGTGTATTTTGGCTATAAATGTTGTATATAAAAATAGATTATGGGGATGAGAAAAGAAGTATTTTTTATGATTTTTTCACCCACCGCGGTTGTGAACCTTTAGTGCCTACCTACCACCTTCCGTATAATAGAGGATCAGGGTACTCATGGTTCTCCTTTAAAAATTTTAAAGCACAAGTGTGTTGGTCGATTTTAAGAGATGAGACATTATCGTCTTATCCGAGTGAAAGAACATACTTACTACCCACAGTTATGAGAAAGGAGAACTTTCGTCATCTCAAAGTGGAGGATATGGCTTGGTTTTAAAATCAATGAAGCCTCGCTGAACACCCAAGTGGAAAATATTGTGTTTCACTACATATTGTAGAAGAATAGTAGTTCACATTGTAACGCCCGTAAATTAATTAATTATTTAATTAAATTATTTTTGAAATATTCTTGAAGATGTGTTATAATAAATTGGATTTATTTTATTAAGTGTAGAAATAATATTAGAGATATAATGTTATGTGGTGAAATAATATTAAAAGTGTAATATTATTTAATGTGGGCTTATTTTGAAAGAGTAGAAGTAATAAGGGGGTATGTTGGTTTTAAGCCCAATAAGGAATAATAGAATAATAGGATTATTTTATTATTTCTTAGAATGAATAGAAAGAAAGAAGCAGTAGAAAGAATAAGGATTTGGAAGATAGCGTGCAAGCTACTAGAGAAAGTGGAAAACGACAAGAACGTGAATCCAACCGGAAATTGTAGAGCGACCTTCAATCCAAGGTAAGGGTGGGGTTATGACTCTATAATTTGGGTTTATGATAATTGATATGTGGGGTTAGTGGTGATTGTTGTTTTGTTCCTGAATTGAGAATATATGATTGATGTATGATGAGGATTGATGAATTTTGATGAATATTGATGCCTTGATGTTGTTAAAATGCTGTAAGATTATAGGGTAATTATAGGTGATGAATTGTCATGAATATATTAAGTTTTAGGGCTTTAAGTATGAATCCCATTGTGACATGCAGGGAAGAAACGTAGAATATTGCAGTAATGGAAAATGTTGAATATAGCAGTAATGAAAACGCAGAATTATGCTAGAATGATGTCAGACGCTACTGTATTAGAACTAATGAATTATTTTGGAGAATAGAATTTGTTAATACTGTTCTTAGTTAGATTGGTATTAGGTGAAGAATTAGAATAATAGGATGAATAGAAAATAACAGTTCTGAAATCAGACGTAAGTTGTTAGAAGTTGCGTTGAATCATTAGAAAGTAGCAGTTCTAACATTAGAAGTATGTTGACTAGAGTTGCGTTAGATTAGTGCAAGATAGAAGTTCTGATGTTATACGTATGTTAGTTATAAATTGCATTGCACTATTAAAGAATAGAAGTTCTGGTAGTAGAAGTTGTACTAGCCAGAAGATGTGGCTAGTCAGAAGTTGTATTAATCAGAAGATGTGGCTAGTCAGAATTTGTATTAGTCAGAAGATGGGGTTAGTCAGAAGATGTGATGACCAGAAGTTGTACCTGGTCAGAAGATGGGGTTAGCCAGAAACTGTGATGATCAGAAGTTGCATCTGATCAGAGGTTGCATTAGTCAGAAGTTATAGTAGTCAGAAGATTGTGTCGCCCAGAGGTTGCATCATTAGAAGTTGTGTATTTAGAAATAGTGTTGGTTAGAGGTTGTGTGGTCAGAAGTTGGATGGCCTTTACATTGTTTTTGAACAGAACGATGAATGTTAGATTCTTAGAAGTTGTTGTTTGAGCTATAACAGTAGGATAGTGTCGGTCTTGACGTTAGAGTTACAGAATGACAGTGTTGATTTACTGTGGAAATTAATGTACAACTGAGTTGTTAGTGAGAAGTTATTCATGATGTTCTGTTGATGGTTTATAATAAATAAATGATGTTTGATAAATGATTTTGATGATCTGAGATGTTGATTAATTGAGATGTTTTTGAGATGGTAATTTGAGATGTTTTTGAGATGGTAATTTGAGATGTTTTGGGGATGTTAATTTGAGATGTTTTGAGATGATTTGAGATGTTGTTAACTTGGGTGTTATTATTACATTCATGGTTGTGTCGCATACATTGCATTTTTGAGATGGAGCTTATGCTCGTTGAGATGGCCTGTATTGGCGAATTTTGAGATGAAGGCTATGCCTTGTTGATGCCTATATTAATTGGCAAATTTTTGAGATAGGAGTTCTGCTCCAATGGCACTACATGCATTTGCATAGTATTGAGTCGCATTATATGATTGAATAAAGAAGTGTATTTTGATTTTGATGAATGTGTATATGCGTTGTGATTATTGTTGATTATGGGATGAGAAATGGTGATGTTATTGATCTAATTTAATATATTAATTATCATGCGCTTTATTGTATTGTTAGATATCTCACCCCTTCTGTTTGAATTTTGCCCTTATGTTGGTAACATGCAGGTAATCGAGAGTGAAGGTTGTATTCCTTCAATAGTTTGAGTCGGTGTCATTGCTCTGATATGTAACACTTGGGGGGATGAACGCTTGCTGTTTTTGATTGTTGATTTTTAGTCGTTGAACTTTAAATTGATTATTATTAAATATGTGATCTTTTGAAGTTGTTGTTTTGTTGTTAGAGATGTTATTAAGAATTCCGTTGCGTAGATGTTGAATTAATTGATTAAAGATGTTATGTTGATGGTTCACCTGATGTTGTAAAAAGTGTTATATATCCACGATGAATGCAATGAATTTTGGTAGAAGAATTTGTGACGTCCTGATTTGTTTGCATGGTTGAATTTTATAACTCTGATTTATTTATATAATTTGTCGGGGTAGAATTGGGGTGTTACACACATCACTACAAGGATTGACAATAGTCTAATCTTTTGAGAAAATTTTAAAGGTAAAAGGCCAAAATGGAAAAATGGTTTGAATGAGATTGATTGACTTTTAGTCTTCTCACAAAAATGTCAAAGTATTATTAAGTTGATTCAAGTTTGATTAAGAAAATATTTTGAAAATGCATGGACCTAAGTCCAAGTTTATTACGAAAGCGGTTCAAGTTTAAAAACAAGAAGAGTTTTCAAAAGGAG
Source organism: Vicia faba (assembly GCA_948472305.1). Classification (NCBI taxonomy): domain Eukaryota; kingdom Viridiplantae; phylum Streptophyta; class Magnoliopsida; order Fabales; family Fabaceae; genus Vicia; species Vicia faba. The sequence goes on from OX451737.1 coordinate 757,093,463, forward strand.
GGAGAAGATTTTTGAAATTAAAGAAGATAGGAGGAGATGAAGGGAATATCCTAAAGCATAAGGCAAAAGCCAGGGAAAAGCACTGTCTAACCAACAAGAAGCCAAGACTTGACACAATGAGTCAATGTAGAATTCCTATCCTTTGGATTTGAAACCTATAAGTGTTTGTTGGTAGCAATTCTGGTAAAACAATGACTTGATAATGTTTTCCTAAATGTCTTGACATTTGAAGCAATTTGGTTTTGATTGATGTCAAATCAGATGTCTTGACATCTGCCTCCTGATCTGAACGTGACTTCTTATTTGTTTCCAATATTTTGTTTCTTGTTTTTATGCGCGCCATTATTCAGGATTTGTGACTCATAGCTTGCGAAAAATATGGAGGAATATTTTTCTATTTGCATTATCCTTATGGATTATATATTGTCTTGTTTTCATGGAAATATTAAATGGATTGGAATATTTGTTTTTTAGCCCAAGCCCACTGTTGCGCCTTTATAAGGACTTGCTTCCTTATTCGTTTGACTGCAACTTTTGAAGAAGAATATATTCTTTCTGTTTTAGAAGTCTAAGTCTTTTTAATTGTAATACACTATAAGTATTGGTTTAATAATTGAGTTATAATTTGAGTTGTTAATTGTGGATCATTCACAAGCTTTTAAGTATTGAATGATTGAAGTCTTTAAAACTTAATATTTCTGTTGTTCTTCACTGTTAGTGATTGAAGGTATTTGAGGAGGGCCTCATACCTAGGTGTGTCTTAGGTAAAAGTATAGCACGAGTAGTGATTAAGTGATTAGATCGTAAACTGGTTGTTTACTGAGGGTCTATGAATTGATATTATTTAGTGGACTTGTCCCTGGCTTGGTATCCCTCAGAGTAGGTGTTGTACACCAAACTGGGTTAACAATCCCTTGTGTTTTTACAGCTTTTAATATTGTTGCTTTTTATATTAACCTCAGATATTTGTGTCGTGACATCTCCTTCAACATCACATATCTAATACCAGAATTTCAATTGGTATCAGAGAAGGGATCCTGCTCTATATCTGGGTGAGATCTATTGAAGATACTTTCTGGTACTATGGAAAAGGAAGGAGGATTTGTGAGTAGACCACCCATTATGGATGGAAGCAATTATGACTATCGGAAACCACGTATGGTGGCCTTTCTAAAGTCTCTGGACAGCAGGGCTTGGAAAGTTGTCTTAACAGGATGGAAACACCCTGTCAAATTGGGAGAAAATGGAGAGCCTACTTCTAATTTAAAGCCAGAATAAGATTGGTCTAGAGAAGAGGATGAAATTGCTCTTGGAAATTCTAAAGCCTTGAATGTTATATTCAATGGAATTAACAAGAACATTTTTAGATTAGTGAACAAATGTGAAATAGCTAAGGATTCCTGGGGGATTCTTCAATCTACCCATGAAGGCACATCCAAAATGAAGATGTCAAGAATTCAGTTGCTCACCACCTGATTTAAAAATATGAGAATAAAGGATGATGAAAGCATAAATGACTTCCATATGAACATTCTTGAGATTGCTAATGCTTCCAGTGCTTTAGGAGAAAACATTCTAGAAGACAAATTGGTGAGAAAAATGCTTAGGTATCTTCCCAAGAGATTTGACATGAAAGTGGCTGCCATAGAAGAAGCACAAGACATTGACAAGATGAAAATGGATGAACTTGTTGGATCACTTTCAAACATTTGAATTAAGCATAAATGAAAGATTTGAAAATAAGAACAAAAACATAGCTTTTGTAACCAATACAGAAGATAAAGAGGAGGAATGTGATCTGGATACAAATGCAGGAATATCTAATGCCTTAGTTATGCTTGGAAGACAGTTTAACAAAGTGATAAAAAGGATGGATAGGAACCCAAGATCAAATGTAAAGAACATCACATCTGAAATCCATAAGTCAAATGAGTTTGGAAGAAAAAAGGGCTAAAGAAAAATCCACTCAAGGGAAGGGAATACAATGTCATGAATGTGATGGTTTTGGTTATATTATAGCTGAATGTCCTACATATATTAAGAAACAGAATAAGAGTCTATCTATTACTTGGTCTTAAGAGGATTCTGAGAGTGATCTTGAAGAGGAATTTGCAAAGTATGTTAAAGTATTGACAGAAAAATATGTGTCTGATAAAGATTCTAGCGATGGGGAATAAACCTTTGATGAGCTAGCTGCCTCATACAAAGAACTGTGTCTCAGAAGTGCGGAAGTTTGCCTAGAAGGGGAGAAATAGAAATCACTTATAACCCAGCTAAAGACAGAAAGGAAAGAGCATCTGAAAACTATTTCTAATCTGGAAAGTGAAGTGACTTCTCTGAATTCTAATCTTGATAAAATGGTCAAATCTCTCAAGATGCTGAATAATAGGTCCAACACATTAGATGAAATTCTTCAAGTGGGAATAGTGACAGGAGACAAGAGTGGTCTAGGGTTTAATGAGAAAAAAGGAACCTATTTCAGAAGAACCTTCCTCAAATTTCACTCATGCCAAGTCTAAACCAAAGATGTCGAATCAAATGTCTGAACATCATGGTAAGAAAAATTTTTACCAGAGAAATCCCAACCCATGAGGTGTCCTCATTGTGGAAGATTTGGTCACATAAGACCTTTATGTTTCAATTTGTATGGGTATCCTAAAACTACTCCTCTTCCCAAGACTGTCCAGATCTCTCAAAATAGCAAAAATAAGAAACAGTGGGTTCCCAACTCTAATGTTTCTAGTTTCATAGCTCATACCTCTCTCAGAGTATCAACCAAAGATGACCGGTACTTTGACAGTGGTTGTTCTAGACACATGAAAAGTGTCAAGATTCTATTGGTAGATATCAAATCTCATTTTACCAGTTGGTGTGACTTTTGGTGATTGAGCCAAAGGTGAAATCAAAGGAGTGGGAAAGTTAGAATGTTCAGGAGTCCCAAAACTTGACAATGTGTTACTTGTTAGAGGGTTAACAGCTAACCTAATAATTATATTTCAATTCTGTGATCAAGGATTCAAAGTTAACTCCACCAAGGCAGAATGTCTCATTTGCAATGAGAAGAATGAAGTTATTATGAAAGGAATCGGATCTAAGGAAAATTGTTATTTATGGGTTCCCCAAGAGTTGAGCCTCTCCTCATGTGCTTTAGCCAAAGAAAATGAAGTTAAATTGTGGCATCAAAAACTGGGACACTTGCATCTGAAAGGAATGAAAAGAATCATATCTATTGAAGTCGTGAGAGGGATTCCTAAGCTCAAAAATAGAAGATCCAACATATTACTACATCAGAAGATCCAACATCTTACTACATCAAAAGTTTTGGAACTTCTTCACATGGACTCGATGGGACCTATGCAGGTTGAAAGTCTTGGTGGAAATAAGTATGCCTATGTTGTTGTAGATAACTTCTCTAGATACACATGGATAAGTTTTATCAGAGAAAAATCAAATAATTTTGAAGTGTTTAAAGATCTTTGTCAAAAACTCCAAAGGGAAACAGATAGTCATGTCATCAGAATCAGAAGTGATCATGGAAAGGAATTTGAGAATAATAAATTTGATGATTTTTTCTCTTCTGAAGGAATCAGTCATGAATTTTCCTCTCCTATTACTCCTCAGCAAAATGGGATTGTGGAACGCAAAAACAGAACCCTTTAAGAATCTTCCAGAGCTATGATTCATGCTAAGAAGTTACCCTACCACTTTTAGGCTGAAGCTATGAATACTGCGTGCTATATCCATAACAGATTCACTTTAAGGAAAGGCACCTCAGCCACATTGTATGAAATATGGAAGGGAAGAAAACCTATTGTCAAATAATTTCATGTTTTTGAAAGTAAATGTTACATCTTAGCTGATTGTGAACAAAGGAGGAGGATGGATCCCAAGAGTGATGACTGAATATTTCTGGGTTACTCTACACATAGCAGAGCTTACAAAGTCTTTAACTCCAAAACCAAGGTTATGATGGAATCCATAAATGTTATTATTTATGATAGAGGATGGAATGATGAAGAAGATGTTGGAACATCTTTGTATGATATTCCAACAGAATCCAATGACAGAAGTATTGATTATAATCCACCTCAAGAAAATTCTGAGCCCAGTCATCTCAATAAAGGGCCTTCATTTAGAACTCGGAGAGATCATCCTAAGGAGCTTATCATAGGAGATCTAAATAAAGGAGTTGACTTTGATGAAACCTTTTCCCTTATGGCCAGACTTGAATCAATTATACTACTCTTGGGAGTTGCTTGCATTCTGAAATTTAAATTATTTTAAATGGATGTAAAGAGTGCTTCTTAAATGGCTATATGAATGAGGAAGTCCATGTAGAACAACCGAAAGGATTTGTTGATCCAAGCCTTCCTAACCATGTGTATAAACTGAATAAAGCTTGAAGGGGTGAAAAACACAAGAAGGGGGGGTTGAATTGTAAAACTGAAATGTAAAGCAATTGACAAGATATTTTTATCCTGGTTCGTTTGATCTCAAACTACTCCAGTCCACCCGTCAAGGTGATTTCGCCTCTCTCCAACGAGGTCTTAATTCACTATATTCAACTGAATATTACAGACTGCTTTAACAACTGCTAAAGCCTTCTTGATTCAAACCACAACCCGGTTTGTCAAGGCAACACTTTCTTACAAAGGTATAAAACAATGTGTGTGGATGTTTTCTACAAAACTTTATCACAACTGTGATGTATACACAAAATGAAGCTTAGAAACTGGATTGCTAAACTGTAATGGAATATCAGAGTATGTAGTTTAGCAAAACTGGTAGAGCGAAGATTATGGTTCAGCTTTTGTGCGTGTAGAGATTTTGGAGAGCATTAGCCATTATAATCTTCAAAGCCTTGTTTATATAGCACTTGAGAAGATGAACGTTGAATGCAATATTCTTGATTCAATGCTAATAACAAGCTTTCCTTTTTGAGCAAATCTTGTCTGGAATGAGGCCGTTGGAATTAATTAGCGTTCAATGCACAGTACCGTTGCTTCTTCAATGCACGTTCTGTCTTGGCTCATTCTGATTCTGCTTCGCTGCTGATGAACTATTGTGTTTCTGTATCAGAGTGTTTGAGCGCAGTTCTGTTCATCAAGCTTCAGCATGTACGTGAGTTGATCATCTGATCTTGACGTTCTGATGTAGCAACTTCTGATGCTGGTGTATGAAATCAAATTCTGATGCTGAATAAACGTGATCTTGCTTATTTCAATCAGAGTATCTGCAAGTCAGAACATAATAATTTTAGGCAGCAGATAGTTCATTCATGAAACTTATAAATACTATATCTTTTCACTTTGTTATCATCAAAACTTAAATATAGGGTAGTAGATTCAAACATTGTTCTAACAATCTCCCCCTTTTTGATGATGACAAAAACTAGATATTTTAAATGAAAAATAACGTGAAAAGGTATCAGAGTTAAGAAGTACGGAGAAGTCAGAGTTAAGAGATACTCCCCCTGAGTTGATTACTTCCCTTTGATTATACGTGTTCTTCAGGATCAGATCTTTTTCTTTCTTTGAACATCAGATTATCAGAGTCTTTGACTTATCAGAGAGCAGAGCTTCAGAGCTTTTCTTGTCAGAGCTTTGCTTTGGATCAGAGTATTAGGACGATCAGAACTTCATATTGATCAGAGCAACATTGATCAGAGTTTCTAGTCTTCAGAGTGTCCAGGAGCTTCCTTGTGCCTGTAGACTTTAAACAAAACAGAAAAAACATTTCAAGTAATAAAGTTAGAATGTTTGAGAATTTCTGTCTAGTTAGCCGTTATTGATTTAAATATCATTCTTGTTCTCCCCCTTTTTGTCAGCAATCAAAAAGTGTTGGTGATGTGCTAAAACAATTAAGATCAGAAAAACAAATTATATTAAGATAGTTCAGAATCAGAGCAAGAAAATAGTACAAAAACTTAATCAAAACAGTACATCAGAAAATCAAGAAAACATGAAAAAGGTCATGCATGAAAAAAGATTTAAGGTTGAGGAGGCAAGCGTGTGAACAGGCGCTCCAGCATCGCTTGAATCTTTTCAGAAGTTTCATTTTGCTTATGAACCATGCTGACAACAGTGTCAATCTTGCTGTCCTGCACATCCATTCTTGCTTTCATCTTCTGATCGTTATCATCCATCTGCTGCTGTAGACGCAAGTCATTCAGCCTTAATTCTTCCAGAGTCTGCCTATCCAAGGCAGCTTGAGAAGCATCAGAAGGAGGAGGCTTCTCAGAACTTTCAGCAACATCTTCTGCTTGATTTTCTTCAGCCTGAATGGTCTTGTCTTCTTCTGATGGTTGCACCGTTGCAGCTTGCTGATTTTCAGACCAAGGTTCACTGTCCAGAGGGAGCACAACTTCCTGAGGCAGCTGACTTTCAACTTCCTTCAGCAGCTTGCTGAAGTTCTGTTGTGCCTGCTCATAGTTGATATCCTGCAACTTGAGGGTTTCAGCACGTACCCAAGATCTGAACTGTGACCAGAGCTGATCAGAAGCAGCTGGGTCAATCATCCCAGGACAGACTTGCTTCAAAGAAGCAATCCATTGCAGCACACCTGTTTCAAAATTCAAAATACCAGAGCCAACATCTGGTTGCTTTGGTTTTGGGATGGCAATTTTGTGTTTTAGATCAGCAAGACGTTCAAGACTTGTTAGGTCAATGAAAGTCCTGCTGGGGTTTTCAGCGGTTTTCTGAGAGGCTGTTTGTTTTGGAGGAGGGGTATCAGAGTCAGATATCTCGATTGGGGTAGGTGGTGTTTTGGGAGTTTTTGGAGGTGTTGATTCTTCTGAAGATGGTAACTGGGGCATGACAATAGTGGTTCCACATGGCAACTGGATTGCCAGCGGTGAAGGTTGAGGTGAGTGAGGGTCAGATTTATGAGGAGAAGGGGTTTCAGAATGGTGAAACTCTATTTGTGGTGAAGGTGGATTTATTTCTGGTTGGGGAGATGGAGGTGGAATCTCTGATTGCTCAGGGATCAGAGGTTCTTCTGTGAGTGGTTGTTGTTGTTGTGGTTCTGGTTCTGGTTGTTGTTGTTGTTCTGGTTGTGGAGGAGGAATATTTTGTGGTTCAGAGTTTGGTTGAGCAGAGGCATGTTCACGCTCAATATCAGCTAGCACTTGGTCAAGTGCTGTTGTTGTTGAAATTGTTGGTTGTTTGGGGATTTTGGTTCTGGGTCTTCTGAGTAGTAAGGCCTCAGAAGGGTCTTCTTCTTGTATGGTTTCATCAATGGTAGGGATTGGGATTGATATTCTATGGGAGGTTTGAGGAGCAGCAGATGCTGGAATAGTAAAAGATTTTGAAATAGGGGCAGCAGATGAAATACCTCTTTTCTTTGGAGTCTGATGAGATGATCCTTCTGATGGCGCTTTCCTCTTCTTTGTCTTCTTCAAAGTCACTTCTGGTTGGGGTTGACTCAGATCTTTGATCTTCAGCTTTGAACCTGTATCTTCTGCCTTGTACGCATCTGGGTACGTGAGAAACATCTCTGGTTTGGATTCCATTTTAGAAAATACCGGAAAATCACTCAGAGGCACTCTTCTGCTGGAGATATCAGCAGTTGAAGTAGCTCTGGGTTCCTTCTGAATATTTTCTATCAGCTTCATCTTTTTCAGATTCTTTGCGTTCAGAGGCTTCCCAATGGTTGGTTCAATAGTGCTCAGCTCCTGAGCTTCTATCAGATGTTCAATCAGCCTATTCTCTGTCAGAATATCTGATATAAGCCTTCCAAACGGTATCCAGTCCCTCTTGGTTCTTTCTTCTTCTCTTGTTTCTTTCACACTGGTTTTGAGATGGTTGAACAGGAAGTGAGCCAGATTTATCTTTATCTTCTGATCAATAAAGTAGATCAGAAACTGCTGATCCACATTTATATAATCAGGAGAACTTGTTGGTTTCCTATGGTTGAAGCATCCCAGAACAATCTTAGCCCATACTCTGCAATGATCCTTCAGATCCTTAATTTTGCTGCTGGGCATCCCAAGAGTGAAAATCCTGTTAGCTACCACACCTACATCAGCGCATCTTTCAGCCATGTCCACACAACGGACGCCACCACCACTTTGACCGATTAGCCTTGCAATGAGATCTTCAGAAATTACAATCTTCTTCCCCATGACGGAGGAGATGACTAGATGTTTTGAAACCTTGGCGTGAATCCAAAATTCCTTGACTAGCGCTGGGAATGTTGGTCCAACCAACCTATCAAAATACCTTTCCCACTTTTGAGCCCTAATTTCTTCAGTTAGGTCAAAACCATTTTCCTTCAAGCTTTCAAAGTCAATGATTAACTCAGAAAGCACTTCAAGGTTCTTCACCGGAGTGAGGAGAGTTCTGAGTGGCACCTGATATTGCTCAGAAGTTGCTTTCTTCTGATTGCCTGCAGAAATGCTGGAGGATGCCATTGTTCACACTAAAAAAGCTTTGAGAATGAATTGAGAAAAAAAGGTTTGTAGGAGATGAACTCAGAAATATGCAGAAAATTCTTGAGTGATAGTGAGAAAGCGTAAAGAGTAAGAATGAGAGATTAATGTGCTTAAATAGAGTTTTCAAAATTGTTTTGAAAAGTTAAACGTTTTTGAGAGAGAGAAAAATCATGATTGCCATTTAAAAGAATGATTACTTTTCATTAAATGCTTGCTGATTTTGGGGGATTTGAGAAAGATACTTAAAAACGGTTACCAGACATGTGTCTCAATGCACCCAATCAGCGCTTTGCCTTCTCAGAAGCGTGCACGCGTTCTTCTTCAGAGATATGCTGATGATTGGATGACATTTGTTTGATGTAGTGATCAGCACGTCTGTCTTTGAGATTAGACTCTCAGATCTTTAGACTTGCATCTGATACAATCTGCATGTTCTATCTTTCTGAAAGGAGATTGATCAGAAGTTCACAGTAAAATAATTACATTCTGAAAGTAAATATATGGAATTAAAACATTTTCACTCTGGGCATACTTTCATGCTGAGATGTTTCAGAATGAAATTAAACCTATCTTCTGAAAGGGGTTTAGTAAAGATATCAGCCCATTGATGGTCTGTATCTATAAATTTTAAGTTTAAAATACCTTTCTGAATATAGTCCCTAATGAAGTGATGTTTTATTTCTATATGCTTAGCTCTAGAATGTAAAATAGGATTCTTACTTAAGCAAATAGCAGAAGTATTATCACAAAGTATAGGAATGTTACTCTCAAAAATCTGGAAGTCTTCAAGCTGACTTTTCATCCAGAGCATTTGTGTGCTACATCCTGCTGCTGCTATGTACTCAGCTTCTGCTGTTGACAGAGCAATTGTTGATTTCCTTTTGCTGGACCAAGAGATCAGATTTTCTCCCAAAAACTGGCAGCTTCCAGAAGTACTTTTACGTTCCACTCTGTCTCCAGCAAAATCAGCATCACAGTAGCCTACTAAGCTGTAATCACTAGATTTTCTATAAAACAAACCCAGATTATAGTACCTTTCAGATACTTGAAAATTCGCTTAACAGCTGTTAAGTGAGATTCTCTAGGATCTGATTGGAATCTAGCACAGATACAAACACTGAATAATATGTCAGGTCTTGAAGCAGTCAGATAGAGGAGAGAACCAATCATACCTCTGTAGACTTTCTGTTCTACACTTTTGCTTACCTCTTCTCTTTCCAGAATGCACGTGGGATGCATTGGAATCTTTGATGGCTTACATTCTGAGAGGTCAAATTTCTTCAGAAGATCTCTGATGTATTTGCTCTGATGAATGTAAGTTCCTTCTGGAGTTTGATTGATCTGAATTCCTAGAAAGAATTTCAGTTCCCCCATGAGGCTCATCTCAAATTCTGCCTGCATACACTTAGCAAATTTTCTTCCAAGAGAAGGATTAGTAGAACCAAAAATGATATCATCAACATAAATTTGACAGACTAAGATGTCACTCTTAACTGTTTTACAGAATAGAGTAGTGTCCACTTTCCCTCTGGTGAATTCATTTTCAAGCAGAAAGTTACTTAGCCTTTCATACCAAGCTCTGGGAGCTTGTTTCAGACCATACAGTGACTTCTTTAGTTTGAAAACATGTTCTGGATGTTTTGTATTTTCAAAACCTGGGGGTTGGTGAACATAAACTTCTTCTTCTATATAACCATTTAAGAATGCACTTTTGACATCCATCTGATGCAGAGTGATGCCTCTATTAACAGCAAATGAAATTAAAAGTCTGATAGATTCTAACCTGGCGACTGGGGCAAAGGTTTCTGTATAGTCTATCCCCTCTTGCTGACTATAACCTTGTGCAACCAGTCGTGCCTTGTTTCTGATGACTTCACCTTGTTCATTTAGCTTGTTTCTGAACACCCATCTTGTTCCAATGACGTTGAATCCTTTTGGTCTGGGAACGAGATCCCATACGTCGTTTCTGGTGAATTGATTCAGCTCTTCTTGCATTGCCAGAATCCAGTCATTATCCAGAAGTGCTTCATCAATAGAAGAAGGTTCAATCAGAGACACAAGTCCCATAAGAGTTTCTTCAGAGTTTCTGAAGCTTGCTCTTGTTCTGATTGGATCTTCCTTTCTTCCTAGGATAGTCTCTTCTGGGTGATCCAAGCTGCTTCTGGGTAATCTCTTCTGAGGTTGATCAGCAACTGTTGTAGGATTTCTAGCAGTGCTCCTTTCAGACGTTGAAGGAATGTCTGTGTTGAGAGCTTCTGATGACTTGTCTTCAGAACCTGCAAATTCAATTTCTATACCTGCAAAAGTTTCATTCTGCTTTGACTTTTCAGAGTCAAGCTTGTCATCAAAACGAACACTGATTGATTCTTCCACAATCTGTGTTTCTGTATTGTATACTTTGTACCCTCTTGAGCGTTCAGAGTATCCTAACATAATACACTTCTGTGCCTTAGAGTCAAACTTGTTCAAATAATTCTTTGTATTTAATATAAAGCAAGTACATCCAAATGGATGAAAATATGAAATGTTAGGCTTTCTGTTCTTCCACAATTCATATGGAGTCTTTTCCAGAATAGGTCTTATTGAGATTCTATTCTGAATGTAACACGCTGTGTTTATTGCCTCTGCCCAGAAAGTCTTAGCAACGTTTGTCTCATTGATCATGGTTCTGGCCATTTCTTGCAATGTTCTGTTCTTTCGTTCTACAACTCCATTTTGTTGGGGAGTTCTAGGACAAGAGAAATCATGCAGAATGCCTCTGTCATTAAAGAATGACTCAAAGTCTTTATTTTCAAATTCTCCACCATGATCACTTCTGACATTAACGATTCTAAGATCTTTTTCATTCTGAACTTGGTTACAGAAGGTAACAAACACAGAGTGTGACTCGTCCTTGTGTCTTAAGAACTTTACCCATGTCCATCTGCTATAGTCATCTACGATTACTAACCCATACTTCTTACCACTGACTGAAGCAGTTTTAACTGGTCCAAATAAGTCAATGTGCAGAAGTTCTAATGGCTTAGAGGTAGAAACAACATTTTTGGATTTAAAAGAGGGTTTTGCAAATTTGCCTTTCTGACATGCTTCACACAGAGCATCTGAATTGAACTTCAAATTTGGAAGTCCTCTGACCAGATTGAGTTTGTTAATCTGAGATATTCTTCTCATACTAACATGCCCCAATCTTCTGTGCCAGATCCACTGCTCGTTGTTAACAGACAGAAGACATTTTACATTCTGACTCTTTAGTTCAGAAAGTTTGATTTTGTAAATGTTGTTTTTCCTCTTACCATTAAACAGGATAGTCCCATCTTTCTGACTAACAGCTTTACATGATTTTTGATTAAAGATTATATCATAACCGTTATCACTTAATTGACTTATGGATAACATATTATGCATCAATCCATCTACTAGCAGAACATTATTAATAGAGGGAAGATTTCCATTACCTACAGTTCCAGAGCCAATTATCTTTCCCCTCTGATTGCCTCCAAAGCCAACGTGGCCTCCAGGCTTAAGTTCCAGGCTTTGGAACATATGCCTTCTTCCCGTCATGTGTCGTGAGCAGCCAGAGTCCAGGTACCATGACTGGTGTTTCTGACTTGCTGCTAAAGATATCTGCAACATGTATTATTTTATCCTTAGGTACCCAGATTTTCTTGGGTCCTGATTTGTTAGTTTTACCAAAACTCTGGTTGAATTTTGGTTTCACAGAGTGCTTACTGCTAGTATATTTGATATCATGTGTGTGACCATACACAAAGTGTGAATTTAAAGGAGTGTGTTTAATGGTTAAGTCCATGACATTCTTTGGTGTAGGAACCTTACCTTGGTATCCTATTCCTTTCCTGCCGTTTCTGCTAACCCCATAGATCATTGAAGCCATTCTGCTTCTATCTATGCTTTTAGCTAGGAACTTCTGGAAACTATGATCATACTCCTTGATGATCTCATCAGCGTTGCTGGGAGTTTCAGAAATTGGTTCCTTCTGAGAGTTTTGTAAAGTGTTTTCTAATTTTCAAATTTTATCTCTCAGCTCAGAATTTTCCAATTTGAGACTCTCAGACTTATTAGAGTCAGATTCAAGATTCCTTTTCAGGTCTCTGAATTTAGCTCTAATCTGCTGATAACGTTCCAGAATCTCATTAAGGCTTTCAGCAAGTTCAGCCTTTGTAAAGTTAACAGCGAAGTTAGGAAATACCTCTTCTGTGTCTGATTCTGAGTCTGATTCAGAAGCTTCACTATCTTCTGAAATGTTTGCCATGAGAGCTATGTTTGCCCTTTCATCATCTGATTCTGAGTCAGCTTCAGACGAGTCAGAGTCATCCCATGTAGCCATGAGACTTTTCTTCTTCTCTCTTCCAAACTTCTTTTTGGGCTTTTCCCTCTGAAGCTTTGGGCAGTCACTCTTGTAGTGTCCTTGCTCATTGCACTCGTAGCAGATGATGTCTTTGGTGTTTGGCTTCTTGCTACTGGAGGAGCCTTCAGATCTTCTGTATCCAGAGGAAGAATCTGTTCTTCTGTATCTGGAAGAAGACTCGTTCTGATCAGATCTTCTGGGATTCCTGAACTTCCTTTGTCTTTGCTTCCACAGTTGATTTACTCTTCTGGAGAGAAGGGAAAGTTCGTCTTCTTCTGATGAGGATCCATCAGATGTTTCTTCAACTGCCTGCAAAACTTTAGACTCAGATTTTCTGTTAGATTTTAATGCTAAAGGCTTACCTTGCTTCTGAGGCTCATCAGCTTCTAGCTCTATCTCATGACTTCTGAGGGAGCTTATAAGTTCCTCCAGAGTGATTTTGTTGAGATCTTTAGCTAGCTTCAGAGCAGTAACCATAGGCCTCCACTGCTTGGGTAAACTTCTGATTATTTTCTTGACATGGTCAGCAGTAGAGTATCCTTTGTCCAGAACTTTGAGACCAGCTACCAGAATCTGGAATCTAGAGAACATAGTTTCAATGGATTCAGATTCTTCCATTTTGAACGCCTCATACTTCTGAATGAGCTCCAGAGCTTTTGTTTCTTTGACTTGAACGTTGCCCTCATGCGTCATTCTGAGAGAATCAAAGATGTTCTTTGCTGTGTCTCTGTTGGAGATCTTTTCATACTCAGTATAGGAGATGGCACTGAGGAGGATGGTTCTAGCCTTATGGTGATTCTTGAAGTCACGCTTTTGTTGATCAGTCATTGATTTTCTATCAATCTTCTGACCACTTGCATTCACAGGGTGCGTGTATCCATCTGTCACCATATCCCACAGATCAGCATCATGTGCTAGAAAGAAGCTTTCAATTCTGTCTTTCCAGTAATCAAAGTTTTCTCCATCAAAGACTGGAGGTTTGCCACTGAATCTGTCTCTGTCCTCGTTATTGTCATTGCTGAAGTGAGAATTGTTTCCTGCCATTGTGTTTTTCTGACGCTGGATCTTGTACTGACACGGTTAAGTGTTTTAGCTCAGAACCAGGCGCTCTGATGCCAATTGAAGGGGTGAAAAACACAAGAAGGGGGGGTTGAATTGTAAAACTGAAATGTAAAGCAATTGACAAGATATTTTTATCCTGGTTCGTTTGATCTCAAACTACTCCAGTCCACCCGTCAAGGTGATTTCGCCTCTCTCCAACGAGGTCTTAATTCACTATATTCAACTGAATATTACAGACTGCTTTAACAACTGCTAAAGCCTTCTTGATTCAAACCACAACCCGGTTTGTCAAGGCAACACTTTCTTACAAAGGTATAAAACAATGTGTGTGGATGTTTTCTACAAAACTTTATCACAACTGTGATGTATACACAAAATGAAGCTTAGAAACTGGATTGCTAAACTGTAATGGAATATCAGAGTATGTAGTTTAGCAAAACTGGTAGAGCGAAGATTATGGTTCAGCTTTTGTGCGTGTAGAGATTTTGGAGAGCATTAGCCATTATAATCTTCAAAGCCTTGTTTATATAGCACTTGAGAAGATGAACGTTGAATGCAATATTCTTGATTCAATGCTAATAACAAGCTTTCCTTTTTGAGCAAATCTTGTCTGGAATGAGGCCGTTGGAATTAATTAGCGTTCAATGCACAGTACCGTTGCTTCTTCAATGCACGTTCTGTCTTGGCTCATTCTGATTCTGCTTCGCTGCTGATGAACTATTGTGTTTCTGTATCAGAGTGTTTGAGCGCAGTTCTGTTCATCAAGCTTCAGCATGTACGTGAGTTGATCATCTGATCTTGACGTTCTGATGTAGCAACTTCTGATGCTGGTGTATGAAATCAAATTCTGATGCTGAATAAACGTGATCTTGCTTATTTCAATCAGAGTATCTGCAAGTCAGAACATAATAATTTTAGGCAGCAGATAGTTCATTCATGAAACTTATAAATACTATATCTTTTCACTTTGTTATCATCAAAACTTAAATATAGGGTAGTAGATTCAAACATTGTTCTAACAAAGCTTTGTATGGATTAAAGCAGGCTCCAAGAGCTTGGTATAAGAGATTGACATAATTTCTTGGTGATAATGGATATAAGAAAGATGGCATTGACAAAACCCTTTTTGTCAAGGAAGAAGAAGGGAAGATCATGATTGCACAAATTTATGTTGATGTTATTGTGTTTGGTGGGATGTCAAATGAGATGGTTCAACATTTTGTCAAGCAAATGCATTCAGAGTTTGAGATGAGCCTTGTTGGTGAATTAACCTACTTTCTTGGTCTGCAAGTTAAACAAATGGAATATTCCATATTCTTATCTCAGAGCAAGTATGCGAAGAATATAGTAAAGAAATTTGGGATGGAAAATTCCAGTCACAAAAGAACACTGGCTCCCACAAAACTGAAGTTGTTTAAGGATGAAAAATGAGTAAGTATGGATCAAAGTCTTTACAGAAGTATGATATGAAGTCTTCTATACCTCACAACTAGCAGACCTGACATTGCCTTTGTTGTAGGGGTGTGTGCTAGATATCAAGCTGATCCTAAAGTTAGACATGCCAACCATGTGAAAAGAATTCTTAAATATGTGAATGGGACAAGTGACTATGGTATGCTATATTCTCATGGATCTAGCTTTGCCTTAATTGGTTATTGTGATGTTGATTGGGCAGGAAGTGCTTATGATAGAAAAAGTACATCAGAAGGATGTTTCTTTCTAGGAAATAATTCATATCTTGGTTTAGTAAGAAGAAAAATTGTATGTCTCTGTCCACTTTTAAGGATGTATATATTGTTGCAGGAAGCAATTGTTCTCAGTTGGTTTAGATGAAACAAATGTTAACCGAATATAATGTCAAACAAGATGTAATGACAATATTCAGTGACAATCTAAGTGTCATATATATATATATATATATATATATATCAAAAAATTCTATTCAACACAGCAGGTCCAAATACATTGATATCCGTCATCACTTTATAAGAGAGCTTGTGGAAAAAAAGATTGTTTCCTTAGAACATGTAGCTACTGAATTACAACTAGATGACATTTCAACTAAGGCTTTGGATGTAAACCAATTTGAGAACTTAAGAGGAAAAATAGGGATCTACATATATGAGGGTTTGTAGCATTTAAGGGCATGTGGGAATATCATTAAAGTGATATTATATTATTTATGTTTCCAACAAATCAAATTTCGTAAGAAATCATTTCAAGAGTTTCTCAAATACTCTCCCACACGCTACGACGTTACCTCTTTCTACTTTCACAACCTCTTAATTCTCCTTTATAGAAAAATAACCTTTGCTATTCTCCATCTCACTATTCAAAACTTTCCAAAGATGTCTCAACATCATGCATTGTCTCCCTCAAAATTTGTCAACTATCCTGAGGAGCTCTCCCTTGACAGAGTACTTGGCGTTACTCCTCTAACAACAATTCCACATCTTGAGAAGAAGGTCAAGAAACCCAGATATTCACCTGCAAAGAAATCTAAAGACGAGTTTGACACTTCTAAAGGTAATGCTTCTACTGCTACTGGTGATAGGACATAAGAAGATATTGTTAATGTTGATAGAAGTATTAGAAGTTTGGTAGATAGGGTGTTAAATGAAGGTTTTGTTGTGCCTGGAATTTCAAACCCTCTTGCTCAAATGCCTACTCCGGATGACAAAGGAAATGATCCTAAAAATGCTGCTGAATCATCCACCTTCAAGAAAGATGCTGCTAAAAGCAAACTTGCTACTTCTGCTCTAGAAGAAGTGGAAGCTGATGTTGAACAAGATGTTGAGAAGGACTCTCCTGCTAAGGAAGATGTTGCTGGATCCAAAGTTGCAGAGAATCAAAATACTGAGATTGTGGTTAATGTTGATGAGATGTCTGACAATGAGCTCATTGCTAATGTGGTGTCTTGAATTTCTAAAAGGCTCAAGACTAGAAAAAGAAAAGATGTGTATGTCACACCCCCTTCCAACGGAATCAAGAAGAAGACTATGTATGGTCCCCAAAAGCCATAGAGTAAGTAGTTCCTCCCTCTAACAAAAGAGTATCTAGACCTGATAGCTCCACAAATGATGATGATGATGATGATGTCCAGAACATCTCACCTGTGAAGATATCCAGAAGTAAGAAGAAAGTTGCATTAGTAGAAGAAGCTGACTCTGATTATGATGTTGAGGAAGATGTCCAAGACATGTCTCATGTGAAGAAATCGGTAAGCAAGAAGCTTTCTGTTAGGGTTCCTGATGCTCCTCTTGATAACATTTCCTTTCATTCTGTTGGAAATGTTGAAAAGTGGAAATATGTATTTCAAAGAAGAATTACCCTTGAAAGAGAGTTGGGAGTTGGTGCACTGGAGTGCAAAGAGATTATGGAGCTGATTTCTTCTGCTGGATTGATGAAGACTATCACCAGGTTTGCAAAATGTTATGAGACTCTTGTTAAGGAATTTATTGTTAATATTCCTATTAATTGTTCTGATCATAAACTTAAGGAGTATAGAAAGGTGTTTGTTAGAGGTAGGTGTGTAGAATTTTCCCCTGCTGTCATCAATAGATTTCTGGATAGGTCTGAAGATGATTATTGTGAGCTGGAAGTAACTAAAAATCAAGTGTGCAAAGCCATCACTACAAACCAAGTGAGTGAGTGGCCCATGAAGAATAAGCTTCCTGTTAGCAAGTTAAGTGTGAAATATGCTATCTTGCATAGAATTGGAGTTGCTAACTGGGTTCCTACCAATCATACCTCAACCATTACAATTGGTTTAGGAAAGTTTATCTATGTTGTTGGAAATAAGAAACTGTTCGATTATGGTGCTTACATTTTTTATCAGACTATTAAGCATGCAGGAACATGTGCTATCAAAATGCATATTGCCTTTCTATCTCTTATTTGTGGAATTATTTTTAATCAACGTCCTAGAATTCTGAGTGGTAATGATGTAGTTTGACCTCAACCAAGGATGACATGATTACTGAATTAAGGGAAGCCTGCAAAGAACTTGATGAAATGATCAGAGTTAGCTCAGCAAGAAAGCTAATTTTTGAAAAGATGATCAAGGAGCTGCAGAAGGACAACAACTTTGATGATATAGTGAGCACTGAAGGAGGAGATTCTGATGATAAAGGAAGTTCTGACTCTGCCAAATCTACTGGTCCTGAAGACAGTTAGACCATTTTCTGTTTATTTATTTTGACCCCTTTGTTCCTTTTTGGCACTTGTATTTGCTTAACTCTTGGATTATATGGCATGTACTTATTTGGCATACTTTATTACTGCTATTCTCTTGAATGCATATTTTATTTTGCATATTATGTCTAAAAGGGGAGAAAAACTGACTGACCTCTGACTGACTGACAACTGACTGAGGGGGAGCTTAATGTTTGAGGGGGAGCCTCATGTATCTAAAGATGTTCTGACATCTTTCTCTGCTAATAGCTAACTTAGTTACTTTTGCTAAATCCTAACTGAGTTTTGTTTTTGCTTGTGCTGCTGCTCTGATAATGTGCTCAAAAAATGTTTTAGCCAAAATTTGCCAAAGGGGAGTGTTTGTAAGTGTTTGTTGGCAACAATTTTGGTAAAACACTGACTTGATAATGTTTTGCTAAATGTCTTGACATTTGAAGCAAACTGGTTTTGAATGATGTCAAAGCAGATATCTTGACATTTGCCTCCTGATCTGAACGTGACTTCATATTTGTTTCCAATATTTTGTTTCCTATTTTTATGTGCGCCATTATTCAGGATTTGTGACTCATAGCTTGCGAAAAATATGGAGGAATATTTTTATATTTGCATTATCCTTATGGATTATATGTTGGCCTATTTTCATGGAAATATTCAAGGGATTGGAATATTTGTTTTTCAACCCAAGCCCACTGCTGCACCTTTATAAGGACTCACTTTCTTATTCGTTTGACTGCAACTTTTGAAGAAGAATATATTTTTCTGTTTAAAAGTCTAAGTCTTTTTAATTATAATACACTCTAAGTATTTGTTTAATACTTGAGTTGTAATTTGAGTTATTAATTGTGGATCATTCATAAGATTTTAAGTATTGAATAATTGAAGTCTTTAAAACTTAATATTTTTGTTGTTCTTCACTGTTAGTGATTGAAGGGTGTGATACGGTGGGAGAACTGACTTGGTTATTTTGCGTTTTATCACAAATGTTGTGGTTAGCAAGAATCGCCATCGACTTTTCTTTTATCCAAAACGAAAGGCTGAAAAGAACAGGAAAGACCTTTGAGATTGTTACTTGAGTTTGGGGGGTAGATTATGAAAAAGGAAGGTGTTAGCACCCTTTTCATCCATAGTAATCTATAGGCTCTTAGTTGCTTGCTAGATCACTTGCTTTTGTTTGAAAATGTGCTTTGTGTGGTTTTTTGAAAATATTTTGAAAAGGCACCTTCATTTAGGCAAACTTTGTAATAGTTCTCATTCGTAAGAACGTATACAAAGTGTTTGACTTTTGAAAATGTTTCATGTTTGGAAAGTGTTTTGAAAGTGTTTGTTTTGAAAATAAGCAAACATGTTTGATTTGAAAGTGAGCAAGCAAACTAGGAACAATCTACCTACTCAAAAGTCTTAGTTGATTTCTTCCTTTCCTTTGGTATTGCTATCTTACCATTGATTTGGTAAGAAGCCTTATCATTAGAGTGTGGGTCATTGTATAGTCATGATGGCAATGTTGTAAGATGTATTAGCATTTCTCATTGAGGGACTGAGATCATTTGGAAAGACAACATTTATAGCGTCATCAAGGGACTATGATCTTGTATTTTTTATTGCTTTTTTCTAAGAAATCTCACATGCATAACATGGCCATTTTTGTAAGGAAACAAAGTGGAATTACCCTAAGGGTGAAAGTGTGCAAATGTGTTTGATTTATATGCATTTAATATTTGATTAGGGTTATCTACTTGTTGATTTTATCTTTCCATACAAACCCTAATTACTAGCATTTATATGAAAGCGATAAATTGCGGAAAGTAAATTTACTACGTTATTACATCACTTGGGGATGAGGGATATAAATTTACAAATGGGGATGACAAGTAAAGTAAACCCTAATTACTATTACAAGGCTTTGATAATTACATAATTTATAATGCAAAAAATAGTAAAATATGCAAGAAGATGTAAAGTGAGAGAAATTGTTTTTTAGGGTTTTCTATAGAAAAGATTTTGTAATTGATTTCATTGAAGAAAAACCTAAGTCTAAGTTAACTTTAAAAAAAACTAATTGTTTAGAAAAATGTTTTTGAGGTTTCATTTGAAAACAAAGGTTTTATAGTTTAGGTCATTTCCAAGCAATGCAATATGTCCAAAATAAGCTAAAAAATCTCAAAAATCAAGAAAATTGGTGCCTGAGGTGACACGGGCCGTGTCAGTGGACACGGGCACCCATGTTAGGACATGTCCATGACTTCTCTACACTTTTTTGTTCCAGCCAATCTGACATGGCCGTGACATGTGACACGGGCGCCCGTGTCAGCCCCTGTCCATCTTTTTTCTGCTCGTGTCTGAACCAGTAACATTGACACGGGCCGTGTCGTGTGACACGGGCACCCGTGTCAGCCTCTGGTCTGGGTTTTTGCTGGTTTTTTCTCTTTGACCTGTCTTGTTATATCTTTTGAATGCAAAAGCAAAATGATGTATGAACAATGGTATCACAGTTTGAGAAAGTTTACCTCTCGAAGCGGAAGCTTTAGAACACGTACGGATTTTTTTGGGTGCAAAGTGATGATTGATCGAGCTCCTTTGAACCTTCTTGAAGTATCTCTAACCTTCCTTTTATGCTGAAAATGGTTGAACCACTACAACCAAGTCAAGTTGCAATGTATGTTTTTTGAGTTTGGATGATGCTGAAAACATGTTTCCAATGCTTGTACCAAGCTATCTAAAATGGTTGATCACTTTAAAATGTTTGTTCTGACTTATAGAAGTTAAGTGTGATTATAACAACAAGTTAGAGGCTCAAGAAATTGACTTTATGATTAAAGTGAACTTTGCAAGAATGGCAATGGTGCCTTTGTGCCAAAAATGGAAAGATGCAATGGACAATACTTGAACCACTTGGATAATGGTTTAATAAATTATGTAAACATCTAATTATGGATAAATTTGCAAGTCAAGAGGCCTGAAAAGTGAAGGTTATGCAGCATGGCTAAGATTTTGGTTCCTTGTTCATCACAAATCTGCCTTGTAAATTAAGAATGAATGTCCAACTTCAGATCCTTGAATATCCTAGCTCAAATATGATAAATTCATGCTCTTAGATGTTTTGTAAAGCTTGAAACACCCTCTATAACTTTCATGTTGGCCATTTTGACAAAATCATCTTGTAACTTTGTGAAAAAATGCCAAGAAGTTGGGATAAAATCCTGACCAAAACTACTGAAAATTTCTCTAAGTGTTTATTCAAAAATGCCATGACTTCATGAATTTATAACTCAAAATCCAAGCATTTTTAGAAAAATTCCTGCCTGACAAAGTTTTAGATATCATTGAGATCTACAACTTTCATGTTGGAAGTTTTCCTTGAATCATCTTGCATCATGGTGAAAAGTTGGCATGAAGAAATGAAATTATCATGTATGAAAAACACTTAGAAAAATTTCTAAGTTTTGAAGAGTTTGAATTTTCACATTGACTTTTGACCTTCTTGACTTCTTGATGATCAAGTTTCATATTTTTGAATGTCTTGATGAATTTTTATCTTTGAGACTTAATGTTAACCAAAAAGTCAAAGTTTGACTTTTGGTGCTACAGTTGACTTTTTCATCAATACAACTGATTTATTTGGTCTCTTGGTCAATTGACTGAGAAGACTTGAAACTTGACATGAGCATTCTTGAAGGTTCATAATGATCCAAGAACGTCAATTGAAGTATTAGAAGTCCAATTGTCCTTATGCAAATTCAAACCCTAATCTTGAGGTATCAGTGTTGTGGAGATGGCTTGACCTAGTCAATACTGGTGCAAGCTTGAGCTTTCGTAGATCTTTGTGAGAAATGTCTTGAGAAATGAGAGGGAAAATTTTGGGGTACAACAACTTCCCCTGTTCAATCTTCTTAAACCTGAAGAGTTAGATTGGAGAGTCTGCCATTCGTGACTTGAAGGTGGAAGATGATTGAACACTAGAGTGCCCAAAAATTTGCACTTGATGATGTGGTGGTTGATTGTGTAGGGAATGGGCTTAAAGATTCCATTTGGAGAGTTGTCGGAAATGGGCTTACAGATGCCATCTAAAGTGATTGTTGACAAAAGTTAGACTCAGTCTAAGCTTGACCGTAACTGGGAGGAGTGTCAGAATAAATCTTTGGTTGGTTTAACTCTGAATGATATGCTAGAATGGACCCGTGTTAAGTCATCTCTGGAAATGTATTAGAAGGAATCCGTGCAAGATTGCTTCAGGATGAACTGGTGTGAAACTTGTGATATGGTGGCAGAACTGACTGTTAATACTTGTTTGCGTTTTGTATTCACAAATGTCACGGTAAGCAAGAGTCGCCACCGACTTTTATTTAATCCAACAAAGGAAAAGGAAAAAGAACAAAAAAAACCTTTTTTCAAGATATTTCTGAGTACAGGGGGTAGATTATAGAAAGGTAAGGTGTTAGCACCCTTTCTATCCGTGGTTTTCCATGGGCTCTTAGGTACTTCCTCATTTTTAAATTTCCTGTGTGTGCTTGTTTTGAAAAGTTTTATTTACTTTGTGATAACCCTTGTATCGGTCCTCAAGAGTGTGACGAAGTTGTTTTTGAAGACTTTTGAAAAGTGTTTGTGTGAAAAAGTTTTTATTTTGAGCAAGTACTTAAGATTTCTACCTACTCGAAAAAAGTCTGTTCGTTTTCGTTTCCTTTAGACAGCGCTATCCTACTATTAAGGAGTAGGCAGCTCCGTCGTTGGATTTTAAAAGGACGTTCGAAGGGACGAAATGGTCTCTGAAGGCAACAAGTAAAGATACCTTAGCGTTTCGAAGGGACTATCGTCATAAGACCAATTTGTAGGCAACTCGAGGGACCAATAAGGACTATGATCTTTATGACGAGTTTGAATCGCGGGTCATTGCTAAGGTATCCCTACATTCGAGGGATGCGACCATTATTTCTGAGGCAACCAAGTGGGGAAAACCCTAGGAGTGAACATGTGCAAGTGTGTTTTTTCAGTTAATTATCTTTGCACAATTAGGGTTTTCTACTATGTTAATCATTTATCTTTTACATGAAAGCCTATTGTCCATACATCTAGCAGTTAAATAGTTTCGTAAATTAAAAGCGAGAAATTAAAATCCTAACTATTACAAGGCTTTGGGGAGGGGATTACATAATCAAAAACCGGGGAATAAACAGTAAATAAAACCCTAATTTGAAACTATTACAAACCAACAACAGTTACATTAATTGAAAAATAGTGGTACGGAAAGAAATAAACGCGCGAAGAATTAAGATGGGAATAAGTTGAAAAGTACTAAAATCTAATTAATTAAAAAATGTCTTTTTGTATTTTTTATTGAGAAAATAACATAAATTTTGATATTTGCGAGTTAGTCCTAATTTATATTAAATTTTAATTAAGGAAGAAAAATGTTTAAGTTAACCTAATTAAAACTAGTTAATTAAATGCAAATAAATATTTTATGAAAATAATTAACTAAATCTAATATTTTTTGTGATTTTTTCTGATTTTCTAATTTAATAAAAAAAATTTATTGTGAAATAATTAAATCAAATGATTTTTATAAAATAATTAAAACAAATAAAATAAATTAAAAGTTAAAAGAGAATTGGAAATTGGGCCTGTTGCTGGAAGGAAAAGGGAGGTATGCTGCCAAATCTCTTGTTAGGCCCAAAGTTGGAGGCCCAGAGCCTGCGCCTGATCCAATGCACCTCTCTTCTGATGGTTCATGGTGGTTCTTCAAGGTTGGAGCGTGAGATCTACATGATGCTGGATCTCAGGGATGAGATCTGGGGCGCACGGTGGACGCTGGGCAAGGAGGTGTATGAGATTTGCAATGAAACAAATGAGAAATGAAAAACTCCAGACTTGGCTATCGAACCCAGGTCTTCCCCTTTTCAAGCGCTTCTCTTTACCACCTTGCCATATTGTCACTTGTTTATATAAATGAACAAAGTGTATTATATTGAAAGAATGGCCAGTACTAATAAAAACGCGCGTGAATTCAAATTGGCCACTGGGATCACGCCACCTATTCTTCTTCTTCCTGGAACTGTCTTTTTAGATAACGCCCTTTTACCTACAGACGATGTTTGTATCTATAACCCTGTGAATCTCAAAAAAACTCAAACAAGCAAGATAAATTAAATCCAAACACACAGATCAACTAGGTTTGATCTCGTGAGTATGATAACACCCATCTCGTGCCATGATTTCAGTTGTATCAAAAAGCCATGAAACACAAACTTAAACCCTAATAATAGAAGTTGTCCATATATGCATCAAAACTCACAATTAACCATACCAATGCATTCTAAACAATGATACAAACATGAAGGTATGCTTAGAAGTTGTCAATCCTGCGTGTATAATCAGAATCAAATTCAAAAATAAAGGCAAACTGTGATGCTTGTGTAGGTTGATTCCTGGAGCTTTGATACATGCAAATGGTGTTGTTAGCTTCAGGAGGTTCCCGGGAATGGATTGCTGGTCTTGAAACACCTTGAATCGCCTTCTAAATCAAAATTTGATCACCACTTTTTTGTCAAAATTTGGAGTTTTTTCTGGGTGCGTGGAGGCAGCTTTTTCGTGTGTCCTAGGTCTGGCAATGTTGTGTATATGTATTAGAAGGCATTAGGTCAACAAAGTTGGAACAAATCTTGGAGATTGATGATAAAGAGATTTAATTTTCAACTTGATTCTTTTCTTTCTAAACATGGCCAAAACATGTTGTTTTTATCCCAATCAGCCCTTGCACAGTTTGGTCTTTGTTTGACAGCATATATCATCTTCATTCAATGCCAAAATCATCCTAAAAACAACTTATATGATTTGTTTTGATTTTATTTGAATTTTAAATGAATAAAATCACAATAAACTAAATAAATAAGTGAATGAGGCATGGAGTGGTTCATGGGTCGTGGACCATGTTAGGAAAAAGATACAAGCATAAAAAGTTGGGCCCATTTGAAGAAAAATGCATTTTGGGCATGGTTGACTTTGTGCAAATTTCCAAAAATGGCCAACTTTGACAATGCACGTCTCTCTCAATTTTGACCCTAAGAGGGTGTTCTTTGACTTTTTAGAAAGCTTAGGATGTCCTCTAAACAAACATTTTGGTTTCATTTCAGTTGGATCTTCCTTGTTCATGTAAGAAGCTTTGACCCACAAGGTGTTTTTATTTACTTTTTGGAATGACCTATAATATCTGAATCCATATCTTTTGATGAGTGCATTTCTTGAACTTTAGGGTTGAAGATGAGTTGTAGGGAATTGGATTCTCTTCAAAATGAGCCTTGGATGAGAAATTTCTGATAAAGTATGAGGAAGTTATGCCTGGTCAAAGTTTGGTTGACTTTTCCTAAGAAACCCTAATTTATCAACTTTTGAATTTTGATGAATTAGGAGCATTCCTTGAGTAATCATGATCAACCTTGATCAAATGATGGATATCACTTCAAAATGTTGATGTTGACCAAAAATCTTGAAGTTTGACTGTATGTGGGCCATAGTTGACTTTTGACCTAATATAGTTGATTTTCAAGCATCTGAGCAGTTGACTGAGCAAACTTCTTGTGCAAGGCTTGAAGCTTGACATGGAGGGACTTGAGAACATATTAGTACTATGGAGAGCATATGAGGCCTTTGGAGCGCACCCATCTTGATGATAATGGAAACCCTAGTTGGAGGTTCATTGCTTTAGGAGAGAGTTTGTCTGGTCAACCCTTGGGCATCCTTGAGCAAGTTGAGGATCTCAATGAGCATGTGTTGAATAAAATGAGAGGGAAAATTTTTGGGTACAACAAAACTGTATCTAGAAATTCATGAGAAGGAGTCTGTGTAGGGCTGCTTCCGGATGAGTCCGTGTGAAACTGCATCTGGAAATGTATGAGAAGGAACCTGGGTAGGGATGCTTCGGGATGAGTCCGTGTGAAACTGCATCTGGAAACTTATGAGAAGTAATACTTGTAAGATTTCTTTATGATGAGACCATGTGAAATTGTATCTGGAAATTAGAAGGAATCCGTGTAAGATTGCCTCATGATGGGCCCGTGTGAAGCTGCATCTGGAAATTTTGAGAAGGAATCTGTGTAAGGTTGCTTCATGATGAGTTTGTGTGAAACTTCATCTGGAAATGTATGATAAGGAACCTGGGTAGGGTAAATTCATGATGAGTCCATGTAAAACTTCATCTGGAAATGTATGAGAAGGAACCTGTGTAGGGTAACTTCATGATGAGTCCGTGTAAAACTTCATCTGGAAATGTATGAGAAGGAACCTGTGTAGGGTAACTTCATGATGAGTCTGTGTAAAACTTCATATGGAAATGTATGAGAAGGAACCTGTGTAGAGTAACTTCATGATGAGTCAATGTAAAACTTCATCTGGAAAATGTATGAGAAGGAACCTGTGTAGGGTAACTTCAGCTGGTCGTGCAGATAATTGTCCTGTTTGGTTCCAGGTATTAATCTTTGACCTAAGAAAGAAATATAGTTTTCCTAGCTTGTTACAGTTGTTAATCTTCAATCTCTTCATGTAGATAGTTTTCTTGGCTTGTTACAGGTATTAATCTACAATATGTCGTCTACAAATGGTTTTCCGGGCTTGTTACAGGTATTAATCTGGAACCTGAAAAGGTTGGTCATTGAGATAGTTATCCTGTCTGGTTTCAGGTATTAATCTTTGAACTGAGAAAGAAAGATAGTTTTTCAGGCTTGTTACAGGTGTTAATCTTCAATCTCTTCATGTAGATAGTTTTCCTAGCTTGTTACAGGTATTAATCTACAATATGTCGTCCACAGATGGTTTTCCTGGCTTGTTACAGGTATTAATTTGGAACTTGAAAAGGTTGGTCGTTAAGATAGTTGTTCTGTCTGATTTCAGGTATTAATCTATGACCTGAGAAAGAAAGATAGTTTTCCTAGCTTATTACAGGTGTTAATCTTCAATTTCTTCATGTAGATAGTTTTCCTGGCTTGTAACAGGTACTAATCTAGAACTTGAAAATGGTTAATGATAGCTATCTGTTGATTGACCTTTCCATGAAAAGGTAAAACTTTAGCTGTATGCAATCACATGATGTATGAAATGCATGGTGTCCTCAAAATAAATGAGATTATGTTGTATGCATTTATCATGTATGTAAATAAGATGTATGAAATGTGAAATGTTATTGAAATGTATCTCTGTCTGGAAAATGAATCCTTCACAAATGTTGGGGAGCTTTAGGAAATGAAATCCTAGACCGTTGTTATGGACGAAGAGTATGCTCCTCTTCGAACCTTGTTTTAGGATGTTTCCACTGGGGAATCCTATTTTGTTGTTTGAGGAGAACTTCGCTGGGGAACATTGACTTTGCTTAGGAAGACTCTGTGGGGAGTGTTGATCTCTGCTAGGGGGAAAAGAGTTCAGGAGCCTCAGTTGTCTGTTGCTCTACTGGGGAGTTATCTCTTGAATGGAGAGGAAGAAAGTTTAGCTGTTATCTGGTCGGATTCCCAACTTCATAACAACTTGCTGGGGATAAATAAGTTAACTGTTATCTAGTTGGATTCCAGGCTTTGCAGTGACTTACTAGAAAGGATGAAGTTGAACTGATATCTGGTCGGATCCAGACTTTATAGTAACTTACTGGGGATTGTAGAAATGTCTATTGGGGAAGAGGAGTTGTGGTCCCTTGATTTGTAGCAATCGAAGAGGAAAACTCAGGCTGGGGAATCTGTAGTTTTTTGGGGAAATAAATCCTGTCGTCAGTCTGTCGAGGGGGAGTCTTCTTTTGGCAGAAATCCTCGAGGATTCTTGAGGTTGACTCAGTTAGGGAGAAGTTTTCAGAGATTGAAACCCTGGCTGGGGGTCACCCTATGAAAAGGACTTTGTCGGGGATTTGTCATTGCCCTTAGTAGCATGTGTTTGTGGCACTGTCAGGAAATGTTTGACTGTATGTAACCCTTTGTTGGGATTCACGTTCAATTCCCCAAGTGATTCAGATACAGACCTGCCCCTGGTATATTCAGTATTTCTTGAGAGATTTCTTAGAATCTTGACTGGACTGCTCCAGGTGTGTTGGATAGTGACACGTCATGTCTCATTGATTATAGGAAATCTGTTATTGGAGGCATCTTCCCACTTGAGATGATTTTGTTCATTGAGAGGGTTTTTGTTCACTAGATAATTATCGTGCGAATTTCTCTGCCGTCAAACAAGTAGCCATATGCAAACAACGATATTCAAATAATGCAAAATTTGGGCTTGTCTTTGAAGTTTTGAAAATGCGTTTTAGCAGATAAAAGAATTTTTGCAGGAAAATTCAACTCAGGATTTAGAGTAAAGCCTTACAGGAGTCAAGATACCTTTTATAACAATATGCTTTCGAATTAACCCATGTTTTAATTAGGAATTTTGAAGGGTTGTAACGTAGCTTGGTTCACAGTTTAAGAAACAAAATATAAAGGTTCAAATTTTATTTGTACCCACTCGTTTTTTGTGATGTTCTTCAGTCCTAAACTCAGTTAATTGTATGTTCGAACTCCAATGACGTTTTGGTGAGGGTTCAGACAAGTTTAGTTTATCAGAAGGCAATCATCATTTTTTTGCAACATTTTATTGGTCGAGGATCTGTAGTGACCTCTTTTTTTGGTTTATTATCCCTGATTTTGCTTGACTGTTCTTGTTTTTGAGATCACAGTCAGCGGGATGCCCCAGTTTTTCTTAAGTCTCCTTCATAGGTTTTAACTTAGTGGGCTTTATATTTTTGAGAGATAATGACTGCCTATGTGATAGGGAACCATCACCGTCTTTTGATTCTAGAAGAATGTTTTTGATGTCATTTGTTGTATTACGAAGTGAAAGTTTGCGACTGAACGCACATTTGAATTAACTGAGAGACCACCCTGCCCCAGGTTTTGATTAAAGGTTTCAATTTGTATAAAAAGGAAACTCCTACTTCTTTGGCTCAAAGGGGTTGAGTAGGGAATATCTTCCTTATAACTCCAGTGTTTGGGATTTGAAATAACGCTTGTACATCGTCAGCAAGGTCTGTCCAAAAGCATATTGTATGAGACTAAGGCATTGTTTTCGTCATCCTCCCACTAAAGGCTTGTAAATTTTAAAACAAAAGCTGAGTATCATAAAGGGAGTGAACATCATAGTTTAAATGTAATGAAAACGAATGGACCAATTCAAGACAAACATATGCAATGCATTAACAAAGTAGAGTTTGACATTAATAGATAAGTGTTTGAACAAGCAAAAGAAATTACAATTGAAAATTCAAATGAACAAAAGCCTCTTTGTTTGAACTTGTCACTTCAGGTGGTGAGTCTTTGAGGGATGGCAGGAGAATTTAGTCTGACCATCTTGTGTGAACACCAACACTCCTTCGTCGATCAAGTCTTGAATCTTATTTTTCAATGCCGAACAGCTATTTGTATCATGTCCCAGACTATTAGAATGGAATGCACACATTGTATCAGGATGATAGTTAGGAGCAGAGGTATGGGATTTCGAGGAGGATCCCTTAACGTAATCAACTCCAATTTTAACATGTGTTGCAATAATTGGGCCAATGACATGTTGATGTTAGTAAACTGTCTCTCGGGCTTATGTTGCCTTTGTTGATTTTCCTGTTGACGTTGACGAGGTCGTTGTTGGGCCTGTGATGTGGCAACAATTCAGAATGGTCCGTTTTCCATTGAACCAACTTCTTGTCTCATGGGCAGCTGAGCAGTGACTTGATCCCCAATCTTGACCGTTTGTTTCATATGGTTGCAACCGTCTTGATGAAGTTAGTTGACAAGGACTCTCAACTCTTCTTGTCCTTGAGCCAAGTTTTGGATAAGAGCCATCTGTCCTACCAGTTGTCTCATCATTTGGTCCTTCATTATGGCTATCTCGTTTTGTAGCCGCTCTAACCCGTCATCTCTATCGTCCCTAGAGTTTCCCATGATCATGCCCCTGGTGAGGAGTGCCTTCACCTCTTCTTGTCCCTTAGATAGGTTTAAGAACATCTTTTGAAGTTGAGCATTTTGAATCTGAATGCTCTTGATGGTCTGTTCTAGGGCCATCCTTACTGAAATAAACAATAAGAAGATAAGGAAACCTGTACAGGAAAACCTGTTATGATGACATGCATGATATGTGGATGCAATGTTTTTAAGGATCTTGCGGGGTAAACACAAGAAGATGTTAGAATTTGAACATTGATCAACAACTTTGATTGGAAAACTTTGTATCGGTGGATGTCCTTCCACGAGAATCAAGATCACCATGTCAAGTGAGTCGTAGCCCTTGACTCAAGTTACCGTGCTTTGGTCTTGACGGTGGTTGGTTAGAGGAAAATAAATCTTCTTGGCCCTTGATAGACGTCTGGTTCAACATGACCCTACATCATAGGCCCTCGAGATCCTTGAAATAATTATTGAAAATGCTATGGTATGATGTTTATGATGTTATGCACAAGTAAGCAAGTTGTTATGTACACACAAAGCAAACAAGTACTTAGGTTTAGGCTTGCATGGAGTCTCATAGGTAAGTACCCTCTTGAAGTTTAGTTGGCTCAAACCTGTACTAGAAATAGTAACCGGGTTCTAAGGGACCTCAATATCACTCATCTGTCTTATCGAGCATTGTTTCAGCGCAAGCCTCTTACACATTGACCGAAATATCCCGAGAAGTCAGATCTCAATGAGTGTAGTATCGAGTATCAACCAACTTCGGACTGCACCAAAGCCGGTTATCTCACTATATGCTAATGGCCAAGTTGGTCAAGTAAAGGTTCTAAAAGTCAATTGGTGCTTCATGACACCACACAGAGGCCCCGTATTCTCCTTGACTACTCAAGGGCTATCGGTACCCACAAATGTGTCACACTAATGTAGCTATTGCTTAGACCATGTCGGTATATCCCACACAGTTTCCACAATGTATTGCTACTTACCTATAAGGTATCCCAAATCCGGGTAGAGGATTAAAACAAGCCCAAACAAGGAACCAAAATGCAAAGCAAGCAAATCAACAAAGAAAGCAAACAAAGGTGATATAGCCCTAAGGTAACACCACTTTTAAGTTATTCCCCGGCAGAGCCGCTAGTTCTGTGATACGGTGGGAGAATTGACATGGTTGTTTTGCGTTTTATCGCAAATGTTGCGGTTAGCAAGAATCGCCACCGAATTTTCTTTTATCCAAAAGGAAAAGCTGAAAAGAATAGGAAAGACCTTTGAGATTGTTTCTTGAGTTCGGAGGGTGGATTATGAAAAGGGAAGGTGTTAGCACCCTTTTCATCCGTAGTTATCTATGGGCTCTTAGTTGCTTGCTAGATCACTTGCTTTTGTTTGAAAAAGTGCTTTGTCTGGTTTTTTGAAAGTATTTTGAAATGCGCCTTCGTTTAGGAAAACTTGGTAATAGTTCTCGTTCGTAAGAATGTATACAAAGTGTTTGACTTTTGAAAATGTTTCATGTTTGTAAAGTGTTTTGAAAGTGTTTATTTTGAAAATAAGCAAGGATGTTTGATTTGAAAGTGAGCAAGCAAACTAGGAATAATCTGCCTACTCAGAAGTCTTAGTTGATTTATTCGTTTCCTTTGATATTGCTATCTTACCATTGATTTGGTAAGAAGCCTTATCTTTGGATGTAAAGTGACGGACGTGGGTCATCGTATAATCATGATAGAAATGTTGTAAGATGTCTTAGCATTTATCTTTGAGGGACTGAGATCATTTTCAAAGGCAACATTTATAGCATCATCGAGGGACTATGATCTTGTAGTTTTGATTGATTTTTGCTAAGACATCTCACATGCATAACATGGCCATTTTTATAAGGCAACAAAGTGGAATTACCCTAAGGGTGCAAGTGTGCAAATATGTTTGATTTACATGCATTTAATCTTTGATTAGGGTTATCTACTTGTTGATTTTATCTTTCCATACAAACCCTAATTACTAGAATTTATATGAAAGCGATAAATTGCGTAAAGTAAATTTACTATGCTATTACATCACTTGGGGATGGGGATATAAATTTACAAATGGGGATGACAAGTAAAGTAAACCCCAATTACTATTACAAGACTTTGACAATTACTTAATTTATAATGCAAAAAATAATAAAATATGCAAGAAGATGTAAAGTGAAAGAAATTGTTTTTTAGGGTTTTCTATAGAAAAGATTTTGTAATTAATTACATTGAAGAAAAACCTAAGTCTAAGTTAACTTTTAAAAAAAACTAATTGTTTAGAAAAATGTTTTTTAGGTTTCATTTGAAAATAAAGGTTTTATAGTGTTAGGTCATTTCCAAGAAATGCAATATGTCCAAAATAAGCTAAAAAATCTCAAAAATTAATAAAATTGGTGCCTGAGTTGACACGGGCTGTGTTAGTGGACACGGGCGCCCGTGTCAGGACCTGTCCATGACTTCTCTACACTTTTTTATTCCAGCCAATCTGACATGGCCATGTCGTGTGACACGGGCTCTCGTGTCAGCCCCTGTCCATATTTTTTTTGCTCGTGTCTAAACCAGTAACACTGGCACGGGTCGTGTCGTGTGACACGGGCACCCGTGTCAACCTCTAGTCTGGGTTTTTGCTAGTTTTTTCTCTTTGATCTGTCTTGTTATATCTTTTGAACGCAAAAGCAAAATGATGTATGAACAATGATATCACAGTTTGAGAAAGTTTACCTCTCAAAGCGTAAGCTTTAGAACATGTACGGATGTTTTTGGGTGCAAAGTGGTGATTGATCGAGCTCCTTTGAACCTTCTTGAAGTAGCTCCGACCTTCCTTTTATGCTGAAAATGGTTGAGCCGCTCCAACCAAGTCAAGTTGCAATGTATGTTTTTTGAGTTTGGAAGATGGTGATAATGATGTTATAGAAGTTATTCTTATGGTTGAACAACTTCTATATGGTGTATGTGAAGTGTTTGAATGGTTTGTTTGGAGAAAACTTGCAAGGTATGAGATTCAAAGATTTGGACTTCAAAGCTAAAAAATGGAGGTTTTGTGGACAAATTTGGTTTTTGACAGCAAATATGATTTTGAGTGTTAGTTTCTCCTTCTATTTTCTGGCCTCTTTCTCTTGAAATTGGCCTCTCTATTTATAGAGAAGGTTTGAGACTTCAAACAACTCAGATTTTGAATCACATGTTATGGCTATCTTGCTTGTTTTTGAAGCAAGCATGAAGAACATGTTTCCAATGCTTGTACCAAGCTATCTAAAGTGGTTGATCACTTTAAACATGTTCTTTCTGACTTTTAAAAGTTGAGTGTGATTAGAACAACAAGTTAGAGGCTCAAGAAATTGACTTTATGATTAAAGTGAACTTTGCAAGAATGGCAAAGGTGCCTTTGTGCCAAAAATGGAAAGATGCAATGGATAATACTTGAACCACTTGGATAATGGTTTAATCAATTATGTAAACATATTATTATGGATAGATTTGCAAGTCAAGAGGCCTGCAAAGTGAAGGTTATGCAGCATGGCTAAGATTTTGGTTCCTTGTTCATCACAAATATGCCTTGTAAATCAAGAATGAATGTCCAACTTCAGATCCTTGAATCTCCTAGCTCAAATATGATAAATTCATTCTCTTGGATGTTTTGAAAAGCTTGAAACACCCTCTATAACTTTCAAGTTGGCCATTTTGACAAAATCATCATGTAAATATGTGAAAAAATGCCAAGAAGTTGGGATAAACTCCTGACCAAAACTGCTGAAAATTTTTGTGTTTATTCAAAAATGCCATGACTTCATAAATTTATAACTCAAAATACAAGCATTTCTAGAAAAAGTCCTGCCCTACAAAGTTTTATATCTCATTGAGATCTACAACTTTCATGTTGGAAGTTTTCCTTGAATCATCTTTCATCATGGTGAAAAGTTGGCATGAAGAAATGAAATTATCATGTATAAAAAACACTTAGAAAATTTTCTAAGTCTTGAAGAGTTTGAATTTTCACATTGACTTTTGACCTTCTTGATTTCTTGATGATCAAGTTTCATATTTTTGAATGTCTTGATGAATTTTTATCTTTGAGACTTAATGTTGACCAAAAAGTCAAACTTTGACTTTTGGTGCTACAGTTGACTTTTTCATCAGTACAACTGATTTTTTGGTCTCTTGGTCAATTGACTGAGAAGACTTGAAACTTGACATGAGCATTCTTGAAGGTCCATAATGATCCAAGAACGTCACTTAAAGTATTAGAAGTCCAATTGTCCTTATGCGAATTCAAACCCTAATCTTGAGGTATCATTGTTGTGGAGATGGCTTGACCTAGTTAATACTGGTGCAAGCTTGAGCTTTCTTAGATCTTTGTGAGAAATGTCTTGAGAAATGAGAGGGAAAATAATGGGGTACAACAAAGGGATTTAAGGAGGGCCTCATACTTAGGTGTGTCTTAGGTAGAAGTATATCACGGGTAGTGATTAAGTGATTACATCATAAACTGGTTGTTTACTGAGGGTCTATGAATTGATACTATTTAGTGGACTTGTCCTTGGCTTGGTATCCCCCAGAGTAGGTGTTGTTATACACCAAACTGGGTTAACAATCCCTTGTGTTTTTACAGCTTTTAACATTGTTTCATTTTATATTGTCCTCAGATATTTGTGTCGTGACATCTCCTTCGACATCACATACCAGATATCAGAATTTCAAAACCAAACAAGCAAAGATAATAAACCTCTTAAGAAAACCATGCTTCAATTGCATTAAGCCTTCACAAAAATTGGGCAGAGTAACGACTATATACAGATGAATTCCCGATCACAGAGAAAGCATGTAATCACAATAACCTGGACACAAAGAAAACAAACAACCCAATGTCTTGGGGTAAACCCCAATAACTCCAGACAAAATAACAATTGAGGTCACAAGGTCTCAAGGTAGGCCACAACTTCTAATCCTAATTCCAAGAAGTTCATAACTCCAAGATGCCAAGGATAGTAACCGAATAGTCTGAGTAACATTAAATATTTTATTGTTCAAGTTGGTTATTAGGTATCTTCAAAAATAAATGAAAAGCTCAAATGATAAAAAATAAAAATAACATAAAAGTAAATGCTCAAGTGAGCAAAGATGAAAATAACATGAAATGTAAATGCTAAAGTAAATCTGCTTAAAGTAAAGAGCATAAAGTAAAGGCATAAAATAAAGTTAATTGTTAGAAATTAGAGGTTAGTTGAGTGACCATATTGAAACTTGCATTTGAAACTCATTAGAGGATTGATGAAATCAAAGCCTTTCAACAACAAGTTTCATTTGCTTTTTGTCAAGTATATCATTCATTGAAAATTCTCAAGGCAACAATAAATGATCAATGATGTTTAAGTGATTCACTTTGACCAAAGCTTATAAAGATTCATTAGAGGATTTATAATACCAAAGCCTCCTAACAATGAATCTCAAGGTTATTGGATCAAAGGATTCAAATTAACATACTTGGGCTTACAGACATGGGTTTGGGCCACGAATGATCATTTCTTGAATTGGAACAAAATTTAGCACTATGTTAAGAAATCGTAAGTGGACTTATATAGAAGTCACACCTATTTTGAGGTCGTTCAATAGCAATCTATGTACCATATGTTTAGAGAAATGATATGTAAATCATTCTCCAATAACATTTAGCACAAGTAAGAATGAACAAGATGAAAGAGGAGGGGATGTGTAAGATGGAATTTAGTTTCAAATATCATCAACATGATTAATCCATCTTGATGGATTTGGTTTTTCAACCTATCAACACCCAAGATCCATGATGTTGAAGAATTTGTCACAAAATAAGCCTCAAGTCAACATCATATGTCATGCCAAGAATTAAACAAGAATTATGTATAAAGTTCTCAATTACAAACCTTGATCAAAAGTAAAACCCTAAATACCATCCTAAGTCAAAATTAGGTTAAAAAAATAGGAAAGTAATTTGAAAAATTATGTCCATTTAATTATAATCTCCTAAAGACTTCTAAAAGTTAGAGGCGTGACTCAAAGTTCCTTATGAAACAGATTTGTTGATGCTTGAGCTCAAATAAAGAGTAAGCAATTCAAAGATGCTTGACTTGAAGATTCAGAGGTAATGAATAGAGAGAGATGCGAAGGAAGGTTTGGAGGAAATGGAGGAAGCTTGCTTGAGCTCAAATAAATAGCAATTCTGAATTTGTAGAGAGAGAAGAGCTTCGTGAGGAAGAGAGAGATAGCTTGCTTCTAATTTTTCAGTCCAAACCCTTTTAATTAAATCAAGCCTTGCTTTTATAGAGTGAGAAATGAATAACAGGGTAGAAATGAGAAAATTAAAAGTGAGAGTGAGGTGGTGAGGTTTGTTGCATTTTATGTTTGAATAATGATACAATGCGTGCGTTTTGAATAAGTGAACAAAGCATGTGCGTGAGCTGGCAGGTTTTTGGCTTGGCTGATACAAATCCCATGCATTTCCATGCAGATTTTACCAAAACCATGATCATGTCTTTATCTCCTTATCTCTCTCTATTGCCTGAAACATGATAAAGTTTGAATAAAAAATGGAGAGGGCACTACATGCTCCATCTTTTATGTTCACAAATTTTCAAAATAAAGCTTGAATCAATGAGATAATTGGCTATGAACGCATGCTCGTGAACTGTTTGATGAAATGTAAAGCCTGACTGGGCATTCCATGGGCGTGAAGTGCCTTGTGCTGGGCAAAAATTCAGCTTGCATGGTACCTTCTTCCCATGGTTATATCTCAAAATGTAAGAGTTATTTTGAGAAACTTCCTGAAGCAAAGTTGTTCCTCACATTTAGGGCTTGATCTTTGATGTTGGACATTTTCCAAATAATGAAAATTTCAAATATAAAAGTGATAATGAATGTGTTCCCATGAACTTTTTGATAAAATGCTTGGCTTGACGCGCGCGTGGCTGGGCAAAATGATAACTTGAAGCTCCAAATCCTAAGCATCATATCTCTGTCTACACTTGACCATTTGAGATGATTCTTAAACCAAAAATGAAGAGCACACTTCATACTTCAACTTTGATATTTCCAACTTTTTGATTTGAGCCCAAATGAACATTCAAAATTAACCCTGAAGAAGTCAGATTTTTGTGCATACTTGGGAAATTTCACTAAGTGTCCAAAAACTTCCAAGCTCCATAACTTTTTCTCCTTTCATTTTTTTGGACTTGAGGCCTCTAATACAAAGTTTAAGGATTTTTTTTCCTCTTTCTAGACATGTAAAGTTTGTACATTTTCAATAAAAATTGAGAAAGTTATGACCAATTAAAGTTCAACACTATGAACACTTAGAAAAAAAATCCAAAATTTCAAATAACTTCCTTGACGAGTTATCTCCAATTCACATTTTCTCTTGATTTTATGCCACCATTGACCATGAAATATGAAAATATGGACATTGAATTGATAATTGACCAAAATTCCCCTTGGTCAACTGTTGACTTTGGTTGACTTCTGACAAAATGACCAATTTGCCCCTTTTTATCAATTGAGCCTTTCCAAACCCAAATTGATGATCAAATTTCCAATCATAGATGCTAATGAACATGTTGTGAAACATGGAATCGAGTATTTCCCAAAAATTCATAGATCTCCTGATTAAATTCCAAACCCTATTTTTGATTCTTTGTGCTAAGAGATGGTAAGATGAGTGCAATTGTGCCATTACCTACAAGATGACATCCAAAGACACACACACACACACACACACACACATATATATATATATATATATATATATATATATATATATATATATATATATTGATGTTAGTCAAAAGGATATATGTACAAGATACACAACTCAAGGTGCTTGGTGATCCCTCATGGACAAACCTAAAGATAGGATGAAGTAGGAGAAGTACCCAGAACCCTAATGTGTAATCTTGTTGCATTGTGGTGGTATGCAATTATAGATAAATTTTAGGGACAAAAATTTGGGTACAACAACTGCTCTTATTTAAGTGTCTATTATCCGGAGATGCGAAGGTTAAAATCTTCGTGTCGACGCGATTGAAGATACTTAAATATAAAACAAGCCATATTTTTGGCCCTAAGATTCCATGCAATGCTTATGATTATAAATGCAAATGAACAAATACAATGAGTGACACAAGACACCACTGGGGATATAGGAAATAAAAACAAGGATCAAAAGAAAACCCGACCAGGAAAATAAATCACTGGTGAACAAAAGATTCGACTCTATTAGGGTAAAGCCCAAAAGAGGAGATAAGGCGTCATCAACTCAAAGATTGAGGAGAGAAGGTAAAGGACAAAAGTGATCTACATATGACTGCGAACTATCTACTCACTGAGGAGATAGCAAAAAAGTAACATCAACCTATCGGGGAAGGAAGTGGTAAGATAATACCGATAAATACCAATATTAGGGTGGTAACAATTGATTGGCATCAGTACTTATGACTAGAAATAAACAAGCTTCTTCAAAGCAAAGTGAATCTTAATGACAAACTATCTCCCACAATGAACAGACTACCATCCATCGGAAAAATATCTCAACAACGAACTATCTCCCATAATGACGAGACTACCCTTCATTGGAGTAAAACCTCAGTAATGAACTACCTCTCACAATGACGAGACTACTATTTATTGGAGTAACAAATCTCAACAAAAAACTACCTTCTATAATGATGAGGCTACCTGTTGCAACAGGTTTTTTAATCAGAGTCGCCACCATCTATTTTTATCCTAATGGAAGGGAGTATAAAGGAATAACCCTAAAGTTCAGAAATTATAGATTTGAACTCGGTTCTAAATGAGGGGAAGGTGTTAGGCACCCTTTATCTAACTTGTTCACAAGGATACTAGGTTTAGAAGCGCGATGTTTAGGAAATAGGGTTTTATATATTATTGGGGAAAAAGGGTTTGATTTTAGTTAGGGAGACTTGCCACGACTTTTGATCGTATGCCTATGTATCCTCTTAGGAGGAATCATAATCCTATTTTGTAGTTCGCAGTTTGGTTGGTGTTTTTTATAGATTGCGTATGTTGTACCCCAAAATTTGCCCTCCCATATTCTTCAAGATTTATCAAGGTCAATCTTCAAATGGTTCAAAATCTACTCAAGGGTTGCACAGTTCAAACCATCCTCCTAAGCCAGTCAAATTAGGGTTTTGGTTCTTGCAAGGAAGTTGAGGTTTTCAAGGGCTAAATAAAGTCCCACATGCCTATAAACATTGTCAAGCATCTACATGCCAAGTTTCAAAGCTCACAAGGTCAAGTTGCACAGTCAAAAACCCTAATTGCTTCACAATCAACTGCAGGGGCAAAATGGTCATTTGGCAGTCAAAAGTCAAAATTTTTGGTCAACATCTTATTTTGAAGCCACAATCATCATTTGATCAAGTCTTGATCATGATTCCACAAGAATGGCTCAAAAATCATCAAGATGCAAAAGTTTCCATTTTTGGACAGCTGAAAAGTCAACTGTAACTTGACCAAGGCATAACTTTTTCATGGTTCATCAGAAAAATCCCATCCAATGCTCATTTTGAAGGGGAGGACATTTCCTACAACTCATCTTCACTTTCCAAGTCCAAGAAATGCTCCCACAAAAAGTTATCAATTTCTACATTATAGGTCATTTTCAAAAGTCAACAAAAAGGCATTTTAAGTCAAAGACCATAACTTGAGATTGGTAAATCAAAATGACATGGGACAAAAGGCATTGGTTAGAGGACTTCAAGACCTTTCCAAAATGTCCAAGAACATGTCCATATGTGAAATTCTGGCTGCAGATACTCAATGTCACGTCCAATGTTATGACACCGTATCTGACTTACTATATGACAGTAAATACAAAAGCAGTAAATAACACAGTCAATTGTTTACCCAGTTCAGTGTGCAACAACACCTACTCTGGGGGCTACCAAGCCAGGGAGAGAATCCACTATAAGAGATGTTAATTCAGGAATAAACCAACCAGTTTATCTCCTTCACTTAAGACCTACCCAATGCAATTCTAATCTAAGTACAACTTAAACCTGAGTTCCTACTCACTCCCTCTCAATCACAGCAGTGATACATAAACCAATTTGACTTAAGAATTGATGAAGACACTCTTCAAAACACACACTTGATTAAGTTTCACAGCTTTTTAATCAAGTAACACAATCACTCGTGCTTCACAGCTTTGAGTGATGTACACAACTAACTTGACTCTGCTTCACAGCTTTAGTCAAGTGACATTCAAACACTCTTGCTTCAAAGCTTTGAGTGCTACACAACCCTTACAATTTAAACCTATTCCAAGGCACTTATCACAATGATAATTGCTTGGAGTACAATAAACAAATCTATACAGATTACAAAATTGATCTTCTAATCAATCCGCAGGGATGTCTTGAAAAACCGCAGCTCTGTTGAATATATAGCAGCTGCAACTTCAGTTAGGGTTTCCAAAAACCTAGGGTTGATTCCGTTTGACCTAAAGACCAGGTCACAGTACTTTATTGATCAGGTTAGGATTGAGCTAGATTACTCCTCAGAAAACGCAGGATTCTGTTTAGAAAGGACTGAGTTATTTCCTGAAAAAACTCAGACTTATCCAATCCTGCAATCCTGTTAGTTCAGAACAGGATGTCATAACATCTGTTATGACATCTGAGAAAACCTGTCTACTGATTTAGCAAAATGTGATCATTTTGCAAACATGCTCAGATACACACTTATAAATATCAGTATTTGAATTACAATATTTTTCTGCACATGTACCTAATGAGTTAGTACAACCTGAACTAGAATGTTATGACATCAGTCATGACATTCACACATACACTTGGGATTTACCAAAAATGCAAGCCAATATCTAAACACCTACAATATGATTAAAATTGAGCAAGATATGCATTGGAGAAGTTGGGAAATTTTTGTGAAATGGCAAAAGTCAACTATCCTTGAAACTTCAATTTTTGACAAAAGGGCCCACTTTCTTCCACTTGATTCAGCCTTGTCATGCCACCCACGTGTCCTATGATTAATTTCAAGACCAAACATTTATTTTTTTCATTTTTATTTAATTTTTATGGATTTAATTCATTTTAATCCATAATAATTCAAATAAAATCAAAATATTAATTAAATGGCATCTTTGTGGTTTGAATGGCTTTCATACAGCATATTCTAGTTGCCAAATTCGTGCTAGGCCATTTTGAGCACAAAATCATGGTTTTGCTTCAAACTTGGAAAGGCCTTTAATGGTGTTAAAGAAAAATCCAAAAACTTAATTGCAATGGATCCCAAGCTCATAATGTGACCTAATTTCATTCACATGTACATATGCAAGCCTTCCCAACCTCATTCACGACCTGAACATTGCACAAACGGCCAAACCAAATTCCAAAAATTCAAAGAAAAACCAAAAACTGTTTTTCATATTGCAGATCAATCCAAAGCCTTAGAGTGATTCCAATACGTTGCTGGGACACTGAGGAAGCTATTGCAATCACAAACAAGCTCCAACACTCAAGGAATCATCCACTTCAGTCACACGATTTGCCTAATTTTTCTAGAATCAAAACTCATAATTCTTGCATATTTAACGTGATATAATTGTTGCTTTACATTGCTATGACCTTGCTGAAGCTGATGATATAGGTTAATTGCATCATGGTGCCCTGGAATCGAAACCACCATTGATGGAATCTAGGTTTTCAAAGCTTCCAATTTGGGGGTTTACAGCATAGGTAAAATTAGGACTAATGGCGCCTATGGTTGAATTCGTCAAGGCCAGACGAATTCAACCTAACCCTCGCGAACAATTTCTGATCATCAGGGGGCTAATCGCTATTATTGGCAGTTCCATGTTGTGGGGGTTAAAAACCCCCGCTATTTGTTTGTTTTTTCTTACAGGCCAACAAAGAAGATGACGTGCTGTCAACATGTGACTGGAGAATTCAATCAAAGTCGCGCCTTTTTTTAATTTCCATGCATAATTGATGTTTTTGTATATTATTTTCACTATCCATCATATGAACAAAGCGTGCAAAGTGGCTTGGTGGTTGATGACGTGCTTGGTAATTACTGGGACCTGGGTTCGATTCCCAGGTCCACCCAAATCTCAATATTATTTTTTCTAACAAATTCCCATGCAGCGCTTTCAATGAATTCCACCATATGCCTCCAGGCATCATCATGCCATGTGTCCCAATCAACAATCCAAAGGCCAGAAAATGATGAGCACCATGCTCTTCAGTCAACCATACGCACCTGAATCCAGAAAGTCAATACAGGCCTGAGCTTAGTGGGCCAAAAACTGCAATCAACACCTCCAAAAAAGGCCTGCACCCCCCTGGTCTTTGTTACTCTTTTTATTTTCTTTTCTTTATAATTTCTTTTTATTAATTATTAGTATTATTATTTAATTCACAGATAATTATTTTCATTAACAAAAATCAGAAGAAAAAAAACTAATATTTTTATTATTATTATTTTTATTAATTTCACTTAGGTTTAATTATTTTGAAAACAAAATATAAATTAAATTAAATTAGTTTAATTAGTTAACTTTAATACCCTTTTTTACAATAAATAAAAACAAATTTAGACTTAGGCTTTTCTTTTGACATTTTTAACTCTTTTTTTATTTTATTTCATTAAACATAAAAAACACAAAAATATTTTTCATTTTTTTTAATTAATTAATTAATTAGCTATTGGGTTTAATTTTAATTGCAAAAAAAGGGACAAAATTCAATTCTTTCTCAAAAGGGTCAACACCCTAAGGATGTTCCCGATTAAATTTCTATTCGCGCGTATTTATTTATTTTGATTATTTATGTGACTGCTTCCGGAAATGTAATAGTTAATTAGGACCTCCTTTATTGCTTTATTTAAATTCTCGCACTTTATTTCCAAACGGGTTTTTTTGTTTTTTTGGCGATGTATAGACCCGCGCCTTGTAATAGCTAGATTTACATTCCCGCAATTTATTTTCCGCACTCCTAATTGTTAATATGCCTGAAAGAATGTATGAAAAATAAAAATCAATCTGTAGCTCACAAATAACATGTACAAGATAACCTTAATTGAAACACAACACACAAAGCACATGCCACTTCTAGGGTACGCCTCACTGGTTGCCTCGAGTGTGGTCATCAAGTATAGGATGTCTTAGAGGTCACCCTTCTGTCCAAAAGATCCAGTTGCCTCGAAACAGTTGCCTCGGATAAAAAAGGATCTAGGACATTAGGGTTACTTCTAAGGTGTCCTACCATTGCTTTGGTGACCACACATGTCCCTAATAACCGAATTGACCCGAACAACTCCAACGATGGTGCTACCTACCTCTCAATGGTGGGATAGCACTATCTAAAGGACTCTTACACAGCCTAATTCCTTAGGGTAGGTAGACTTCTCTTAAGTACTTGCTCTTTTCAAAACAAACAAAAACAACTTTTCGCACCTACACTTTCAAAAGTTTTCAAACAAATTTTTTATACACTCTTGAGGACAGATACAAGAGTTACTTAGAAATTTTTCAAACGAAACTTTTTCAAAACCCACACACACTTGAAAAGTAAACAATTTTTGAAAACATAAGAGCAAGTACCTAAGAGCCCGTGGATAACCACGGATAGAAAGGGTGCTAACACCTTCCCTTTCTATAAATCTACCTCCCGAACCGAGAAGCATTCTCAAATAAGGAATTTTGTTGTGCTTTTGTCCTTTCCATGTTAGAGAACATAAAAGACGGTGGCGACTCTTGCTTACCGCGACATTTCGCGAACCAGCTTAAAAAACAGTCAATTCTCATTCCCACCGATCACATAACTGGCGACTCTGCTGGGGACATAATAAGTGGGGTATACCTTAGGAATAGTTCATCATCATGTTTTCAATTGCTTGATCTGTTTTCTTTAAAATTATGGGCCTGTTTTGGGAGTTTCATAGATCCTAACCCGGATCTGGGGGATACCTTCTTAGAAAGTAGCAACAAACTGTGAGGGAACTGTGCGGGGTATACCGACACGGTTGAAGCAGTTTGCTACGTTGATGTGGCACTTTGGTGAGTACCGGTAACCCTTGAGTCAAGTCAAGGAGAGTACGAGGCCGCTGCATGGTGTCGTGAAGCATCAACCGACCTTAGGAACCTTACTTGACCATCCTGGCCTCTTTAGGGGTAGTGAGATGACCGACTTTGGTGCAGTCCGAAGTTGGTAGATACTCGATACTACACTCATTGAGGGTTGTTTTCTTGGGATATTTTGATCGCCAGTTCAGTGGCTAAATCAAAATAATGAACACAGAAAACAACCCAATGATATTGAGCTCCTTAGAACCTGGTTACTTTTGATAGGACAGGTTTTTGAGCCCACCAACTTCAAGAGGGTAGTACCCAAACCCCATGCTGGCCTAAACTCTAAGGGCTCTGTATGACTTGTGTGCCTTCAAACTTGAATTACTTGCACACTTGTTATCTAACAACACAAGTTCCTTGCAGGTTTTATTTACAGTCCTTAATTGGGACTCATTACAGGGCCTACTTACATCACTCCACGCATAGCATAACATCATACCATCATACCATTGCATTCATCCTGCATAAGGACTAACCCATTTCAAGGATCTCAAGGGCTTGTGATGCAGGTCATGATGAACCAACTGTCTAGAAAGGGGCAAAGGGGATTTATTTTCCTCTAGCCAGGTTGATGACTTGAGTCAGGGGCTATGACCCACTGGATATGGTGAGCCTTGACTCTTGAAGAAGGACTCTCAACAGCATGAAGTTCCTTCAATCGAGCTACCGGATTC
This sequence comes from Vicia faba, assembly GCA_948472305.1. Taxonomy (NCBI): domain Eukaryota; kingdom Viridiplantae; phylum Streptophyta; class Magnoliopsida; order Fabales; family Fabaceae; genus Vicia; species Vicia faba. Next base: position 757,138,271 of record OX451737.1, read on the forward strand.
AAATCCTAATAATTTTTCTTGTTTACCCCGCGAGATCCCTAAAAACATTGCATACATACATACACATCATTGCATAACAGGTACCCTCGTTACAGGTCACTTACCATCTTCGCTGTTTATTTCAGCAATGGCTTCCCAACAAGACAACCAGGATCCTCATGCTCAAGAGACACGGTTCGGGGAGATCCTCCTAAATCTATCCAAGGGGCAGGAAGAGCTGAGAACACTCCTCATGGGGACTTTGGTCAGGAAAAGTCCAGAAGACGATAAAGACGAACGACTGAAACGTCTGCAAGCTGAGGTAGATACTATGAGAACCCAGATGCTGGGGAAGATGGCTCTCATCCAAGACTTAGCTCAAAGACAAGAAGAGCTCAGGGTTCTCGTCAACCAACTGCTTCGGGATAACCAACTGGGGCAAACATCTAAGGTTGAGGAGCCAGTCACCATCAAATTCCCTTTGAGACAAGAAGATAAGGGAAAAGCTCCTCAACTTGCTTTAAGGTCACAAATTCAGCATCAACCTCACCAGCTTCAGCAAGACAATATGAAGCAAGTAGTCAGGGTTGGAGACCAAACCGGTAATCAGCTTTCGAGAAGTCAAAGGTTTGGTTTGATGAATAGACCTCTCCAAACTGCTGCTACTTCACAGGTCTCACAACGACCTCGCCAAGAACAACGGGTTGATCGGAGCAAGCCAGACAAGCCCAGGAGGCAATTCACCCAGCTCAACATGTCGCTATCCCAAGCTTTTCAACACCTGTTGAAGTTGAATCTGGTGACGTTGATAGGACCTCACCCTAATCCTAAGACTTCTTCACCCAACTATAATCCTAGGGCCAGGTGCGCATACCATTCTAACAGCCCGGGGTATGATACTGACGACTGTTGGAAGTTGAGGTACAAGATCCAGGACCTGATTGATGAAGGAGCAGTGGAATTCACCCAAGACGGTCAGGTTGAGTTCTTCTATTATCCCTGCGAGATTCACCATTTGAAGTGACAAGCCCTGAGACTAGAAGACTTTTGTTCATTCAAATGTTCAAGTTGTATTTTTCTTTGATTGTTCAAACAATTATTGTCATAGCAAACGTTATTACTTTATCAATGCATCACATATGTCTGTTTTGAATCAATATATTCGCATTCGCTATATTCAAACTGCTTTCATTTTTTGATGTCAACTCTCAATTAATAATTCTAAGCCTCTTAAGGGAGGATGACGAAAACGATACCACGATCCTTACAGTATGCTTTTGAACAGACCCCGCTGATGAGGTACAAACATTGTTTCAATTCCTAAACACCGGAGTTATAAGGAAGATAATCCCTCGTCAACCCCTTCGAGCCAAAGAAGTAGGAGTTTTTTTTTCTTTTCATAAAAAAATTAAAACCCTTAATCATAACCCGGGGCAGGGTAGTTCTCTCAGTTGATCCAAGTGCACAATGAATGACATCAAATGAGTCCTTCCAAAGCAAAGACAGTGATGGCTCCGAATAATCATAAAGACAGGCAGTCATTATCTCCCAAAAATAAAAGCCCATTAAGTCAAAACCTATGAAGGAGACTTACAAAGCTGGGGCATCCCGCTGACTGTGATCATGAAAGAAACAGTTCAGGCAAAAAACAGGGATAAACAAAATCAAAAAAGAAAGAGGTCCTACAAACCCTCAACAAAAAATGACTGCCTATTCAAAATAAATTGTCAACATCTGAACCATCACTGGAGTATCAGAGCAAAGACTCAAACAAGGTCTAACGCACGATCAGCTGAGTTTAGGTTTGAAGAACATCACGAAGAACGGGTGGGTACAAATATAATTTGAGCCTTTATCCTTTGTTTCTTAAACCGTAAACCAGGCCAAGTTATAACCCTTAAAAGTCCTAGCTGAAGCACGGGTTAGTTCGAAAGCATACTGTTACAAAGGTATCCTGACTCCTTAAGGCTTGCGGTAAAATAACGAGTTGACATCACATCTTAAAAAAAACCACTGGTTTTATTAAAAATTGCATTTTCCAAAACTTCAAGACAGACATGAGCTCTGCACTTTTTAAGTAACACTGTTTGCATATGACTTTTTTGTTTGAACAGCATAGAAATTCGCACGAAGAATATCTAATAAACAAAAGCACTTCCAACCAAGGGGCAGACATGACCATGGTCTATCATATGGGGCAGTCCAGTCAAGATTCAAGGAATCTCTCAAAGGCCAACCAACTTGGGGCAAATCTCCATCTGGATCACTTGGGGCATTGGACGATCAAACGAAGATCTTCTGGTAGTAGGGCAACGCAACACTACTGACAGGGGCACCTCCCTACATCCTGAGAGCACGGACATAGTCGAAAAAATACTGCGCATAATCAAAGACCCGCTAGGTTGACACACCTAGGCAAAAATAAGGGCTTCCCGGCGAACCAAAAGGGTTCGGGCAAAAATAAGGGATGAAATGAAAAAAAACCCTTTACACCCGGCAAGTCGAAAACCTGAAAAGGCGGCTTGGGCAAAAAAGGGTACCCCGGTGGACTGAAAACCCGAAAGGGAGGTCCAGGCAAAAATTAGGGATCACAACGTACGACTATGTCCCGGCATCTCGTCACTTGCCTACCAGAAGAAGGCTCGTCAATCAGCAGTCATCAAGTACCTCCACAGGTACCTTCTCCCACAGAAACTGGGGCAATAATGAGTGGTCTAAGCGGTCTAGTTACTCCGTCCACCAAGGTACCAAGGTAAGTTCGGCTGAAGAATGTAACCAAGATATCTCCACTCCCCATAGAGTAAGACAAGATTCAGCAGTACTCTCCCCAAACAGAGTTGGTCTCCCATCAGTCCCGAAAAGGCGCAATATCTCTAGCAAGTCAGCAACACTCTCCCCAAGCAGAGTTAGTCTACTATCAGCCTTAAGAAAGTTGGGTATCCCCAGAAAATCTCAATATTCTCCAGCAGAGTATACAGATGTTCCTAAACAAGCATCCCCGACAGTCTTAATATAAGATTGTTCCCCGGCGGAATACGGGCACCCCAGTAGAGTCACTTCCCCAATACAGTCCAAAAGTCTCCCCAGGAGAGTTGAATCAATCTCCCCAGTAGATTCTGGAAGCTTGTCCCCTGCAGAGTACATACGCCTCTCCCCGGCCATATTCAAAGGTTATTCCCCACCAGAGCTTATAACTGGGTTATCCTCAGCTAATTACCAAGGAAAGATCGTCCTCGGCGAAGTTCTTCCTATCCCCCGGCGGAGTTCATCAAATCCCCCAACATAAGCTTATCAACGGTATCCCCAGTGGAGTTATCATTAAAACCTCAGTGAAGCATCTCTTCTCCACAGACTAATTCCCTGCAGAGTGATCTCTCTAACAAGTTTATACCCCAACGGAGTCATCATCTCTTACCGGTTTATTCTTGCAACCATCATCCCCAGCGGAAATGAAGAACTTCACTCTTCAACATCAGCCTAGGATTCAACTTCCCGGCATTCATCAAGGATTTATTTTCCTAGACAAAAATACATTCATAAACATTACATCATCATACACCATGACGCATGCATATGCGCATCATAAACACACAATTTTGAGAACATCATGACATCATGCATTTCATACATCATGACATTGCATATAACTGATGTTTTGCCTTTTCAGGAAAAAGGTCAATCCAAAGATAATTACTATCAACTGTCCCAATTCCAGATTCGATTCCTGTATCCAGCCAGGGCATATATGTGAGAGACTGATTGTAGATTCGATACCTGTATCCAGCCAGGGCATATCTGCATGAAGAGTTTAGAGATTCAATACCTGTATCCAGCCAGGGCATATCTGTAGACGACCAATTCCAGATTCAATTCCTGTATCCATCCAGGGCATATCTGTGAGTAACTGATTGTAGATTCGATACCTGTATCCAGCCAGGGCATGTCTGCATGAAGAGTTTAGAGATTCGATTCCTGTATCTAGCCAGGGCATATCTGTAGACGAAGAATTCCGGATTCGATTCCTGTATCCAGCCAGGGCATATCTGTGAGTAACTGATTGTAGATTCGATACCTGTATCTAGCCAGGGCATATCTGCATGAAGAGTTTAGAGATTCGATACCTGTATCCAGCCAGGGCATATCTGTAGACGACCAATTCCAGATTCGATTCCTGTATCCAGCCAGGGCATATCTGTGAGTAACTGATTATAGATTTGATACCTGTATCCAGCCAGGGCATGTCTGCATGAAGAGTTTAGAGATTCGATTCCTGTATCCAGCAAGGGCATGTATGTAGACGACCAATTCCAAATTCCATTCCTGTATCTAGCCAGGGCATATCTGTGAGAAACTGATTGTAGATTCGACACCTGTATCTAGCCAGGGCATGTCTGCATGAAGAGTTTAGAGATTCGACTCATGTACCCAGCCAGGGCATATCTGTAGACGACCAATTCCAGATTCGATTCCTGTATCCAGCCAGGGCATGTCTGTGAGTAACTGATTGTAGATTCGATACCTGTATCTAGCCAGGGCATATCTGCATGAAGAGTTTAGAGATTTGATTCCTGTATCCAGCCAGGGCATATCTGTAGACGACCAATTCCAGATTCGATTCCTGTATCTAGCCAGGGCATATCTGTGAGTAACTGATTGTAGATTCGACACCTGTATCTAGCCAGGGCATGTCTGCATAAAGAATTCCAGATTCGATACCTGTATCCAGCCAGGGCATATCTGTAGACAACCAATTCCAGATTTTATTCCTGTATCCAGCCAGGGCATATCTGTGAGTAACTGATTGTAGATTCGATACCTGTATCCAGCCAGGGCATGTCTGCATGAAGAGTTTAGAGATTCAATTCCTGTATCCAGCCAGGGCATATCTGTAGACGACAAATTCAAGATTCGATTCTTGTATCTAGCCAGGGCATATCTGTGAGTAATTGATTGTAGATTCGATACCTGTATCTACCCAGGGCATATCTGCATGAAGAGTTTAGAGATTCGATACCTGTATCCAGCCAGGGCATATCTGTAGACGACCAATTCTAGATTCGATTCTTGTATCCAGCCAGGGCATATCTGTGAGTAACTGATTGTAGATTCGATACCTGTATCCAGCCAGGGCATGTCTGCATGAAGAGTTTAGAGATTCGATTCCTGTATCCAGCCAGGGCATGTCTGTAGACGACCAATTCCAGATTTGATTCCTGTATCTAGCCAGGGCATATCTGTGAGAAACTGATTGTAGATTTGACACCTGTATCTAGCCAGGGCATGTCTGCATGAAGAGTTTAGAGATTCGACTCCTGTATCCAGCCAGGGCATATCTGTAGACGACCAATTCCAGATTCGATTCATGTATCCAGCCAGGGCATGTCTGTGAGTAACTAATTGTAGATTCGATACTTGTATCTAGCCAGGGCATATCTGCATGAAGAGTTTAGAGATTCGATTCCTGTATCCAGCCAGGGCATATCTGTAGACGACCAATTCCAGATTCGATTCTTGTATCTAGCCAGGGCATATCTGTGAGTAACTGATTGTAGATTCGACACCTGTATCTAGCCAGGGCATGTCTGCATAAAGAATTCCAAATTCGATACCTGTATCCAGCCAGGGCATATCTGTAGACAACCAATTCCAGATTCGATTCCTGTATCCAGCCAGGGCATATCTGTGAGTAACTGATTGTAGATTCGACGCCTGTATCCAGCCAGGGCATGTCTGCATGAAGAGTTTTTAGTTTCGATTCCTGTATCCAGCCAGGGCATATCTGTAGACGACCAATTCCAGATTCGATTCCTGTATCTAGCCAGGGCATATCTGTGGGTAACTGATTGTAGATTTGATACCTCTATCCAGCCAGGGCACGTCTGCATGAAGAGTTTAGAGATTTGATACCTGTATCCAGCCAGGGCATATTTGTAGACGACAAATTCCAGATTCGATACCTGTATCTAGCCAGAGCATATCTGTGAGTAACTGATTGTAGATTCGACACCTGTATCCGGCCAGGGCATGTCTGCATGAAGAGTTTAGAGATTCGATTTCTGTATCCAGCCAGGGCACGTCTGTAAGCAAGTTTTTGAAGTTCCAGATTCGATTCCTGTATCTAGCCAGGGCACATCTGTGAGCAATTGATTGTGGATTCGATACCTGTATCCGGCCAGGGCATATCTGCATGAAGAGATTGAAGATCAACACCTGTAACAGGCCAGGAAATTATCTTTCTTTCTCAAAGTACGCAAGTTCTCGCTAAGGAATCTCTTACGTGATCGACACTCCCGATGGCATCTATAAGCCCATCTCCACAACTATCCATCACATTTCCAAATGGCATCTATAAGCCCATTCCCAACAAGGTTCTGTCACACTTCCAGATGGCATCTATAAGCCCATCCTCCTATCCACCATCTCTCCAAATGGCATCTGTAAGCCCATTCCCGCCATCACCTTGCTGACATTCTACTATGCGAGTGCAAATTTCTGGGCACTTTAGTGTTCAATCATCTTCCACCCTCGGATCACGAAAGGCACACAAGCCAATCTACATCCTCAGGTCTAAGAAGATTGAACAGGGGCAACTGTTGTACCCCAAAATTTTCCCTCCCATATTCTTCAATATTTATCAAGGTCAATCTTCAAATGGTTCAAAATCTACTCAAGGGTTGCACAGTTCAAACCATCCTCCTAAGCCAGTCAAATTAGGGTTTTGGTTCTTGCAAGGAAGTTGAGGTTTTCAAGGGCTCAATCAAGTCCCACATGCCTATAAACATTGTCAAGCATCTACATGCCAAGTTTCAAAGCTCACAAGGTCAAGTTGCACAGTCAAAAACCTTAATTGCTTCACAATCAACTGCAGGGGCAAAATGGTCATTTGGCAGTCAAAAGTCAAAATTTTTGGTCAACATCTTATTTTGAAGCCACAATCATCATTTGATCAAGTCTTGATCATGATTCCACAAGAATGGCTCAAAAATCATCAAGATGCAAAAGTTTCCATTTTTGGACAGCTGAAAAGTCAACTGTAACTTGACCAAGGCATAACTTTTTCATGGTTCATCAGAAAAATCCCATCCAATGCTAATTTTGAAGGGGAGGACATTTCCTACAACTCATCTTCACTTTCCAAGTCCAAGAAATGCTCCCACAAAAAGTTATCAATTTCTACATTATATGTCATTTTCAAAAGTCAACAAAAAGGCATTTTAAGTCAAAGACCATAACTTGAGATTGGTAAATCAAAATGACATGGGACAAAAGGCATTGGTTAGAGGACTTCAAGACCTTTCCAAAATGTCCAAGAACATGTCCATATGATCAAAATTGAGCAAGATATGCATTGGAGAAGTTGGGAAATTTTTGTGAAATGGCAAAAGTCAACTATCCTTGAAACTTCAATTTTTGACAAAAGGGCCCACTTTCTTCCACTTGATTCAGCCTTGTCATGCCACCCACGTGTCCTATGATTAATTTCAAGACCAAACATTTATTTTTTCATTTTTATTTAATTTTTATGGATTTAATTCATTTAATCCATAATAATTCAAATAAAATCAAAATATTAATTAAATGGCATCTTTGTGGTTTGAATGGCTTTCATACAGCATATTCTAGTTGCCAAATTCGTGCTAGGCCATTTTGAGCATAAAATCATGGTTTTGCTTCAAACTTGGAAAGGCCTTTAATGGTGTTAAAGCAAAATCCAAAAACTTAATTGCAATGGATCCCAAGCTCATAATGTGACCTAATTTCATTCACATGTACATATGCAAGCCTTCCCAACCTCATTCACGACCTGAACATTGCACAAACGGCCAAACCAAATTCCAAAAATTCAAAGAAAAACCAAAAACTGTTTTTCATATTGCAGATCAATCCAAAGCCTTAGAGTGATTCCAATACGTTGCTGGGACACTGAGGAAGCTATTGCAATCACAAACAAGCTCCAACACTCAAGGAATCGTCCACTTCAGTCACACGGTTTGCCTAATTTTTCTAGAATCAAAACTCATAATTCTTGCATATTTAACGTGATATAATTGTTGCTTTACATTTCTATGACCTTGCTGAAGCTGATGATATAGGTTAATTGCATTATGGTGCCCTGTAATCGAAACCACCATTGATGGAATCTAGGTTTTCAAAGCTTCCAATTTGGGGGTTTACAGCATAGGTAAAATTAGGACTAATGGCGCCTATGGTTGAATTCGTCAAGGCCAGACGAATTCAACCCAACCCTCGCGAACAATTTCTGATCATCATGGGGCTAATCACTATTATTGGCAGTTCCATGTTGTGGGGGTTAAAAACCCCCGCTATTTGTTTGTTTTTTCTTACAGGCCAACGAAAAAGATGACGTGCTGTCAACATGTGACTGGAGAATTCAAACAAAGGCGCGCCTTTTTTTAATTTCCAGGCATAGTTGATGTTTTTGTATATTATTTTCACTATCCATCATATGAACAAAGCGTGCAAAGTGGCTTGGTGGTTGATGACGTGCTTGGTAATTACTGGGACCTGGGTTCGATTCCCAGGTCCACCCAAATCTCAATATTATTTTTTCTAACAAATTCCCATGCAGCGCTTTCAATGAATTCCACCATATGCCTCCAGGCATCATCATGCCATGTGTCCCAATCAACAATCTAAAGGCCAGAAAATGATGAGCACCATGCTCTTCAGTCAACCATACGCACCTGAATCCAGAAAGTCAATACAGGCCTGAGCTTAGTGGGCCAAAAACTGCAATCAACACCTCCAAAAAAGGCCTGCACCCCCCTGGTCTTTGTTACTCTTTTTATTTTCTTTTCTTTATAATTTCTTTTTATTAATTATTAGTATTATTATTTAATTCACAGATAATTATTTTCATAAACAAAAATCAGGAAAAAAAAACTAATATTTTTATTATTATTATTTTTATTAATTTCACTTAGGTTTAATTATTTTGAAAACAAAATATAAATTAAATTAAATTAGTTTAATTAGTTAACTTTAATACCCTTTTTTACAATAAATAAAAACAAATTTAGACTTAGGCTTTTCTTTTGACATTTTTAACTCTTTTTTTATTTTATTTCATTAAACATAAAAAACACAAAAATATTTTTCATTTTTTTTAATTAATTAATTAATTAGCTATTGGGTTTAATTTTAATTGCAAAAAAAGGGACAAAATTCAATTCTTTCTCAAAAGGGTCAACACCCTAAGGACGTTCCCGATTAAATTTCTATTCGCGCGTATTTATTTATTTTGATTATTTATGTGACTGCTTCCGGAAATGTAATAGTTAATTAGGACCTCCTTTATTGCTTTATTTAAATTCTCGCACTTTATTTCCAAACGGGTTTTTTTTTGTTTTTTTGGCGATGTATAGACCCGCGCCTTGTAATAGCTAGATTTACATTCCCGCAATTTATTTTCCGCACTCCTAACTGTTAATATGCCTGAAAGAATGTATGAAAAATAAAAAGCAATCCGTAGCTCACAAATAACATGTACAAGTGTTTACCTTGGGTTTTGGTAAACAACCGCTGATCCTCCAAATGGTTACTTATTTGGTTACTCGCAGGATCGATCAGATTGATCCTATGGACATAGGTTGATTTTGAAGTTTGATTAAGGTGGATAAGGCTTTAAATAAAAAGGTTTCAAGTAAATTGCATAAAGGAAAGACTTGGTAAAATAAACAAGGCTTTAAGGTAAAGGTTCGACAGGAAATGTAAAGAGAAAAGCAAGTAAAATTCTGGAAAGTAAATGACTTTAATTGATAAAATTGGTGTTTCACACATACATTTCTCAACAATTCTTTCTCACACGCTGGGTACTCGAATCTAAATGAGTGACTTTGTATAGAATTGTGAACACCCGCGAGAAACTACATGTCTACTCCTATTTATACTAAAACATCCCAAGTAACCGTCGGGCAGTTACACTGCTTCGAGATCAATCCACTTGGCACGTTCTCCATGCTCGACGCTCCAGATCCTTGCACGTTTGCACGTAGTAACTGCTGGAAACCGTTTTCCCTCCAAAGCTTTGAATTTCAAACTGCTCCACTCTGGACCATCGAACACTTTCATCAAGAGACGTCTTCGACGAAAACTCCTTCGACGTCGAAGGCAACCAGCCTTCTTTCTTGGAAGAAATCTTCTAAGTATTTTGCCATCTTTCGACGGGCACTTCGACAGGCTTAGCCAGTCGAAAGCATCTTTCAGCTTTTAATGGCTGACACCAATCAAAACAAAGGTGTCGAATTTAGGAGCCAACAAATTGCCCCCCAAGAATGCCTTATTTCGACTCTGAAAGAAAAAGGCATTCTTTGAAACGCCATTCGACACCTGTCTTCCCACGCTTAGTCACAAGTTAACTTGTGCACTTTTTGTTGCTTTTTACCAACTATTGGCAATCCCAAGAAACCATCATTGATTTGATCCTAGGACGTCACTTTCAGTACGGCGTGCAGTACCAAACGTCATTTCAGAATTTGTCATTATGACAAATCCCAAAAACGAGGACGCACGCTGCGTCCCTCTGTTTCTGCAGAAACGGCCAAAACAACAGGAGGCTGCCACGCGTCCCACTAACTCCTGCAGCATTAAATGGCATTTAATGTCCTCGTTATTGGGGATTTTTCCCACTACTATAAATAGCAGTGAATATCCCATTGTGGGACTTTTTACGCCAACTAGCCTTCAAACTTCCTTGTTTTCGCACAAGCTTGCTCTCTTTGCAAAAAACTCTTCCTCTTTCACTTCATCTTCAACCTCAACAATGGCCTCTGCTTCTACTGCTCCCAGTGCTAACGCACCAACTGAACATGTTAAACCCAAGGTCTTCGTCACTGCTCCGGTAGTAAACTCTACAGGCAAACGAAGGGTTCCTGAACCTTCTGACATCTCCGTTCGCGATGCTTACTCGCGCCACTTGATGATCCCGGTTGGATACTCCAACCAGATCTTCGCAATGTCTGGCCCCATGAATCCAAGCATCTCTGAAGCTCTGAAGATCAAGAGCTATTTCCCAATCGTCGAGAAACTCAAGCCAGTAGCATGCGCCAAGAAAGACGCAGAAGACAACGAAGACCCTACTCGTGAAAAAATCGACCTCCGCTTCTTCAACAGAGGGGTTAGGGTCTTCAGGTCTTGCCCTAATCTGACCTCCGATTATGTTGCTTGGCTAACAAAGTTGGAGAAGCACCAAACTTCGATTTGGAAGGATATGGGAATCTTCGACCTAGTGATGCTGTCGAAGACGGGTTTGAACTACTCCCCAGAGATGTTGATAGCTTCACTGTTGTTCTGGGATTACTCCCATTTTACTTTTCATCTTCCATGTGGGATGTTAACCCCCACACTCTTCGACGTGGCCGCCATTACTGGCCTTCGACCAACCGGAGATTACTTCGATCCGGAGGAGATGTCGGAGGACCAAATTGGCTTCTCTGAGACCAAGCCAACATACACCACTTTTATCAACCATTATCACGACAGGTCGACAGACGCAGTGTCGGATGTCGAACACATAGCGTTTCTAGCCTTATGGCTAACTCGCTTTGTGTTTTGCTCGAAGTCTCTGCAGGTGACCAAAAAGATGGTCACTCTTGCTACCCAACTGCATCACCGCCAAAACATCTGTTTGGCAGAACTGATTCTGGCCAGTCTTTATGACTCGATCAGCAATGGGGCCACTCTTCTGAAACATATCGAGGACAGGGCCAGTTTGCTACTCGCTGGGCCTTTTTGGCTACTTCAACTGTGGCTCAATGCCACTTTTGAATCTTTCTTACCCAAGAGGATTCAGATAAATGAACAGGCGCCAGCGATAGCGAATAGACGCATCGAAGGAATCAGGCTGGCTCTGCTGACACCTGTGGAAGACGGCCTGGAGTTTCAACAAACCTTCACTAACTTCGTTCTAATGTTTGCTCGAAGGAAGGAATTTGTTTCAACTATGGCTCCATTTGCTCAACGGAAGGTGGGGCCAGCATGGTTCACAAGGCCACATCCAAAGGAGTCGAGTGGTCCCAATGTCGATGAGCATACAGTACTTTGGGAGGCGTTCCTTACACCAAGGATCATGCCTCTTCGATTTAAGAGTTCTAAGACTCATTTGAGTCTGATTGCCTATCAACCAAATCTGGTATCTCGCCAGTTTGGTATTATCCAAACCCTGCCTTCTCCGATTTTTCAAAGAGAGAAGTCAATGTTGTACTTCTGCAACGATTATACAGAAGAAGCTGCCATCAAGCATATCGGAAGATATGCTGGTCGAACAATCCTCTCGCTGTTTAACTACCAGCTTAATTTCCTTTGCTCGCCATCCTTCGAGGAGTGGTGGAGAAGCTATTATGCTGAGTACTTCTTCGACGAGAAGGACTTCATGGCTGAGTTGCAGAAGTCTTTTGTCCTTGTGTTGGACAAAGTAAAGAAATGTAAGTTTATGCTCTCACATCATTTTTTGTCTTTCTCTTCGACTGCTAGCCTGTTAACTTTTCTTTTGCTTTCAGTTGTTCGAAAGCCTGTAGCCAAGAAGGCTACAGAAGGCCAACAGGGAGGAGCCCCTTCAACAAAACCTCCACCGCCGGCGAAGACTGTAGCGCCGGCGAAGACCACAGGCAACCAACAGGGGGAAGGCTCTTCGAAGAGGCCTCCTATATCGGTAACCAGATTTTCTTCATTTTTCTTCTGGCTTTCGATTTTTTATTTTCGATGCAATTATTCAATCGAGTTCCTATTGGTTTCTAGGCACCTTCGCCCAAGAAACGATCAACTCTGGTGGTCGAATCTGGGAGTGATGAGGAAAGTGATTCCCCTCCTGCCCCCTTGAAAAGGCGAAAGTTGACGAAGGATGCTTCTGTTCCTGCTCCTGCTCCTGAAGGTCGAACCGTCAGAATAAAGGTCGCTGTGAGAAAGCCTAGGCCACCTCCAGTGATCATCGAGGAGCCAACTGAGGAGGAACTGAACGCTCTTCTTACCAAGCCTGTCGAAAGTGACAATTCCAGCCCTGGGGCTGAAGTTAATCCACAGGTAATCCCTTAGACCTTTGTTATAACTTAGGCATAGATACCCGTATTCGATTGTGTCTCTTTCGACATCTGAAAATTTGTCTTCTTTCCCTTTTCAGGACACTACTGAAAGTTCTCCACCAAGGACCTCAGAAACGCTGGAATCTGCTGAACTTAGCAGGCCTCAGGAAAAAGACTTGGGCAATGACGAAGCCCATACTGAGAATGAGGCCAATGCTGAAACAGTGGAGAAAACAACAGAAGAACCTATGGTGGAGGAACAACAACCAGTGGAGGAACAACAGCCAGAAACGGTTCAGGTGGTGGATTTGTCAGAAGAGAATCAAGAAGAAAGGGACCAAGGCAATGGCGAAGAGAATCAAGATGCTGTTGACGAAGAGAACCAAGGTGGTACCGGCGAAGGACACCAGGGTGACGCTAGCGAAGAGCCACAAAATGACGCTGGTGAAGGACCCCAGGGTGATGCTAACGAAGAGCCACAAGTCGATGCTGGTACTGCCTCAGTCAGAGTCGAAGAGCAACCGGTCGAGGCACTTAGCATTCAAGAACCTCAAACCCAAGATAATACTATTGCAAGGGTTACCTCTTCGAAGCACAGGTCAAAAGAGGACTTGGAACTCTTGAAACAGACTGATCCTGTTAGCTACCTCAATGCAATCATCGAGAGTAAGAGTTCGTCTGACACCAGTCAGGAAATTCCTACCCTGTCGGGGAAGTCTACTGAAACTTCTCCTCTTGATGATGCATTGGCGAAGGTTAAGGCCCAGTTCTTCAAGAGGGACTTGATGAAAACTTTAGAGGGGGACCCCACTGCTCCATCATGCTTAAAAGAGGTCTTGAATGCTGTCGACTTTGAAGCTGTAGCCCCAGAAATCTCAGACTTGATCATGGAATTACACTCTATGATTGATCAGGTCTCAGCGGATTACAGGCGCCAAAGAGGTTTTAACAGTCAGCTCGAGGTGTTGTATGGCAGAAGCTCCTCTGCGTGGACTGCTGTCTCAGATTCGACTTCTCGAATTGCTGAGTTGTCGAAACAAAAAGCGTCTGCACAGGAAAGAGTTGATGCCATTGATCGAGAGAACGTTTCCTTCCGGACACAAATCGCAGAAATAGAGGCGAAGATAAACGCCAACACTGTACTCAAGGAGGAAATTCTTTCGACCATCTCAGACACTGAGAGCCAGACTGAGATCAAACAAGGCCTGGAATTCGCTGAGAAGGCCCAAAGCCTCGACGCTCAAATTGCCAAACTAGTGCAAGAAAACTCCTGGTGCAAGAAGAGGTTGGAGCTGCAGTACGCCAAGTATCTTCGACTCAAGAATTCTCTTACTTTTTGATTGATTCTCTTTTGTAACCATCTTCTGTAATCGTTATTCGACAACAATTGCCATCTTGGCTGAAATTAATAAAATTTCCATTTTGGCATTTTTTATGGTTAATTTAGACTTGCTCTTTTATTATTTTATTTTTATCTCTTGAAGTATAGGTTTGTATTTTTTCAAATATTTACCATTTACTCTCAAGAGCCTTTTATCTCCACTTAACTCTTCGACTTCATAGGCTCCACCAGAAAAAGTTTGGATAACTCTGAAGGGTCCTTCCCACTTGGGTGACCATTTCCCCATGCTTCGATCCCTTCGATCCATGGGAAGAATTACCTTCCAAACTAAATCTTCAGGCAAAAATACCTTAGGTTTTACCTTTCTATTATAAGAGTCTTCTACTCTTTTCTTCTGAAGCCTGAGTAAGTCGAGAGCGCGTAATCTCTCTTCGTCTAAATCCACCAGTTCATCTAACATCATGTTCCAATAAACTTCAGAAGGAATATCATAATGCCTCTGAACCCTTGCAGATTGAAGACAAATTTCTGCTGGCAACACTGCATCATGGCCAAAAGTTAGCCTATATGGTGTTGTCCCAGTGGCTTCTTTTGGGGACGTTCGACAAGCCCATAAAATCTGGTCTAACATCTTATGCCAATTCTTTGGTTTCTTCCCAACATGTTTCTTTATCAAGCCAATCACCACTTTATTAGCTGCTTCGACTTGACCATTCGCCTGTGCATAATAAGGCGTGGATGTTAGGAGTTTGAAACCTGTTTCCTGAGCAAATTCCTGCATCTTTCGACCAGTGAAAACTGACCCTTGATCAGTTGTTATTGTCTCAGGAATTCCATATCTAAAGATAATGTTCTTTTGAATAAATTCAATGACATTTTCCTGGTCTACATTGACTAAAGGGATAGCTTCGATCCACTTGGTAAAGTAGTCAATGCCTACCAATATGTATTTCTGACTCTTTGATGATGCTGGTCGAATCTCTCCAATAAGATCCAACGCCCATCCTCTAAAGGGCCAAGGCTTCACTATCGAGTGAAGTTCGCTTGCTGGTACATGTTGGATGCCTGTATGAACTTGACACTCTTGGCAACCTTTGGCGAACTCAACACAATCTTTCAGCATAGTGGGCCAATATAGTCCTTGTCGAAACAACAACCATTTCATCTTATGGCCTGCTTGGTGAGCCCCACATGCCCCAGCATGCGTAGTCGAAAGGGCTATGTATGCTTCAGTTTCACTTAAACACTTCAGCAACACCCCTTCAGGCGTCTTCTTGAATAACTCATTACCCATGAGTACAAAACTCAACGCCCTGTATTTTGTTTTTCGTTCTGTCGAAGCTCCTGGATATTGAAGATAGTCCACAATGGGTTTCCTCCAATCTTGCTCTGACAAATTATCAATGAACGAAATCTCGAAGTTTGAGTGATCAGCATATCCTAGCCTCGTCGATTCCAAGTCTGATGGTGATAGACAAGTTGCTTTTATCTTTTCTCGAACTTCAATTGCTCTTTGTAGTCTCGTTTTTGAAATCTTATACCCAGATGCAATTTGTGCCAAGTCATTGGCTATTTGATTTTCGACTCTGGGTATGTGTCGAATATTGATCGTTTCAAATTGTTTCAATAAACGATTTGCTATCACAAAGTACATAATGAGATTCTCCCTTATGCATTTATATTCCTTTGTGACTTGCTTGATGACTAACTCTGAGTCTCCCATTATTTCGACTCGAGTTGCCCCCAATTCCAACAATATCTCAAGGCCAGTAATTAGAGCTTCATACTCAGCCTCATTGTTCGAACACGAACCTTCTATTTTGTACTTGAATGTTGTTGGAATTTTATCTGGAGAAATAATCAAGACTCCTACCCCTGTTCCATCTTTATGGCTGGAACCATCGAAGTAGAATTTCCAAGGTTCTATCTCCACATAATTAATATCCTCGACTTGAATCGAGTGGTCGACTATGAAGTCTGCAACCACTTGTCCTTTTACTGCCTTAAGAGGCATAAAGGTCAAGGAGTATTCAGTTAATGCTAATGCCCACTTGCCAATTCGACTATGCAAGATAGGTTTCGACAACATATATTTGAAAACATCAAAATGAGACGAAACATAAACATCAACTGGTTTTATATATTGCTTGAGTTTTGTACAAGAAAAATACAGACATAGACACAATTTTTCAACTTCGCTATATCTAGTTTTTGCATCATTCAAAACTCGACTGAGATAATAAATGGGTCTTTCGACTCCATTCTCATCCTCTTGGGCTAACATACTTCCCAGAGTTTTGTCAGATGCAGCTATGTACAATCTCATACTCCTATTGCTACAAGGAGGCACCAAAATAGGTGGCTTAGTGAGGTACCCTTTGATTTTGTCGAAGGCTTCTTGTTGCTCCTGCCCCCATTCGAACCCCTCTTTATTCAGTCGAAGTAAGGGTGAAAAGGCCTGAGCTTTCCCACTTAGATTAGATATAAACCTCCTTAAGAAATTTATCTTGCCTAAGAGAGATTGCAATTCCTTCTTATTCGATGGCGCTTTCGCTTCCAGAATTGCCTTCGTCTTGTTCTGGTTGATTTCGATTCCTTTCTTGTGGACAACGAAGCCCAAGAAATCTCCAGCTTTCACACAGAACGCACACTTCAAAGGGTTCATCTTCAGACCATGTTCTCTCATTCTTTCGAATGATTGTCGAAGGTGGTCAATGTGACTCTTCCTGGAAACAGATTTTATAACAATATCATCAATATAAACTTGCATAAAAGTGTTAATAAAATCATGGAAGATAGTATTCATTGCTCGCTGGTACGTTGCCCCAGCGTTTTTTAGGCCAAAAGGCATCACTACCCATTCGTAAGTGCCTAAGGCCCCAGGGCATCGAAAAGCTGTTTTCGACACATCTTCTTCAGCAATGAATATTTGATTATATCCTGAATAACCATCGAGCATACTCAGGTATTCATAACCAGCGGCAGAATCGACTAGCATTTCCGCCACAGGCATAGGATATTCATCTTTGGGGGTGGCAGCATTCAAATCTCTGAAATCTATGCACACCCTTAATGTGCCATTTTTCTTAATTACTGGCACAATATTTGCAATCCATTCGACATACCTTGTAACACGGATGAATTTGCATTTCAGAAGTCTTTCGACCTCCGTTTTAATCTTCGACAATATTTCTGGAGCGAAGCGCCTTGGATTTTGCTTGATTGGCTTCTTTCCAGGTTTGATCGGCAACTGAAGTTCTACCAATCCTCTGTCGAGACCAGGCATTTCGTCATAATCCCATGCAAAACAGTCTTTAAACTCTTTCAGCAATTGGATTACTTCCAACCTAAGTTCTGGATCAATTTTGGCGCTGATGTAAGTTGGCCTATTCTCTGATCCTTCGCCTAAGTTGATTTCTTCTAAAGGGTCTTGTGCTAACATCTTAATGTTGTTCGCCAAGGGATCCTTTTCGAAGCCCAAAGGCTCATCGTCATAGATGGCGTCGAGCCTCTGTTCCTGCATTTCTTCTGGCATGATATCAGGGGGTTTTGGATCGAAATCCTTTCCTGGGCCAACAGCAGATAATTGTTGATCATTGGCCTGTGTGGCCATGTACTTTACTTCGGCTTCGAGAGCCGTTATCATCTTGGTTTCGGCTACATAAGCCGAAATTCGCTTCAGAGATTGTGACTCAGTCATTATCACTGAATTCACTTCCCCAACCAGTTGGTTGGATATCAGTTAACCCACTGAAGTCTATGTGGGACAAGTCTTCTCTGTCCCATTGGAAACCATGCTCAGGATGCAGGTATAGGGAACAAAAGGTGTTTGGCGCTGGCGCCATGTCGAAGTCAGGTGTTGGACATGGCCCTATGTGAGCCAAATTTTTGTCGAAATCTGCCACGCCCAAGTGATTCACTTCGCCAAGGTAGTAGCTTTGATCTGCCTCTATGTTTTCGACCATCCCATCTGGACGCCATAGCAGCAGTCTTTGGTGCATCGATGAAGGCACAGCGCCTACACCATGAATCCACTCACGGCCTAACAAAAGGTTGTAGTTAGGTTTGGCCGATATGACCATGAACATCGTTGGTCGAAGGATGGACCCAACTTTGATATCTAACTGGATCACTCCCATGGTGGTCCCAATGCCGCCCTCATAGTTCGACAGGACCATATTGTGAGGTTTAATTTCCTCATCTCTTTTGCCAATCTTCCTTAGCATAGAGTGAGGGATAATATTGATAGTTGCCCCACAGTCGACCAATATTTTGTTCACAGTAGTCTCTTCGAGCTTAGCCCTTATGAACAAAGGCTTGAGGTGATTCTTCATCGCCTCTGTAGGTGGCTCGAAGAAGCCATTTTGTTCCTCTGTAGTGCCATTGTCCATGACAAAATAGCACACTGGCCTATGTTTGGCCATTTCTTGTTCCACCTCCCAGTCACTTGCTTCGACTTCTACCTGTCGATTGAACTCCCTGGGCAGCACTGAAACAATATTCACCATTATATCCAAAGTATCGTCGGACTCAGCATCGTCTTCGTCTTCGACTTCACTTTGGTTAGGCCAGACTAGCCTGTTGGTAACTGGTTCTCTCTCTAGAGGCTTCCTTTGTTTCCTTTGGGGAACATTCGAACTAGTTTCTGCCTTAGGTTCGTTGGCAGCCTCCCTTTCAGCTTTTCGTCTCCTTTGATATCTCCTCCATTGGGATCGAGACATAGGATTTTTACCCTTGTAGTTGCTGGACACTTGAGCAACCTTAGGTGCAGCAACTTGAGGCTCTTTCTTTTGAGTCAAAGAGGAACCTCTTGGCACATCGAAAGAATGCCATTTCTCTTCACTTGGCCTTTTCCGGCCAGAGGTTTTGTACCAAGTGTCTACTGGTACATTTGTTGGAGGCCTAAAGGTCAATGGCCTCTTGTCTTGATTAGAACCCCTTCTGGGATCATGTCGAAGGTCAGCATTCTCCCTTCTCTTGTTCGCTGCTCTCACGCCTTGAATGTGCTCAGCAGCTTTTTTATCAAAGATCGAACTGCATCTTGGACACAGCATTACCTCTGATTTCTTCTTCTGGCATCTTTGTAAAAAATCTGCCAAGTTTTCGTTTTCCCGTGGGAAAGCCGTCTTATTAGCCTGCTCTTGCCTTATGGCCTCTTCTGATGCTTTAGGGTCAGAAAGCTCGACCATGTTGATATTCATTGTATCTTTAGTAGCAAGAGTTAACTGCTTCATTTGTGTCTCCAGATTCTCCGTCTGGCCTTGAACAGTGGCCAAGTGGGAACTGGGCTTTGATCCAGTTTTTTGTGCTTCAGCAGTCTTCGACCTCGGGTTCTCGACCGCTTTCTGGACAGCCTCAATTGTCTTCCTGGATAAATTTCCAGAAAAACTGCCAAGGATTGGCATGTTGATGTGGTCCTTTGAGACTTCGACCATGGTAATTCCTGGCTTCTTCGACTGGATCCTGGTTGCCTCTATCATGTTCACCTCAGAGGGTTCTGCATAGTGGGCTTCAGCCTTCAGTGGATTGGAGTCGACAGCCATGGGGGATTTGTCAGCAAACTTTAATCTCCCTTCCTCAATAGCGTCTTGCACAAGATTCCTGAAAAGAAAACATTGAGAAGTTTTATGGCCCAAAAAATTATGATATTTGCAAAAACCTCTCTTCTTTCTTTGATCAAGAGGAGGCACTTTTACCCCAGGGGGTACTATCATTTGGCCATCTTTAACTAGCAAGTCGAATATTTCATCACATTTTGTGATGTCAAAACTATAAGTCTTTTTTGGGAACCTATCGTTGGTCCTGTCTGGACCAATGGGATTTTTCCCATTTGAGGGGACTAACTGTTTACAAGAGTATGGAGGCCCTTGTTTTAGTTCTGCTAAATCGACTTCTCCTTCTTCGACAGTTAAAGTATCGTCGAAGGATTCTAGATCTTCGTCATCCATCTCAACATACGTTATTCTCTCTCTCTTGTGAGTTTTCGTTGCCTTAGCTTTTTCAGCTTTGAGGCGTTCGACCTGTCGAACTCTATCGGCCAGTTGGGCCATGTCTCTTAGGTACTGGGTGTCTAGCTTCTTCCTAATGGAATAATCTAAACCGCCTGCGGCTATTTCGACCAACTCATGTTCTGGCACTTGTGTAAAACATCTCGCCTTGAGCAACCTAAACCTATTCAGATATTCGTCTATAGGTTCAGTGAAACGTCTCTTCACACTGGCCAGTTCTTTCAGGCTTATCTTGGTTTGCCCCATGTAGAATTGTTCATGGAACAATCTTTCCAACTGGGTCCAATGATGGATCGAATTGGGGGGGAGAGTTGTAAACCAAGTAAAAGCGTTCTTGGTTAAAGAACTTGGGAAGTACTTGATCCTTAGGTTTTCGTTATTCGAAATGTCTCCTGCTTCGATCAAGTATCTCGCCACATGCTCGACAGTAGATTCTGTCGTGTCCCCTGAGAACTTAGTAAATTTGGGGACTTTGCATCTAGGAGGTAAATCCGTTTGTAACACGTATTCTGACAATGGAGATGTAAAGTTGGGCCTTCGAAAGCCCATGTTCATCCCATTCTGAGTCATGATCCTTTCGATCATGGTTGCCAGATTGTTTTCCAAACCCATGTTTTGGTATTGGATATGCTGAACCACTTCGTCAGCATTTTGGTTTCTGTTAACTAACCTTACCTCTGGGGCTATTACCCTAGGTTCTTCGACAGGTTGTTCGACAGGCTGTTGAGCCTGGTTAATGGTGGTTTCTTCCTCTACAAATATCCCCTGATTTCCCCTTATTTACGCCCTTTGGGGCTGTCGAATAGGTGGGGGTACTCCAAAGAAATCAGCCAAACGCGTCATTTGCGCTGTAACTTGCTGATTCGATTGAGTAGTGTTTTGTATTAGAGGGTTTAGCACTGTACTCAAAGTTTGTGCCAACATTTGCACCATATCATGGTTGCTTTCGTCCATTTGTTGCCTCAAGACTGCTGTCGAGGCATTTGTAAGGCCATGGGCTACTTGGGACGTTCCTCCTAAGAGTTGGGTCCTATTTCTATTCGCCATGCCTACTCCAGAGCCTTGGAGTGGTGAAGAGGCACTCACGAAAGGGTCTGACAAAGTGGACGCAGCATTCGTCAGGCTTGCCACTTCAGAAGTTGGCATACCATAGAATGGAATAAATCCTGGGGGAACCACAGGCCTTGTGCCTATATTTCCCCTTGGTGGGGGAGTTCCCAAAGGTATTCTGGGGCCTGTTAACGAAGTTATTGGCCCCGTGGTTGTGACCGACACTGCTGGCGTCGAACCAACGTTTGTCGCTTCACTTACGGTCATACTAACCGTTGCTCCCACACTCGTTTGTGGGATTTCGTTATTGTTTGGCGGATTCGCCATCTCTTCCCTTCTTCTGGCAGTATTGTTATCGTTGGTGTATATTCTACCACTCCTCAATAACATACAACTCGAAAAGATGAGATTATTTTCAACAATCAACACACAGTCCCACTGGGCGTGCCAATTTGTTTACCTTGGGTTTTGGTAAACAACCGCTGATCCTCCAAATGGTTACTTATTTGGTTACTCGCAGGATCGATCAGATTGATCCTATGGACATAGGTTGATTTTGAAGTTTGATTAAGGTGGATAAGGCTTTAAATAAAAAGGTTTCAAGTAAATTGCATAAAGGAAAGACTTGGTAAAATAAACAAGGCTTTAAGGTAAAGGTTCGACAGGAAATGTAAAGAGAAAAGCAAGTAAAATTCTGGAAAGTAAATGACTTTAATTGATAAAATTGGTGTTTCACACATACATTTCTCAACAATTCTTTCTCACACGCTGGGTACTCGAATCTAAATGAGTGACTTTGTATAGAATTGTGAACACCCGCGAGAAACTACATGTCTACTCCTATTTATACTAAAACATCCCAAGTAACCGTCGGGCAGTTACACTGCTTCGAGATCAATCCACTTGGCACGTTCTCCATGCTCGACGCTCCAGATCCTTGCACGTTTGCACGTAGTAACTGCTGGAAACCGTTTTCCCTCCAAAGCTTTGAATTTCAAACTGCTCCACTCTGGACCATCGAACACTTTCATCAAGAGACGTCTTCGACGAAAACTCCTTCGACGTCGAAGGCAACCAGCCTTCTTTCTTGGAAGAAATCTTCTAAGTATTTTGCCATCTTTCGACGGGCACTTCGACAGGCTTAGCCAGTCGAAAGCATCTTTCAGCTTTTAATGGCTGACACCAATCAAAACAAAGGTGTCGAATTTAGGAGCCAACAACAAGATAACCTTAATTGAAACACAACACACAAAGCACATGCCACTTCTAGGGTACGCCTCACTGGTTGCCTCGAGCATGGTCATCAAGTATAGGATGTCTTAGAGGTCGCCCTTCTGTCCAAAAGATCCAGTTGCCTCAAAACAGTTGCCTCGGATAAAAAAGGATCTAGGACATTAGGGTTACTTCTAAGGTGTCCTACCATTGCTTTGGTGACCACACATGTCCCTAATAACCGAATTAACCCGAACAACTCCAACGATGGTGCTACCTACCTCTCAATGGTGGGATAACACTATCTAAAGGACTCTTACACAGCCTAATTCCTTAGGGTAGGTAGACTTCTCTTAAGTACTTGCTCTTTTCAAAACAAACAAAAACAACTTTTCGCACCTACACTTTCAAAAGTTTTCAAACAAATTTTTTATACACTCTTGAGGACAGATACAAGAGTTACTTAGAAATTTTTCAAACGAAACTTTTTCAAAACCCACACACACTTGAAAAGCAAACAATTTTTGAAAACATAAGAGCAAGTACCTAAGAGCCCGTGGATAACCACGGATAGAAAGGGTGCTAACACCTTCCCTTTCTATAAATCTACCTCCCGAACCGAGAAACATTCTCGAATAAGGAATTTTGCTGTGCTTTTGTCCTTTCCATGTTGGAGAACATAAAAGACGGTGGCGACTCTTGCTTACCGCGACATTTTGCGAACCAGCTTAAAAAATAGTCAGTTCTCATTCCCACCGATCACAGCGTAGAATTGCTTTCGAATTAAACTTGAATCTTGTCTGGGTTGTAAATTGAGTGATTGTAGACATGGTTTGCAGTTGATTTCAGAAAAATTCTCCTTAATCCTTTTTCGAAAATAATCTTGTAGTTTTTGTTATGTTAGTTGAAAAATATTTTGATGTTAGTTATCTAATTTAAAATGTAGAGTGAGGAAGTCTGATATAGTCTCCTCATCATGTGGCAAGATATTGGTCACGTGTCCCTCGCAGATGGTGAATTTAATGAGTTGCGAAGATTTTAATTGTTTGATTTTGAATAATAGACCAGTAGACGATGTGTCGACCGATTTAATTACTCGAAGATGGACATCTTATTATTTATAGAATACTTAAATTAATTTTATTTGAGAAATGTTTGAATTCATTATTTAAAACTAAAAAAAAAGCTAATTAGAAAAATATAAAATAAATAAATAAAACTAAATAACTAAGGGATGTCCGTCTTAATTAATGGGTGAGTAATATAAGGTAACTTCATAACTAACCTTAAATTTGTGATTTTATATATCTTAGACAAACTAATTTGAATATATTTATAAAGACATAGTGATTATATACCAAAATAATATATAAACGCAGTTACGTACGCATTGCGGTTTTGGAGTGGGTGGAGTTGTGCATTGGAGGCGTGGTGGAAGGGTGGTTCCGATGTGAACTCTGAATTCTACCTTTTGTCTTTCTTATATTCTCTCCTGCTGAAAAATCCAAAAGAAAACAAATAGCAGTAATAATGGTATTCTAAATTGTGTAAGGATATACTGATATAGCATAC
Organism: Vicia faba; assembly: GCA_948472305.1. Taxonomy (NCBI): domain Eukaryota; kingdom Viridiplantae; phylum Streptophyta; class Magnoliopsida; order Fabales; family Fabaceae; genus Vicia; species Vicia faba. The sequence goes on from OX451737.1 coordinate 757,162,471, forward strand.
CTAAGAGCACCAAAAAATAGGCAAAGATGATGATGTATCATCATACCAGGGTTTGGATAAAGAGATGTGATTGAAGAGTAAGTTTGACCTAGATATGATGACGCAGATAACTCGTCAATACCTTGAAAAGAGATCATAGTTTTTTTTGCGTATTTACCATGACCTAGGAGGTAAACAACACAAGTTGAAAGATTATAAGGATACGACGTACAATGTTCCCATAGGTATAAAGAGTAGGCATAGATGATGATGCATTATCTTACCAGCATTTGAACCAAGGTTTTAATTTAAGTTAGATACGACGACGTGGATAACTCGTCAGTATCTAAGAGAGATTGTAGATTTTTGTCTATTTACCGTAACCTAGGAGGTAAATGATACAAGTTTGAACAACTAACTTACTAACGCTTGGAGACTAATATAGCAGGTTTCAATTTGATTTTGTTTATTCACTATAACCTAGGGGATGGATAAAACAAAGTTGGATGATGCAATGTTGCATGGAGACTGATGAAAAGAGTTATATCATAGGAAAAACTGATAACAAACATTCCTGCATTGAGACTGATTCAATGAGTTATGTCAAGGAAGAAACTCTGATGGTGACATTGCTTCCTGGAGATTGACGCAGTTGATTATACCGTGAAAAAAGCTTGATAAAAATATTATGGCGTAGAGATTGATGCAGTAGACAAAATCTGGTAAAAACATTGTTGCATGGAGACCAACGTAATGGAAGGAATTTGATAATGACATTGCTGCATGAAGACTGATGTAATGGATTATATTGTAGATAGGCAAACACGTTGTTGCATGAAGACTGATGTAATGGATTATATTATAGATAAGGAAACACATTGCTGCATGGAGACTGACGCAATGGGTTAAACTGCAGATTCCATACATTGCTGCATGGAGCCTGACACAATGAACTATTTCGCACAGGAAGGAAAACACTGATGCATGGAGACTGATACAATAAATTAAAATATAGAAAATTTCACACATTGTTGCATAGAGACTAACACAATGAGTTGAATTGCTGATTTCACAACATTGCTTCCTAGAGTCTGACACAATGAGCTGGATCGCAAAGAAAGAACATATCGTTGCGTGAGACTGACACAAAAAGCTAAATATAGAAAATTTCACACATTGTCACATAGAGACTGACGCAATGGGTGGAATTACTGATTTTGAAACATTGCTGCCTGGAGTCTGACACAATGAGCTAGATCACGAAGAAAGAACATATTGTTGCATGGATACTGACACAATAAGTTAAATATAGAAAATTTTGCACATTGTCGCATAGAGACTGACACAATGAGTGGAATTGCTTATTTTGCAACATTGTTGCCTAGAGTCTGACACAATGAGCTAGATCGCAAAGTAAAAACACATCGCTGCATGAAGACTGACACAATAAGTTATATGTAGAAAATTTACACATTGTTGCGTAGAGACTGACACAACGGGTGGAATTGCCGACTTCGCAACATTGCTGCATGGGGTCTGACACAACGAGCTAAGAAAGAAACACATTACTGCGTGGAGACTGACACAATAAGTTAATTTGAAAATTTCTGACATTATTGCATAAAGGCTGACACAATGGATGGAATTGCTGCTTTCACAACATTGTTGCCTGGAGTCTGACACAATGAGCTAGATCGCAAAGAAAGAACATATCGCTACATGGGGACTGACACAATATGTAGAATAATTCACACATTATCGCATGGAGACTGACATAATATGTTTGAATATAAAGGAAGTTGTTTTGAGTGATCCATATCTTAGTTAACTAAAACTGAGATGATAACGGATTTTGCTAGTTATTTGTTTCTAACCGAGGTAAGAATTGATTGGAGGGCCCTAAAATACCAGATTTGTTCGTAGCGGGTTTCGAGGAATGCCATATGCGATGTATGATGTGTAATGATTGATTGATGTATGTCATGTGATGATTGATTGATGTATGTGATGAATGACTTGGATAATGTGTGAATGAATGTTGGATTTTGAAATGCCAATGCATAATTGAGCCTTTTGAGGTATGCTCGACCAATGCTGTCGGATTTCTTCAGATGGATGAGATGATAAGTATAGCCTGGTTTTGGATCGAAGAGCCCTAATGCATGGTTTATGGAGCCTTATGCTTTATGATTATGACTTGAATGCTTTTTTTGAATGGTTCCCCCGTGATGGGTCGTGGATGATTAGAGCATAGAGGTTTGGTTATGCAACAATGTTGCTTGTCATATGATGGTGTAGTGTTGTGCTTGAATGATTCCTTGATACTCAATTTGAATTTGAAGACTGTTGATGTAGAAGAAAGACCCACTGGAGGTTGTGAAAGTGTGCGGAGAGCTTGCCCCTATGTGGGTTGTTTCTTTTTTAATTTGTGGGGAGGGCCTTGGAGGAGATCATCTTTAATATAAGCTTAGAAACAATTTAATCATAATATGGATGACCCCACTATTTTGTATTATGGCCCTGGTTAACAGATTCTTGAAAATGCTTGGCTTTGATAGAACCATTTTGAATCAACTCCTTTTGATTGAGCCTCACAGTAGTTTTCCCCAACATTCGAATTTTGAAAAGATGTGCCCCTCAATCTCCAGGATCTGGAGGAAATACCCTCAGAAAGAGCTTTAGACTTCACTGTGAACTCAACATAGGTTTCCCCAAGTATTCGAAGCTTGAAAAGATTTGTACTTGAAGTTACTTAAAGAATTCGGACCCTATATGTAGTAGGATGAACTTGGTATGTACTTCCCCAACATTTGAAACTTAGAAGGTTGCCACTGCTTCCAGGCCTTGAGAGGTTTATTAAAAAAAGGAAACCGAGTCATATCCTGTCGTGGCATGAATGGTTCTTCGAAAGGTATGCCCCTTGTTGAACAGTGCTTTGAAATTTGATCCGAGTTGATTGAACCTCAGAATGATCACCCCTTGTCAATAATATGCGATATACCCTACGATCATTAGTATTTTTCACTCATATATAGGGATCCCCTTAGATTCTTTTCCCCTAGTTAGGAGCTTCTTGGGAAGGATGACTTTTGATCAAACCAAATTTGAGATCTCCTTGATGCTAAGTATTGATTCGTAGACAAAATTGTACATTTTGAAAAAGTAATTATGTTTGATGCACATGCAAGTTCTTGAAATCAAAATTGATTATTTGAAAATAAATGGAAGGTTAGAAGATGAATATTCAAAGAAGTGAAGTAGTTAGAAATAATTTTAACAAACATAAGAGTTTGTTTAACATAAATCTTGCTGAGTATGCTTTCATAGTGAACCTAGCCTCAATTAAGACTTTTAAAGGTTATAACGTGGCCATGGTTCATGGTTTAAGAAACAAAAGATATAAGTCTCAAAATTTGTTTATCCCGCCCCAATCTCCTTGATGTTCTTCAATCCTAAGTCCAATTAATCCAACATATGCGTTTAATTCTCAAGAGAAAGTTCGTAGTCACGCAGATGATAAGAAGCGTAGATAAAGATCCAAGCACCGATGAAAAGCATTGACAAGATCCAAGCGCTGATAAGATTCAAACATCAATGAAAAAGCTTTGATAAGATCCAAGCATTGATAAGATTCAAGCGTTGATAAGATCCAAGCATTGATAAGATCCAAGCATTAATGAGAAGCCTTGATGATTCTTGAGGTGGCAGTCACAAGATTGTTTTCAATCCCTTATTTTTGCATGGACCTATTTTTTTTTTAATTTTTTGAATTTTTTTCAATCCATCGGGATGCCCTAAACTTTCACTTATTTTTTTGAATTTTTTTTTTTGCTTTTGATTTTGACAATTTGTGACTGCCATGCTGATTATTGTAAGCTTCGTCTTCATCGCTTCCTTGATCTTGATTGATGCACTGAGGAGAAAGATGTTGTGAACTTTGTCTTAGTTGATTACTTAATCCTAGATGATGAATGCAAGGAAGATGATGTTCTCGAGTCTTTGCTTAGATCGTTCTCTCGATGATCTATCGAGGAAAGAGATATGCTTGAACCTTTGCTTAGATCGTTTCGATTCTCCTGGGATTTGAAAGCATCGTCGAATTAATTGAAGTTTACCCTGCCCTTGGTTAAGATTAAGGTTTTTTTAGAGAATAGAAAGAAATCTGATTTCTGGCTCGAGGGGGTTAACTACATATTAACTCTTTATATCTCCACTATTTAGGAAGTGAAACAATGCCTTACATCTTCAGCTAAGCCTTACTATTAAAAAGCATACGTAAGCCAAATTTGATTATTTTGTATTTTCATCATTCTCCATCGAAGTTTGTTGAAGTGAAAAATGAAAAAAGAAGAGAAGAATATAAATTCATTGATTATTTGTGGAATGAATCTATTTCAAAAATATGCATGCTTATTTTATTAGAATTACTTGACCAAAGAGTACAAAGTTTATGACAAATAACACTTAGCAAGAAAGAAATTACAATTTGAAATTATTAAAGCCTAATGATCTAGAGATAAGCCTTCTTGTTGATCCACTGACTTTAGAAGATGCTTCGTAGTTTTTGGACTTTTCAGATCATGGGAATGACCCTTGACTTTTCTTGGGCATACTTATTTCGTTGATAGGACAATTACTCTTGATGTAGAGGAATCACCAATGGTAGGGGCATTTGAGGCGCTGTGTAGGCTTGTAGTTTTTCATGGTGAAGGGCGGCCTTCTCTCTCCAATAAGACTTATAGGACCAAGCTCCATTGAGTCTCTAGTATATAATCTCCTTCTTCCACAGTTTCAGATTTTCTTAAGTTCGTTTGCGAGTACCAAGAAATCAGCTAGCATGTGGATAATAAAGGGCAAATGTGGAAATGCATGAGATGTAAACGTATGAATGTGTGTAAATGCATGGGTATGAAAAAATATTTTTGGCTTTAAGGGTATGCTAAAACTTTCATGGAGATGCAATGCGACGTGGACATAATATGAAGGTAAACATGAGGGTACCCTATACAAGTTTAATGATGGAAATGATAATATCCTACATTATCTCAGAGATCGAGACAGGAAGGGACTCTTTAAGGACAAAGGTGATAATAGGCATAGATTTGATGGTGTCCTACATTATCTCAGAGATTGAGACATGCAGGAATTTTTTGAGGATTATGGCCTAATGAAAGACGACGAGGTATCCCTACAGGACATGGATGATGATAAAGACGGAAGCCATATGGGCTAGAGATAGTAGTGAATGAAGGGATAACCCTTGCGGGTTTGCATATTATAGTGAGATTTGTGAAAGGTATCCTTATAAGGTAGGTTATTAGTATTATCCTACGGATATTCTACCTTCCCCATAAGGTGGCTTCCTTAAGTGTATCATGAATGACACTAGAGGGAAAGGCACAAGGGCCTCCCTTAAGTGGAGTCTCTTTACAGACCAAAACTTCCGTTTCTAGGTCATGAAAGGTCTCATCACGAGATTTTGGTTTTAAAGGTTGTACATAGAGTCATAGGTATCATTCCAAAGTCCTACTTCCCAAGAGGATGTCTCTCGAGAGGTATACCATTTGCGAAATTCCACCGACTCTAGGCGAAGTCGTCACATAAACTCATAGGGTTGATGTAACCCCTTGGCTAATAGACGAACCTTCTTTATAAGGGTTTTAAGAATAATATTGCATAATTTTTAAGTCCCACCAAAGATATATAAATAATATAAATAATAAAGAATAGTCAAGAAAATAAGTAAATAATTAATAAGAAAAAATAAAACCCAAAAGAAATAAGAAAAACCCTAAAAACCCTAAAGTCGAAAGATAAGGCTTCTAAACCTAGGGTTGAGTCCCCAAAAGCTCTCCAAAAGCTCTTCACAAAGCTCTACAAAATTCTCAAAAGTTCCAAAGTTGTCAAAATTCGTAGCAGTATTTCTAGCCATCCTCGATCCAAACCAGTCAAGTATTTGTCTTCCTGAGACTCGCAAAAGTCCATATCAATCACTATTCACGCCTGAAGCATCCTAGAACGCACAAACTGAATCACTCCGGTTGGGTAAACTTCACTCATCTGAATCTCTTAATCCATGTAATTTAATTGAATTTGAAGCATATATTGATGTTCATACTGTTAATTAGAATTGTTCTAACGTATTACATGAAAGGTTAAATGCTTAAATCGCGGGATGCAGTTAAGGAACTCCTCTTCTAGATCTTGGGTTGGGGTCCCAGGTTTTGCAATTTTCTGTTTCAATATTTTTTTGCAGGTTATTGGGCGTTGGGGCCTTCTCATTGATGAGCTTGGAGATTTCAGACTCACACTCCTCCATTTCATGTTGCCACGCCTGGACCTAGGACATTGGGCTTGAGACATTTCAATTTCTCACACCCCCTGTTTACTCTTTGCAGCAAGGCCCGTTTCATTTTTTTTATTTTATTTCCTTCATTTAATTTATTTCTTTTTTTAATTAAAATTATAAAAGATCATAAAGTCAAAAAAACCAAAAAATAATTATTTAATTAGACTTAGATTTCTTAATTTAATTTAATTGTCTTTTCTAAATTAAAAAACAACAAAAATATTTCTTTTATCACTTAGAAATTTTTCTTAGAGTTTTTCTTCATGCTTTCATTTTTATTTCTTTCTCCTCCGTGCGTTCATTTATTTATTCGCATAATTTTTCATAAATATTATGTAATTGCCTATGGATTGTAATAGTTCAACTAAGACCATTTACATTTCTTTTCCCCGTTTTGGTTTGTAAATCCCCCACCCCGAAGCCTTGTAATAGCGTAGCTTAAATTCTCGCACTTTTATTTTCTATACATATACTTAACTGTTAGGTGAATGCTAATAGGCTTGTATGAAAAGATCTGAAAATAAACGGTTGAAAAACCTAAATGTTTAAAGATAAATAACTGAAACACAACACACCCGCACATGTGGACCTCTCGAACGTGAGGGATTTTAGTGGCAACCCTTTGGTTCAAAGATCATAAAGTGACCCTTTCGATGTTGCCTCGATACATGATCTTAAAACCTTAGGGGTGTTACTAAAGTATCTTTCCAAGTTGCCTTTGTGATTGTACGATGACTCTCGATTGTCCCTCAAACATCCAACGATGGGGCTACCTACTCACTAATAGTAGGATATCACTATCTAAAGGAAAAGAGGAAAATAACATACTTTTTCAAGTAGGTAGATAGTTCTTAGATGCTTGCTCAAAACAAAACATTTTCCACACCTACACTCCTTTCCAAAAATATTTTCAAAAATACTTTGTTTACGTTCTCAACAATACAAGAAACATTACAAAGTTCGCCGCACTAAGGCGTCTTTTCAAGATACTTTTTCAAACACACAAACACAAGGTATTTTCAAATGAGCTAGCATCTAAGAGCCCGTAGATAACTACAGATGGAAAGGGTGCTAACACCTTCCCTTTCCATAATCTACCCCCTTACTAAAAAATAATCTCGAAAAGTCTTTTTCTGTTATTTTCACCCTTTCCTTTGTTGGATAAAAGAAAAGTCGGTGGCGACTCTTGCTTACCGCAACATTTGCAAATACAAATGCAAAACCAGTATAATAGTCTGTTCTCCCACCATGTTGCAACTGGTTTTTAAATCAGAGTCGCCACCCTTAATTTTTATCATAAAGGAAGGGAGTATAAAGGAATAACCCTAAAAAGTTTCAGAGATTCTAGGTTTGACTCGGTTCTAGACGAGGGGAAGGTGTTAGACAACTCTTATCTACCTTGTTCGTAAGGATACTAAGTTTAGAAGCACCTTTTAAGAAAATAGGGTTTTAAATATTTTTTTAGGGGAAAAGGGTTTGTTTTTTGGTTAGGGGGGACTCGCCACGATTTTTGATCGTATGCCTACGTATCCTCTTAGGAGGAATCAGAGTCCCATTTCGTAGTTCGCGGTTTTGTTTGTGTTTTTTATGGATTGCGAAATATATTTGTACTTCCCGCATATGTAGTCTAAGAGTGTGAATAGTGGAGTTTGCTAGACCAAGTGCGCAGTAAATTTAAATATATTCGTATTCCTTTTCAAAAATTAATTGTTCGAATTAATTTAATTTGCAGAAAAAATATTTGGTGCTTGGCTGAATATATTTTTATACGTAGAGAAAGGGAGTCCGATATAGTCTCCTCATCATGTGGCCAAATATTGGCCACATGTTGCTCATCATGAAGGATGTGGAGGAAGTCTGATATAGTATTCCCCATCTTGTGGCTAAATATTGGCCACGTATTGCTCACAGGTTGCGCGAGTTTAAATATCAAATTAATTTAATTGTGAAAATTGTTTGATTTTTGAATAGTTGACTGATAGATAATGAGTCGACCAATTGATCATTCAAAGATATGGCAGATAAAAAATCTACCAGTCCCATTATAAAAATATTGAATTAATTTTGTTTGAGAAAAAGTTTGAATATGTATAAGTATAGTAATTATTTAACCAAATTACTTAGTTAAACTTAATTTTATATATATATATATATATATATATATATATATATATATATATATATATATATATATATATATATATATATATATATATATATATATATATATATATATATATATATATATAAGACAACTAAAATGAAAATAGGTCTATCTCGTGTTTTAATATTTATTAGTGTTTTTGGTAATTAAAATCTAGATTAAATTATTTTAATTAACACCTCAATACCAATTAAGATTAATTAGAATAATAACTATCCTAAATAATACATTAAGAAAAACGGATACACTTGGGATGCAAATGATAACATCGAGAAAATATAATTCAAGGCCTAACTGCCTGATTATTTGAATGGCAATGTTAAATAATAAAACAAAAACAAAAACAATGTCCAACCATTAGCCTACACGTTGCGACATAATTAAACTAAAATAAAAATAACACATATTGAAATGATCAAGAGGGAGACATACCGTGGAGCCACTTTTGTAGCTATCAGGAAATCAAATATACATGTGAGAAAGTGATATAAAGTCTCTTCTTCCTCACAAATCGGTCCTCTCTTCTCTCAGATCCCTTTTTCAAAGAAATCAGAATAAAAAACAAAAGTTTCCATCTCATTTCTCATCCGATTCCACTCCCGCTCATAAAATCAATGGTGTATCATCTCCTCGAAATTGCTGTGATTGTTCAAATGTTGAACACATGGTGGTTGAGGCGTGGATCATAGGGGTGCAACGCAGATCTGCTCGCATTGGCCAATTGTGTTTGGTCAGAGGCGCTGATCTGGCGGTGATGTGTTGTGGTTGAGTTTGATTGAAGGAGGAGCATGGAATCGCAAAGGGAGGTCGGTTGTTACAAACTGACGACCGCCACGGTCATGGCTGTTAGAGGTTGTTCGACCGACGTAGGTGGATGTTACGAACTCTTATTTTGAAGATGAAGTATTACGCCTCCACCGTCATGTCCTCCAACTTCATTTGAAGATGAAGTATTACACCTCAAGGGGGCTCGTAGCCACTCTTCACAGGTACATAGAAGCTGCAAGGAGATGCTTTGAAGCAGCCTCAAAGTTGTCAACAAGCCAGCACAACACAGCAGCTCGGAGGAGCAAAATCCAATACCTCACGTCAATTCGATTGACCTTGACTATCACATCACCAAAGATGACTTGAAGGAGAAAAATAAGAAAGAAAGAGTAACTCGGCTAGCAGTGGAAAGCTCCTCAGCACCAGATAACAACGAAGAGCATCCCCATCCTAGGCGCCCCATTCCAAACAGCGAGTTCAAAGTTATCCTCCTTGGTAACGACCAAAACAAAGGAGTGAAGATTGGCACTGGCCTCTTAGACCTTGCAAGGAAGCAGTTGAAAGTCTGTTTAAGAGAGAATGCTAACTTTTTGCATGGAGTGTCACTTGTTGTACCCCAAATTTTGACCTAAGATACCATCTCTAATCTGCATCATTGCATTGCAAAGGTTTTTGACCTATTTTTTATCAATTTTTTTTAAAAGCAGATTAAAATTCACAACTTTTTCAAGTCGATAGCTGTTTATTTTTGAACGCTAAGTTTATTAACTGATCGAGACTTAAATAATGTTTATTAATTATTTATTATCTTAAATTTAAATAATTGGAATTTATTTTCGGTTATTATATAATTGAAAGATTTATAAATAGTATAATAAATATTGGAAAGGAAGTTCATTAATTGATCAACAATGTTATTTAATTATTTATTATCCTAAGTTTAATAGTTGAAATTTATTTTTTCGGTTATTATAATTTAGAGAATTATAAATAATGAAATAAATTGAAGAAAATTTATTGATCAAATGATGGTTATTTAATTGTTTATTATTCTGAATTTAAGTAATTGAAATTTATTTTCAATTATTATATAATTTAAAGAATTATAAACGATAAAATAAATAATTAGAGAGAAGGAAAGAATTAATTGGCAAAATATTGGAATTTTATTCATTTTATTCTAAATGTACAATTGTTGTGTAAATACTGTATTTATTTACAACGTATTTATAATAATAATTTTTACAAAGTTTGAAATGAAATAAAAAACTATTCTAATTTTTTCCTAAATTCTAAGTCTTATATCCAATGCTTCTTTGTCTGCTCATTTAATTTTACCTGCAAAAACAATTAAAAGAAAAAGTTAGAAATAAACAAATAATTAAAAGCAGAAAATTATTTATTAGTGTTCATCATTAAAAGCAAACGGCTGGAATCAGTTTTTACCCTTTTTGCAAATCGCGGGATTTCTCCCGGTTCACAAAAAGGGATGGATTTTTATTTTCAAAAATGAATGCACAAATTTAAATATGCACAAATTCATTTCTTTTGTCAAAATTGCATTTTAATTGTAAACTGCATAATCTCAAATCATTTCATTTCAAAAGCATATGCATTTTCAAAAGTCATTGCATAAATCAACATAAAATGCATAAAACAAAACAGCATATGCATTTTAAAACAAATTGCAACGTAAACCATGTCATGCATATAGGAAGAAGTCAAAACAAAATAGGCTCCTACTGTTACATTGCAAGTCAAAGAGCAAATATGCAGTTCAAATCATATATGCAAGCATGAAATCTTTCCATTTACATCATTTTTCCAGCAGTAGTGCTTTTTCAGAACAAATGCATAACATATCATTTTATGTCAAATTTGCATTAGAGAGAGAGAAGAGAGATAGAAGTTTGGTTTTGCAGGTTTTGGTTTAGGCAGGAAGAGGATAGAAACAGAACAGCAGTAACTCAATAAGAAGTGAAAAGCATGAAAATAGAATACCAAACAAAACTGTATGAAGCAGATGTGCAGAAGGCCAAAGAAATATATTAAAAATATACCATAAAGCCAACGTAAACCAAGCCAGCATTTGATATATACAACATTACAAACCCCTTCAAAGACCAAGAGTTCATAACCTGCAAAAGCCTTCCACACTAAAAAACTACCAAAGCAAAACTTTTTTTCTCCAAGTCTCAAACAAAAACAGTAGAGTCTACTGTCAAACCAAAAAAAAACCATATAACCATTTTCAAACAAGTATGGCTTAAACCATATAACCTGCCATCACAAAAATCAAAAACCATTCCTACTGCATAAAACCAGTAAAACCCTCACCAAATTCAAATATCAAACCAGTATGGCTTAAACCATACAAACCTGCATATACCAGTTACAACCTTTAACCTGCATAACCATTACCTCAATCATCACAAAACCTGTTCCATGACACCATAACCAGTTCAAAACCTGCTATCTGCATAAACCATCAGATAACATGGCCTAAAACCATACAAACCTGCATACACCATACAAACCAACATGTCCTAAAACCATTCCAAACCAGCATAAACACCATCGAACATCAAACCATATCAAAACCAATAAACCTGCAAAACCAGCACAACCTTATAGCCTAAAGAACCATCAAACCTGTCAAGACTATGGCCTAAAACCATAACCCCTGTCCAACCAACGTCCAAATACCAAGCCTCAGAATACATCATCACAAGCGAAATGAAAGGCAACTGAAGGCAACCCAGCAAAACATACAGTAGTAAAGGCAAGAAGAAGAAAAGAAGCTAGTCAAAATTATTTCAACAGTAGCAACAAGGAAACTATCAAGCATCAGAACATTCATCATAGGACAAATTCAAGGCAACTGAGATAGGAAAAGTTTTCAAAGGCATACAACGAGGTAAAGGCAGAAGAGAAGAAATATTGCACAAGTTTTCAGTTTATTCATCATCAAACAAAATAAGAACGAAATACCAGTAGTTCGAAGCAAGCATCACGTGCATTCCTCGCCGTCCCGGCCTCCTACGCAATCATCAACCCCTCCTCCGTCTCCAAAGGTAGCTCTTCCTTTTTTCTTTTTTTCCAAAAATGCCTCAAATCAACGCAAGAATAGAGAGTCAGAATCAATGGATATAAGAATCATAAACATGCATTGTAACAAAACCCTAAACGAATAATAAAACATAAGTTTACCGTGAATCCATTCGTCCCTGGTTTTTCGTTGGAGGGAAGAGAAGTTGAGAAGCTGGTGACCGTGGCGGGAGAGCTCAGGCGGAGGTTCAGAAGCGAAGAAGAAGATGAATCACGCGAGGAAGATGATACAAGAAGAACGAGCGTCGTCGCTGTTAAACCAAAACCTAATCCCTAATTCAATTAACAAATCACGTTTAACCCCTAAACAATTATAAAACCTGAATGGGCCTTACCCATCTCTGCCTACAAGCCCAGCGAAACCCTTTGTGCACCCCCCCTATTTTCAGTTTTGTTTGGGCCTTTTAAAATCTTTAACCCATATATTTACTTGTCCCATTTTTTTTCCCTTTTAATACATCTTTTATATTTTTGATTTCCTTTGCCCCTTTTTTAGAATTATTAATATTGATTAGTAAATCTAATAAAAGAGATATATTTAATTAAGCAAATTTTAAATAGTTTGATCTTTTTATTAGTTTAAACTTTGGAATTAATTTAGAAGTTTTAATATTATTTTCATTAGGTTTAATTAATAACTTTTAGTTTAATTTAGAATTACTTAACATTTTTTAAATAGTACTTTATTTTCATGTTAAAAAAATATACATAAAAAATAGAATTTAAGAATGTAGACACTTTATTTTTCTAATTAATTCTCGTCTTATATTGATATAAAACAAAACGCATAAAAATAAAAAAAACTCCAAGAACATATAAAAAAATAGAAAACTTAAAAATATTTTATTAATTCCCTCGCTTTAATATTAGATAAAAAAACATAAAAGTGCATATTTACACCACTTAGTCTTTTAAATTATTGTATATCATTTATTTATCATAATTTTCTGTTTACTTGATTATGCTGTTTACGTTTAAATCCAAGGGAAAAAACGATTAAATCTGTTGACTTCATGTCCTCAAGTCTAATCGCGCGAACATTCGCATTTCATTAAAACTTAGGACAATTTTCCCCCAAAACTCAATCTTTTCCCAAAACTCATACCTTCTAAGCAAAAACTTCGACATTAGGTCGTCGTATCTTCAAAAACCCGTCCGTACCCCTTGTCGGCGAAAACAATTTATTTCTTAATCAAACGGTCAATTTATATAAACAGATATTTCAAAAGGTTCCTATAGAGTACTATAGATACATTGGGTGCTAATACCTTCCCATTGTATAACCAACCCCCGAACCATAGATCTTTTCAAAATGCCTTGTATTTTTACTTTTTTAAAAGTATTATTTTACATTGCATATTTAGGGTTTTATTTCGCTCTTTTCCCTTTTCCCTTGGAAATAATAAAGTGCGGTGGCGACTCTTGCTTTTGTGAGACGAATTAATCAATAATTCGATCTCCGATTTACCCCGCTACATTTTTTATCGCTACACCACTGAGATGCCTGGAATGGACCCCGAATTCGCTTTCCACCAACTGAACATAGATCTCGCCGCTAGGGCTATAGTGCAACGTAGGTGTTGACATTCTCCTAAGAAAGTGGAGGCTGCTAAAAATGCTGTAAAGACCTCTTATAGGCAAATTTTATTTCAGAAGCCCAATACACAACCTAGCTTTTAAACATTGTACTTGTGAAAAAATCTAATGGAAAATCGCGAATGTATGATTATTATACCGACCTCAACAGGGCTTGCCCTAAAGACGCTTACCCTCTACCTAGCATAGATAGACTAGTTGATAATTCTGTTGGATTTAAATTACTATCTTTTATGGATGCATACTCAGGGTACAACCAGATCCCAGTGGAAAAGGCGAACAAAAAATACACGGCCTTCATGACCGAGTCAGGCAACTACTACTATAACGTAATGCCATTCGGCTTGAAAAACGTCGACGCTACATACCAGCGAATGATGAACAAAGTCTTTTGAGGTGAAATTGAAAACATGCTCGAAGTCTACATGGATGAAATGATCTTAAAATATCAAGAGGAATTCGACCATATGTCCCACCTTAAGAATGTCTTCGACCAGGCGAGGAGATGCAAGATGAGGTTTAATCCGGAGAAATGTACCTTCGGCATTCGAGCATGTAAGTTCCTCGGCTTCTATCTAACAAAACAAGGAATCGAAGCGAACTCCGACAAATGCAGGGCGTTCTCCGAATTCCCAACACCAAACTTGAAGAAATCAATTCAATCCTTAAACGGGATGCTCACCTCACTATCCTAATTCGTAGTAAAGTCTTCCCAGCACACACATCCCCTTTTCAAACTTCTTCGCAAGGAAGCAGCATTCAAATAGACCGAGGTGTGCGAACAAGGCCTCCTCCACCTAAAACAAGCTTCTCTTTTGCAACCACCGATCCTCTCACGACCAAACAATGGGGAAAATCTCCACCTTTACCTCGCCATCATTGTCGAGGCCGTCAGCGCGACCCTCATCCACAAGACTCCCGGGGGACAGAAACCCATATCCTTCATGAGAAAGGCACTACAAAGCCCAGAACGTAGGTACTAACAAATCGAAAAAGTAGCCCTGGCCTTCATCAATGCACCGAGAAGATTGAGACACTACTTTCTAGCTCACACAATCATGGTACAAACTGACTAACCAGTAAAGCAGATGATTGGTCGTCCCGACATGGCGAATATAATGCTTAAATGATCATTGGAACTTGTTGAATTTGACATTCGATACGAGAGTATAAAATCCCTTAAAGCTCAAGTACTAGCAGACTTCGTGGCAGAAATGGCCACACACGCCTCCCCGACAAGTGGAGCCCATAAGTGGACCATCTTCGTAGGTGGAGCATCTAGCTCGACAGGAAGCGAAGCAGACATCATCCTTGAAAACAAGGAAGGAATTTTGATCAAAGTTTCTCTCACCCTATCGTTTCCAACCTATAATAACTAAGAATAGTATGAAGCCTTCCCTACAAAGCTTCTTTTGGCTCAAGACTTGAGAGCTAAAGAAGTAAAAATCTTTATTGATTCCCAGCTTGTCGCCTCCTAAGTACTTGGAGAATATCAAGCAAGGAATGACAATCTCTCTGAATACTTAGCTTTGGTTCGAAAAAGAAAAACAAAATTCCAGTCCACTGAAGTTAAACATGTTCCACGCAGACACAACACCCGAGCATACATCCTGTCAAAACTCGCGAGCACAAAGAAGAAGGGTGGAAACAAGTCCATCTTCCAAGAGATACTTTCTCACTCGAGCATAGAAAACCATCTTCAACTCTCGATGTAAACGTCCTCGGTGACAGCGACTACTGGATGACCCCAGTATATAACTACCTCGCAACAGGGGAACTACCCCCCGACCAGAAAGAGGCTAACATGATCAGGCGTAGAGCTTGCACCTACATCTTGGTCAAGGACAAACTATACATACGGGGATTCTTTATCCCCCTCTAAACTGTTTCGAGGAATCCAAGGTCGGCCATATCCTACATGAAATCCACGAAGGAATCAACACCCAACACATTGGGGGAAGATCCCTCGCCCGGGAGGCCATATGAGCAGGATGCTATTGGCCCACCATGCAACATGATGCGAAAAAACATGTTAAAAGATGTGATAAATGCCAACGCCATAAAGAAATGCACCTGGAACTTCCCAACAAGCTTAAAAATATCTCCTCCTTGTAGCCCTTTTCCTTGTGGGGAATGGACATCCTCAGGCCGTTTATCACAGGGTTAAACCAGAACAAGTACCTGATAGTCGACGTTGATTATTTCACGAAGTGGATAGAAGCAGAGGCCCTCGCCAAAATCACAACACACAATATTCTCTATTTCTACAAGAGAAACATATTGGCCCGGTTCGGCATACCACAAGCACTCATCATAGACAATGGGACACAATTCACCGACAAAACTTTTCAGCAACTTGTCACCAAACTAGGCACCAAACAACATTTCACATCTGTCGATAACCCACAAACAAACGGGTAGGCCAAAGCTGCGAACAGAGTTATCCTACACGGACTAAATCGAAGATTAGGCGAGGCCAACAGGAGATGTGTCAAGGAACTACACAACATGCTTTGGGCCTATAGAATGAAACCACACTCTACCACTAGGGAAAGTCCATTCCGACTAACTTACGGGACCGAAACAGTAATCCCTGTAGAGATTTGAGAACCCTCTAGGCGAATGGAATTCCCCCTAGAAAAGGAAATAAACGATGAGGCACTAAGAGAAGAGCTCAACATTTTCGAAGAAGTTCGATCTGGGGAAGCCCTCCGTGAAGCCCCGTTAAAACAAAATATACCCCTATGACATGATGCCAAAGTCATAAAATGAGAATTCGAAACTGGCAGCCTATTCTTTAGAAGAAACCATAAAGATTCTCACAAAGACAAACTTTTCACAATTTGGGAAGGCCCCTATCGCGTCCGAGCAAAAACAGAAAACAAGGCCTACTACCTCAAAAAATTACACAGGGAAGAACTTGCTCGACCATGGAACATCGAAAAACTAAAACAATATTATAGTTAGGCCTGATAATTAGTGTACCCTATTTAGCGACAATGGGGTACGTTCCGACCACGTAGGTATGCTCGGGTACAATCACAATGTCCCAAACTTAAACAAAAGGAAATTTTTCACTATTTATCAGGCATATTCTTGGCCCGACGAGGAAACCTCAATCGAGCTCCACCATCATCGTGCCAGTTTGGTAGAACGCCCATCTCGCAATGAGAGGTTCATGCTGCGGAGCTAAGATCTCGACCGAGATCTCTTCTACCACCATTAGTCAGGAACCTGACTCTAGTCACTCGACGGGTTCCCTACACTGTCAAGCAACAACGTTGTTAAAGCAAGACCCCCAAACACTTAGCAGAAATAATTCACAAACGAACATTTTGTTTCACGGGCCGCTCAAATTGATGACCATCCAGAAAGCCTAAACAAGGAAAACACGCACTCGGCAAATAAGGCATATAAAATGTAAACAAGTAAATCTTAAAAGACAAAGACATACGCGAGCACGTCAATAAATTGAAAGTGCAGTAAATATAAACGGCCACGAAGGTCGAAGCATGTCATAATGTTACAACAAAATCAAGTGTAGCCCATTATCCAAAAATTTAAAATCGAGTTGCGCAACCCAAAGAAATACAACAGTTAAACCCAGTCACTCTTCATGATTGGGCTTCCCGTTATTCCGCTCCCCCTTGTTATGGAGCTCTTCGTATTTTTCCTTACCAAAGGGAAAGCTAAGAGGAGCAACTATTTGGTTGTCAACCACTCTATGCAAGAACCCAGTCCCTTCACTAATGAGCTCGAGTTCCAGATTCACGATTTGGAGTTGGACCACTGCATTATCAAAAATCATCACCACAACCCCCACATAATCATGCTCGAGGCCATGGGTCCGAGAAACTAGCTCACACATGTTTTCAAGGCTTTCATCTTGTCAGCCTCGTCCTCAGCGGGCGCCACAACAGCCTCCAAGGAAGCAACCTTGTCCTCGAGAATTTTATTCTCAGTAGCATGAGCGATCGTCAAACCAGTTATGTCCTCAGTCATATTAGCCACTTCCTCCTTCTTCTCGCGCAGCTCGGTCAGAATCCCACTCTAGACCTGATACTTCTCCTTATAATCATCGAAAGCAGTCCCCTGTGCGAGCAACTTCGCTTCAAGATTCTCATTTCTCTCTCGTAGCTTCTCCAGTTCACTGGAAGAGTAGGTTTCCTCGTCATTCAGGACCATAGACATTTCCAGGATCCTCATCAGAGTGGCTGCATCTTGAGCCAATACTTTCCTCCTTCCTGTCGCGCCATGGCCCTAGATGACCATAGAATATGCCCAAGGTACAACCAGAGAAGTCCCCCCCTCAAAGAACCCCTTATTTAGAAAGCAATGGGGTAACACAAAATTTTCTTCGGAAGTGTCCTCCGTGAGATCTACATCTATGGCATCCTCCGTACGAGGCCTTTTCTTGCTCGGGTATCCTGCTGAGGAGGAGACTGGTTGCCCATTGGTGAAGAAGAAGAAGAAGTTCTCGAGCCATACTTGGGTTGGGTCAAGACTTAGGCAAAGTGACTCTTTGAGCTTTTCTTTACAAGTTTTCCTCGGTTCGCCTCCATCTTGAGCATGCGATCCTGAAGGCTTGACATTTTACATGCGACAAGTGATGAGAACAAATTAGTATACAGAGGAAGAATAAGCATACAAACAGGTTAAAATAAAATTAGCTACCTAAAAGCAAGAAATCATCCTAGACAGTAGCACACTTGAGGAGCTCATTAGTATTAGTATACGGAGCCTTATAAATTAGTTGGCCATTCTCGTTAATGACAACCTCCCCTTTCTTTGTCTCCCACCGAGCAGGAGCAAAGCTATCGACAAACTTCACAAACTTGTCGTAGCTACCTTGGTCCTTGGGGTCCAACTCGTTAGGATTGGTGGTATAATAATCCATACTCTGACCAAAGTGGTCATCATTCCATCTAAGAGGGAACTTCGCGATCCTCTGGGTCATCTTCTCCCCGTGCTTGTTGTGGCGCACACTTCCATCTTCCTTGATAATAACCTCCCGCTCAAACATAGAATCGAGAGCTGCTCGTAACACAAGTTTGATTAGATAATAATTGTCCTTAAACGTACGACAAAGTCTGTAAATGTCTCAAACAACTTCTTTGGCTGCTTAAGGGAGACCCAATTGTGTTTCCCATTCGATGTTTGTCGTTGAAGATGGAAACAACGGAAGAACAATAGAATCATGACACTGATTTCGAGATACTGGCACACGATCTCGAAGGCCTGAATAATTGTGATCGAGTTCGAGGGCAACTGAAAAGGCGCCAATTGCAAATGGTCGAAAATGCCCGCTTGAAGATCGTTGAACGACATCTGAAACCATGGATCTCTGAAGACATACTTATACATGGAAAATTGGTTCCTCGAGAAAGGCGAGCATATTTGCTCATCTGGGTTAGTTTTGTAAACTGCCCAATTCTCCTTGAACCCCCGTTGGCCCGCACCTTGTTCGACAATTTTAATTTCTTCCTTCGAGGAGTCAGTGAAACGTGTCATACCCCAAATTTGCCCTATTAATTTTTAACTAAATTATTCTTTACTATAAACTAATGTTACCATTGTTTTATATAGATTATTATTCATCATGGAGTTTTACATTAATAGAGGCGGGTGTATTATTTCAACCTGGGCCATCAAAATCTGATGGTCCAATTGATTTGCACTTACAATCAAAAAGGGGGTATGTTGTTACAATATAGGGTGTGGTATTCTGCGCCATCAAAATCTGATGGCCCATTAAAGATTGTTTCGTAAGCTTTAAGGAGGGGGTGTGCATTTTTTTTAAGAAACCCGTGGCTACAACATTTTTTATTGGGGCAGTCCATTAAGAGGTTTTTGAAAGGCCCAATAGTTGGACAATTTTGGCCCATTTATCAAACAGTCTGCTTTGTTTTACAAATTATTTTAAAAATAACAGTATTTACATATATAATAATAATAATAATTATTATATCTATTATTATTGTTTTTAAATCTAATTAATCATAATTATTTTGTTTATTTTCTTTAAACACGTTGACTGAGGTCAACCAAATCCATTTAAGGGTTTTTGAAACCCTAGTTTCAAGTGGCGCCATGTAATGCCCAAACCCAGTAAACTAGGCCCAATGAACAAGTACTGTATAAATTCAACAAGAGAAAATGCATTTGAAATTAAAACAAATCAAAATCGCATCAAATCAGCTTAGACTAAATCAAATATAATTTAATCATATCAAATTCTTTCCTTTATAGTACAAATTGTCCAAAAATTACACAAATACAAAACTAAATCAAATCTCATAAATTAAAACTTTTACAAACAAATCTAAAACCTTCCTAGTTCCTAATTGAATTACAAAATATAATGACAATTATAGATAATTTCCTAAATTGAATCTAAAACCTAACTATAAATAAACCTAAGAAATTCTAAAGAAAGGAGAGGAAAATAGAAAAAAAAAAAGAAGAGAAAGAGGCTTGCAGTCTTGAGTCCCTAACTGAAGCCATCTTCATACAGGATCTGGGTTTCAAAATCTGAAACCCTAGATCGGTGAGGTTCACCAACACCACAACTTCATTGATATCGTAACCCATCGTACCTGCAAGACAGAGAGAGGAGAAGGAGATTAGAAGGAGAAGCAGAAAACCATAAAGGAAAATTATATGACCAAAATCACTACGGAGAGGTAAGCCTAAAACTTAGCTTTTAGGGTTAATTACATGATGATTTGATGTTAAAATGTATGATTAGGGTTTAATTAGGGGTTTCTAGGGTTAGGTTAGGGTTCTACAAACTAGGGTTAGGGTTCTTAAAACTAGGGTTAGGGTTCATGGTTGTTGTGTGTTCTGGGTTTTGGATTGATTAGGGTTCGTCAGGAACCCTTAGGGTTCTTACGGTTCATAGACCCAAATGAAGATCCACGGTGGTGGTCTATGAATGTTTGAAGTTTTCGGATGAATGTTAACTTCAAAACTGGGAAGAAAGGGTGGTTGGTGGTGGCCTACGTTAGGAAGTCACACCCCTTATTGCATTATGGGCCTAGTTCAATATCTGAACTTGGGTCCCTTGTTGAACAAACCCCTATTTTTATTGCGTAGTACAAACAATTAACCCCTCTCGCGTTTAGGCCTGAATTCAATATCTGAATTCAGGGCCCTACTTTCCACACCCCCTAATTTAATTAGTCCAAACAAAATACACCCCACTGCATTTTATTAATTATTTTATATTAATTTTTATACTTTATTTATGTTTATATTATAATTAACATTTTTATATTTAAAATATTTCTAAATCCTAAAATATTTACTATTATTATTAAGAATCCAATATTTATTTTTCTAATCCATTCAAATATTTTTTATTGCATTAAAACATTTTTTTGTCATGCATTAAAAATATTTTTTATATACTAATATATTTAAAAAATACCTAACCAACATCAAATCTATTTTTCTTACTAAATTAATTAATTTAAAACAATTTTCAAAAAGGATTACGAGGATGCTTTAATTCGACTGCGAAATTCGTCTAACAACTCCGCTGTTCACACACCTTGACTCAGTAGAAGAGAAATTCAAAACATCTTCCTAAACCATAGAAAATGTCAACCAACTGCGAACTATGAATTGGGACTGTGATTCCTCATAAGAGGATACGTAGGAATATGACTAAAATCGTGGCGAATTCACCTAATAAAAATTAAAATCCTATTTCCTAAGCTGTAATTCTAAACCCTAGTGTCCTTGTGAACAAGGTAGATGATGGGTGCCTAACACCTTCCATTCGTCTAAAATGAGTCAAGCAACTTAGAATCTCTGACCAAATTAGGGTTATCCTTTATATTCCCTTCCTAAAGAAAAAATTTAAGGATGGCGACTGTCATTTTAATAGCGTTTATGATAGCTATCGACTATGTTGGGGAATCAACCTTAGGGTTTAGAAGTCTTTCTCTTAGGTTTAGGGTTTTGTTTGGGTTTTTTGTGTTTTCATTGTTTGCTTTATTTATTTATTTTATTTATTTTTGTCTATTTACCTATTGTTATATTATTACCATTGTTGTTTTTATTTGTTGGCGGGATTTAATTTTTTAAAATTTTTTCTTCAAAGACTCTTAGAAAGAAGGTTCGTCTATTAGCCAAGGGGATACATCAACCCTATGAGTTTATATGACGACTTCGCCTAGAGTCGGTGGAATTTCGAGAAAGGAATACATCTCAAGAGACACCCTCTTGGGGGGTAGGACTTTGGAAAGAAACCCATAACCCTTTGTATAAACCCTTAAACCAAAATCTCATGGTGAAACCTTTCATGACCTAGAGATGAAAGTTTCGGTCTTCAAAGAGGCTCCACTTAAGGGAGGCCCTTGTACCTTTCCCTCTAGTGTTATCCATGATACCCTTAAGGAAACCACCTTATAGGGAGGGTAGAATATATGTAGGCCAAAACTAGAAGCTTACCTTCTAAGGGTAACTTCCATGAAATCATGTCATTAAGCCACACAATCATGCATTCATACATCTTGCATTTCATATATTCATTACCCTCCAATTATTTTTGTCTGTCTTATTCACATGATCAAAAAATAATAAAAGGTTTTCAGTGAAGTGTCCTAAAAAATGAATGCCGGAGGGAAACAACTTGTCTATATCAATGCCATCAAGTTTGATATGACAAAGATCAAGGCTATAAAAGGGAAATTGTCTGAAAGAGCTCTGAAGATGTTTACTCGCTGTTATGGGGATACCGTTAAATTAACAAAAGTGGAGGTACAATTGGATGTTGTTTCTGCCTTAATTCAGTCCTATGACCCTTTAGGTGCTTTACCTTCCAAGACTTTCAGCTAGCACCGACTCTAAAAGAATTTGATAGACTTTTTAATTTCTCTAAAGGGAAAGCTTATATGGGAATCAGGCAGACTATTAACATTAGAATCTTGGTAGAGGTTTTAGGGATCCCTTATCTCAAATTGTCACTTAATTAAAAAAAGAAGGTGATGTATGAGGGCTTAAGAGATGTTATTATGAGACTAAAGCTCTTGATTTTTCCGATAACAAAGAATGGGAGTCTTGTGTTGATTGTTTAAGACTGCTTATGTTTGGTGTAAAAATTAAGGTCTCTTACGACTAATTCTGTATTGTGGTATGCGAGGAAGCTAGACATTAGAGATTTCATCTATAGTTGTGGAGACTTTCCAAATGTTCCGTTGATTGGATCATGTGGTTGCATCAATTACAACCCTACCTTGGCCCTAAGACAACTAGGGTACCCTTAGGAGGATAAACCCTCAGATGAACAACTTCGACAATTGACATTCATGACATGGGCAAGAACAACCAAGAATTTCTCAACAAGATCATTCGAGCTTGGAGTAGCATTAATAAAAGAAAGGCCGAAAGAAATAATGAGGTGGAAAAAGAGCCTTAAACTCGATGGGTTTTGGATAGGGTGTGAGTTGTTAAGTTACCATTTGACATTGATCCTGAGTACAAGCCAGATATCCCAGATTCTCCGCCTATGTCCTTAGAAGAAATAGACAGTTTGAAGAATGCTTTAAAACAAGCTCAAAGGGAGAAAGAAGAATTGGAGCTTAACCTCCATAACTTAACTAAGGAGAAAAGGCAAATGCAAAACATACTTAAATCAAAAGATCAACAGATTCAGAAAGATCGTGAGGCATTTGAAATTGAGATTCTTAAGCGGAATCGTTCAACTGAAGGATTGTTAAGTGGCACTTTCAACTTGGATTCCCACAACCAACGGTTGGAAGATGTTGCTAACGAGATCGGGAAAATAAATAGATGGTACGAGATGGCAATGCAAGATAAAAAAGAGATGGAAGAAGATTTGAGGGCTCAATTCCAAAATTTGGCGCAATCTTGTTTAGATCAAGAAGAACAAATGAAGTATCTCACCACAAGACTCTAAGATAGCCAAGAATATGAGGTAAGGGAACGCCTCAAAAGGATGATGGCAGAAAGATTTCTCGCCCAAAAGACTGAAGAATACGAGCGAGCGTGTCTTGAGTTAGAAGGCCTCTGAAAGGATTTCCTAATATAACAAAATCTATACGAAGATGAGAGTTGAAAAGTTATATTGGGAAGAGCAGTATATAAAGATTTCCAAAGAAGGAAAAGATAATAATAAGATGATTCATGACCTCTACCAAGAATACCGGTTCTACAAAGACGGGCATGCAAGACTCGCCTTCTTAGCCAACAATCTTATCGGCAAAATCCCTAGGAGTTTTAGAGATGCAAAAAATGTGACGGTCCCTCTTCCGAAAGACGTCGAAGACTTCATCAAACTTTGTAGGACAATGGTCGATGGTTTCAGAGCAAAAATCCGAAGACGCACTTAGAAGACTTATGTTTCCATTTGATTATTTCTTTCAGCAAGTTTTACTGTTTTAAGTTTGAATATTTTTCAATATCTGAATTGTATTCTTTTTAAAAGACAATTACTATCTTAATAGATGCATTTTGTTTCCGTATCTCGTTTGCGTTTTTTTTTGTAGATACTCACCAATAAAACATTCAAAAACGAATAAGACATTCAAAAACGAAACTTTTAGCATATTCATACACATTCATGCATTCACAAACATTTGCATCTCATAAATTCATACAAAAAAATCATCATTTTTCAAAACATTCTCCAATTAAACCATTGGTAGAAGAGCTAGAAAAGTGTCGCCTTTTCGACCACAATATCAAACAAGAGCCCGTCAACAAAAAGTGATGGAACAAATTGAAGAAAATCAAGTTGCATTCAAGGAGGATCTTGAGCAAGTCAAGGGCAACCTCGACTCAATGAAAGGAGATATGAGTAAATTTCTTCAAGCCTTGAAGAACATCATTGAAAGGCATGAAAAAATCCCTAGGGAAGCCTTTGAAAAAGTAGCCCAAACCATTGGTGCATCGAGTGGTCACCAACCAAGAAGAGAACCAGAATCAGGACCTTTGAAGTCGATTGTAGCTCAACAAGAAATATGAAAAGCTGATACTGAAGGATTTGTCCCACCTCCACCAAAGGTAGGGGCATATCATACCTTTCAAATTCCGATCAACAACACGGACAACTACATAGACCTGCAATATGGATACCACGACTTAGAGGATGTCAATCAAGCACCTCAAAGAATAACCCATGTTCATGTTACTGAAAATCCCTTGGCGCTTAATCAATACAAAGCCCTCGAAGAAAGGTTGAAGGATGTGGAGGGTTACGATGCTTTTGACGTTGATGCTCTCGAGATGGGTCTGGTTCCTGATGTGATAATCCCGCCAAAATTTAAAGTACCTGACTTTATAAAATACAAGGGTCTCACATGTCCAAGAAACCATTTACGCATGTATTTGCAGAAAGATGCTTTCCTATGTGCAAGACCAGAAACCTATGATCCATTATTTCCAAGACAGTTTGAGTGGGGCATCCCGAGATTGGTACATGCAATTGGAACAGGTTCATATCCAGACATGGGTAGACCTTGCCAATGCTTTCTTGAGACAGTACAAGTATAACTTAGACACGGCGCCTAACTGCATGCAACTCCAGAACTTTTCTCAGTAAAAGGAGGAATCTTTCAAGGAGTATTCTCAAAGGTAGAGAGAAATGGCAGCCCGTGTACAACCACTACTCCTGCAGAAAGAATTGGTAGACATGCTCATGGGTACTTTATAAGGGTTATATTATGAAAAGATGGTAGGAAGCGTCTCTTCGGATTTTCTGATTTAGTAACTATTAGTGAAAGGATTGAAGTCAATATAAAGAGCGGGAAGATACAAGATGCATCATCTAGTACCCCTTATAATGCAAAAAGACATGTTCCTAACTTCTCGAAAAAGAAGGAGGAAGAAATTTATGTTATAGCCTCGCATCCAAGGGTACAACAACCCTTAATAATTCCATGAGAACAGCAACAGAACATGTTTGAAAGGCCGCCAAGAAATTTTGATCCACTCCCTATGTCACACAATCAATTATTGCAACACTTAGTCAAGGAATATTTGGTTGAGCTAAAACCTCTAGCTCCTCCAATCGGAGCACCCCCGCCAAGGTACGATGCCAATGCCATATGCGAGTATCATGCCAATTCTCTGGGGCATACTATAGAAAAATGTTGAGCCTTCAAACATAAGGTTCAATACTTTTTGGATTCTCAGGATACCACTTTTAATAAACCGAATATCAAGACAAACCCCATGCCTTTACATGGTGGACCAGTGATAAATGCAATGGAAGTAGTCACTGACTTAGGGGCAGTTATACGAGTGAAAGCCCCAATAAATCTTTTGAAAGAATATTTATTGGAGTCCGGGTTCCTCTTGGAACATAATGAAGCTTTTGAGAAGACATTACAAAAATTGGTGGATCAGGGGATAGTCCAATTTAGGATCATACCCTAAAAGAGAATATGTAGCTGCAATCAGGGTAAGTACAAAGAAGCCATTGGTAATTCCTTGATAATGACCTAACCTTAATAATAAGACTCTTGTGATTCCATGGGGAGAGTCAACTGAAACACCAATGATGACACCAAGGAAAACTTTGAGGATACCAGTAATTCCAAAGACTACAATGGTAATTAGGGGGCCATCTCCTACCCCTTACAAAAGTAACAAAGCAGTACCATGGAGTTATTATTTTACTGTATACGTCAATGGTTTAAAACAATAATGTGATCCATCAACAAGTCAAGGACCTGTAATCTCAAATATAGCAGGAACAGAGGGCATGACTCGCAGTGGTCGAACCTTTGGCTCTGAATCACAAAAGAAGAATAATGTTGTGGTGAAAAATAAGAATGATGATGTGGTTAAAGATAAGGTTGATGCTTTGGGGAAGGATAAAGGAAAAGCGATGGTAGAGGCAAATGAGGAATAAGAACCTCCGAGCAAGAACTTTACTGATCAAGAAGAAGAAGAATTTTTTAAAATAATCAAGAGGAGTGATTATAGGGTGGTGGATAAGCTTCACCAAAACCCAACCAAGATTTCAATACTATCGTTTCTCCTCAACTAGGAAGCGCATTGAGACTCTATAATGAGGGTTTTGAGTTCTACTCATGTAGCAGGAGAGATTAATGTGAACCAATTTGACAACGTTATAGCAAATCTGACATCTGGATCATATTTGGATTTTAATGATAGTGAGTTGCCTACACAAGGTAGAGCTTACAAAAAGGTGTTACACATTTCTATTTAGATAGGTACTACCAGCTTGTCTAAGGAACTCAGCAACACTGGTTCTGCTCTTAATGTTCTACCAAAATCCATCTTGATGAAGTTAACATTAGACGATGTTGTAATAAGGCCTAGTTCTATAATAATCAAAGCTTTCTAAGGTTCTCAAAGTACAATGTTTGGAGAAGTGGATCTTCCTATCAAGGTCGGCCCGCATATGTTTTATATCACTTTTCAAGTGATGGATATAAAACCAACATATACATGTTTACTCGGACGACCTTGGATTCATACAGTAGGGGAAATCACTTCGACTTTACATTAGAAATTGAAGTTCTTCATTGTAGAAAGATTGGTTATAATCGATGGTGAAGAGGACATCTTTGTAAGTCACATAGAATCCTACAGGTATATCAGTGCTGATGAAGACTGTATAGCAACACCATTTTAAGTCTTAGAGGTTTCTTCAATGGTAACCCTACTAGAGGAAAAAAATCAAGAAACTTATTGTGACCTCATGGAGAGATTTGCAAATAGCTATGGAAAATGGTACCTCGAAAGATTAGGGTAAAATCCCAAAAATACCTGAAAAGAAGAATCGTTTTGGTTTAGGCTACAAATTATCAAAGGCTACTCTGAAAGGTAAGGCACGGTTTCCTCCTATCCAAGAGACTTTCATCAACAAAGGAACAGGGCACGACGGACAAGTGACGATGATATCTAACAAGAGAAAAACCAGAATAATATCTTATTTCATTTGAGAGTGCGCCCCAGGCAAAGAACTCAAGAATTGCACAGCTGTGGAGATTCCAGAGATCTTTTTCTTTCCAAAGTAATTTTTCTTATTTTTGAAAGAACCTATGTCAAGCCCGAGGCATAGGGTTTTCTTGTAAGGGTCCTCCAATTTCTTTCAGATAGTATTCACAATTAATAAAAGTTATATTTCGCATTCAATTAAGATCCTTGTCTTTCTCTTGCATTTATCTATTATATTTAAAAATGGCAATACTTTTCTTCATATGCATTTTCCAAATCCACATACTAAAACTGCACCAAAACATGATAAATGTGCAGATCCATGCCTAAAATCATTGATAATGTTACTGCTGTTGTAATACCGTGGGAGAACTAACTTGGTTTTGCATTTTATTGCAAACGTTGCGGATAGCAAGAGTCGCCACCGACGTTTCTTTTATCCAATAAGGAAAGGGTGAAAAGAACAGGAAAGACCTTTGAGAATTTTCTGAGTTCGAGGGGTAGGTTATGAAAAGGGAAGGTGTTAGCACCCTTTTCATCCATAGTTATCTACAGGCTCTTAATCACTTAGCTCACTTTTTGGAAATTCTTTGTGAATGTGTTTGAAAATATTTTGAAAAACAAAACGCCTAAGTATGGCAACTTTGTAATGATTCTTGTATCAGTTAAGAATGCGTACAAAGTGTTTGTTTTGAAAATATTTCAAAAAATGTGTTTGTGAAGAGATGTTTTGAAAAGCGTGAGCAAGCGATTAATAGTATTCTACCCTTAATCAAGGTTATTTGTGTTATTTTTCACCTCATTTAGATAGTTTTATCCTACCATTAGTTAGTAGGAAGCCCCATCTTTGGTTATATCAGTTAAGAATGCATACAAAGTGTTTGTTTTGAAAATATTTCAGAAAATGTGTTTGCGAAGAGATGTTTTGAAAAGCGTGAGAAAGTGATTAATAGTATTCTACCCTTAATCAAGGTTGTTTGTGTTATTTTTATCCTCCTTTAGATAGTGTTATCCTACCATTAGTTAGTAGTAAGCCCCATCTTTGGATGTGAAGGGACATGCGTAGAGTCGTCGTTATGGTTATAGAAGGCAAAATATAAGGATACCTTAGCAATTCGAAGGGACTATCATCATATATTCATAGGAAAAATCGAGGGACACGATCATTTCTCATTAGAAACTTGAGGGACATCGTGGGGCTATGAGCTTTATGATGATTTTAACTGAGGGTCTTTGGAAAGGGTATCCCTACATTTGAGAGACATAACCATTTTTATTCGAAGGTAACAAGTGAGGTTACCCTAGAGGTGAGTGTGTGAAAAGTGATTCAATTAGGTTATTTATCTTTGATAATTAGGGTTTTCTACGATTACTTTTAGATCTTACCATACATGCCTAGTTACTATACAGTAATAGAAATAATAAAACAGTAAAGTGCGGAAAATAAAGTTCTACGCTATTACAAGGCTTCGGGAGTGGGGGTACAAAATAGTAAAAACGAGGGAAATAGAAAGTAAAACCCTAATTTAAACTATTACAAACCGTAGCAGTTACGTTATTGAAAAATAATGAAATATGCGACAGTAATAAAGTACGCGAACTTGTAAAGTAAAAGAAACGGGAAAAAGAAATAGTTTGTGATTTGTTTGATGAAAAAGTGATTTGATGATTAACTTAAAACCTAGTTAATTTTAATTAATTAAGAAAAACGCTAGTTAATTAAATTAATCAAAACCCTAAAATCTAAGTTGATTTTAATTAAGAAAATAGTTAATTAGTGAAAACCTAAAAATATAAATTAATTGATTAAATAAAAAAACTAAAAAAATTTAATTAGGGTTAATTAAAACCTAAAACCTAAATTAGGGTTTATTAAAAAATGTTTTGAGAAAGAAAAAAGGTTTTTTAAAAAGGTTTCAAAGAAAAGGGTGAAAAAGAGTGAGAAGCATAGAAAATAAACCAAAAGGGTAGGGGTGGGTGTTGAACCCATGCCCTCAAGCATTCTCCACGCATAGCTTACCACAAAGCCAAGTGCTGGTTGTTGTTGGATAACAGGTTCAATGCATTATATGTTAACCCTGCAAAAAATATGAAAACATGAGAATTTTGGAAAAACCGAGGATCGAACCCGTGACCTAGGAGACCAATGACTTAAGGCGCGCGTTTCTGCCACTAGGGTGGCTATACATCTGTTTATATAATTGAATCAATAAATACATATTATACGCTTTCTTGTATTGACTAGAGAGGCGCTAGAGCCCTAGCTCCGGTTGTCTTCTCTGACTTCTTTCCTTCATCCAACCTACAAAACACGAAGCGTTAATGATCCAAACACATCCTACCCCTCTAAATCAAGGGTTGCAAATCCAATGGGATAATTATTTTGGGCTAAAATTCAATGGTTTGACCGCTATAATGCAAACGATACAAATCAGAGCAAACGTGGTGATTTAAGATTTAGCATGCATGGGGCTTCCATGATGGTTCAGACTTGCATAGTTGAGCCTCATAAACACATATCAAGCATTAGTAAGTGTTAGAATGTAGTAAAACAAAAATAATACAAAACTCAAACAAGAATTATATCATGATGCATGCATAAGCGTTTTCTGGCCATTTGGATAGTTGTAAACGATCCAATCTTACCCTGGGAGTGAATAGAGTTGATTGGGATTGCAAGCAATGTAATAAGGGTTTGAAAATTTTAGGGTTCTTTGAAAAAGTTTGGAAATTTTGACAAGTTTTAGGGAAGGGCTTTTTCGTGTTTTTTGTATGAGAGTTGATGAGATTATATAGTCAAAATTAGGGCAAAAGGAATGGGCTTGGTCTTTGTAAGAAAGACGTATGTATTTATTTTGCATCATTTATGAATAAATAAAAAATAATTAAAATAAAAATAGGTCAAGGGGTTTAACAACAAGGTTTGAGGTGTATGAAGATTTTAATACACGTTTGGACTCTTAAACCATGGCCCAATAGCCCAAAATATCAAGCTTGCTCAATTTGAACTTCATGCATTTACTCAAAATTTCCCAACTTGCAATGGTCATTACTCTCTCAATTTTCATCTTTTCAAGGTGATCTTATACTTTTTTGAAATCTCAAGATGTCTTCTACAATCTATATATTGATCATTATTGCTTTTTGAGAATTTATCTTGATGTAAGTTTCCTTGACAAAACGTGTCTTTTTGTTGACTTTTGAAATGACCTATAATGTATTGGCTTATATATCTCAAATGAAGCATTTTTGGGACTTGAGCTTAGAGATTCCAAGTTGTAGAGAATTAAATTACCTTAAAAATGATCTTTGTTTGGGTAAAAGGTGATGAAGTATGTGAAAGTTATGCTTGGTCAAAGTTCAGTTGACTTCTCCTAAGGAAACCCTAATTTGGCAACTTTTGACTTTTGATGATTTGAGGGCTTTTCTTGAGGAATCATGATCAACCATTTATCAAATGATGAATGTTACTTATAAATGTTTATGTTGACCAAAGATATTGAAGTTTGACTGTATGTTTACCATAGTTGACTTTTTACCCAATACAATTGATTTCCAGTCATCTAAGCCATTGACTGAGAAAATTTGTGATGGAATGGTTGAAACTTGGTATGAGCATTCTTAGAGACATATTAAGAACCATTAAAACCACTTGAGACCTTGGAAACCCAATTTTCCTTGATAAATACCAAACCCTAGTTGTGAGTCCATTGCTTAGGAAGAGAATTTGTCTGACCAATTCTTGAGCAACCTTAAGCATTTGAGAACACTAGGAGAATGTCTTGAATAAAAATGGGAGGGAAAATTTTGGGGTACAACAGCTGTTATCCGATATAATTCTGATGCACCCATCAACCAAGCGAAAGAGGAAGATGATGAAGATCTTGAACTCTCTGAAGAATTGGCGAAGGAGATAAAGTGGAAAGTTGACAATTTGCAACTATACCGAGAATCAATTGAGGCCATTAACCTTGGCACAAAGGAAGATAAGAAAGAGATCAAGCTAGGGGAAACATTGGAGGAAAGAATCAAAGAAAGACTAATCAATTTGTTACATGATTATGTGGATATATTTTCCTAGTCTTACAGAGACATGCCAGGATTGGATACAAACATTGTGGTCCATAGACTACCTCTCAAGAAAGGTTGTTCTCCAGTTAGACAAAAGCTCAGAAGAACCCGTACAGACATGTCAAGCAAGATTCGAGAAGATGTCCTTAAAAAATTCGACGCAGGGTTCTTGGCAGTGGTAGATCATCCACCTTGGATAACTAACATCATACCAGTACCCAAGAAGAACGACAAAGTACACGTGTGTGTAAATTATCAAGATCTAAACAAAGCAAGTCCCAAAGACGATTTCCCGTTACTTCACATAGATGTTTTGATGGATAATACACCTTAAGCTTCAATATTCTCATTCATGGACGATTTCCCAGGCTATAATCAAATAAAAATGGCACATGAAGACATGGAAAAGACTATGTTCATGACTCCGTGGGGCATTTTTTGTTACAAAGTAATGCCATTTGGTCTGAAGAACACAGGGGAAACTTATCAACAAGCTATGGTCACACTATTCCATGATGTAACACGGTAGGAGAACTGACTTGGTTATTTTGCGTTTGATCATAAATGTTACGGTTAGTAAGAGTCGCCACCGACTTTTCTTTTATCCAAAAGGAAAGGTTGGAAAGAACAGGAAAGACCTTTGAGATGTTTTCTTGAGTTCGGGGGGTAGATTATGAAAAAGGAAGGTATTAGCACCATTTTAATCCCTAGTAATCTACGGGCTCTTAGTTGCTTGCTAGATCACTTGATTTTGTTTGAAAATGTGCTTTGTGGGGTTTTTGAAAGTATTTTGAAAAGGTGCAATCGTTTAGGAAAACTTTGTAATGATTCTCGTTCGTAAGAATGTATACAAAGTGTTGATCTTTTGAAAATGTTTCAAATTTGAAAGATGTTTTTTGAAAGTGTTGGTGTTTTTTTTTTTAAAATAGCAAGGATGTTTTGGTTTGAAAATGAGCAAGCAACTAGGAACATTCTACCTACTCAAAAGTCTTTCTTGTTTATTTCCTCTTTCCTTTGAAATTGTTATTTTACCATTGATTGGTAAGTAACCTTATCTTTGGATGTAAGAGGGACGGGCATGGGTCATCGTATAACCATGATTAGTAACGTTGTAAGATATCTTAGCATTTTCTTTAATAGACTAAGATCATTTTTGAAAGGCAACTTTGTTAGCGTCATCGAGGGACTATGATCTTGTATTTTTGATTGCTTTTGCTAAGATACCCTACATGCATAACATGGCCATTTTCGTAAGGCAACAAAGTGGAATTACCCTAAGGGTGTAAGTGTGCAAGTGTGTTTAATTTACATGCATTGTTTATCTTTGAATTAGGGTTTGCTAATTTGTTGATTTTAATCTTTCCATACAAACCCTAATTTACTAGCATAAAGCATTAAATTGTGGAAAATAAAAAATACTAAGCTATTACATCATTAGGGGAGAGGGTGTACAAATTTACAAATGGGGATATTGCAAGAAAATTAAATCTAAATAATTAGTACAACCATATTGTATATTGTACAAAATGAAGATAAAATGCAAGAATGCAAAATGGAAAAAGAAATGATTTTTATTTGGTTTTAGGAAAGGATTTTAACCTAAACCTAATTAAGAAAATAGTTAATTAAAATTAGCTAAAACTAAAACCTAAATTAATTAACAAAGAAATAAGTTAGAAATGATTTTTTAGGTTTTTCATGAAAAGGTTTTAAATAATAAATTATATATGAAAATCAATTAATTTAATTAAAAGGAAACCTAAGTTCTAAATTATTTAATTTACAAGAAAATAATGATATAATAATTAAAACTAATTTTCTAAGTATTAAAAAAAAGAAATTAATTTACTAAAAGAAAATGTTTTTTATTCTTTTGTTTCATGAAGAAAAATAAACTAAAAAAATATAAATAATAAAATAAAAATATTTTTTATGTTTTTTAGTAAAATAATAATAATAATGATAATAATAAAAATAGTAATAAAATATATGAAGCAAATATGGAATAGAAATAGAAATAGATAAAAAAAACAAAATATAAAAAAATAAAATGGGCTAGGAGTGTAAACATAGTCAGGGGGTTAGAATTAGCAAACAAAAAGCCAGGCCCAAGTTAGAGGCCCAGCGCTGCAAACAACAACCAAAAAAAGTGAAAAAAAATATGAAAATCAAGTAAAAGGGTACCACTAGGACTCGAACCCAGGTCCCTCTAGTTACAGGCGTGCGTTTTAACCACTGGGATGGTGATACATCCATTAACATTGGCACAACAATAAATACATAACACATATTTTGCTCTGGCTGTACTTTATCTTCAACCTCACGACTAGCCAGAGTACCTGTAACTTCTTCATCTCTCAACAAAAATGGAAAGTACAAACATGAAAGTTGTGGTATTTCTTCCCACGAATCCAACCATATAAATAACTAAAGCTAAAAGTCAAAGATGAGTGAAGATTTTTCTGGCCCTAATTTAAAACCTAAAAATTTCAGAAATTTCAACTCTAAAATTCTCTAAGCTCAGGCCATATAAATGTAAACTATGGATATGTACATCTTTGTGGCAATGCTATCTACATTTTATCTTTGAAAAATGATAGCTTAACAATGCATATATGAATAGTTCAAAAGTAAAAAAACTTGCCTTGTAATAGGGTATCGTGTTTTGAGTTTGAGCAACTTTCAATGAGTTCTAGTGATTGGGTTAGCTTCCTCAAGTTCCCATGAATCTAATGTGATGCTTGGCTTGAGCTGAAACTGGCTAAGGAGTTCTGGAGAAGTCCACTTGTAGACCCCTGTTTTTGAAAATGGAACTTGATGATGGAGGTGTTACAGTTAGGCAAAAGGACTTTGGATGGTTTGTATTTGATATTTAGAAGCTTTAGGAACCAAAAGGCTTGGAAACACACATGGGAGATGTGAGTTTCAAGTTTTTGATCAGATTATGCAACAATGGAGTTTTTGTGTGTGATTATAAGTTCTAGGGAGTTTGAGGGCTTAATCATGCGTTCCTTTTCTTGCAAATGACTTATGTATATGTATGGAAAAGATTGTGAGGCTTGAGAGAGTCAGAATCACACAAGTACAAGTTATGGGATTTTGCTTGTTTTAGAAGCAAGCTTGAAACATCTTGTTTCAATGTGAAGTACCAAGCTTGTAAGGTGGCTGTAACCTTTAAACATGCTTATTTTGATTGTGTAGGGAAAGCTTGTGCAGAAAGGACAAGTTCAATGCTCAAGACAAAACTGATTTTATGGTTAAAGCAACTTTACTAGAATGGAATGGTTACTTTCTTCCTAAAATGGAATTAAGCATGGGCAATGCATTGAATGCTTGAGTTGAAGCTTCTTACAGTTGTGTAAACATTTAATTATGGAGTGCCAAAAAAGTTTGAGGCCTGCAAAGCAAAGATTGTGTAGCCTAGCATGGATTTGCGTTCTTGTTCATCATGAAATTCTGCCTTGTAAAACAGCTTGAAACACTAACTTCTGGCCTTCGATTATCCTTGCTCAAAAATGATCTCAAGGAGTTCTTGGACATTTTAGAAATATTGTAATGTTCTCTACAACCCCTCTTTGAATCACTTTTGCAAAATCCAATTGGAACTAAATTAAACTTGGCCCAGAAGTTAGATCAAAATCCTGACCAAAATGCTCAAAATTTCACTAAGTGTTTTAGTTTCATGACCATGATTTCATGGATTAATAACTTGAAATCCAATAATTTCTATGAGGAGTTGTGTAAATTAATGTTTTAGATATCATTTAGATCTACAACTTTCATGTTGAAAGTTTCCTTTGAATCATCTTGCATCATGGTGAAAAAATGGCTCAAAGTTCTGAAAAAATATGAAGTTTTCAACACTTAGAAAAATTTCTATGTTTGGAAACTTTGACCTTTCAAAATGAAATCTTGACTTGTTGATTTCTTGATGAATAAATTTCATATTTTGACATGTTTTTATGAATTGTGATCTTTGACACTTGATTTTGACTAAAAAGTCAAAGTTTGACTTTTCAGTGTATAGTTGACTTTTGATCAGTTGACTGAAAATCAACTATCAATCAATTGATCTTGAGGGATGTTTTGAGCCATACCATTAGGTCAAAATGATGCATTTGAAACCTTGAGATCATATCTCAAACCAAATAACCATTTGCTAGGTCAAAAATCAGAAATTGCCTTTTCTCAGTCAAAACCCTAATTTTGACCATTTTGCCCTTTTGATGATCTGATCAAATTTCTTGAGGAATTGTGGTCCAAACTTGATCAAATGATATAGAGTAGTTCACAATGTTGATATGGATAAAAAATTATGAAGTTTGACTGTAGATTGACCACAGTTGACTTTTCCCCCAATACAGTTGATTTTTAGGTCAACTGATCAATTGATTGAGCGAAAATGTGATCCAAGACTTGAAACTTAACATGAGAATTATTGATGGTCTATAATGATCCATGAAAGTCATATGAGGCATTAAAAGTTCAATTATCCTTTTGCAATGTCAAACCCTAATTTCAGTCATCAGTGCTTAAAGAGGTGTCTTGAGGTGATCAACCCTTGTGCAGTCTTAAACCAAAGGAGATCTTATGAGAAAATACTTGATAAATGAGAGGGAAAATCTTGGGGTACAATTTATGCCCCTGTTCAATCTTCTTAAACCTGAAGAGTTAGATTGGCGGATCCGCCATTCGTGACTTGAAGGTGGAAGATGATTGAAGACTAGAGTGCCCAGATATTTGCACTCGAAGATGAATTGTGAATGGACTTATAGATGCCATTTGGAGGAATGGGGGAGATTTGATGGAGATGGGCTTGTATATGCCATCCAAAGGTGACTGTTGACACAAAATGGATTAAGTCTGAACTTGATTTCAACTGAAAAAGAATTAGAATAAATCTTTTGAGCGATTTATCTGAAACTAGCAGAAGTCTTGTATGTCATTTGACTGGGAAGAATAAGAATAAATCTTGGAGCGATTTGTCTAAACCAGAAGTGTTCCTTTGGAAAGTATCAGGATAAATCGTTGAGAGGTTTAAACCGAACCAAAAGAGGTTTTGCATATTCTTTAACTGGAGAGAAATCAGAATAGATCTTTGAGCAATTTATCTGAACCAGAGAATGTGCCTACTAGGAAAGAATAAGAATAAATTGTTGAGGGATTTATCTGAACCAACAGGGATTTGGAGAAGAATCAGAATAAATTGTTGAGAGATTTATCTGAACCAAAGAAAAATGTCTACTAAGAAAGAATCAGAATAAATCGTTGAGAGATTTAAACTGAAACGGCTGGGATCTGGAGAAGAATCAGAATAAATCGTTGAGAGATTTATCTGAACCAGAGAAGACGTCTACGAGAAATAATCAAAATAAACCGTTGAGAGATTCAAACTGAACCAGTAGGGATCTGGATATTCTTCAATTTATGATGGGCCTGTGTAGGGCTGCTTCATGATGAGTCAGTGTAAAACTGCATCTGGAATTTTCTGAGAAGGAATCTGGGTAGGATTATTTCATGATGAGTCTGTGTAAAACTGCATCTGGGAATAGGAGGAACCTGTGTAGGGTTGCTTCATGACGAGTCCGTGTAAAACTTCATCTTGGAAATAGGAGGAACCTGTGTAGGGTTGCTTCAATTGGTCATATAGATAAATGCCCTGACTTGTTACAGGTATTAATCTAGAACTTGAAAATAGTTGATGGTAGCCATCTGTTGATTGACCTTTTCCTAAAAAGGTAAAACTATAGCTGTATACAATGTCATGATGTATGAAATGCATGGTGTCATGATGTTCTCAAAATAAATGAGATTGTGTCGTATGCACTTATCATGTGTGAAATGTTAATAAATGTATTTTTGTCTGGGAAAACAAATCCTTGACAAATGCTAGGGATCAATAAATCCCAGACTACTGTTGAAGAGTAGGTGTGTCTTCAAACTTTGCTTAGAATGCTTCCACCGGGGATTCCTGGTTTGTTGTTTTGAGGAGAACTCCACTGGGGAATATTGAAAAATCTGTGGAGAGTGTTGATTCTTGCTTGGGGAAAAGAGTTCAGGAGCCTTGGTTGTTCGTTGCTCTACTGGGGAGTCGAAGTTGAACTGATATCTGGTCGGGTCCATGCTCCACAGTAACTTGCTGGGGATTGTAGAGTAGTCTATCGGGGAAGAGGAGTTGTGGTCCTTTTATTTGTAGTAGTCGGAGAGGCAAACTCAAATTGTGGAATCTGTAGTTTGTTGGGGAAATGAACCCTTTTGTCAGTCTGTTGGAGAGGTGTCTTCTTCACTGGGGAAAATCCTTGAGGGTTCTTGAGGTCGACTCAGCTGGTGAGAAGTTTTCAGATATTGAAACTCTGGCTGGGAGTCATCTTATGAGAAGGATCTCGGGAAGATTTGTCATTTCCCCTAGTAGTAAGTGTTGTAGTAATGCTAGAAAATGTTTACTTGGTCGCACATGACCCTTTATGTGGGAGCCTGTTTACCCTCAGAGTTAATCTGGTGCACCTTGACGCTTGAGATTTTGATCACATTTCTAGTAGCCCTGAACTTCCTAGAGATATTTTCTAAGACTGATGTGGAAGAAACCAAAAACCTGATACAGACACCATCTGATACTACCGGCACAGACGAATAAATTGGTGGTACCCAAGGTCTTTGGTTAAGTCTCAGAATTTTCTAAGAACTGTCATGGGAGGATCCGAAGACATGATGCTGACACCATCTGATACTGTTGGTACAGACAAGCAATTTGATGGTACCCAAGATATTTGGTCAAGTCTCAGAATTTTCTAGGAATTGTCATGGGAGGATCAGAAGACATGATACTGACACCATCTGATGCTGACACCATCTGATATTGTTGGTACGGACAAGCAATTTGATGGTACTAGAAGTCTTCATAGTGGACATCATTCAAACCCATGATCAACATGACATTACCCCTTGAGTGATACATATGGAGATTTGCCCCTGGTTATTTAACAATTCTTTGAGAGATTCTTTGAATCTTGACTTGACTTCTCTAGATGCATTGGATAAAGGTCATGTCGTGCCCCCTTTGATCATGAGAGATTTTTCATTGGAAGTTGTTGTACCCCAAAATTTGCCCTCCCATATTCTTCAAAGAAATTGCCAAGTCATGCTTCAAATCTCCCCAAGGGTTGCACAGTGCAAGGGTCTCCTAACAGTCAAAATTAGGGTTTTGATTCTGATCAAGAAAATGAAGTTTCCAAAGGTCCAATCAAGTCTCATATGCCAATAAACATGGTCAAGCATCCTCATACCAAGTTTCAAGACTTTCAGCACAAGATTGCACAGTCAAAAACCCTAATTGCACAACAGTCAACTGTAGGGGCAAAATGGTCATTTGACAGTCAAAAGTTCAAATTTTTGGTCAACATCTCATTTTGAAGCCACAAACATCATTTGATCAATGCTTGATCATGATTCTCAAAGTTTGGCTCAAAAATCATCAAGATGCAAAAGTTTACTTATTTGGACAGATGAAAAAGTCAACTGTAAATTGACCAGGGCATAACTTTCACATGGATTATCAGAAAAATTCCATCCAAAGATCATTTTGAAGAGAAAAACATTTCCTACAACTCATCTTCATACTTCAAGTCCAAGAAATTCTCTCACAAAAAGTTATCAATTTCAACATTATAGGTCATTTTCAAAATTCAACAAAAAGGGACTTTAAGTCAAAGGCCATAACTTGAGATTGGTAAATCAAAATGACATGGGACCAAAGACATTGGTTAGAGGACTCGAAGACCTTTCCAAAATGTCCAAGAACATGAGAAAATATTAAAGATTGAGCAAGTTGTGCCTTGTGGAAGTTGGGAAATTTTTGGATATTTTGAAAAGTCAACATTGATTCAAATGACCTAAAATTGCTAATGGGCCCATTTTTCTTCCATAATTCATCATCCATAGCATGTGCACGACCATTTGGCCCAAAGGGAAGTATTCCTTCATTTTTTATTTATTTATTTGAATTTTTATTTATAATAATTCATTTAAATCAAATTAAATACATGGAAAATATTTAACCTACTATTTCAAATCTTTTTATACATGATATGCCTCAATATTTCGTGCATGGTTAAGATTGGAAAGAATCAATTTGATTGGATCATGATTAGTACAAAATTACATGAAAAAGATTGAAAAAATATGCTTGGAAATCAAATCTCAAAAGTCATGAATACAAGAGATTTTGATCAAATTTGTTGACCTAATCTATTCTATACATAAGCCTGAACGAAAACCTAATGCTTTGGATCATTGAAGCTGCGCAGAAACCATTGACCAACTTGAAAAATTTTGTCTAAAAACTCAATTCTGAAAACTAACTTGTAGGTGGTTTCAAGCCAAGATTTCCATTCCATTAGCTTCCTTGAAGGTTACAGGACATATTCCAATCATTCCCCAAGCCCCATACTCAAGAAAATGTAAGATCACCATGGAAGTTGGTGAAGAAAATTTCTGAATCAGTTTCGATCATACATGCATTGTTAACACATTTTGTTATTATTTTTGTGTTTAGAATAAAGTTTGCAAGCTAACCATATGCTTTGATTGGATTATTACGCGCTATGTGCAAAGATACCATTATTATTTTTTAGGGTTTACAGGATTTCGAATTGGGGGTTTCTTGGTCTTGTAAAATTAGCAAACCACGATGCCAGGAATGGAATCAGCGTGTCTGGACGAAGAGGAAGCTATGCTCGCGCCTAATTTATAGAGCCCCTGGGGCTAATCGCTATTTTTCCAAAACCGGCCTAAAAGAACGCGTAAAAAACCGTTGCCTAATATATTCTTATTTCAGAAAAAGAAAGCCACGCGAAGAAGATGAGGACGTGTGAAGCGCTGATTGGAAGGTTTAAATTTCGCGCGTTTTGAACCACTAACCATTGTTTTCTTATTATATTATTCTTAGTTTATTTAATATACAAAACGCATGAGTTGGCTCAGTGGCGCGCATGTTGACTGGTGATGTTCAGGACCTGGGTTCGATCCCAGGTCCCCACTCTTTCCACATATTTTTTTCCAATTAATATTCCCATGCAGGCTCAACATCAAAGCACACCATACACTTCCAAATCCAGCATGCCACGCGTTCAGTTTCAGGAATTCAAAGGCATAGATTGGAGGAACACCATAAGCTTGGTCAAACGTGCCACATGCTACTCAAAAAAGTCCACCAGGCTTTGCAGTTAATGGGCCAGATTACCATGTTGGGGACTACAACCCCCCTAGGTTTGCCATAATATTTTTTATTTTATTTTCTATTTTGCTTTTAATTATTATTTGTTTAAATTAATATTTTCACAAAATATAAAAACACCATAAAAATCAGAATAGATCAAAATTAAATATATTTGCATGTAATTAAATTTAGTGTAAATTAGGTTTTAATTTTAATACTTTTAATAAAAATCTAAAAAATGTAGAATTAGGGTTTAATTAATATTTTTTTCATCCTTTTTATTTTTCTTTCATAAATAATTAAATAATTAAATATTTTATAATTAAATTTGTATATAAATAATTAGGTTAAATATTAGGTCAAAATTTAATCTTTTCTTAATAAACTAAAAATAATTAGAATTAGGGTTTGCATCTTATTTTAATTTTAGTTAATTCTCTTTTTTCATATTAAATCATAAATACTAAAAAATACCAAAAAAAAAAACAATTTCTTTCTTTTAACTTTATTTAATTCCTCATTAATTTTAATTTTTGCAAAAGGGTCCAACGCCTCGTTCTTAATTTCTTATTAATTCGCATATTCATTTTATTTCGTTTATAATATTTATGTATCTCTCCCGAAGCCTTGTAATTAATTTCTCGCATTTTTAATTCCTTATTTCCTTTTGCTTTCTTTATTTTTCTGTCAAATCGGGTTCGAGAAATTTTGGCGATGTGGACCCGCGCCTTTTGTAATAGCTTAGAATTTACTTTTCTCGCAACTTTTTAACTGTTAACAAATGGCATGAAAGAATGTATGGACAAAATAAAAACAAGCGTAGAACACCAATAACATGACAAGATAAATGCAAATGAAAACGACACACAAATCACACACCACCCCTAGGGTACGCCTCACTGTTGCCTTGCCTCGAAAGGTGATCGTCGAGTAGAGGATGTCTTAGTAAGTCCTCATGATCCGGGAACCTGGCATGAGGGTAGCTTCTAAGGTGTCTTCCTATTGCTCTGGTGATCACCATGTCCCGAACCTCGAATTGACCCGAACACCTCCAACGGTGGTGCTACCTACCTCTCAATGGTGGGATGGCACTACTTTAAAGGACATTTACACAGACGAATTCCTTAGGGTAGGTAGGTTCTCGTAGATACTTGCTCTAATCTCAAAACAAATTCAAAAAGACTTTTCACACTGACACCTTTTCAAAAATCTTTCGAAAGCAATTTTTCAAACACTCTTGAGGACCGATACAAGAGTCGAACTGAAATTTTCAAAGAAACTTTTTTTAAAACCCACAATTGAAAAGCAAGCAAACCATTTTGAAAACACAAATGAGCAAGTATCTAAGAGCCCATGGATAACCATGGATAGAAAGGGTGCTAACACCTTCCCTTTCTATAATCTACCTCCCGAACCGAGAGCGATCTCTATAAGGAATTTTTCTGTGCTTTTGTCCTTTCCATTTGGAGAAAATAAAAGACGGTGGCGACTCTTGCTTCCGCGACATTTCGCGAACCAGCGTTAAACAGTCAGTTCCAGATCCACCGATCACAGAACTGGCGACTCTGCTGGGGACTTAACTTAAAGTGAGGTGTACCTTAGGGTTAGTTCATAACTGTGTTTTCAATTGCTTTCCTTGTTTGCTTTAAATTGTGGGACTGTCTTGGGAGTTCTATAGATCCTAACCCGGATCTGGGGATACCTTCTTAGAAAGTAGCAACAAGGCTGTGAGGGAACTGTGCGGGGTATACCGACATGGTTGAAACAGTCTGCTACGTTGATGTGGCACTTTGGTGTGTACCGGTAACCCTTGAGTTCAGTCAAGGAGAGTACGGGGCCTCCGCGTGGTGTCGTGAAGCATCAACAGACCTTAGGAACCTTAATTGAACTATCTTGGCCTCTTTAGGGTAGTAAGATAACTGACTTTGGTGCAGTCCGAGGTTGGTTGATACTCGATACTACACTCAATTGAGGGTTGCTTTCCTGGAATATTTCGGTCGCCAGTTCAGTGGCTAAATCGAAACGATGAACAATGAAAGCAATCCAGTGATATTGGGACCCTTAGAACCCGGTTACTTCTGATAGGACAGGTTGAGCCCACCAACTTCAAGAGGGTAATACCCAGACCCCATGCTGGCCTAAACTCTAAGGGCTTCTTTTGTGTGACTTGTGTGCCTTCAAACTTGGACTACTTGCATGCTTGTTATCTGACAACTGAATTTCCTGCAGGTTTTGTTTTAGTCCTTAATTAGGACCCATGACAGGGTTTACTAAGTTTCTCGCAGGTTTTGTTTTAGTCCTTGAGTGGGACTCATAACAGGGTTTACTGAGTTTGCTTGCAGGTTTTGTTTATAGTCCTTAATTGGGACTCATCACAGGGTTACTAGCATTACCCCATGCATATCATACCATCATACCATTGCATACATCCTGCATAAGGACTAACCCATTTCAAGGATCTCAAGGGTCTGTGATGCAGGTCATGATGAATCAAAATGTCTAGCAAGGGGCAAAGGGGATTTATTTTCCTCTAGCCAAGGTTGATAATTTGAGTCAGGGGCTATGACCCACTTGATATGGTGAGCTTTGACTCTTGAAGAAGGTTCCCCTAGCCAAGGTTATTTGGAAAGCAAAACAAGGTTGATGACTTGAGTCAGGGGCTATGACCCACTCGATATGGTGAGCCTTGACCCTTGGAAGAGAGACTCTCAACAAATATGAAGTTTCTTTCAATCAAGCTACCAGATCCAAACACTAACAAATTTTCTTGTTTACCCCGCGAGGTCCTTGAAAACATTGCATGCATATCATACACATCATTGCATAACAGGTACCCTTTCTCCGCAGGTTGCTTACCTTCTTCACTGTTTATTTCAGCAGTCTCGTCATGAATCCTGAGTCCTCAACCGAGCACACTATCAAGGCCCTCCAGGCTCAGAACGCCCAGTTCCAAGGGCTGATCATGAATTTGACCCAGGGGCAACAAGATCTGAAGGCTCTGCTCTTGAAGAAGGAAAAGAAGAAGAAGAGGACTGTTTTGTTCAGCCCTAGACGCAGATCTGGGAACACCCTGCAGGATGAAGCTGAGAGGACAACTCCATCTGTGGGGAAAGGCAGTCATCAAGAGGAAAGGGTTCCCAGTCCAGTGGTCTCCGACAACGAGACCGATTACAATGATGAGCAGTACCCTCCGGCTGAGGACAAGTATAAACAGTTGGAAGACCGACTAAGTGCTATGGAGATACAAAAAGTGCCTGGCCTGGACTTCGAGGATCTAGGTCTATCTTCTGGGGTAGTGATCCCGCACAAATTCAAGGCACCTGCCTTTGCAAAGTACGACGGGGCATCATGTCCAAAGTTGCATCTCAGGTCATACATGAGGAGGATCCAGCCCTACACGGCCGACAGGAACTTATGGATCCACTTTTTCCAGGAAAGTCTTTCAGGGACTCAGCTTGACTGGTTCTATCAACTGAATGGAGCCAACATCCATACCTGGGAAGACTTAGCCACTGCATTCTACAAGCAGTACCAGTACAATGCCGACCTCGCTCCCACGCGCACTCAGCTTCAGGGGATGTCTATGGGTACGGGTGAAGGTTTCAA
Source organism: Vicia faba (assembly GCA_948472305.1). Classification (NCBI taxonomy): domain Eukaryota; kingdom Viridiplantae; phylum Streptophyta; class Magnoliopsida; order Fabales; family Fabaceae; genus Vicia; species Vicia faba. The sequence goes on from OX451737.1 coordinate 757,207,264, forward strand.
AGAATATGCCCAAAAATGGAGGGACCTTGCTGGAAGGGTACAACCACCTCTGACTGACCGCGAGCTCGTCGACATGTTCTTGGGGACCCTATCTGGGCCATTTTTCAACCACCTGATTGGGAATTCTGCTGCTGGGTTTACAGATCTGATCTTGACCGGAGAAAGAATAGAAGCTGGCATCAAGTCAGGGAAAATACAGAATGGTGACTCCTCGAACACTGAGAAGAAACAATCCAAAAGAGAATCTAGTGTTGTCAACGCAGTAACTATTGCAAAGCCGGCCGGTACTCCTCAGCGTCACCACCAACAAAGGGAAGAAAGACCTAAGAGGCAATTTACTCCCCTCGGCATGACCTTGTCATAGATATTGCCACAGCTGCTGGAAACCAAGTTGGTAACTCTCATGGATCCCCCGAAGAATCCTAACAGGACACCTTCAAGGTACAATCCCAATGTTCGCTGCGCCTATCATTCTGACAGCCCGGGGCATGCTACAGATGACTGTTGGACTTTGAGGAATAGGGTTCAAGATCTGATTGATGCAAAGGAAGTCCAACTTGACTCTCCAGAGACTCCCAATGTGACAACTGCTCCCTTGCCAAGACATGGCTAGGATTGGATTTTTTTGTTCATTCGAATGTTCAATTTGTAATCTTCTTTCAATGGTTCAAACATTTTGTTTCATGTCAAACATTGTTATTTCATTAATGCACTACACATGTCTGTTTTGAAGTAATTATTTCGTATTCACTATGTGCAAATTATTTTCATATTTTTTTCTGATGTCAACTCTCGATTAATAATTCTAAGCCTCTTGAGGGAGGATGACGAAAACGATACCATGATCTTTACAGTATGCTTTTGAACAGACCCCGCTGATGAGGTACAGGCATTGTTTCAATCCCTAAACACTGGAGTTATAAGGATGATAATCCCTCGTCAACCCCTCTGAGCCAAAGAAGTAGGAGTTTTTCTTTTCGAAAATTAAAACCCTTTATCATAACCTGGGGCAGGGTAGTCTCTCAGTTGATCCAAGTGCATAATGAATGGCACCGAAGGAGGTCCTTACAAAACAAAGAAAGACCATGATGGTTCCGAATAATCAATAAGGACATGCAGTCATTACTTCTCAAAAGAAAGAAGCCCAATAAGTCAAAATACCCATGAAGGAGACTTACAAAACTGGGGCATCCCGCTGATTGTAATTCCAAAAAGGAAACAGTTCAGGCAAAAAAAGAAAGGGATAACAAAAATCAGACAAGAAAGAGGTCTTACAAACCCTCAACAAAAAGGAATGACTGCCTATTCAGAATAAATCATCAATATCCGAACCATCACCTGAAAATCAGAGCAAAGACTCAAACAAGGTCTAACGCACGATCAGCTGAGTTTAGGTTTGGAGAATATCACGAAGAGCGGGTGGGTACAAACAAAATTTGAGCCTTTATCCTTTGTTTCTTAAACCGTGAACCAGGCCACGTTATAACCCTTAAAAGTCCTAGCTGAAGCATGGGTTAGTTCGAAAGCATACTGTTACGAAAGGTAGCCTGACTCCTTAAGGCCTACGGTAGATACGGAGTTGACATCACGTTTTACAAACAATCACTTGTTTTATGAAAAAATGCATTTTCAAAATCTTCAAGACAGACAGAGGCTTTGCATTTTTAACATAACTTTGTTTGCATATGACCTTTTGTTTGAACAGCAGGGAAATCCGCACAATGAAAGTCTAATGAACAAAAGTATCTCCAATCAAGGGGCATGGCATGACCATGGTCCATCATCTGGGGCAATCCAATCAAGATTCGGAGAATCTCTCAAAAGGCCAACCAGCCTGGGGCAAATCTCCGCCTGAGTCACTTGGGGCACTCCAGCAACGAATCTTGCCTGATCAAACACCTTCTGGTGGCATGGCAAAACACTTCCAACAGGGGCAACTCCCTACATTCTGAAAGCACGGACATAGTCGAAAAGATACTACGCAAAATCAAAGACCCGCTAGGTTGACATACCTAGGCAAAAATTAGGGCTTCCCGTCGAACCAAAAGGGTTCGGGCAAAATGAAGGGATGAAATATGAAAAAAATCTGTACACCCGGCAAGTCAAAAACCTGAAAAGGCGGCTTGGGCAAAAATGGGTATCCCGGTGGACTGAAAACCCGAAAGGGCGGTCCAGGCAAAAGTTAGGGATCAAAGCGTATGACTATGTCCCGGCATCTCGTCACCTGCTACCAGAAGAAGATTTGTTAATCGGCAGTCATCAAACACCTTCACAGGTCTTCCTCTCCAATATCAGAAACTGGGGCAATAATGAGTTGTCTAAATGATCCGGTTGCTCTGTCCACCGAAGGGCCAAGGTAAGTTCAGCTGAAGAATGCAACCAAGAGCGAACGCGTCTCCCGGCTTTATTCAAAGAGTTATTTCCTTAACAGGATATAACTGGGTTATCCTCAGCCAAAAGCCACGGAAAGATCATCGTCGACACAGTCTTCTTATCCCCAGCAAACTATTATCAACAACTCAGCAAAGCATCTCTATCCCCACAGAGTATCGCTCCCCAGCATGGTCGCTAGAGTACTTTTCTCCCCGCAGAGTTATTCCATTCGCCAAGTCTATTCCCCCATGGAGTTATCTTCTCCTATCGGTGTTCTTGCAACTATCATCCCCAGCGGAAGCAAAATCTATCCTTCAACATCAGCCCAGGAGTGACTTCCCGGCATCCGTCAAGGATCTATTTTCCTAGACGCAGATACATTCATAAACATCACATTTTCATACATCACGATACCTGCATATACGCATCATGTCATACAATCTCATTTATGTCGTTGCTTGATCCATATCGTGTACTGCATATGATTGACCTTTACCTTTCAGGAAGGATACAATTAAATGATCAGCTATGTCAGAGTAGACAAATTCAGTCAAAGTAGACAAATTCAGTCAAAGTAGACAAATTCAGTCAAAGTAGAAAAATTCAGTCAAAGTAGACAAATTCAGTCAAAGTAGACAAATTCAGTCAAAATAGACAAATCCAGTCAAAAGAAGACAAGTCCAGTTAAAATTACTTCCACTCGTCGTTATAGACACTCGTCGTTATAGACACTCGTCATTATAGACACTCGTCGTGATAGACACTCGTCGTTATAGACACTCGTCGTTATAGACACTCGTCGTTATAGACACTCGTCGTTATAGACACTCGTCGTTATAGATACTCGTCGTGATAGACACTCGTCGTGATAGACACTCGTCGTGATAGACACTCGTCATTATAGACACTCGTCGTGATAGACACTCGTCGTGATAGACACTCGTCATTATAGACACTCGTCGTGATAGACACTCGTCGTGATAGACACTCGTCGTTATAGACACTCGTCGTGATAGACACTCGTCGTGATAGACACTCGTCGTTATAGACACTCGTCGTGATAGACACTCGTCGTGATAGACACTCGTCGTGATAGACACTCGTCGTGATAGACACTCGTCGTTATAGACACTCGTCGTGATAGACACTCGTCGTGATAGACACTCGTCGTTATAGACACTCGTCGTGATAGACACTCGTCGTGATAGACACTCGTCGTTATAGACACTCGTCGTGATAGACACTCGTCGTGATAGACACTCGTCGTTATAGACACTCGTCGTGATAGACACTCGTCGTGATAGACACTCGTCGTGATAGACACTCGTCGTTATAGACACTCGTCGTTATAGACACTCGTCGTTATAGACACTCGTCGTTATAGACACTCGTCGTGATAGACACTCGTCGTGATAGACACTCGTCGTTATAGACACTCGTCGTGATAGACACTCGCCGTGATAGACACTCGTCGTTATAGACACTCGTCGTGATAGACACTCGTCGTGATAGACACTCGTCGTTATAGACACTCGTCGTGATAGACACTCGTCGTGATAGACACTCGTCGTTATAGACACTCGTCGTGATAGACACTCGTCGTGATAGACACTCGCCGTTATAGACACTCGTCGTTATAGACACTCGTCGTTATAGACACTCGTCGTGATAAGACACTCGTCGTTATAGACACTCGTCGTGATAAGACACTCGTCGTTAAAGACACTCGTCGTTATAGACCACCCGTCCATGGAAATAACCTGTCAGTAGAGACAACTCACCAACCTTACTAATTCCAGCCCAGGTTATAATTTCCTATGGTTCTCTCCCCGACGGTGCGTGAGATGTAATTCCCTTTCAGGTTATAATTTCCTTTGGTTCTCTCCCCGACGGTGCGTGAGATGTAATTCCCTTTCAGATTATAATTTCCTATTGGTTCTCTCTCCGACGGTGCATGAGATGATAATTCCATTTTAGGTTTTTCTTTGAGATTATAATTTCCTATGGTTCTCTCTCCGACGGTGCATGAGATGATAATTCCATTCCAGGTTCTTCTCAGACGTCCGCTATTGAGATTATAATTGCCTATAGTTCTCTTTCCGATACTGCGAAGATGGTAATTCCCACCAAGATTTTCTCAACGAACGTTGTTGAAGTTAAAGTCACCCAAGGTTCTCTTACTGTTCATGCTAAGGTAGTAACCATCCCTGGTTCATTCATCATCTTGTGAAGCTCCAGACTCAGCTCCTGTGACCAGTCAGGACACATCTATACCAAGCATCTGAAAATCAGCTCCTGCAACGTGTCAGGTAATCATTTTCTGTTTTGCAGGTATGCAGGTTCTCGCTAAGGAATCTCTTATGCGATCAACATCCAGATGGCATCTATAAGCCCATCCTCCTACCCATCAATCTCCAAATGGCATCTATAAGCCCATTCCATCATCACACTGCTACTATGTGAGCGCAAATTTCTGGGCACTCTAGTGTTCAATCATCTTCTACCCTCGGATTACGAAAGGCACGTCAGCCAATCTGCATCCTCAGGTCTAAGAAGATTGAACAGGGGCAACTGTTGTACCCCAAAATTTGCCCTCCCATATTCTTCAAAGAAATTGCCAAGTCATGCTTCAAATCTCCCCAAGGGTTGCACAGTGCAAGGGTCTCCTAACAGTCAAAATTAGGGTTTTGATTCTGATCAAGAAAATGAAGTTTCCAAAGGTCCAATCAAGTCTCATATGCCAATAAACATGGTCAAGCATCCTCATACCAAGTTTCAAGACTTTCAACACAAGATTGTACAGTCAAAAACCCTAATTGCACAACAGTCAACTGTAGGGGCAAAATGGTCATTTGACAGTCAAAAGTTCAAATTTTTGGTCAACATCTCATTTTGAAGCCACAAACATCATTTGATCAATGCTTGATCATGATTCTCAAAGTTTGGCTCAAAAATCATCAAGATGCAAAAGTTTCCTTATTTGGACAGATGAAAAAGTCAACTGTAAATTGACCAGGGCATACCTTTCACATGGATTATCAGAAAAATTCCATCCAAAGCTCATTTTGAAGAGAAAGACATTTCCTACAACTCATCTTCATACTTCAAGTCCAAGAAATTCTCTCACAAAAAGTTATCAATTTCAACATTATAGGTCATTTTCAAAAGTCAACAAAAAGGGACTTTAAGTCAAAGGCCATAACTTGAGATTGGTAAATCAAAATGACATGGGACCAAATACATTGGTTAGAGGACTCGAAGACCTTTCCAAAATGTCCAAGAACATGAGAAAATATTAAAAATTGAGCAAGTTGTGCCTTGTGGAAGTTGGGAAATTTTTGGATATTTTGAAAAGTCAACATTGATTCAAATGACCTAAAATTGCTAATGGGCCCATTTTTCTTCCATAATTCATCATCCATAGCATGTGCACGACCATTTGGCCCAAAGGTAAGTATTCCTTCATTTTTTATTTATTTATTTGAATTTTTATTTATAATAATTCATTTAAATCAAATTAAATACATGGAAAATATTTAACCTACTATTTCAAATCTTTTTATACATGATATGCCTCAATATTTCGTGCATGGTTAAGATTGGAAAGAATCAATTTGATTGGATCATGATTAGTACAAAATTACATGAAAAAGATTGAAAAAATATGCTTGGAAATCAAATCTCAAAAGTCATGAATACAAGAGATTTTGATCAAATTTGTTGACCTAATCTATTCTATACATAAGCCTGAACGAAAACCTAATGCTTTGGATCATTGAAGCTGCGCAGAAACCATTGACCAACTTGAAAAATTTTGTCTAAAAACTCAATTCTGAAAACTAACTTGTAGGTGGTTTCAAGCCAAGATTTCCATTCCATTAGCTTCCTTGAAGGTTACAGGACATATTCCAATCATTCCCCAAGCCCCATACTCAAGAAAACGTAAGATCACCATGGAAGTTGGTGAAGAAAATTTCTGAATCAGTTTCGATCATACATGCATTGTTAACACATTTTGTTATTATTTTTGTGTTTAGAATAAAGTTTGCAAGCTAACCATATGCTTTGATTGGATTATTACGCGCTATGTGCAAAGATACCATTATTATTTTTTAGGGTTTACAGGATTTCGAATTGGGGGTTTCTTGGTCTTGTAAAATTAGCAAACCACGATGCCAGGAATGGAATCAGCGTGTCTGGACGAAGAGGAAGCTATGCTCGCGCCTAATTTATAGAGTCCCTGGGGCTAATCGCTATTTTTCCAAAACCGGCCTAAAAGAACGCGTAAAAAACCGTTGCCTAATATATTCTTATTTCAGAAAAAGAAAGCCACGCGAAGAAGATGAGGACGTGTGAAGCGCTGATTGGAAGGTTTACATTTCGCGCGTTTTGAACCACTAACCATTGTTTTCTTATTATATTATTCTTAGTTTATTTAATATACAAAACGCATGAGTTGGCTCAGTGGCGCGCATGTTGACTGGTGATGTTCAGGACCTGGGTTCGATCCCAGGTCCCCACTCTTTCCACATATTTTTTTCCAATTAATATTCCCATGCAGGCTCAACATCAAAGCACACCATACACTTCCAAATCCAGCATGCCACGCGTTCAGTTTCAGGAATTCAAAGGCATAGATTGGAGGAACACCATAAGCTTGGTCAAACGTGCCACATGCTACTCAAAAAAGTCCACCAGGCTTTGCAGTTAATGGGCCAGATTACTTAGGTTATACCTCCATGTTGGGGACTACAACCCCCCTAGGTTTGCCATAATATTTTTTATTTTATTTTCTATTTTGCTTTTAATTATTATTTGTTTAAATTAATATTTTCACAAAATATAAAAACACCATAAAAATCAGAATAGATCAAAATTAAATATATTTGCATGTAATTAAATTTAGTGTAAATTAGGTTTTAATTTTAATACTTTTAATAAAAATCTAAAAAATGTAGAATTAGGGTTTAATTAATATTTTTTTCATCCTTTTTATTTTTCTTTCATAAATAATTAAATAATTAAATATTTTATAATTAAATTTGTATATAAATAATTAGGTTAAATATTAGGTCAAAATTTAATCTTTTCTTAATAAACTAAAAATAATTAGAATTAGGGTTTGCATCTTATTTTAATTTTAGTTAATTCTCTTTTTTCATATTAAATCATAAATACTAAAAAATACCAAAAAAAAAAACAATTTCTTTCTTTTAACTTTATTTAATTCCTCATTAATTTTAATTTTTGCAAAAGGGTCCAACGCCTCGTTCTTAATTTCTTATTAATTCGCATATTCATTTTATTTCGTTTATAATATTTATGTATCTCTCCCGAAGCCTTGTAATTAATTTCTCGCATTTTTAATTCCTTATTTCCTTTTTCTTTCTTTATTTTTCTGTCAAATCGGGTTCGAGAAATTTTGGCGATGTGGACCCGCGCCTTTTGTAATAGCTTAGAATTTACTTTTCTCGCAACTTTTTAACTGTTAACAAATGGCATGAAAGAATGTATGGACAAAATAAAAACAAGCGTAGAACACCAATAACATGACAAGATAAATGCAAATGAAAACGACACACAAATCACACACCACCCCTAGGGTACGCCTCACTGTTGCCTTGCCTCGAAAGGTGATCGTCGAGTAGAGGATGTCTTAGTAAGTCCTCATGATCCGGGAACCTGGCATGAGGGTAGCTTCTAAGGTGTCTTCCTATTGCTCTGGTGATCACCATGTCCCGAACCTCGAATTGACCCGAACACCTCCAACGGTGGTGCTACCTACCTCTCAATGGTGGGATGGCACTACTTTAAAGGACATTTACACAGACGAATTCCTTAGGGTAGGTAGGTTCTCGTAGATACTTGCTCTAATATCAAAACAAATTCAAAAAGATTTTTCACACTGACACCTTTTCAAAAAGCTTTCGAAAGCAATTTTTCAAACACTCTTGAGGACCGATACAAGAGTCGAACTGAAATTTTCAAAGAAACTTTTTTTAAAACCCACAATTGAAAAGCAAGCAAACCATTTTGAAAACACAAATGAGCAAGTATCTAAGAGCCCATGGATAACCATGGATAGAAAGGGTGCTAACACATTCCCTTTCTATAATCTACCTCCCGAACCGAGAGCGATCTCTATAAGGAATTTTTCTGTGCTTTTGTCCTTTCCATTTGGAGAAAATAAAAGACGGTGGCGACTCTTGCTTCCGCGACATTTCGCGAACCAGCGTTAAACAGTCAGTTCCAGATCCACCGATCACAGAAGTGTCTTTCCAATCGAAGTGATTTTGCTTACTGAGAGAGCTTTTGCTTACTGGATATTCGTTGTGTGAATTTCTCCGCTGTCAAACAAATAGCCATGTGCAAACAGTGATATTCAAATAATGCAAAGTTTATGCTTATCTTGAAACTTTGAAAATGCGTTTTAGCAAGTAAAGAAGTTTTGTAAGAAAATTCAAACTCAGGGTTTAGGGTAAAGCCTTACAGGAGTCAGGATACCTTTTGTAACAATATGCTTTCGAACTAACCCATGCTTCAATTAGGACTTTTGAAGGGTTGTAGCGTAGCTTGGTTCACGGTTTAAGAAACAAAGGATAAACGCTCAAAGTGTGTTTGTGCCCACCCGCTTTTCGTGATGTTCTTCAGTCCTAAACTCAGTTAATTGTGCGTTTGAACTCCAATTGAGTTTGGAATAACATTTTGGTGATGGTTTAGACAAGTTAAGTGTGTCGGAAGGCAGTCATTTTTGCAATATTTTTTATGTTGTTGAGGACTTATAGCGACCTCTTTCTTTTGTTATCCCTAATTTAGGCTGACTGTTCTTGTTTTGAGATTACGGTCAGCAGGATGCCCCAGTTTTCTTTAAGTCTCCTTCATAGGTTTTGACTTAGTGGGCTTTTCTTTTGAGAGATAATGACTGCTTATTTGATAGGAAACCAATCACCATCTTTTGGTTCAGAAGGAATGTTTTTTATGTTATTCGTTGTGCACTGAACGCGCGTTTGAACTAACTGAGAGACTACCCTGCCCCAGGTTTTGATTAAAGGTTTCAATTCGTGTAAAAGAGAAAACTTCTACTTCTTTGGCCCGAAGGGGTTGACTAGGGATTATCTTCCTTATAACTCTAGTGTTTAGGATTTGAAAGAAGTGCATGTACATTGTTAGCAAGGTCTGTCCAAAAGCATACAGTATGAGATTGTGGAATTATTTTCGTCACCCTCCCTCTAAAGGCTTGTAACTTTTAGCAAGAGTTGAATGTCATAAAGAGAGCAAAAAGCATAGTTTAAATATAGTGAAAATGAATGGATGAATTCAATACAAACAAATGCAATGCATTAATGAAACAAAGTTTGAAATTAATAGATAATTGTTTGAATAATAAAAGAAATTATAAATGAAAATTAAAAATGAACTAGACGTTCTCAATGATTCGGCATAGGAGTAGTGATCACGTTTGGAGTCTCCGGAGGGTCAAACTCGATCTCTTTGGCGTCAATCAAATTCTGAATCTTGTACTTCAACGCCCAGCAATTGTAAGTATCATGCTTGGGACTGCCGGAATGATAAGCACACATTGCATTAGGATTGTAGTTAGGAGAAGAAGTTTTGGGGTTTGGATGAGGTCCTATCAACGTAATCAGATTCATCCTTAACAAGTGTTGTAGCGCTTGAGACAGCGGCATGTTGATGTTGGTAAACTGTCTTTTGGGCTCGTCTGACCTTCGTTGATTTCCCCTTTGATGTTTCTGGTGCGACGTAGAACCAGAGATCGAGACTGCCCCCACGTGTTGGTCACGACGACTCTTTTGACCATACACAACATTTGACTCTTTCTTCCCATTGCATGGCTTTTTCTGAGCATCGGAGGGTGTAGCTCCTTGGATCTTTCCACTTTTGATGCTAGCTTCGACTCTTTCACCAGTCAGTATTAGCTCGGTGAACCCGATCGAGAAACATCCGATTAGGTGTTTGAAGAAAACATCTGTCAAAGTTCCCATGAAGATGTCAATCAGCTCCATGTCAGTTAAAGGGGGTTGCACCATACCAGCCAGATCTCTCCACTTTTGGGCATATCCTTTGAAACTCTCTTCAGAACCCATGGTTATTTTCTGCAATTGCACACGAGTTGGTGCAAGATCAGCATTATATTGGTACTGCTTATAGAAAGAAGTAGCTAAATCCTCCCATGCAAGAACGCTCCAATTGATAGAACCATTCAAGTTGAGCCCCTACCAGGATCTCTTGGAAGAAATGGATCCAAAGCTTCAGATCAGTTGTGTATGGTTGAATCTTGCGGACATAAGACTTTAAGTGCATCTTAGGGAAAGAGACTCCATCGTACAGGGAAAAGGTAGGGATTTTGAACTTTGGCGGGATGACCACTCCAGAAACCAAGCCCATGTCTCCTAAATCCAAGAATGGTATCTGCTGAATCTCCATAGCATTGAGGCGATCCTCCAATTGTTTGTACTTGTCATCAGCGGGAGGATATTGTTCCTCAAAGTAGTCAGCTTCGACTTCATAAATCTCCAGATTGTTGTCTTCTTCATGACTATCCCCTATGTTGGATGAAGTTGTAAGATCTAGATCCCTCTTGAGTGGTCCTTTAAGTCATCTTCCCAAGTTCAGGACGCCTACTGACTTCTTAGGCTTCTTCTTCTTGTCTTTGAGAAAGAGAGTCTTCAGATCCTCTTGCCCCTCAGCCATGGCCAAGAACATTTGTTGGAATTGAGCGTTTTGATCTTTGAGATCTTTCACCGTTTGTTCCATATCTATCTTACTGAAATAAACAGCAGGAAGATAAGGAGACCTGTATGGGAGAAACCTGTCATGATATGATGCATGATATGTGAATGCATGTTTTCAAGGATCTCGCGGGGTGAGTAGTCACTTACATTTTTAATTGAAGAACTTTGTATCGGTGGATGTCCTTCCATGAGAATTAAGCTCACTATGTCGAGTGTGTTGTAGCCCTTGACTCAAGTTTGTTGTACTTGATCCTTGACGGCGTTTGGTTAAAGGAAAATAAATCCTCTTTCCCCTTGATAGACATCTGGTTCAATGTAACCCTGCATCAAAGGCCCTCGAGATCCTTGAAATGGTTATTGAAAATGCTATGGTATGATGTTATGATGTTATGTACAAGTATGTAAAGTAAGCAAGTTTATATGCAAATAAACATATACACACAAAGCAGACAAATCCTTAGGTTTAGGCTTGCATGGAGTTTGTAGGTAGGTACCCTCTTGAAGTTTAGTTGGCTCAACCTATCCTAGTTAATAGTAACCGGGTTCTAAGGGATCTTAATATCACTGACCTTTACCACAAGCTTCGTTCAATAGGAAATTGACTCGCAACCAAACAAAACTCAAGAGTCAAGTCTCATTGAGTTTAGCATTGAGTATCAACCAATTTTCAGCTTTACATCGAAACCGACTATCTCACTACTTCCTAATGGCCAAGTTGGTCAAGTAAGGTTCTAAGGTCAGTTAGTCCTTCATGATGCCGCTCAGAGGCCCCGTATTCTCCTCGTTTCAACACAAGGGATATCGGTACCAATAAATGCGTCACACTAACGTAGCTATTGCTTAGACCATGTCGGTATACCCTGCACAGTTTCCACAATCTATTTCTACTTACCTAAAATGTGCCCTAGATCCGGGTAGAGGATCAAAACAAGCCCAAAAAAGGAACCATAATGTAAAGCATGCAATTCAAACAATGAAAGCAGGTAAAGGTGATCTAGCCCTAAGGTAACCCCACTTTTAAATTAATCCCCAACAGAGTCGCCAGTTCTATAACACGGTGGGAGAACTGACTTGGTTGTTTTGTGTTTGATCACAAATGTTATGGTTAGCAAGAGTCGCCACTGACTTTTCTTTTATCCAAAAGGAAAGGTTGAAAAGAACAGGAAAGACCTTTGAGATGTTTTCTTGAGTTCGGGGGGTAGATTATGAAAAGGGAAGGTATTATCACCCTTTTCATATATGGTTATCTACGGGCTCTTAGTTACTTGCTAGATCACTTGCTTTTGTTTTAAAATGTGCTTTGTGTGGTTTTTGAAATTATTTTGAAAAGGTGTCATCGCTTAGGCAAACTTTGTAATGATTTTCGTTTGTAAGAATGTATATAAAGTGTTGATCTTTTGAAAATGTTTCAAGTTTGAAATATGTTTTTTGAAAGTGTTGGTGTTTATTTTTTAAAATAGAAAGGATATTTTGGTTTGAAAATGAGCAAGCAACTATGAACATTCTACCTACTCAAAAGTCTTTCTTGTTTATTTCCTCTTTCCTTTGACATTGTTATTTTACCATTGATTGGTAAGTAACCTTATCTTTGGATGTAAAAGGGACGGGCATGGGTCATCGTATAGCCATGATTAGCAACGTTGTAAGATATCTTAGCATTTTCTTTAAGGGACTAAGATCATTTTTGAAAGGAAATTTTGATAGCGTCATCGAGGGACCATGATCTTGTATTTTTGATTGCTTTTGCTAAGATACCCTACATGTATAACATGGCCATTTTCGTAAGGCAACAAAGTGGAATTACCCTAAGGGTGTAAGTGTGCAAGTGTGTTTGATTTACATGCATTGTTTATCTTTGAATTAGGGTTTTCTAATTTGTTGATTTTAATCTATCCATACAAACCTTAATTTACTAGCATAAAGCATTAAATTGCGGAAAATAAAAAATATTAAGCTATTACATCATTAGGGGAGGGGTGTACGAATTTACAAATGGGGATATTGCAAGAAAATTAAATCTAAATAATTATTACAACCATATTGAATATTGTACAAAATGAAGATCAAATGCAAGAATACAAAATGGAAAAAGAAATGATTTTTATTTGGTTTTATGAAAGGATTTTAACCTAAACCTAATTAAGAAAATGGTTAATTAAAATTAGCTAAAACTAAAACCTAAATTAATTAACAAAGAAATAAGTTAGAAATGATTTTTTAGGGTTTTTCATGAAAATGTTTTAAATAATAAATTATATATGAAAATGAATTAATTTAATTAAAAGGAAACCTAAGTTCTAAATTATTTAATTTACAAGAAAATAATGATATAATAATTAAAACTAATTATCTAAGTATTAAAAAAAAGAAATTAATTTAGTAAAAGAAAATATTTTTTATTCTTTTGTTTTATGAAGAAAAATAAACTAAATAAATATAAATAATAAAATAAAAATATTTTTTTATATTTTTTATAGTAAAGTAATAATAATGATAATAATAAAAATAGTAATAAAATATATGAAGAAAATATGGAATAGAAATAGAAATAGATAAAAAAAATAATAATAAAATGGGCCAGTAGTGTAAACATAGTCAGGGGGTTAGAATCAGCAAACAAAAAGCCAGACCCAAGTTAGAGGCCCAGCGCTGTAAACAACAACCAAAAAAAGTGAAAAAATATGAAAAACAAGTAAAAGGGTACCACTGGGGCTCGAACCCAGATCCCTCTGGTTACATGCGTGCGCTTTAACCACTGGGATGGTGATACATCTGTTAACATTGGCACAATAATAAATACATAACACATATTTTCCCTGACTGTACTTTATCTTCAACCTCACGCCCAACCAGAGTACTTGTAACTTCTTCATCTCTCAACAAAAATGGAAAGTACAAACATGAAAGTTTTGGTATTTCTTTCCACGAATCCAACCATATAAATAACTAAAGCTAAAAGTCAAAGATGAGTGAAGATTTTTCTGGCCCTAATTTAAAACCTAAAAATATCAGAAACTTCAACTCTAAAATTCTCTAAGCTCGGGCCATATAAATGCAAACTATGGATATGTACAGCTTCGTGGCAATGGTATCTACCTTTTATCTTTGAAAATGAAAGCTTAACAATGCTTATATGAATAGTTCAAAAGTCAGAAACCTTACCTTGCAAGAGGGTATCGTGTTTTGAGTTTGAGCAGCTTTCAATGAGTTCTAGTGATTGGGTTAGCTTTCTCAAGTTCCCAGGAAGCTAATGTGATGCTTGGCTTGAGCTGAAAGTGGCTGGGGAGTTCTGGAGAAGTCCACTTGCAGACCCCTGTTTTTAAAAATGGAACTTGATGATGGAGGTGTTACAGTCAGGAAAAAGGACTTTGGATGGTTTGTATTTGATGTTTAGAAGCTTTAGGAACCAAAAGGCTTGGAAACACACGAGGGAGATATGAGTTTCAAGTTTTTGGTCAAATTATGAAACAATGGAGTTTTTGTGTGTGATTCTGAGTTCTAAGGAGTTTGAAGGCTTAAGCATGCGTGCCTTTTCTTGAAAATTACTTGTGTATATGTATGGAAAAGATTGTGAGTCTTGAGAGAGTCAGAATCACAAAAGTACAAGTTATGGGATTTTGCTTGTTTTTGAAGCAAGCTTGAAACATCTTGTTTCAATGTGAAGTACCAAGCTTGTAGGGTGGCTGTAACCTTTAAACATGTTTATTCTGATTGTGTAGGGAAAGCTTGTGCAAAAAGGACAAGTTCAATGCTCAAGACAAAACAGATTTTATGGTTAAAGCAACTTTACTAGAATGGAATGGTTACTTTCTTCCTAAAATGGAATTAAGCATGGGCAATGCATTGAATGCTTGAGTTGAAGCTTCTTACAGATGTGAAAACATTTAATTATGGAGTTCCAAACAAGTTTGAGGCCTGCAAAGCAAATATTGTGCAACCTAGCATGGATTTGCATTCTTGTTCATCATGAAATTCTGCCTTGTAAAACAACTTGAAACCCTAACTTCTGGCCTTCGATTCTCCTTGCTCAAAAATGATCTGAAGGAGTTCTTGGACATTTTATAAAGCTTGTAATGTTATCTACAACCCCTATTTGAATCACTTTTTCAAAATCCAATTGGAACTAAATGAAACTTGGCCCAGAAGTTAGGTCAAAATCCTGACCAAAATGCTCAAAATTTCACTAAGTGTTTTAGTTTCATGACTATGATTTCATGGATTAATAACTTGAAATCCAAGAATTTCTAGGAGGAGTTGTGTAAAGAAAGGTTTTAGCTGCCATTGAGATCTACAACTTTCATGTTGAAAGTTTCCTTTGAATCATCATGCATCATGGTGAAAAAATGGCTCAAAATTGTGAAAAAATTTGAAGTTTTCAACACTTAGAAAAATTTCTATGTTTGGAAACTTTGACTTTTCAAAATGAAATCTTGACTTTTTGATTTCTTGATGAAAAAATTTCATATTTTGACATGTTTTGATGAATTGTGATCTTTGACACTTGATTTTGACCAAAAAGTCAAAGTTTGACTTTTCAGTGTACAATTGACTTTTGATCAATTGACTGAAAATCAACTATCAATCAATTGATCTTGAGGGATGTTTTGAGCCATACCATTTGGTAAAAATGATGAATTTTAAACCTTGAGATCATGTCTCAAACCAAATAACCATTTGCTAGGTCAAAAATCTGAAATTGCCCTTTCTTAGTCAAAACCCTAATTTTGACCATTTTGCCCTTTTGATGATCTGATCAAATTTCTTGAGGAATTATGGTCCAAAATTGATCAAATGACATATAGGTGTTCACAATGTTGATATGGATAAAAAATTATGAAGTTTTCCTATAAATTGACCACAGTTGACTTTTTCCCCAATACATTTGATTTTTAGGTCAACTGATCAATTGATTGAGCAAAAATGTGATCCAAGACTTGAAACTTGACATGAGCAATATTGAGGGTCTATAATGATCCATGAAAGTCATATGAGGAATTAAAAGTTAAATTATCCTTGTGCAATCTCAAACCTTAATTTTAGTCATCAGTGTTTAAGGAGGTGTCTTGAGCTGATCAACCCTTGTGTAGTCTTGTACCAAAGGAGATCTTGTGAGAAAATACTTGATAAATGAGAGGGAAAATTTTGGGGGTACAACACATGATATGATTTATAAAGAGGTGTAAGTTAACTTAGATTATATGATTTCCAAATCTCATATAGAGGAGGATCACATCATACATTTACATAATCTATTCGAGCGTTTGTGAAAGTTCAAACTGAAATTGAATTCAAACAAGTGTAAATTTGGTGTCAGGTCAGGAAAGCTGATGGGTTTTATTGTAAGTCAGCAAGGTATTGAGGTAGACCCCGACAAGGTAAAATCCATACAAGAAATTCCAGTTCGGAGGACCGAGAAACAGGTTCGTGGTTTATTAGGACAATTGAATTACATTTCAAGGTTCATATCACACCTAACTACTATGTGCGAGCCTATATTAAAATTACTGCAAAAAGATCAGATGATGGTATGGAATAATGATTTTCAGACAACTTTTGAGATAATAAATCAATATTTGCAAGAGCCCCCAATCTTGATTCGACCAGTTCCCGGAAAACCACTCATCATGTATCTAACAATGCTTGAAGGTTCAATGGGATGTGTGTTGGGACAACATGATGAAATGGGTAGAAAATAACATGCAACCTACTACCTCAGTAAGAAATTCACCGACTGTGAAACTAGATATTCACTTCTCGAGAAAAATTGTTGTGCATTAGCCTGGGCTACTAAAATACTAAGGCAGTACATGTTAACTCACACCACGTGGTTAATAGCAAGAATGGATCCTTTAAAATATGTGTTCAAAAAACCAGCTCTTATAGGAAGGGTTGCCTGATGGCAGATGTTACTATCAGAGTACAACATCCAATATGTTACACAAAAGGCTATCAAGGGTCGTGTACTGGCTGACCATCTTGCTCATCAGGAATTACCAGAATATCAACCAATGGAGTTTGAATTTCCAGACGAAGATGACATGGTTATAGGTGATTACGAAATACTAGGGCCCAATGAATAACCTAAACCAGGGACACATTGGACACTCATGTTTGACGGGACTTCAAATGCACTGGGGCACGACATTGGGGCAGTTTTGACTTCTCTGAGAAATTTCCACAAGCCTTATACTGCAAGGTTATGTTTTGACTACACCAACAATATCATTGAATACGAAGCTTGTATCTTGGGTTTAGAAGTTTCTATCGATCTAAGAGTTAAACATCTCGAAGTGTTTGGAGACTCAACACTAGTCATATACCAAGTCAACAACGAATGGGACATCAAACATCCTAGATTTATTCTATACAAGGATCGTGTTTTAAAGCTATCAACAGAATTCACCGAGATTACCTTCATTCATATCTCACAAGAAGAAAACCAGATGGCAGACACCTTGGCAACTTTATCAGATCCATGTTCAAAGTAACTTGGCCAAATCACGAACTGCGTATTTCGATCATACATTTTGAAGAACATGCACATTGCCTTGATATTGAAGAGGGACCGAATAACATGCCTTGGTTCTATGACATCAAGAGGTACCTTGAAAAACAAGAATATCCATAAAATGCCTTTGTCATTGACAAGCAAACTCTGCGGAAGCTAGCCTCAAAATTCTTTCTGAGTGGTGACATATTTTACAAAAGAAACTACGACATGGTGTTACTCAGGCGTATGGAGAAACAGAAAGCAGATACACTTATGAGATAAGTCCATGAAGGTACTTTCCGAACGCATTCAAATGGACATGCCATGGCTAGAAAAATCATGAGAGCAGGTTATTATTGGTTGACGATGGAGGCCGACTACTACCATTATATAAACACATGTCACAAATGCCAAATATACACCGACAAAATGCATGTGCCACCAACTCCTCTGAATGTCATGAACTCTCCTTGGCCATTTTCAATGTGGGGAATTGATATGATAGGCATGACCGAACCTAAAGCATCTAACAGACACTAGTTCATACTAGTCGCCATTAATTAATTCACCAAATGGGTGTGTTGTACCCCAAAATTTGCCCTCCCATATTTCTCAAAACATTTCAAGAAAATTCACAAGTCTAACCCGGCGCGTTATATTCAGGTGTTCTTTCGCCAAGATATCTCTGATAACATATTCTCAAATTCAGGTTCGGCTCAAGAGTCAATTCTTTAAAGAAGGTATCCGAATGTGTGAGTTTTCTCGAAGAAATATGGTGAAAAAAGTGTGCTGAAAGTGCAGTTTTTACGCGCTAAAAAATTCATAACTTGAAGATCGTGGCTCGTTTGGAACCTGTTCCGGTGGCCAAAATTCCGTTTTGACATTATCTATGTTTTCATCTCTCACGGCTGGAAGCCAATTTCGATCAGAAGGTCTTCAAAAATGTGGATTTATCAATTATTCTCGTGCAGAAAATTTGTGACAGAAATTTATTTGCGTCATGTTCAAAAAATCATAACTTGGTCGATTTTCATCGTATCGAGCTGGTTCCGGCGCCAAAATTTCACAAATTGAGTTGGCTACATTTTCACAGAAGGAATTGAGTTCAAACGGTATTCAAAAGGCCTGCGTTTTTTGCTCAGAGTGTGTGACACGCTGAAAATCCTGAATGTTGAATATTATTTCATCTGAGCCGAAACTTCGAAAATTCATAACTCGGTCAATTTTTATCGGATTGGGCTCATACTTTTACACAAGGTCCCTGACTCATAGATCTACAACTTTGCTTCAAAAGTCGAGACCAAATTATGCACTGATCAATACCAGTTTTTTATTGAAGAACGTGTCAGAGTCGACACTAGAGCCCAAAATAAGTTTGTCTGAGCTGAAACTTCAAAAATTCATAACTAATTCACCGTTTATCCGATTGAGTCGATTTTCGGACAGGAGTTAGTTCTCGATATCAGCTACATTTTGTTTTCACATTTCAACTTCAAAAAATGCACTTAAGTCCCTGCGATTTAGCCTGGAAAGTGACGAATTCAAGTGAATATTGGAGGCCCAATTGCACATTCAAAGCCCATTTGTTTTACCCTAATTTCCATTATATAATCACCTTCTTTTCACACAAACTAGGAGGAAAAAAAAGAGGAGAAAAAGAGGAGAAGAGAAAAAGAGAGAAAAAACCTTGCCACAACACTGTTAGAATATCAAATTCTTTCAAGAACCCTAAAACCTTGAAATCCTTATTACAAATCCCTCTCTCACTACAAACAAGTCATCTCAGTTACAAACCAACGTCTTATTACTTCTTCAGTAAGGGTAAGGCTGACTTGATCTCCATGATCCAAAGGGCATAAAAGCATTCATGTCACTACTTTTCCAATAAGGGTAAGGTTGATTTGATCTCCATGATCAAAAGGGTATAATCATTCATACATGCCATATTGTGCCTAAACATTAAATTTCTTCATATATTGGCTTTATTTGCATTTTATGATTTTATTTGATGTATTTGTGAGATTCAACACTGCAGATTTAGACAGGATCCCAGGCAGGTTCATTAAGGAACGTTGAGGCCAAAAGCCAAATGACCAAAAGCCAAAAGCCAAATGGCCAGACTAGAAAAACTTATGCATGACACCAATACATGGCGAGGCAGACATTAAGCTAGAGATTAAGGGAACGTTGAAGCCAGAACACAAATGGCCAAAAGCCAAAAGGCAAAAGCCAATTGGCCAAAGTAGAACAACTTATGCATGAAACTCAATCCCCAAAGAATGCAGACCACGGTACTCAGGAGTCAATACTTCAAAAAACCTCCCCTTGGGCCAGACACCCCCTATGGTTTGCTCAATTTTTAATTTTTATTTGTTTTTCCTTTTTATTCTTTTAATTGTTTTTTTAATTGTTTTCTTTTAATTCCATAAAATAATTTTCATAATAAATATAAAATATAAAAAAAAAAATGTTTATTTTATTAATATTAATTTTACTATTATTATTTTTGTAAATAAACTTTAAACAATTAATTAGATTAATTTAGGTTTCAAAACCTTAATATTTTTCTTAATAAATTAAATATGTAGAAATTAGGGTTTTTTACTTTTTCATCATTTTTTTAATAAATAATTTTCTCATCATTATTATTATTATTATTAACTACTAATTTATTTTGTAAATAAACATGTACATAATTTCTTTAGTAAATTAAGTTAAACTTTAACATTTTTCTCAAATAATTAAAAATAACTTCGAATTAGAGTTTCTTTTAATTTTAATTTTAATTTTCTTATTTCATAAATACAAAAAACCTAAAAAACACTTCTTTTATTTCAATAAATAATTAATTAATTTTTAATTTCAATTTAACTTCAAAAGGGTCCAACGCCCTCGAACGTTCAACTTTAGTTTCTTTCGCGCATTTATTCTTATTATTTCTTGTAAATATTAATGTAATTCTCCCAAAGCCATGTAACTCGGACATTTTATATTTCTCGCGCTTTACTTCTTTATTTTCTGTCAAATCGGGTCCTGGTTTAATTTTGGCGATGTGGACCCGCGCCTTTGTAATAGTTTAGGAACTTTAATTTCTGCAACTTTTTTAACTGTTAATAATTGCATGCAAGAATGAATGTCTAAATAAAAACAAACGCATAGATCACCTTGACATGAACAAGACAAAAATAAATGAATCTGACACACAAATCACACACCACCCCTAGGGTACGCCTCACTGTTGCCTTGCCTTCGAAAGGTGATTGTCGAGTAGAGGATGTCTTAGTAAGTCCTCATGATCCAGGAACCTGGCATGAGGGTAGCTTCTAAGGTGTCTTCCCATTGCTCCGGTGATCACCATGTCCCGAACCTCGAATTGACCCGAACACCTCCAACGGTGGTGCTACCTACCTCTCAATGGTGGGATGGCACTACTTTAAAGGACATTTACACAGACGAATTCCTTAGGGTAGGTAGACGACTCTAGATACTTGCTCTAATTCAAAACAAAACAAATCAAAAATACTTTTCACACCAACACATTTTCAAAAAGCTTTCGAAAGCATTTTTTCAAACACTTTTGAGGACCGATACAAGAGTCGAACTGGAATTTTCAAAGAAACTTTTTAAAACCCACAGTTGAAAAGCAAACAAACTATTTTGAAAACACAAATGAGCAAGTATCTAAGAGCCCATGGATAACCATGGATAGAAAGGGTGCTAACACCTTCCCTTTCTATAACCTACCTCCCGAACCGAGAGCAATCTCTATAAGGAATTTTTCTGTGCTTTTGTCCTTTCCATTTGGAGAAAATAAAAGACGGTGGCGACTCTTGCTTCCGCGATATTTCGCGAACCAGCGTTGAACAGTCAGTTCCAGATCCACCGATCACAGAACTGGCGACTCTGCTGGGGATATAACTTAAAGTGAGGTGTACCTTAGAGCTAGTTCATAACTGTGTTTTCAATTGTATTGACTTGTCTGCTTTAAATTTGTGGGTTGCATGGGAGTTACATAGATCCTAACCCGGATCTGGGGATACCCTGTTAGGTAGCATAAGCTGTGAGGGACCTGTCCGGCGTAGACCGACACGGGTGAAACAGTGGCTACGTTGGTGTGGCGCCTTGGTCTGTACCGATATCCCTCGTGTTGAAACGGGGAGAATATGGGTCTTCCAAGGAGTCATTAAGCACCAACAACCTTAGAACCTTAAATGACACAACTTGGCCATTAGAACAGTAGCAGTATGCTACGCCCATTGAGGCTAAACTCTCGTGATGGTTCTGGCTGCAAGAAAAGATTGCGATGCTGGAGTTATGACCGATTGAGGGTAGTCAATGATATTGGGATCCTCTAAGAACCCGGTTACTTTGATAGGACAGGTATGAACCAACAAACTGAAAGAGGGTAGTACCTAGACCTCATGCTGGCCTTAAACTCTAAGGGCTCCCTTTGTGTGACTTGTGTGCCTTCGTACTTGACTACTCGCATGCTTGTTATCTGACATCCGAACTTCTTGCAGGTTTTGTTTATAGTCCTTATCTAGGACTCATAACTGAATTTCTTACAAGTTTTTGTTTTAGTCCTTAACTAGGACTCATAACAAAGCTTACTAAGTTTCTTGCAGGTGTTTGTTTTAGTCCTTAACTAGGACTCATAACCAAGTTTACCGAGTTTCTTGCAGGTTTCTGTTTATAGTCCTTAATAAGGGCTCATAACAGGGTTTATTCATATTACCCCATGCATCATGACATCATACCATTGCATACATCCTAACCCATTTCAAGGATCTCAAGGGCTTGTGATGCAGGTCATGATGAATCAAACATCTAGCAAGGGGCAAAGAGGATTTATTTTCCTCTAGCCAAGGTTGTCAGGGGCTATGACCCACTTGATATGGTGAGCTCCGACTCCTGAAGAAGGTTCCTTTAACTAAGGTTGTTTGGAAATCAAAACCAGACATGATGACTAAAGTCAGAGGCTATGACCCACTTGATATGGTGAGCCTTTGACCCTTGAAGAAGGACTCTCAACAAATATGAAGTTCTTTCAATCAAGCTACCAGATCCAAATGCTAACAAATTTTCTTGTTTACCCCGCGAGGTCCTTGAAAACATTACATGCATGTCATACACATCATTGCATAACAGGTATCTTTGTTGCAGGTCACTTACCTTTCTCGCTGTTTATTTCAGCAATGGCCCTCCAACCAGATAACCAGGACCTTCTTGCTCAAGAGACTCGGTTCGGGGAAATCCTCCTGAATCTATCCAAGGGGCAGGAGGAGCTAAGGACACTCCTCATGGGGAATCTGATCAGAAAGAGTCCTGAAGATGACAAGGACGAACAGCTGAAACGTCTACAAGCTGAGGTAGACACATTGAAAACTCAGATGCTGGGGCAAAGGGCCCTCATTCAAGGTTTAGCTCAGGAGCAAGGAGAGCTGAGAGCCATGATCATCCAACTTCCTCAAGGCATGAAGCAACCAGCCCAAATCAGGGACCAGGTCATAGAACAGCTTCCAAGAAGGCAAAGGTCGGGTCCAATGAATAGACCTCTCCGAGTTGCTACTACTTCTCAAGTCCAACAACGACCGCGCCAAGAACAGCGGGTGGATCAGAACAGGTCGGACGAGCCTAAGAGACAATTCACCTACATCAACATGTCATGGTCACGAGCTTTGCAGCACATGTTAAGGATGAACCTGATTGCGGTAATCAACCCTCCTGCAAATCCAAAGACTTCCTCTCTAAATTACAACCCAGAAGCAAGGTGCACCTACCATTCTGGTAGCCCGGGGCATACTACGGACAACTGATGGCCTCTCAAAAACAAGATTCAAGACATGATCGACGCTGGAGAGGTTCAGTTTGAAGTACCTGAGACTCCGAACATAATCACTGCTCCCTTGCCAAATCATGGCTAGGATTGAGAAATTTTCGTTCATTCGAATGTTCAAGTCGCAATTTTCTTTTGTTCAAACATTTACTCATGTTAAACATTGTTATTTCATTAATGCATCGCATATGTCTGTTCTGAAACAATATATTCGTATTCACTAAATGCAAATTATTTTCATATTTTTTCTGATGTCAACTCTTGATCTAAAATTCTAAGCCTCTTGAGGGAGGATGACGAAAACGGTACCACGATCTTTACAATATGCTTTTGAACAGACCCCACTGATGAGGTACAGGCATTGTTTCAATCCCTAAACATTGGAGTTATAAGGATGATAATCCCTCATCAACCCCTCTGAGCCAAAGAAGTAGGAGTTTTTCTTTTCGAAAATTAAAACCCTTAATCATAACCTGGGGCAGGGTAGTTCTCTCAGTTGATCCAAGTGCGCAACAAATGGCACCAAAGAGATCCTTACGAAAAAAGACAGTGATGGTTCCGAACAATTGTAAAGACAGGCAGTCATTATCAAAAAATTCATAAATGAAAAGCCCAAAAAGTCAAAACCTATAAAGGGGACTTACGAAACTGGGGCATCCCGCTGACTGTAATTCCAAAAAGGAAACAGCTCAGGCAAAAAAAAACAGGGATAACAAAATAAAAAAGAAAGAGGTCTTACAAACCCTCAACAAAAAAAAGGGAAATGACTGCCTATTCCAAATAAGTTATCAACATCCGAATCATCACCGGAAAATCAGAGCAAAGACTCAAACAAGGTCTAACGTGATCAACTGAGTTTAGGTTTGGAGAACATCACGAAGAGCGGGTGGGTACAAATAAAATTTGAGCCTTTATCCTTTGTTTCTTAAACCGTGAACCAGGCCACGTTATAACCCTTAAAAGTCCTAGCTGAAGCATGGGTTAGTTCGAAAGCATACTGTTACAAAAGGTATCCTGACTCCTTAAGGCCTACGGTAAATACGGAGTTGACATCACGTTTTACAAACATTCACTTGTTTTATGAAAAAGAATGCATTTTCAAAATCTTCAAGACAAACATAAGCTTTGCATTTTTTATATAACATTGTTTACATATGACTATTTGTTTGAACAACAGGGAAATTCGCATGATGAAAGCCTATTGAACATAAGCACTTCCAATCAAGGGGCACGACATGATCATTGTCAATCATCTGGGGCAGTTAAGTCAATTCAGAGAATCTCTCAAAACGCCTAATAGCCTGGGGCAAGTCTCCGCCTGAGTCACTTGGGGCACTCCAGCAACGAATCTTGCCTGATCAAACACCTTCTGGTGGCATGACAAAGCACTTATAACAGGGGCAACTCCCTACATTCTGAAAGCACGGACATAGTCGAAAAGATACTACGCAAAATCAAAGACCCGCTAGGCTGACATGCCTAGGCAAAAATAAGGGCTTCCCGGCGAACCAAAAGGGTTCGGGCAAAAATAAGGGATGAAATGAAAATATCTGTACACCCGGCAAGTCGAAAACCTGAAAAGGCAGCTTGGGAAAAAATGGGTATCCCGGTGGACTGAAAACCCGAAAGGGCGGTCCAGGCAAAAGTTAGGGATCAAAGCGTATGACTATGTCCTGTCATCTTATCACCTGCCTACCAGAAGAAGGGTTGGTCCATCAACAACTATCAGCACCTCACAGGTCTTCCTCTCCCCCCTCAGAAACAGGGGCAATGATGAGCTATCCAAACGATCTAATTGCTCTGTCCATAAGATACAAGGTAGGACATAACCAGTATACCTTAATTCCCCAGAGAGTGAGCCAGCCAGTCAATACACTCTCTCCAAGCAAAGCTACAATCAAATCTCAAGGAAGTTGAGTATCCTCCAGTAGATCTCAATACTTCCCCAGCAGCATACATACTCATAACAAGCATCCCCGGCAGTCTTGGTCTAAAGATTGTTTCCCGGCGGTATACCAACGTTCGAAGGAATCACTTCCCCCGCAGTTCAAAACCTCCCCAGGAGAGTCCAATCCAGTTCCCTAGGAAAGCTGGAATTCATCTCCCCAAGCAGTAAGCTTATCCCCGCAGAGCACGAACGCGTCGTCCGACTTTATTCAAAGAGTTATTTCCTTAACAGGATATAACTGGGTTATCCTCAGCCAAAAGCCATGGAAAGAATGTCCTCGATGAAATCTTCTTATCCCCAGCGAAGTCTATCAGCACTTCCAATACAGCAAAGATATCCTCAGCAAGTTATTACTAACAATTCAGCAAAAGCATCTCTCTCCCCCACAGAGTAATGTTCCCCAGCATGGTGGCTAGAGTATTTTTCTCCCCGCAGAATTTTCCATTCGCCAAGCTTATCCCCCAACAGAGTTACCTTCTCCTACCGGTATTCTTGCAACTATCATCCCCCAGCGGAAGTAAAAGCTTATTCTCCAACATCAGCCCAGGATATGACTTCCCGGCACCCGTCAAGGATCTACTTTCCTAGACGAAAACATACATTCATAAAACATCACATACATCATTATAGCATGCATAGACGCATTATATCATACAAATCTCATTTATGTTGAGAACATCATTGCTTGATCCATATCATGCATCGCATACGACTGACCTCTACTTTTCAGGAAAGATGCAGTTAAATTCTCAATCATATCTCAAAAACTCTAAGACCTAGACCGGTTCAGTTAATCGACTTCGAAGATTTCTTATCCAGTCCCAGGCCTTCTCTAGTCCAGCTAAATTGACTCCCAACAGATTTTTCTGATAAAGACTCAGTAGAAGTTATCCCAGATTATAATTTCCTATTGGTTCTCTCTCCGACGGTGCATGAGATTTCCATTTTAGGGTTTTCTTTAAGATTATAATTTCCTATGGTTCCCTCTCTGACGGTGAGTGAGGTGATAATTCCTTTTCAGATGGTTCCCTCTCCGACGGTGAGTGAGGTGATAATTCCTTTTCAGATGGTTTCCTCTCCGACGGTGAGTGAGGTGATAATTCCTTTTCAGATGGTTCCCTCTCCGACGGTGAGTGAGGTGATAATTCCTTTTCAGATGGTTCCCTCTCCGACGGTGAGTGAGGTGATAATTCCTTTTCAGATGGTTCCCTCTCCGACGGTGAGTGAGGTGATAATTCCTTTCCTATGGTCCCCTCTCCAACGGTGAGTGAGGTGGTAATTCCTTTTCAGATGTTTCCCTCTCCGACGGTGAGTGTGAGGTGATAGTCTCCTATGGTCCCCTCTCCAACGGTGAGTGATGTGGTAATTCCTTTTCAGATGTTTCCCTCTCTGACGGTGAGTGTGAGGTGATAGTCTCCTATGGTCCCCTCTCCAACGGTGAGTGAGGTGGTAATTCCTTTTCAGATGTTTCCCTCTCCGACGGTGAGTGTGAGGTGATAGTCTCCTATGGTCCCCTCTCCAACGGTGAGTGAGGTGGTAATTCCTTTTCAGATGTTTCCCTCTCCGACGGTGAGTGTGAGGTGATAGTCTCCTATGGTCCCCTCTCCAACGGTGAGTGAGGTGGTAATTCCTTTTCAGATGTTTCCCTCTCCGACGGTGAGTGTGAGGTGATAGTCTCCTATGGTCCCCTCTCCAACGGTGAGTGAGGTGGTAATTCCTTTTCAGATGTTCCCCTCTCCGACGGTGAGTGAGGTGATAATCTCCTATGGTCCCCTCTCCGACGGTGAGTGAGGTGATAATTCCTTTTCTTATGGTTTCCTCTCCGACGGTGAGTGAGGTGACAATTCCCTTTCAGATTATAAGTGCCTGTGGTTCTCTTCCCGATACTGCAAAGATGGTAATTCCCGCTAAGATTTTTCTCAACGAGCGTTGTTGAGGTTAAAGTCGCCCAAGGTTCTCTTACCATTCATGCTAAGGTAGTAACCATCCCTGGTTCATTCATCTCCTTTTGAAGCTCCAGACCCAGCTCCTGTAACCAGTCAGGACATATCTATACCAAGCATCTAAAAATCAGCTCCTGCAACGTGTCAGGTACTCATTTTATTTTACAGGTACGCAAGTTCTCGCTAAGGAATCTCTTATGCGATTGACATCCAGATGGCATCTATAAGCCCATCCACCTATCCATCATCTTTTAGCATGGCATCTATAAGCCCATCATCCTATTCATCAATCTCCAAATGGCATCTATAAGTCCATTCCACCATACTGCTACTATGTGAGCGCAAATTTCTGGGCACTCTAGTGTTCAATCATCTTCCACCTTCGGATTACGAAAGGCACGTCAGCCAATCTGCATCCTCAGGTCTAAGAAGATTGAACAGGGGCAACTGTTGTACCCCAAAATTTGCCCTCCCATATTTCTCAAAACATTTCAAGAAAATTCACAAGTCTAACCCGGCGCGTTATATTCAGGTGTTCTTTCGCCAAGATATCTCTGATAACATATTCTCAAATTCAGGTTCGGCTCAAGAGTCAATTCTTTAAAGAAGGTATCCGAATGTGTGAGTTTTCTCGAAGAAATATGGTGAAAAAAGTGTGCTGAAAGTGCAGTTTTTACGCGCTAAAAAATTCATAACTTGAAGATCGTGGCTCGTTTGGAACCTGTTCCGGTGGCTAAAATTCCGTTTTGACATTATCTATGTTTTCATCTCTCACGGCTGGAAGCCAATTTCGATCAGAAGGTCTTCAAAAATGTGGATTTATCAAGTATTTTCGTGCAGAAAATTTGTGACAGAAATTTATTTGCGTCATGTTCAAAAAATCATAACTTGGTCGATTTTCATCGTATCGAGCTGGTTCCGGCGCCAAAATTTCACAAATTGAGTTGGCTACATTTTCACAGAAGGAATTGAGTTCAAACGGTATTCAAAAGGCCTTCGTTTTTTGCTCAGAGTGCGTGACACGCTGAAAATCCTGAATGCTGAATATTATTTCATCTGAGCCGAAACTTCGAAAATTCATAACTCGGTCAATTTTTATCGGATTGGGCTCATACTTTTACACAAGGTCCCTGACTCATAGATCTACAACTTTGCTTCAAAAGTCGAGACCAAATTATGCACCGATCAATACCAGTTTTTTATTGAAGAACGTGTCAGAGTCGACACTAGAGCCCAAAATAAGTTTGTCTGAGCTGAAACTTCAAAAATTCATAACTAATTCACCGTTTATCCGATTGAGTCGATTTTCGGACAGGAGTTAGTTCTCGATATCAGCTACATTTTGTTTTCACATTTCAACTTCAAAAAATGCACTTAAGTCCCTGCGATTTAGCCTGGAAAGTGACGAATTCAAGTGAATATTGGAGGCCCAATTGCACATTCAAAGCCCATTTGTTTTACCCTAATTTCCATTATATAATCACCTTCTTTTCATACAAACTAGGAGGAAAAAAAAGAGGAGAAAAAGAGGAGAAGAGAAAAAGAGAGAAAAAACCTTGCCACAACACTGTTAGAATATCAAATTCTTTCAAGAACCCTAAAACCTTGAAATCCTTATTACAAATCCCTCTCTCACTACAAACAAGCCATCTCAGTTACAAACCAACGTCTTATTACTTCTTCAGTAAGGGTAAGGCTGGCTTGATCTCCATGATCCAAAGGGCATAAAAGCATTCATGTCACTACTTTTCCAGTAAGGGTAAGGTTGATTTGATCTCCATGATCAAAAGGGTATAATCATTCATACATGCCATATTGTGCCTAAACATTAAATTTCTTCATATATTGGCTTTATTTGCATTTTATGATTTTATTTGATGTGTTTGTGAGATTCAACACTGCAGATTTAGACAGGATCCCAGGCAGGTTCATTAAGGAACGTTGAGGCCAAAAGCCAAATGGCCAAAAGCCAAAAGCCAAATGGCCAGACTAGAAAAACTTATGCATGACACCAATACATGGCGAGGCAGACATTAAGCCAGAGATTAAGGGAACGTTGAAGCCAGAACACAAATGGCCAAAAGCCAAAAGGCAAAAGCCAATTGGCCAAAGTAGAACAACTTATGCATGAAACTCAATCCAATGGCCAAAGAATGCAGACCACGGTACTCAGGAGTCAATACTTCAAAAAACCTCCCCTTGGGCCAGACACCCCCTATGGTTTGCTCAATTTTTAATTTTTATTTGTTTTTCCTTTTTATTCTTTTAATTGTTTTTTTAATTGTTTTCTTTTAATTCCATAAAATAATTTTCATAATAAATATAAAATATAAAAAAAAATGTTTATTTTATTAATATTAATTTTACTATTATTATTTTTGTAAATAAACTTTAAACAATTAATTAGATTAATTTAGGTTTCAAAACCTTAATATTTTTCTTAATAAATTAAATATGTAGAAATTAGGGTTTTTTACTTTTTCATCATTTTTTTAATAAATAATTTTCTCATCATTATTATTATTATTATTAACTACTAATTTATTTTGTAAATAAACATGTACATAAATTCTTTAGTAAATTAAGTTAAACTTTAACATTTTTCTCAAATAATTAAAAATAACTTCGAATTAGAGTTTCTTTTAATTTTAATTTTAATTTTCTTATTTCATAAATACAAAAAACCTAAAAAACACTTCTTTTATTTCAATAAATAATTAATTAATTTTTAATTTCAATTTAACTTCAAAAGGGTCCAACGCCCTCGAACGTTCAACTTTAGTTTCTTTCGCGCATTTATTCTTATTATTTCTTGTAAATATTAATGTAATTCTCCCAAAGCCATGTAACTCGGACATTTTATATTTCTCGCGCTTTACTTCTTTATTTTCTGTCAAATCGGGTCCTGGTTTAATTTTGGCGATGTGGACCCGCGCCTTTGTAATAGTTTAGGAACTTTAATTTCCGCAACTTTTTTAACTGTTAATAATTGCATGCAAGAATGAATGTCTAAATAAAAACAAACGCATAGATCACCTTGACATGAACAAGACAAAAATAAATGAATCTGACACACAAATCACACACCACCCCTAGGGTACGCCTCACTGTTGCCTTGCCTTCGAAAGGTGATTGTCGAGTAGAGGATGTCTTAGTAAGTCCTCATGATCCAGGAACCTGGCATGAGGGTAGCTTCTAAGGTGTCTTCCCATTGCTCCGGTGATCACCGTGTCCCGAACCTCGAATTGACCCGAACACCTCCAACGGTGGTGCTACCTACCTCTCAATGGTGGGATGGCACTACTTTAAAGGACATTTACA
This sequence comes from Vicia faba, assembly GCA_948472305.1. Classification (NCBI taxonomy): domain Eukaryota; kingdom Viridiplantae; phylum Streptophyta; class Magnoliopsida; order Fabales; family Fabaceae; genus Vicia; species Vicia faba. The sequence continues at coordinate 757,237,928 of OX451737.1, forward strand.
CAGACGAATTCCTTAGGGTAGGTAGACGACTCTAGATACTTGCTCTAATTCAAAACAAAACAAATCAAAAATACTTTTCACACCAACACATTTTCAAAAAGCTTTCGAAAGCATTTTTTCAAACACTTTTGAGGACCGATACAAGAGTCGAACTGGAATTTTCAAAGAAACTTTTTAAAACCCACAGTTGAAAAGCAAACAAACTATTTTGAAAACACAAATGAGCAAGTATCTAAGAGCCCATGGATAACCATGGATAGAAAGGGTGCTAACACCTTCCCTTTCTATAACCTACCTCCCGAACCGAGAGCAATCTCTATAAGGAATTTTTCTGTGCTTTTGTCCTTTCCATTTGGAGAAAATAAAAGACGGTGGCGACTCTTGCTTCCGCGACATTTCGCGAACCAGCGTTGAACAGTCAGTTCCAGATCCACCGATCACAGGGTGGAAGAAGCCTCATACGCAAATGTAATAAGTCAAGTGTTTACTCGATTCATCAAGCAGAATATCATATGCAGATATGGGGTCCCAAGAAGAATTATTACGGACAACATGTCCAATTTGAACAACAAAATATTGAAAGAATTATGCAATAATTTTAAGATCGAGCATCATAATTCCTCACCGTATCGACCAAAGATGAACGGGGCCGTTGAAGCTGCCAATAAGAACATCAAGAGAATCATTAAAAATATGGTAAAAACATACAAATATTGTCATGAAATGATTCCCTTTGCTTTACATGGCTATTGTACTTTCGTGCGTACATCAACAGGTGCAACCCCTTTCTCTCTAGTATATGGCATGGAGGCAGTGCTCCCAGTTGAAGTAGATTATGTCACTTCAAGTTCCAATGTAAACAAAGCTTGAAGAAGTGGAGTAGGATCAGGTGTGACTTGATCAACTTAACCTCATTGAAGAAAAATGCTTGACAGCTTTATGCCACGGTCAGTTGTACCAAAAATGGATGAAGAAAGAAATTGACAAGAAGGTTTTCCTAGAGTCTTTAAAGAAGGGGATTTGGTGCTCAAGAAGATTCTGCTACCCTGTCTTAATTCACATGGTAAATGGACGGCCAACTACGATGGTCCATATGTGGTGAAAACAACATTCTCTGGTGCTGGTCTTATCCTCACAACAATGGATGGGGAAGAACTACCACATCCGGAAAATTTAGACGCAGTCAAAAAATACCATGTATAAAAGCTCGCTAAGTTCAAACCCTAAACGGGCGACTTAAGCAAAAGGAGCACCCCATTGGATTGAAAACCCTAAAGGGAGATCCAGGCAAAAATTAGGGACATACAAAAAAAAATTATCCTGGTGGATTGAAACCATGAAGAGGCGATCCGGGAAAAAGTTAGGGATCTTGCTCAGAAATAAAAAAAAAAAACTGTGCTCTAAGAACCACGGCTAAAATTATAAAGGAGAGGGATTGATCTAAATTATTTGACTTATAAGCAAAGGAGATTGGCGCTATCAAGAGGACATTGGGGAAACAACAGTAGCAATTTCATTTTCATTGCTAATTTTAGTTTTAAAACTTTCTCTAATTACCTCTTTTAAGGAATTGCATCTTGTACTCTCGCCTATTCAGATGCATATTTATCAATAAAACATTAACTTTTTCAATCTTTCAATTGTGTTTTTTCCTTTTCAGACTCGTTTGCAAAATGCTACGATTATTTTTTGTGAATATTGCGTTGAAATCATTTTGGAGATTTGACAAATAAAAGCATTTGATATAACATAAAAAGCATTTTGGTTAGAAAAACATCAAAAGAAAATCCACGCCTACGTCCATGTTCACGCCTGTATCCATAACTACATCCACGCCTACGCATGTGATACAAATATCAAGATCTTGCCGAAAACTTTCATCTTGTTCAAATGAACTCAAAGATACCACAAGAACATAACATTGGGGAGTTGGTAACACAAAACCAATGGTTTAAAAGGATAGAAAATTAAAAAAAAAAACAATTTTCATTACATTTTGGGGGGCATATACACAAGTCTGGTGCATATTTAAACATTTGGGGCATACACAAAATACTCAATGTATATATATTTTTGGTTCCATATCAATATAGGACATTGTGCATATACATCATACATGGAATTTTTCAAACACACTTTGGGTAAAATCAATATCCTGGGGCCCTTTTTCAGATTATCTGTTGTACCCCAAAAATTTCCCTCCCATTTTCTTCAAGACATTCTTCTAAGATTCTCAAATACTCAAGGATTCTCAAGAGTTGATTAGACAAAACCACCTTATAAGCAAGGGTCTTCAACTAGGGTTTGGTGTTTATAAAAGAAGAATGGGTTGCAAGGTTCTCAAATTACTTTCATGGTTCATCATAGGTCCTCAATAATACTTATGTCAAGTTTCAAGTCTTGCATCACAAATCTGCCCAGTCAATTGCTCAGATGACTAAAAATCAACTGCGTTGGGTAAAAAGTAAAATATGGTCAATTTACGATAAAACTTCAAAAATTGTTGGTCAAAATAAATATTTTTAAGTGATATTAATAATTTGATCAAGGTTTGATCATGATTCCTCGAGGAAAACCCTCAAGTCATCAGAAGTCAAAAATTGCCCAAATTAGGGTTTTGATTGAAGAGGACTGATCATTGACTTTTGACGAAGTGCATGACCTAATGGCTGAAGCATGATCTCGAGAGCTCAAATAGAACATCTTGATCTAATTACATGGCTCAAAACATTTCTAAAGATTCAAGTGATTGATAGTTGAATAATTGAATCAACTGATGAAAAGTCAACAGGCACTCAAAAGTCAAACTTTGACTTTTTGGTCAACATTGAAATTCAAAAGTCAAGAATCATCAATATATTCAAAACTATCAAACTTCATCATAAAAAAATAAAAAAGTCAACAAAAGTCAAATTTGGAAAATTTTCTAACACTTAGAAAAATTCTAAGTGTTTTTGTTCTTAACAAAAACCCTAACTTCACAAGCAAGTTTCCTCAAGATGCAAGTTGATTCAAGGAAAACTTTCAACATGAACGTTGTAGGGAATTAATGAATTATACAACTTTGTTAATGTGGGATGATCCTCAAAAAGTTCTTAATTTAAGAGATATATGCTCATGAAGTTATGATGTTTTTTATCCAACACTTAGAAATTATTTTACAAGTTTTGATCAGTTTTTTGTCCCAACTTCATGTCCATTTTTCACCAAGATCCCAATTGATTTAGCCAAAACTCACAACATGAAAGTTGTAGACAATGTTTCAAGCTTTCCAAAATTTTCAAGAACACAGTTTTATCATTCTTGAGCTAGAAGTTTCGAAGAGATGAAGTTGGGTATCTAAGGTTGCACTATAGGTCATTTTTGTGACAAATTCATAATAAAATCTTCAAGCCATGCTGCATAATCCCACTTTGCAGGCCTCTAACCTCCAAATCTATCCATAACCAGCATATTGCACATACTTTTGAGCCATTATCCATGTGATTCAAGCATTATCCAATCCATTTTTCCATTTAGGGGAAAAAGATAACACTTACATTCTTGTAAAGCAAGATTTAATCAGTGTCAACTCCTTGAGCCTCTCAATTGTTTCTTCTGCACATACATAATGTCAAAGCAAGAAACGACCATCTACAACCTGCAAAGCACCCCTAAAATCATACCATGCTCACATTGGAACTATGAAATGGCCATGTACCTTCACTTACAATCCAACCAAGCCATAACTCCATAACTTGTAAACCTGATCAGCTCTTGTCCTCGAATCTTTTCTTTATAAATATAGAGATTATTTGCAAGCTAATACATGAGTTCACATGCCTTAAAACACTCTCAAACTCAGAATCACCAAGAAAACTCCATTGTTGCACATTTGAAGCTTCCAACACCAAACTTCAAATCCACTCATGTGTTTCCCTTTTTTATCATTCAAACATCATCTATACATCATATAGAAGCCATCCATACCCATGTTTCAACACTATAACATCATCTTCATCACACACAATTTTCACTTTTCACACTTGCAAGTTGACTTGGTCAGAGATATCCAGAATTTCTCAGCACCAATTGAGCATCCAAACAGCTTCCTCAAGGTCCAAGCAAGCTCACCAAATCATTATTTCACCTCTAGAAGTCGTGTAGAGAGCATTGAAGTTTTGCATCAAGAGGTAAGTTTTCCAAACTTTGAAACCTCTGTACAAGCATCATTTACATTTATTTTCTAAAGATAAAATGTAGATATCATGTCTATGAAGCTAACCATGTCCTTAGTTTTCATTTATGTTGGCTGTGTAATGTGAATTTTAGAATTGAAGTTTCTGAAATATTAGGTTTCAGTTTGGTACCAAGTAAAATTCATGCTCATCTTTAACCTATAGCTTTTATAATTTACATGGTTGAATTCGTGGTGAAATTTAGAACAAGTTTGGTTTTGGAAGTTTTCAAAAAGGTTAAGAAATGGAAGAGTTTGAAAAATAAAAAATGTGGTTGTTGTTGTTGTAAACGTGCGCGAGTAAGAAGATGAAGTCCAATTTTGAAAAGGAGTTTACTTTATATTTATTGCAACTTTTTTTATCACTGAATGTAACAGTCACCCCAGTGGAAAGCAGCGTGCGTTTCATGTCACTTTGGTCTTAGGGACCTGGGTTCGAGCCCAAGCGGTACCCTTTTGCTTTTTCATATGTTTTGCTTGCAGATCTAGCTTGCCAAGCTTCCAGAAGTCCATCATGCAACCTCACATCAGCACCATCAGATCATCATACAATCAGATCCAATGCCCCCAAACGTAAGCCTATGGTACATCACAAAGAACCATCCCCACTGGATCCAAACAGGCGCATGGGCCTCCCTGATTTGGGCCAAACAGTTTTGCTTCTTTTCACCCCCCCCCCCCCCCCCCCAAATTTCTTTTATAACGCCAGGCCCATTAAAATCTTTTTTTTTGTTTTTTTAATTAACCAGTTTCTTTTCTTTAAATAATTTTATTTAAAATTAGAGAAAATCATAAAAAATGATTTAAAAAAAAATTAGATTTAGGTTTTTAATTAGTTAATTGAATTTTTGATAAATAAAAATTAATTTCATTTAATCATTTTACTTTATTTTATTAATTAATTTGTAAAATAATTATAATTAGATTTGGATATTTATACTATCAAATTTTTTTCTTAATAAAACACCAAAATATTTTCTAATACTTAGAGTTCTTTAGGTTTTGATTAATTAATTTAATTTTCATAAATAAAATTAATTACACCTTATTTTATTTTAAATAATTAAATTGTAAATAAAATTAGAATTAGGTCTAACTTTTTATTTCACATTTCAAATATTTTCTAAACAAAGAAACAGCAAAATATTTTTCTTAAAATACTTAGATTTTTTAGAGTTTTTACATCTTGCCCCTTTCTATCTCCGCACATTTATTTATTTTTTGCATTAATACAATTATGTAATTGTCGAAGGTTTGTAATAGATAATTAGGGTTTATTGCTTTCATCCTCATTCACAAATTTATATCCCTATCCCCGAAGCTTTTTAATAATGTAGGACATTTAATTTCTGCAAGTTACTGCTTTCCTTATTACTGTTAGTAATTAGGGTTTGTATGGCAAGATTAAAATCAAATATTAGAAAACCTAATCTTAATACAAATACCTGAAACCAAAAAACTTCGCACATGCGCACCTCTAGAGTAACCTCATTTGTTGCCTCATATTTAAACATTCATGTCGCTCGAACACAGATTGCTTTAGCACAAGACCCTCAGTTAAAAGATTTTAGTCCTGCGATGACCCTTCAATGCTGCCTTCAATAAATGATCTTAGTCCTTTATGACAATTGTTAAAGCGTCTTACAAGTTGACTTCTATGACGGTACGATGATTCACGCATGTCCCTCACATCCAATGATAGGGATGTCTACTAACTAATGTCAGGGTAGCACCATCTAAAGGAGGAGGAAAAGAATAAATACTTTTTGAGTAGGTGGATCGTTCGTAATCACTTGCTCACAAACTAAAACAATTTCCATATTTCACACTTTCAAAACAACTACTTCCAAAACACTTTATAAACACTCTTGAGGACTGATACAAGGGTTATTATAAATCAAATTGCCTTACATTGGCATTTTCAAAATATATTTTCACAAAATAACACTTTCTTTTCATAAATATTTTCGAAACAAACATTTTGTATGCATTCTCAATGATACGAGAGTCATTACAAAATTGTCGTACATAGGCATTTTCAAAATATTTTTAAACATACACAAACACAAAACATTTTCAATGTGAGCTAGCAATTAAGAGCCCATAGATAACTACGGATGAAAAGGGTACTAACACTTTCCTTTTTCATAACCTACCCCCCGAACTCAAAAAAAATTCTCAAAGGTATTTCCTGTTCTTTTCACCCTTTCCTTTATTGGATAAAAGAAAATCCGGTAGCGACTCTTACTATCTGCAACATTTGCGATAAAACGCAAAACCAAAAGTCGGTTCTCCCACCGTATTACAGAACTGGCGACTTTGTTGGGGAAACTAAACTAGAAGTGGGGTTACCTTAAGATCTAGATCACCTTTATTGCTTTACTTGCTTGATTTGTATGCTTTACATTTTGGGGTTATGCTTAGGTTTATTTCTTGTAAAGATCCTATGCCCGAATCTGGGGGCATTTTAGGTAAGTAGCAATAGATCGTGAAAAATGCATGGCCTAGACCGATATGGTTGAAACGATGGCTACGTTAGTGTGACACATTGGTTGGTACCGGTGTCCCTTGAGTAAAGTCAAGGATAATGTTGGGTTACCGCGTGGTGTCATAAAGCACTAATTGACCTTAGAACCTTAGTTGACACAACTTAGCCATTAGAAAGTAGTGAGATAGCTGGCTTTGGTGCAGAAAAAGGTTGGTTGATACTCGATGCTACACTCATTAAGATTGAACTCTCAAGATATTTCAGTTGCAAATTAGATGCTTATGCTGAAATAATGCCTGAGAGAAAGATCAATGATATTGAGCCTCCTAGGAGCCGATTACTTCTTTTAGGACAGGTTGAGCCAACTAAAACTTCAAGATGGTACTTACCTACAAACTCGATGCAATCTTAAACCTAATACCTTGTGTGCTTTGTTTGCGTATGATTAATTGTTCGAACATAACATCATAACATCATGACATCATTATACATATCATTTTCACTAACTATTTCAAGGACCAAGGAATTTATCTTTGTTCTATTTTGTAGGTTATGGATTCCACTCGCAGAAACTCTTTCTGAATCAGTTTTGTGAAGGTACCTTCTCAACTTAAAGAGTTAGTCTCAAGGGTTCCCGAAAGTTCTCCATTAATCAAAAGGCGTGGTCGACTACTCAGTTTAGTTACCTCGGGTTTTGAAGAAGACATGATGAGTGTTCTATTCCAGTTCTTTGACCTCGTATATCACTGTTTCACCTTTCTCGATTATCAGTTGGTACCCATAATGGAGGAGTTTTCTCAATTATTGGGAGTGCCTGTTCTCAACCAAATACCTTTCACCGATTTAGAGAAAGAGCCACAACCTGAAGAAATTGCATAAGCCTTACATCTGAAGCGGACCGACATTGTATCAAATTGGGAAACAAGGAGTGGAGTCAAGGGTTTTCTAGCTAAATTTTTGTTGGAGAAGGCTCGACTGTTTTTGGATGCTTTGAGTTTTCAAGCTTTCGAAGAAATCTTAGCTTTGTTGATCTATGGGTTGGTGCTACTCCCTAATCCAGACCAACTCATTGATGTGAACGCCATCAAAAAATTTCTTGCTCGTAACCCCGTGCCTACTTTGCTCGGAGACATTCTGCATTCTATTCACACTTGTATTATGAGGAAACGAGGAACTCTTATGTGTTGTATACCTCTTCTATCTATGTGGTTTATTTTGCACCTTCCACGATCAGTATTGAAGAATGAACAAGGTTTGAGGTGGTCTCAAAGGATGATATCGCTCTCTTATTCAAATATTTATTGGTGTTCCCGATCTATGGAAGATGTTACTATCATTAACCGTTGCGGAGAATTCCCTAATGTTCCACTCCTTGGCATTAGGGAGTTATTACTTATAACCCTTCTCTGGATCTACGAAAATTTGGTTATGCTCGAAGAGATGATTCTCATGACGCACTTATCCAGGGTATTGTGTTCGACTACGAGAGCGATTTTCAAGGTTATCATCAAAGGTTTATACGTGCTTGGGCATGGTAAAAAAGATTTATAGCCATACTTTAGGACAAAATAATTCTATCCCTTTAGAGCCCTTACGAGCTCGCGCTCAAAACTTTATGATGTCATATGCAGCTGTTCTACTGGTGATCTTAGAGCCTGTTGTCGAAGGAGACGTTTCTCGCATCATCCTCCATCCAGACATGCCCACTGATCTCGAAGAATTTCAGAAGTCTTAGATTCAACTCAAGGAAGGATGTGACACCTTTGAAGCTCAGTTTTACGCGAGTGAAAAGAAAGTGTTGGAGCTCACAAAGAAACTTCACGAGGAGTAAAGCCTTAATGCATACATCGACACAAAGAGGAAGCGTCCGTGGGAGACTTGAGCCTTAGGGTTTATAAGTTCACTTTGTTGTCTCTTTAAGATCCTTTTTCTTTTCGTTGTAAGCCTAAGAGGAAATTGTAATTTTGAACTTATTAATGAAATCTTTGTTTCTGTTTCCTTTTGGTAACAATTTTAAATCTCTTAAGGTCCTTGAAAACATTGCATCTACATATCTTGCATCATTTCATAAGCAGGTTTTCTAATACAGGTTTCCTCATCTACTTACTATTTATTTTAGTATAAGATGGCTCTCGAACAAATTGTCAAGGATCTGCAAACTCAGCATGCACAATTTCAAGAGACTCTTCTGAATTTGACCAAAGGGAAATAAGAGATGATGACACTCCTCACCAAAAAAATAAGACTAAGAAGCGGGTTGTCATCCTCAACATGGGGAGAAGATTCAAAGGTCCTTCTCGGGTGGCTCGAGCAAATGATGCTTCCTCTGAGGAAGACGAAAACCAAGAGGAAGATGATAGAAGTGTCAGGGGTGAAGGTAAAAAAAATCAGGGTTCCGAAGATGAAGACTACTCCGACAAATAGTATCCTCCTGCAGATGACAAATACAAGCAGTTGGAACCGTTTCAAAGCTGTGGAAATCCACAAAATTTATGGAATGAATTTTGGAGAGATATGTCATTCTCGGGGGTGGTTATCCCTCATAAGTTCAAAGTCCCCGTCTTTTCTAAATATGATGGGGTCTCTTGTCCCAAACTTCATCTGAGGTTGTACGTTCGAAAAATCGAACCTCATACTGCTGACCGGAAATTATGGGTCCATATCTTCCAAGAAAGTTTGTCCGGTACTAAGCTTGAATGGTTCTATCATCTAGAAGGAACCAACATTCACACATGGGAAGACTTGGCTGCGGCTTTCTACAAGCAGTATCAATATAATGCTGACCTAGCACCGACTCGTGTGCAATTTCAAAACATGTCCATGGGCTCGAGTGAAGGGTTCAAGGAGTATGCCCAAAAATGGAGGGACCAAGATGGAAGGGTGCAACCTCCTTTGACTGACTGGGAATTAATGGATATGTTCATGGGCACTCTGAAGGGTTCATTCTTTAATTTGTTGATTGGGATTTCTTCATCAGGGTTTACTGAGCTGATTTTGATTGGCGAAAGAGTTGAAAGTGGTATCAAGAGCAGGAAGATTCCAATGGCTACATCTTCTAATGTTGTGAATAAGACCTTCATTGGTAAAAAAGAAACCAATGTTGTCTATGGCCAGAAAGGCCATAGTAAAAATGACTGCCATCAGTCTGTGGGAGAAGTGTTGATCTCTAATTTGGCGCCTATTCAACAACAACAACAAGGAAACCAACGTAAGTCAGACGCTCTAAGGAGGCAGTTCACCAGGATTAGCATGCCTTTATCTCAAGCATTGCAACATTTGATAAAGTCTGACCTCATAACACTCTGAGATCCTCCTCCTAATACCAACACATCCTCACTGTTGTACCCCAAAATTTTCCCTCTCATATAATCAAGATTTTTCTCACAAGACTTCTTGGACTCCAGACAGGATTATGGTTTGCTCAGCTCAAGACCTCCTCTTGCACTGATGACCTGAAATTAGGGTTTGAGTTTGCACAAGGATTTTTGGACCATCAATGCTTAATGTGACTTTCATACACCATTTTGGACCCTTAATATTGCTCATACCAAGTTTCAAGCCTTAAATCACTTTTTTGCCTAGTCAATTGGACAGTTGACCTAAAAATCAACTGTATTGGGGAAAAAGTCAACCATGGCAAATTTACAGTTAAACTTCATACTTTTTTATCCCCAAAAACATTCTAGTCTCCTATGTACCATTTGATCAAGTTTGTACCACAACTCCTCAAGAAATTTGATCAAATCATCAAAAGGGCAAAATAGTCAAAATCAGGGTTTTAACTGAGAAAGGGCAATTTCTGATTTTTGACCTAGCCAATGACCAATTGGGTTCAAACATGTTTTAAAGGACTCAATGGCATCATATTGACCTAATCACATAGTTTAAAAGATCTCAAATGCATTGAATTGACAGATGAATTTTCCAGTCAACTGATCAAAAATCAATTGTAAACTGAAAAGTCAAACTTTGACTTTTTGGTCAAAATCAAGTGCCAAGGGTCATAATTCATCATGATATGTAAAAAAATGAAACTTGTTGATCAAGAAAACCAATTTTGCAAATTAGGGTTTCAATTTGAAAATTTTTCATAACTTAGAAATTTTCTAAGTTATGAAAATTTCTTATTTTTTCCCAACATTCCACAACTTTTTCACCATGATGAAATTGAATTCAAAGAAAACTTCCAACATGAAATTTGTAGTCCTCCATGAAATCTACAACTTTGATTCACAAAGTTTTCCAAAAATATGCTTGGATCTCAAGTTATGATTTTGTGACTAGGGGTCCATAAACTTTTTAACTTAGTGAAATTTTGCCCTAGTTTAGGCAGATTTTGGACCTAACTTCATGGAAACTTTTCACCTAGTTCCAAGAGGAATCTCAAAATCATTTTAAATATGGATTGTAGAGCATGTTACGAGCTTTCCAAAATGTCCAAGAACTCTCCAAGATCATTTATTGTTATGGAGAATCAAAGAAATGAAAATGGCAATTTATCACTTTTGTGCAAGGCATTTTCACAATGTTACAAGTTGCAAATCAGTTTCAAACATGCTTTTACTTGGTTTTACAGGTCCTAATCCCTTCTACACTCCATAATTAAATGAAATTACATTGGATAATGGTCTTGTTCTGATCTTTGAAGCATTGCACAATGAATTAATCCAAAAATGGCATAAAGTTTACAATACCATTTTGATAAAGCTTGCTTTTTCCAACTTTGCAAATCTTGAGCCATGGACCTTATCTTTTGCTGCAAACAATATCCACAAATATTAGGCAACTTGTACCAACTATGTGCAGCTAGCAAGCAAGCATGTACAGGCTTTGGCATTGTCACTTCCAACTTTTCTTCAAAAGAAAAAAACTTGCAAAAGTCAAGGGAACTCTTCCATATTATAAAGGCAAGACTTTGTATCATTTTAAACAACTTCAGAACATTGTAACAAGCCTAAGACACGAATTCATAACTTCTCAAACACCCTAAAACAAAAAAAATCCCATTTTTCTGCCCAAATAGGGCATCTTCTACAGAACCTTGGCCAAATCAATATTGGCTCGTGCGTTTTTCTTAGAAACACTTCATACACATTCCATACCTCCTACCTAAACTATCCAGGCCCTTGTCTTGCAACTGTGTGCCCTGTTTCAAGCTTCACCATTTTCATTTTGAAGGTTTGCAGGTTGACTCGTGCAGCAAGATTCAAGCATCTACAAGGCAAGTTAAGCATTGGAGAAGCTTGAGAGAACTTCAAGGAAGCTCACAAGAACTTCAGGCCTCACTCAAAGTTCCCATATTTCCATATCCAAATTCAACTGAACAAGGTATTTGTCAAGTTTCTATCTCTCTATTTAGGCATCCTTAAGCTTAGGTTTGTGAAGCAAAGATGTAGTCCTTAACATGCTTGAGCTGTACATATGCATAGTTTTTATTTATATTAATTGAGTAGTGAGAATTTGAAGTTTGAAGTTCATGAAAATTTTAGGTCAGAAATTAGGGGTGATAAAATTCTCCTTGATCTTTGAGAGTTAGGTCATGATTTTTATATCATTGGAATCGTGAGTTAACATGCTACAAGTTTCATGTTGCAAGATTTTGTTTTTATGCACGTATGCAAGAGTTACAGGTTGAAGCACAGGGCGCGCGCGAAGGAGCAAGGACAGGGATGAAGTGGTGTTCTGGGCCTGGCGCCTTGGGCCTGTTTCTATTCACACCCCCCATTTTGCTTTTGCATCCCCCTGATTCATATTTTGTTATTTTTCATATTTTCTTGTTATTTTTATATTTTTGACTTTATTATTTTTTTTCTAAACATTAAAAAATCCCAAAAATATTTTCTTAATTTTTTGCTTTTTTTTAATTATTTTTTTTATTTTTATGGCATAAAAATAGTTTATTAGGTTAAATAGAAATTATTTTCTTAAATCAACTTGTAAATAATATTAAAATACTTAAATATTTTATTTTATTATATTATACACACAAAATATTATTTTATCACATATTTTAATTTTTAGTATTTATACATAATATTTTTATTATTTTTCTTAAACAAAAATGGACAAGAATATTAGAAAACATATATTTTTCTTTTAATAAAAAAAATTAGGGTTTCCCCTTTTAAAAATAATAACATTATTTTTTCTTATTTTAGACTTAAATAATTTATTTTTCTCATACATAAAACAATTACAAAACATTTTTTTGCATATTTACATTTTATTGCATATTTAAATATTTGTTTATTTATTTATTGTACAAAAAATTCAATTGGGTTGTAATAGTGAATTAGGGTTTTTATTTTGTGTAAATATTCCCCATTCAAAACTTGTATCCCCCTTCCCATAATATTGTTGTAATAGTTTAGATTTATTTTACGCAATTTATCGCATTATATACATGTTTAGTAAATTAGGGTTTGTATGATAAGACAAAAAATCAAACAAATAGCATGACCTAATTCAAGACAAAGATGCATGAAAAATGACAACACATTGCACACAAGCACCTCTAGGGTTTCATCCACTTGGTTGCCTTAAAACATGGCCATGGTATGCATGCTAGGTATCTTGGCAAAATCAAACAAAACAAAAGATCATAGTCCCTCGATGACGCTATCTTGGTTGCCTAAACAAAGAGGATCTTAGTCCCTCAAAACTTACTAAGATACTTGGCACCATTGCTATCATGGTCATACGATGACCCACGCCCGTCCTGTTTAACATCCAAAGATAGGGTTATCTACCAAGACAATGGTAGGTTAACAATGTCAAAGGAATAAAAATGTATATGAAAGACTTTTGAGTAGGTAGATTCTTCTAGTTACTTGATCAAATTTGAAAAACAATCCTTGCTATTTTCAAACAAACATACACATTTCAAAAAAACTTTCAAAACATTGAAACATTTTTCAAAAGACAAACATCTTTGTATACATTCTTACGAACGAGAATCATTACAAAGATCGCCTAAACAATGGCCTCTTTTCAAAATACTTTCAAAACCACACAAAGTACCATTTCAAACAATTTCAAAAGCAAAGCAAGTGATCTAAATAAGTAACTAAGAGCCCATGGAAAACCATGGATGAAAAGGGTGCTAGCACCTTCCCTTTTCATAATCTACCCCAGAACTCAAGAAAACATCTCAAAGGTCTTTCCTGTGCTTTTTTACCTTTCCTTTTGGATAAAAGAAAAGTCGGTGGCGACTCTTGCTAAACCATAACATTTGCAAACACAAACGCAAAACCTCAAGTCAGTTCTCCCACCGCATCACAGAATTGACGACTCTGCTGGGGAATATTCTAAAAGTGGGGTTACCTTAGGGTTTTAGATCACCTTTACATGCTTATCTTGTTTGACTTGTATGCTTTACACTTTGGTCCTATTTTTTGGGTTTGAATCCTCTACCAGGATTTGGGAAACATTCATAGGTAAATAGAAATACATTGTGTAAACTGTGCGGGGTATACCGACATGGTCTAAGCAATATCTATATTAGTGCGACATATTTGTGGGTACCGGTAGCCTTTGAGTCAATCAAAGAGAATACGGGGCCGCTGAGTGATGTTATGAAGCACTAATGGACTTTTATAACCTTTACTTGACCAACTTGTCCTTTTAGGATGTAGTGAGATGACCGGCTTTGGTGCAGTCCGAAGTTGGTAGATACTCGATACTACACTCATTGAGAGTTGGTTCCTTGGAATATTTCGGTCGCCAGTAAAGAGGCTGAATTGAAACAATGAACAAGGAAACAATCCAGTGATATTGAGCTCCTTAGAACTCGATTACTATTTCTAGGACAGGTTGAGCCAACTAAACTTCAAGAGGGTACTTACCTTTGAAACCCCGTGCAAGCCTAAACTAGGAAGTTGTGTGATTTGCTTGTACATATATACTTGTGCATAACATCATGGACATCATGAAGCATCATATGCATCCACTAACCATTTCAAGGATTTGGATTTTCATCTTTGTTCCTATTTTGTAGGTTATGGATTCACTTTGCAGGAAAACTATCCAAGTCAACCTTATAAGAATTCCTCCATAACTCAAGGAGCTAGCTTCAAGGATTCCTGATAATTCTCCCTTCACCAAGAGACATTGTCGTCTACTCTACTTGGTCACCACCAACACTGAGGAGGATATGCTGAAAGTCCTCTTCCAGTTCTTTGACCCTTTGCATCATTACTTCATATTTCCTGACTACCAACTTGTGCCTACTTTGGAGGAATTTTCTCAACTCTTGAGGATTCCTATTATCAATCAACTACCCTTCAATGGTACGGAAAGAGATCCAAAGCCATAAGTGATTGCTCAAGCCTTACACTTGCACTCCTCTGATGTCACAACACATTGGGAAACTAGAAGTGGTGTTAAAGGCTTCTTGTCAAAGTTTCTGTTTGAGAAGGCCCAAAGCTGCTGGAATTATTTGGACTTACAAGCTTTTGAGGAGATTGTAGCTCTTCTCATCTATGGGATAGTCTTGTTCCCTAATCCTGACCAACTCATAGATGTGAGCGCTGTCAAAATTTTCATGTCTCGCAACCTGGTGCCTACATTGCTTGGGGATATCCTCCACTCTTTTTACATTCGTACAATGAGGAAAAGAGGTGTTCTCATGTGTTGCACTCCTCTACTGGCAAGATGGTTTATTTCTCATCTTCCCTAATCAGTCTTGAAGAATGAGCAAGGTTTGAGGTGGTCACAACGATTGATGACCCTTACACATTCAGATATTCATTGGTGTTCTCGATCAAAAGAGAATGTCATCATCATTGACCATTGTGGGGAATTTCCTAATGTTCCTCTTCTTGGCATTAGGGGAGGCATCACCTACAACCCGTGCTTGGCTCTGAGACAGTTTGGTTATGCCCGAAGGGATGGCCCACATGACATGTTGATTCAAGGGATGGTTTTTGACTTCGACAACAACAACCAAGGACTCCGACAAAGGTTCATCCGAGCTTGGAGGATGCCCAACAAGGTAGACAGTAAGACCTTGGGACACAAGAATTCCATCCCTCTTGAGCCTTACCTCAAGTGGGTACGAACCCGCACCCAAAGTCTTATGATGCCTTACCCCTCCATTCTCCCTATGATTATAGATCTTGTTAGGGAAGGAGAGGTTCCATACACCCTCCTACATCTTGACATGCCAACATCACTCGAAGATCTGCAAAGGAGTTGGATACAGCTCAAGGGAGAGCGCGACACTTTCGAAGCCCAATTCTACGCAAGCGAGAAGAAGGTTTTGGAACTCACTCGTCAACTTCATGAAGAGCAGACTCTCAACACCTACATCGCACCAAAGAGGATGCACAACGTCTTTTTACCTTAGAATTTTGTATTATTTTTCCTATGGGGCATTGATGTACTAACAAATTCTATCTTATTAATATGACGTGTGTTCCTTTTTTGTTTAAAATAAATTTGAATTTATGATTCCTTGAATGTATTACATGAATACATATCATTCATCATATGCATAAACAGGTCTTCACACCAAGTTTCCTCATCTCTCTGCTGTTTATTTCAACAAGATGGATATTGAACAAACGGTCAAAGATTTGAAAGCCCAAAATTCACAATTTCAACAACTACTTCTGACCTTGTCTAAGGGGAAGGAGGAGCTCAAGACTCTACTAGAGAAGGAAAAAGAGAAAAAGAAGAAGAAGAGAGATGGTGTGGTTCTCATGGGAAGAAGGTTTGAAGGACAAGCCAGACGGACTTTGGAATTCCCCTCAACATCTGATGAAGGGGTAAGAAAGGGAAAAGAAACGGCAATACCATCTGATTCTGAGGAAGAAGAGGATGGGGACTATTTTGAACAGCAGTACCCTCCGGCCGATGACAAATACAAGAACCTGGAAGAACGTCTAGCTGCGATAGAGATACAAAGAGTGCCTGGGCTAGACTTTGAAGAGTTAGGGCTGGTATCTGGAATTGTAATCCCTCCTAAATTTAAAGTACCTCTGTTTGCTAAGTACGATGGAGTGTCTTGCCCAAAGATGCACCTACAATCTTATGTCAGGAAAATTCAACCATATTCTTCTGACAAAGACCTATGGGTTCACTTTTTCCAGGACAGTCTGTCAGGTACGTAGCTGGATTGGTTCTACCAGTTGGAGAGGTATGATGTGCATAATTGGGAATATTTGGAGGCCGCATTCTATAAACAGTATCAATACAACGCCGACTTGGCGCCAACCCGTACTCAGCTACAGAGTATGGCCATGGCTACCAACAAGGGTTTCAAAGACTACGCCCAAAAATGGAGGGATTTGGCCGGAAGGGTGCAACCACCATTGTCTGAAAGAGAGCTAGTTGACATGTTCTTGGGGACTCTGTCAGGTCCTTTCTTTAATCACCTGATTGGAAGCTCCTCCGTAGGTTTCACTGAGTTGATTCTAACTGGCGAGAGGGTGGAAGCCGGTATTAGAAGCGGAAAAATTCAGAAAGATGCATCTACCTCTGGTGTTGCAAAAAAGCCCTTCACTAGAAAGAAGGAGGTGTCTATTGTCTATGCCCATAGAAATCAGGGAAGAACCGAAAGACGACTAACTGTGGGGGCCGTTATGATTCAGAAGTCTGCATCAGACCAACCGAGAAACAATCAGCCGAGAAATGATCAGCCGAGGAATAACCAGCAAAGGGTGGAAAGGCCTGTAAGGAAATTCACCAAGATAAACATGACTCCTGCTCAAGTCTTACCCCATCTCTTGAAGTTGAACCTGGCCATGCTGAAGTAGGCCCCTAAAAATCCTAACACTACCTCTCCATATTACCATCCCAACGCCAGATGTGCGTACCACTCAGAAAGCCCAGGGCACGACACCAACAACTGTTGGGCCCTGGAGAACAAGATTCAGGATCTAATTGACGCTAAGGAAGTTGAATTTGAAGCTTCTGAAAAGCCGAATGTTATCTCCGCACCGATGCACAAGCATGGACACAATGCCAATGCTGTGGAAGAAGATCTGTTTGTTTCTACTGTGGATGAACTGTCAACTCCTCTCCTAACCATCAAGTTGAATTTGTTGAAGGCTGTGTTGTTCCCAGGTTGTGACCAAGATTGCCATGCTTGCCTGTCCTCCCCATTTGACTGTCCTCTTTTGAAGAAAGGAATCCAACAATTGATTGATAACAAGGAAATTTTGTTTGAGAAAGCTCCTGTCTCACCCATTCCAGTTCCAGAAGTTTCAATAATAACCATATACGCCAATCCTTCTAGGGTTCCTAAAAAACCCGTTAGGATTACATCCGCTCTAGTGACTACTCCGTTGAAGATAACAATACCAGGGCCAACCCCTTACAAAACCGATAAAATGGTACCATGGAACTATGGTGGAGAAATCTACTATCATGGTGTGAAACAGATTGAACATATTGCAGAAGAAGAAAGCTATGAGGAAGATAACCCCGACATCAGTAACATTGCTGGAACAAGCAAAATTACTAATAGTGGGAGAATCTTTTCTCTAGAGATTGCTCCTCCAACAACAGTCTTTGAACCCGTGGCCATCCCGAAGATTACCCCTGTGTCTGTACCTACAAGTGTACCCGCCAACAATGACAATGCAATTACCATCCTTGTTTCCGATGCTGAGAAAAAAGGAAAGAATGTTCAAGAGGATCCTGTCTTGACGAAGGCTCAGTCATTAGTCATTCCTGAAACATCCCAGAAATAGGTGGAAGAGATTCTGAGGATCATTAAGAAAAGTGATTATAATGTTGTTGAACAACTGGGGCAGACCCCTCCAAAATATTTATGTTAGCCCCATTGCTGTGCTCTGAGGCACATGCTAAAGCTTTGATCAAGTTTTTAAAGACGGCCCACGTGCCACAAGAAACCTCCGCTGATCAATTCCAAGAATGTGTGGCCAGCTTAACAGTTGACAATGGCATGGGATTCTCCGATGCAGACTTGACCTCCAAAGGGAGAAAACATAATGACGCGCTACATGTCTCGGTGGAGTGTAGGGGAACCACCCTAGCTCATTTTTTGGTTGATACTGGGTCGTCTCTAAATTTCTTGCCAAAGAAAGCCTTGGATAGACTGGATTGTGAAGGCTTAACCCTGAAACCCAACAATATCATTGTCAGAGCCTTTGATGGTTCTAAGAGGATGGTCCATGGAGAGGTGGACATCCCGGTCAAGGTGGGTACCCAGACGTTCAATTCAACATTCTACGTGATGGACATCTGTCCTTCCTACTCTTTCCTGTTGGGAAGACCTTGGATTCACCATGTTGGAGTTGTCACTTCTACTCTGCATCAAAAGCTCAAGTACCCTGTCCAGGGGAAAATCATAATTGTTCATGGCGAAGAGGAATACATGATCAGTCATCTTAATTCTTTCCGTTATGTGGAATTAGATGGTGAATTCATAGAGACCCCTTTCCAACACTTCGAAGAAGTTTCTGAAGAGATAGCGGCAACCAAGGCAGTGTCCTCAACTCCTGTGATCACAAGACCTCCGCCTCGGATGTCTTCTCTCAAGGATGCTAGGACAGTAGTGGAAGAAGGCGAATCCATAATCTGGGGGCAGCTTCCCGACTTTCCTTTCAAAGCAGACAAATTCGGCTTGGGATTTACTTCGACTGGTCAGAAGGTTGTGTGCCGCTCCTGTGCCGGAGGGACACCTCTGAAGATCAGCCACCTAGGGGTTAATGCACTAGAGGACAGTGAAGAAGAGGGAAACTTGGAAGACTGGATTTTCCCTACTGAGATTTTCCCTACTAGAAGTTTTGTATGTTGAGAATTTGTGCCGAGATTTGCCTGTCATATCTGGTACTCCTTTCAAGATCACTTCCAAGGGTTCTGTAAGGATTACTGCCAATCCAAAAGTTGCTCCCTTAATCATTACAAAACCCGGGCCTATCCCATATTCCTCGGAGAAGGCTATTCTATGGAATTATGGGTCTGACATCTATTACCATGGTGTTAAACAAAAGTTGTCTGATGAAGATGATAAGGAGGTTGATCCCAACATTGACAATATTGCGGGGACCAGCAAAATTACTAGAAGCGGAAGTATTTTCTTCCCTGAAATTTCTCCACCTGTTCAAGTCACAGTAACCAAGACAATTTCCGAGGCTCAGGGTAAAGAGTCAATGATAGAGCTTTCCAGGATGAAGGCACCAAAAGAAGCTACAGTCAAGGACACCTCTGGACAAGAAATGGAAGAGGTTTTAAATATCATTTGTAGAAGCTATTACAAAATTATTGAATAGCTGGGGAAGACCCCATCCAAAATCCCCATGCTATCTTTATTATTGTGTTCTGAAGCCCATGCGCAAGCTCTAATGAAATTTTTGAAGACTGATCATGTACCACAAGATATTTCTGCCGATCAATTTGAAAGTTATGTTGCTAGCTTAACGATTGACAATGGATTAGGTTTCTCCGATGTTGACCTGACTCTAGAGGGGAGAAATCATAATACGGCCCTGTATGTCTCCATTGAATGCAGGGGCACTACGTTGGCTCATGTGTTAGTTGATACTGGCTCTTCTCTAAATTTTATGCCAAAAGGCGCTCTTGACAGAATGGACTATGAGGGGTTGTGCTGAAACCTAGTGACATCATAGTTTGAGCCTTTGACGTATAAAAAAGAATGGTACATGGAGAAGTGGACCTCCCGATTAAAGTAGGTTTACAAATATTTGAATCCACCTTTTATGTAATGAACATTTAACCAACTTATTCTTGTCTATTAGGACGCCCCTGGATCCATGGGACAGGTGCTGCTAACTCCACTTTGTACCAGAAATTAAATATTATGTGAAAGGGAAGATTGTTACTGTTTGTGGAGAGGAAGAGTACATGGTCAGCCATCTGAATTCATTCTAATAAATGGAGATAGACGAAGAATTCATTGAGACTCCCTGCCAAGATTTTGAAGTGATTTCCCCTACTGTCGTTGAAGATATTTCTGCCATTCCAAAGACTAACAGGGGTCTGCACAAGATGGCTTCCTTGAAATATGCCAAAGCAACTATAGAAGAAGGTGGTTGTACTATTTAGGGTCAGCTTCCTAACATCCTCTACAAATTTGATAAGTTTGGTTTGGGCTTTACTGCAGAAGGTCAAAGGGATATTTGTCGTGCTTGTGCTTGAAGACCTCCATTCCGTATTAGCAACAACAAATTCAACGCTATAGAGGATGCTGACAGTAATGGTGATTTCGACAGCTGGATATTCCCTGCCATTGGTGATGGACTCGACAATTGGAAAGCATAAGACATTATCTCTATATCCTTTAGCCATATGTAATAGCTATTTCTGTTTTTATCGCTTTAAGAAATTTGGTTATGCAATTTCTTTTAAAACAATGACTTTAAACCTTGTGACTTGCCCGGGGCATAATGGTCCATTTGTTAAGGGTTGTCATTTCATATGTCATATTTTCATTTAATGAAAATATTGGACATTTTGCATTCAAATTTTGCGCTCTCTGTCTTTATTTTACTTTATTGCACTTTCAAATAGCTATGTGTTCTTACACACACCCACACAATACATTGCAGATCCCTATCCACTATGGATCTCGTTGATAGTGATTCTGCTATTGCCACTTATGACTTTGAAAATCTAATCTACTAAGCCAAGGAAGAAGGTGAGGAAGATTGTGAAATACCTGGAGAACTTGCCAGACTCTTATACAAGAAGAAAAGGCTATCCAACCACATGAAGAGCCAGTCGAAGTGGTAAACTTGGGTTCTGAGACAGATAAGGAAGAAGTCAAGATTAGCGCCAACTTAGAAGATAGTGTCAAGAACAAATTGATTCAAATGTTTCGCGACTATGTTGAAGTATTTGCTTGGTTGTACGAAGACATTCCAGGGATCGATACTGATATTATGGTTCATCGTCTTCCAATGAAAGAGGGTTGTTCTCCAATTAAGCAGAAGGTTCATCGCATGCGTCCTGAGATATCAGAGAAAATCAAGGTCGAGGTTATGAAACAATTCAATGCATGGTTCTTATCAGTGACGTCATATCCTCAATGGGTTGCTAATGTTGTTCCGGTGCGAAAGAAAGATGGCAAGGTGCATATGTGTGTAGATTATAGGGATCTGAACAGGGTAAGCCCCAAGGATGACTTCCACTTCCATATATTAATGTTCTGGTCGACAACACTGCTCAGCATAAGGTATTCTCTTTCATGGATGGATTCTCGGGTTATAATCAGATCAAGATGGTGCCTTAAGACATGGAGAAAACTACCTTCGTCACACAGTGGGGAACTTTCTGTTACAAGGTCATGCCTTTTGGGTTGAAGAATGCAGAGGCAACTTATCAGTGTACCATGGTAGCTTTATTTCATGACATGATTCATCATGAGATACAGGTCTACATAGACGACATGATAGCCAGATCACATACTGAAGAAGAACATCTTGATCATATACATAAGTTATTTGAAAGGCTAAATAAGTACAAACTGGGGCTAAATCCAAACAAATGCACTTTTGGGGTGAGGTCCGTTAAAATCCTGGGTTTCATCGCCAGTGGTAAAGGTATTGAAGTTGATCCCACAAAAGTTAAAATTATTCAAGAAATTTCAGCTCCTCATAAGGAGAAGGAAGTCATAGGTTTCTTAGGACGAATAAATTTTATTGCTTGATTCATTTCTCATTTGACTGCTACCTGTGAGCCAATCTTCAAGCTGCTGAAGAAAGATCAAGTAGTAAAATGGAATGATGACTGTCAAATAGCCTTTGATAAAATCAAGGAGTACTTATAACAACCTCCAATTCTAATGCCACCAGTTGAAGGAAGACATTTAATCATGAAGATAACAGTGCTAGAGAATTCAATGAGGTGTGTGTTGGGGTAACATGACGAGTCTGGTCGAAAAGAGCATGCAATATACTACCTTAGAAAAAAGTTTACCGACTTTGAAATAAGATATTCACTACTCGAGAAAACTTGCTGCGCTTTGGCATGGGCTGCTCGCCAACTAAGATAGTATATGTTGAACCATACTACTTTATTGATTTCCAAGATAGATCCCATCAAATACATATTCGAGAAGCCAGCTCTCTCCAGAAGAATAGCCTGGTGGAAAATGGTCTTAACAGAATACAACATTCAGTACACCACTTAAAAGGCAATCAAAGGAAGTATACTGGCAGATCATTTGGCGCATCAAGATGTAGACGACTATTAATATATGAACTTCGAATTCCCGGACAAGGATATTATGCTAGTTGCGAATTGTGAAGAACCTGGACCGTATGAAGGACCTGAGTTAAGATCCCGATGGACTATGGATTTTTACGGGGATTCTAACGCACTTGGAAACAAAATTGGTGTTATAATCATCTCTCCTCAAGGTTGTTATACACCCTTCACCGCCAGACTTTGCTTTGACTGCACCAATAATATGGCTGAATATGAAGCGTGCATCTTGGGTCTTAAAGCTGCTATTGACAAAATCTACATTATAAACTTCCTATATTAGTCTCAAGGCACTAGTAAGTCAACTTCTCAAACTCGTATTATTTACCTCCTAGTTTATGGTAAATATACAAAAATCTCCGATCTCTTTTAGGTATTGATGAGTTATCTGTACCGTCATATCTAAGTCAATACAAAAATTTCTGTTCAAACTCTGGTTAGATGATACATCATCATATACGCCTATTTTCCCACACTCTTGGGAATGTTGTACAGTGTATCCTTGTGGTCGTTCGGACAAATTTTGGGGTCTTTCATTATTTAATAAACCTCTAATTCAAATGTGTGAGACCTGGGTAATCTCACACTATTCGATCGAAGAGTAATTAAATAGAGGCATCTGTCATACCCCAAATTTTCCCTATTAATTTTTAACTAAATTATTCTTTACTATAAACTAATGTTACCATTGTTTTATGTAGATTATTGTTCATCATGGGATTTTAAATGAATATAGGGGGTGCATTATTTCAACCTGGGCCATCAAAATCTGATGGCCTAATTGGTTTGCACTTACAATCAAAAGGGGGGTATGTTGTTAAAATATAGGGTGTGGTATTCTGGGCCATCAAAATCTGATGGCCCATTAAAGATTGTTTCGTAAGCTTTAAGGAGGGGTGTGCATTTTTTTAAGAAACATGTGGCTACAGCTTTTTTTATTAGGGAAGTCCATTAAGAGTTTTTTGAAAGGCCCAATAGTTGGAACATTTTGGCCCATTTATCAAACAATTTGCTTTGTTTTGCAAATTATTTTTTAAAAAAGTATTTATATATATATATATATATATATATATATATATATATATATATATATATATATATATATATATATATATATATATATATATATATATATATATATATATATATATATATATATTATATTCATTATTATTATTTTTAAATATAATTAATCATAATTATTTTGTTTATTTTCTTTAAGCACGATGATTGGGGTCAACCAAATCAATTTAAAGGTTTTGAAACCCTAGTTTCAAGTGGCGCCCTGTAATGCCCAAACCCGGTAAACCAAGCCCAATGAACAAGTAAAATATAGATTCAACAAGAGAAAATTAATTTTAAATTAAAACGAATCAAAATGCATCAAATCAGCTTAGACTAAATCAAATATAATCTAATCATATCAAATTCTTTCCATTACAGTACAGATTATTAAAAAATTACACAAATACAGAACTAAATCAAATCTCATAAATCAAAACTTTTACAAACAAATCTAAAATCTTCCTAATTCCTAATTCAATTACAAAATATAATGACAATTACAAATAATTTTCTAAATTGAATCTAAAACCTAACTTTAAATAAATCTAAGAAATTCTAAAGAAAGGAGAGTAAAATAGACAAAAGAAGAAGAGAAAGAGGCTTGCGGTATTGAGTCCCCAACTGAAGCCATCTTCATCGAGGATCTGGGTTTCAAAATATGAAACCCTAGATCTGTGAGGTTCACCAACGCCACGCCTTCATTTCTATCGTCACCCATCGTACCTGCAAGACAGAGAGAGGAGAAGGAGATTAGAAGGAACAACGGAAAACCATAAAGGAAAATTATACGACCAGAATCACTACGAAGAGGTAAGCCTGAAACTTAGCTTTTAGGGTTAATTGCATGGCGATTTGATGTTAAAATGTATGATTGGTGTTTAATTTGGGGTTTCTGGTGTTTCTAGGGTTAAGTTGGGGTTAGGGTTCTACATACTAGGGTTAGGGTTCCTTGTTGTTGTATGTATTGGGTTTTGGATTGATTAGGGTTTGTCAGGAACCCTTAGGGTTCTTAGGGTTCATAGACCCAGATGAAGATCCACGATGGTGGTCTATGAATGTTTGAAGTTTCCGGCTGAATGTCAACCGGAAAACTAGACAGAAAGGATGGTTGGTGTGACCTACGGTGGTGACCGTCGACTATGAAATTTCCGACGCGGCAGAATTTTAGAGAGAATACACAGCCTCTCTCTCTCTCTCTAGAAGTTACAAAAGGGTTTGGTTGTGTCGTTGTAGAGAGATAAAGAGAAAGGAAAAATGGGCTCTCGGCCCAGCAATTTTCTTTTATAAACACCCTCTAATTTTATGCTTGTGTATCCATAAACCTTACCGTGCGCTTCCCATCATAATCCTTGGATTAACATCAGCCGATCCAAAAGCGTGCATCCATCATAATCCCATGACCTCTCCCGCACCTTGTCCATTAGATTTGGAAGTTGTTTTGGGCCTAGCCCATCGCTAATCTCACCCCCTATTGCCTCAATTTTCTATCACGTTAGGAAATCACACCCCCTATTGCAATATAGGCCTAGTTCAATATCTGAATTTAGGCCCCTTGTTGAACAAACCCCCATTTTTATTGTGTAGTACAAACCAATACCCCTCCTGCATTTAGGCATGAACTCAATATCTAAATTCAGGGCCTTGCTTTCCACACCCCCTAATTTACTTAGCCTAAACAAAATACACCCACTACATTTTATTAATTATTTTATTTTGTTTTTTATACTTTATTTATTTTTATATTATAATTAATATTTTTATATTTAAAATATTTCTAAATCCTAAAATATTTACTATTATTATTAAGAATCAAATATTTATTTTTCTAATCCATCCAAATATTTTTTATTGTATTAAAAATCATTTTTTTCATGCATTAAAAAGATTTTTTATATATTAATATATTTAAAAAATACATAACCAACATCAAATCTATTTTTCTTACCAACTTAGTTAATATACAACAAATTTAAAAAAGGATTATGAGGATGCTTTAAATCGGCTGCGAACTTCGTCTAACAACTCCGTTATTCACACACCCCGACTCAGTACAAGGGAAATTCAAAACATCTTCGTAATCCATAAAAAACACCAACCAACTGCAAACTACGAATTGAGACTTTGATTACTCATAAGAGGATACGTAGGCATACGACTAAAATCGTGGAGAGTTCCCCTAATAAAAATTAAAACCCTATTTCCTAAGTCGTAATTCTAAACCCTAGTATCCTTGTGAACAAGGTAGATGAGGGGTGCCTAACACCTTCCCTTCATCTAAAACGAGTCAAACAACTTAGATTCTCTGACTGAATTAAGTTTATCCTTTATATTCCTTTCCTAAAGATAAAAACTAAGGGTGGCGACTCTAATTTTAAAAGCGATTACAACAAAACGCAGGGCTAACCCTCAGGGTTCCAACCCGACCCAAGCCAATTCAGGATCAGTGATCATATCAGCCATACAAATACCTTCTGCACTGCAAGCCATTTAAACCTGAAAAGTAGAGGACAACAATGAATTCGACGGTCAAATCAAATCCACCCTTCCACCACAAATCAAGTAAAATGGCATAAAAAGGAACGAGGATGCTGCCCTCGACCAAAGCCCTTATCAATGGCAACAAAGTCGCGAGGATATTCTCCTCGAATGATGGCTAAACAAACCTACTAGAAAAGCCATGGGGAAAATTCCACCAAGAAACCTCAGCGAACGAGCCTCGCGGGGAAGGGCCTCCTCGACATATGATTTTCATCATAAAACACATGAATCTCGCGGGGAAGAGCCTCATCGACATATGAGTTTCATCGTAAAACTCATGAATCTCACAGGGAAGAGCCTCCTTGACACATGATTTTCATTATAAAACTCATGAATATCGCGGGAAAGAGCCACCTCGACACATGAATTTCATCATAAACTCATGAATTTCGCAGGGAAGAGCCTCCCCGACATATGAACTTCATCACAGACTCATGAAACTCACGTGGAAGAGTCTCCTCGGCACATGAACTTCATAAACTTTGCCAGTGCAAGTTCTACTCACTGCCCTAACAGTGACGCCAGAGTGACTATCAAAAAGAGATAAACGCGAAGTCATATCTTCCTACTTAAAATATTAGTGTTCTACACCGGCACTGGCGTTTGGGAATGGCTGAACCATCGCCAAACACCAACACTGTCGAAACCAAACACACGAGAGCATGCAAAAACACAAAAATCTTAAACAAATGGCAAAAGGGCAGAATCAAAGAGGGATGCTTACTAGATTTTATAAAGAAATAAGCATCAATGGTTGTTCAACAACAACAACAACAACAACCAAAAATGAGAAATAGAAAAAGCTCAGCAACTCAGAAGTGAAGAAAAATGCAAACTTTACAAATTTTTCTCTACTCTCCTTATTTATAAACAAATCTCCCTGCGCGAGAAAGTGTGACACCTCTTGGGGTAGCGTGTCTCCGCTTTGTCTCATGATTACCCCTACTCCTAGGCCTAATTATGACACATTAAATGCTATGATGCAAGGCTCGAGACAAATCCTTTGTCTCTTTAAGTCCCATCGACCTTTCGGGTTCCAAGACGTCGGACACCCCTTGTCGGGAACAACGACAAACTCTCACATTCTCTCACGAGCATGTCCTTGAAGGAAAACTCAAGGCAAAGTTTTACGAGCAACGTGATGACTCGCGAGCAAAGCCAAATGCTCAATGCGAGCACAAGCTAAATTTTCGACCATAATCCTAGCATGGCACATCGTTCTCGTAAGCACAATCCAACAAGTTGCGAGAAAAATATTGCCCTCGTGCACACTAGCTCACAAGCAATAAACTTCCATGATAAATACCGTTAACGCAAGCTTGCAACCGTGAGGCCAAATGAAGGTTCACTTTACACACACTCCCTTGCTCCTCCATGACACACATGCTGACTCTAAGTCATTACTCCTTTGCCTAGGAGCAACGACTTAGGGGCTTCTATTCTGGGTTGGGCCTGCGGCTGGCCCATGGTCGGGCATGGCCCAATCCAACTCTATGTCGAGGAAGACCCAAAGATTTGGCCTAATACATTGAGGCTAGTTGAGAGCATTTTCCCCGCATGCTTCTCACCCGAGGACATGTCACCAACCTCACCTGCACGCTTCGCGTAACTGGTGGAATCATCTTCCCTTTGTAAAGGGAAAGTTCGTCCACTTCCTGGCGATTGTGGTGAGGTTGACTAGGACAATGAGCACGTGCTAGGTAACACCCGTATAAATCCAACAGAATATTCATAATTATTTAAAACAATATTAGAGTAATAAGATAAAAGGGCGTCACATTTTATTTGTGAAATAATCATGTGTGCTAATCTTACTCTGTAACACAGGTTTTCAAAATTATTCATGACTATGCATTATCAATGTTAAATATACTTGTATAGGAATCATAGTTCAAACAAGTTTCATTAATAAAACTTCATAGTGCCCCATGATTCATGGCTCACAATTCAACATAATTTAAACTCCATGGAAACAATTTAAATATCATAACAAAACAAGAAAAAAAATAGTTTTCAAAACAAAGCATCCTTGTCCCCGATGCTACATATCAGAGCAAGACCTTATAGATTCAATGAAAATAAATCACACTTCAAAGCTATTCTTCCAAGCCTTTAGGAACTACTCGTGATTACCTGCATATTACCCACGTAGAGGCAACATTCAAGCGGAAAGGGTGAGTTTATCACAATCATTATATAAGATATAAGTAATAGACATAGCAGAATAAACCAAAAGTATCACCATAATCGATTCAACAAATTCATCTTCCAAGCTCAATCAACACAATACAACATCAAATTAAGAACCATGCAATTCCACCTAAGATGTAGTGCAAGGACAAAGACTCATGCATGTGGTACCATTTCTTCTTGATGGACACTGGGCCATCACCCTCCAAAGACCCCAATAATAGGATCAATTCCCACTTGGAACCGGAGAAAATCATTGACATCCCAAATCCACACAATGAGATTGAGACCAAATCACTAGACCATCGTCCTAATTCATCAAAATGGACCAAAGTTGTCCCTTGAATGCATGATGTGCAACAAAAAATATAAACGACCGCAACTAGTCATATGTATCATCATTCATGTATTAATAAACATCATACATAAAACAACATCATGTATACTCATGTAATCATCATATATACTCATGTAATCAAAACATCGTCATAACATCGTCACATAATCATAATAGCAACATATCAACATAGTTAAACAAATCGTCCTTGTGATTCAATACAGGGAACCTATTCTCACTCTTAATTAGGTATTATAAAAATACTCATAAGTTTTCATTTAATTTCATCTAATTACAGCATACTATGTTAGCTACGCACAACTTCGAACGACACTCCATTATGAGCTCTAGAACTAAAGTTAAGCCTATTTTAAGATTTCAGTCCAACCTTCCACTTCTACCAACCATCGCCCAGCGACACATTACATAGACCAACACCCCATTTTCCTTCCTTGGCTCTCCCCACCTCCTCCTAGAGAAACACCATCTCCCAGCAACACAGGACCCGTCGCCCGGTGATCCTCTACGAACAGGGTTTTCCTGTTTGCAATTCTGCACTGCATCAGACCAATTTTCCCTGAGATTTCATCACGTGGCAGGTCCTAAAACACTATATAATCATAGGGAATCATCATCTAAAAACAACTTGGTATACTACATCAATAATACCAGAATTATGGGTCATCCATCATCACAATTCCATTAAATCTTAACCCAACAACATCAAATCACCATTGTCAATACTCAGGGTGAATCCTACATCTATCTACCACTTAGATTAAACATAATAACCAGATAAGAACCCCTTACCTTATTGATTCGAGTGATTGATTTTTTTTCTTCATACCTCTTACGGTGATTCTCCAACCATTTGTGCCTTAGCTTCACTTTTCTCCACAACATCAATTCTCTTTCTTAACTTTTCACGATCGATTATGAGAATACGATTACCTTTTCCTCTGTTATCACAAGGATCCCTAACTTCTTCCTCAATTGCCCTCACTTAGTCAACCTCTATTTACCATCACGTCCCCACTCTTCCTACTAATTACCAACATACCACTCTAACTAAAATAATTCTATTTAAATAATTATTCCTATTATTCTATTCTAAATAATAATCCAAATAATTACTAAATAATCATCTAATTATTCCAATGCATCTAATCCCTTCATTCACATCACATGTTCCACATCATAAGCAACTATATGCCAACACATCACACATATAATCATATAAAACTTCAATTATTCATAAATACTCCTAATAATTCATTAAATAAATAACTTCTAAAAGTTTGGGTGTTACAACTCTCCCCCAATTACAAAATTTTTGCCCCTGAAAGTTACCTGGGGAAAACAAGTTGGACACGACTCTCCCATCTGATCCTCACGCTCCCAAGTCAAACTTTCACCAGATGGTCCACCCAAAAACACCTTCACTAAGGCAATAACCTTACCTTGTAATGGCTTAATTTCATGGCCTTATATTCTCAATGGTAATGCTTCAACAATCAGGTTATCTCTCACATGTACATCATCCATCTGAATCACATGTGAATGATCAGGAATCTACCTTCTCAATTGAGATACATGAAACACATCATGAAGATTCGAAAGTGACGGTGGTAAAGTAATTCGATAGGCCCCTCACCTATCTTCTCAGATATCTTATATGGACCAACAAAAAACAGAATAAGCTTCCTTGATTTCAGAGCTCTACCAACACTTGTTACTGGAGTAACTCTAAAAAACATATGATCATCCTTTTGAAACTCCAAGGCTTTCCTTCTCTTATTACGATAGCTTTTTTGACAACTCTGAGAAGCCTTCATCCTCTCTTGGATCATCTTAATCTTCTTAGTTGTCTCTCGCACAATCTTAGGTTCGAGTATAACACTCTCGCCCGACTCATACCAACATAACTGAGTTCTACACCTTCTTCCGTACAATGCTTTGTATGATGCCATTCCAATACTTGAATGGAAACTATTATTGTATGTAAATTCAATCAATGGAAAGTGACTATCCCAAGATCCTTCTTGTTCTAGCATACAAGCCCTCAACAAATCCTTCAAAGACTGGATAGTCCTCTCTGTCTGACCATCTGTCTGCGGATGATATACGGAACTCAACTTCAACTTGGTACCGAAAGCATTCTGAAAAATTGTCCAGAATTTCGATGTAAACCTCGGGTCTCTATCCGACACGATACTTGAAGGTATCCCATGAAACTTTACAATCTCTTCAACATACATCTTAGCCAACTTTTCTATAGGATGATTGATCTTCATCAGCAAGAAATGAGCCGACTTAGTCAACCTATCCATTATTACCCAAATTGAATCATCACCTTTAACAGTCTTCGGTAACCCCGACACGAAATCCATAGAAACACTGTCCCATTTCCACTCTGGAATACTTAAAGGTTTCATAAGACCTGTAGGCTTATGATGTTCAACCTTCACCTTCTGACAAGTCAAGCAAGCATACACAAACTTAGCAATTTCTTTCTTTATACCTGGCCACCAAAACATTTTCTTCAAATCCTGATACATATTCGTAGCACCTGGATGAATACTCAAATCCCTTTGATGCCTTTTCTCAAGCATGTTCTTCTTAAGTTCTGGAATATAATGGACACATACTTTATTACCAAGTCTCATCACACCACTTTTATCCACTCGGAATTCACCTTTGTTGCCTTGGTTAATCAACACTATTCGATCCACCAAACTCAAATGAAACTTCTGACCTTCTCGGATCTCTTCAAGAATCCCACTAGTCAGTCTCAACATTCCCATTTTAACACTATTGGATGTCTCTTTGCATACCAATCTCATATCTTTAAACTGTGCGATCATCTCTAACTCCTAAACCATAAGCATTGACATATGCAAAGATTTCCTACTCAAAGCATGGGCTACTACATTGGCTTTACTAGGATGGTAACTCAAATCAAAATCATAATCTTTTAGCAACTCGATCCATCTTCTCTTCCTCATGTTCAACTCCTTCTGATCAAACAAGTATTTTAAACTCTTATGATCACTGAACACTTCAAATTTAGAGCCAAAAAGATAATGTCTCCAAATTTTCAACATAAACACCACATTCGCCAATTCTAAGTCGTGCGTAGGATAATTCCGCTCATGAACTTTTAATTGTCTAGAAGCATAAGCAAAAACTTGTTTGTTTTGAACTAGCACACCACCAAGACCCGTCTTAGAAGCATCACAATAAACTACAAAGGATTCATTTGGATTTGGCAAAATTAACACCAGAGCAGTCGTTAATCTCTTTTTCAGCTCTAAGAAACTTTCTTCACATGAAACATTCCACACATAAGCTTGACCCTTTCGAGTCATCTGAGTCAATGTTAATGCCAATTTAGAAAATCCCTTAATAAATCTACGGTAGTAACCTGCTAAACCAAGAAAACTTCAAATCTCAGTTGCAGACTTCAGAGTCTCCCACTGTAACATTGCATCAACTTTAGAAGGATCTACCGTAATTCCACCACTAGAAATCACATGGCCAAGGAAACTCACTTCCTTCAACCAAAATTCACACTTTGACAATTTCACATATAATTCCTTCTCTTTCAATATTTGCAACAGAGTTCACAAATGCTCAGTATGTTCGTCTTCTAACTTTGAATAAATCAAAATGTCGTCAATTAAGACCACCACAAACTTGTCCAAGTACTTTTGAAAGATATAGTTCATGTATTCCACGAAAAAACCTGGCGCATTTGACACACCAAGCGGCATCACAATATATTCATAGTGACCATACCTTATTCTGAAAGTTGTCTTTGGAATATCATCTGGATTGACTCAAATCTGATGATAACTTGATCTCAAATTGATCTTGCTAAAGACACTCGCACCCACCAACTTATCCATCAAATCATCAATCCTCGGAAGTGGATACTTATTCCTAATAGTTACTTTATTCAACTATTTGTAGTCCATGCATAACCTCACACTACCATTTTTTCTTTTTAACCAACAACACCGGAGCACCCCACAGAGAGACGCTCAGACGAACAAACTTCTTCTCTAAAAATTATTCTAATTGTTTCTTCAATTCATTCAACTCTGAAGTTGACATCCTATAAGGAGCCATCGACGCTGGACTTGTACCTGGTATTAAGTCCACAACAAATTCAACTTATCACTATGGAGGCAATTCACCAATGTCGTTCAGAAATACTTCTGGAAATTCACAAACAACAGGTAAATCCACACTTGCAGTTTCACAATAAACTTGTAACAACGCAAACATCACAAACATCAAAGCTTCATCTGCCAAAACATCATCTACTTGCTTAGCAGACAAAAACATCAGCTCTCCACTATCACCAAACTTGGGGAATCTTACCATCTTATTATAACAGTTGATATGAACATAATTGAATTCTAACCAATTCATTCCAAGAATAACATCAATTTGGTGTAAGGGTAGACACATCAAATCCATCACAAAATTCTTTCCATAGATAGATAAAGGATACTTCAAACAAACTAGAGTAGTAGTAACGGAACCTTTAGCCGGAAGCTCCACTATCATTCCCCCGTTCATATCAGATAATTTTAATCCCAACATAGTATCACAGTAAAGAGAAATAAACGAATGAGTAGCACCAGTATCTATAATAGAAATTAACTCAGTATTGTTGTTAAAACAAGTACCTCTTAT
Organism: Vicia faba; assembly: GCA_948472305.1. Classification (NCBI taxonomy): domain Eukaryota; kingdom Viridiplantae; phylum Streptophyta; class Magnoliopsida; order Fabales; family Fabaceae; genus Vicia; species Vicia faba. The sequence goes on from OX451737.1 coordinate 757,271,660, forward strand.
TAGATTGTCTTTCTTGTTAACCTCGGCACCATTCAAAGTAAACACTATGCCATTAGTTGGAGCAGCTACATCTTTCTTGGATTTCTGACACTAGGTTCTAATGTGACCCTGATCACCACAATTGAAACAAGTCGGACCTCCATTCTTACACTAAGTATTAAGATGACCAACCTTTCCACACTTGTAACATCTTAGCACTTTATTGGTACAAGCATTAGCGTGGTGGCCTGCTTCGCCACACTGGTAGAACTTCATAGAAACAGGAGCTCCTCCCTCACTTGTCTTCTTCTCATCATAAACTCTCTGCTTCCCTTTATCAGCTGGAGCAGCATATGGCTTACCACGATCCTGATTATTCCCTTTCTTCGCATTATAATTCTTCTAATAAGAAGCTATGTCCCTACTATCTTGATCAAAGATCCTACACTTATTCACCAGCTCGCAAAATTGAAGAATCTGCAGATACACAATACCCTGCTTGATCTCTGGACGCAGTCCATTCTCAAACTTAATGCACGTCAACACCTCAGTTGTTGGAATGTTATAACACTGACAGAATTTCAATAGCTCCTCAAATCTATCCATATACTTATAAACTATCGAATTTACTTGCCTCAGCTCAAGGAATTCGATTTCCTTCTTACCATGCACATCTTCCAGAAAGTACTTATCTAGAAAAGCTACTTTGAACATAGCCCAAGTAATCTTTGTACCCAGAATATCCATCCTCTGGTGCGCATTGTTCCACCGGTATTTAGCTTCTCCCTCCAGCATATGAGTACTGAACTGCACCTTCTGATCTTTCGTACAAATAACCACTCGAAAAATCTTTTCAATACCCATCAACCATGTCTGTGCACCATCAGCATTGTGCCTACCCTTGTAGATAGGCGGATTGTTCTTCTTGAATCTTCCCCAAGCACAAGCCTCATCATCATTTCCTCCATTCTGGTTCTGTTGTCCATGCCGGTCCTACATTGCATGAGCCATGGCTTCCAAAGAATTAGCTATCGCGTTATCATTTCTTCCTCCAGCCATAACTTTGTTCATAGACAACCAAAATTAGAACCATTAACACATCGATATTATTCAGATACTAATCAATTAACAAGGAATAGACATCATATAAATCATGGCCGAATGAACCAACTTGCTCTGATACCACTAATGTAACACCCTTATAAACCCAACGAAATATTCATAATTATTTAAAATAATATCAAAGTAATACAACAAAAGGGCATCACATTTTATTTGTGAAACAATCATACGTGTTATTCTTACTCCGTAACACGAGTTTTCAAAATTATTCATGACATATGCATTATCAATATTTCACATACTTGCAGAGGAATCATACTTCAAAAAAGTTTCATTAAAAACACTTCATAGTTCCCCATGATTCATGGTTCACAATTCAACATAATTTAAACTCCATGGAAACAATTTAAATGTCATAACAAAACAAGAACAAAATAGTTTTCAAAATAAAGCGCCCCCGTCCCTGATGTTACATATCATAGAAGGACCTTCTAGACTCAACAAAAATAAATCACACTCCAAAGCTATTCTTCCAATCCTTTAGGGACTAATCTTGATTACATGCATGTTACCCACGTAGAGGCAATATTCAAGCAGAAGGGGTGAGTTTATCACAATCATTGTATAAGATATAAGTAATAGACATAGCAGAATAAACCAAAAGTATTACCATAATCAATTCAAAAAATTCATCTTCCTAGCTCAATCAACACAATACAATATCATCAAATTAAGAACCATGCAATGCCACATAAGAAGTAGTGCAAAGATAAAGACTCATGCATGTGGTACCAATTCTTCTTGATGGACACTGGGTCATCACCATCCAAAGACCCCAATCATAGGATCGATTCCCTCTTGGAACCGAAGCAAATCATAGACATCCCAAATTCACACAATGGGATAGAGACCAAATCACTGGACCATTGTCCTAATTCATCAAAATAGACCAAAGTTGTCCAATGAATGCATGACACACAACAACAAATATAAATGACCACATCTAGTCATATGCATCATCATTCATGTATTAATCAACATCATACATAAAAAATCACCATGTATACTCATGTGATCATCATATATACTCATGTAATCAAAACATTGTCATAACGTCATCACATAATCATAATAGCAACATATCATCATAGTTAAACAAATCGTCCTTGCGATTCAATCCGAGGAACCTATTCTTACTTTAACTTAGGTATTATAAAAATAATCCTAAGTCTTAATTTTATTTCGTCTAATTATAGCATACTATGTTAGCTACGCTCAGCTTCGAACGACACTTCATTCTGAGCTCTAGAACTAAAGTTATGCCTATTTCAAGATTTCAGTCCAACCTTCCACTACTGCCAACCATCGCTTGGCGAAACCCATCCATCGTCCGGCGACACATTACAGAGACCAAAACCCCATTTTCCTTACTTGGCTCACCCCACCTTCTCTTGGCGAAACACCATCGCCCGGTTATTCGCTCGACGATCCTCTACGAACAGTGCTTTCCTATTTGCGATGTTGCACTGCATCAGACCAATTTTCCCTGTAATTTGATCATGTGACATGTACTAAAACACTATCTAATTATAGGGAATCATCATCTAACAACAACTTGGAATACTACATCAATTATACCATAATTATGGGTCATCCATCATCACTATTGTCAATACTAAGGGTGAATCCTACATGTATCTACCACTTAGATCAAACATAATAACCAGATAAAAACCTCTTACCTTATTGTTTCAAGTGATTGATTCTATTCTTCGTGCCTCTTACGGCAATTCTCCAACCCTCTGTGTCCTAGCTTCACTTTTCTCCACAACGTCGGTTCTCTTTCTCAACTTTTTATGATAGATTGTGAGAATACGGTTATCTTTTCCTCTATTATCACAAGGACCCCCTAAATTCTTCCTCAATTTCCATCACTTAGTCAACCTCTATTTACCATCACGTTCTCATTATTCCTACTAATTACCAACATACCACTCTAACTAAAATAATTCTATTTAAATAATTATTTCTATTATTCTATTCTAAATAATAATCTAAAATTACTAAATAATCATCTAATTATTCTAATGCATCTAATCCCTTCATTCACATCACATGTTCCACATCATAAGCAACCACATGCCAGCACATCACACACATAATCCTATAAAACTTCAATTATTCGTAAGTACTTCTAATAATTCATTAAATAAATAACTTCTAAAAGTTGGGGTGTTACATGCTACTCATCCCCACTTTCATGTGGGAACCTGGCAGTCATCCATTTTGGGCCTGGATACTCAGCCCATAATGGAGACCATTGGCCCAGCGCTAAGAACTCACTACAAATACCCTCCTCTACATGAGGGTCAGGTATTTCAACTCTTTACCCTGTCTCACTCACCTCTCACCCGAACTGACTTTAGCATCAGAATATCTGCAGGTACATCCCATCCTCTGTTAATTGTTCAAGCTTGCGGACATGTCACCGGCCACACATATACTTTATGATCACTGGTAAGATCATTTACACTTCCATATTTATTCATATTCCTATATGAATTCTCATCCTTAAATTTTTTTGTTTATATAAAATTTATTTCTAGCATTAAACTATTACATTTTTTATAAAACATATATGAATATGGAAATGATTATGAAAATCTAAAATATAAAAAAAAATAGTATTTGTACCATTAAATAAGAAAAAAATTACGTCTTTTTAAAAGTTACAAATATAAATATTATTGAAGAAATTTATGTAGTACTTAGGGATTTAAATAAATAAAATTTATTAAATTTTTGTGAAGATAATTATTTAAAAAACAATTAAATATAAATTCATTAAAAGAGAATTATCTACTTAATGTAGAATTGTATAAAATATTAAAATAAATTGTAAGGTGAATATAGAATTGTAAATATTATTATTATTATTATTATTATTATTATTATTATTATTATTATTATTATTATTATTAATATTATTAAAATTATTAGTGTCAAGAATATTTAGAATTAGGGTTAATATTATAATAGCTAAGAAATCATGGGATGAAGGATCGCCACTATAAAGAAAAAATATTTAACCTCAAACACAAAGTTGATTTAACATCGATTACAGAGGTAAGTAACGAGGGGCGTCATGATAACTTACCACTTAATTTCTCGGTTTTTGAATAACCAGGGAAATAGTTGAAATGGTCATTGGTTTGATCCCTAGATTTTTTATATTTTTCAAAATTAGAGTCACATACCTCTCGATTTATGACCAAAATCAAGGAGAAAAGTAAATTATTTTTTAAATTACTCATTATATTGTTTACGCAGAATATTAGTAAATTAATTTGTTTATAAACTACATTTTATATATGAAATATTACGTTGTTTACACATAATATTTAAGTTAAAATATATAACAAATTTTGAATCTGGTTCATCGTCATTGCTGTCAGTGAAGAACAAATGATGGATTCTCGTTTCATTGAAACCTTGGGAAATATCAAATGTTGGATGAAATATATTTTCGATGGCTTTTGCATTCATTTATTTTTTATATAAAACAAAAAAAAGTTAAATAAATAAGATAAATATTCAATTATATGATTATTTAAGAACACAAACCTTGAATCGGAATAATTTTTCCCATCGGTTATATCCAGAAACTGAGGGAATATGTGGTTTTTATTTTTAAAAAAATAAAACATGACACAACTTGGCATTATACCTCAGTTTTTTGTTTGCTTAGATGAAAGTTTTGTCATAAAATGTATTATTTGTAGTAGTGGGTCACCTCTTTCCAAAAATGATCAATCAAAGAAGTTTCAGCGATGACATTCCCAAAATGTTTTTGAAAAATCTTCCTCTATGATTGTCCTTGAAGATTCCAATAAGAGAATAGGTAAAAAAGGTATCATCGTGGATGGGTCACCTTTAAAGAAGTCAAGAGAGGAGGTGCCTACTTAGGAGAGAATGAACCTTGGAGGAAGTGTTCACACTTATCTTACTTACACCTTTTAGCCTTTCTTTGTCGTTTCAAGGTATAGGACTACCAAAGATCTTCAGGGCGCTATTTAGACAAATGATTATGCCAACTTTTCTAGGATGACTAACACGTCCCGTTGAGAGGCGATGAAGGAGTTGTATAACCAAATGCACATGTTTGCTACTCTAGTGACCCTTAGGAGAATGGGATTTTACATAAGCGCCTACACTCTACCATTCTTGAGAAGAACAAGCTTACAAAGGATTTTGGTGATACAAAGAAGCTTTTGAAAGACATTAGAGAAAAGATGAAATTTTTCGGCTCTCCCTTTAATATGGATAAAAGAACAAAGAGCTTGAGAATTTGGTTGGTAAGAAGGAGACAACCTTGGGTGTCTATGAGTGCAACTTGCCTTTAGATACTTGTAGCAACTGGTTTTTTGATCAGAGCTGCCACTATTAGTTTTTATCCTAGGGAAGAGAATCTAACAAAAAACCCTAATTCGCAGACAGAGATTCTAGGTTTTGGACTTCTTTAGACGAAAGGAAGGTGTTAGGCACCTTTCATCTACCTTGTTCACAAGGATACTAGGTTTTAGGTTTGAGTTGGGGAAACAGGATTTAAACTTTATTAGGGGAAGGGTTTAAATTTTTTATAGGGGAACTCGCTACGATTTTTGATCGTATGCCTACGTATCCTCTTAAGAGGAATCAGAGTCCCAATTCGTAGTTAGTATGGGGTTGGTGTTTTCTTAGGGGTTGCAAATGTATTTTGAATCACCTCGCATTTGATCAGGAATAGTAATTGCGGAAATTTTGGCTAAATGCGCGATTAGTCAAAATTCGTTTGGAACTCTTTTGCAAAAGAGAATGTTGTTTAGCTTAATTTGTTGGGAAAAATAGGTTTGAGATTTGTTGATATTTTTTAATCATATAAATTGCAAAAATCTTAATTAATGCATGACTAAAAATATTTTAATGCAACGTAGAAAATATGTTCATGAGTTTTTAAATAAAAATAATTTATTTACGTGATAAATAAATAATAAAATATGATAATAAAAAAAATATTAATAATAATTATTATTATAAATAATAATAGTACTAATAATAAGAATAAAAGAAAAATGTAATATATAAAATAGATAAAAAAAATATAATAATAAAAAACTAATAATTAAATTAAATCAGGGGGTGTTTAGATTTAGTAGAATTTTAATTAAAAAATTTGATTTTGAATAATAAACCGGTAGACGATATGTCGACCCATTTAATTATTGAAATATGGATTTTCTATTAATTAGAAAGTTTGAAATTAAATAGATTTAAAAAGAAATTTGAAATTATGTACCAAGTCGATTATATATATATATATATATATATATATATATATATATATATATATATATATATATATATATATATATATATATATATATATATATATATATATATATATATATATATAATTTAAAAAAAGTTTGATAGATATAGAAAATACGGTTAATATTTAACTACACTAAAGAGAGATATTTTTTGTAGTTTTTTATGAAAAAAATAAAGTAATTTCTATAAAAAAAATAGCTTAAGGAATTATTAATTTAATTCTAAATTAATCTACTTACTATTCCTAAAATATATCCCAAAATCCTTTAATTAATGACTAAAAAAAATTAACGAATAAAGAATTTATAGAAAAGAAAATATTTACTTGTTATATTTAATTATTAGCTTAATAAGGCTAAAAAGATTTGTATTTTATTTATTTTTATTAACATTAATTTCAGTCAAATTAGATATGTGGCCAAATTTAATTAAAATTATAAAATAAAATATACAAATTAATATACAAATATTACAATGGTGAAAAACAAGTTTTTTTTTGTATAGTTTTCTTTATAATATTATGTTAATAATTGTTAACGATAACAACTACATATGATTAATAAAACTAAATATTTTATTAAAAATAAATTTTATAATAAGAATTATGTACAAAATAATCATAGACAAAGAACAAATTGAATTTTGGATTCAGACATCAACCAAAGAAATACATCGAGCAAATAACCCAACAACAAGCAATCATGCACAAGTTTAAATAAGATTGTAAAAGAGAAACCAACTTGAAGTGTCGTGACCAAACTTAAGTTGCTTCCTCCAATCTCATTTCTTCTTTTCTTTAGTGCAGAGACTTTTTTCAGGTTCATGGAGGCTTCGTGTTTCTTTGTTGTTGTTCTTCGATGTGAAGAACAACAACTTTAGGAGAACTCTAGTGAATTGTGGATGAAAAATTATTGGTGAAATTGTTGATGATTCTGGATCGTAAAAATGTATATAATCTGTAAATTGCCTTCCAAAAAAAAGTTAGTAAATAATATAATTTTGAAAATAAAAATCATCAATAATCATCATGTGGTAAAAAAAAAGAACAGAAAAGCTAAAATCGTAAATAAAATTGGGGGACCTCATATGAAATCATCGGCCCCAAAAAAGTCGTTGTTTGTAAATGTGTAGAAAATTGTGAAAGAGGAAAAAGTGTATTGTTCTTAGGCTGTTGTTTGATATAGTCAACAATTCTTGAATAAATCAAAAAGAATTGTAAAAGCAAGTTAGCAAGTTTGGATAGTGTTGGAAATTATCGACACGATGAAAATTGTGAATATTTCTGGATATCCTAGAAGTGTGAAAATATGGTCCTATTTATAGACTGTCAAAATCAGGTTAAAGGGGAAAAAAGGGAATAATATAAATCAGATCTTTCTTGATCAAGAAGTTGACCAATTAGAAGTTGATCATGACACAAATTAATGTAGATTAATCAATAAGAAACAATTATCTCGAAAAGGAAATATTTTTGGTATCTTTTATGATTTTTGCACTCAATTTTAATGAGAAGTGCATAAAATCAAATAAATAATTATTTTTTTAAAATGCCATGATTAAAAATACGAAAATAATATTTAAATAATAAAAAAGCATGATTTTTGTGATTTTGAAAATAATTAGAAAATAGTTAGTAACAAGCAATATCCAAAGTGCACTAGTTGAGATTGATCTATTTTTGTCATAATTTTGAAGATTGGAAATTGATTGAATATTTGGTCCATAATTTGGTGAACAAGATTATGAATCTAGCCTTGTTTATGACTATTCTAAATATTGAGATTGATTTGAAAATATTAATTTATAAGGTATTTTGACTATTTATTATAAATAAAATAATGATTTTAATAAAAAAATATTTTTAAATATAATAAATAAATAAATACGAAAATAGTAAAAAAAAATAGATTTTTGTGGTTAGAAATCATTGAAAATGAAAATAAAGTTAGTAATAATAAACAACAAAAATATCTAAAGTGCATCAAGTGAGATTTGAACCCGTGACCTTCTGCTTGCAAGTTTTTCTCCCTTACCAATTGTGTTATGTTACTTAATTGAAATAATAAGCCAATTGAAAGTATATGACGGTGAACAATTATTTTCTATTTTAAAAAATAAAAATAATTATTATATTTTTAAACAGACTTGAAAGCCAATATTTATTAAAAACCCCAAAAAGTTAATGTAATTAAACTAAAGGAATCTTTCACCATGTAAAACCCAAATTTGAAAAATAAATTTGACGGTAGCACTAAGGCGGGCAAATTTGGGGTATAACAGCTGCCCCTATTTAACATATGTCTGGTTGAATGGCGCAGGAATGCGTAGGTCTTTGTTCATTCGAATCGGAGATTTATTAAATAATGGAAGACCCCAAAATTTGACCAAATGTTTGCTAGATAGGGTTACACTGATATAGCATACTCCCAAAAGTTGGCTAGATAGGGTTACACTGATATATCATACCCCTAAGAATTGGCTAGATAGGGTTACACTGATATAGCATACCCCTAAGAGTTGGCTAGATGAGGTTACGCTGATATAGCATACCCTCAAGAGTTTTAAAGAGAATAGGCAAAGATGATTATGTATTACTTTACCGGGATTTGAGGCAGATAGTCTTGAGCTCGAGAAAGCAATCTCGTATGTCTTAGTTTTGCTTTAGCTTGTTCATCCATTTGGGGGGATGAACAACACTTGATGGTGCATGGCTGCTTAAAGACTGAGGCCATGGGTTATGCTCACAGATCGCTGCATGATGTCTTTAGGCGATAAGCTGAATTTTGTATTCGAGCATCATTACATGAAGTCTGAGGCGATGGTCTGCGTTGCAGAATAAAGAAACACATTGTTGCATGAAGTCTTAGTCAATGGGTTAGGTTCGCGAAATGCTGCGTGAAGTCTGAGGCGATAGGCTAGATTTTGGTTTTCGAGCATCGTTGCATGAAGTCTGATGCGATGGTCTTTGTTGTGGAATAAAGAAACACATTGATGCATGAAGTCTTAGGCAATGGGTTTGGTTTGAAAATCGCTGCGTGAAGTCTAAGGCGATAAGCTAAATTTGGTTTTCGAACATCGCTGCATGAAGTCTTAGGTGATGGCATGTGTCGCGAAATAAAGAAACACATTTCTGCATGAATTCTTAGGCAATGGGTGTGGGTTTGCAAATCGCTGCGTGAAGTCTGAGGCGACAAGCTAAGTTTTGGTTTTCGAGCATCGCTGCATGAAGTCTCAGGCGATGATTTGTGTCGGGGAATAAGGGAACGAACTGCTGCATGAAGACTTAGGTAATGGATTAGATTCCCAAATCGATGTATGAAGTTTTAGGCGATAGGCTAGATTTTGGTTTTCGAGCATCGCTGCATGAAGTCTGAGGTGATAATCTGTGTCACGGAATAAGGGAACGCACTGCTGCATGAAGACTTAGGTTGTAGGTTGAATGAGGAGAGTACATTGAGGCTAGAGGCAATGTACTGAGTTTTGCGAATACATTGCGGCTTAGAGGCAATGTACTGAGTTTTGAGAATACATTGCGGCTTAGAGGCAATGTACTAAGTTTTGAGAATACATTGCGGCTTAGAGGCAATGTATCAAGTTTTACGAATATATTGTGGCTTAGAGGCAATATACTGAGTTTTGAGAATACATTGCGGCTTAAAGGCAATGTACTGAGTTTTGAGAATACATTGCGGCTTAGAGGCAATGTACTGAGTTTTGCGAATACATTGCGGCTTAGAGGCAATGTTCTGAGCTTTGAGAATACATTGCGGCTTAGAGGCAATATACCGAGTTTTGAGAATACATAGCGGCTTAGAGGCAATGCACTGCGTTTTGAGAATACATTGTGGCTTAGAGGCAATGTACTGATTTTTGCGAATACATTGCTGCTTAGAGGTAATGTACTGAGTTTTGCGAATACATTGCGGCTTAGAGGAAATGTACTGAGTTTTGAGAATACATTGCGGCTTAGAGGCAATGTACTGATTTTTGAGAATACATTGCGGCTTAGAGGAAATGTACTGAGTTTTGAGAATACATTGTGTCTTAGAGGAAATATACTGATTTTTGAGAATACATTGCGGCTAAGAGGCAATGTACTGAGTTTTGTTCATTACTGCATGGAGACTTAGGTGATGGGTTGAACGCGTCACAGCATGGAGACTTAGATGACGGGTTGAATCGTAGGATAAGTGTTTTATTGATTGACCCTTAGACGATTGAATCGAGGGTGAGGTTGTTTGTTTATTGTGTGATATAGGTGTATGCTGCCTGATACCGGGATGGAACCCTGAGTGTGTGTATTGAATGTTTGCATATGTATGGAACCTTGTGTGCATATTCGTTGAGTGTGTATGCCCCAAGTAGTTTGAAAATGTTTTTGATAATTCTCTTTTGTTAAACCACTAGTCTTGAGTTATCAATCCCCCAACATGATGAATTGGTGTGGACATGATGAAGAGTGTCTTGACATTTGTATCGTAGGTGCAGGTGTAGGTGTGTACGTAGGCACAGGCGTAGACGTGGACGTAGGTGTAGGCATGGTCGTAGAAATAGGCATGGACGTAGGCGTGGATATGAATCATAGGTAAGCTACCTAGTGAGATTTTGGTAGCGGCACCTTTGACGATTGTGTCATTTGTCAACCGAGGTAGCTATAGCAAGGTGAATGGATAATGTTGTGATTGGATTTGAATTTGAGTTTGTCTGAGCTGGTAGTTATGCCTTGAGATTTTTCCGTAGTTTTCTATGGGCATGTATGATTGAATGTAATTTATGCGTGTTTGATATGATTATGCTTGATGTATACATGATGTATGGTATGTATGCTTGATATGATAATGTTATGAATTAAAATGATGCGATGATTGATAAATGCAATGCCCCTATTACTTGAACTACGGAACCAATGCTTAAGGCAGACTATCAGCCAAGGTTTATTTTTGCTGCGAAGTCATGCCAATTAGGGGCTGGGCTTTTGAAAAGGTGTTCCAGACGGGAACTGGGATTTGCACCAATATCCATATGGTTGCTTGAATAGTATCAACTTGGTGGTTTGGAAAGGTGAAACAGATAGCAAGGTCGCAAATATTTGTAAGGTTTCCTAGAGACATTTAATTGGAAAGTGTGAGGATGCTCACGAATCAGATGGTGAATGCATGAGGTTGCTCATGCTTAATATGGTTGCTTATGAATGAATAGTGGATGAGGTTGCGTGAGGTTGCTCATGTCTTTTATGAAATGCGGATAAGAAAAAGTATGAGGCTGCTCATGTCTTGGGTGGTTGTACGAAGAATGCTTGTATGACAGACTCACAAAGAGGGATAGTTGAGGAGATGTTGGAGATTTCAATAGTGACTCCACTAGAAATTGACTCTGGATTTTTACGGAGTCCTAAATCTCAGCATATGTTATGTATGTATGTAGATGCAAGTGTTAATGTGTAGAATGACTGACCAATGCATGTAATGGGTGACTTAGATATGCATTGTTAAAATTTTGACACGCCAATGAGAATTGGGCTTTTTGTTATATCCATGTTGTCAGAATTTGTCATCCAGGTGAGATGATAGGTATAGCTTGATTTTGGATCGCAATATCCTAATGAATGTATGCTAATGATTTATGCAGACTTATGCTTTATGATTATGACTCACCTGATTGGTTGAATGGTGCCTCTGTGATGGGTCGTTGATGATTAAGCGTAGAGGCTAGACTATGTAACAAGGTTGCTTGTCACATGATGTTTGATGTTATGCTATCATGATTTCCTGATACTTGATTTGAACTTTGAAGATTGCTGATGTAGGAGAAAGATCCATTGGAGATTATGAAAGTGCGTGGAGAGCTTGCTTTTTGTGGCATATCTTTCCCTAATTTGTTGGTAGGGTCTTGAAGGAGATTCTCATGGATATGATCTTGGAAATAGTTTGGCCATAATATGAGTGACCCCACTATTTTGCATTATTCCCCTGATCAAACGGCTCTTGAAAATGTTTGGCTTTGATGAACCATTTTGAATCAACTCCTTTTAATCGAGCCTCGCAGTGGTTTGCTATAACATTCGAATTTTGAAAAGACGTGCCCCCAATCTCCATGGTCTGGAGGAAGTACCCTTAGATCTCACCATGAACTTGGCATAGATTACCCCAGATGTTTGGAGCTTGAATAGTTTGTACTTTGAAGTTGCTTGAAGAATTTGGACCCTACATGTGGTAGGATAAACCTGATATGCTTTGCCTCAACATTTGAATCTTGGAAGATTTCCCCTTGAATCAAATCCTTGAGAGATTTATGTAAATGAGGGAACCGAGTCATACCCTATTATGATATGACTTGATTAAGGAATGTTCCTTCGAAAGGTATGCCCCCATGATCATTAGTATTTTCCCCTGTATATAGGGATCCTTTTAGATTCTTTGCCCCTAATTAGAAGCTTCTTGGAAACGTAGCCTTTGATCAGACCAATTTTGAAATCTCCTTGATGAAAAATATTGATTCGTAGTTAAATTACATTTTGAAAAAGTAATTCTGTTTGATGCACATGCAAGTTCTTGAAATTGAAATTGATTATTTGAAAAGAAATGGAAGATTAGAAGATGGATATTCGAATAAGCAAAGTGATAAATTTAACAAACGTAGGAGTCAGTTTAACACAAATTTTGCTTAGTATGCTTTCATAGTTAACCTTGCTTCAATTAGGACTTTTGAAGGTTGTAACGTGGCCATGGTTCGTGGTTTAAGAAAAAAAGGATATAAGGCTCAAAATTTATTTATCCCACCCCATTCTCCTTGATGTTCTTCAATCCTAAGTTCAATTAATCCAATAGATGCGTTCAATCTCCAAGAGAAATTTTGTAGTCGCGCAGACGATGAGAACCGTTAATAAGATCCAAGCATCGATAAGATCCAAGCGTGGATGAGAAGCCTTTAAGGTGGCAGTCACAAGATTTTTTCTCCAATTTTGTTTTCAATCCCTTATTTTTGCATGGACCCAATTTTTTTGAATTTTCCGGCCCATCGGGATGCCCTAACTTTTTCCTAAGTCAAGATTTTTTTGCTTTTTATTTTTCGGCTTAGCGGGCTCTCTCTTTCTTTTGAAAATTTTCTTTTGAGATTGTTTTGTTATTTTGAAAATTTGTGACTGCCACGCTAATCGTTGTAAGCTTCGTCTCGATTTTGAATGATGTATTTAGTGGGAAGATGTTGAGAGCTTTGTCTTTATTGATTGTGTCATACCCCAAATTTGTCCGCTTTAGTGCTACCGTCTAATTTATTTTCGAACTTGGATTTTACATGGTAAAAGATTCCTTTGATTTAATTACATTAACATTTTGGGGCTTTTAATAAATATTCGCTTTCAAATCTGTTTAAAAATATAATAATTATTTGTATTTTTAAAAATAGCAAATAATTGTTCACCTTCATATACTCTCAATTGACTTTTTATTTCAATTAAGTAACATAGCACAGTTGGTAAGGGAGAAAGACTTGCAAGTAGAAGGTCACAGGTTCGAATCTCACTTGGTGCACTTTAGATATTTTTGTTGTTTATTATTACTAACTTTATTTTCATTTTCAATTATTTCTAACCACAAAAATCTATTTTTTTTACTATTTTCGTATTTATTTATTTATTATATTTAAAAATATTTTTTTTATTAAAATTATTATTTTATTTTAAAAAAATAGTCAAAATACCTTATAAATTAATATTTTCAAATCAATCTCAATATTTAGAATAGTCATAAACAATGCTAGATTCATAATCTTGTTCACCAAATTATGCACCAAATATTCAATCAATTTCCAATCTTCAAAATTATGACAAAAATAGATCAATCTCAATTAGTGCATTTTGGATATTGTTTATTACTAAATATTTTCTAATTATTTTCAAAATCACAAAAATCATGTTTTTTTATTATTTAAATATTATTTTTGTATTTTTAATTATGACATTTTTTAAAAATAGTTATTTATTTGATTTTATGCACTTTTCATCAAAATTGAGTGCAAAAATCATAATAAATACCAAAAACATTTCCTTTTCGAGATAACTGTTTCTTATTCGTTAATCTGCGTCGATTTTTGTCATAATCAACTTCTGATTGGTCAACTTGTTAACCAAGAAATTTCTGATTTATATTATTCCCTTTTTTTGCTCTTTAACCTGATTTTGACAGTCTATAAATAGGGTCATATTTTCACACTTCTAGGACATCCTGAAATATTCATAATTTCCACAGTATCGATAACTTCCAACACTATTCAAACTTGCTAACTTGCTTTTACAATTCTTTTTGGTTTATCGAGGATTGTTGACTATATCAGACAACAGCCTAAGAACAATACACTTTTTCTTCTTTCACAATATTCTACACATTTACAAACAACGACATTTTTTGGGCCGATGATTTCATATGAGGCCCCCCAATTTTATTTTCGATTTTAGCTTTTCTATTTTTCACCACATGATGATTATTGATGGTTTTTATTTTCAAAATTATATTATTTACTAACTTTTTTCGGAAGCCAATTTTCAAATTGTATACATTTTTACGATTCAGAATCATCAACAATTTCACCAATAATTAGCAAATCCACAACTCACTAGAGTTCTCCTAAAGTTGTTGTTCTTCACATCAAAGAACAACAACAAAGAAACATGAAGCCTCCATCAACCTGAAAAAAATCTCTGCACTAAAGGAAAGAAGAAAGGAGATTGGAGGAAACAACTTAAGTTTGGTCACGGCACTTCAGGTTGGTTTCTCTTTTACTATCTTATTTAAACTTGTGCATGATTACTTGTTGTTGGGTTAATTGCTCAATGTATTTCTTTGATTGATGTCTGAATCCAAAATTCAATTTGTTCTTTGTCTATGATTATTTTGTACATAATTCTTATTTTTAATAATATATTTAGTTTTATTAATCATATGTAGTTGTTATTGTTAACAATTATTAACATAAGATTATAAAGAAAACAACACAAAAAAACTTGTTTTTCACAATTATTATATTTGTATATTAATTTGTGTATTTTATTTTTAAATCTTAATTAAATCTGGCCACATATCTAATTTTGACTGGAATTAATGTTAATAAAAAAAAAAATACAAATCTTTTTAGCCTTATTAAGCTAATAATTAAATATAACAAGTAAATATTTTCTTTTTTATAAATTCTTTATTCGTTAATTTTTTTTAGTCATTAATTAAGGGATTTTGGGAAATATTTTAGGAATAATGAGTAGATTAATTTAGAATTAAATTAATAATTCTTTAAGCTATTTTTTTTATAGAAATTACTTTCTTTTTTTCATAAAAAACCACAAAACATGTCTCTCTTTAGTGTAGTTAAATATTAACCATATTTTCTATATATATCAAACTTTTTAAAATTATATATATATATATATATATATATATATATATATATATATATATATATATATATATATATATATATATATATATATATATATATATATATATATATATATATATATATTAAAAAAACACCAAAAATATGTCTTAGTATTTAGAATAATAATCGACTTGGTACATAATTTCAAATTTCTTTTTGAATCTAATTAATTTCAAACATTCTATAATCAATAGAACATCCATCTTCCAATAATTAAATGGGTCGACATATCGTCTACCGGTTTATTATTCAAAATTAAACTTTTTAATTAAAATTCTACTTAATCTAAATACCCCCTGATTTAATTCAATTATTAGTTTTTTATTATTATATTTTTTATCTATTTTATATTACATTTTTTATTCCATTCTTATTATTATTACTATTATTATTTATAATAATCATTATTATTAATATTTTTTTATTATTACCATATTTTATTATTTATTTATCATGTAAATAAATTATTTTTATTTAAAAACTCATGAACGTATTTTCTACGTTGCATTAAAATATTTTTAGTCATGCATTAATTAAGATTTTTGCAATTTATATGATTAAAAAATATCAACAAATCTCAAACTTATTTTTCGCAACAAATTAAGCTAAACAACATTATTTTTTGCAAAAGGGTTCTAAACAGATTTTGACTAATCGCGTATTTAGCTAAAATCTCTGCAATCACTACTCTCGGTCAAATGCGAGGCGATTCAAAATATATTTGTAACCCCTAAAAAACACCAACCCCATATGAACTACGAATTGGGACTCTGATTCTTCTTAAGAGGATACGTAGGCATACGATCAAAAATCATAGCGAATTCTCCCATAAAAAAAACAAACCCTTCCCCTATTAAAAATTAAAACTCTTTTCCCTTAATAATAAATATAAATCTTGTTTTACTCGAACTTAAATATAAAACCTAATATCCTTGTGAACAATGTAGATGAAAGGTGCCTAACACCTTCCTTTCGTCTAATGAAGTCTGAAACCTAGAATCTCTGTCTGTAAATTAGGGTTTTCTGCTAGATTCCCTTCCCTAGAATAAAAACTAATAGTGGCGGTTTTCTGCTAGATTCCCTTCCCTAGGATAAAAACTAATAGTGGCGGCTCTGATTTAAAAACCAGTCGCAACAGATTGCTTCCTCAATCTTTATTGATGTGCACGAGGAATACGATGTGCTTGAACCTTTATTTAGATTGTTTCCTCAATGATGTATCAGAGAAGGAGATATGCTTGAACCTTTTGTTTAGATAAATCAATTCTCTTGAGAATAGCATACACCATTGAATTAATTGAAAGACTACCCTGCCCCTGGTTAAAAATAAGGTTTTTTTTTTAAATAGAAAAAACTCCAACTCCTGGCTCGAGGGGGTTGACTACAGGTTAACTCCTTATCTCTCCACTGTTTGGGAATTGAAAAAAATGTCTTACATCATCAGCTCGGTCTTGCATTGAAAGCATAGCTTAGCAAAATTCAGTTATTTGATTTTCTTCATTCTCCTTCGAAGTTTGTTAATTTGAAATGGAAAAGAGTGAAAATAGAAAATTGTTGATTTTTATGGATTGAATCAATTTCAAAAACATGCATGCTTATTTTATTAGAATTACTGATCCAAAGATACAAGTTTACAATAAACACAACTTAGCAACAATGAAATTATAAAGGTCTATTGTTCCTATAGAAAAGCTTCTTTGTGGATCCTCTTGACTTTTGGAGAGCTTAGTGATTTTGGACTTGTCAGAGCATGAGGGAAATCACCAATCGTAGTGGCACTTGAGGCGCTGCGTAGACCCGTTATTGACCTTGTGAAGGGATGCCTTATTTATTTGTAGGGCCAAGCTCCAATGAGTCTCCAATAGATAATCCCTTGTTTCCACGGTTTCAGACTTTCTTGAGTTGTTCGCGAGTACTAGGAAATCAACTAGCATATGGATGATAGTCAGATAAGGGCGAAGGTGGAAATGCATGAGATACAAATATATGAATGTATGTGAATGCATGGGTATGAAAAAATGTTTTTGGCTTTTGGGTATGCAAAAGGTTTCATGGATATGCAATACGATGCAGACGTAGTATGAGGGTAAACGCAGGGGTACCCTATACAGGTTTGATGGTATATATGAAAATGATAATATCCTACACTGTCTCAGAGATTGAAACAGATAGGAATTCCTTAAGGATGAAAATAATTTGATGTGGATTTGGAGGTACCCTACACTGACTCAGATATTGAGTCAAACAGGAATTCCTTAAGGGCGAAGGTAATGATATACATGGAAATGGGGATACCCTACACTGACTCAGATATTGAGACAGATGGGAACTTCTTAAGGGTTAAGGACCATAGAAGACGAAGGGGAATCCTTACAAGCTAGAGATGTTAATTGAGGGACAACAATTCCCACAAGCTAGGGATTGTAATAAACTAATAGATGGTTGAAGAATCCCTACATGCCATGGGTTGTGACTTATGAAAGATAGACCACCCTACAGGCTAGGGATTATAGTATACCGGAAGTAACCCTTGCGGGTTTAGGGATAGTGGAAATGGGATTATATGAATGATATCCTTAGAAGGTAGGCTCCTAGTTTTGGCCTACGGATATTCTACCCTCCCAAAAGGTGACTTCCTTAAGGGTATTATGAATAACACCAGAGGGAAGAGGCACAAGGGCCTCCCTTAGGCGGAGCCTCTTTAAGGACCGAGACTTTCGTCTCAAAATCGTGAAAGGTCTCGTCATGAGATATTGGTTAAGGTCGTTACAAAGAGTCATGGGTGGCATTCCAAAGTCCTACTCGTCAAGAGGATATCTCTCGATAAGTATTCCTTTTTCGGAATTCCACTGAATCTAGGCGAAGTCGTCACATAAACTCGCAGGGATGATGTATCCCCTAAGCTAATAGACGAACCTTCTATCAAAGGGTTATATTGAGAATAATTTTTGAAATAAAATCCCGTCATGCAGTAAATATATAATGATAAGAAAAATTGACAATGAATAAATAAGTGCGATAAATAAATTCCATAAATAAATAAAGAAAATAAATAAAAGAAAAAATCCAAAATAAAACCTAAAACTTAAAGTTGAGGTCCCCAGCAGAGTCGCCAGCTGTAGCAACTGGTTTTTTAAACAGAGCCGCCACTATTATTTTAATCCTAGGGAAGAGAATCTAACAGAAAAACCCTAATTCACAGATAAAGATTCTAGGTTTCGGACTTCTTTAGACAAAAAGAAGGTGTTAGACACCTTTCATCTACCTTGTTCACAAGGATACTAGGTTTTAGGTTTGAGTTTGGAAAACAGGAATTAAATTTTATTAGGGAAAGGGTTTAAATTTTTTATAGGGGAACTCGCTACGATTTTTGATCGTATGCCTACATATCCTCTTAAGAGGAATCAGAGTCTCAATTCGTAGTTCGTATGGGGTTGGTGTTTTTTAGTGGTTGCAAATGTATTTTGAATCACCTCGCATTTGACCGAGAATAGTAATTGCGGAGATTTTGGTTAAATGCGCGATTAGTCAAAATCCGTTTGGAATCCTTTTGCAAAAAAGAATGTTGTTTAGCTTAATTTGTTGCGAAAAATAGGTTTGAGATTTGTTGATATTTTTTAATCATATAAATTACAAAAATCTTAATTAATGCATGACTAAAAGTATTTTAATGCAACGTAGAAAATATGTTCATGAGTTTTTAATAAAAATAATTTATTTACGTGATAAATAAATAATAAAATATGATAGTAATAAAAAATATTATTAATAACAATAATTATAAATAATAATAGTACTAATAATAAGAAAAGAATAAAAATGTAATATATAAAATAGATAAAAAAATATAATAATAATAAAAAACTAATAATTGAATTAAATCAGGGGGGGTTTAGATTAAGTAGAATTTTAATTAAAAAGTTTGATTTTGAATAATAAACCGGTAGACGATATGTCGACCCATTTAATTATTGGAAGATGGATTTTCTATTAATTAGAATGTTTGAAATTAAATAGACTTAAAAAGAAATTTGAAATTATGTACCAAGTCGATTATTAGTCTAAATACTAAGACATATTTTTGGTATTTTATATATATATATATATATATATATATATATATATATATATATATATATATATATATATATATATATATATATATATATATATATATATATATATATATATATATATATATATATATATATATATATATATATATATATATATATATATATATATATATATATATATATATATATATATATATATATATATATATATATATATATATATATATATATATATATATATAATTTTAAAAAAAGTTTGATAGATATAGAAAATATGGTTAATATTTAACTACACTAAAGAGAGACATATTTTGTGGTTTTTTATTAAAAAAAGAAAGTAATTTCTTTAAGAAATAGCTTAAAGAATTATTAATTTAATTCTAAATTAATCTACTTACTATTTCTAAAATATATCCCAAAATCCCTTAATTAATGACTAAAAAAATTAACGAATAAAGAATTTATAGAAAAGAAAATATTTACTTGTTATATTTAATTATTAGCTTAATAAGGCTAAAAAGTTCTGTATTTCATTTCTTTTTATTACCATTAATTCCAGTCAAAATTAGATATGTGGCCAGATTTGATTAAGATTTAAAAATAAAATACACAAATTAATATAAAAAAATAACAATGGTGAAAAACAAGTTTTTTTTGTGTTGTTTTTTTATAATATTATGTTAATAATTGTTAACGATAACAACTACATATGATTTATAAAACTAAATATATTATTAAAAGTAAATTTTAAAATAAGAATTATATACAAAATAATCATATACAAAGAACAAATTGAATTTTGGATTCAGATATCGAGTAAATAACGCAACAGCAAACAATCTTGCACAAGTTTAAATAAGATGGTAAAAGAGAAACCAACCTGAAGTGTCGTGACCAAACTTAAGCTGCCTCCTCTAATCTCATTTCTTCTTTCCTTTAGTGTAGAGACTTTTTTCAGATTGATGGAGGCTTCATGTTTCTTTGTTGTTGTTCTTCGATATGAAGAACAACAACTTTAGGAGAACTCTAGTGAATTGTGGATGCAAAATTATTGGTGAAATTGTTGATGATTCTGGATTGTAAAAATGTATACAATCTGAAAATTGCCTTCCAAAAAAAGTTAGTAAATAATATAATTTTGAAAATAAAAACCATCAATAATCTTCACGTGGTAAAAAAAAGAACTGAAATGCTAAAATCGAAAATAAAATTGGGGGGCCTCATATGAAATCATCGGCCCAAAAAAATTCTTTGTTTGTAAATATGTAGAAAATTATGAAAGAGGAAAAAGTGTATTGTTCTTAGACTGTTGTCTGATATAGTCAACAATCCTGGAATAAACCAAAAAGAATTGTAAAAGCAAGTTAGCAAGTTTGGATAATGTTGGAAATTGTCGATACGGTGAAAATTATGAATATTTCTGGATGTCCTAGAACTGTGAAAATATGGTCCTATTTATAGACTGTCAAAATCAGGTTAAAGGGAAAAAAAGGGAATAATATAAATCAGATCTTTCTTGGTCAACAAGTTGACCAATCAGAAGTTGATTATGACACAAATTGATGCAAATTAACCAATAAGAAACAGTTATCTCGAAAAGGAAATATTTTTGGTATTTATTATGATTTTTGCACTCAATTTTGATGAAAAGTGCATAAAATCAAATAAATAATTATTTTTTAAAATACCATAATTAAAAATACGAAAATAATATTTAAATAATAAAAAAATATGATTTTTGTGATTTTGAAAATAATTAGAAAATAGTTAGTAACAAACAATATCCAAAGTGCACTAATTGAGATTGATCTATTTTTGTCATAATTTTGAAGATTGGAAATTGATTAAATATTTGGTCCATAATTTGGTGAACAAGATTATGAATCTAGCCTTGTTTATGAGTATTCTAAATATTGAGATTGATTTGAAAATATTAATTTATAAGGTATTTTGACTATTTTTTAAAAATAAAAATTGATTTTAATAAAAAATTTTTTTTTAAATATAATAAATAAATAAATACAAAATAGTAAAAACAATTAGACTTTTGTGGTTAGAAATAATTGAAAATGAAAATAAAGTTAGTAATAATAATCAACAAAAATATCTAAAGCACACCAAGTGAGATTCGAACCCGTGACCTTCTACTTGCAAGTCTTTCTCCTTTACCAACTGTACTATGTTACTTAATTGAAATAAAAAGCCAATGGAAAGTATATGAAGGTGAACAATTATTTGCTATTTTTAAGAATACAAATAATTATTATATTTTTAAACAGACTTGAAAGCGAATATTTATTAAAAGCCCCAAAATGTTAATGTAATTAAACCAAAGGAATCTTTCACCATGTAAAACCCAAGTTCGAAAATAAATTTGACGGTAGCACTAAGGCGAGAAAATTTGGGGTATGACAATACTTTGTATGATGTCAAACCTAGGATAACTTATCATTTATGTATATTGGACGGTATCTCTGAGTCATTTTGGTGCACCATTACATTAGAGGTCTTAGGAAACATCTACAACAAGTTTGGAATTGGTATCAAACATGAAAAATCATTTTCTGCATAAAAGACACTTGCGTGTGCCAGCACATCCTTTTTCAGGCTGACACATACTGAAGTTTCATCTCTATACGCTGACACATACGACTTTCAGGCTGACACATGTACTATAATATTAAAGCATGTAGGCTATGTGTTACATGTGCCAACACATAGCCTTTTTCAGGTCAACACGTGATGCAAATTTTATACTTATGTGTCGGCACATTACTTATTCAGGCCGACACATACTGACTGTTTGGGTCAATTTTTTAAAATTGTTTAACTTCAAAGTTTCCCTCTTTTCCATCATATTTCCTCAACTATAAATACATCATACATCATTTCTACTTGATGAAACTTCATCTTTAACCTCCAACCTATGCATGCACACTAAGGGTTTGTCTTTTAAGATCTTTGGTAGATTTATGGGTTTTGTTCAAGACTTCTCAATAGTGGATTTGACCGAGTTAAAGCTTTGAAGATTGGAGATCTTGCAAAGGAGTAGCGCGAGACGGTGGATCGTATTAGAAGCTCTTATGGTCAATAGTTTACAATTGGATTTGTTCGAGTGAAAGCTTTGGAGAGTTTGGATATCACAAAGGAGTATTATGAGATGACGAATCAATTGGATCTATTGTGTCTTGGTCTTTCTGAAGATAAAAAGAAGATAATGGGTTGAATCAACATCAGACGGTTAGGGTTTGTAGAGTTTCTCTTAGAACACTTTTCTTGTAATCAACTTTTTGCAAAGTAAGAAATTTATCTCAATCCCAAAACGAAATTTGGGGGAAACGTAGCCATAGCGAGGACGATTGGTGAACTTCCTAAAAAAAATCCTTGTGTCATTCTCTCTCTATCTCCCTCTCTCTCTCACTCTCTCTCTCTCTCTCTCTCTCTCTCTCTCTCTCTCTCTCTCTCTCTCTCTCTCTCTCTCTCTCTCTCTCTCTCTCTCTCTCTTACTTTCATTTACTTTCTATATGAAATTTGTGGAACTTGGTGTTTAATTGATCAATCGTATAAAACTTTCATTTGATTTTTAAATTTTAAATTACTTAGATTAGCTTATAATCACTTTGATTGTAAGTACTATTCTCAAATCAACAAAGCTCAAAAGAAGTTCTAAAAAATTGATCGCGCGTCAAGTGTTGGATAAATTGTCCAGTTTTATTTTTAACATAGTTTCATTATAAATAAGTGGTTGTATTGATTTTTTATAAATGATTAATTGTGAAACAATTGTGTTCTCTACTTTTATCATTGATTAATTCCATATGACAGTCACATATCCTAGTTTCCAATAACTAGGTTCATTTAGACGACTTTTCGATCTAGGCTAAAAATCTTCCATGCAATATTATCTTACAAAATAAGTTTTAATTACCTATTTTTGAAAGGTAATTTTACTTGGGGATCAATTCACCACCCACCCTCTCTAGATAAGTCATTGTCGTCTAACAAGTGGTATCACGAGCTCCAGTTAATTTCATGTTTCGAAACTTTTATTAATAAATGGAAAATGAACCTAAATGGGTGTATAATAGATCACTAATTTTTACGGGAGAAAACTATGGTTATTGGAAAACTTATATGCGTATCCATATCAAGTCATATAACAAAGGTGAGTAGGAAGCTATTTTAAATGGTTCAACACTGGTCACTCAAACTAATGTTAATGGTGTTATCACACCTAAGCTGGAAGCACTATGGAATGATGATGATAGAAAGAATTGAGGACATGATTGGGAAGTGTAAAATATTTGCATATCCGCTCTTGGTGTTGATGAGTTTTATCGTATTTCCCATTGTGAAACCGCTAAGGCTATGTGGGACACAATGCAAGTTACTCGCAAGGGAATCAATGAGATCAAACAAGCTAGAATTAACACACTTAATCAAGAGTTTAAATTTTTTCGCATGAAGCATGGTTAAACCATTGCTCGAATGCAAAAGAGGTTAGCTCGTCTCATTAACCATTTAAACACACTGGGTAATCCTATTTCCAATGCTATTGCTACTAATAAAGTTTTGAGATGTCTTACTAGGAATTGGAAACTAAAGGCCACCATAATGAAAGAATCTAATGATCTTACAACACTTGATCTCACTACTTTGTTTGGTAAGCTAGAAGGACATGAGAAAGAACTCACTTGCTTAGAGAAGTGTGAAAAGAAATATGAGAAGAAGATGAAAAAGGAGAAAGACATGGATAAGGAGGAAGGAACAACATCTAAAGCTCTTAGGGCTTCTATTCAAGGTCCTCAAAATGTGAGCACATTAATGAAAATTATGTTAGTGAAAAAGATAACTCGGATGATGAAGAGATGGGATTATTAGTCAAAAAGTACCATAAGTATTTGAAAAAGAATAGTGAAAAGAACTTCGACAAAAAATCCATCAAGTCTAAAAGACAATCTACATCTTCTAAGGAATATAAATCCAAAGGAAGAAATTCAAGATGTTTATGCTTTAATTGTGGCAAATCTATCCATTACCGATTGGAATGTCCATATCGTGACAATGATGAAGAGAAGAATCAACGCAAAAATTCTAGCAAACCTAAGAAGGTGTAATACAGTGGGAAAACTGACTCTTTTTGGTTTTATCCAAAATGTGCGGATAACTAGAGTCGCCACTGACTTTTCTTTTATCCAATATTTAGGAAAGGTGAAAAGAACAGGAAAGACCTTGATAGATTTTGAGTTCGAGGGGTAAGCTATGAAAAGGGAAGGTGTTAGCACCCTTTTTATCCATAGTTGTCTACGGGCTCTTAATTTCTAGCTCAATTTTGAAAATCTTGCTTTGTCCGTGTGATTTGAAAATATTTTGAAAAAGCCAATGTAAGGCTAACTTTGTAATGAATCTTGTATCAGTCCTCAAGAATGCGTACAAAGTGTTTTAGAAAATATTTCGTTTTAAAAATGTGATGTGTGAAAAATGTTTTGAGAAAAGTTATGAGCAAGAAATTAGGAGTTTCTTACCCACTAAAGTCTTTCTTATTATTTTCCTTCTCCTTTAGAGATAGTATTATCCATACCATTAGTTGATAGGTAGACCTATCTATTGGATGTGAAGGGACATGCATAGGGTCATTGTATGGTCATCGAAAGCAACATGTAAGGATACTTTAGCAATTTGTATCGGAGGGACTAGATCATTTTTGTAGGCAACTTCGAAGGGTCATCGAGGGAATATGATCTTTTATTCGAAAGGGTCTTTTGCTAAAGCATTCATACTTTAGAGGGACATAACCATTAATCGTAAGGCAACAAGAGAGGGTACCCTAGAGGTGCAAGTGTGAAGAGTGTATTCATTTCAGTTATTTATCTTGAGATTGAGGGTTTTCTATGTTTGTTTTTAATCTTGTCATACAATCCTAATTACTAGCAGTTATAAAGTATACAGAAAATAAAAATGCAGAAAGTAAAATTCCTACGCTATTACATGGCTTTGGGGCAGTTACATAATATGAGAGTGCAAGAAATTAAACCTATAACTATTACATCCTCGGAGCAGATATAAAATTTAAAAAAAACACGAAAAAATAAACCTAAGCTATTACAATCAAATAATACGACGTATACATTTTATCTAAGAATTTAAATAAGAAATAAGAAAATAGAAAAATAGAAGAAAAAAAAGAATGTAAAAATGTTTTTTATGATTTTTTTATGAAAAATAATTTAAGTGATAATAATTAATAATTGATTTTAATATTTAAAAAAAGGTTGATTAATTAATATCAAGAAAATTAAATAATAGTTAAAAAGACTAATCCTAATTTATTAATATTAAGAAAAAAAATTAGGTTAGTTTAATAATTGAACCCACGCCATTAACGTTATATGCCTTCGCCTTGACTAGCGGTGCTACACTCTCATCCGGTTATACAATATAAACCATTAAATATAATATATACCAGTGGGTCGGAGAGGCGCCGGAGCCATAGCTCCGATCGTCGTCTCCGGCGAGACGATTTTGTAACCTGTAAAAATAGCGCACGTTAGGAATAAAGAAAGACCCTATCCCCCTAATTCGACCCTTGCGAATGCAATGGTGGTGTTATTTTTGGCTAATTCAACCTGTACAAGGAGATACAGTGAAAATAATTCAAATCAGTTCAATAATGGTGATGGACCATTCTGGCGTCATAAACTTCATGCAAGGGATCAAACTTGCACTATTTTTTCTCAGGAACACATTAAAGCTGTTAGCTTCAACCAAAACGTCATGCATATTAGGATACAAAGTTCACAAAATATAAAAATACAATGATGCTTGGAGTGCACTTTTCAGGCACTTTTTATCATTAAGAGTGATCAAAACTTACTCTATGATACCTCAGGGATTGATTTGAATCGCTTGGCCTTGAGGATGGTTGGAAGTTGGAATTTGAATTTGCCCTAGTTTTGAGAAAAGTTGAGATTTTGAGAGAGTGTTCTTGAGGAAAATTTTGTGTCCTCTTTTGGTTTGAATATGGAGGGTATATATAGATGGAGAGATTAGGTTAAAAAGATCGGTTTGGACTTTATACAAAACATGTCGTTGATTCTTGTTTAAAAATAGAATGAGTATGACAAAACCATGGAGATTTGGTTGGAAAATAAGTATACACAGCTTTTGCTTGTCTTTGGGCCCCCACAATAATCAAATCATAAGCCTTGTATGCCTTACATATTTATCTAATATTTATTTGATTTAATTTTGAATTTAAATGAATAAAAATCAAAATAAATGAAATAAAAATCAAAATAATGCGTGCATGGACTTAGAGGTCTATTATGAGGTCAGGAACACATTTAGACCTTAAAAGGTAAGCCCATTAGCCCAAAAATTCCAATTTGTTCAATTTGGGTTTCATGCATTTTCTCAAAATTCCCCAACTTGCACAAATCATATCTCACTCAATTTTCATCATATGAAGGTGATCTTGGACTTTTTTGATACCTCAAGATGTCTCCTAAAAATTTTATGTTGGTCATTTTTCCATTTGAAGATTTTAACTTGATGTAAATTACTTTGACACAAAGTGTCTTTTTGTTGACTTTTAAAATGACCTGTAATGTATTGGCCCATATCTCTCAAATGAAGCATTTTTTGACCATGATCTTAGAGAGGCAAAGTTGTAGAGAATTTAATTCGCTTCAAAATGAGATTGGGTTGAGAATTTTCTAATGAAGCATCTGAAAGTTATGTTTGGTCAAAGTTTAGTTGATTTCTCCTATAGAAAACCCTAATTTGGTAACTTTTGACTTTTGATGAATCTTGATCATCCCTTGATCAAATGATGAATTTGCATTCAAAATCTCGATGTTGACCCAAAATCTTGAAGTTTGACTGTAAATTGGTCAAAGTTGACTTTTTGCCCAATATAGTTGATTTTCAATCATCTGACTATTTGACTGAGCAAACTTGTGCTGCAAGGCTTGAAACTTGGCATGAGGATACCTTGAAGAATATGAGAAACCATGAAGTCCACTTTAAGAATTAGAAGTACAATTTTCTTTGAGAAAACCAAAACCTTAGTTGTAGGCCACTGCTTAGGAGGAGGATTCATCTAATCATTTCTTGAGTAGTCTTGAGTGTTTGAGACCCTTAGGAGCACGTGGAGGTATCTTGCATCAATTTGTCTTGAAAATGAGAGAGAAAATTTTGGGGTACAACAGCTGCCCCTGTTCAATATTCTTAAACCTGAAGAGTTAGATTGGCATGTGTCGTACCTCAAATTTGCCCTATCTCTTCTTATTTTTGTCTAGCTTTGGACTTTGCATTCCATTTGCATCATTTTATTACTCAGTCATTTGCATATCCCGTATCTCATGGAATCAGGCGCTTTGGTTTGAGGTATTAGGGTTGCGCCCTCTTTATGTCTAATTTTGTTTTAAAGTTTTCTTATCAGGTGAAAGGGAATTCTTATGGTTCTCGATTATTGGATCGTGGAATGAATTGTGTCGTCACATTACAAGGTTGGTTCTCGATCAAATTTATCAGAGCCTGGGTTGGGGTTTATTTCCCTATGTTTGTTTCTCAAAAGGATAGGGTTTTTGGGTTTTTGGTTTCTGTGAAGATGTTTCTTTTGCCTGCCTCGAAGAAGGCTCAAAGCTCAGTGCATTAGGTCAATAATTTCATCTCCTCGCATTTCAAGTTTCTTCTTAAAGTCTCTAAGCCATGGAGTCGAGAATTTGAAGTTTAAATTGACAAATGTGGAGTTGGAGCACTTCAGGAAATGAGGTTAAAGGTTCATGATAATCAAGACATGTTTCAGTGGTTTAAAGTTACAAGTTACTTGTGGTTTAGAATGTCAAAGTTAAAGTTCTGGTCAAGAAGTGCAAGCGTGGTTCAGGCATGATATGAGGATCATGGTTTAAGCGACCAGTGTTTTGGGTTCGAATTAACCAGTGGAATTAAATTCTTAAGCATTTATTTTGATTGAGAGTTTTATTGGATTTTGAAAGATAAGGCGCGTGAGTGTTTGGAATACAAGTTATAACAATTGCTCACAATTTTTTGAAGTTTAAGTTACAAAGTCAAAGGGTGCATTCAAATTATTCAAGTGGAAATTGCCACTTTCAATCAAAGATCAAGAGTTATTTGACTTCTATAACAAAGTTCATCATTGATAAATTCAAGCTTGTGTTCATTACATTTTTTTAAAGACGAGTTACAAGGCTTGGAATCACGAGTACAATTGCGGTTTACAAAACAAAAAAAAAAAGAATTGAATGTCTTGCTTCATCTTCAAGAAATTCATCCGCTCCTTGCTAGCTATGGCCTTTTCACCTTTTAACCTTTCCTCGATCATCCAATCCTCGGGTTCATGAAACAAGGAAAAAGAATAAAAGTTAGCAATCAAACATATGAAAAGAAATTCCAAACAAGAAAGCTCATCATTAGGGTTTGCATTTGGAATCAGTTAAAAAGGGAGTTTGTTTAATCACGGGCCATTTTCTCCCGATTGCAAATCACAAAAAAGCTTGTGCTTTTTGGTTCACAAAAAGGAACAAAAAGAAGTTTGCAAATATTTTTCTACTGCTACAAACAAAAAAACAAAAAATAGCATCGCACTAAAGCAACAAGGCAGCAAGGGAAAACTAGATGACTATAACAGAAACAGGGCAAGGGTGCCAAACAGCAGCAGCTAGAAAAACAACAATGACAGCAACTGCCAAGCACGCTGCAGAAAGCCACGAAGAAGCAAGTAGCCCAAAGCTGCAACCAACTAGAAAACACGTGCAACAAGTCATAGGCTAGCAAACAAATAACAACAGCAGGCCAACAAGCAAAACAAGCAAAGTTATCCCATGAAGAAAAACAATATACACAATAGATAGCAGCAATTCATAATGTAGAAGGCTAACAAATAGCCAAAATCTCAAGTGCTTCATCATTTTCCTAAAAGAGACAAACCCTTCAGAATTTTCAAAAAGCAAAAGCAGTTTGCATCATTGAAAGATAAAGAGGAAAGAGACAGGTTTAAAGAAAGATACCACCTGCACATCCTGCATAACAGTCTGCACAGCTCTGTCCAAAACCTGAGATTATAAGCCACAAAAACTCCAAGCATGTCAATCCAAGTTTTACACCAAAATGACTAAAAACAAAACCTGCATCCTAATGATCAAAATAAATTTACCAAACATGTTCAAATTCACAAAACTCCCTCCAATTTTCCACCCATTCTCATGATAAGAAGGATGATTGTCTGGAAAAAAAAAGGAGGAGGAGAACACATATTTTTGAGAGAGGCAGAGCAACTAGCCAAAAAACCAGAGCGAGATACATAGAAAGCAAAACCAAGAATACAGAAAAAACCAGCAACCAAAAAAGAAACAATTTTAGAGAAAACCTCAACCTAAACCATTATTTCATTAACCACAAAACCACCCAAAGTTCTGACTCAAATTTCTCACTCCATAACCTGCAATCAAGCATTATTCAAAGCAACAAAAATTGTTATAATTTGTTCAACACTCAGAACCTTCACAACATGCCAACTCCAAGACAATTATCTTAAAGGTCTCCATTCATTTCCAAGGCTGCAAGAAAAAAGTCATCAAAATTTTTCAAAGCATATATGGTGTTACTAGCGTAAACATTAATTTGAAGCAACAAAAAGTTATAGTAACCGGGAATGTTAGCAGTGATATTTCGATCATAAAATTAACCAAGACAGGGAAGCATGCCGAGTTATGTCCCAAAATTGAACCAGAACTAGAATCAAAACTGACTGACTCACAACTGAGCCGCGTACCTGATTCATACCTGCAACCCTATTTAATTGAAGTTTTATAATCTACCTGCAACAAAGTCTCATACCCGAATCTGCAGGGACCCAAAAACATGGTTTGTGATCGTTAGAAGTGTCAATAAGCGAAGCTTATGGATGAGAGGCAGGGGAGCAGAATGCAATCGAAATCATAAACAGAGAGGGATAAAGAGGTACCTGTTGTTTTTACTTTCTTGTTTTCTTTTAGTTTGTGCTTTAAATTGACATTATAATCCATAACTTCTATAACGTTAGAAAGCGGTGAGTTTGAGACCGAGAGATTCCTGAGATTTTCATTTGAATTTTGTTACTGTAAGAACCGAGGGGCCACTGAGAGGAGGAAATGACTCACCTCATTTCACACAAAAATACCTCTACATATTGCATAACTCTCAAATTCTCCATTGAATCTCTCACAAAAATCTTTTAAACTTGCATACACTCACCCTCACCTTCAGCCCTCAATAAGCTCTGCTCCCAAAACCTTTCCAAATTTCTCTGCTAACAATCTCCCACTCATGAAAAAAATAATACTCCCTTGAACCTCACATGTCACCTTACCTCCCAAAATCGTAACAACCCAAACTCTACAATATCACCACAATACCTCAAAAACCATCCAAGCTCTGCTCAATCTTCTCTAAAAAGGGACTCTCCCAAAATTCTGCCATAAACCTCTGCTTCACCTCTTCAAAACTGCCCATGTAAACACACACGCATTCAATGTTTCCATAGAAAACATAGAAGGTCAAAAGAGAGGAACAAAATTAGAAGGAAACTCTATCAATTGCTACTGCATCCTCTCCGAGCATCAATCCAACAACCTGTAATTTGACAAAACGGAAGTAGAATCCAATTAATTTCATAACGACTTTTCACATGCAAACCGCAAACCAACAACATAAAATTAATACCACCATACGCTTAGAGCCAACTGAATTGACGATACTGTAACGACACGAAATTAAAACTCAAACTAAAGAGGGGGAACCTTACCTCAACAACTTCCAGTAAAAACATCTTCATCGTAGGTAACTCTGTTCCTTACGTTCTAGTTTGCTACAACCATGATTGTTGTTGTTGTTGTTGTTTGTTTTGCGTTAAGAGAGGGAGATCTGGAGAGGATTGAGAGAGATGATTCAAGAGGATAGCGTTTGAGAGGAATTAGACAGAATTATTGGAGTGTTTCTTTTCCCAAATTGCTAGCGGCGGCTGTTTTGTTACATTAGGGTTTCTTCCCTCTTCCTAACACTTCTTGGTTGGGCCTAAAGCCACACAACCCGATCCATTCCTAGCGTAAGCCCAGTACCACCCCTTTTTTGGCACACTTGCAACCTAAAGAAAAAATGAATTGCCCATGGACTCAGCGTGGACGGGCCTGGCGCCCTTTCTCACCACACCCCTAATCTAAGCCCACACCCTTTGTTCCCTTAATATTTTTCTTTATAAAAAAAATACATAAAATGAATAGATTTAATTTTTACTTTCTTTTACCACTTTCTTTACTTAAAAATAAAAAAAGATATCTAGACTAAAATTTTAATTTTTCTTAAATGTTTTTCTTTATATAAAAATACATAAAATATATATATTTATTTTTATTGCCCTCCTTTGTAATTAAAACATCTCATTCACAAATCAAAAATTCAAAACACTTAATCATTACTTGAATTTACTTTAAAAACTTGCAAAAATACTCAACCAAGCAAAACTCCCCCAAGGGCATGTTATCTTCGTTCTACCGCGATACAGGCCGTGCCTGTTGCTAGAATGCTTGTGTTAACGTTGACCACTAAAAACACAAACAAACCAACCATTTTCTAGAGGAACTACGGTGTTCTAATTCCTTCATTGGATACGTAGGCAAAGGGTCGCGAAACCCCCACGAACGCAATAATAAAAACCATTTGTTTCCCTTTAAGCAAACATAGTTGTAGATAAACACACCCTTTAAGGCAAACAAACAAAATGGATCCCGTTGAGTACAACAAATGTGAGGGGTGCTAATACCTTCCCCTCGCATAACCGACTCCCTTACTATTTCTCTTGGTCGCTGTGATCAGTGGATCTGGAACTGACTGTTTAACGCTGGTTCGCGAAATGTCGCGGTAAGCAAGAGTCGCCACCGTCTTTTATTTTCTCCAAATGGAAAGGACAAAAGCACATAAAAATTCCTTATAGAGATTGCTCTCGGTTCGGGAGGTAGATTATAGAAAGGGAAGGTGTTAGCACCCTTTCTATCCATGGTTATCCATGGGCTCTTAGATACTTTCTCCATTGTGTTTTCAAAAATGGTTTGTTTGCTTTTCAACTGTGGGTTTTAAAAAAGTTTCTTTGAAAATTCCAGTTCGACTCTTGTATCAGTCCTCAAGAGTGTTTGAAAAATTGCTTTCGAAAGCTTTTTGAAAAGGTGTCGGTGTGAAAAGTATTTTTTGAATTTGTTTTGAAATTAGAGCAAGTATCTAGAGTCGTCTACCTACCCTAAGGAATTCGTCTGTGTAAATGTCCTTTAAAGTAGTGCCATCCCACCATTGAGAGGTAGGTAGCACCACCGTTGGAGGTGTTCGGGTCAATTCGAGGTTCGGGACATGGTGATCACCAGAGCAATGGGAAGACACCTTAGAAGCTACCCTCATGCCAGGTTCCCGGATCATGAGGACTTACTAAGACATCCTCTACTCGACGATCACCTTTCGAGGCAAGGCAACAGTGAGGCGTACCCTAGGGGTGGTGTGTGCGATTTGTGTGTCGTTTTCAAGTATTTTTGTCTTTTGTCATGTTATTGGTGATCTAGCGTTTGTTTTTATTTTTTTCCATACATTCTTTCATGCCTTGATTAACAGTTAAAATATTGCGAGAAAGTAAAAGATTCTAAGCTATTACAAAAGGCGCGGGTCCACATCGCCAAAATTTCTCGAACCCGATTTGACAGAAAAATAAAGAAAGTAAAAAAAATAAAGTGCGAGCAATTGGTTACACGGCTTTGGGAGAGATACATCAAAATTATAAAGAATAAAAATAAATATGCGAATTAAATTTAAATTAGAAACGAGGGTGTTGGACCCTTTTTGCAAAATTAAATTAAAGATGGAATTAATTAATTAAAAAAAGAAAGAAATTGTTTTTGGTATTTTTTGGTATTTTATGATTTTAATGGAAAAATTAATTGAAATTAAATGCCAACCCTAATTCTACAATTTTTGTTTTATTATGAAAAATGTTGAAATTTCTAACCTAAAATTAACCCGAATTTTTATATACAATTTAATTATAAAAATAAATATCTAATATTTAATTATTATGGAATAAAAGAAAAAAAAGATGAAAATTAATTAAACCCTAATTCTATATTTTTTAGATTTTTATTAAAAAAGTTAAAACTAAACCTAATTTAAAACTAATTAATTTATGAATTTATTTACAAGAAATATTAAAATAAAAAAATATTATATTTTTTTTCTTTTCTGGTTTTTTATGTGTTTTTTTTATATTTTATGAAAACATTAAATTAAAGCATTAAAAAAAGATTAATTAAAACAAAGAAAAGAAAAAAAATATAAAAGTAAAAAGAAGCAAACTGGAGGGGGGTGTTGTCCCCAAATGGAGGTGAAATCTTTAGCAATCTGGCCCAATATTCTGAGGCCCTTTTGACTCTCGTGGCTAGCGTGCATCAGCGTTGACTGGAGTTCACCGTGCTCTCCAGATCATGGCCTTTGATTTGATGCAACTGAACGCGTGGACGGTTAGATTTGGGGGGCGCATGATACGCTTTGGTATTGAAGCTGCATGGGAACGTTAAATGAAAAACAATATTGAAAGGTGTGAGGACCTGGGACTCGAACCCAGGTCCTGAGCATTACCACTCAAACGCTCCACCAACTGTGCCATCTTGTTTATCTGTAAACAAAATAATGAATAAACATAATAAAACAAATATGCGTTAGTGCTTGGTTTTCGCGCGAACTTTCAAACCAGCCAACCATTGATGGCCACGCATATTCTTCTTCCTCGTTCCTGAAACATAAACATATTAGGCAACGTTTTTTCAAGTGTTCTTTTAGGCCACTTTCGGGAAAATAGCGAATAGGCCAGGAAGGCTCATAAATTGAGCGCGAGGGTCTCAAACTCTTCGTCCAAGTATGCTGAGCATGTTCATGGCATCGTGGTGTCCCAATTTTGCCTTATTCACAAACCCCCAATTCAGAGCTTCATAAACCCTAAAACGTGATAATGGTAGAATCGTATACAATGCTTAAAAACACAATTAATTTACATGGTTAGCATTAGAATCACACAAGGAATATGAATCAAATATTAAAAAGTGCTAAATGTGCATGAATTGAGATGCACGATTATGAAAAATTTTCGGTACAGATGAGATTGTTCTCACGTTTCTGGGCACGAAAGCTTGTGGTTTTGGATGCAACTCCCTTCTATGAAGCCTTAGCAAGCTAATGAAATCAAAATCGTGCCTTGAATCACCCTAGAATTAGGTTTTCAGTTTTGAGTTTTTTGCAAAAATTTCAAGTTTGTGTCTTGGTCTCTAGCGCAGCTGAGTGGTCTCCTACATTAGGGTTGTGTTCTCTACTTATGTATGAGTGAATTAGGTCAAGAAATTTGATTAAAAATCCATGCATTGATGATTTGTGAGATTTGATTTTCAAGCATTAGTTTTTCAATCTTTTTCATGCACTTTTTGTACAAATCATATCCAATCAATTCCAATTCTTCCATATATGATCATGCACGTTTTTTGGAAGATATTATATGCACAAAAATATTTTATTTCATTGGTTTTATATTTTTCATGTATTTAATTGATTTAAATGAATTATTATTAATAAAAAATCCAAATAAATAAATAAAAATAGAGAAAAACTTCCCTTTGGGCCAAATGGTCGTGTGCATGCTTGGGATAATGAATTATGGAAGAAAAATAGGCCCATTAGCAATTTTAGGTCATTTGAAGCAATGTTGACTTTTCAAAATATCCAAAAATTTCCCAACTTCCACAAGGCATAACTTGCTCAATTTTTAAGCTTTGCTCATGTTCTTGGACATTTTGGAATGGTCTTTGAGTCCTCTAACCAATGCCTTTGGTCCCATGGCATATTGATTTACCAATCTCAAGTTATGGCCTTTGACTTAAAGTCCCTTTTTGTTGACTTTTGAAACTGACCTATAATGTTGAAATTGATAACTTTTTGTGAGAGCATTTCTTGGGCTTGAAGTATGAAGATGAGTTGTAGGAAATGTCTTTCTCTTCAAAATGAGCTTTGGATGGAATTTTTCTGATAATCCATGTGAAAGTTATGCCCTGGTCAATTTACAGTTGACTTTTTCAGCTGTCCAAATAAGGAAACTTTTGCATCTTGATGATTTTTGAGCCAAGCTTTGAGAATCATGATCAAGCATTGATCAAATGGTGTTTGTGGCTTCAAAATGAGATGTTGACCAAAAATTTGAACTTTTGACTGTCAAATGACCATTTTGCCCCTACAGTTGAATGTAGTGCAATTAGGGTTTTGACTGTGCAATTTTGTGCTGAAAGTCTTGAAACTTGATATGAGGATACTTGACCATATTTGTAGGTATGTGGGACTTGATTGAACCCTTGGAAACTTCATTTTCTTGATCAGAACAAAAACCCTAATTTTGACTGTTTAGGAGACCCTTACACTATGCAACCCTTGGGGAGATTTTGAAGCTTGACTTTGCAATTCTTGGAGAATATGGGAGGGCAAATTTTGGGGTACAACAGTTGCCCCTGTTCAATCTTCTTAGACCTGAGGATGCAGATTGGCTGACGTGCCTTTCGTAATCCGAGGGTAGAAGATGATTGAACACTAGAGTGCCCAGAAATTTGCGCTCACATAGTAGCAGTGTGATGATGGGAATGGGCTTATAGATGCCATTTGGAGATTGATGGATAGGATGATGGGCTTATAGATGCCATACTGAGAGATGCTGGAAGGTGGATGGGCTTATAGATGCCATCTGGATGTTGATTGCATAAGAGATTCCTTAGCGAGAACTTGTGTACCTGCAAAAGAGAAATGAGTACCTGACATGTTGCAGGAGCTAGTCTTTAGATGCTTGGTATAGATATGTCCTGACTGGTTACAGGAGCTGGATCTGGAGCTTCAAAAGATGATGAATGAACCAGGGATGATTACTACCTCAGCATGAACGATGAGAGAACCTTGGGTGATTTTAACTTCAACAACGCTCGTTGAGAAAATCTTGGTGGGAATTACCATCTCCGTAGTATCGGGAAGAGAACCATAGGCAATTATAATCTCAAAAGCGGACGTTTGATAAAAACCTGGAATGGAATTATCGTCTCCGCAGGATCGGGGAGAGAACCATAGGAAATTATAATCTCAAAAGTGGACGTTTGAGAAAAACCTGGGATGGAATTATCATCTCCACAACATTGGGGAGAGAACCATAGGAAATTATAATCTCAAAAGCGGACGTTTGAGAAAAACCTGAAATGGAATTATCATCTCCACAACATTGGGGAGAGAACCATAGGAAATTATAATCTCAAAAGCGGACGTTTGAGAAAAACCTGGGTTGGAATTATCATCTCCACAACATTGGGGAGAGAACCATAGGAAATTATAATCTCAAAAGCGGACGTTTGAGAAAAACCTGAAATGGAATTATCATCTCCACAACATTGGGGAGAGAACCATAGGAAATTATAATCTCAAAAGCGGACGTTTGAGAAAAACCTGGGATGGAATTATCATCTCCACAACATTAGGGAGAGAACCATAGGAAATTATAATCTCAAAAGCGGACGTTTGAGAAAAACCTGGGATGGAATTATCATCTCCACAACATTAGGGAGAGAACCATAGGAAATTATAATCTCAAAAGCGGACGTTTGAGAAAAACCTGAAATGGAATTATCATCTCCACAATAATGGGGAGAGAACCATAGGAAATTATAATCTCAAAAGCGGACGTTTGAGAAAAACCTGGGTTGGAATTATCATCTCCACAACATTAGGGAGAGAACCATAGGAAATTATAATCTCAAAAGCGGACGTTTGAGAAAAACCTGGAATGGAATTATCATCTCCACAACATTAGGGAGAGAACCATAGGAAATTATAATCTCAAAAGCGGACGTTTGAGAAAAACCTTTGATAACTTCTACTGAGTCTTCATCAGAAAAATCTGTTTGGGGTCGATTTAACTGGACTAGAGAAGGCCTTGGACTGGATGAGAAATCTTTGGAGTCGATTAACTGAACCGGTCTAGGTCTTGAAAGATGATTGAGAATTTATCTGCCTCTTTCCTGAAAGGTAAAGGTCAGTCATATGCAATGCATGATATGGACCAAGCAATGATGTTCTCAACATAAATGAGATTTGTAAGATATGATGCGTCTATGCATGCTATAATGATGTATGTGATGTTTTATGAATGTGTTTTTCGTCTAGGAAAGTAAATCCTTGACGGGTGCCGGGAAGTCACTCCTGGGCTGATGTTGAAGAATAAGCTTTTACTTCCGCTGGGGATGATAGTTGCAAGAATACCGGTAGGAGAAGATAACTCCGTTGGGGAATAAGCTTGGCGAATGGAATAACTCTGCGGGGAAGAAAGTATTCTAACGATCTTGCTGGGAAGCAATACTCTGTGGGGAGAGAGATACTTCGTTGAGTGTTGATAATAACTTGCTGGGGATACTCTTGTTGTGTTGGAAGTGTTAATAGACTTCGCTGGGGATAAGAAGATTCTGTGTTGACGACGACCTTTCCGTGGCTTTTGGCTGAGGATAACCCAGTTATATCCTGGTAGGGAAATAACTCTTTGAATAAAGCCGGACGACGCGTTCGTTCTCTGTGAGGGATAAGCTTCCCGAACCTACTGGGGATAAGCTTACTGCTTGGGGAGATGAATTCCAACTTTCCTGGGGGACTGGCTTAGACTCTCTTGGGGAAGTTTTTGAATTGCGGGGGAAGTGATTCCTTTGAATGCCTGATATTCCTCCGGGGAACAATCTTTAGACCAAGATTGTCGGGGATGCTTGTTAGGAATGTTCGTATATTGCTGGGGAATGTTGAGATCTGCTGGAGGATACCCAACTTCCTTAAGGTTGATAACATAGCTTGGCTTGAGGAGGGTATGCTGCTTGCTGGCTCACTCTCTGGGGAATTAGGATGTACTGATTATGTTCTTTAGCTGAACCCATCTTGATACCTTGGAGGACAGAACAATTAGGTTGCCTAGACAACTCTTTATTGCCCCTGTTTCTGAGGTGGGAGAGGAAGACCTATGAGGTGCTGATAGTCGTTGATGGACAAACCTTCTTCTGGTAGGCAGGCGACAAGATGACAGGACATAGTCATACGCTTTGATCCCTAACTTTTGCCTGGACCACCCTTTCGGGTTTTCAGTCCACCGGGATACCCATTTTTGCCCAAGCCGCCTTTTCAGGTTTTCGACTTGCCGGGTGTACAGATTTTTCATTTTCATCCCTTATTTTTGCCCGAACCCTTTTGGTTCGCGGGGAAGCCCTTATTTTTGCCTAGGTATGTCAACCTAGCGGGTCTTTGATTATGCGTAGTATTTTTTCGACTATGTCCGTTCTCAGAAAGTAAGGAGTTGCCCCTGTTGGAAGTATTTTATCGTGCCACCAGAAAGTGTTTGATCAGGCCAGATTCGTTGTTGAAATGCCCCAAGTGACTCAGGCGGAGATTTGCCCCAGGCTATTCGGCCTTTGAGAGATTCTCCGAATCTTGATTGGATTGCCCCAGATGATGGACCATGATCATGTCATGCCCCTTGATTGGAGGTACTTCTGTTCATTAGGCATTCGTCGTGCGAACTTCTGCTGTTCAAACAAAAAGTCATATGCAAACAATGTTATATCAAAAATGCAAAGCTTATGTCTGTCTTGAAGATTTTGAAAATGCATTCTTTTTCATAAAACAAATGAATGTTTGTAAAACGTGATGTCAACTCCGTATTTACCGTAGGCCTTAAGGAGTCAGGATACCTTTCGTAACAGTATGCTTTCGAACTAACCCATGCTTCAGCTAGGACTTTTAAGGGTTATAACGTGGCTTGGTTCACGGTTTAAGAAACAAGGGATAAAGGCTCAAACTTTATTTGTACCCACCCGCTCTTCGTGATGTTCTTCGAACCTAAACTCAGTTGATCGTGCGTTAGACCTTGTTCGAGTCTTTTGCTCTAATATACCAGTGATGGTTCGGGTATTGACAATTTATTTTGAATGGGCAGTCATTTCCTTTTTTGTTGAGGGTTTGTATGACCTCTTTTTTCTTGATTTTGTTATCCCTGTTTTTTGCCTGAGCTGTTTCCTTTTTGGAATTACAGTCAGCGGGATGCCCCAGTTTTGTAAGTCCCCTTTATAGGTTTTGACTTTTTTGGGCTTTTCATTTATGAATTTTTGATAATGACTGCCTTTCTTTATTGATTATTCGGAACCATCACTGTCTTTCTTTGTTTTGTAAGGATTCCTTTGATGCCATTCATCGTGCACCTGGATCAACTGAGAGAACTACCCTGCCACAGGTTATGATTAAGGGTTTTAATTTCGAAAAAGAAAAAAAACTCCAACTTCTTTGGCTCAGAGGGGTTGACGAGGGATTATCTTCCTTATAACTCCAGTGTTTAGAAATTGAAACAATGCCTGTACCTCATCAGCGGGATTTGTCCAAAAGCATACTGTAAAGATCGTGGTATCGTTTTCGTCATCCTCCTTCAAGAGGCTTAGAATTATTAATCGAGAGTTGATCATCAGAAAAAATATGAAAATGATTGGCATAGAGTGAATACGAATATATTGATTCAAAATAGACATAAGCGATGCATTAATGAAATAACAATGTTTAACAATGAACAAATGTTTGAACAATCAAAAAGAATTACAACTTGAACATTCGAATGAACAAAAATTTTCTAGTCTCAGGGCTTGTCACTTCAAATGGTGAGCCTTGGAGGGATGGTAGAAAAACTCAGCCTGACCATCTTGAGTGAACTCCAGTGCTCCTTCATCAATCAGGTCTTGGATTTTGTTCTTCAGAGCCCAACACTCATTTGTATCATGTCCTGGACAGGCAGAATGGTAGGCACACCTTTTATTGGGATCATAAGTGGGATGTGCTGTGTTGGGATTCTGGGGATGAGCCCTTAATGTGATCAGGTTCAATCTCAACAGGTGTTGTAAAGCTTGGAACAGCGACATGTTGAGAGGGGTAAATTGCCTCCTGGACTTGTCTGGCTAAAGCCGGTGAGGTTGATGCCGAATTTGTGACACTGGAGCCCTTGGAGGAGCTCTCCCCTTATCTCCTGGTCTCAAAGATGGTGGAATGATGCCTGGATTTTTACCCTTAGACGTTTGCCCCAGTTGGTTACCCTGAAGCAGTTGGTTGATGAGAACCCCGAGCTCGTCTTGTCTTTGAGCTAAACTTTGAATGGCAGTCGCCTGCCCCAGCATCTGGACTTTCAATGCATCCACCTCAGCTTGCCGATGTTTCATCCGTTCATCCTCAGCACTGTTCCTGACCAAAGTCTCCATGAGAAGTGTCCTTAGCTCCTCCTGCCCCTTGGATAGATTCAGGAGGATTTCCCCAAACCGAGTCTCTTGAGCAAGAAGGTCCTGGTTATCTTGTTGGGAAGCCATTGCTGAAATAAACAGCGAGAAAGGTAAGTGACCAGTAACAAGGGTACCTGTTATGCAATGATGTGTATGACATGCATGTAATGTTTTCAAGGACCTCGCAGGGTAAACAAGAAAATTGTTAGCATTGGAATTTGTAGCTTGATTGAAGGAAACCCATATTTGTTGAGAGTCTTTCTTCCAAGGGTCAAAGGCTCACCATATCAAGTGGGTCATAGCCCCTGACTTTGGTCATCATGTCTGGTTTTTGATTTCCAAACAACCTTGTTTAGGGGAACTTTCTTCAAGAGTCAAAGCTCACCATATCAAGTGGGTCATAGCCCCTGACAACCTAGGCTAGAGGAAAATAAATCCTTTTTGCCCCTTGCTTAGATGTTTGATTTATCATGACCTGCATCACAAGCCCTTGAGATCCTTGAAATGGGTTAGGATGTATGCAATGGTATGATGTTATGCTATGCATGGGGGTAATGTGAGTAACCCTGTTATGAGTCCCAATTAAGGACTGCAAACCAAAACCTACAAGAAACTTAGTAAACCCTGTCATGAGTCCCAATTAAGGACTATAAAAGAAACCTGCAAGAAACTCGGTAGACCTTGTTATGAGTCCTAATTAAGGACTACAAACAAAACCTGCAAGAAGCCCAAGTGTCAGACAACAAGCATGCAACTAGTCAAGTACGAAGTCACACAAGAGAAACCCTTAGAGTTTAGGCCAGCATGGGGTCTGGGTATTACCCTCTTGAAGTTGGTGGGCTCAACCTGTCCTATTAGAAGTAACCGGGTTCTAAGGGTCCCAATATCACTGGATTGCTTTCATTGTTCATCGTTTCGATTTAGCCACTGAACTGGCGACCGAAATATTCCAGGAAAGCAACCCTCAATTGAGTGTAGTATCGAGTATCAACCAACCTCGGACTGCACCAAAGTCAGTTATCTCACTACCCTAAAGAGGCCAAGATAGTTCAATTAAGGTTCCTAAGGTCTGTTGATGCTTCACGACACCACGCGGAGGCCCCGTACTCTCCTTGACTGAACTCAAGGGTTACCGGTACACACCAAAGTGCCACATCAACATAGCAGACTGTTTCAACCATGTCGGTATACCCCGCACAGTTCCCTCACAGCCTTGTTGCTACTTTCTAAGAAGGTATCCCCAGATCCGGGTTAGGATCTATAGAACTCCCAAGACAGTCCCACAATTTAAAGCAAACAAGGAAAGCAATTGAAAACACAGTTATGAACTAACCCTAAGGTACACCTCACTTTAAGTTAAGTCCCCAGCAGAGTCGCCAGTTCTGTGATCGATGGATCTGGAACTGACTGTTTAACGCTGGTTCGCGAAATGTCGCGGTAAGCAAGAGTCGCCACCGTCTTTTATTTTCTCCAAATGGAAAGGACAAAAGCACAGAAAAATTCCTTATAGAGATTGCTCTCGGTTCGGGAGGTAGATTATAGAAAGGGAAGGTGTTAGCACCCTTTCTATCCATGGTTATCCATGGGCTCTTAGATACTTGCTCAATTGTGTTTTCAAAAATGGTTTGTTTGCTTTTCAACTGTGGGTTTTAAAAAAGTTTCTTTGAAAATTCCAGTTCGACTCTTGTATCAGTCCTCAAGAGTGTTTGAAAAATTGCTTTCGAAAGCTTTTTGAAAAGGTGTCGGTGTGAAAAGTATTTTTTGAATTTGTTTTGAAATTAGAGCAAGTATCTAGAGTCATCTACCTACCCTAAGGAATTCGTCTGTGTAAATGTCCTTTAAAGTAGTGCCATCCCACCATTGAGAGGTAGGTAGCACCACCGTTGGAGGTGTTCGGGTCAATTCGAGGTTCGGGACATGGTGATCACCAGAGCAATGGGAAGACACCTTAGAAGCTACCCTCATGCCAGGTTCCCGGATCATGAGGACTTACTAAGACATCCTCTACTCGACGATCACCTTTCGAGGCAAGGCAACAGTGAGGCGTACCCTAGGGGTGGTGTGTGCGATTTGTGTGTCGTTTTCAAGTATTTTTGTCTTTTGTCATGTTATTGGTGATCTAGCGTTTGTTTTTATTTTTGTCCATACATTCTTTCATGCCTTGATTAACAGTTAAAATATTGCGAGAAAGTAAAAGATTCTAAGCTATTACAAAAGGCGCGGGTCCACATCGCCAAAATTTCTCGAACCCGATTTGACAGAAAAATAAAGAAAGTAAAAAAAATAAAGTGCGAGCAATTGGTTACACGGCTTTGGGAGAGATACATCAAAATTATAAAGAATAAAAATAAATATGCGAATTAAATTTAAATTAGAAACGAGGGCGTTGGACCCTTTTTGCAAAATTAAATTAAAGATGGAATTAATTAATTAAAAAAAGAAAGAAATTGTTTTTGGTATTTTTTGGTATTTTATGATTTTAATGGAAAAATTAATTGAAATTAAATGCCAACCCTAATTCTACAATTTTTGTTTTATTATGAAAAATGTTGAAATTTCTAACCTAAAATTAACCCTAATTTTTATATACAATTTAATTATAAAAATAAATATCTAATATTTAATTATTATAGAATAAAAGAAAAAAAGATGAAAATTAATTAAACCCTAATTCTATATTTTTTAGATTTTTATTAAAAAAGTTAAAACTAAACCTAATTTAAAACTAATTAATTTATGAATTTATTTACAAGAAATATTAAAATAAAAAAATATTATATTTTTTTTCTTTTCTGATTTTTTATGTGTTTTTTTTATATTTTATGAAAACATTAAATTAAAGCATTAAAAAAAGATTAATTAAAACAAAGAAAAGAAAAAAAATATAAAAGTAAAAAGAAGCAAACTGGAGGGGGGTGTTGTCCCCAAATGGAGGTGAAATCTTTAGCAATCTGGCCCAATATTCTGAGGCCCTTTTGACTCTCGTGGCTAGCGTGCATCAGCGTTGACTGGAGTTCACCGTGCTCTCCAGATCATGGCCTTTGATTTGATGCAACTGAACGCGTGGACGGTTAGATTTGGGGGGCGCATGATACACTTTGGTATTGAAGCTGCATGGGAACGTTAAATGAAAAACAATATTGAAAGGGGTGAGGACCTGGGACTCGAACCCAGGTCCTGAGCATTACCACTCAAACGCTCCACCAACTGTGCCATCTTGTTTATCTGTAAAC
Organism: Vicia faba; assembly: GCA_948472305.1. NCBI lineage: Eukaryota > Viridiplantae > Streptophyta > Magnoliopsida > Fabales > Fabaceae > Vicia > Vicia faba. The sequence continues at coordinate 757,316,195 of OX451737.1, forward strand.
AAAATAATGAATAAACATAATAAAACAAATATGCGTTAGTGCTTGGTTTTCGCGCGAACTTTCAAACCAGCCAACCATTGATGGCCACGCATCTTCTTCTTCCTCGTTCCTGAAACATAAACATATTAGGCAACGTTTTTTCAAGTGTTCTTTTAGGCCACTTTCGGGAAAATAGCGAATAGGCCAGGAAGGCTCACAAATTGAGCGCGAGGGTCTCAAACTCTTCGTCCAAGTATGCTGAGCATGTTCATGGCATCGTGGTGTCCCAATTTTGCCTTATTCACAAACCCCTAATTCAGAGCTTCATAAACCCTAAAACGTGATAATGGTAGAATCGTATACAATGCTTAAAAACACAATTAATTTACATGGTTAGCATTAGAATCACACAAGGAATATGAATCAAATATTAAAAAGTGCTAAATGTGCATGAATTGAGATGCACGATTATGAAAAAATTTCGGTACAGATGAGATTGTTCTCACGTTTCTGGGCACGAAAGCTTGTGGTTTTGGATGCAACTCCCTTCTATGAAGCCTTAGCAAGCTAATGAAATCAAAATCGTGCCTTGAATCACCCTAGAATTAGGTTTTTAGTTTTGAGTTTTTTTGCAAAAATTTCAAGTTTGTGTCTTGGTCTCTAGCGCAGCTGAGTGGTCTCCTGCATTAGGGTTGTGTTCTCTACTTATGTATGAGTGAATTAGGTCAAGAAATTTGATTAAAAATCCATGCATTGATGATTTGTGAGATTTGATTTTCAAGCATTAGTTTTTCAATCTTTTTCATGCACTTTTTGTACAAATCATATCCAATCAATTCCAATTCTTCCATATCTGATCATGCACGTTTTTTGGAAGATATTATATGCACAAAAAGATTTTATTTCATTGGTTTTATATTTTTCATGTATTTAATTGATTTAAATGAATCATTATTAATAAAAAATCCAAATAAATAAATAAAAATAGAGAAAAACTTCCCTTTGGGCCAAATGGTCGTGTGCATGCTTGGGATAATGAATTATGGAAGAAAAATAGGCCCATTAGCAATTTTAGGTCATTTGAAGCAATGTTGACTTTTCAAAATATCCAAAAATTTCCCAACTTCCACAAGGCATAACTTGCTCAATTTTTAAGCTTTGCTCATGTTCTTGGACATTTTGGAATGGTCTTTGAGTCCTCTAACCAATGCCTTTGGTCCCATGGCATATTGATTTACCAATCTCAAGTTATGGCCTTTGACTTAAAGTCCCTTTTTGTTGACTTTTGAAACTGACCTATAATGTTGAAATTGATAACTTTTTGTGAGAGCATTTCTTGGGCTTGAAGTATGAAGATGAGTTGTAGGAAATGTCTTTCTCTTCAAAATGAGCTTTGGATGGAATTTTTCTGATAATCCATGTGAAAGTTATGCCCTGGTCAATTTACAGTTGACTTTTTCAGCTGTCCAAATAAGGAAACTTTTGCATCTTGATGATTTTTGAGCCAAGCTTTGAGAATCATGATCAAGCATTGATCAAATGGTGTTTGTGGCTTCAAAATGAGATGTTGACCAAAAATTTGAACTTTTGACTGTCAAATGACCATTTTGCCCCTACAGTTGAATGTAGTGCAATTAGGGTTTTGACTGTGCAATTTTGTGCTGAAAGTCTTGAAACTTGATATGAGGATACTTGACCATATTTGTAGGTATGTGGGACTTGATTGAACCCTTGGAAACTTCATTTTCTTGATCAGAACAAAAACCCTAATTTTGACTGTTTAGGAGACCCTTACACTGTGCAACCCTTGGGGAGATTTTGAAGCTTGACTTTGCAATTCTTGGAGAATATGGGAGGGCAAATTTTGGGGTACAACAGTCGCAAGACCATCTTATCCATTTCCTTGTTGTTTTATCAATATTTCCCCTTCCTTCGGAACAAATAAAGTTCGGTGGCGGCTCTGTGTTTTCTGCTGGTAGCTTCAGCTGACGACTCTGCTGGGGACTTTTTGCGAGTCTCTCCTAGTTTTGTTTATTTTTCTTTTTGGGTGTTTATTTATATGCTTTATTTTTCTTTACTGTTTTATTATTGCTTTATTTTGTATATATTGCATAAATTGTTGCTACTCACATGTTCTGGATACATTGTGATGTTGGGTTTGGTGATTACTTTTGATAAGTCTTATACCCGGACTTGGGTTACACATAGGATTAGGATGGGCGGTATAGTCATGTTAACTTTGAGGGAGTAATCCCGAAGAAGGAGCCATGAAACTCCCCCACTCAGTGGAGGTCCCCTTGAAAGTATCGATGTTTACCGAGTAATCGGGAAGATGTCGTTGCTTTCGACCTGGGAACTCGAGAAGCTGAGGGCCGTAGAACCATTAACCCATCCTGTCCTTTTAGGTGCAGTGCGGAGACTATAACGGGGTAATCCGGAAGTAGTCGTCACACGATATTGCACTCAGACGAGTTTTTCCTGTAAATATTGTTGATTACCAAGTAATTGGGACGTCGGTAATATCCAAAGGAAGAGTGTAGACTTCGAGAACTCTTTAGAACCTTGTTCGGCAGGTGATAAACCCCTAGTACATAACTCGTGGGTGGTTACTTTGACTCCATGCCTGTGACGTCGAACTTTTGATCCTGTTATTTTCAGCCTGTGCAACGGACTACGCAATGGTTATCCAGAATATGTGGAGATGAGACTTCATGCCATAGCATACCATGACATCATATCATCATGTATATATATCTCATATCTAGGGAAATCCAAAGACAAGTCTCGTTGATATAGCTTTTCAAAAAGGAATTTTTAAAAAAAGATAGACGAGTCTTTGGGTCTCCTCAGAAATGAAGATAAAGCATTCATCCATATTACCATGCTATTGTACCCCAAAATTTGCCCTCCCATATTTCTCAAAACATTTCAAGAAAGATCCTCAAGTTGCTTAAGGTAGTCCAAGGGTTGGCCAGACAAGCTCTCTCCTAAGACAGGCTACCTCAAATTAGGGTTTCATGTTACATCAAGATACTTGAGTCCAAGGGACCCCAAATTCTCAACATTGTCCTAATATGTTCACAAGATCATCGATTTCAAGTTTCAAGCCTTGCAGAGGAAGTTTGCTCAGTCAATTGCTCAAAAGCCCAAAAATTGACTGTGCTAGGGCAAAAGTCAACTGTGGCCCACATACAGTCAAACTTCAAGATTTTTGGTCAACATCCTCATTTTGGAGTATATTTTATCATTTGATCAAGGCTTGATCATGATTAATCAAGGATTGCTCATAATTCATCAAGACTTAAAAGTTGCTAAATTAGGGTTTTATAGGAAAAGTCAACTCAACTTTGACCAAGCATAACTTTCTCATACTTTATGCGAAATGACCCATCCAAAGCTCATTTTTAATAGGATGCAATTACCTACAATTAATATTGAGCTCCCAAGTTCAAAATATGCACTCACAAGAAGTTATGAATTTGGACATTATAGGTCATTTTGAAAAGTCAACAAAAACACCTTTTTTGTCAAAGCTTCATACATGATCATGGAATATCAAATTGATATGAAACAAAACGGGTTGGTTATAGGACGTCTCAATCTTTCTAAAAAGTCCAATAACACCTCCAAAGAGTTAGAATTGAGGAAGTTATGCATTGGTGAAGTTGACCTTTTTTGCAAAATTGCCAAAAGTCAACTATGCCCAAAACTTCAAATTTTGCCAAATGGGCCCAATCTTGTTCACTTGTTTTTAGTTGGCAACACATTCCACGAGCTCTAGCCCTTGCCACTTGTCCTTATCATGTTTTTATTATTTATTTTGATTTTTATTTGAATTAATTCAATTTAAATCAAAATAAATCATATAAAATCCAAAACATTGAAAACACAAGATTTTGTGCTTGTTTCAGGTTTCAATTACAGCTAGCAAGTAATCAAATTCGTATCAAGGAATGGTGTGAACAAAAAGATTGAAATAGGCCAATTTTGGAAAGTTTTAAAAGTGAATCAAATCAAGAATCCAATTCATTGATGGAGGAAGATTGATATCAGTTATCAACCCTAATCCCTTCCTTGATACATATAGAGGCGAGGCAGACCTAAAAGAGAGGTTGAAAACAGGCACAGCAAGGAGAACAAAATTGAAAAAAATCAAGAAAAAGTGCAAGATCGAATTCTTATTTCCAGGCATCCTCAAGGCCTTCCAGCTATCCCAATCGATTCCTGGGTTCCTCAGCAAGCTAAAGCAATCCAAAGCAAGCATTTTCAAGCCTTAAATCTCATTGTAAGTCCATCACGACGTCTCTTCTTTTTTGAATTCGAATTTCATGATATGGACACTGTTAGCATGAATTAACTACATATTCTTGATCCATGAAACATATACAAGCTTTCTGTATGGTTTAATTGCATTTATTTGGTTTGTACTGGAATGTGCCATTGTTAGGGTTTGTAGCTTTGAATTAGGGTTTTTGTTTACAAGAAAAATTAGCCATGATGAAGGGTACCATCATGTTCAGAATGATGAGACGAATCCAGCCATGGCGTTAGGTTTCATTTATATGGCTCAAGGAGGATTTTGGAACGAGCTCTGCTTATAGCTACGGACAAACGTCCGTAGGTAAAAGTTTGGCACTTTTACCCACGGAGAAAGGAAGAAGATGACCTATGTGGCACCCCTCCATTGACTTGTTTAAATTGTCGCGTGTGGATTTGACATACAGGGCATTTTTAATATTTGTTTATTATTTTGCATTATTATTACAACAGAAGCAATTGGCCCAGTGGTAGTCAGGTTGGTGTTAAGGCGTGGGAGTGCTTGAGGCCAGGGGTTCGACCCCTACCTCCAACATTTGTGTTTTTTCTCAATTCCTTTCAGGTGATCTCATGCATGTACAAACCCAGGGTCCACCATACATCCTCCCAATCTAGCCAGCCAAGTGTTAGATGGCAAAATCTGATGGCCATCATCTGAAGGTGCATCATGAGCCAAAGTCAACGCATAGCATCAGAACTGGGGGGTCAACGTGGACCTTCTCTTTTGGGCCCAAAAATCTGACTATTGGCACCCCCACAATTCTCAGGCCCAATTCTTTTTCTCTATTCTTTTATATTTATTTTATTTAACTTATTTAATTTATTTACTAACCAATTAAACTATTTTCTTTTTATCAAAAATCACAAAAATATTTTTCTATCCAATTAAATTTAGGATATTTATTTTTTATCAAAAAAATTAATTTACTTAATTAGGTTATTAATTTTAGACAATTTTAATTCTTTTTGTACATAATTAAAAATAATTAGAATAAATAGGCTTTATTACTAACTTAATCATATTTTATTTTTTCCTAAAATAATAAGACACAAAAATAGGTCATGTAATTATTTTTATTATTTGATTTAATTAACTAATTAATTGCATATTTAATTTAGAAAACTTATTTCTTTAAAAAATATTAAAAACAACAAAAAAACAAATTTTCTTTTAATTAGGTTAGAAGGGTCAAAACCCTAATTTTCTACCCAATTTAATTTTCCTCGCACGCTGTATTATTATTTTTATCATATTGATGTAACTGCCTACAATTTGTAATAGTTAATTAGGACATTTATTTCCGTTTATCGCTTTATTTTCAAAGGGGTTTGTTTTTGGCTATTTAAATACCTGAAGCCTTGTATGATATAGGGATGCATGACTGTATTTAATTTCCGCACTTTAAATTTTGCAAATTATTAACTGTTAGATGTATGATATAGGGATGCATGACAAGAATGTATGATTAATTTTAAAAACAGTTAGATCACCCTAAATATGCGAAGATAAATAATCTGAAATTGAATCACTCGCACATGCGCACTCCTAGGGTACACTCTCACTTGGTTGCCTTCGGTAAACGGTCATTGAGTATAGGATGTTTTAGTGGTCGTTCTTTTGTCTAAATAAAGATCAAAGTCCCGATTCGAAAAAGTTGCCTCAGAATGGTTGCCTCGGAATTGTTGCCTCGAATGATTGATCTAAGACATTAGGGTTATTACTAAGACGTCTTAACATTGCTTTAGTGACCGTACGTCCCTTTCGAATTGACCCTCAAAACTCCAATGATGGTGCTACCTACTCACTAATAGTAGGATAACATTGTCTAAAGGAAACGAATATAGAACAATTCTTTTTTCGAGTAGGTAGATTGGTTCTTAAGTACTTGCTCAAACAAAACAAACCTTTTTCACACTTACACTCCTTTACAAACAAAGTTTTCAAAAACACTTCATTACACTCTTGAAGACAGAAGCAAGAGTTAAATCAAAGTCAAAACAAAAGCTTTTCAAATCAAGCAAACACAAAGAAAACAATTTTGAAAATGATGAGCAAGTACCTAAGATCCCGTAGATAACTACGGATAGAAAGGGTGCTAATACCTTCCTTTTCTATAAATCTACCCCCCGTACTCGGAAATATCTCGAAAAAGGAGTTTTTCTGTGCTTTTTTCCTTTCCTTGTTGGATAAAATAAAAGTTGGTGGCGACTCTTACTTACCGCGACATTTTGCAAACACAAAACGCAAAACGCAAACCAGCAAATTCCTTAAAAAATAGGGAAACACGTCCCGGTTCTGGCCACCGTATCACAAAACTGGCGACTCTGCTGGGGAGAATTTTAAGTGGGGTGTACCTTAGGATTAGTTCATCATATTTGTTTTCAATTGTTTGACTTGTTTGATTTATCTTTGTGGGCTTTGTATCAGAGTTACTATAGATCCTAACCCGGATCTGGGGGATACCTTTTAGGTAAGTAGCAATAGATTGTGAGGGAACTGTACGGCATAGACCGATACGGTTGAAGCAGTAGCTACTTTGGTGTGACACGTTAGTTGGTACCGATATCCCTTGTGGAGGAACAAGGAGAGTATGGGGCTGCTAATGGGTCATTAATCATCAACTGACCTTAGAACCTGTAATTGACCAACTTGGCCATATAAAGTAGCAGTATGCTACACTCATTGAGACCATACTCTCGCGATGATTCCGGCTGCAAGAAAAGATTTCTAAACTGGAATTATGACCGATCGAGGATGGTCAGTGATATTGAGAACCTCTAGAACCCGGTTACTATTACTAGGACATGTTGAACCAACTAAACTGAAAGAGGGTAATACCTAAACTACATGCCAGCCTGAAATTTAAGGGCTATTATGTGACTTGTTTGCCCTTACCATGTTTGCTATCTGTGATACCTGTGGTGTGTTCTTATTATGACATCATGCATCATGAAATTGCATGCATATTTCATTAGACTAACCATTTCAAAGACCGAGGGGATTCATCTTTGTTCTGTTTTGCAGATCATGGCCTCCATGCGCAGAAATACCATTCGAATTAGCTTCGTGCAAGTCCCTGCTCAACTTAGAGAGTTGGTTTCAAAGGTTCCTGATACTTCTTCCTTTGTTAGAATACATGGTCACCTCCTTAGCTTGGTCATTTCTAAGTTGGATGAACAAATGATGAGTGTCTTGTTCCAGTTCTTTAACCCGTTGCATCACTGTTTCACCTTCCCGGACTATCAGTTGGTCCCTACTTTGGAGGAGTTTTCTGATTTACTTGGCATATCTATTCTAGAGCAGAAACCCTTTACAAGTTTGGAGATAGCACCTAGGCCAGAGGATATTGCTTCAGCCCTACATCTGACAAAGGCTGATGTAATGTCTAACTGGGAGATTCAGAGTGGTGTTAAAGGTTTCTTGGCTAAGTTCTTGATTGATCAAGCTCAACAGTTCTGGGACAACTTAGACTTTCAAGCTTTTAAAGACATCCTGGCTCTCCTCATCTATGGCTTGGTTCTGTTCCCTAATTTAGATTCTTTCGTCGATGTGAACGTAATCAAGATCTTCATGTCCCGTAACCTAGTGCCTACTCTCTTAGGTGATATTCTGCATGCTCTTTATACCCGTACTGTTCGGAGAAGGGGAACTCTCTTGTGTTGTGCACCGCTGCTGGCGAGGTGGTTTATTTCTCACCTCCCCAAATCTGTATTAAAGAATGAGGAAGGTATGGGTTGGGCTTACAGGATCATGTCCCTTGCTCATACGAACATCCTGTGGAGTACTAAAGATATGGAAAAGGTAGCTGTCATTGATCGGTGTGGGGAATACCCCAATGTTCCATTACTTGGAATTCGAGGAGGCATAACCTATAATCCTTGTTTGGCCTTACGAAAGTTTGGACAAGCTCGGAGGGACGGTCCTCATGAGCTGCTGCTTACAGGTATTGTCTTTGACTTCCAGGGGGATATTGAGGGACATCATCGCAGATTTATACGAGCTTGTGATAGGGTTAACATGTCTGATCCACATGAGCTAGGAATGAAGACTTCTCTCCCGATGAAACCGTATCTCCAGTGGGTTCGAGCCCGTGCTCAAAATCTAGGGATGCCATATGAAGCCGTTTTGCCGGTGATTGTGGAGCGTGCTGATGAAGAAGGGGTTCCTTATACGGTCATCCATCCATACATTCCTACTGATATTGGGGAATTAAAAAGGTCTTGGATCCAATTAAGGGAAGAAAGGGATACTTACAGAGAGAAGTATCATGAGCAGGAGAGGAAGATCCTGAAGCTTACAAGACAGCTGGAGACTGAGAGGACAATCAACGATTATGTCAGCACGAAAGGAAAACGACCATGGGAATTCTGATGTCTTTTACTATTTCTAATTTAGATTTGCTTTTCAGTATTTCTTTTGTAACGCCTTAAAGTCATTTGTTAAACATTGTTTCAAGTTTTAATCTAATAAAGTGTGTTTTATTTTGGTTTACAAATTTGAATCTCTCTAAGTCTTTGAAATCATTTCATACGCATTCCATTCCCATGCACCTCATTACAAGTACCCTTACAGGTTTCTCACCTTCTTCGCTATTTATTTCAGCAATCATGTCTTCTGAAACAACTACTGATCAAGCCATCAAGGCTCTTCAAGCTCAGAATGCTCAGTTCCAGGAAATGTTCATAAACTTGGCCAAAGGGAAGCAAGATTTGAAGACTCTTATCTTGAAGGACAAGAAGAAGAAGAAGAAGAAGGTGGTCCTCCTGAATATGGGTCACAGGTTTGGGAACAGGTTGAGACAAGAAGCTGATTTATCTCACTCATCTAGAGGGGGAGAGAATCAAGAAGAAAGGAAGGGTCCTAGCCCTGTGGTTTCTGACAATGAAACTGACTTTGATAAAGACCAGTATCCTCCTGCCGAGGATAGGTATAAGCAACTCAAAGACCGGTTAAGTGCAATGGAGATCCAGAAGATACTTGGGTTGGACTTCGAAGATTTGGGTTTGGCATCTGGGGTGGTGATCCCACACAATTTTAAAGCTCCTGTCTTTGCTAAATACGATGGGGTCTCCTGTCCGAAGTTATACCTCCACTCGTATGTCATAAAGATTCAACCATATACTGCTGATAGGAACCTTTGGGTTCATTTCTTTCAAGATAGTCTGTCAGGGACTCAACTTGAATGGTTCTATCAACTGGAAGGAGCTAATGTCCGCAACTGGGAGGACCTTGTTGTTGCTTTTTATAAGCAATACCAGTATAATACCGACCTTGCTCCCACGCATACTCAACTTCAGGGTATGTCTATGGGTGCGAGCGGAGGTTTTAAGGACTACGCTCAGAAGTGGAGAGATCTTGCTGGAAGAGTACAACCCCCTCTGGCTGATAGGGAGTTGGCGGATATGTTTCTTGGGACTTTGTCTGGTCCATACTTCAATCATTTGATCGGTAGTTCATCGTCCGGGTTTACTGAATTGAATATGATTGGGGAGAGAGTTGAAGTCGGTATCAAAAGCGGAAAGATACAGAAGAGTGCTTCGTCAAGTACAGAGAAGAAGCATTTCAAGAAGGAATCTAGTGCATTTTACAGCTCGAGGAGCCAAACCGACCTGAGCGCCGCCAAGGGGTTAATGCGGTGGTAATTTCAAGACCAACGGTTGCCCCGCAACGCAACACTCAGCAAAGAGTAGATAGACCGCAAAGGAAGTATACTCGACTCAGTATGAGCCTATCTCAAATTTTGCCGCAACTGTTGAAAACCAACTTGGTGATTCTCAAGGAGGCTCCAAATAATCCCAGTACTACATCACCATTGTATAATCCGAACGCCCGTTGTGCTTATCACTCCGATAGCCCGGGGCATGATACCAATAACTGCTGGGCTTTGAAGAATAAGGTATAGGATTTGATTGATGCTAAGGAGATTGAGTTTGAAGCGCCGGAAAAGCCTAATGTCATGACTGCTCCTATGCCCAAGCATGGAGTGAATGTTGTGGATGATGATTCATTTGCAATCTCTATGGAAGACATTTATACTCCGTTATTAACCGTTAAGAAGAACTTATTGTTGGCCGGTTTATTTCTGGGCTGTGGCGAAGGTTTCCACCAATGTTCCATCCTGCTGGTTGTCATTTGTTGAAATCAGGTATTTAGCACCTGATGGATAACAAAGAGATCTTGTTCGAGAAAACTTTGGTTCCATTGATTCCTGTTGAAGATGTTTCCATAATCACCATTTTTGCAAATTCTTCCAAGGCTTCCTCGAGAAAGCCTGTTAGAATTACATCTGTTCCGAGAGTTTCTCCATTGATCATTACTATTCCTGGACCTATCCCTTACACGTCGAATAAGGCTGTCCCGTGGCACTATGGGGACGATGTGTATTATCATGGGATTAAACAAGACTTGAAGGTTGAGGAGGCTGATACTGATGTCAGCAATATCATCGGGTCTAGCAAGGTCACCCGCAGCAGAAGACTTTTCTCTCATGAGATTTCCCTACCAACTGTTCAGAAGCATGTTGCTATTACACCCGCCAGTATATCTTCTACTGTCCCTGTTCATGTTCCAATCATTACCCCTATCGCCGAGTCATCTAACGCTCGGGGCAAAGGGATCACCGGTGAGCCTTCCCAGACGGAGGCACCGAAGAAGATTATTGATGAAACCTCTAGGCAGGAGATAGAGGCGATTTTGAAGATCATCAAGAAAAGCGACTACAACATAGTCGAACAGCTGGGGAAAACCCCGTCGAAGATCTCTATGTTATCTTTATTGTTGTGCTCATAAGCCCATGCAAAGGCTTTAATTGCTTTCTTGAAAACTGCGCATGTGCCGCAGGAAACATCTGCTGATCAATTCAAAGACTGTGTGGCTAGTTTGACCGGTGATAACGGGTTGGGTTTCTCCGACGCAGATTTGACTTCCAAAGGAAAGAATCACAATGACGCTCTGCATGTTTCAATTGAGTGCAAGGGCACTACTCTAGCTCACGTGCTGGTGGATACTAGGTCCTCGTTGAATGTTTTACCCAAGAAAGCATTAGATCGGTTGGACTGCAAAGGGTTGGTGCTGAAGCCAAGCAATATTGTGGTTAGGGCCTTTGACGGGTCCTAGAGGATGGTACATGGAGAGGTGGATGTTCTAGTTAAAGTTGGTTCTCAGACTTTCGCGTCTACATTCTATGTGATGGATATTCGAACATCTTATTCTTGTTTGCTGGGTCGCCCGTGGATCCTTAAAGCTGGGGCAGTAACTTCTACGCTCCATCAGATGTTAAAATATCCAGTGAAAGGTAAAATCGTTATAGTACGAGGAGAAGAGGAGTACATGGTGATCCACCTTAACTCTTTTCGGTATGTGGAGATGGATAGGGAGTTCATTGAAACCCCGTGTCAGAACTTTGAAGAAGTCCCCCAAACACTGGCGTCGACTGAAACTGTTGCTGAAGATCCTCCAATGAAGATAGCTTCCCTCAAGGATGCCCGGGTTGTTATTGAAAAAGGTGGGTGTGCGAATTTGGGCCAACTCCTTGACTTTGTGCACAAGACTGACAAGTTTGATTTGGGTTTTACTGCGGAAGCTCAAAGGGTTGTTCGGTGTGCGCGGATTGGAAGACCTCTCCTGCGTATCACTAATCCGGAAGTGAATGCGATTGAAGATGATGATGAAGAGTCTGAGTTTGACAGCTGGATTTACCCGACTATCGACGGTGGATTAAGCAATTGGACGGCGAAGGACTTCGTGCCCATTTCTTTTATTACACAGTAATAGACTTTTGTTTTGAGTTTGTAACAGACAATTTGAAACTTTACGGCCCGGTGCCTTGCCCGAGACACTGTGGCTTTGTTGAAAGGCTTATTATGTGTCATCTCCATATATCATCAATAAAAGCATTGGACGTTTTCTTGCATTACGAATTTTGCGCTCCTTGTTTTTCTTTTCTATCTTGCAAAACAGCTATTTGTCTTACACACACTCACATATACAGGTCTACATCCACTCTGGATCCCACTGATAACGACTCTGCTACTGCCAGTTATGACTTCGAAAGTCCGATCAACCAAGTTGAGGACAAAGGTGAGGATGATTGTGAAGTGCCTGGGGAACTTGCTAGACTGTTACTTCAGGAAGAGAGGGATATACAGCCGCATGAAGAGCCAGTGGAAATAGTAAATCTGGGTACAGAAGTAGACAAGAAAAAGGTCAAGATCAGTGCAAATCTAGATCCCAGTGTTAAGCAACGGTTAATACAAATGCTGCATGACTATGTTGAGATCTTTGCCTGGTCTTATAAAGATATGCCTGGGTTGGATACTGATATTGTGGTTCACCGCCTGCCCACCAAGGAAGACTATCCTCCAGTGAAACAGAAAGTTCGCCGAATGCACCCAGAGATGTCTGAGAAAATCAAGGCTGAGGTGATGAAACAGTTTGATGCCGGTTTTCTAGAAGTTACTTCTTACCCGCAGTGGGTTGCCAACGTGGTTCTAGTGTCGAAGAAAGATGGTAAGGTTCGGATGTGTGTTGACTATAGGGATCTGAACAGGGCAATCCCCAAGGAAAATTTCCCTCTGCCTCATATCGTCGTTCTGGTTGACAACACCGCACAATATAAGGTCTTCTCCTTTATGGATGGTTTCTCCGGTTATAATCAGATCAAAATGGCTCCCGGGGATATGGAAAAGACCACCTTTGTTACTCAATGGGGTACCTTTTGTTACAAAGTCATGCCTTTCGGATTGAAGAATGTTGGGGCAATGTATCAGCGCGCCATGGTCGTTTTGTTCCACGACATGATTCATCATGAGATTGAGGTATATGTCGACGACATGATTGTAAGGTCCCAAACTGAGGAAGAACACCTCGACCATCTTCAGAAGCTATTTGACAGGTTGAAGTTGTACAAACTGAGGCTAAATCCGAACAAGTGCACCTTCGGAGTGAGGTCTGGTAAGATGTTGGGTTTCGTCGTTAGTGATAAAGGTATTCAAGTGGATCCTGCAAAGGTGAAGGCTATACAAGAGATGCCATCTCCCCAAACGGAAAAGGAAGTCAGAGGCTTTTTGGGACGTCTGAACTACATTGCCCGATTCATCTCACACCTTACTGCTACTTGTGAGCCAATCTTCAAGTTACTAAAGAAAGATCAAGTGGTAAGATGGAACGTTGAATGTCAATCCGATTTCGAAAGGATCAAGGAATATCTGCAAGAACCACCTATTCTGATGCCTCCAGTTGAAGGGAGACCTTTAATCTTATACTTGACAGTACTTGACAACTCAATGGGGTGCGTGTTGGGGCAGCATGACGAGTCTGGCCGAAAAGAGCATGCTATTTATTACCTTAGCAAAAAGTTTACCGACTGCGAGACCCGATACTCGTTGCTTGAGAAAACTTGCTGCGCTTTAGCATGGGATGCTCGCCGGCTGAGACAGTATATGCTGACTCACACTACTTTGTTGATATCAAAGATGGATCCAATCAAGTATATCTTCGAGAAGCCTGCCTTATACGGAAGAATAGCAAGATGGCATATGATCTTGACTGAGTATGACATCCAATACACGACCCAAAAAGCAATCAAGGGAAGTGTGTTGGTGGATCATTTGCCGCATCAGGCCGTGGACGATTACCAATCTATGAACTTCGATTTCCTGGATGAGAACATCATGTTGGTGACTGACTGTGAAACACCTGGACCGGATGAAGGACCTGAGGAGGGATCCCGATGGTCTATGTATTTTGATGGAGCTTCAAACGCTTTGGGTAATGGCATTGGCACCGTAATCATATCTCTTAAAGGTTGTCATACTCCGTTCACCGCCCGATTATGTTTTAACTGCACCAACAACATGGCGGAGTATGAAGCGTGCATCATGGGCCTTCGAGCAGCTATCGACCTAAGGATTAAGTTCTTAAGTTTATTCGAAGATTCCGCTCTCGTGATCAGTCAGATCAAAGGCGAGTGGGATACGAAACACCCAAATCTTATTCCTTACAAAGAGTATGTGTTGACGTTGCTTCCGCGCTTCGAGGAGATAACCTTTGAACACTTCCCCAGAGAGGAGAATCAGTTGGAGGATGCGCTAGCTACAATGTCTTCTATGTTCAAGGTCAGATGGGACAATGAGGCTCCCCAGATTACCATTGAGAGGTTGGACGAACCTGCACATTGCTATGACATTGAGACTGAGGAGGTAGCAGGTAAACCCTGGTTTCACGAGGTAAAGAGGTATCTTTAGGCTCAAGAGTACCCCGAGGGAGCATCTGTTAATGATAAGAAGTTTCTGAGAAGGTTCGCGACGAAGTTCTTCATCAGTAATGGTATCCTTTACAAGCGTAACCATGATTCGACCTTACTACGTTGTGTGGATAAGAACGAGGCAGAAAGGATTATGGTAAAGTTACATGAAGGTACTTTCGGGACTCATTCCAGTGGACACACCATGGCGAAGAAAATCCTTCGGGCAGGATATTATTGGTCCACCATAGAAGCCGACTGTTATCAGCATTCTCGGACCTGTCATAGGTGCCAAGTCTATGCTGATAAAGTGCACATACCTCCAGTTCCTCTGAACGTCTTGACAGCTCCTTGGCCTTTTGCAACGTGGGGCATCGACATGATCGGTGAGATCAAACCTACTGTGTCCAACGGGCATCGTTTCATCTTGGTAGCGATTGATTACTTTACAAAGTGGGTTGAAGAAGCTTCATTTGCTACAATGACCAAGAACGTCGTGGCACGGTTTATTCGGCACAATTTGATCTGTCGATATGGTGTACCAAAGAGGATCATTACGGACAATGGTACAAATCTCAACAATACGATGATCACTGAGCTCTGCAAGAGTGTTTGAAAAATTGCTTTCGAAAGCTTTTTGAAAAGGTGTCGGTGTGAAAAGTATTTTTTGAATTTGTTTTGAAATTAGAGCAAGTATCTAGAGTCATCTACCTACCCTAAGGAATTCGTCTGTGTAAATGTCCTTTAAAGTAGTGCCATCCCACCATTGAGAGGTAGGTAGCACCACCGTTGGAGGTGTTCGGGTCAATTCGAGGTTCGGGACATGGTGATCACCAGAGCAATGGGAAGACACCTTAGAAGCTACCCTCATGCCAGGTTCCCGGATCATGAGGACTTACTAAGACATCCTCTACTCGACGATCACCTTTCGAGGCAAGGCAACAGTGAGGCGTACCCTAGGGGTGGTGTGTGCGATTTGTGTGTCGTTTTCAAGTATTTTTGTCTTTTGTCATGTTATTGGTGATCTAGCGTTTGTTTTTATTTTTGTCCATACATTCTTTCATGCCTTGATTAACAGTTAAAATATTGCGAGAAAGTAAAAGATTCTAAGCTATTACAAAAGGCGCGGGTCCACATCGCCAAAATTTCTCGAACCCGATTTGACAGAAAAATAAAGAAAGTAAAAAAAATAAAGTGCGAGCAATTGGTTACACGGCTTTGGGAGAGATACATCAAAATTATAAAGAATAAAAATAAATATGCGAATTAAATTTAAATTAGAAACGAGGGCGTTGGACCCTTTTTGCAAAATTAAATTAAAGATGGAATTAATTAATTAAAAAAAGAAAGAAATTGTTTTTGGTATTTTTTGGTATTTTATGATTTTAATGGAAAAATTAATTGAAATTAAATGCCAACCCTAATTCTACAATTTTTGTTTTATTATGAAAAATGTTGAAATTTCTAACCTAAAATTAACCCTAATTTTTATATACAATTTAATTATAAAAATAAATATCTAATATTTAATTATTATAGAATAAAAGAAAAAAAGATGAAAATTAATTAAACCCTAATTCTATATTTTTTAGATTTTTATTAAAAAAGTTAAAACTAAACCTAATTTAAAACTAATTAATTTATGAATTTATTTACAAGAAATATTAAAATAAAAAAATATTATATTTTTTTTCTTTTCTGATTTTTTATGTGTTTTTTTTATATTTTATGAAAACATTAAATTAAAGCATTAAAAAAAGATTAATTAAAACAAAGAAAAGAAAAAAAATATAAAAGTAAAAAGAAGCAAACTGGAGGGGGGTGTTGTCCCCAAATGGAGGTGAAATCTTTAGCAATCTGGCCCAATATTCTGAGGCCCTTTTGACTCTCGTGGCTAGCGTGCATCAGCGTTGACTGGAGTTCACCGTGCTCTCCAGATCATGGCCTTTGATTTAATGCAACTGAACGCGTGGACGGTTAGATTTGGGGGGCGCATGATACGCTTTGGTATTGAAGCTGCATGGGAACGTTAAATGAAAAACAATATTGAAAGGGGTGAGGACCTGGGACTCGAACCCAGGTCCTGAGCATTACCACTCAAACGCTCCACCAACTGTGCCATCTTGTTTATCTGTAAACAAAATAATGAATAAACATAATAAAACAAATATGCGTTAGTGCTTGGTTTTCGCGCGAACTTTCAAACCAGCCAACCATTGATGGCCACGCATCTTCTTCTTCCTCGTTCCTGAAACATAAACATATTAGGCAACGTTTTTTCAAGTGTTCTTTTAGGCCACTTTCGGGAAAATAGCGAATAGGCCAGGAAGGCTCACAAATTGAGCGCGAGGGTCTCAAACTCTTCGTCCAAGTATGCTGAGCATGTTCATGGCATCGTGGTGTCCCAATTTTGCCTTATTCACAAACCCCTAATTCAGAGCTTCATAAACCCTAAAACGTGATAATGGTAGAATCGTATACAATGCTTAAAAACACAATTAATTTACATGGTTAGCATTAGAATCACACAAGGAATATGAATCAAATATTAAAAAGTGCTAAATGTGCATGAATTGAGATGCACGATTATGAAAAAATTTCGGTACAGATGAGATTGTTCTCACGTTTCTGGGCACGAAAGCTTGTGGTTTTGGGTGCAACTCCCTTCTATGAAGCCTTAGCAAGCTAATGAAATCAAAATCGTGCCTTGAATCACCCTAGAATTAGGTTTTCAGTTTTGAGTTTTTTTGCAAAAATTTCAAGTTTGTGTCTTGGTCTCTAGCGCAGCTGAGTGGTCTCCTGCATTAGGGTTGTGTTCTCTACTTATGTATGAGTGAATTAGGTCAAGAAATTTGATTAAAAATCCATGCATTGATGATTTGTGAGATTTGATTTTCAAGCATTAGTTTTTCAATCTTTTTCATGCACTTTTTGTACAAATCATATCCAATCAATTCCAATTCTTCCATATCTGATCATGCACGTTTTTTGGAAGATATTATATGCACAAAAAGATTTTATTTCATTGGTTTTATATTTTTCATGTATTTAATTGATTTAAATGAATTATTATTAATAAAAAATCCAAATAAATAAATAAAAATAGAGAAAAACTTCCCTTTGGGCCAAATGGTCGTGTGCATGCTTGGGATAATGAATTATGGAAGAAAAATAGGCCCATTAGCAATTTTAGGTCATTTGAAGCAATGTTGACTTTTCAAAATATCCAAAAATTTCCCAACTTCCACAAGGCATAACTTTCTCAATTTTTAAGCTTTGCTCATGTTCTTGGACATTTTGGAAAGGTCTTTGAGTCCTCTAACCAATTCCTTTGGTCACATGTCATTTTGATTTACCAATCTCAAGTTATGGCCTTTGACTTAAAGTCCCTTTTTGTTGACTTTTGAAACTGACCTATAATGTTGAAATTGATAACTTTTTGTGAGAGCATTTATTGGGCTTGAAGTGTGAAGATGAGTTGTAGGAAATGTCTTTCTCTTCAAAATGAGCTTTGGATGGAATTTTTCTGATAATCCATGTGAAAGTTATGCCCTGGTCAATTTACAGTTGTCTTTTTCAGCTGTCCAAATAAGGAAACTTTTGCATCTTGATGATTTTTGAGCCAAGCTTTGAGAATCATGATCAAGCATTGATCAAATGGTGTTTGTGGCTTCAAAATGAGATGTTGACCAAAAATTTGAACTTTTGACTGTCAAATGACCATTTTGCCCCTACAGTTGAATGTAGTGCAATTAGGGTTTTGACTGTGCAATTTTGTGCTGAAAGTCTTGAAACTTGATATGAGGATACTTGACCATATTTGTAGGTATGTGGGACTTGATTGAACCCTTGGAAACTTCATTTTCTTGATCAGAAAAAAAAACC
Organism: Vicia faba; assembly: GCA_948472305.1. Lineage (NCBI taxonomy): Eukaryota > Viridiplantae > Streptophyta > Magnoliopsida > Fabales > Fabaceae > Vicia > Vicia faba. Next base: position 757,334,620 of record OX451737.1, read on the forward strand.
CTAATTTTGACTGTTTAGGAGACCCTTACACTGTGCAACCCTTGGGGAGATTTTGAAGCTTGACTTTGCAATTCTTGGAGAATATGGGAGGGAAAATTTTGGGGTACAACAGTCGCAAGACCATATTATCCATTTCCTTGTTGTTTTATCAATATTTCCCCTTCCTTCGGAACAAATAAAGTTCGGTGGCGGCTCTGTGTTTTCTGCTGGTAGCTTCAGCTGACGACTCTGCTGGGGACTTTTTGCGAGTCTCTCCTAGTTTTGTTTATTTTTCTTTTTGGGTGTTTATTTATATGCTTTATTTTTCTTTACTGTTTTATTATTGCTTTATTTTGTATATATTGCATAAATTGTTGCTACTCACATATTCTGGATACATTGTGATGTTGGGTTTGGTGATTACTTTTGATAAGTCTTATACCCGGACTTGGGTTACACATAGGATTAGGATGGGCGGTATAGTCATGTTAACTTTGAGGGAGTAATCCCGAAGAAGGAGCCATGAAAATCCCCCACTCAGTGGAGGTCCCCTTGAAAGTATCGATGTTTACCGAGTAATCGGGAAGATGTCGTTGCTTTCGACCTGGGAACTCGAGAAGCTGAGGGCCGTAGAACCATTAACCCATCCTGTCCTTTTAGGTGCAGTGCGGAGACTATAACGGGGTAATCCGGAAGTAGTCGTCACACGATATTGCACTCAGACGAGTTTTTCCTGTAAATATTTTTGATTACCAAGTAATTGGGACGTCGGTAATATCCAAAGGAAGAGTGTAGACTTCGAGAACTCTTTAGAACCTTATTCGGCAGGTGATAAACCCCTAGTACATAACTCGTGGGTGGTTACTTTGACTCCATGCCTGTGACGTCGAACTTTTGATCCTGTTATTTTCAGCCTGTGCAACGGACTACGCAATGGTTATCCAGAATATGTGGAGATGAGACTTCATGCCATAGCATACCATGACATCATATCATCATGTATATATATCTCATATCTAGGGAAATCCAAAGACAAGTCTCGTTGATATAGCTTTTCAAAAAGGAATTTTTAAAAAAAGATAGACGAGTCTTTGGGTCTCCTCAGAAATGAAGATAAAGCATTCATCCATATTACCATGCTATTGTACCCCAAAATTTTCCCTCCCATATTTCTCAAAACATTTCAAGAAAGATCCTCAAGTTGCTTAAGGTAGTCCAAGGGTTGGCCAGACAAGCTCTCTCCTAAGACAGGCTACCTCAAATTAGGGTTTCATGTTACATCAAGATACTTGAGTCCAAGGGACCCCAAATTCTCAACATTGTCCTAATATGTTCACAAGATCATCGATGTCAAGTTTCAAGCCTTGCAGAGGAAGTTTGCTCAGTCAATTGCTCAAAAGCCCAAAAATCGACTGTGCTAGGGCAAAAGTCAACTGTGGCCCACATACAGTCAAACTTCAAGATTTTTGGTCAACATCCTCATTTTGGAGTATATTTTATCATTTTATCAAGGCTTGATCATGATTAATCAAGGATTGCTCATAATTCATCAAGACTTAAAAGTTGCTAAATTAGGGTTTTATAGGAAAAGTCAACTCAACTTTGACCAAGCATAACTTTCTCATACTTTATGCGAAATGACCCATCCAAAGCTCATTTTTAATAGGATGCAATTACCTACAATTAATATTGAGCTCCCAAGTTCAAAATATGCACTCACAAGAAGTTATGAATTTGGACATTATAGGTCATTTTGAAAAGTCAACAAAAACACCTTTTTTGTCAAAGCTTCATACATGATCATGGAATATCAAATTGATATGAAACAAAACGGGTTGGTTATAGGACGTCTCAATCTTTCTAAAAAGTCCAATAACACCTCCAAAGAGTTAGAATTGAGGAAGTTATGCATTGGTGAAGTTGACCTTTTTTGCAAAATTGCCAAAAGTCAACTATGCCCAAAACTTCAAATTTTGCCAAATGGGCCCAATCTTGTTCACTTGTTTTTAGTTGGCAACACATTCCACGAGCTCTAGCCCTTGCCACTTGTCCTTATCATGTTTTTATTATTTATTTTGATTTTTATTTGAATTAATTCAATTTAAATCAAAATAAATCATATAAAATCCAAAACATTGAAAACACAAGATTTTGTGCTTGTTTCAGGTTTCAATTACAGCTAGCAAGTAATCAAATTCGTATCAAGGAACGGTGTGAACAAAAAGATTGAAATAGGCCAATTTTGGAAAGTTTTAAAAGTGAATCAAATCAAGAATCCAATTCATTGATGGAGGAAGATTGATATCAGTTATCAACCCTAATCCCTTCCTTGATACATATAGAGGCGAGGCAGACCTAAAAGAGAGGTTGAAAACAGGCACAACAAGGAGAACAAAATTGAAAAAAATCAAGAAAAAGTGCAAGATCGAATTCTTATTTCCAGGCATCCTCAAGGCCTTCCAGCTATCCCAATCGATTCCTGGGATCCTCAGCAAGCTAAAGCAATCCAAAGCAAGCATTTTCAAGCCTTAAATCTCATTGTAAGTCCATCACGACATCTCTTCTTTTTTGAATTCGAATTTCATGATATGGACACTGTTAGCATGAATTAACTACATATTCTTGATCCATGAAACATATACAAGCTTTCTGTATGGTTTAATTGCATTTATTTGGTTTGTACTGGAATGTGCCATTGTTAGGGTTTGTAGCTTCGAATTAGGGTTTTTGTTTACAAGAAAAATTAGCCATGATGAAGGGTACCATCATGTTCAGAATGATGAGACGAATCCAGCCATGGCGTTAGGTTTCATTTATATGGCTCAAGGAGGATTTTGGAACGAGCTCTGCTTATAGCTACGGACAAACGTCCGTAGGTAAAAGTTTGGCACTTTTACCCACGGAGAAAGGAAGAAGATGACCTATGTGGCACCCCTCCATTGACTTGTTTAAATTGTCGCGTGTGGATTTGACATACAGGGCATTTTTAATATTTGTTTATTATTTTGCATTATTATTACAACAGAAGCAATTGGCCCAGTGGTAGTCAGGTTGGTGTTAAGGCGTGGGAGTGCTTGAGGCCAGGGGTTCGACCCCTACCTCTAACATTTGTGTTTTTTCTCAATTCCTTCCAGGTGATCTCATGCATGTACAAACCCAGGGTCCACCATACATCCTCCCAATCTAGCCAGCCAAGTGTTAGATGGCAAAATCTGATGGCCATCATCTGAAGGTGCATCATGAGCCAAAGTCAACGCATAGCATCAGAACTGGGGGGTCAACGTGGACCTTCTCTTTTGGGCCCAAAAATCTGACTATTGGCACCCCCACAATTCTCAGGCCCAATTCTTTTTCTCTATTCTTTTATATTTATTTTATTTAACTTATTTAATTTATTTACTAACCAATTAAACTATTTTCTTTTTATCAAAAATCACAAAAATATTTTTCTATCCAATTAAATTTAGGATATTTATTTTTTATCAAAAAAATTAATTTACTTAATTAGGTTATTAATTTTAGACAATTTTAATTCTTTTTGTACATAATTAAAAATAATTAGAATAAATAGGCTTTATTACTAACTTAATCATATTTTATTTTTTCCTAAAATAATAAGACACAAAAATAGGTCATGTAATTATTTTTATTATTTGATTTAATTAACTAATTAATTGTATATTTAATTTAGAAAACTTATTTCTTTAAAAAATATTAAAAACAACAAAAAAACAAATTTTCTTTTAATTAGGTTAGAAGGGTCAAAACCCTAATTTTCTTCCCAATTTAATTTTCCTCGCACGCTGTATTATTATTTTTATCATATTGATGTAACTGCCTACAATTTGTAATAGTTAATTAGGACATTTATTTCCGTTTATCGCTTTATTTTCAAAGGGGTTTGTTTTTGGCTATTTAAATACCTGAAGCCTTGTATGATATAGGGATGCATGACTGTATTTAATTTCCGCACTTTAAATTTTGCAAATTATTAACTGTTAGATGTATGATATAGGGATGCATGACAAGAATGTATGATTAATTTTAAAAACAGTTAGATCACCCTAAATATGCGAAGATAAATAATCTGAAATTGAATCACTCGCACATGCGCACTCCTAGGGTACACTCTCACTTGGTTGCCTTCGGTAAACGGTCATTGAGTATAGGATGTTTTAGTGGTCGTTCTTTTGTCTAAATAAAGATCAAAGTCCCGATTCGAAAAAGTTGCCTCAGAATGGTTGCCTCGGAATTGTTGCCTCGAATGATTGATCTAAGACATTAGGGTTATTACTAAGACGTCTTAACATTGCTTTAGTGACCGTACGTCCCTTTCGAATTGACCCTCAAAACTCCAATGATGGTGCTACCTACTCACTAATAGTAGGATAACATTGTCTAAAGGAAACGAATATAGAACAATTCTTTTTTCGAGTAGGTAGATTGGTTCTTAAGTACTTGCTCAAACAAAACAAACCTTTTTCACACTTACACTCCTTTACAAACAAAGTTTTCAAAAACACTTCATTACACTCTTGAAGACAGAAGCAAGAGTTAAATCAAAGTCAAAACAAAAGCTTTTCAAATCAAGCAAACACAAAGAAAACAATTTTGAAAATGATGAGCAAGTACCTAAGATCCCGTAGATAACTACGGATAGAAAGGGTGCTAATACCTTCCTTTTCTATAAATCTACCCCCCGTACTCGGAAATATCTCGAAAAAGGAGTTTTTCTGTGCTTTTTTCCTTTCCTTGTTGGATAAAATAAAAGTTGGTGGCGACTCTTACTTACCGCGACATTTTGCAAACACAAAACGCAAAACGCAAACCAGCAAATTCCTTAAAAAATAGGGAAACACGTCCCGGTTCTGGCCACCGTATCACAAAACTGGCGACTCTGCTGGGGAGAATTTTAAGTGGGGTGTACCTTAGGATTAGTTCATCATATTTGTTTTCAATTGTTTGACTTGTTTGATTTATCTTTGTGGGCTTTGTATCAGAGTTACTATAGATCCTAACCCGGATCTGGGGGATACCTTTTAGGTAAGTAGCAATAGATTGTGAGGGAACTGTACGGCATAGACCGATACGGTTGAAGCAGTAGCTACTTTGGTGTGACACGTTAGTTGGTACCGATATCCCTTGTGGAGGAACAAGGAGAGTATGGGGCTGCTAATGGGTCATTAATCATCAACTGACCTTAGAACCTGTAATTGACCAACTTGGCCATATAAAGTAGCAGTATGCTACACTCATTGAGACCATACTCTCGCGATGATTCCGGCTGCAAGAAAAGATTTCTAAACTGGAATTATGACCGATCGAGGATGGTCAGTGATATTGAGAACCTCTAGAACCCGGTTACTATTACTAGGACATGTTGAACCAACTAAACTGAAAGAGGGTAATACCTAAACTACATGCCAGCCTGAAATTTAAGGGCTATTATGTGACTTGTTTGCCCTTACCATGTTTGCTATCTGTGATACCTGTGGTGTGTTCTTATTATGACATCATGCATCATGAAATTGCATGCATATTTCATTAGACTAACCATTTCAAAGACCGAGGGGATTCATCTTTGTTCTGTTTTGCAGATCATGGCCTCCATGCGCAGAAATACCATTCGAATTAGCTTCGTGCAAGTCCCTGCTCAACTTAGAGAGTTGGTTTCAAAGGTTCCTGATACTTCTTCCTTTGTTAGAATACATGGTCACCTCCTTAGCTTGGTCACTTCTAAGTTGGATGAACAAATGATGAGTGTCTTGTTCCAGTTCTTTAACCCGTTGCATCACTGTTTCACCTTCCCGGACTATCAGTTGGTCCCTACTTTGGAGGAGTTTTCTGATTTACTTGGCATATCTATTCTAGAGCAGAAACCCTTTACAAGTTTGGAGATAGCACCTAGGCCAGAGGATATTGCTTCAGCCCTACATCTGACAAAGGCTGATGTAATGTCTAACTGGGAGATTCAGAGTGGTGTTAAAGGTTTCTTGGCTAAGTTCTTGATTGATCAAGCTCAACAGTTCTGGGACAACTTAGACTTTCAAGCTTTTAAAGACATCCTGGCTCTCCTCATCTATGGCTTGGTTCTGTTCCCTAATTTAGATTCTTTCGTCGATGTGAACGTAATCAAGATCTTCATGTCCCGTAACCTAGTGCCTACTCTCTTAGGTGATATTCTGCATGCTCTTTATACCCGTACTGTTCGGAGAAGGGGAACTCTCTTGTGTTGTGCACCGCTGCTGGCGAGGTGGTTTATTTCTCACCTCCCCAAATCTGTATTAAAGAATGAGGAAGGTATGGGTTGGGCTTACAGGATCATGTCCCTTGCTCATACGAACATCCTGTGGAGTACTAAAGATATGGAAAAGGTAGCTGTCATTGATCGGTGTGGGGAATACCCCAATGTTCCATTACTTGGAATTCGAGGAGGCATAACCTATAATCCTTGTTTGGCCTTACGAAAGTTTGGACAAGCTCGGAGGGACGGTCCTCATGAGCTGCTGCTTACAGGTATTGTCTTTGACTTCCAGGGGGATATTGAGGGACATCATCGCAGATTTATACGAGCTTGTGATAGGGTTAACATGTCTGATCCACATGAGCTAGGAATGAAGACTTCTCTCCCGATGAAACCGTATCTCCAGTGGGTTCGAGCCCGTGCTCAAAATCTAGGGATGCCATATGAAGCCGTTTTGCCGGTGATTGTGGAGCGTGCTGATGAAGAAGGGGTTCCTTATACGGTCATCCATCCATACATTCCTACTGATATTGGGGCATTAAAAAGGTCTTGGATCCAGTTAAGGGAAGAAAGGGATACTTACAGAGAGAAGTATCATGAGCAGGAGAGGAAGATCCTGAAGCTTACAAGACAGCTGGAGACTGAGAGGACAATCAACGATTATGTCAGCACGAAAGGAAAACGACCATGGGAATTCTGATGTCTTTTACTATTTCTAATTTAGATTTTCTTTTCAGTATTTCTTTTGTAACGCCTTAAAGTCATTTGTTAAACATTGTTTCAAGTTTTAATCTAATAAAGTGTGTTTTATTTTGGTTTACAAATTTGAATCTCTCTAAGTCTTTGAAATCATTTCATACGCATTCCATTCCCATGCACCTCATTACAGGTACCCTTAAAGGTTTCTCACCTTCTTCGCTATTTATTTCAGCAATCATGTCTTCTGAAACACCTACTGATCAAGCCATCAAGGCTCTTCAAGCTCAGAATGCTCAGTTCCAGGAAATGTTCATAAACTTGGCCAAAGGGAAGCAAGATTTGAAGACTCTTATCTTGAAGGACAAGAAGAAGAAGAAGAAGGTGGTCCTCCTGAATATGGGTCACAGGTTTGGGAACAGGTTGAGACAAGAAGCTGATTTATCTCACTCATCTAGAGGGGGAGAGAATCAAGAAGAAAGGAAGGGTCCTAGCCCTGTGGTTTATGACAATGAAACTGACTTTGATAAAGACCAGTATCCTCCTGCCGAGGATAGGTATAAGCAACTCAAAGACCGGTTAAGTGCAATGGAGATCCAGAAGATACTTGGGTTGGACTTCGAAGATATGGGTTTGGCATCTGGGGTGGTGATCCCACACAATTTTAAAGCTCTTGTCTTTGCTAAATACGATGGGGTCTCCTGTCCGAAGTTATACCTCCACTCGTATGTCATAAAGATTCAACCATATACTGCTGATAGGAACCTTTGGGTTCATTTCTTTCAAGATAGTCTGTCAGGGACTCAACTTGAATGGTTCTATCAACTGGAAGGAGCTAATGTCCGCAACTGGGAGGACCTTGTTGTTGCTTTTTATAAGCAATACCAGTATAATACCGACCTTGCTCCCACGCATACTCAACTTCAGGGTATGTCTATGGGTGTGAGCGGAGGTTTTAAGGACTACGCTCAGAAGTGGAGAGATCTTGTTGGAAGAGTACAACCCCCTCTGGCTGATAGGGAGTTGGCGGATATGTTTCTTGGGACTTTGTCTGGTCCATACTTCAATCATTTGATCGGTAGTTCATCGTCCGGGTTTACTGAATTGAATATGATTGGGGAGAGAGTTGAAGTCGGTATCAAAAGCGGCAAGATACAGAAGAGTGCTTCGTCAAGTACAGAGAAGAAGCATTTCAAGAAGGAATCTAGTGCATTTTACAGCTCGAGGAGCCAAACCGACCTGAGCGCCGCCAAGGGGTTAATGCGGTGGTAATTTCAAGACCAACGGTTGCCCCGCAACGCAACACTCAGCAAAGAGTAGAGAGACCGCAAAGGCAGTATACTCGACTCAGTATGAGCCTATCTCAAATTTTGCCGCAACTGTTGAAAACCAACTTGGTGATTCTCAAGGAGGCTCCAAAGAATCCCAGTACTACATCACCATTGTATAATCCGAACGCCCGCTGTGCTTATCACTCCGATAGCCCGGGGCATGATACTAATAACTGCTGGGCTTTGAAGAATAAGGTACAGGATTTGATTGATGCTAAGGAGATTGAGTTTGAAGCGCCGGAAAAGCCTAATGTCATGACTGCTCCTATGCCCAAGCATGGAGTGAATGTTGTGGATGATGATTCATTTGCAATCTCTATGGAAGACATTTATACTCCGTTATTAACCGTTAAGAAGAACTTATTGTTGGCCGGTTTATTTCTGGGCTGTGGGGAAGGTTTCCACCAATGTTCCATCCTGTTGGTTGTCATTTGTTGAAATCAGGTATTTAGCACCTGATGGATAACAAAGAGATCTTGTTCGAGAAAACTTTGGTTCCATTGATTCCTGTTGAAGATGTTTCCATAATCACCATTTTTGCAAATTCTTCCAAGGCTTCCTCGAGAAAGCATGTTAGAATTACATCTGTTCCGAGAGTTTCTCCATTGATCATTACTATTCCTGGACCTATCCCTTACACGTCGAATAAGGCTGTCCCGTGGCACTATGGGGACGATGTGTATTATCATGGGATTAAACAAGACTTGAAGGTTGAGGAGGCTGATACTGATGTCAGCAATATCATCGGGTCTAACAAGGTCACCCGCAGCAGAAGACTTTTCTCTCATGAGATTTCCCTACCAACTGTTCAGAAGCATGTTGCTATTACACCCGCCAGTACATCTTCTACTGTCCCTGTTCATGTTCCAATCATTACCCCTATCGCCGAGTCATCTAACGCTCGGGGCAAAGGGATCACCGGTGAGCCTGCCCAGACGGAGGCACCGAAGAAGATTATTGATGAAACCTCTAGGCAGGAGATAGAGGCGATTTTGAAGATCATCAAGAAAAGCGACTACAACATAGTCGAACAGCTGGGGCAAACCCCGTCAAAGATCTCTATGTTATCTTTATTGTTGTGCTCATAAGCCCATGCAAAGGCTTTAATTGCTTTCTTGAAAACTGCGCATGTGCCGCAGGAAACATCTGCTGATCAATTCAAAGACTGTGTGGCTAGTTTGACCGGTGACAACGGGTTGGGTTTCTCCGACGCAGATTTGACTTCCAAAGGAAAGAATCACAATGACGCTCTGCATGTTTCAATTGAGTGCAAGGGCACTACTCTAGCTCACGTGCTGGTGGATACTAGGTCCTCGTTGAATGTTTTACCCAAGAAAGCATTAGATCGGTTGGACTGCAAAGGGTTGGTGCTGAAGCCAAGCAATATTGTGGTTAGGGCCTTTGACGGGTCCTAGAGGATGGTACATGGAGTGGTGGATGTTCTAGTTAAAGTTGGTTCTCAGACTTTCGCGTCTACATTCTATGTGATGGATATTCGAACATCTTATTCTTGTTTGCTGGGTCGCCCGTGGATCCTTAAAGCTGGGGCAGTAACTTCTACGCTCCATCAGATGTTAAAATATCCAGTGAAAGGGAAAATCGTTATAGTACGAGGAGAAGAGGAGTACATGGTGAGCCACCTTAACTCTTTTCGGTATGTGGAGATGGATAGGGAGTTCATTGAAACCCCGTGTCAGAACTTTGAAGAAGTCCCCCAAACACTGGCGTCGACTGAAACTGTTGCTGAAGATCCTCCAATGAAGATGGCTTCCCTCAAGGATGCCCGGGTTGTTATTGAAAAAGGTGGGTGTGCGAATTTGGGCCAACTCCTTGACTTTGTGCACAAGACTGACAAGTTTGATTTGGGTTTTACTGCGGAAGCTCAAAGGGTTGTTCGGTGTGCGCGGATTGGAAGACCTCTCCTGCGTATCACTAATCCGGAAGTGAATGCGATTGAAGATGATGATGAAGAGTCTGAGTTTGACAGCTGGATTTACCCGACTATCGACGGTGGATTAAGCAATTGGACGGCGAAGGACTTCGTGCCCATTTCTTTTATTACACAGTAATAGACTTTTGTTTTGAGTTTGTAACAGACAATTTGAAACTTTACGGCCCGGTGCCTTGCCCGAGACACTGTGGCTTTGTTGAAAGGCTTATTATGTGTCATCTCCATATATCATCAATAAAAGCATTGGACGTTTTCTTGCATTACGAATTTTGCGCTCCTTGTTTTTCTTTTCTATCTTGCAAAACAGCTATTTGTCTTACACACACTCACATATACAGGTCTACATCCACTCTGGATCCCACTGATAACGACTCTGCTACTGCCAGTTATGACTTCGAAAGTCCGATCAACCAAGTTGAGGACAAAGGTGAGGATGATTGTGAAGTGCCTGGGGAACTTGCTAGACTGTTACTTCAGGAAGAGAGGGATATACAGCCGCATGAAGAGCCAGTGGAAATAGTAAATCTGGGTACAGAAGTAGACAAGAAAGAGGTCAAGATCAGTGCAAATCTAGATCCCAGTGTTAAGCAACGGTTAATACAAATGCTGCATGACTATGTTGAGATCTTTGCCTGGTCTTATAAAGATATGCCTGGGTTGGATACTGATATTGTGGTTCACCGCCTGCCCACCAAGGAAGACTATCCTCCAGTGAAACAGAAAGTTCGCCGAATGCGCCCAGAGATGTCTGAGAAAATCAAGGCTGAGGTGATGAAACAGTTTGATGCCGGTTTTCTAGCAGTTACTTCTTACCCGCAGTGGGTTGCCAACGTGGTTCTAGTGTCGAAGAAAGATGGTAAGGTTCGGATGTGTGTTGACTATAGGGATCTGAACAGGGCAATCCCCAAGGACAATTTCCCTCTGCCTCATATCGTCGTTCTGGTTGACAACACCGCACAATATAAGGTCTTCTCCTTTATGGATGGTTTCTCCGGTTATAATCAGATCAAAATGGCTCCCGGGGATATGGAAAAGACCACCTTTGTTACTCAATGGGGTACCTTTTGTTACAAAGTCATGCCTTTCGGATTGAAGAATGTTGGGGCAATGTATCAGCGCGCCATGGTCGTTTTGTTCCACGACATGATTCATCATGAGATTGAGGTATATGTCGACGACATGATTGTAAGGTCCCAAACTGAGGAAGAACACCTCGACCATCTTCAGAAGCTATTTGACAGGTTGAAGTTGTACAAACTGAGGCTAAATCCGAACAAGTGCACCTTCGGAGTGAGGTCTGGTAAGATGTTGGGTTTCGTCGTTAGTGATAAAGGTATTCAAGTGGATCCTGCAAAGGTGAAGGCTATACAAGAGATGCCAGCTCCCCAAACGGAAAAGGAAGTCAGAGGCTTTTTGGGACGTCTGAACTACATTGCCCGATTCATCTCACACCTTACTGCTACTTGTGAGCCAATCTTCAAGTTACTAAAGAAAGATCAAGTGGTAAGATGGAACGTTGAATGTCAATCCGATTTCGAAAGGATCAAGGAATATCTGCAAGAACCACCTATTCTGATGCCTCCAGTTGAAGGGAGACCTTTAATCTTATACTTGACAGTACTTGACAACTCAATGGGGTGCGTGTTGGGGCAGCATGACGAGTCTGGCCGAAAAGAGCATGCTATTTATTACCTTAGCAAAAATTTTACCGACTGCGAGACCCGATACTCGTTGCTTGAGAAAACTTGCTGCGCTTTAGCATGGGATGCTCGCCGGCTGAGACAGTATATGCTGACTCACACTACTTTGTTGATATCAAAGATGGATCCAATCAAGTATATCTTCGAGAAGCCTGCCTTATACGGAAGAATAGCAAGATGGCATATGATCTTGACTGAGTATGACATCCAATACACGACCCAAAAAGCAATCAAGGGAAGTGTGTTGGTGGATCATTTGGCGCATCAGGCCGTGGATGATTACCAATCTATGAACTTCGATTTCCTGGATGAGAACATCATGTTGGTGACTGACTGTGAAACACCTGGACCGGATGAAGGACCTGAGGAGGGATCCCGATGGTCTATGTATTTTGATGGAGCTTCAAACGCTTTGGGTAATGGCATTGGCACCGTAATCATATCTCTTAAAGGTTGTCATACTCCGTTCACCGCCCGATTATGTTTTAACTGCACCAACAACATGGCGGAGTATGAAGCGTGCATCATGGGCCTTCGAGCAGCTATCGACCTAAGGATTAAGTTCTTAAGTTTATTCGAAGATTCCGCTCTCGTGATCAGTCAGATCAAAGGCGAGTGGGATACGAAACACCCAAATCTTATTCCTTACAAAGAGTATGTGTTGACGTTGCTTCCGCGCTTCGAGGAGATAACCTTTGAACACTTCCCCAGAGAGGAGAATCAGTTGGAGGATGCGCTAGCTACAATGTCTTCTATGTTCAAGGTCAGATGGGACAATGAGGCTCCCCAGATTACCATTGAGAGGTTGGACGAACCTGCACATTGCTATGACATTGAGACTGAGGAGGTAGCAGGTAAACCCTGGTTTCACGAGGTAAAGAGGTATCTTTAGGCTCAAGAGTACCCCGAGGGAGCATCTGTTAATGATAAGAAGTTTCTGAGAAGGTTCGCGACGAAGTTCTTCATCAGTAATGGTATCCTTTACAAGCGTAACCATGATTCGACCTTACTACGTTGTGTGGATAAGAACGAGGCAGAAAGGATTATGGTAAAGTTACATGAAGGTACTTTCGGGACTCATTCCAGTGGACACACCATGGCGAAGAAAATCCTTCGGGCAGGATATTATTGGTCCACCATAGAAGCCGACTGTTATCAGCATTCTCGGACCTGTCATAAGTGCCAAGTCTATGCTGATAAAGTGCACATACCTCCAGTTCCTCTGAACGTCTTGACAGCTCCTTGGCCTTTTGCAACGTGGGGCATCGACATGATCGGTGAGATCAAACCTACTGTGTCCAACGGGCATCGTTTCATCTTGGTAGCGATTGATTACTTTACAAAGTGGGTTGAAGAAGCTTCATTTGCTACAATGACCAAGAACGTCGTGGCACGGTTTATTCGGCACAATTTGATCTGTCGATATGGTGTACCAAAGAGGATCATTACGGACAATGGTACAAATCTCAACAATACGATGATCACTGAGCTCTGCAAGAAGTTCAAGATACAACATCACAACTCTTCTCCTTACCAGCCGAAGATAAATGGGGTTGTTGAAGCGGTTAATAAGAACATCAAGAAGATTGTGCAGAAGATGACAGTGACATATAAAGATTGGCACGAGATGTTACAGTTTGCTCTTCATGGGTACCACACCTCAGCGTGAACTTCAACAGGGGCAACACCATATTCCTTGGTATACAGCATAGAAGCCGTCTTGCCCATTGAAGTTCAGATACCCTCTCTTCGGATTATGAAGGATGCAGGTTTGAGCGAAGATGACTGGATTCAGACCCGGCTTGATCAGCTGAACTTAATCGATGAAAAGAGACTTACTGCTATTTGTCATGGTCAAACGTATCAAAAACGTATGATCAAGGCATTTAACAAGAAAGTTAGACGACAAGAGTATCAAGTTAGGGATCTGGTGATCAAGCGCGTCATCCTACCACAAGGTGATCCCAGGGGAAAATGGACCCCTACGTATGAAGGGCCATTTGTGGTTAAGAACATTTTCTCAGGAGGAGCTATGATTCTAACCACCATGGATGCTGACGACCTTCCTCACCCTGTCAATGCAGACATAGTGAAAAAATACTACGCATAATTAAAGACCCACTAGGTTGACTGCCCTAGGCAAAAATAAGGGCTTCCCGGCGAACCAAAAGGGTTCGGGCAAAAATAAGGGATGAAAATGAAAAAAATTGTACACTCGGCAAGTCGAAAACCTGAAAAGGCGACTTTGGCAAAAAAGGGTATCCCGGTGGACTGAAAACCCGAAAAGGCGGTCCAGGCAAAAATTAGGGATTAAAGGCGTAACGCTATGTCTCATTGGATCATCTTGCAACCAGACTTCGATATCGACTATCAAGCTCGGACGACACTAATCAATCTGATCTACCTTTAACTAAGTAGCAAAGTGATGAGATGCTCGAGGATATAAAGGCAATAGCAGAGTTGGAACCCAGTGGGATTGTTCACATAGTTGTTTTTCTTTGTTTTTCACAAATCGTATAAACTCTATTGTTCGGCGGCGTTCTCTTACTAGGACGTCGGCCTCTTGTACAAAAAAAACGCCTATTTACAGGCTAATTTCAAAATCAATACAATTCATTTTCACAAAGAAATTTCAAATTGTTTTTCTTTTTCTGTTTTATGTTGCAAGAACATCCAATGTTCATTTTTGATATATGCATTTGACAATAATTGTTGCTCATGAATATTTACATGCGAAACAAAAGACGATTACTCGTAATATCATAAATAGGGGCAAACAAGAAATGTCCAAACCTTACAATTGCTTTATTCACCAGGTATAAGGATAAACCTAGTTGGAGAAAAAGATTAAAGGAATATTCACTCCCCTCAGAGTAAGAGAAGGATAGTGGTATTAACTCTCCCAACTGAAGCTTGCAACCGCGAATGAGTCGGCAATACTCTCCCCAAGCAGAGTTTATCTACCATTAGCACTGGAAGATTATCCCTAACAGAGTATGAAAAATTATCCCCAGTGGAGTCTGGAAGATTGTCCCCAATAGAGTCTAGAAGATTATTCCCCGTGAAGTCGCAACTGGAAAATCATCCCCAATGGAGTTCATTCCTTTTTACAAACATCCCCAACAGAGTTTATCATCGCCGACAATGATGATTCATCCCCAGCCGAGGTTATTTCTCCAAATCAACAGGTACTCTAACAGAAGTTGTCCTCCCCACAGAGTCATTTCCTCATCAGTTTATTCCTCAGTGGAGTTATCCTCTCCTGCAGGCTTATTCTCACGATCATCTTCATTCACTATCCCCAGCAGAAACAAAGAATTCAACTCTTTTCTCCAGCAGCAATCCGGGATTTATTTTCCCCAGTTAAAAACATCACATTTCCATACATCATGACACATGCATATACGCATCATACAAACATAATCTTATTTATTTTGAGAACATCATTGCTTGATACATATCATGCATTACATACAGCTAACCTTTACCTTTCAAGAAGGATACAATCGAATTCTCATAAAATTCAAAGCTATGAAGCCTTTACCTCAGTTGAATAACGAACTACCGAAGTTCCTAAATGTCAACATAGATGATTCCTCAGTAGAATACGGGCGACCGAAGTTCCTGAAATTCAACAGAGATGTTTCCTCAGTAGAATACGGACGACCAAAGTTCCTAAAATTCAACAAAGATGATTCCTCAGTAGAATACGGACGACCGAAGTTCCTAAAATTCAACAGAGATGTTTCCTCAGTCGAATACGGACGACCGAAGTTCCTAAAATTCAACAGAGATGTTTCCTCAGTCGAATACGGACGACCAAAGTTCCTAAAATTCAACAGAGATGTTTCCTCAGTCGAATACGGACGACCTAAGGTCCTAAAATTCAACAGAGATGATTCCTTAGTAGAATACAGATGACCGAAGTTCCTAAAATTCAATAGAGATGGTTCCTCAGTAGAATACGGATGACCTAAGTTCCTAAAATTTAACAGATATGGTTCCTCAGTAGAATACGGACGATCAAAGTTCCTAAAATTCAAATTGAGATGGTTCCTCAATAGAATACGGACGACCGAAGTTCCTAAAAATTCAAACTGAGATGACTCACCAGCAGAATAACGGACGACCGCAGCTCCTAAAATTCTATTTCTCCCAAGACAGAGATCAGCATTCCCCAGCGGAATCTTCCTCAACAACATGTATACAAGCTCTCTCTAAGGAATATCTTATGCGATCGACACTCTTTCAGATGGCATCTTTAAGCCCATCTCCTCGTTAGCAATTTCCAAATGGCATATGTAAGCCCATTCCCGATATCTCAAGACGGACACCACTTCATGCGAGTGCAAATTTCTGGGCACTCTAGTGTTCAACCATCTTCCACCTTCAGATCACGAAAGGAAAACAAGCCAATCTAAATCTTCAGGTTTAAGAAGATTGAATAGGGGAAGCTGTTGTACCCCAAAATTTCCCCTCCTATATTTCTCAAAAATTTCAAGAAAGATCCTCAAGTTGCTCAAGGTAGTCCAAGGGTTGGCCAGACAAGCTCTCTCCTAAGACAGGCTACCTCAAATTAAGGTTTCATGTTACATCAAGATACTTGAGTCCAAGGGACCCCAAATGCTCAACATTGTCCTAATATGTTCACAAGATCATCCATGTCAAGTTTCAAGCCTTGTAGAGGAAGTTTGCTCAGTCAATTGCTCAAAGGCCCAAAAATCGACTGTGCTAGGGCAAAAGTCAACTGTGACCCACATATAGTCAAACTTCAAGATTTATGGTCAAAATCCTCATTTTTAAGTATATTTCATCATTTGAACAAGGGTTGATCATGATTCATCAAGGATTGCTCATAATTCATCAAGACTCAAAAGTTGCTAAATTAGGGTTTTGTAGGAAAAGTCAACTCAACTTTGACCAAGCATAACTTTCTCATACTTTATGATAAATGACCCATCCAAATCTCATTTTTAAGATCATGCAATTACCTACAATTCATCTTCAGCTCCCAAGTTCAAAATATGCACTCACAAGAAGTTATGTATTTGGACATTATAGGTCATTTTAAAAAGTCAACAAAAACACCTTTTTTTTCAAAGCTTCATACATGAGCATGGTATATCAAATTGATATTAGACTAAAAGGGTTGGTTAGAGGACGTCTCAAGATTTCTAAAAAGTCCAAGAAAACCTCGAAAGAGTTAAAATTGAGGAAGTTATGCATTGGTGAAGTTGACCTTTTTTGCAAAATTGCCAAAAGTCAACTATGCCCAAAACATCAAATTTTGCCAAATGGGCCCAATCTTTTTCACTTGTTTTTAGTTGGCAACACGGTCCACGAGCTCTAGCCCTTGCCACTTGTCCTTATCATGTTTTTATTATTTATTTTGATTTTTATTTGAATTAATTCAATTTAAATCAAAATAAATCATATAAAATCCAAACCATTGAAAACACAAGATTTTGTGCTTGTTTCAGGTTTCAATTACAGCTAGCAAGTAATCAAATTCGTATCAAGGCATGGTGTGAACAAAAAGATTGAAATAGGCCAATTTTGGAAATTTTTCAAAGTGAATCAAATCATGAATCCAATTCATTGATGGAGGAAGATTGATATCAGTTATCAACCCTAATCCCTTCCTTGATACATATAGAGGCGAGGCAGACCTAAAAGAGAGGTTGAAAACAGGCGCAACAAGGAGAACAAAATTGAAAAAAATCAAGAAAAAGTGCAAGATCGAATTCTTATTTCCAGGCATCCTCAAGGCCTTCCAGCTATCCCAATCGATTCCTGGGATCCTCAGCAAGCTAAAGCAATCCAAAGCAAGCATTTTCAAGCCTTAAATCTCACTGTAAGTCCATCACGACGTCTCTTCTTTTTTGAATTAGAATTTCATGATATGGACACTATTAGCATGAATTAACCACATATTATTGATCCATGAAACATATACAAGCTTTCTGTATGGTTTAATTGCATTTATTTGGTCTGTACTGGAATGTGCCATTGTTAGGGTTTGTAGCTTCGAATTAGGGTTTTTGTTTACAGGAAAAATTAGCCATGATGAAGGGTACCATCATGTTCAGAATGATGAGACGAATCCAGCCATGGCGTTAGGTTTCATTTATATGGCTCATGGAGGAGTTTGGAACGAGCTCTGCTTATAGCTACGGAAAAACGTCCATAGGTAAAAGTTTGGCACTTTTACCCACAGAGAAAGGAAAAAGATGACCTATGTGGCACCCCTCCATTGGCTTGTTTAAATTTTCGCGTATGGATTTGACATACAGGGCCTTTTTAATATTTGTTTATTATTTTGCATTATTATTACAACAGAAGCAATTGGCCCAGTGGTAGCCAGGTTGGTGTTAAGGCGTGGGAGTGCTTAAAGTCAGGGGTTCGACCCCTGCCTCCAACATTTGTGTTTTTTCTCAATTCCTTTCAGGTGATCTCATGCATGTACAAACCCAGGGTCCACCATACATCCTTATAATCTAGCCAGCCAAGTGTGAGATGGCCAAATCTGATGGCCATCATCTGAAGGTGCATCATGAGCCAAAGTCAACGCATAACATCAGAACTGGGGGGTCAACGTGGACCTTCTCTTTTGGGCCCAGAAATCCGACTATTGGCACCCCCACAATTCTCAGGCCCAATTCTTTTTCTCTATTCTTTTATATTTATTTTATTTAACTTATTTAATTTATTTACTAACCAATTAAACTATTTTCTTTTTATCAAAAATCACAAAAATATTTTTCTATCCAATTAAATTTAGGATATTTATCTTTTATCAAAAAAATTAATTAATTTAATTAGGTTATTAATTTTAGACAATTTTAATTCTTTTTGTACATAATTAAAAATAATTAGAATAAATAGGCTTTATTACTAACTTAATTATATTTTATTTTTTCCTAAAATAATAAGACACAAAAATAGGTCATGTAATTATTTTTATTAATTAATTTAATTAACTAATTAATTGCATATTTAATTTAGAAAACTTATTTCTTTAAAAAATATTAAAAACAACAAAAAAACAATTTTTCTTTTAATTAGGTTAGAAGGGTCAAAACCCTAATTTTATTCCCAATTTAATTTTCCTCGCACGCTGTATTATTATTTTTATCATATTGATGTAACTGCCTACAGTTTGTAATAGTTAATTAGGACATTTATTTCCGTTTATCACTTTATTTTCAAAGGGGTTTGTTTTTAGCTATGTAAATACCCGAAGCCTTGTAATAGCATAGTTTAATTTTCGCACTTTAAATTCCGCAAATTATTAACTGTTAGATGTATGATATAGGGATGCATGACAAGAATGTATGATTAATTTTAAAAACAGTTAGATCACCCTAAATATGCGAAGATAAATAATCTGAAATTGAATCACTCGCACATGCGCACTCCTAGGGTACACTCTCACTTGGTTGCCTTCGGTAAACGATCATTGAGTATAGGATGCTTTAGTGGTCGTCCTTTTGTCTAAACAAAGATCAAAGTCCCGATTCGGAAAAGTTGCCTCGGAATGGTTGCCTCGGAATTGTTGCCTCGAATGATTGATCTAAGACATTAGGGTTATTACTAAGACGTCTTAACATTGCTTTAGTGACCGTACGTCCCTTTCAAATTGACCCTCAAAACTCCAACGACGGTGCTACCTACTCACTAATAGTAGGATAGCATTGTCTAAAGGAAACGAATATAGAACAATTCTTTTTTCGAGTAGGTAGATTGGTTCTTAAGTACTTGCTCAAACAAAACAAACCTTTTTCACACTTACACTCCTTTACAAACAATGTTTTCAAAAACACTTCATTACACTCTTGAAGACAGAAGCAAAAGTTAAATCAAAGTCAAAACAAAAGCTTTTCAAATCACGCAAACACAAAGAAAACAATTTTGAAAATGATGAGCAAGTACCTAAGAGCCCGTAGATAACTACGGATAGAAAGGGTGCTAATACATTCCCTTTCTATAAATCTACCCCCCGTACTCAAATATCTCGAAAAATGAATTTTTCTGTGCTTTTTTCCTTTCCTTGTTGGATAAAATAAAAGTCGGTGGCGACTCTTTCTTACCGCGACATTTTGCAAACACAAACCAGCAAATTCCTTTAAAAAATAGGGAAACACGTCCCGGTTCTGGCCACCGTATCACACATGCATGCATTTTTTTTCACAACAAAAACTCATTGGGGTCCCCTTTCTCAGAAATCTAGTAAGCATCAAAGACGACTCCTCCACATCCTTACCATACCAGAGGCAACCAGCAAAGGCTAATGGATCTTTTTGAAGAGAACCAGAATGCACTCCGTTGGGATATGGACACTATGGGTACTCGCATGGATCAACTTATGGAAACTCTTCATGCCGTGATCAAGGGTCAAGAAGAACTACACCAAAGTGTTGCCAAGCTTACTACTGCTGCTCCTTCCACTTCTTCTTATGGGAGAAATGACAATGCAAATGTTGAGACTCCTACCGGTGCTCCTAGGAATGATGTCGACGATCATCACGATGTTATTGATCTTGATGAACCCCAAGTGAACCTTGCTGCGGGGGTTGTCGAAACTGCAAAAATGTATCATGCTCTCGAAGAGCGACTTAGAGCCATGAATGGTATCAAGGCTTCCGGATTCAACACTGCTGCAATGTGCCTCGTGCCTGGGGTAGTTATTCCTCCCAAGTTCAAAGTCCCAGAGTTTGACAGATACAAAGGGACTTCTTGCCCAGAGACTCATCTATGTTCCTATTGTCGCAAAATGGCGGCCTATGCTGAAAATGAACCTTTACTCATGTATTTCTTTCAAGACAGTTTGACCGGGGCATCGTTGGATTGGTATATGCAATTTGAAAGATCTCATGTCAGTACTTGGGGAGAGCTTGCTGATGCTTATTTGAAACATTACCATTACAATACTGCCATGGCTCCTAGCCGTACTCAGCTCCAGGGGATGGTACAAAAATCTGAAGAGTCTTTCAAAGAATACGCTCAGAGGTGGCGTGAACTGGCTGTAAGGGTCCAACCTCCTCTCTTGGACCGTGAGTTGATTGATCTATTTATGGGTACTCTACGAGGCCCTTATCTCCAGCATATGCTCATTAGCACTTCTACTTCTTTTTCTGATATGGTCATTATTGGTGAACACATTGAGACGTGCATTAAGGCTGGGACGATTCAAGGTGTTCCAAACAATGCTAACAACAATACAAGCATGAGTAGAAAACCATTTTCTGGTTTTGTCAAGAAGAAAGAGGGCGAGACCAGTGCCATCACCGTCAACCAAGGAAGAGCTCCCACATTTCCTCAATTCTGATTCCCTTATTTTCCTACACCTGCTGTTGTTGCCAACCAATTTGTTCCTCAAGTATATGCTGCTACAACTCCAGCACCCTGGATGGCCCAACAACGGCCTTTCGCTCCACAACCACATTATGTTTCGCAACAACAATTTGTACTTCCTCCAACTTATCAACAACTAAATCAACAACCATAAGGCCTAAGAGCTCCTCCAAGACAGAGAGCCCCTGAAAAAAGATTTGATCTCATTCCCATGTCCTACGCTCCGCTTCTCCCACAGTTACTTGCTAGTCAAATGGTTCAATTGCGCGAACTCGGTCCACTGCCAAATCCTCTCCCTAGGGGATATGATAGTAATGCTCATTGCGAATTCCATTCTGGTGCCCCAGGCCATACAATTGAAAATTGTAGATAATTCAAGTGCAAAGTTCAAGATCTCATCGATGCAAAAGCCATCAACTTCAACCCTGTTGGTCCGAATATTAAAAATAATCCCATGCCTCTTCATCAAGAGGGAACAGTCCATGCTATTGAAGAAGTTAATGAACGGGTTTTGGTATTAAAGGTTGATGAAATTAAGATATATTTGGAAACTGTCATAGAACATTTGTTGAAGCATGAAGTGCTACAAGAACTCCATGACTTCTGCTTAACATGTTCTTCCAAACCAGAAGAGTGTTCTGAGTTGAAGAGGGCCATCCAATAGTTGATCGATGAAGGTGTCTTACAGATGGAGAAAGTATTCCGAGAAGAAGAGATTGATGTCCTGGAAATCCCCTACTATCTGAGAAGCTTTTCAGCCACCCCTAGTATTCCGTTAACAATTCAGGTTCATATTACCCCCACAATGATTCAAGCTCCTATTCCTCCTACAAGCAACGACTCGAAGGTAGTTCCATGGGAGTATAATGTAGTCTATATTCATGGAAAGAGGTATGAGTGCCCTCCGGTTGGTGACAAGAATGTTACCAACATTGCGGGAACAAGTAACATGACTCGCAGTGGTCGGATCTTTTCTCCTCTACCACCACCTCCTAAGGATACTAACAGTGAAGCTCTAGCTAAGTCCAGGGGAAAGCAAGTGATGGATAATCAACCCGAACTTTCTGTAGGACAAGAAGCGAAGCAACTTTTGAGAATTCTCAAGCGGAGTGATTACAAAGTAGTGGATCAACTCAACTAGACACCATCCAAGATTTCCATCTTGTCTCTCTTTTTGTGTTCAGAGGCCCACCGCAACGCCTTATTGAAGACCTTATGTTTTGCTCATGTTACCCAAGACATCTCGGTGGCCCAGTTTGAAGGGATCGTCACTAATATTGATGTGTGAAATTGTTTGGGTTTCTGTGATGATGAACTCCCAGTTGAAGGCAGAGCCCACAATAAAGCGCTGCATGTTTCTATGAAGTGTTTGGACATTGTTTTATCTCGAGTTTTGGTGGATACAGGGTCTTCACTCAATGTGATGCCTAAGGTTACCTTGTTTAAGCTGAATATGGACGGAGTAATGATGAGGCCCTCCACTCTAAATGTTCGAGCATTTGATGGTTCGAGAAGATCGGTGGATGGAGAAGTTGATTTGCCTATCAAGATTGGTCCCCACACTTTCTATTTGTCATTCTATGTTATGGACATCCGTCCATCCTATACTTGCCTTTTGGGTCGTCCATGGATCCATGTAGTAGGAGCTGTGACATCTAACCTTCATCAACGCCTGAAGTTCATTGCAGATGACCAAGTTGTCATTGTTTACGGGGATAGAAGACATAGTGATTAATAATCTGACTACTTACCGTTATGTGGAAGTGGAAGGCAAGGTACAAGAGTTTCCCTTTCAAGCTCTGGAGATTGTTACTGTTGACAAATTCCCCGTCGTGGAATGTAAGAAGTCTGAGATACCCCTGGCCTCTTTGAAGGATGCCAAAGCCCTCATAGAAGCTAGACCTCCCCATGACAGTTGGGGCAAATTGATTGAAGTTCCAGAGAAGAAAGATCATTTTGGTCTTAGGTATCAACCATTATCCTACGTGCAAGCTGGTTGGGTTCCTCTCAAAGGACAGCAGGTTCCCCCAATTTCTGAAGTGTTCGTCAGTGCTGGTGTAAGCAAAGAAGGACAAGTGCTCTCCACAGATGCTGAAGGTGACGATGAAGATATTTCAAGATTTATCTATCAAGTTGCGCCGGACTAGGAGCTCAGCAATTCGACTGCCGTGGACATCCCTGAAGTTGTTTTCCTTGATGTGTAATTTTTTGTTTTCATTTTAAGTCATATGTCCTGCCCAAGGCATACTGACATCTTGTAGAAGGGGCCCCTTATGTTTCAATCTCTGTTTAACATTGAATGAAAAATCGCACTTTCGCATACAATTTTATTCTCTGTCTTTTCTTTTACTTTTACTTTTTCAAAATAAAAATGGCAATACTTTTCTTTTCATATTCTAAATATTCTTTTGCACTTTCTAAAAATAAAACATAAAATCATCGATCATGCAGATCCGTCTCGGACTCCGTTGGAAATGATAATGATATGGCTCCTTATATCCTTGAGAATTCAGTCGATTGTGCTAATAAAGATAGTGAGGAAGATTGTGAAGTCCCTGAAGAACTAGCCAGGCTCTTGAGACAGGAAGAGAAGGTCATCCAGCCATATCAAGAAGAAACAGAAGTCATCAATCTCGGTACTGAAGAGGTAAAGAGAGAAGTCAAGATAGGGGCCGCCTTGTAAAGTGAAGAAAAGAAGGGGTTGATTGAATTGCTTCAAGAGTATGCTGACATCTTCGCCTGGTCGTATGAAGACATGCCCGGCTTAGACACTGATATAGTAATGCATAGATTGCCACTCAAGCCAGAATGTCCTCCTGTAAAGCAAAAACCAAGAAGGACCAGACTCGACGTGGCTTTGAAGATCAAAGAAGAGGTTCAGAAATAGCTCGAAGCAGGTTTCCTATCTGTGATAAATTACCCACCTTGGATTGCTAACATTGTGCCCATGCCTAAGAAGGATGGTAAGGTACGTATGTGTGTTGACTACCGAGACTTGAATAGAGCAAGCCCGAAGGATGATTTCCCGTTGCCTCATATTGATGTATTGGTTGATAACACTGCTCAGTCTTCAGTGTTTTCCTTTATGGATGGGTTCTCTGGCTACAATCAGATAAAGATGGCTCCAGAGGACATGGATAAAACAGCTTTCACAACTCCTTGGGGTACCTTTTGCTATAGAGTCATGCCTTTTGGTCTTAAAAACGCTGGTGCGACATATCAGCGAGCTATGGTGACTCTCTTTCACGACATGATTCATAAAGAAGTCAAGGTGTATGTGGACGACATGATTGCAAA
Organism: Vicia faba; assembly: GCA_948472305.1. Lineage (NCBI taxonomy): Eukaryota > Viridiplantae > Streptophyta > Magnoliopsida > Fabales > Fabaceae > Vicia > Vicia faba. The sequence continues at coordinate 757,359,172 of OX451737.1, forward strand.
GTCACAGACTAAGGAAGAACATTTGGTTCATTTGAAGAAGTTGTTTGATCGTTTGCGAAAGTTTAGGTTAAGGCTTAATCTCAACAAATGCACCTTTGGGGTTCGATCAGGCAAGTTACTTAGTTTTATCATGAGTCAATGAGGAATTGAAGTAGATCCAGACAAAGTAAAAGCAATACAAGATATGCCGGCACCGAAAAATGAGAAGGAAGTACGAGGTTTCCTTGGAAGGCTGAATTACATAGCCAGGTTCATTTCCCATCTTACCGCTACCTGTGAACCCATCTTTAAATTGTTACGTAAGAACCGAGATGTCTGTTGGGATGAGAGTTTTCAAGAAGCTTTCGAGAAGATTAAGCAGTATCTTCAAGAACCACCAATACTCATACTACCAGTTCCCGGGAGACCTCTCATTATGTATTTGACTGTGCTTGAAAGATCTATGGGTTGTGTGCTCGAACAACATGATGATACTGGACGAAAAGAACACGCCATTTACTATTTGAGCAAGAAGTTTACTGATTGTGAATCTAGGTATTCCTTACTTGAGAAGACTTGTTGTGCTCTTACATGGGTAGCCCGACGCTTGAGGCAGTATATGTTGACACATTCTACGCTTCTGATATCTAAGATGGATCCGATAAAGTACATCTTTGAGAAACTAGCACTTACAGGCAGATTGGCTCGATGGCAAATGCTTTTGTCTGAGTATGACATCCAGTACGTCACACAAAAGGCCATCAAAGGTAGCATTCTTGCTGATCATCTCGATCACCAACCATTGAAAGAATATCAGCCCATGAAGTTCGACTTTCCAAACGAGGATATTATGAAACTTGATGACAATGAAGGACCTGAAGCAGGAGAGCGGTGGACTCTCACATTTGATGGTGCGTCAAATGCTATGGGTCATGGTATTGGGGCAGTTCTGACCTCTCCACGCAATACTCACATACCTTTCACTGCCAGATTATGTTTTGATTGCACGAATAATGTTGCTGAATACGAAGCTTGTGTGATGGGCCTTGAGGCAGCCATTGATTTGAAGATCAAGATTCTTGAAGTTTATAGGGATTTTTCCTTAATGATACATCAATTAAGGGGTGATTGGGATACACGACACCCTAATTTAGTTCCATACAGGGATTACATAGTTAAGTTGTTGCCCACTATCGATGAGGTCACCTTTGAGCACATTCCTAGAGAAGCGAATCAACTGGAAGACGCTCTGGCCACTTTAGCAGCAATGTTCAAAGTCAATTACCCGAATCATGCACCTAGCATTAGGATCTGTCATTACAAGGAGGCAACACATATTTTCCTTGCTCATTGTCTCACCACTGAAGATGTATCAGACGAAAGGCTGTGGTATTTCGACATCAAAAGATATCTTGAGAAGCAAAAGTACCCCGAAGGTGCTACGATTTGTGATAAGCAGACTCTCAGAAGGTTGGCGTCTAAGTTTTTACTGTCAGGAGACGTTCTGTACAAGAGAAACTATGATTCGATTCTGCTCAGATGCATGGATAGACACGAGGAAGAATCCATTATACGAGAAATACACGAGGGCTCTTTTAGGACTCATGTCAGTGGGCATTCCATGGCCAAGAAAATCCTACGAGCAGGTTATTTCTGGATGACGATGGAAAGTGACTGTTGTGTATATGCCAAAATGTGCCATAAATGTCAGGTTTACGCAGACAGGATACATGTTCCTCCCACTCCTTTGAATATGATGACTTCACCATGGCCATTTGCAATGTGGGGTATCGATATGATTGGACGCATCGAGCCGAGCGCTTCAAATGGACACAGGTTTATCCTCGTTGCTATTGACTACTTCACCAAGTGGGTGGAAGCGACTTCGTACAAGAATGTGACCAAGCAAGTTGTCACTCGTTTCATCAAATGAGAGATCATATGCCGGTATAGAACTCCTAACAAGATCATCACTGATAACGGGTCAAATCTCAACAACAAGATAATGAAGGAAATGTGTGAAGAGTTCAAGATCGAGCACCATAATTCATCACCCTATCGACCAAAGATGAATGGGGCAGTCGAAGCCGCTAACAAGAACATAAAGAAGATCGTCCAGAAGATGGTGAGAACATACAAAGATTGGCATGAGATGTTTCCTTTTTCCCTGCGTGGCTATCGAACTTCGGTGCATACTTCCACTGGGGCAACTCCGTTTTCACTAGTCTATAGCATGGATGCGGTACTCCAGGTCGAAGTGGAGATCCCTTCCTTAAGGGTTCTTATGGATACTAAACTTGATGAAGCAGAATGGATTCAAACGAGACTCGACCAACTCAATCTCATCGAAGAAAAGCGCCTGGAAGCCATTTGTCACGGTCAGTTATACCAACAGTGTCTCAAGAGGGCATTTGACAAGAAGATTCGGCCTCGAGAGTTCCACTCAGGTGACCTGGTCTTAAGAAAGATTCTCCCAATCCACACTGATCCAAGAGGCAAGTGGACTCCCAACTATGAGGGACCGTACATCGTGAAGAAAGCTTCCTCAGGAGGGGCTCTAATCCTGACAAACATGGATGGGGAAGACGTTCCGCTTCCGGTCAATTCAGACTCAGTCAAAAAATACTACGCATGAAAGGACTCGCTAAGTCGAAAACCCGAAAGGGCGGCTTAGGCAAAAGTTAGGGCTAAAAGTTAGGGTTAAAAAAGAAAAAAAGAGAATAAACCTCTAAGTCAAAAACCCGAAAGGGCGGTTTAGGAAAAAATGAGTGTCCCGGTGGATTGAAAACCCGAAAGGGCGATCCAGGAAAAAATTAGGGACATAAAAGCGAGAGAATGTAGTCTGAAGACTCTTCACGTACACTCTCCTAATGCGGGATGGATCAATCTAACTATTATCCTTTGGAAGCACGATACTAGGACGACCCGGGATATGAGAACTATAGCAATATCAATTTTAACAGAAATTTGAGATTTTCTTATTGCCATTTTACCCGTTGTATTCCTTTTCTTTTCTGCAACTTCCTCATTTAGGAGTTGTTTCTATGTATGAATGCCCATTCATGGACCAAACTCATTAATAAAATTTGCCCTTCCATTAAAAAACCTTTTTTAGGTTCTTTTACTTTATTTTTCGTATGCGAATCGTGATTTAAATTCTTTGTTAAGCATTTCATTGGAAACAATAAGTCAATAATAATCACGAGCTAACATGTGAAACACTACATTACATGGATATGAAGGTATCTCAAGGGAATATTGTGGCATTCAAGTGTTCGTTCTTTTGTGCAGGTAGCAAGTCATAACGGTCACCTGGACCAAGATGTCATCCTCGTCACCTCCTTACAATCGACCGAGCGCCCGATTCTCCCACACAGAGAGACTCAGGGCATTGGTTGAGGTCCGCGTCTCTTTTTTAGTTATTCACAAATCCTAAAACATGAAGGAAGCCAGATCAAGTCATTTCTCATCAGCAAGATTTAATTCCCCAGTGAACTCGGCGGGGCTAACTCTTTTCTCTCAAATTTCAAGCACCAGTCCATATTAGTATCTCAAGATGACGGACGACAAATCCCAATGAGTTTTTGACATTTTGCATACAATAATCATCACGACATACTGCATTGCATCCTTAAACGCATAGCATATCCATGGATCATCATGTCACATTTCAAATGCATATGAAGCATGAGCCAGATCAATCCCAAATCAACAAAACATCTTCACAAAAAATTTCATCCTCATAATTCCCAGTTAACATCTGTTATTACACTACCAACTAAAATAAACCAGGGTGTTAGTGCGTCATTCTCCCCAACTCTCAATACTCACTTTATCTCTCTTAGGGTCGTAGGTCGTCCGTAGACTTTACCCTCTCCTCCTCGTATTCTTTTGAGGTCGTAGATCGTTCGTAGATCTTACCGTCGCTTTATCTTTCTAGGATCGTAGATCTTCCGTAGATCTTACCTTCGCTTTATCTTCCTAGGGTCGTAGGTCGTCCGTAGACTTTACCCTCTCATCATCTTTTTTTAAGGTCATAGATCATCCGTAGATCTTACCGTCGAGTTATCTTTTAAGGTCGTAGATTGTCCGTAGATCTTACCACCGCGTTATGTTTTTAGGGTCGCAGATCATCCGAAGATCTTACCTTCACTTTATCTTTCCAAGGGTCATAGGTCATCCGTAGACTTTACCCTCTCATCCTCTTAAGGTCGTAGATCGTCCGTAGATTTTACCTTCGCATTTTAGGGTCGTAGATCGTCCGTAGATCTTACCATTGCGTTATATTTTTGGGGTCGTAGGTCGTCCGTAGACTTTACCCTCTCCTCTCATCCTCTTAAGGTCGTAGATCATTCGTAGATCTTACCATCGCGTTATGTTTTTAAGGTCGTAGATCATCCGTAGATCTTACCATCGCGTCATCCTTCTAAGGTTGTAGATCGTCCGTAGATCTTCCCCTCACTTTACTTTTCCTAAGGTTGTAGATCTTCCATAGATCTTACTTTCACTTTACCTCTCTTAAGGTCGTAGACCGTCCGTAGGTCTTACCTTTGCATTTTAAGGTCGTAGATCGTCTGTAGATCTTACCATCGCGTCGTATTTTTTAGGGTCGTAGATCGTTCGTAGATCTTACCATCGCGTTATGTTTTTAGGGTCGTAGATCGTTCGTAGATCTTACCACCGTGTTATGTTTTAGGGGTCGTATATCGTCCGTAGATCTTACCTTAGCTTTACCCTCTCCTCGTCTTGTTTTTAAGGTCGAAGATCATCTGTAGATCCTAACTTCTCTATATCTCTCTTAGGTTTGTGGGTCGTTAGTAGGTCTTACCCCTATGCTATCTTTTCAGGGTCTTAAGTCTTCCGCAGACTTTACCTTCGTGTTATCTTTAAGTTTCTTACCTTCAGTCACCGCGATATTGTCAACCATATCCTTTCAGTCACCCTGCCATTCATTCCCTAAAAAAACCTTGTATTGGAACCATTACCTCATTACAAGCTACCCTTTTTCAACCAAGTTTTATCCCTCATGACCAGTCCACCAGAAGACCAGTTTGTCTTTCCCCAGTAGACATTCACACCAATTAATGGCACTCGCACCATCTCTCCAGGGAAAACTTCAGGTCCTAGTATTTAATCATCTTCCACCTTGAACTCTCGAAAGGCTGACGCCAATCTCGCCTTCAGGTTTAAGACGATTAAATAAGGGCAGCAGTCATACCCCAAATTTTCCCTATCTCTTCTTATTTTTGTATGGCTTTGGACTTTGCATTCCATTTGCATCATTTTATTACTCAGTCATTTGCATATCCCGCATCTCATGGAATTGGGCGCTTTGGTTAGAGGTATTAGGGCTGCGCCCTCTTTATGTCTAATTTTGTTTTAAAGTTTTCTTATCAGGTGAAAGGGAATTCTCCTGGTTCTCAATTATTGGATCATGGAATGAATTGTGTCGTCACATTACAAGGTTGGTTCTTGCTCAAATTTATCAGAGCCTGGGTTAGGCTTTATTTCCCTATGTTTGTTGGTCAAAAGGATAGGGTTTTCGGATTTTTGGTTTCTGTGAAGATGTTTCTTTCGCCTGCCTCGAAGAAGGCTCAAAGCTTAGTGCATTAGGTCAATAATTTCATCTCCTCGCATTTCAAGTTTCTTCTTAAAGTCTCTAAGCCATGGAGTCGAGAATTTGAAGTTTGAATTGACAAATGTGGAGCTAGAGCACTTCAGGAAATGAGGTTAAAGGTTCATGATAATCAAGACATGTTTCAGTGGTTTAAAGTTACAAGTTACTTGTGGTTTAGAATGTCAAAGTTAAAGTTCTGTTCAAAAAGTGCAAGCGTGGTTCAGGCATGATATGAGGATCATGGTTTAAGCGACCGGTGTTTTGGGTTCGAATTAACCAGTGGAATTAAATTCTTAAGCATTTATTTTGATTGAGAGTTTGATTGGATTTTGAAAGATAAGGTGCGTGATTGTTTGGAATACAAGTTATAACAGTTGCTCACAATTTTTTGAAGTTTAAGTTACAAAGTCAAAGGGTGCATTCAAATCATTCAAGTGGAAATTGCCACTTTCAATCAAAGATAAAGAGTTATTTGATTTCTATAACAAAGTTCATCATTGATAAATTCAAGCTTGTGTTCATTACATTTTTTTTGAGACGAGTTACAAGGCTTGGAATCACAAGTACGATTGCGGTTTACAAAACAAAAACAAAAAAAAAGAATTGAATGTCTTGCTTCATCTTCAAGAAATTCATCCGCTCCTTGCTAGCTATGGCCTTTTCATCTTTTAACCTTTCCTCGATCATCCAATCCTCGGGTTCATGAAACAAGGAAAAAGAATAAAAGTTAGCAATCAAACATATGAAAAGAAATTCCAAACAAGAAAGCTCATCATTAGGGTTTGCATTTGGAATCAGTTAAAAAGGGAGTTTATTAAATCGCGGGCCATTTTCTCCCGATTGCAAATCACAAAAAAGCTTGTGCTTTTTGGTTCACAAAAAGGAAAAAAGAAGAAGTTTGCAAATATTTTTCTACTGCTGCAAACAAATAAACAAAAAATAGCATCGCAACAAAGCAACAAGGAAGCAAGGGCAAACTAGATGACTATAACAGAAACAGGGCAAGGCTGCCAAACAACAGCAGCTAGAAAAACAACAATGACAACAACTACCAAGCACGCTGCAGCAAGCCACGAAGAAGCAAGCAAAGCAGCAAGCAGCCCAAAGCTGTAACCAACTAGCAAACACGGGCAGCAAGTCACAGGCTAGCAAACAAATAACAACAGCAGGCTAACAAGCAAAACAAGCAAAGTTATCCCAGGCATCAAAACAATATACACAACAGATAGCAGCAATTCATAATGTAGAAGGCTAACAAATAGACAAAATCTCAAGTGCTTCATCATTTTCCTAAAAGAGGCAAACCCTTCAGAACTCTCAAAAAGCAAAAGCAGTTTGCATCATTGAAAGATAAATAGGAAAGAGACAGGTTTAAAGAAAGATAGCACCTACACATCCTACATAACAGTCTGCATAACTCTGTCCAAAACCTGAGGTTATAAGCCACAAAAACTCCAAGCATGTCAATCCAAGTTTTACACCAAAATGACTAAAAACTAAACCTGCATCCTAATGATCAAAATCAGTTTTCCAAACATGTTCAAATTCACAAAACTCCCTCCAATTTTCCACCCATTCTCATGATAAGAAGGATGATTGTCTGAAAAAAAGGAGGAGGAGAACACATATTTTTGAGAGAGGCAGAGCAACTAGCCAAAAAACCAGAGCGAGAGACATAGCAAGCAAAACCAAGAATACAGAAAAAACCAACAACCAAAAAAGCAACAATTTGAGAGAAAACCTCAACCTAAACCATTATTTCATTAACCACAAAACCACCCAAAGTTTTGACTCAAATTTCTCACTCCATAACCTGCAATCAAGCATTATTCAAAGCAACAAAAACTGTTATAATTTTTTCAACACTCAGAACCTTCACAAAATCCCAACTCCAAGACAATTGTCTTAAAGGTCTCCATTCATTTCCAAGGCTGCAAGAAAAAAGTCATCAAAATTTTTCAAAGCATATACGGCGTTACTAGCGTAAACATTAATTTGAAGCAACAAAAAGTTATAGTAACCGGGAATGTTAGCAGCGATGTTTCGATTATGAAATTAACCAAGACAGGGAAGCATGCTGAGTTATGGCCCGAAACTGAACCAGAAGTAGAATCAAAACCGACTGAATCACAATTGAACCGCGTACCTGATTCATACCTACAGCCGTATTTAATTGAAGTTTTACAATCTACCTGCAACAAAGTCTCAGACCCGAATCTGTAGGGACCCAAAAACACGGTTTGTGATCGTTAGAAGTGTCAATAAGCAAAGCTGATGGATGAGAGGCAGGGGAGCAGAATGCAATCGAAAATCATAAACAAAGAGGGATAAAGAGGTACCTGTTGTTTTTACTTTCTTGTTTTCTTTCAGTTTGTGCTTTAAATTGACATTATAATCCATAACTTCTATAACGATAGAAAGCGGTGAGTTTGAGACCGAGAGATTCCTGAGATTTTCATTCGAATTTTATTACTGTAAGAACCGAGGGGCCACTGAGAGGAGGAAATGACTCACCTCTTTCCACACAAAAATACCTCTACATACTGCATAACTCTCGAATTCTCCACTGAATCTCTCACAAATTTTTTTTGAACTTGCATACACTCACCCTCACCTTCAGCCCTCAATAAGCCCTACTCCTAAAACCTTTCCAAATTTCTCTGCTAACAATCTCCCACTCATAAAAAAAATCATACTCCCTTGAACCTCACATGTCACCTTACCTTCCAAAACTGTAACAACCCAAACTCTACAATATCACCACAATACCTCAAAAACCATCCAAGCTCTGCTCAATCTTCTCTAAAAAGGGACTCTCCCAAAATTCTTCCCTAAACCTCTGCTTCACCTCTTCAAAACTGCCCATGTAAACACACACGCATTCAATGATTCAATAGAATACATAGAAGGTCAAAAGAGAGGAACAAAATTAGAAGGAAACTCTATCAATTGCTACTGCATCTTCTCTGAGCATCAATCCAACAACCTGTAATTTGACAAAACAGAAGTAGAATCCAATTAATTTCATAACGAATTTTCACATGCAAACCGCAAACCAACAACGTAGAATTAATACCACCATACGCTTAGAGCCAACTGAACTGACGATATTGTAACGACACAAAATTAAAACTCAAACTGAAGAGGGGGGCACCTTACCTCAACAACTTCCAGTAAAAACATCTTCGCCGTAGGTAACTCTGTTCCTTACGTCCTAGTTTTCTACAACCATGATTTTTGTTGTTGTTTGTTTTGCATTAAGAGAGGGAGATCTGGAGAGGATTGAGAGAGATGATTCAAGAGGATGGCGTTTGAGAGGAATTAGACAGAATTATTAGAGTGTTTCTTTTCCCAAATTGCTAGCGGCGGCTGTTTTGTTACATTAGGGTTTCTTCCCTCTTCCTAACACTTACTGGTTGGGCCTAAGGCCACACAACCCGATCCATTCCTAGCGTAAGCCTAGCACCACCCCTTTTTTGGCACACTTGCAACCTAAAGAAAAAATGAATTGCCCATGGACTCAGCTTGAACGGGCCTGGCGCCCTTGCTCACCACACCCCTAATCTAATCCCGCGCCCCTTTGTTCCCTTAATATTTTTCTTTATAAAAAAATACATAAAATGAATTGATTTAATTTTTACTTTCTTTTACCACTTTCTTTACTTAAAAATAACAAAAGATATCTAGACTAAAATTTTAATTTTTCTTAAATGTTTTTCTTTATATAAAAATACATAAAATATATAGATTTATTTTTATTGCCCTCCTTTGTAATTAAAACTTCTCATTCACAAATCAAAAACTCAAAACACTTAATCATTACTTGAATTTACTTTAAAAACTCGCAAAAACACTCAACCAAGCAAAACTCCCCCAAGGGCATGTTATCTCCGTTCTACCGCGATACAGGCCGTGCCTATTGCTAGCATGCTTGCGTTAATGTTGCCCACTAAAAAACACAAACAAACCAACCATTTTCTAGAGGAACTACGGTGTTCTGATTTCTTCATTGGATACGTAGGCAAAGGGTCGCGAAACCCTCACGAACGCAATAATAAAAACCATTCGTTTCCCTTTAAGCAAACATAGTTGTAGATAAACACACCCTTTAAGACAAACAAACAAAATGGATCCTGTTGAGTACAACGGATGTGAGGGGTGCTAATACCTTCCCCTCGCATAACCGACTCCATTACCCTTTCTCTTGGTCGCAAGACCATCTTATCCATTCCCTTGTGGTTTTATCGATATTTCCCCTTCCTTCGGGATAAATAAAGTTCGGTGGCGGCTCTGTGTTTTCTGCCGGTAGCTTCAGCATGCTCGTCATTCAGGATCTGAAGGTGGGAGAGGATTGAACACTTAAGTGCCAAAAAATTTGCACTCACATGTACACGAAGTAACACTGTTGGTTGATTATACTGCTTGAATGGGATTGAAGATGCCATTTAGAGAGGGGATAGAGTGTCTTCGAAGATGATCTTACAGATGCCATTTAAAGTAACTGGTGATAGGAGTATCAGAATGAGTCTACGCCTGACTATATCTGAAGAATGCTTTTCAGAAAATCTCTGAAGGAAAATGCTTTTCAAAGAGGATCCCTGAAGGAGATGCTTTTCATAATTCAGTCTCTAAAGGGGAATGATTTTGAGAATAAACCTATGAAGGAGAATGCTTTTCAGAACAAAGCCCTGAAGGATATGTTTTTCGGAATTTAGCCTCTGAAGGCAGATGCTTTTCAGAATAAACTTATGAAGGAAATGCTCGCCAGATTTTAGTCTATGGGGGGATAATTTTCAGAATAAACTTCTGAAGGAAATGCTTTCAAGAATTTAGTCTCTGGGGGAATGCTTTTCAGAATAAACTTCTGAAGGGAATGCTCACCATAATTCAGTCTCTGGGGGTAATGATTTTCATAATAAACCTCTGAAGGAGAATGCTTTTCAGAACGAAGCCCTGAAGGAGATGCTTTTCAGAATTCAATCTCTAAAGGGAGATGCTTTTCAGAATAAACCTCTTAAGGAAATGCTCACCAGAATTCAGTCTCTGGGGGGAATGCTTTTCAGAATAAACTTCTGAAGGGGAATGCTTTTCAAAATAAACCTCTAAAGGAGAATTCTTTTCAGAACGAAGCCCTGAAGGAGATGCTTTTCAGAATGAAGCCCTGGAGGAGATACTTTTCAAAATAAACCTTTGAAGGGAATGCTCACTAGAATTCAGTCTCTGGGGGGGATGCTTTTCAAAATAAAATTCTGAAGGAAAATTCTTTTCAGAACGAAACCCTGAAGGAGATTCTTTTCAGAATAAACCTCAGAAGGAGATTCTTTTCAGAATAAACCTCTGAAGGAGATGATTTTCACAATTTAGTCTCTGAAGGGGAATTCTTTTCATAACGAAGCCCTAAAGGAGATGCTTTTCAGAATTCAGTCTCTGAAGGAAATGTTGGTTATGCAGATAGTCGCCCGTCCTATTTCGGGAATTGATCCATAACCTATCTATAAGTTCCTGGTAATATTTGTCTATTTGCAAACTTAACCTGAAAATACAAAGTTAGTTCTGTGAAATGTCATGATGTATAATGCATTTTGTAATGATGTTCTCAAAATAAATGAGAATAGTATATGCATTTTGTATGCATATGTTATGTTATTTTGTGAATGATGTATAGATGAAATATGTTATTGGAGCATATCAGTAGCTTCGTATAATAATGTATGGCTGGGGAAAATAAATCCATGACTGTTGTTGGGGATGAAGATGGCCATTCTTCAACTTTGTCTTTACTGAGGATTTCTGCTTTCTATTTGAGGACATTCACTTGGGGATCTTAGCCTTCTTCTTGGGGATATAAGTATTCAAGGAGAGTTGGTCATTTGTCGTTCTTCTAAAGGATTTGATTCTTAACCGGGGATAAAAGATATGGATAATCCCCTTATGTGTTTTTTGACCAGGTTTCAGATATGAGTATTAGCTCTTCTGGAGAGGATAACGTTTAATGATATCTGGCCGGAGAAGAGAACCTTGTCGGGGATTTGCAATATTGGAGAAATAAACTTCATTGGGGAAATAAACCATGTAGATTGTGTTGAGGAAATAAACTATGACGGGGATTAGCTTATGAAAATAGCTCTGAGGAGATTGCTCTGTGGGAATTTATGGTTAACTTTGAACGTTATCCTGACTCTTAGATTCTTTAGTAATGCTAATCTTGTTTTCATGCATATATTTGTAAACAGTAATCATACTCAAATGCATATGTCCATTCAATATAATCATTGGACGTTTTTGCAAACCAAACAGAGAAAGTAAAAAAAAAATTGAATTTTAAATTTAATTGCATTGATCTAGAAAGTTTTGCTATAAACAGACAGTTCTATACAAGGTGACAGAAATCCTAGTAAGAGGAGATCCTCGTAAAAAAGAAAAGTGGCATAAAGAAAAACAAAAAAAAATAGCTATGTGGAAACGATCCCATCGAGTTTCAACTTTGATATTGCCCCTATGTCTTCAAGCATCTCATATCTTGTTGTTGGAAGAAGTTGATTGAATTGATCTATACCATTTGAACTTGATGTTGGTAATTATGTTGGCTGTAAGTAGATGGGTGATCCAACAGGACATAGTCATACGCTTTAATCCCTAACTTTTTCCTGGAAAGGTTTTCAGTCCAGCGGGATATCCTTTTTTGTCCAAGCCGCCTTTTCAGGTTTTCGATTTATCGGATGTACAATTTTTTTGTATATATCCCTAATTTTTGCCCGAAACCTTTTGGTTCGTTGGGACGCCCTTATTTTTTCCAAGGCCAGTCAACCTAGTGGGTCTCTTTTATGCGTAGTACTTTTTGACTATGTCCGTGTTCACAGGGTGTGGAAAATTTTCACCGTCCATGGTGATAAGCATCATAACACCACCAGAAAATATTTTCTTGATCCCAAATGGCCCTTCGTATGAGGGAGTCAATTTACCCATGGGATCACCTTGTGGTAGGACAATGTGCTTTATCACCAAATCAACAGCCTGGAACACCTGATGTTTGACTTTTTTGTTAAAGGCCTTGATCATACATTTATGATACATCTGACCATGACAAAGAGCCGCAAGCCTTTTTTCATTGATCAAATTTATCTGGCCGAGTCTAGTCTGAATCCATTCATCTTCGTCTAAACCTGCATCTTTCACAATCCTTAAAGAAGGAATCTGGACTTTGATAGGTAAGACAATCTCCATACCATAGACTAGAGAGGACGGGGTTGCCCTGGTTGATGTATATACTGAAGTGTGATAACCATGAAGAGAAAATGGTAACAGCTCATGCCAATATTTATATGTCATTATCATCTTCTGCAAAATCTTCTTGATATTCTTGTTGGCGGCTTCCACTGCGCCATTCATCTTTGGTATATACAGAGAGGAATTATGGTGCTTAATATTGAAGTGTGTGCAGAGTTCCATGATCATAGTATTATTAAGATTGGTACCATTGTCAGAGATGGTCCTTTCAGGTATGCCATACCGATAAATGAGGTTATACTTAATGAACAGAGTCATACCATTCTTGGTAACGGAGGCAAACGAGGCTGCTTCTACCCACTTCATGAAATAAATAATAGCGACCAGGATGAAATGATTCCCATTAGAAGCGGTATGCTTAATCTCTCCAATCATATCAATGCTCCATATTGCAAACGGCCAAGGAGCAGTCAAGATATTCAAAGGAATCGGAGGCACATGTAGTTTGTCAGCATAAATCTGGCATTTGTGGCAAGTTCTGGAATGATGATGGCAATTAATTTCCATGGTAGACCAATAATAACTTGCTCTTAGAATTTTCTTAGCCATCGTATGCCCATTGGAGTGAGTACCAAAGACTCCTTCGTGCATATATTCCATAATCTTCTCAGCTTCCTTCTTGTCTACACAATGAAGTAAAGTCGAATTATGATTATGCTTGTACAAAATTTTGTTACATAGAAATAACTTGGTAGAGAACCTCCTTAGGAATTTCTTATCATTAATAGATGCCCCTTCAGGATACTCTTGAGTCTCAAGGTATCTTTTTACTACGTGGTACCAAGGCTTTTCCTCTACTCCACCAGTATCAACTTTGCAGCAATGTGTCGGTTCGTCTAGTCTCTCAATAGTAATTTGAGGAGCTTCATTATCCCATCTGAATCTGAACATAGATGACATGGTAGCCAATGTGTCTGCCAATTTATTCTCTTCTCGCGAATATGTTCAAAAGTGATTTCTTCGATGTATGAAATTAATGTCAACACATGCTCTTGATAAGGAATGAGATTTGGATGCTTCATATCCCATTCTCCCTTAATATGACTGATCACTAGGGCCGAGTCCCCATATACATTTAGGAATTTGATTCTCATATCAATGGAAACTTTGATACTCATGATGCACGCTTCGTACTCTGTCATGTTGTTGGTACAGTAAAAACATAATCTGGAAGTGAAGGGCGTATGGCAACCCTTGGGAGAGATAACTACAACTCCAATTCCATTACCAAGTGCGTTGGAAGCTCCATCAAAAACCATAGTCCACCAGGATCCCGACTGAGATCCTTCATACAGTCCAGGTGCTTCATAATCTGTAACTAGCATAATATTCTCATCCGGGAACTCAAAGTTCATAGACTGATAGTCATCTACTACTTGATGAGCCAAATGATCTTCCAGTACACTTCCTTTGATTGCCTTATGAGTAGTGTATTGAATGTCATATTATGTCATGACCATTTTCCATCTTGCTATTCTTCCAGAGAGAGCGGGTTTCTTGAATATGTATTTTATTGCATCCATCTTAGAGATCAACAAAGTAGTATGAGTCAACATATTGTCTTAGTCGGCGAGCATCCCATGCCAAAGCGCGGCATGTTTTCTCGAGCAGTAAGTATCGTGTTTCACAATCGGTAAACTTTTTTCTAAGGTAGTATATTGCATGCTCTTTTCGACCAGACTCATCATGCTGCCCCAATACACACCCCCATTGAGTTCTCTAATATTATCAGGTACATGATCAGAGGTCTTCCTTCAACCGTTGGCATTAGAATCGGAGTTTCTTTGAGGTACTCCTTGATTTTATCAAAGGCTATCTGACAATCATCGTTCCACCTCACTACTTGATCTTTCTTTAGTAACTTGAAGATTGACTCACAAGTAGCAGTCAAATAGGAAATAAATCTGGAAATCTAGTTCAATTTTCCCAAGAAACCTCTGACTTCCTTCTCAGTACAGGGAGCTGGCATTTCTTGAATGGCTTTAGCCTTGGAGGGATCAATTTCAATACCTTTACAACTGACGATGAAACTTAGGAGTTTACCGGATCTTACCCCAAAGGTGCACTTGTTTGGATTCAACCTCAATTTGTATTTCTTCAATCTCTCAAACAACTTGTGCAGGTGGTCAAGGTGTTCTTATTCATTCTGGGATCTGGATATCATGTCATCAACATAAACCTCTATCTCGTGATGGATCATATCATGGAACAAATCTACCATAGCGTGTTGATATGTTGCATTGACGTTCTTCAAACTAAAAGGCCTAACTTTGTAACAGAAAGTCCCCCACTGTGTGACAAAAGTAGTCTTCTCCATGTGTTCAGGTGCCATCTTGATTTGATTATAACCGGAGAAACCATCCATGAAGGAAAATACTTTGTGCTAAGTGGTGTTTACAACCAGAACGTCAATGTGTGAAAGAGAAAAGTCATCTCTGGGGCTTGCCCTATTCAAATCCCTGTAGTATATGCACATACGCACCTTACCATCCTTCTTAGGTACTGGAACCACATTAGAAACACACTGAGGATAGGATGTAAAACCTAAGAAACCAGCATTGAACTGCTTCATAACATTAGCTTTGATCTTTTCAGACATCTCGGGACGCATACGACGAACCTTCTGCTTTATAGGAGGACAACATTCCTTCATCTGTAGACAGTGAACCACAATGTCAGTATCAAGTCCTGGCATATCTTCGTACGACCAACAAAAGATCTCAACATAGTCACGCAATATCTGATTAATCTCTTTTTGACATTATCTTCTAGGTTGGTAACTATCTTGACCTCTTTCTTGTCCTCTTCAGTACCTAAGTTCACAACCTCGACTGGCTCTTTATGCAGTCGTATGGCTCTTTCTTCTTGCATTAACAACTTAGCAAGCTCTCCAGGTATTTCACAATCTTCCTCACCTTCGTCCTCGGCTTGGTGGATCGTATTTTCAAAGTCATAATTGGAAATAGCAGAATTGTTATCAATGGGATCGAGGGTGGATATGGATCTGCAATTTGTTGCGTAGGTGTGTCTAAGAAAATGTAGCCATTTTGGAAGCAAATAAAGTAAAATAAGAACAGAGAGCGCAAAATTTGAATGAGAACATCCAATGATTTATTAAATGAAAATATACTGATGAATAATGACAACCCTAACAAATGGATCGTTGTGTCCCGGGTAAGGCACGAGGCTCAAAGTTTGTTGTTTAAATTTTTGTTTAAATTACATAACAAAAAAAAAACACTTGAAAGCAAGAAAATAGAAAATAGAATTTACTCCTGACTAAAGGAGATTGGTATAAAGTATTTTGTCTTACAATTATTGAGCCCACTGCCGGTAGTAGGGAAGATCCAACTGTCTATGTCGCAGTCACTATCAGCGTCTTCCATAATATTGACTTGATTGTTGTGAACTCCATTGTTGTCGATGCTGAATGGTGGTCTCCTAGAATTAGCACGAGCACGACGGAAAGCCCTCTGAGCATGTGAGGTGAAACCCAAACCAAATTTGTCGTACTTGTAAGGAATGTCGGGAAGTTGACCCCAAACAGTGCTACCACATTCTTCAACCACAACCTTAGCGTATTTCAGAGAAGCCATTTTTGGTGGAATCTTGGTAATATTTGGAACAACAGGAGCACCTTTATCAACAACTTCAAAGGTCTGGCAAGGGGTCTCGAATAATTCACCATCCATATCAACATACTTGAAAGAATTCAAATGGCTTACCATGTATTCTTCTTCATGGAAAACTATAACAATTTTTCCTTTCACGGGATACTTCAACTTTTGGTGTAAGGTAGAAGTAACAACGCCTACCCCATGAATCCAAGGGCGTCCAAGCAATCAAGAATAGGCTGGACAAATGTCCATCACACAGAAAGTAGAGTGGAAGACTTGGGAACCCACTTTTATTGGAAGATCAACCTCTCCATGCACCATTCTCTTTGAACCATCAAAAGCTCTTACCACAACAACACTGGGTTTCAACATTATCCCTTCACAGTCAAGTTTGTCTAAAGCAGCTTTCAGCAATACATTCATTGAGGAACCTGTATCCATCAACACGTGAGATAAGGTAGTGCACCTACACTCAATAGAGATATGTAGAGCCTTATTATGATTCCTTCCCGTAGGAGTTAAGTCTGCGTCGGAAAATCCTAGCCCATTATCAACTGTCGGGCTAACAACATGATTTTCGAACTGATCAACAGAGATTTCCTTTGGTACATGAGCAAATTTCAGAAATTTCACCAAAGCCTGAGCATGAGCTTCAGAGAATAACAACAAAGATAACATAAATATTTTGGAGGGTGTCTTCCCCAACTGTTCAACAATCTTGTAGTCACTCTTTTGGATAATCTTTAATATTTCCTCCATCTCTTGCTTTGAGGTGTCTTCAAAAGTAACCTCTTTTGGTGCCTCAGTCTAGGCAGGCTCGATCATATGTTCTTTATCTCGAGTCTTAGTAGTTTATTCAGTAGTAGTGATACGAACTGGTGTAATAATAGCCTTCAGAGAGATCTTTGGAGAGAAAACCCTTCCACTTCTAGTAACCTTACTAGTCCCAGCAATATTGCCAACATTGGGATTAATAACTTCAACACTTTCATCTTTGACAGTCAATGGTTCTTGCTTGACGACATGGTAGTAGACATCAACTCCATAATTCCAAGGGATAGCATTATCAGAGGAATATGGAATTGGCCCAGGTGTGGTAATGATTATAGGAGAAACTCTAGGTTCGGCAGTAACCTTCACATGACCCTTATAAGTGATCCATATTGGGGTACCAGAAATTGTAGACATGTCTTCAAGCTTCAGATCTTGGGATATTCTCTCCAAAGAAGGAGACTTCTCAAAAGGAATTTTCTCAAATAGAATCACACGGTCATCCATCAAACACTGAATAACTTATTTCAGTAGTGCACAACCATTGGATTAGGATGCACACTAGTAGAAATTTTCAATGCAACTCGGAAATAAACTGGCTTGCAGCAGCTTCTTCTTAATAATCATCAGAGGAGTAGTCAAGTTATTCATAGTAGGAACATAAGAAACATCATCAATAACATTAACACCCTTTTCATGATTAGGAATAGGTGTAGTAATCGCATTAGGAGTCTCAGGAGGATCAAATTTAATTTCCTTAGCGTCAATCATGTCTTGGATTTTATTCTTCAGAGCCCAACAGTTGCTAGTGTCATGCCCGGGACTATCAGAGAGATATGCACACCTTGCATTGGGGTTGTAAAGGGGAGAGGAAGTATTGGGGTTATGAGGAGGTTCCTTCAATGTAATGATCCCTTCCTTCAACATGTGTTGCAACTCTTGCACTAATGGCATGTTGATTCTTGTGAACTGCCTCCAGGGTGCATCCTACCTACGTTGATTATTCTGTTGTTACACTGGCGCATGATTAGAGATCAGTACTGCCCCCACATATTCGTTGCGGTCACCCTTATTACGACCCTTCTGGCTGTACATAACATTGAATTATCTCTTACCATTATAAGACTTCTTCACAGTATTTGAAGATGTAGCCACCTGAATTTTACCGCTTCTAATTCTATTATCAACATGTTCTTCTGCCAATATCAGTTTAATGAATCTGGCTGAAGAACTTCCAAGTAGATGATTATAGAAAGGGCCTGTTAGCGTACCCATGAACATCCCTATCAGCTAAAGGAGGTTAAACCATGCCTTTAAGATCTCTCCATTTCTTTGCATACTCTTTGAAGCCTTCCTCAAAACTCAAGGACATACTCTATAGTTTCATGCGGGTTGGTGCCAAATCAAAATTGTATTGATACTATTTGTAGAAAGCTGCAGCCAAATCTTCCCATGCATGGATATTGTCACCTTCAAGTTGATAATACCATTCCAGTTTTGTTCCAGATAGACTCTCTTGAAAGAAATGCAACCATAATTTCTTATCAGCGGTGTGTGGTTGAATTTTCTGAACATACAATCTCAAATGCAGCTTCAGGCAGGAAATACCATCATACTTGGTAAAGGTAGGAGTTCTGAATTTAGGATGGATGACGACTCTTGAAACTAAACCTAAATCATAAAAAGTTCAATCCAGGCACCTTCTATATCTCCATAGCTTTTAGACGCTCTTCTAACAGCTTATACTTCTCATCAGCAGAGGGATATTGCTCATCTAAATAATCATCTTTCTCTTCATCTGTAAATTTGTCAGAACTAGGATTGCTTCTTTCAGTTTTCACACTCTTACCATCTTCATCCTGTTTGTCATCTTCATCCGATGGGATATTAAGATCTCGAGCTTGCTTGATTGGACCTCTAAACCTTCTACCCATGATAAGGACACCGATTGATTTCTTTGTCTTCTTCTTTTTCCCATTGGTGACAAGTGCCTTCAATTCTTCCTGCCCCTTGGCTAAGTTCAGGAACATTTGTTGGAATTGGGCATTCTGAGCTTGGAGATCTTTGATTGTCTGTTCAAGAGCCATTTTTTCTACTGAAATAAATAGCAAGAAGATGAGAAAACCTGTATGGGAAACCTGTTATGTAATGATATGCATGATATATAGATGCAATGTTTTCATGGACCTCATGGGATTTAAATTTGAAATATTAGGATTTGAGTCTGGTTGCATCTTTGTCTGATGAACTTTGAATCTTCATCTTTGAACGTCCTTCTATAAGAATCAAGCTCATCATATCAAGTGGGTCATATCCTCTGACTTAAGAGAATGTAATTTGATCTTGACGGCATCTGGCTAGAGGAAAATAAATCTTCTTTCCTCTTGCTAAAATTCTGGCTTATGATAACCCTGCACCATAAATCCCTAAGATCATTGAAATGGTTAGTAAAAACTCCATGTTATGGTGATATGATGTTATGATGTCATGTTCATGTTAGATAGATAGATAGGAAATACAAAAAAGTCATACAAGAGCCTTAGGTTTAAAGGCTTGCATGAAGTCCATAGGTAAGTACCCTTCCCTATTGAAGTTAAGTTAGTTCAACCTGTCCTAAAAATAGTAACCGGGTTCTAGGAATCTCATATCTCCGATCTTTCTTGCAGGTTTTATTTTAGCACGGAAACTGGCTTGCCACCAAAACATCCCGAGAGCTGAATCTCAATGATCATAGCATCAAGTATCAACCAACCTTGGACTGCACCAAAGTCGACCATCTTACTACTTTCTAATGTCCAAGATGAGTCAATTAAGGTTCTAAAAGTGAGTTAGTTCTAATGAAACCAAGCCTAATGTTATCCTCGGCTAACTAAAGGAACACCATTACGAACCAATGTGTCACACTAACCGTAGCCATCATTTCAACCATATCGGTATACATCATACAGTCTTCATGATCTATTACTACTTACCTAAGGAATTCCTAGATCCGGGTGTAGGATCTTTCAGAAGGAAAAATACCCAAACAGGCCCTTAAAGTTAAAGCAAATAATTCAAACAAATAAAGCAAGTAAAAGTGATCTAAACTCTAAGGTAACCCCTCTTTTTTTAAGAAGATCCCCAGTAGAGTCGCCAGTTATGTGATACGGTGGGAGAACTGGATTTTTTTGGTTTTATCCAAAATATGCGGATAGCTAGAGTCATCACCGACTTTTATTTTATCCAATATTTGGGAAAGGTGAAAAGAACAGAAAAGACCTTGATAAAATTTGTAGTTATCTACGGGCTCTTAATTGCTAGCTCACTTTTAAAAATCTTTCTTTGTGTGTGTGATTTGAAAATATTTTGAAAAAGCTAATGTAAGGCTAACTTTGTAATGGTTCTTGTATCAGTCCTCAAGAATGCATACAAAGTGTTTTAGAAAATATTTCGTTTTAAAATGTAATGTGTGAAAAATGTTTTGAGAAAAGTTATGAGCAAACAATTAGGAGTTTCTTACCCACTAAAATATTTATTATTCTTTTTCTTCTCCTTTAGAGATAGTACTATCCAATACCATTAGTTAGTAGGTAGCCCTATCTATTGGATGTGAAGGGACAAGCGTGGGGTCATCATATGGTCATCCAAAGCAACATGTAAGGATACTTTAGGAATTTGTATCGGAGGGACTAGATCATTTTCGTAGGCAACTTCGAAGGGTCATCGAGGGACTATGATCTTTTATTCGAAAAGATCTTTTGCTAAAGCATCCCTACTTTCGTGGGACATGGCCATTAATCGTAAGGCAACAAGAGAGGGTACCCTAGAGGTGCAAGTGTGAAGAGTGTATTGATCTCAATTATTTATCTTGAGATTTAGGGTTTTCTATGTTTATTTTTAATCTTGTCATACAATCCTAATTACTAGCAGTTATAAAGTAAACAGAAAATAAACATGCAGAAAGTAAAATTCCTATGTTATTACATGGTTTTGAGGCAGTTACATAATAGGAGAGTGCGAGAAATTAAACTTATAACTATTACATCCTCGGAGAAGATACATAATTTAGAAAAAACACGAGAAATTAAACCTAAGCTATTACAATCGGATAATACGACCTATACATTTTACCTAAGAATTTAAATAAGAAATAAGAAAATAGAAAAATAGAAGTAAAAAAAGAATGTAAAATTTTTTTAATGATTTTTTTGTGGAAAATAATTTAATTGATAATAATTAATAACCTAAATTATTATTGATTTTAATATTTACAAAAAGGTTAATTAATTAATATCAAGAAAATTAAATATTAGTTAAAAAACTAATCCTAATTTATTCATATTAAGAAAAAAAATCAGGTTAGTTTAATAATTGATTAATAAAAAAAATTAGGTTTAGAAAAGGAAAAAAGAAAAGGAATTAGGTTAACAAAAAATAGGAAAAAAGAATTTGTATGGGGTGGGTGTTGAACCCATGCCCTCTAGCTTGCACACAGTATCGCTTGCCACCAGGCCAAGCGCATGTTACTGTTTGGAAATAGGTGTTGAATAATATGTATGATACCTGCATGTTAGTTGGAAAATAACAAAAAAACCATTGCAGACGCAGGGATCGAACCCACGCCCTTAACGTTATACGCCTTCGCCTTGACCAGCGGTGCTATGCTCTCATCCGATTATACAATATAAACCATCAAATATAATATAAACCAGTGGATCAGAGAGGCACCGGAGCCCTAGCTCCGGTCATCTTCTTCGACGACATTATTTTGTAACCTGTTAAAATAGCGCACATTAGGAATAAAGAAGGACCCTATCCCCCTAATTCGACCCTTGCAAATCCAATGGCGGTGTTATTTTTGGCTAATTTGACCTGTACAAGAAGATATAATGAAAATAATGCAAATCGGTTCAATAATGGTGATGGACCATTATGGCGTCATGAACTTCATTCAAGGGATCAAACCTTCACTATTTTGTCTAAGTAACACATTAAAGCTGTTAGTTTCAACCAAAACGTCATGAATATTAAAATACGAAATTCACAAAATATGCAAAAATGATGATGCTTAGAATGCACGTTTCAGGAACTTACTCAATGATACCTCAGGGATCGATTTGAATGGTCTCTTGGCCTTGAGGATGGTTGTAAGTTGGATTTTAAATTTCCCTAGTTTTGACAAAAGTTGAAATTTTGAGAGTGTTATTGAGGCAAATTTTGTGTCCTCTTTTGGTCCGAATATGGAGGGTATATATAGATGGAGAGATTAGGTTAAAAAGATGGGCTTGGACTTTATACAAAACATGTCTTTGATTCTTGTTTGAAAATAGAATCAATATGACAAAACCATGGAGATTTGGTTAGAAAATACGTATACACGACTTTTGCTTGTCTTTGGGCCCCCACAATATTCAAATCATAAGCCTTTTATTCCTTACACATTTATCTAATATTTATTTGATTTAATTTTGAATTAAAATTAATAAAAATCAAAATAAATGAAATAAAAATCAAAGTAATGCATGCATGGACTTAGAGGTCCATTATGAGGCCAGGAACGCGTTTGGACTTTAAAAGATAAGCCCAAAAAATCCAATTTGTTCAATTTGGGCTTCATGTATTTTCTCAAATTTTCCCAACTTGCATAAATAATATCTCACTCAATTTTCATCATATGGAGGTGATATTGGACTTTTTGGAAACCTCAAGATGTCTCCTACAACTTTCATGTTGGTCATTTTTCCACTTGAAGATCTTAACTTGATGTAAACTGCTTTGACAAAAAATGTCTTTTTGTTGACTTTTAAAATGATATGTAATGTTTTGGCCCACATCTCTCAAATGAAACATTTTTTGATCTTGAGCTTAGAGAGACAAAGTTTTATAGTATTGAATTTTCTTAAAAATGATCTTTGGTTGAGAATTTTTTGATGAAGCATGTGAAAGTTATGCTTGGTCAAAGTTTAATTGACTTCTCCTATAGAAAATCCTAATTTGGTAAATTTTGACTTTTGATGAATCTTGATCATCCCTTGATCAAATGATGAATTTGAATTCAAAATCTCGATGTTGACCCAAAATCTTAAAGTTTGACTGTAAATTGCTCAAAGTTGACTTTTTGCCCAATATAGTTGATTTTCAATCACCTGCCTATTTGACTGAGCAAACTTGTGCTGCAAGGCTTGAAACTTGGCATGCGGATACCTTGAAGTATATGAGAAACCATGAAGTCCACTTGAAGCATTAGAAGTCCAATTTTATTTGAGAAAACCAAAGCCTTAGTTGTAGGCCACTGCTTAGGAGGAGGGTTCATCTGATCATTTTTTGAGTAGTCTTGAGTGTTTGAGACCCTTAGGAGAATGAGGAGTAGGGATGTCAGTTTGGACCTGTTAATGGGGATCCCCGCGGGGAACACCCCGTTCGGGGCCCCAAAGATGGGGAATTTTCCCCCCTGGGGGCGGGGATGGGGAGAAAAATTCCCCCGAGAGCATTTCGGGGACGGGGACGGGGAATACACCCCCCGCCCCGCGGGGACCCCGCCCCGCCTATTATTTTAATATAGTTAATTTAATATATATATTTTAGATTAGGTTTTTTAGTCATTTCCTTTATGTATATTTATAAAAATAAATAAATAAATATTCATGTATTTATTAAGAGAGAGAAATGTAAAATACTAGTATTTTTTAATAACATAATAAATATGTGAATTCTTTGTGCTTTTTATTTTTATAGAAAATATAAACATTTTAAAAAAATAAAATATTAATGAATAAATGTAGGATCTATGGGGATCCCCGCGGGGAACGGGGATCCGCGGGGAACGGGGATGGGGATAGAAATTCCCCCGTGACGGAGATCGGGTACGGGGACGGGGAATGAATTTGATGGCGGGGAAAAAGATGGGGAAGTGTCCCCCCGGCCCCGCCCCGCCCCATTGACATCCCTAATGAGGAGGTATATTGAATCAATTTGTCTTGAAAATGAGAGAAAAAATTTTGGGTTACAACAGAAGGCTTATGTGGTTTGGGGAAGTGATATTGAATCTTCAAGTTATTAAGACTCTAGTGATAATGAAGAATATGCCGCCTTTTGTCTTTCAACTTATTTCAATGATAAAAAGAAAAGGGGTTCAAACCATCTAAATATGATTAAGTTTTTTTATCGGGACATTACCATGGAAAGAGGAAAGAAGAGGTCAAGTTATCAAAATATAATGAAGTTTGCCTCTCTGGTCACTATCATGAAGAAAAGAAGAAGGACATCAAATCATCAAAACATTATGAGATTTGTGTTTCTAGTCATTATCAAGGAAGGAAGAAAAATAAGGTAAATTCTTCCAAATAAGAACATATTGATAGATTGTCTCATTTCGATTTACTAGAGGCTTTTGAATTTACATAGAGAAGTGCCATACTCCAATTTTCCCCAGGGTCATTCAATCGCCACATTTGCATCATAAGTCGGTCGTCATGCATTTAGGTTGGCCAAAAGTCAACTTAAATTGACATTTGCATCATTTTAGAGTTGAAAAATACCTGATATATCACTTCATGCATTTTTATCTCTTTACCCGCTTAAATTGATATTTTGATTTTACAGACAAACCTTAAAAAGCGATTCGACATTGTGCAAAAAAATTCACAGGAAAATATTTTGAGTTTTCCCCTTTATCTGACTGTTTTATGAATTTACATTTCGCATAGATCATGTTGGTGTGCTCGCTTTATTTTTTGGTACAGTTTGCAGTCTCTTTCTTAACTGTCAGCGTCTATGCAATCAGGTATTTTTATTCTTATTTTATTTTGATTTTGACCATTTGAGAAAAAATTTATTAATATTTGGGACCTGTAGTTTATTTTAATATGTTCATTTCATTTTTTCGGTTAGTTAAGTGTCCATTTTTTTATCGTTTTTGATCATTTTAGGTGTCCATTTTTTATTCAGAAAAATTAAAATAAAAATGTTTTAAATTGTGTTAATTTTTATCCTTTTAAGATTTTAGCTTGATCTTTTCCAAAAAGGGCTTTTTGGCCATTTAATAAAATTAAAACCCTACATTGTTTTGTTATTTAAGAGAAGATAAGTTGAGATTTATGGAGGCAGAGAATGAAAAGCAAAAACCAGAGCTTCAGACTACAAAAAATTGAAATAAACAGAGAAATTATCTTCTTCCTCACACCATACAACCTTTGGTCGCATGATCTTCCTCATCTCCTTTCGGCCACCGTCCGCGACCCTTTCTCAAACAACCCACAAAAACCCTATTTAATTCTTCTTCACGATCTGCTCACTAACCACATACAAACCTTCATTCAACCAATTCCATCCTACTTACTCTTTCCATTTTCCCCTTCTTCTCCCTACTCAGTGCCAACATCAACGTTACAACCTCTTCCGTACATTGTTCCACTACCCAACTGCTACCACCCACAAAACCATTCATGCTCCCAACCGAATTTCCATCTCACCAGACCCTTCATTCCCTCCATCTGCACACCTTCTAACCACAATGTTACTATTCCAATCAACACCATAAAAACGTAATTGCTCCTTCCTCTTCCCCAAACAACTTTCTCCTACCATACACTACACCCTTCATTTCATCCATCATCCAATAAATTATAGTTCTTGTCGTAACCGGTAAAAAATATGAGAGTCGTCACTATTAATTTTTATCCTAGGGAAGGGAATTTAACAGATAATCCTAATTTGGTATAGATTCTATGTTCGCGAGTTTAGTTAGACGAAGGGAAGGTGTTAGGCACCCTTCTTCTCCCTTGTTATCAAGGGGCTCCATTTTTAGGTCTAGGATAAATCAGAAATTTGATTGTTAGGGTTTCTAAATATCACGTATTTTGGAAAGGGGTTTTAATTTTTAATTAAGGGACTCGCCTCGGTTTTTAAGCCGTATTCCTACGTATACTCTTATGAGGAATCAGAGTCTCAATTCATAGTTCGAAGTGTTTGGATAGTTCTTTTATGGATCGTGGAAATGTTTGAAATTAATCCTTGTACCAAGTCTGGGTTTGAAATTGGTGGAATCGTAGACGCGGCTCGTATTTAACATAAAATATCTCTGTAATCCTTTTTGAAAATATCTTGAATTCAAATTTAGGTTAGTAGAAAAAAGATGTTAGTGTTTGACTGGTTAGTTATCTTAGATGTATGTAATGCAATATGAAAAAGATGAAATTTGAATGATAACAAATGTTTGATAATTAGAAAAAATAGGGTTAGTATTTTAGAAAATAATTAATAAATAAATACTTTCTTATTAATAAAGATATATTAAATATTTTTAATAAAAGGTCCAATAATTATTCATTAATACAAAAATGTTTAAATGAAAAATGGTATGCTAAAAAATGATTATGTGACAATAAAAATTAAATAAAGAAAAGAAAATTAATTAATCAAATTAAACAAATAAAATTAATTAATCAAAAAGGGGTGACAAAATTAAAACTGGATGGTGTATTAACAAACTATTCAGGTCCAAACTAAATTTGAATCCAAATAGCAGAGGGTGCGAATTATAGTTGGATAGCAAATTGGGGGGGGGGGGGGGGAGAATATTAAGGGCCCAAGTTCAAAAATTAAACTCGATCCAATTTGTGCAGGAGGGGGGTGTATATTGCTTAGGGTAGTAATTTATGGGGCCTGAGTAGCAATGGGTTTGAGGTCCAATTTATTTCTAAATGAATCTAATTAACTTCTATAAGGTAAGCAATTAAATAAATATAATTAAGTACTATAATAATAATGTTAAAAAAAACAAAAACAAAAAAATAAAAATAACTTACAAAGTGAGGGGAAACTACTTACTACACGAATGTCTGAAAGAAGCTGATCTTCCAATTATCTATCTGGAGAGACAATTGAAGAAAAAAAACTTGTGGATGTTTGTTCTTAGGCTATTGTCTGTTCAAGACAACGATCCAAATATTGTTGACAATTATTGATTATTCAAATGATTGTTTATTCTCCAAATGATTGTTTATTCTCCAAATAATTGTAGATTCTCCAAATGATTGTTGATTCTCCAAATGATTGTTGATAAAAAAATTTAGGTGTTCTGTTCAAAATCCTAAAATTAACCAAACGAGTTGCATAGAAAGAATGTTTGTGAGAGAGAGAAAAAAAATTGTTGATGTAATTGTTGATGAAAAACGATGGTGAAGAGAACCTTATTTATAGAATTTGAAATTAGGTTCAAAACACCAAAAAGGAAATTACCCAACATAAAAAGCCCAAATTTCTATCTTGGTCAGTAAGTTTAAGAATCTGGTCCTATTTGTGACTCTATACAAGATATGATTTAAAAAAAATTTAAACTGAAAAGATTTCATTTATTTTTAGATTTTTTGACTATTTTTTGCATAAAATAATGATTTTAATAAAAAAATAATATTTTAAAATATATTAAATATATGAAAACGAAAATATTATTTAAATAAATAAATAATATTTTTTATGATATTTTTAGAAAAATTTATACAAAAATCTTTCATTTGCAAGCCTAACTGCCTTACTTATTGTGTTATATTATTCTATTTGAGATAACAAGACACATGGAAGCATATAATAGTGAAAAAATATTTTGTTATTTTAAAAATACAAGTAATTTAAAGTAAATTATTATATATTTTAAATTAAAAAAAATAAATTATTGTTAAATCAAATATAAGTAATATTCAAAAAAATTTATGAAAATAAATTTAAAAATAATTTAAATAATTTAAAAATGAGACGGATAAATTTAGAGTGTGAGAGTTCTTTAACACAAACTTCACTTCACCCTCCGAAGCAACTGCCATCACTGTCTGAACAACACAGTCTGGTACACCCGCTGCACCAGCCAACAACCTTCGTCGAGCTTCCAACCTTCCACCTCCTTCCTCTTTAACTTCTGCAACTGTCACTCACGGTAATCCCATAACCCAACTTTCATCCGCAAAGACCTCACCATCCATAACACACATATACTCCCTCTGTGCGAGTCGTACTCCTCCGTACTATATTTGTTTATTTATTTATTTTTTTCTTCTTTTAGTTTTCTTTTTATTTTTTATTTTTTTATTTTTTTAGAAGGTCTTTGTTAAGTCTTATTTCAAATAGATTGGGCTTGACACAATTCTTGGGCTAAGCCCAATTGTTATTTCTTTAGTTATCTCCATTTGAATTTTACACTTCACTTTAGATTTTGTTTATTAATTAGGATAATTACATTTAATGTCTAAATTAATTTATTTTACTTAGCTTTAATTAATTCACTTTAGTTTTATCAGGGGGTTTAGTATTTATTTAGAGAAAAGCCAAATGATATTAAAAATGAATAAAAAGATTTTCTTTTAGTTAGAATTAAATTTTGTTTAATTGATGACATCTTCATGTTTTACTAGTTTATTTGTGACTTTACTTAACTGTGATATATGGCTTTGACCACTTGACTTGGATTTCTTATGAGGCCTTTGGGTAGTTTCTCTGTGCTGTTGATTTTGTCCGTGTGTTTCATCTAACGTAGGGTTTCTTATTCGATATTTGGAGTTCTTATCTGCTGCTTTGAACTTTATATGAGACATTGCGCTTATATGATACTTTGGGTTTATTTGACGTACATTTTGCTTGTGATTTATTTCCACCCGCTGTGATTTATTCTCACCTGCTGCTTGGTATTACTCTTGGCTTATTTCTTTGCATGTGGCTTTACTTCAAAGTATGAGAATTCTTATTGACTTTATTTGTCAAGTGTCGAATTTCATTTGATCAGACCTTCCTTACTTATCTTTTACTTTCTTGTACATAGGTTATTCTCTTCATCTCCTTCCCATTCTTCAATTTTCAAAACCTTCTCATCTTTTTCAAAACCTTCTTATTTTTCAAACTTTAACCATTTTCATAATAACCCTTGACTTTCTCAAGCATCTTTTTTCTTCAAACTTCTTTTTCTTAATCAAAACTCAAAAATACTTAATAATTAATGATGTGAATCATATGCAGTTGAGTCTTATGGAGTAGAATAAGGCGGTACAGTATAAACCTTGTTCTTTCTTCA
The DNA here is from genome assembly GCA_948472305.1 of Vicia faba. Classification (NCBI taxonomy): domain Eukaryota; kingdom Viridiplantae; phylum Streptophyta; class Magnoliopsida; order Fabales; family Fabaceae; genus Vicia; species Vicia faba. Next base: position 757,388,480 of record OX451737.1, read on the forward strand.
ATTTTTAAACTTTATTACGATTCAATTCATAAATCTTTTTACAAATAAGTAGAGAAGTAGTAAGTGTCCCTCCAGTGGGTTCCATTTCCCTTAATCCCAACAAAAATATTTGTAAAATCAAGATTCTCAAATGCACTTTTGTTTTGATGAAGACAAACCATGATTGACAAAGAAGGCGAAGATTATTGATCAAGCTAAAAGCATTTATGGATAAAGTCTTTGGTTCAAGCACTTAGCAAAATTTCAAGGTATAATGATAATACTTACTTTGAACTTAAGACATAGATGCTCAATGGTCAAAAGAAATATTTTATATTGTCCAAATCCTTACTCAAGTTTTTTCTAAGCTAAAAATCATTTTTCACTTAAGTGCAATCGATTTGCATATTAGTGCAATCGATTGCATGCTTCAATTTTTCAAAACATTTGCTACTATTTCTAAGTGCAATCGATTTGCATGTTTGTGCAATCGATTGCACTCAATCAATTTCTGATATTGACTTCAAATGCAATCGATTTATACTCTCGTGCAATCGATTGCACACTCAAAATATTTGAATTTCTAGCTGTTCAAACCCCGTGCAATCAATTTACACAAAGGATGCAATCGATTGCATGCTGCACGATTTTGAAAAACACCAGCTTTACACATGCTTGTTCATAACACCATTTCATGGAAACCTTTCACTCAATCTTGGAAATTGCTCATGATTCATTTAAAGAACTTTATGTTGTTTCAAAAGGGTGCTATGAACATATAAATACTCATTTTCAAAATTATTTCAACACCTCTTCCAATTATATTTTTTGAATTTTCAAAAATCAAACTCAAGCTGTTATACATTTTCATACACAAGTTTTCTGCACACTTTCACATATTGTTAACCAGAAAACTTTGAGAATTATATATCTTGAGTCATTGTATACTATTATCATTAGAAGAGAATATCAATTCATTGATTAAATCACTCTAAGTGATCATTGCTACTCAAACTCACTCAAATCAAATATTTCTATATACTTGCTTATTTTTCAGGATTGTTGAAAATAAGTTCAAGTGATTTTGAAATCTTGTTTTTCCAGAATTTTTGGATACAAGTAAAGTCACTTTGAGAGGATTTTTATTATTATTGACATAGTGAAAATCCAAGAGGATTGTTCTTGGTCCAAGAGGATTGTTCTTGGTGGTTTTATTTGTTAGAGTCTTGTATAGAAGGACTAGGGTGTCTTGTCTAGAGATCTAACAATAAGGAAATCTCTTTCATGTTTAAAGGGGACTGGAGTACTCTCGGACTGTGAGGGGAACCAGGATACATCTTTGTGTTCTTTACTTTTTCGCATTTACCGCTTTCATCACTAGTCATAAACCAGAAAAGAAAGAAACACATTTGTAAACTCATGCACTAAACCAGAAAAATAATATCCATTATCACTAAAACCAGAAAATTCTTTAAATACCTAATTCACCCCCTCTTAGGCGCACTCTTATACTTACAATTGGTATCAGAGCAGGTTATAAGTAATCTGCTCATAAAAGATCCAGAATGGCTTCCGCAAATCAAAATCCCGTTTTCAGAGATGGTGGTAGTAACAACAAGTCTCCTCTATTTTGTGGTGAATATTTTGACTTCTGGAAAATATGCATGAAGGCACATCTAGAAGCACAAGGAGAAGAAATATGGGATGCCGTCGAGAATGTTTCATTTATTCCTATAACGGTGATCAATGGTGCTGGCTCATCAAAGCCTAAAGCTGCATGGGATGAAGATGATAAGAAAAATGTCCTTTATGATAAAAAGGCAATCAATCTTCTTCAAGGTGCACTTAGCATGGATGAATTCTTATGTGTCTCAGCATGCAAAACAAAGAAATAAATATGGGATACCTTGGTAGAAACTCATGAAGGAACCGCTTAAGTTATAAGATCGAGATTAAATACATTGAGTCAAGAATATGAACTATTCAGAATGCAGCCCCGAGAATCAATCCTCGACTTACAGAAAAGATTTGTTCACTTGACAAATCATTTGAAAGCACTCAGTAAAACTTTAACTAATGATGAACTTAATCTTAAAGTGCTTAGATCTTTATCCAGGGAATGGCAACCAAAAGTGACAGCAATATTCGAGAAGAAGAATCTATCCACAATGACTTTTGCCACTTTGTTCGGAAAACTTCAAGAATATGAGACGGAACTTGCAAGACTTGAAAATCATGAAATCCAAGTAAAAGATTCAAAAGACATTGCTTTAAATACAAGGATAAAAAAATCATGATAGCAATCAATAGTATGAATCCACTAGTAGTGAAGATGATGATCTCATCAGGAAGATTGAAAATGTTCTACAAAAAGAAAGAAAAAGGGAAGCACCAACAAGGAAGGTTATATACTTTGAATGTGGAGAAAAGGGACATGTTAAAAGTGAATGTTCTATACTTGAAAAGAAGAAGAAATATTCCAAGAGAAATAAAGATAAGAAGTCAAAGAAAGCATATATAGCATGGGAAAGTTCATCTTCCGATTCCAAAAACAATTAACGAGTTAATCTTGCATTGATGGCCTCACACCATTCCGATAGTGAAAATGACGAGGTTAGTAATGAATTCTCTATTTATGATAGTGATGCACAAGGTATTATAGATGAACTATTAAATTAATTCAAAATTTTGTACAAAACGATTTCATCTCAAGAGAAACAAATTTCATCTTTAGAAGAAAAATGTGAGTCTATGGAAAAAGATCTCAAAGATGAAAAACAAAAATTTAGTGAGCAAAAACAGAATTTTGTATGCAAAAATTGTGAATCACTTTCTTTCCAAATTGTCAAATTAAAAATAGTTATTGAAAGATATGAAAAAGGTCAAATTGGATTGGGAGGTGTTCCTAGCCAACAAAGATATTCCAATAATAAAAGTGGACTTGGATATTCAAAGTTTTCAAAACCAAGTTCTAATAAAATTATCTTTGTTAAGGCTAGTGATCAATCATACAAAGAGAAAGTGAGCAAACCTAAAGTAGTTCATCAATATCCTAAAAATAAAAGATTTGTTAAGAATAAATCTAATCCTCCTAGATATAGAAGTAACTTTAAACCTACTTGTTTTTATTGTGGTATTGTTGGCCATACACCTAATGCTTACTATGTTAGAAACTTTAGTATAGCAAGTGGGCATTATGTGTGGGTTAAGAAGGGAACTAACTATGATGGACACAAAGCACATTGGGTACCAAATCAAACTTAATCTGTTTTGTAGGTTTTCTTGAGGACCACTTTAAATCTATGATGTTTTGATAAGTGGTGTTTCTAAGAATTTGATGGAAGAGGTACACTAACTTTTAAATCTAGTTCAAGTCCAAGGATTATTTCACATATGGGAAATACCTTAAAGGAAAAATTCTTGGCATTGGCAAAGTTGATACACTAACTTTCATATCCATTGAATATGTACTTTATGTTGAAGAACAAAAGACAACTTCTAAGTACAAGTCAACTTTGTGACAAAGGCTTCAACATCGTGTTCTCAAAAGATGAATGATTTATGAAGTCACTCTTGAGGTGAAACTCATTGGTATAAATTTTTTTCACTTTTAATAATTTCTTTATGTATTATAAGGCTTTTCCCATCCTTTATTTTCTAATGACAAAGGGGGAGAAGATATATATATATATATATATATATATATATATATATATATATATATATATATATATATATATATATATATATATATATATATATATATATATATATATATATATATATATATATATATATATATATATATATATATATATATATATATATATATATATATATATATATATATGCTTGTCTCTAACTATTACAGCCCAAAGAAAGATGCAAATTCTCTATGCTTCAAGGGAGAACTTTAATCAAGAGGGAGTACATCAAAGATAGGGGGAGAATTCACATAAGAGTTTCTCATTCTTTCTAAAAGAGTCAAGCATATTCAACATTATGATTTGATGAAGATGACTACTATGTGAATTTGTTAAAGGATGAGAAAAATAATCATGAAGCAATATGGTTATGGTTAAGCTATCAATATTATTACATATATATTGTCCATCTCTTATGCATCTTTCCCTTCTTTTTGATAATGTCAAAGGGGGAGAAGGATGTTATACTTTATTCTTGTGTATTTCCTTGTCTTAATCTTTTAAGGTACAAAGAATCCTTCAAGATGAGCAAATCCAAATGATTTCAAAGCTTCTCATACAAAGGGGGAGTTATACATCTTAGGGGAATAAGCTCTTTCCAAAAATTACAACGCATCAAGAAAGATCGTTTATCATCATCAAAAAGGGGGAGAATGTAAAATCCAGCTTCTCAAATGCACTTTTGTTTTGATGAAGACAAATCATGATTGACAAAGAAGGCAAAGATTATTGATCAAGCTAAAAGCATATGTGGATAAAGTGGTTCAAGCACTTAGCAAAATTTCAAGGTATAATGATAATACTTACTTTGAACTTAAGACATAGATGCTCAATGGTCAAAAGAAATATTTTATATTGTCTAAATCTTACTCAAGTTTTTACTAAGCTAAAAATCATTTTTCACTTAAGTGCAATCGACTTTCATATTAGTGCAATCGATTGGATGCTTCAATTTTTCAAAACATTTGCTACCGTTTCTAAGTGAAATCAATTTTCATGTTTGTGCAATCGATTGCACTCAATCAATTTTTGTTACTGACTTCAAATGCAATCGATTTACACTCTTGTGCAATCGATTGCACACTCAAAATATTTGAATTTCTAGCTGTTGAAACCCCGTGCAATTGATTTACACAAAGGGTGCAATCGATTGCAAGCTGCACGATTTTGAAAAATAGCAGCTTTACACATGCCTGTTCATAACACCATTTCATGGAAACCTTTCACTCAATCTTGGAAATTATTCATGATTCATTTACAGAACTTTATGTTATTTCAAAAGAGTGCTATGAACATATAAATACTCATTTTCAAAATCATTTCAACACCTCTTCCAATTATATTTTCTGAATTTTCAAAAATCAAACTCAAGCTGTTATACATTTTCATACACAAGCTTTCTGCACACTTTCACATATTGTTAACCAGAAAAATTTGAGAATTATATATCTTGAGTCATTGTATACTATTATCATTGGAAGAGAAGATCAATTCATTGATTAAATCACTCTAAGTGATCATTGCTACTCAAACTCACTCAAATCAAATATTGCTATATACTTGCTTATTTTTCAGGATTGTTGAAGATAAGTTCAAGTGATTTTGAAATCTTGTTTTTCCAGGATTATTGGATACAAGTAAAGTCACTTTAAGATGATTGTTCTCATTGTTGACATAGTAAAAATCCAAGAGGATTATTCTTGGTCCAAGAGGATTGTTCTTGGTGATTTTATTGGTTAGAGTCTTGTATAGAAGGACTAGGGTGTCTTGTCTAGAGATCTAAAAATAAGGAAATCTATTTCATGTTGAAAGGGAACTAGAGTACTCTTAGACTATGAGGGGAACCAAGATACATCTTTGTGTTCTTTACTTTTCTGTATTTACCGCTTTCATCACTAGTCATAAACCAGAAAAGAAAGAAACACATTTGTAAACTTGTGCACTAAACCAGAAAAATAATATCCATCATCACTAAAACTAGAAAAATTTTAAAGTACCTAATTTACCCCCTCTTAGGCACACTCTTATACTTACAATATTCAACCTCATTCAAACCATTATGTACCCTCGTGCACATTTTCTCTTTTAAAACCCTTTTCAAGATTAGACATGATTCATTTATAGTCGAGATGTTATTCTCCTATCTCCATGGTTGTAAAGATGATATTTCCACTTGAGTACTAGAGGTGTGTCCAAACCCTCCCCCATGTTGGTGCATTGTCCTTATTTCTCAAACTTTATGGGAGATTATGTGAGCCTTCTTCCTCAAATGATGACTTGTCTCTTTATTTAAAATCAATCAACGCACGATTTTATTCTTTTTTAGGTGAACTACGAGTGCCATGATCCTCTATTGCACGGAGGGGATACTTAGGCACAAAGGTTTGTAACTGCGGTGGGTGTAATAATAATTAAAAAACTTTCTTTTTATTCTTTAACAACTCTTTCATGCATTCCCTCTAGCAAGTTTAAGTTTTAGATAACACACTCTTTGATTAGAACAAATATAGTGAATCATGCGTAGTACCATAGATGTTTAGGGTGCTTATATTATCCCTTTGCATAACCAACCCCCGTACCTTGATATCTATTTCATTTTGGATTTTATTCTCTCTTTTCCCATTTCATTTTGGAAACAATAAAGTGTGGTGGCTACTTTCACTTTGTGAGTTAAGTCAATTAATGGCTTAGTCTTAAACTTTTTGCCGCTACATGACAAGAAGCAATTGAAGCTTTCAAAAAGTTGGCCTCAAATAAAAGAAGTTTTACATACTTAGAGGAAAAAATTTTAGAAACCGAAAATAAAATGGAAGCTTTAACTCAATCTACAATAGATAGTCAAAGATGAGAAGAATGATAACTCAAATTGGTTTGGGTGTGAGACTTGATATATTTGGAAAAAAGAAGTTAACACTCTTAAGGCTAAATTAGACAAGGCACTTCAACAAATTATCACCTTTTCTATTTATCCAACAAAGCTCAAAAAGTCTTTAAAACATTATAAAAGGTACAACTTTGTTGAAAAGAATTCAAATAAAAAATTTGCCAAACTTTGAAATATGTACTTGTCACTACTATTGTATGAAAGGTCATACTATTTCTAAATGCAAGATTAAGAAGTTTTCAATTCCTAATGGAATTTATCAATGGTTTCCTAAGTGCAACAAATGCTTTACTTACCCCCAAGGACCCGATGAAGATTGGGTACCTAGTCTGCCTTGTTGATATTGCTGAAAAAATGACTTGACTCTATAAAGAAACTTTGTGGATTAATTCATAGCAAGCTTAATACATTTGATAGGTAACAAATTCAAATACCATTGACTTAGTAACAATAAGAAAGAATATGTGGCTTAGGAAACAACAACAAGAAGTCTCTAATTGGTTAAAGGCCTTGTGGCAACTTGAAGAAGTGAAAAAGGAGCAAGAATGTTGTTGGTTTTGTTTCATGGAACTTGTTCTTGATAAACACCAAGTATGAGATTTCCTTCCTGCTCGGAGGATGACAGGGAGAACCTTAAATGAGTGAAAGGATATTGTTTATGATATTGAGAGATTAAGAGGCTTACACGAGTATGTGTAAGCTCCAAGTGATGTGTCTTGCTTACCCCTCAGTCGGGAGCCCTATACATAGAGGTGCATGAACCTCATTGATTACCGCATGTAACTGCTATGGGTTTCCATGTTACATAACTGAGTTGCCTTAAAGGAAAGTAACATATGTTGTTACCAATGATGGATATTATCATAACATGTGCCTTTGTACAATGATGAGCGATTACGCCCTCAATGGACCGGTCATTGCGTAACGACTCCATTAAGGTCAGGCTTAGGGTAACCTCTAGATCCAGGGTATGAGCCTGAATGCTGCCTCTTTATTTTCTTCTATGGCTGATTACATGACTCTCTGATTACACAACCAGATTTAGGCCTTATGATCTCGACCTAGGATGGTAATTGACTGTCTTTGTCTCTCAACCATGTCGTGTTTCTAATTTCATCAAGTTGGTCGGCTTCACTTGCTAGATGCTCATTATTTGTACTATCTTTAAAGCTTACTCTTCTCCAGGATGGAGTGTTGAATTCTACCGGAATTATGGCCTCATCCCTATATACCATTCTGAATGGAGTTTCTTTGGTCGTGGAGTGAACAGTGGTGTGATAAGACCATAATATCTCGTGGAGATACTCAACCCATAATCCTTTTGCTTCATATAACTTTTTCTTCATCCTGGTTAGGATAACCTTGTTGGCTGACTATTCATGTCCGTTCGCCCGAGGGTGTTCTAATGAAATAAAATGGTTGATGATTCCGAGCTCTCTGCATAATTCTAGTACATATGAGCTTGTGAACTGGGTTTCGTTATCTGAAATTTTAACCTGGGGTAACCCAAATCTGCAAATGATATTCCTCCAGTAAAAATGTCTCACCCTTTTAGCTGTATTCGGGCCATGGCTTCTACCTCCATTCATTTGGTGAAATAATCAACCGCGACGATTAAAAATTTTAGTTGACCTGGTGCCACCGGGAAGGGTCCAAGTATGTATGTTCCCTATTTATGAAAAGGCCATGGGGATACTACAGAATAAAGCAATTCAGTTAGGGTGTGGATGAATGGTGAGAATATATGACATTTGTTACACCGACTTACAAATTGGAAGCAATATTTAAGCATGGTAGGCCAATAGTACCCGACCCTCAGTATTTTTCTGGACAAGGCCCAACCTCCGATGTGATTCCCACATACACCTTTGTGCACCTCTCTTTTTACTAGGATCATGTCGTCTTCTAAGACACAACTTAACATGGGTGTTTATCTTTGCATTTTGTATAGCTAATCGGCCACCATGAGGTACCTTGCTAAGATCCTTTTCACGCATTTGGCCTCCTCTTTATCAGGCAGAAGTTCATTTCGTAGCAAGTATTTGATTATGGGAGTCATTCAACCCACTTTTTATTTTATAGCGAGAACTTATCCCTTCTCTATTCTGGGTAATTCTAATGTTTCTTGAATCACCGTTTTGTTTAGACCAGAGCCCTTTGTGCTAGTCAGCCAGGACAACAAGTCGGCTCAGGTATTTTCTTGTCTCGGTATGTGACATATTGTGAATTCTTGGAATTACTTTGTGATCTGCATAGCCCGTTATAAATACTTTAGCAGAATGAGGTCTTTTGTCTGGAACTCTCCCCCGACTTGTTCGACCATTAATTATGAATCGGTCTGGACGAGCAGGTGGGTTATCCCGGTTTCTTTAGCTAATTTCATTTCAGCGATCAAAGCTTCATACCTGGCCTGGTTGTTGCTAGTTTAGAAGTTGAAGTTCAATGAGTATTCTATGACCAAATCGTAGGGTCCCTCTAATACAATGCCAGCCCCAATGCCTCTCAAATTCGATGATCCATCCACGAACATAACCCATTTTGAAGATGTTTCTTCGTTCATCGGAGTGCTCAGTTCTACCACGAAATTGGCCAACACTTGAGACTTTATACTGGTGCGCGGGGTGAACTCTATGTCATATTCTGAGAGCTCTACATCCCATGCTACCATTCTTCCAGCTAAGTATGGTTTCTTGAAGATTTGTTTTATGGGGAATTTTGTTTTCACCAGAATGGGGTGGGCCTGAAAGTAGTGCCTCAACGTTCTTGCTATTATGATTAATGCTAAAGCTAACCATTTGATCTTCCAGTATCTGAGTTTCACTCCTCGCAGTACTTTGCTGACAAAGTAAATCGACTTCTCGCTTGACTCCCCGTCTTGGACTAGAATCGAGCTTATGGATTTTTCTGACACTGCTAAGTACAATACCAATGGTGAATTTTCTTTAGGTCGGACTAGTATTGGGGGAGCTGACATGAATTTCCTGACTTCTTGGAAAGCTCTTTCACAGTCATCGGTTCACTCGAAATCAACCTTCTTTTTAATTGCTGCGAAGAAGTGAATTGATTTATCACTTGTACAAGATAGAAAATGAGATAAGGCATCCAAACGACCGGTTAGTTGTTGGACTTCATGGATGGATGTCGGACTTCTCATGTCAATGATTGCTTGGCATTTGTCTGGGTGTGCTTCTAATCCCCGACTCGTCAGCATGAATCCAAGGAACTTTCTGGCTTGAAATCCAAATGTGCATTTATCTGGATACAAGTTCATGTTATAACTTCGAACTACTGCAGAAGTTTCTTCCAGGTCTTGAACGTGTTTCCGCTCTTCGGTGGTCTTAACTACCATGTCGTCTATATAAACCTCCATGTTTTGTCCAAATTTGTGGAGCAAAGACCATGTCCATTAATCTCTAGTAAGTAGCCCTGATGTTCTTCAGGCCAAACGGAATAACCTCGTACTAATAGTTGTTCCAGTCTGTCATGAATGTTGTTATTGATGTGTCTTCCGCATTCACACAAATTTGATTATACTCGAAATAAGAAGTCATGAAGCTTAGCAGCCTGGACCCAGAAGCTCTGTTGATCAACTTGTCAATGCGAGGTAGTGGATATGGATCTTTTGGGCACGCCTTCTTGAGGCCGGTGAAGTCTACGCACATTCTCCACTTCCCGGTTTTCTTCTTAACCATCACCATATTGGATAGGCAGGTGGGATATTGGGTTTCTCCGATGAATCCATCCTTCATTAATTTATCCACCTCTTCGACTATTTCTTTTCTCTTTTATTCCCTACCTTTTCTCTTTCGCTGGGACACTAGTTTCACCCCGAGATTAAGCGCCAAGTGATGACACATGATGTTAGGATCGATTCCGGGCATGTCAAACGGTTTCCAGGTGAACATGTAAATATTTCTATTCTAAATTTAAACAATCTCGACCTCCTCCTCTGGTGATATATTAGTTCCCAAGTGGGTGATTTCTGAATATTGGAGGCCGACCTGAATTTCTTTAGTTTCTTTATGAGGAGCCAGACTATCTTCTCTGGGATCTTCTCGGGGGCCAGTATCGACCATATTTACTTTGTCAATAGGAGTACTTGAAAAGATGATTATGGGATCAGGAGTAACCTTCGGAGGGGAAACAACAACCAGAATGATCATGGGTCCAAAAACAGCCTTTAGGGGAGCAATTTTTGGAGAGAAGATCCTACCACTTCGGGTAATCATACTAGTCCCTGCAATATTACTGACGTCGGAATCCACTTTCTCAGAACTTGATTCTTCGGCATCTGACCAATCTTGCTTAATACCGCGGTAGTAGACATCTCCTCCATAATTCCATGGTACGGTTTTGTCTGACGTATACGGGACTGGTCCAGGCATTGTAATTATCAAAGGAGTTGCTTTCGAAACTGATGTAATTCTAATGGGTCTCTTGAGGGAGACCCTGGAAGAATTGGAGGAAATGGTAATGATAGAAACATCATCAAAAGGAACAGGTGGAATAGAAGTCTTTTCAAACAAAATTTCTTTGTTATCTATTAGGCACTAAACGCCTGTTTTCAACAAAGGACAGCTGGTTGGTAAGGACAAACAGAAATGACAGCCTTAATCATAGGCCGGGAACACACCAACATTCAACAAGTTCACTTTAACAGTCAGGAGTGGGGTCATGAATTCATCACTGAAGTAAAAAAACATTTCTTTTTCAATGGCATTGGTATTATGGCCATGTATGGGCATAGGGGTAGAAATGATATTTGGCTTTTCGGGTGCATGGAATTCAATCTCTTTGGCTTTAATGAGGTCTTGTATTTTGTTCTTTAGAGCCCAAAAGTTATTAGTGTCATGGCCGGGACTCTCAGAGTGATATGCGCAACAGGCATTAGGATGATAGTGCGGAGATGTTACATCAGGGTTCTTTGGAGCTTCTTTCAAACTCACCATGTTGGATCTTAATAGATGCGGAAATACTTGAGATAGGGTCATGTTAATTCGGGTGAATTGTCTAACTGGTCTTTCCATCCTTGGATGGTTGTTTCTTTGTTGATCAAGCGCAAGCTTAGGAATCATAACAACCCCCACCATTGGACGGCGTTCAACTCTATCTTGATTTCTCTGAGGATAAACAATAACCTCTTCTTTCTTTCTGATAAATGGCTTCCTTATAGCAGAAGAGGATGCATCTTTCTGAATCTTTCTACTTTTTATCCCGGCTTCTACCCTCTCTCCGATCAATATTAGTTCAGTAAAACCTGCCGATGAACTCCCAATTAGGTGATTGAAGAAGGGACCAGACAAGGTTCCCAAGAACATGTCTACAAACTCTCTCTCAGATAGAAGAGGTTAAACTATTCCGGCTAAATATCTTCATTTTTGTGCATAGTCCTTGATGCCTTCATTTGAAGCCATGGCCATACTCTGAAGTTGAGTACGGGTAGGCGCAAGATCAGTATTGTATTTGTATTGTTTGTAGAAGGCTGCAGCAAGATCTTCCCAACTGTGAATGTTGGCTCTTTCTAATTGGTAAAACCAATCAAGTTGAGTTCCAGACAGACTGTCTTGGAAGAAGTGTACCCATAAATCTTTGTCAGCCGTATGGGGTTGGATTTTCCTCACATAGGACCGGAGATGCATTTTTAGATATGAGACTCTGTCATACTTGGCAAACACAGGTGCTTTGAATTTTGGAGGAATGAAAATCCTCGAGACTAAACCCAATTCCTAAAAGTCCAAGCCAGGCACTTTTTGGATTTCCATTGCACTCAACCGCTCTTCGAGATGTTTATACTTGTCATCAGCTAGAGGGTATTGTTCTTCAGAATAGTCTTCTTCTTCCTCCTCCTCTTCTGATTCTGACGGGACAACCATTTCCTTGCCTTTCCCATTCTGATTGTCTCTCTCGCTGGATGTTGCTGCAAAGTCTAGGGTCCTTCTTGTTTTGCCATGAAATCTTCTTCCCATGTTTAGGACTTTGGTTACCTTCTTTGTCTTCTTTTTCTTTTCCTCAACCAGCAAAGTCTTCAACTCTTCTTGTCCTTTAGCTAGAATCAAGAACAACTGTTGAAACTGTGCATTCTGAGCTTGGAGGTCTTTCACTGTTTGCTCGAGATCCATCTTACTGAAATAAACAATAGAGAGATGAGGAAACTTGTTGCAAAAGACATGCTTATGTTATGATGAATGATATATGCATATGTAATGATTTCAAGGATTTTAAGATTCAAATTTGTTTTAGACAAAAAGGAAACACACGTTATATTAATAGATTAAAACTTGAGTACAATAATTCCTTCTTGGGCAAAACAAATACAAGAAACTCTAAGATAAAAATGTAGTGCGCATCCTCTTTGGTGCAATGTAGGCATTCAGAGTTTGCTCCTCACGAAGTAGCCTAGTGAGTTCCAAAACCTTCTTCTCGCTTGCGTAGAATTGAGCTTCGAAGGTATCTCACTCCCCCTTGAGTTGTATCCAATCCCTTTGTAGGTCTTCAAGAGAGGTGGGCATTTCAGGATGGAGGATTGTGTATGGGACATCTCCTTCCATGACAAGCTCAATGATTACCGGGAGAATGGAGGGGTAAGGCATCATAAGACTCTGAGCACGAGATCGTACCCATTTTAGGTAAGTCTCAAGAGGGATGGAATTCTTATGCCTCAATGTCTTGCTATCTACCTTGTTTAACATCCTCTAAGCCTGGATAAATATCTAGCGAAGACCTTGAGCGTCGTTGTCATAATCAAATACCAGACCTTGAATCAGCATCTCATGAGGGCCATCCCTTCGGGCATAACCAAACTATCTAAAGGATAATCATGGGTTGTAGGTGATACCTCCCCTAATGCCAAGTAAAGGGACATTAGGGAATTCTCCACAACGGACGACAATGATAACATTCTCTTTGGATCGGGAGCACCAATGAATTTCTGAATGTTTGAGCGTCACCAACCTTTGTGACCACCTTGAACCTTGCTCATACTTTAATACAGATTGGGGAAGATGAGAAATAAAACATCTTTCCAAGAGAGGAGTGCAACACATAAGGACACCTTTTTTTCCTTATTTTGCGAGTGTGAAAAGAGTGTAGGATGTCTCCTAGCAAAGTAGGCACCGGATTACGGGATATGAAGATTTTAACGGTGTTCACATCTATGAGTTGGTCAGGATTTGGAAACAAAACCATCCCATAGATGAGGAGAGCCGCAACTTACTCAAAGGCTTGCAGATCCAAGGAATTCCAACAACTTTGGGCTTTCTCGAACAAGAACTTTGCTAGGAAACCATTAACACCACTCCTTGTTTCATAATGAGTTGTGACATCAGATGAGTGCAAGTGTAGAGTTTGAGCAATATGTTTTGGCTTTGGGTCTCTTTCCGTACCGTTTAAAGGTAGTTGATTGAGAATGGGAATCCTCAAGAGTTAGGACAATTCTTCCAAAGTAGGCACAAGTTGATAGTCGGGAAATGTGAAGCAATGGTATAAAGGATCAAATAATTGAAAGAGCACCTTCATCGTGTCCTCATCTGTGTTGGAGGTGACCAAGTTGAGTAGGTGACCATGTCTTTCGGTGAATGGAGATTTTTTAGTAATCCTTGAAGCTATCTCCTTAAATTATGGAGGGATCCTTACGAGATTGACTTGAATAGTTTTCCTGCGAAGTGAATCCATATCCTACAAAACAAGAACAAAGATGAATCCCAAAAAACCGTTGAAATGGTTAGCGAATGAATATGATGTTATGATGTTCATGATGTTATGTACAAGTATGTATATACAAACAAAGCAAACAAATCCTTAGGTTTAGGCTTGCATGGAGTTTTATAGGTAAGTACCCTCTTGAAGTTTAGTTGGCTTAAACTTGTCCTAGTAATAGTAATCGGGTTCTAAGGAGCTCAATATCATTGGATTGTTTCCTTGGTCATTGTTTCAGCTCAAGCCTCTTTAATGGCGACCGAAATATCCCAAGAAAACAAACTTCAATGAGTGTAGTATCGTGTATCTACCAACTTCGGACTGCACCAAAGTCGGTCATCTCACTACATCCTAAAGGTCAAGTTAGTCAAGTAAAGGTTCTAAAAGTTCATTAGTGCTTCATGACATCACTCAGCGGCCCCGTATTCTCTTTGATTAACTCAAAGGCTACCAGTACCCACAAATATGTCGCACTAACATAGTTATTGCTTAGACAATGTCGATATACCCCGCACAGTTTCCATAACGTATTGCTACTTACCTATAATGTATCCCAAATCCGGGTAGAGGATTCAAACCCAAACAAAGAACCATAATGTAAAGCATACAAATCAAACAATGAAAGCAAGTAAATGTGATATAACCCTAAGGTAACCCCACTTTTGGAATTTTCCCCAGCAGAGTCGCCAGTTCTGTGATACGGTGGGAGAACTGACTTGAAGGTTTTGCGTTTTGATCACAAATGTTGCGGTTAGCAAGAGTCGCCATCGACTTTTCTTTTATCCAAAAGGAAAGGAGAAAAAGCATAGGAAAGACCTTTGAGATTATTTCTTGAGTTCGGGGGGTAGATTATGAAAAGGGAAGTTATTAGCACCCTTTTCATCCACGGTTTTCCATGGGCTCTTAGTTACTTTCTAGATCACTTGCTTTTGTTTGAAAATTGTGCTTTGTATGGTTTTTGAAAGTATTTTGTAAAGAGGACATTATTTAGGCAATCTTTGTAATGATTCTCGTTCGTAAGAATGTATACAAAGATGTTGATCTTTTGAAAATATTTTCAAGTGTTGTAAGATGTTTGAAAGTGTATGAGTTTGTTTTGAAAATAGCAAGGATGTTTGTTTTGAAATGGAACAAGTAATTAGGAGCAACCTAACTACTCAAATGTCTTTCTTGTTCATTTTCTTTTCCTTTGACATTGTTATCTTACCATTGATTTAGTAAGTAACCATATCTTTGGATGTAAACGGGACTGGCGTGGGTCATCGTATAACCATGATTAGCAATATTGCAAGGCATCTTAGCATTCTCTTTTAGGGACTAAGATCATTTGTAAGGCAACTTATATAGCGTCATCGAGGGACTATGATCTTGTATTCGTTTGTTTTTGCTGAGATACCTCACATGCGTAATATGGCCATTTTGTAAGGCAACCAAGTGGATTTTACCCTAGGAGTGCTTGTGTGCAAGTGTGTTATTTTCATGCTTTTTTTGTCTTGAATTAAGGTTTTGCTAAGTATTTATTTTAGTCTTTCCATACAGACCCTAATTACTAGCATTGTATATAAAAGCGATAAATTGCGAAATTTAAAGTCAATACGCTATTACAACATTTATGGGGAGGGTATACAAATTACAAATGGGGATTGAAAGATTTAAACCTAATTAGTCTATTACAACCATATTGAATTGGTATGAAATATACAAGGAATTTAAATAAATACAAAGTATAAAGATGAATAAATATATAAGGATGCAAAAAATGTAAACAAAATGAATTTGTTTGATTTTTTTATAAAAAAGATTTTTGTCTTAACCTAATTTAAATAAAGAAAAATGGTTAATTAAGTTTGAATTTATTAAGAAAAGTATTTTAAAATAAATCCTAATTCTATTGATTAATCCAAAGAAAATAATTTAAAGAAAGTATTTTTTTGGCATTTTTATATTGAAACTATTTATAGCATTATGAAATATTTTTAGTCCTTTTTTATTAAAAATAATATATTTTAAATGGTGTGAAGAAAAAAAAATAATACAATATCAATTTATTTTATAAGATTTACTTAAATAAATAAATAAAGTATGAAGAATAAAAAATATTTTTATTTATGGAAAAAATAAAATAAAATATGTCAAAATATCAAATATCATTTTTTGCATTTTTTATCATTTTTAGTATTTAGAAAATATATTTGAGAAAATAAGTAAAATAAAGAATGAAGAAATAAAATTGAATTGGGCCAGGGTGCAAATATGAAACATGGGGGGAAAGGTCAGAAAAAAAAGTCAGGCCCAGGATGGGGGAGGCCCATGCGCTGGAATGACAAAAAAAGACAGAAAATGTAAAAAAATTTGCAAAAGGCAGTGCTGAGGTTCGAACCCATGACCTCTACCAATAACGCACGCTGCCTTACCACTGGGGTGACTGTACATCCGTTAACTTAAATGAAAGAATAAATACATAAGGTAAAATGTCTCCATGGCCTGTACTTCGTCTTCAACCTTCAGCCAACTGGACCACCTATATCTCATTTATTTCTCAACAAAAATGGAAAATAAAAACATGAAAGTTGTGCTATTTTTCCTCACGGATCCAACCATATAACCTATGTAAGCTAAAAGTCAAAGATGAAGATTAATTTTGCTGGCCCTAAATTGAAACCTAATTTTTTCAGAAAGTTCAAATCTAAAATTCTCTAAGCTCAGGCCATATAAATGTAAATTGTGGATATGTACAGCTTCGTGGCAGTGGTATCTATATTTTATATTCACAAACTAAACTCAAATGATGCCTGTATATCGAGATAGGAGTTTGAAAACTTACCTCTTGCAGCTGGAGTCACGTATGGAGTTTGAGCAACCTTTGTGAGGGCCTGGTGATTTCTATAGCTTGCCTGGACCTCCTTGAATATATTTCAACTCCTACTTTGCTTTGAAAGTCCCTGAATCTCCCTACTCAAATCATCCTGCAAGCTTGATGTTTGAAAATGGTGAATGATGATGGAGGGGTTATAGTCTTGAAACAGGGGCTTAGATCACTTGTGTATGATGTATGTGAGGTGTTTGAATTATTAAGAATCAAAACGCACGAGTGGAAATGGAGATGGAGAGTTTTGGCTCAAAACTGTCAAGTTAAGCAGTCTTGTGCAGCAAGGGTGTTTGGGAGAGTTTTAGGATGCCTGAAATTATGTCTTAGCTTGCAATAAACTTGTTAATATGTATGGAAAATATTAGAGCACAAAATCACTCCAGGTTTCTGAGTTATAGAGTTATGGCTCTATAACTTGCTTTTGAAGAAAAGTGAAATGACAAATCTCAAGTATTGTACAAGCATTTTCTGAGCTTTCTTAGGTCTTAGACACATTTCTTTTGGTTTATAGGAGTTATGTATGCAGAAAGAACAAGTTAGAAGCTCAAGACAAGTTTACTTTGTGATTAAAGAAACTTTTCAAGAATGGAATGGTAGCTTTCTTCCAAAATGGCAAATTAGCTTTAACAATGCTTGGAACACTTGGATAATAGCTCAAAAGCAAGTGTAATCTTCTGATTATATAGAGATCTTGAGGTTTAAAAGCCTTCAAAACAAGATTGTGCAGCATAGGTTTGAAATTGGATTCTTGTTCATCACAAAATGCCTTGTAACTCAAGTGACAAAACACCAACTTCATCTCTTCGATTCTCCCTACTCAAGAATGATCTCAAGGAGTTCTTGGACAATTTGGAAAGCTTGCAATGTGCTCTAAAACCCATCTTTGAATTTTTTTTGAATATTCCCCTTGGAATTATATGAAAAAGTTCCATGAAGTTGGGTCAAAATCCTGACCAAATTAGGGCAAAATTTCACAAAGTGTTTAGTTTCATGATCCTATGTTCTTGAAATTATAACTTGAGATCCAAGAACTTTTGGAAGAATTTGTGTGAAGCAAAGTTGTAGATTTCATGGATATCTACAACTTTCATGTTAGAAGTTTCTCTTGAATCATCTTGCATCATGATGAAAATTTGGCTCAAAGTTATGAAAAAACATGAAATTTCCAACACTTAGAAACATTTCTAAGTTTAAAATTTTGACTTTTCAAAATGAAATCTTGACTTTTTGATTTCTTGATGAATAAGTTTCATATTTTGACATGTTTTGATGAATTTTGATCTTTGGCACTTGAATTTCACCAAAAAGTCAAAGTCTGACTTTTCAGCATACAATTGACTTTTGATCAGTTGACTGCAAAATTCATCTGCCAATCCCATGGACTTGCAATGTTTTGAACCATGTCATTAGGTAAAAATGATGCAATTTAACTCTTGAAATCATGCTTCAAACCAATTGATCATTTTCTAGGCCAAAAATCAGGAATTGCCCTTTCTCAGTCAAAACCCTAATTTTGACCATTTTGCCCTTTTGATGATTTGATCAAATTTCTTGAGGAATTATGGTCCAAACTTGATCAAATTATACATATGAGTCTAAAATGTTGATGTGGATAAAAAATTATGAAGTTTGATTGTAAATTGGCCATGGTTGACTTTTTCCCAATACAACTGATTTTTAGGTCAACTGTTCAATTGACTGATCAAAAGTGTGATCCAAGGCTTAAATCTTGACATGAGTAATCTTGGGAGTCCATAATGACTCATGAAAGTCATATGAGGCATTTAAAGTTCAAATTTCCTTGTGCAAACTCAAACCCTAATTCTGGTCGTCAGTGCCTAAGGAGGTGTCTTGAGCTGATCAAACCCTAGTGCAGTCTTGAGCCCAAGGAGATCTTGTGAGCAAATTATTGATAAGTGAGAGGGAAAATTTCGGGGTACAACAGCTGCCCCTGTTCAATCTTCTTAAACCTGAAGAGTTAGATGGACATGTTTTGCCATTCGTGACTCGAGGGTGGAAGATGATTGGACACTAGAGTGCCCAGAAATTTGCCCTCAACGATGTGATGGTAGAGGGAATGGGCTTAAAGATTCCATTTGGAGAGGTGATAGATAGTTGTTGGAGATGGGCTTGTAGATGCCACCCAAGAGTGATTGTTGAATTGTAATTTGTAAGCTGAAAGAATGAGTATCAGAATGGCGTCCGTGTCTAGAGCGTATATGTACTGTATCTGAAAGTTGAATTTGAATGAGTATCCGAATGGCATCCGTGTCTGGAGCGTATCTAAACTGTATCTGAAAGCTGAGTCTGAATGAGTATCAAAATGGCATCCGTGTCTGGAGCATATTTGAACTGTATTTGAAAGCTGAGTCTGAATGAGTATTAGAATGACATCAGTGTCTAGAGCGTATCTGAACTGTATCTGAAAGTTGAGTCTGAATGAGTATCAGAATGGAATCCGTTTCTGGAGCATATATGAACTGTATCTGAAGGTTGAATCTGAATGAGTATTAGAGTGGCATCCGTGTCTGGAGCGTATCTGAACTGTATCTGAAGGCTGAGTCCGAATGAGTATCAGAATGGCATCCGTGTCTGGAGCGTATCTGAACTGTATCTGAAAGCTAAATCTGAATGAGTATCAGAATGGCATCCGTGTCTGGAGCGTATCTGAACTGTATCTGAAGGTTGAGTCCAAATGAGTATCAGAATGGCATCCGTGTCTGGAGCGTATATGAACTATATCTTAAAACTCTGAACATGGTTAATGGTAGCTATTAATCTTATCCTGAAAAGGGTAAAATGTTAGCTAAAATGCAAAGTTATGTTGTATGAAATGTATGATATAATGCATTCGTTTTATCAATGTTTATGATATGTGGATGCAATGTATGCGTATGTGAACTACTCTATTGCGCTGTTTGTTGGATTGGGGAAAATAAATCCCTGAATGTTATTGAGGATATGTAAGCCTTCATGTCTTGAATTCGAAGTGTTGATGAATTTCTGTTCAGAGAAATAAACTCTGTTGTAAGGAAAACGTCGTGTATTTCCTGTGAAATCCTGTTGGGGAATCCTGAGAAATTTGGGCGACTTCTACTGGGGAGTGATAACTGGAGGTCTTGTTCTGCTGGGGATTAAACTGCACACTGTGGGGAATTTTATGGAATAGTCTAAAGATATCATCCTATTTCTTAAAGCCATTAGTAATTGTCTTTTATTTTGTTTATTTATAAACAGTAATTATGTTCAAATGCATATGTTCAACAATGAATCATTGGACGTTTTTTGTAAACAAAACACAAGAGTAAAGAAAAAAACAGATAGTTTTGCACTTTCAAAGGGATATCTTTGTATTGACTTTGAGTAATTATTTTTGTACAATGAGACAAACATTCTAGTAAGAGAATGTCGTCGTAAAATAAATGAAAATTTTAATACAAAGAAAAAATAGTTATGTGTAATAATCCCATGGGGTTCCCATTCTGCTATAGCATTCGTATCTCTAAGCATCTTGTCTATTTGTTGCCTTGTCCAAAGATGATTGAATTGGTCAGAAATGTCGAGTTTGCAAGTTGCCCGTAAGGTGATCCAACGGGACATAGTCATACGCTTTAATTCCCTAACTTTTGCCTGGACCGCCCTTTCGGGTTTTTAGTCCACCGGGATACCCTTTTTTGCCCAAGTCGCCCTTTCGGGTTTTTAACTTTCCGGGTGTACAAATTTTTTTGTTTTTGTCCCTAATTTTTGCCCGAGCCTTTTTGGTCCGCCGGGATGCCCTTGTTTTTCCTAGGTGTTTCAACCTAGCAGGTCTCTTATGCGTAGTATCTTTTGACTATGTTTGCGTTCGCAGGGTGTGGCAAGTCGTCACCATCCATGGTAGTCAAGATCATTGCTCCTCTAGAGAATGTGTTTTTGATTACAAATGGTCCTTCCTACGTCGGAGTCCATTTTCCCATGGGATCACCTTGCGGTAGTATAATACGTTTGATTACCAGATCTCCAACTTGATACACTTGATGTCTGACTTTTTTGTTGAAAGCTTTGATCATCTGTTTTTGATACATTTGACCATGGCAGACAATAGTAAGTCTTTTCTCATCAATTAAGTTTAGTTGATCAAGTCGAGTCTGGATCCAATCAACTTTATTCAAACCTGCATCCTTCATAATTCTTAGAGAGGGGATCTGAACCTCAATAGGCAAGACAAATTCCATGCCGTATACCAAAGAATAGGGTGTTTCCCCGGTCGATGTGCAAGCTGTAGTACGATACCCGTGGAGAGCGAATGGTAACATCTCATGCAAGTCTTTGTATGTGACTGTCATTTTCTGTATGGTCTTTTTAATGTTCTTATTTGCAGCTTCGATAACACCATTCATCTTCGATAGATAAGGGGAAGAATTGTGATGCTGAATCTTGAATTGCTCGCATAGGGAAGTGATCATCATATTGTTTAGATTCATACCATTGTCTGTGATGATCCTCTCCGGGATACCGTACCGACAAATGATATTTTTCTTGATGAACGGGGCGACAACATTCTTGGTAACGGAAGTGAAAGAAGCTGCCTCCACCCACTTTGTAAAATAGTCAATGGCCACTAGGATGAAGCGGTGTCCATTGGAGACTGTTGGCTTGATTTCCCCAATCATATCAATCCCCCACATAGCAAAAGGCCAAGGAGCCACCAAGACATTCAGAGGAACCGGAGGTACGTGCACTTTGCCAGCATAGATCTGACACTTGTGGCAGGTTCAAGAGTGTTGATAGAAATCTGCTTCCATGGTAGACCAGTAATAGCCTTCCCGTAAGATTTTTTCCGCCATCGTATGCCCACTAGAATGGGTTCCAAAAGTGCCTTCATGTAACTCAGCCATGATCCTTTCAGCTTTAACTTTGTCTACGCACCTAAGTAACATAGAGTCATGGTTTCATTTGTAAAGAATGCCATTACTAAGGAAGAACATAGCAGAGAATCTCCTTAAGAACTTCTTATTGTTTACTGAAGCTCCTTCTGGATATTCTTGGGTTTCGAGATACCTCTTGACTTCGTGAAACCAAGGTTGGTCCACTACTTCTTTAGTATTAATCTCGTGACAGTGTGCTGGTTCATCCATTCATTCGATGGTGATCTAGGGAGCCTTGTTATCCCAATTAAGTTTAAACATAGATGACATTGTGGCTAGTGTGTCTGCTAGCTGATTTTCTTCTCGCGGGAAATGCTCGAAGGTAATCTTCTCAAAATGTGGTAGCAATATCAAAACATGTTCTTTATAAGGGATAAGGTTAGGGTGTTTGGTGTCCCATTCCCCTTTGATCTGACTAATGACCAAAGCTGAATCTCCAAATACATTCAAGGATTTGATCCCTAAGTCTATGGCAACTTTGAGACCAAAGATGCATGCTTCGTATTCCGCCATATCGTTTGTACAATTGAAGTAGAGTCTTGCGGTAAAGGGAGTATGACACCCTTCAGGAGATATGAGTACAACATTGATACCATTGCCAAGTGCGTTGGATGCCCCATCAAAGAACAGGGACCATCGGGATCCTTGTTCAGGTCTGTCATATGGCCTGAATTCTTTACAATTGTCTAACGTCATGATGTCTTCATCCGGAAATTCGAATTTCATGGACTGGTAGTCTTCTACAGCTTGGTGAGCAAGGTGATCAGCTAATACACTTCCCTTTATTGCTTTCTGGGTAGTATATTGTATGTCATATTCTGTCAGGATCATCTGCCATCTCGCTATACTCCCAGAGAGAGCAGGCTTCTCGAAGATGTATTTTATCAGATCCATCTTAGATATCAACAGGGTAGTATAAGTCAGCATATACTGTCTTAGCCGGCGAGCAGCCCATGCCAGAGCGCAGCAAGTTTTCTCAAGCAGTGAATATCTTGTTTCATAGTCGGTAAACTTTTTGCTCAGGTAATAAATAGCATGCTCTTTTCGGCTAGACCCGTCATGCTGCCCCAACACACACCCCATTGAATTTTCTAAAACAGTTAGATACATGATTAATGGTATTCCCTCGACTGGTGGCATTAAAACAAGAGGCTCTTGTAGGTATTCTTTGATCTTGTCGAAAGCAGTTTGGCATTCATCATTCCATTTGACTACTTGATCTTTCTTCAATAGTTTGAAGATTGGCTCACAAGTAGCTGTTAGGTGAGAAATGAATCTGGCAATATAGTTTAAACGTCCCAAGAATCCTCTGACTTGCTTCTCAGTATGAGGAGCAGGCATCTCTTGTATCGCTTTAACCTTGGCAGGATCTACTTCAATATCCTTGTTGCTGATGAAAAAGCCTAGGAGTTTATCGGACCTTAATCCAAACGTGCATTTATTTGGGTTCAACCTTAGCTTGTACTTCTTTAGCCTCTCAAACAGTTTTTATAAATGATCAAGATGCTCTTCTTATGTTTGAGACCTAGCTATCATGTCGTCCATATAGACCTCTATTTCGTGATGTATCATGTCGTGAAATAAAACTACCATGGCACGCTGATAGGTTGCCCCAGCATTCTTCAGTCCGAACGACATCACCTTGTAGAAGCATGTGCCCTACTGTGTGATAAATGTTGTTTTCTCCATGTCCTCAGGCGCCATTTTGATTTGGTTGTAGCCTGAGAAACCATCCATGAAGGAAAACACTTTGTGTTATGCCGTATTGTCAACTAGGATGTCAATATGGGGAAGTGGGAAATCATCCTTAGGGATTGCCCTATTCAAATCTCTGTAGTCCATGCACATTCGTACCTTTCAGTCTTTCTTGGGTACATGAACAACATTGGAAACCCATTGCGGATAGGAGGTGACGACCAAGAATCCAGCGTTAAATTGTTTCATGACTTCTGCTTTAATCTTCTCTGACATATCTGGTCGCATTCGGCGGACCTTTCATTTTACCGGTGGACAATCCTCTTTTGTAGGTACATGATGTACCACAATATATGCATCAAGCCCTGACATGTCTTCATATGACCAGGCAAAAACCTCAACATACTCGTGTAGCAACTGAATCAGACGCTCCTTGACACTCGGTTCCAGATTGGCACCCACCTTGACTTCTTTTTTGTCTTCTTTGGTACCCAGGTTGATTGTGTCCACGGGTTCCTCGTGAGGCTGAATGGTGCTCTCTTCTTGCAGTAGTAATTTGGTAAGTTCCTCTGGTACTTCACAATCTTCCTCACCTTCGTCTTCGGCTTGGTAGATTAGATTTTCAGAGTCACAGAAAGTCATAGCAGAACCGTTACCCATGGGATCCCGAATGGATGTAGACCTGCATTGTGAGTGTGAGTGTGTGTAAGGGTATAGCTATCTTTGAAAGAAATGAAAATGTAAAAAGCAAAAATAAAGAGTGCAAAGTTTGTATGCAAAACGTCCATGATTCATTGATGTCATATCGAAATGAGATAATAACCCTTACGAATGGACCATTGTGCCTCGGGTAAGACACAAGGTTTTTAGAGTTTGAATTGTTTTAATATTACAAATCCAACAAAATGTAAAGACAAATTACTGTAGGATAAAAGTGATCAGGACAAAATCTCTAGCCTCCCAATTTCTGAGCCCTCCATTGACAGTTGGGAAGATCCAATCCTCCAGGTTGCAACCAACTTCATCATTCTCTACCGCGTTGACTTCACGGTTGCTGATCTTCAGGGGTGGTCCTCCAGCACGAGCGTGACGTACAGCCTTCTGAGCACTTGAAGTGAAACCTAGGCCAAACTTGTCATACTTATAGGGGATATCTGGGAGTTGTCCCCAGATAGTTCACCCACCTTCTTCTACCACTGCTTTGGCATTCTTCAGAGATGACATCCAGAGTGGAGGCCTTGTAATCTTGGGAACCTGAGACACAACCTTGGTTATTGCCACATCTTGGGGGACTTCTTCAAAGTGTTGAAATGGAGTTTCAATAAATTAACCATCTAATTCCACATATCGGAAGGAATTGAGATGGTTGATCATATACTTTAATTCTCCATGAACGGTGATAATCTTCCCTTGAATCAGATATTTTAGCATTTGGTGCAACGTAGAAGTAACAACGCCAACATTGTGGATCCATGGTCGGCCTAGCAAGCAGGAGTATGAAGGGCGGATGTCCATTACATAAAAAGTTGAATTGGAAGTTTGGGTCCCAACCTTTATGGGGATATCCACTTCCCCATGCACCATATTTTTTGAGCCGTCAAAAGCCCTTACTACTATGTTGCTCGGCTTCAACGTCAACCCCTCACAATCAAGCCTATTAAGAGCTTTTTTAGGCAATACATTTAGAGATGAGCTAGTGTCCACCAAAAGATGAGCCAGGGTTATGCCCCTACATTCAACTGAGACATGCAATGCCTCATTATACTTCCTTTCTCTTGGCGTTAAATCAACATCCGAAAAACCTAGACCATTATCTGCAGTCAAGCTGGCTATGCAGTCTTGGAACTGATCGGCAGATGTCTCTTGGGATACATGGGCGGTTTTCAGGAATTTTACCAAGGCTTTCGCATGCGCCTCGGAACACAATAGTAAAGCCAGCATGGAGATTTTAGATGGAGTTTTCCCCAGTTGTTCAACTACATCGTAGTCGGTTGTTTTTATGATTTTTAGAATCTCTTCCATCTCCTTCCTGGAGGTCTCAGGGATAGTAGATGATTGTGCCTTCGTCCGAACAGGTTCAATCAGAATACTTTTTCCTCGAGTCTCGGTTAACTCGGCAGCCGGAGTATCAGTAGGGGTGATAACATGGATTGTAACAGCTTCGCCAATAGGAGTACTTGTAGAGATGATTATGGGATCGGGAGTAACCTTCAGAGGGGAAACAGGAACATGAATGATTATGGGTCCAGAAACAACCTTTGGGAGAGCAATTTCTGGAGAGAAGATCCTACCACTTTGGGTAATCTTACTAGTCCCTGCAATATTACTGACGTTGGAATCCACTTTCTCAGAACATGATTCTTCGGCATCTGGCCAATCTTGCTTAATACCGTAGTAGTAAACATCCCCTCCATAATTCCACGATACGGTTTTGTATGACGTATACAGGACTGGTCCAGGCATTGTAATTATCAAAGGAGTTTCTTTCAGAACTGATGTAATTCTAACGGGTCTTTTGGCGGAGACTCTGGAAGAATTGGCGGAAATGGTAATGATAGAAACATCTTCAAAAGGAACAGGTGGAACAGAAGTCTTTTCAAACAAAATTTCTTTGTTATCTATTAGGCACTAAACGTCTATTTTCAAAAAAGGACAGCTGGTTGGTAAGAACAAACAGGAATGACAGCCTTCATCACAGCTCGGGAACACACCGGCATTCAACAAGTTCACTTTAACAGTCAGGAGTGGGGTCATAAGTTCATCAACTGAAGTAACAAACATTTCTTCTTCAATGGCATTGGTATTATGGCCATGTTTGGGCATAAGGGCAAAAAAGACATTTGGCTTTTCAAGTGCATCGAATTCAATCTCTTTGGCTTCAGTGAGGTCTTGTATTTTGTTCTTTAGAGCCCAACAATTATTAGTGTCATGGTCGGGCTCTCAGAGTGACATGCGCAACGGGCATTGGGATGATAGTGCAGAGATGTTGTATTAGGGTTCTTTGGAGCTTCTTTTAAAGTCACCAGGTTGGATCTTAACAGATGCGACAATACTTGAGATAGGGTCATGTTAATTCTGGAGAATTATCTGACTGGTCTTTCCATCCTTGGTTGGTTGTTTCTTTGTTGATCAGGCGCAGGCTTAGGAATCATAACAGCCCCAACCATTGGAAAACATTCGGCTCTATCTTGATTTCTCTGAGGATAAACAACAACCATTTCCTTCTTTTCGATAAATGGCTTCCTTATAGCAGCAAAGGATGTATCTTTCTGAATCTTTCCACTCTTTATCCCGGCTTCTACCCTCTCTCCGGTCAATATCATTTCAGTAAAACCTGCCGATGAACTCCCAATTATGTGATTGAATAAGGGACCAGACAAGGTGCCCAAGAACATGTCTACCAACTCTCTCTCAGATAGAGGAGGTTGAACTCTTCCCGCTAAATCTCTCCATTTTTGGGTATAGTCCTTGAAGCCTTCATTTGAAGCCATGGCCATACTCTGAAGTTGAGTACGGGTAGGCGCAAGATCAGCATTGTATTGGTATTGTTTGTAGAAGGCTGCAGCAAGATCTTCCCAATTGTGAACGTTGGCTCTTTCTAGTTGGTAAAACCAGTCAAGTTGAGTTCCAGACATACTGTCTTGGAAGAAGTGTACCCATAAATCTTTGTCAGCGGTATGGGGTTGGATTTTCCTCACATAGGACCGGAGATGCATTTTTGGACATGAGACTCCGTCATACTTGGCGAACACAGGTGCTTTAAATTTTGGAGGAATGAGAATTCCTGACACTAAACCCAATTCCTAAAAGTCCAATCCAGACACTTTTTGGATTTCCATTGCACTCAACCGCTCTTCGAGATGTTTATACTTGTCATTGGCTGGAGCGTATTGTTCTTCAGAATAGTCTTCTTCTTCCTCCTCCTCTTCTGATTCTGACAGGACAAGCGTTTCCTTGCCATTCCCATCTTGATTGTCTCTCTCGCCGGATGTTGTCGCAAAGTCTAGGGTCCTTCTTGTTTGCCCATGAAATCTTCTTCCCATTTTTAGGACTCCGGTTACCTTCTTTGTCTTCTTTTTCTTTTCCTCAGCCAACAAAGTCTTCAACTCTTCATGTCCTTTAGCTAGGGTCAAGAACAACTGTTAAAACTGTGCATTCTGAGCTTGGAGGTCTTTCACTGTTTGCTCGAGATCCATCTTATTGAAATAAACAGTAGAGAGATGAGGAGACTTATTGAAAAAGACCTGCTTATGTTATGATGAATGGTATATGAATATGTAATGATTTCAAGGATTTTAAGATTCAAATTCATTTTAGACAAAAAAGGAAACACACGTTATATTAATAGATTAAAGCTTGAGTACAATAATGCCTTCTTGGGAAAAACAAATACAAGAAACTCTAAGATAAAAAGGTAGTGCGCATCCTCTTTGGTGCAATGTAGGCATTCAGAGTCTGCTCCTCATGAAGTAGCCTAGTGAGTTCCAAAACCTTCTTCTCGCTTGCGTAGAATTGGGCTTCGAAGGTATCTCGCTGCCCCTTGAGTTGTATACAATCCCCAAGAGAGGTGGGCATGTCAGAATGGAGGATTGTGTATGGGACATCTCCTTCCATGACAGGCTCAATGATTATCGGGAGGGGTAAGGCATCAAGAGGGATTGAATTCTTATGCCCCAATGTCTTGCTATCTACCTTGTTTAACATCCTCTAAGCCCGGATAAATCTCTGGCGAAGACCTTGATCGTCGTTGTCATAGTCAAATACCAAACCTTGAATCAGCATCTCATGCGGGCCATCCCTTCGGGCATAACCAAACTGTCTTAAGGCTAAGCAGGGATTGTAGGTGATACCTCCCCTAATGCCAAGTAAAGGGACATTAGGGAACTCTCCACAATGGTCGACAATGATAACATTCTCTTTAGATCGGGAGCACCAATGAATGTCTGAATGTTTTAGCGTCATCAACCTTTGTGACCACCTTGAACCTTGCTCATTCTTTAATACAGATTAGGGAAGATGAGAAATAAACCATATTTCCAAGAGAGGAGTGCAACATATAAGGACACCTCTTTTCCTCATTGTGCGAGTGTGAAAAGAGTGTAGGATGTCTCCTAGAAAAGTAGTCACCAGATTACGGAATATGAAGATTTTGACGACATTCACATCTATAAGTTGATCAGGATTTGGAAACAAGACCATCCCATAGATGAGGAGAGCCACAATTTCCTTAAAGGCTTGCATATCCAAGGAATTCCAACAACTTTGGGCTTTCACGAACAAGAACTTTGCTAGGAAACCTTTAACACCACTCCTTGTTTCTTAATAAGTTGTGACATCAGATGAGTGCAAGTGTAGAGTTTGAGAAATCTCTTTTGGCTTTGGGCCTCTTTTCGTACAGTTGAAAGGTAGTTGATTGAGAATGAGAATCCTAAAGAGTTTGGAGAATTCTTCCAAAGTAGGCACAAGTTGATAGTCGGGAAATGTGAAGCAATGGTATAAAGGATCAAAGAACTGAAAGAGCACCTTCATCATGTCCTCATCTGTGTTGGAGGTGACCAAGTTGAGTAGGCGAACATGTCTTTTGGTGAACGGAGAGTTTTCAGTAATCCTTGAAGCTAGCTCCTTAAGTCGTGGAGGGATCCTTACAAGATTTAATTAAATTGTTTTCATGCGAAGTGAATCCATATCCTACAAAACAAGAACAAAGATGAATCCCAAAAAACCCTTGAAAAGGTTAGTGAATGAATATGATGTTATGATGTTCATGATGTTATGTACAAGTATGTATATACAAACAAAGCAAACAAATCCTTAGGTTTAGGCTTGCATGGAGTTTTATATGTAAGTACCCTCTTGAAGTTTAGTTGGCTTAAACCTGTCCTAGTAATAGTAATCGGGTTCTAAGGAGCTCAATATCATTGGATTTTTTCCTTGGTCATTGTTTCAGCTCAAGCCTCTTTAATGGCGACCGAAATATCCCAAGAAAACAAACCTCAATGAGTGTAGTATCGAGTATCTACCAACTTCGGACTACACCAAAGTCGGT
Organism: Vicia faba; assembly: GCA_948472305.1. Classification (NCBI taxonomy): domain Eukaryota; kingdom Viridiplantae; phylum Streptophyta; class Magnoliopsida; order Fabales; family Fabaceae; genus Vicia; species Vicia faba. Next base: position 757,418,259 of record OX451737.1, read on the forward strand.
CATCTCACTACATCCTAAAGGTCAAGTTGGTCAAGTAAAGGTTCTAAAAGTTCATTAGTGCTTCATGACATCACTCAGCGGCACCGTATTCTCTTTGATTAACTCAAAGGCTACCGGTACCGACAAATATGCCGCACTAACATAGCTATTGCTTAGACAATGTCGGTATACCCCACACAGTTTCCATAACGTATTGCTACTTACCTATAATGTATCCCAAATCTGGGTAGAGGATTCAAACCCAAACAAAGAACCATAATGTAAAGCATACAAATCAAACAATGAAAGCAAGTAAATGTGATATAACCCTAAGGTAACCCCACTTTTGGAATTTTCCCCAGCAGAGTCGCCAGTTCTATGATACGGTGGGAGAACTGACTTGAAGGTTTTGCGTTTTGATCGCAAATGTTGCGGTTAGCAAGAGTCGCCACCGACTTTTCTTTTATCCAAAAGGAAAGGAGAAAAAGCATAGGAAAGACCTTTGAGATTATTTCTTGAGTTCGGGGGGTAGATTATGAAAAGGGAAGTTATTAGCACCCTTTTCATCCACGGTTTTCCATGGGCTCTTAGTTACTTTCTAGATCACTTACTTTTGTTTGAAAATTGTGCTTTGTGTGGTTTTTGAAAGTATTTTGTAAAGAGGCCATTATTTAGGCAATCTTTGTAATGATTCTCGTTCGTAAGAATGTATACAAAGATGTTGATCTTTTGAAAATGTTTTCAAGTTTTGTAAGATGTTTGAAAGTGTATGAGTTTGTTTTGAAAATAGCAAGGATGTTTGTTTTGAAATGGAGCAAATAATTAGGAGCAACCTACCTACTCAAATGTCTTTCTTCTTCATTTTCTTTTCCTTTGACATTGTTATCTTACCATTGATTTGGTAAGTAACCCTATCTTTGGATGTAAACGGGACGAACGTGGGTCATTGTATAACCATGATTAGCAATGTTGCAAGGCATCTTAGCATTATCTTTTAGGGACTAAGATCATTTATAAGGCAACTTATATAACGTCATCGAGGGACTATGATCTTGTATTTGTTTGTTTTTGCTAAGATACCTCACATGCGTTATATGACCATTTTGTAAGGCAACCAAGTGGATTTTACCCTAGGGGTGCTTGTGTGCAAGTGTGTTGTTTCCATGCTTGTTTTTGTGTTGAGTTAAGGTTTTGCTAAATATTGATTTTAGTCTTTCCATACAAACCCTAATTACTAGCATTGTATATAAAATTGATAAATTGTGAAATTTAAAGTCACTATGCTATTACAACATTTATGGGGAGGGGGTTATACAAATTACAAATGGGGATTGCAAGAATTAAAACCTAATTAGTCTATTACAACCATATTGAATTGGTATGAAATATACAAGGAATTTAAATAAATACAAAGTATAAAGATGAATAAATATATAAGGATGCAAAAAATGTAAACAAAATGAATTTGTTTGATAATTTTATAAAAAAGATTTTTGTCTTAACCTAATTTAAATAAAGAAAAATGGTTAGTTAAGTTTGAATTTATTAAGAAAAAGATTTTAAAACAAAGCATAGTTCTATTGATTAATTCAAAGAAAATAATTTAAAGAAAGTATTTTTTTGGCATTTTTATCTTGAAAATATTTTTAGCATTATGAAGTATTTTTAGTCCTTTTTTTATTAAAAATAATATATTTTAAATGGTGTGAAGAAAATAAATAAATAAATAATACAATATCAATTTATTTTATAATATTTACTTAAATAAATAAATAAAGTATGAAGAATAAAAAATATTTTTATTTATGGAAAAAATAAAATAAAACAAGTCAAAATATAAAATATCATTTTTTACATTTTTTTAATCATTTTTAGTATTTAGAAAATATATTTGAGAAAATAAGTAATATAAAGAATGAAGAAATAAAATTGAATTGGGCCAGGGTGCAAATATGAAACAGGGGGGGAAAGGTTAGAAAAAAAAGTCAGGCCCAGGATGGGGGAGGCCCATGCGCTAGAAGGAACAAAAAAAGACAAAATGTAAAAAAATTTGCAAAAGGAAGAACTTAGGTTCGAACCCATGACCTCTACCAATAACGTGAGCTACCTTACCACTGGGGTGGCTGTACATCCGTTAGCTTAAATGAAAGAATAAATACATAAGGTAAAACATCTCTACGACCTGTACTTCATCTTCAACCTTCAGCCAACGGACCACCTGTATCTCATTCACTTCTCAACAAAAATGGAAAATAAAAACATGAAAGTTGTGCTATTTTTCCTCACGAATTCAACCATATAACCTATGTAAGCTAAAAGTCAAAGATGAAGATTAATGTTGCTGGCCCTAAATTGAAACCTAATTTTTTCAGAAATTTCAAATCTAAAATTCTCTAAGCTCAGGCCATATAAATGTAAATTATGGATATGTACAGCTTCGTGGCAATGGTATCTACATTTTATCTTCACAAACTAAACTCAAATGATGCCTGTATGAAGAGATAGAAGTTTGAAAACTTACCTCTTGCAGCTGGAGTCACGTATGGAGTTTGAGAAGCCTTTGTGAGGGCCTGATGATTTCTATAGCTTGCCTAGACCTCCTTGAATGTATTCCAACTCCTACTTTGCTTTGAAAGTCCCTGAATCTCCCTACTCAAGTCAACCTGCAAGCTTGATGTTTGAAAATGGTGAATGATGATGTAGGGGTTACAATCTTGAAACATGGGCTTGGATCACTTGTGTATGATGTACGTGAGGTGTTTGAATGATTAAGAATCAAAACGCACGAGTGGAAATGGAGATGGAGGGTTTTGGCTCAAACTTGTCAAGTTAAGCAGTCTTGTGCAGCAAGGGTGTATGAGAGAGTTTTAGGATGCCTGAAATCGTGTCTTAGCTTGAAATAAACTTGTTAATATGTATTGAAAATATTATAGCACAAAATCACTCCAGGTTTGAGTTATAGGGTTATGGCTCTATAACTTGCTTTTGAAGAAAAGTGAAATGACAAATCTCAAGTCTTGTACAAGCATGTTCTTAGCTTTCTTAGGTCTTAGACACATTGCTTTTGGTTTATAGGAGTTATGTGTGCAGAAAGAACATGTTAGAAGCTCAAGACAAGTTGACTTTGTGATTAAAATAACTTTTCAAGAATGGAATGGTAGCTTTCTTCCAAAAATGGCAAATTAGCTTGAACAATGCTTGGAACACTTGGATAATAGCTCAAAAGCAAGTGTAATCTTATGATTATGGAGATATCTTGAGGTTTAGAAGCCTGCAAAACAAGATTGTGCAGCATAGATTTGAAATTGGATTCTTGTTCATCATAAAATACCTTGTAACTCAAGTGACAAAACACCAACTTTATCTCTTCGATTCTCCCTACTCAAGAGTTATCTCAAGGAGTTCTTGGACATTTTAGAAATCTTGAAATATACTCTACAACCCATCTTTGAATTTAGTTTGAAGATTACCCTTGGAACTATAAGAAAAAGTGCCATGAAGTTGGGTCAAAATCCTGACCAAATTAGGGCAAAATTTTACTAAGTGTTTAGTTTCATGATCCTATGTTCTTGAAATTATAACTTGAGATACATGCACTTTTAGAAGAGGTTGTGTGAAGAAAAGTTGTAGATTTCATGGATATCTACAACTTTCATGTTGGAAGTTTCTCTTGAATCATCTTGCATCATGATGAAAATTTGGCTCAAAGTTATGAAAAAACATAAAATTTCCAACACTTAGAAACATTTCTAAGTTTAGAAATTTTGACTTTTCAAAATGAAATCTTGAATTTTTTATTTCTTGATGTATAAGTTTCATATTTTTACATGTTTTGATGAATTGTGATCTTTGGAACTTGAATTTGACCAAAAAGTCAAAGTTTGACTTTTCAGCATACAATTGACTTTTGATCAGTTGACTGCAAAATTCATCTGCCAATCCCATGGACTTGCAATGTTTTGAACCATGTCATTAGGTCAAAATGATGCAATTGAACTCTTGAAATCATGCTTCAAACCAATTGATCATTTTCTAGGCTAAAAATCAAGAATTTCCCTTTCTCAGTCAAAACCCTAATTTTGACCATTTTGCCCTTTTGATGATTTGATCAAATTTCTTGAGGAATTGTGGTCCAAACTTGATCAAATAATACATATGAGTCTAAAATGTTTATGTGGATAAATAATTATTAATTTTGACTGTAAATTAGCCATGGTTGACTTTCCCCCAATAAAGTTGATTTTTGGGGCAACTGTTCAATTCACTGATCAAAAGTGTGATCCAAGGCTTCAATCTTGACATGAGTAATGTTGGGAGTCCATAATGACTCATGAAAGTCATATGAGGCATTGAAAGTTCAAATGTCCTTGTGAAAACTCAAACCCTAATTCTGGTCATCAGTGCCTAAGGAGGTGTCTTGAGCTGATCAAACCCTAGTGCGGTCTTGAGCCCAAGGAGATCTTGTGAGCAAATTCTTGATAAGTGAGAGGGAAAAGTTTAGGGTACAACACTTGAAGATTTGTTTTATGGGGAATTTTGTTTTCACTAGAATGGGGTGGGCCTAGAAGTAGTGCCTCATCTTTCTTGCTATTATGATTAATGCTAAAGCTAACCGTTTGATCTTCCAGTATCTGAGTTTCTCTCCTCGCAGTACTTTGCTGACAAAGTAAATCGACTTCTCGCTTGACTCCCCGTCTTGGACTAGAATCGAGCTTATGGATTTTTCTGACACTGCTAAGTACAATGCCAATGGTGCATTTTCTTTAGGTCGGACTAGTATTGGGGGAGCTGACATGAATTGCCTGACTTCCTAGAAAGCTCTTTCACAGTTGTCGGTTCACTCGAAATCAACCTTCTTTTTAATTGCTGCGAAGAAGTGAATTGATTTATCACCGGTACAATATAGAAAATTAGATAAGGCAGCCAAATGGCCAGTTAGTTGTTGGACTTCACGGATGGATGTCAGACTTCTCATGTCAATGATTGCTAGGCATTTGTCTGGGTGTGCTTCTATTCTCCGGCTTGTCATCATGAATCTAAGAAACTTTCTAGCTTGAACTCCAAATGTGCATTTATCTGGATACAAGTTCATGTTATAGCTTCGAAATGCTGCAGAAGTTTCTTCCAGGTCTTGAACGTGTTTCCGCTCTTCGGTGGTCTTAACTACCATTTCATCTATATAAACCTCCATGTTTTGTCCAATTTGTGGAGCAAAGACCATGTCCATTAATCTCTAGTAAGTAGCCATAATGTTCTTCAGGACAAACGGAATAACCTCGTACTAATTGTTGTTCTGGTCTGTCATGAATGTTGTTTTTGATGTGTCTTCCGCGTTCATACAAATTTGATTATACTCGAAATAAGCATTCATGAAGCTTAGTAGCTTGGACCCAGAAGCTCTGTTGATCAACTTGTCAATGTGAGGTAGTGGATATGGATCTTTTAGGCACGCCTTATTGAGGTCGGTGAAGTCTACGCATATTCTCCACTTCCCGGTTTTCTTCTTAACCATCACCATATTGGATAGCCAGGTGGGATATTGGGTTTCTCCGATGAATCTATCCTTCATCAATTTATCCACCTCTTCGACTATTGCTTTTCTCTTTTCTTCGCTACCTTTTCTCAAACATCCACAATGTAAATATTTCTCTTCTAAATGTCAACAATCTCGACCTCCTCCTCTGGTGATATATTAGTTCCCAAGTGGGTGATTTCTGAATATTGGAGGCCGATCTGAATTTCTTTAGTTTCTTTATGAGGAACCAGACTATCTTCTCTGGGATCTTCTCAGGGGTTAGTATCGACCATATTTACTTTGTGGATGTTTGTTTCTTCCACACTTGTAGTCTTCTTTTTTAGTTCCAAGCTATCTTTGTAGAACTTTCTTGCCAAGCCTTGGTCTCCTTGTATCGTTCCTACCTGACCTTCACCGAGAGGGTACTTCATAGTGAGGTACATGGTCGATAGTGCCGCCTCCAGTGCATTGAATGATGGCCTAACGATTATAATGTTATAGGGAGACGTTACATTGACGATAAAGTACCTTACTCTAACTTATTTGGCATTATCCTTTGTTCTGAATATGGTTAGAACCAGAAGGTGTATGAGCATCTGCACCTGTTCACCAGAGAATCCGGCTAAGGTTCCATTGAAGGGAAACAACTCTATCGGGTCGAAGTCCATGCCTTTGAAGGCTTCCTGATACATCATGTCAACTGAGCTTCCAGGATCGATTAGTACCCGTTTGGTACTTCAATAACTTATATGAACTTTAATGACCATGGGGTCGTTCTCATGTGGTAAGATTCCTTCCGCGTCTTCCTGGGAGAAGGAAATAGCCCCGGGATCTCCGCCTTTGTCTGTCCATTCCACCCAAGCCACATGTATTATTTTCGGGAATACCTCTTTCGTGCCGAGCTGGTGGAGCCTCCATCAAAAAATCCTCCAGATATTGTATTGAGGGTGTGTCAGGTAAGTCTCGTTTCTCAGACTTCCTCGATCACCTTCCCCTTCTTCTTTGAAGGGAATTCTGAAGTGTTGTTCCCCTTGGGAGGGCATCATTTTCCGTCTTGCTCGACATTACCTTTGACATAAGATAGCAGCTTTCCTCTTTGGATTAGATTTTTAATTTCCTATTTCAATTGCTGGCATTACTCAGTATGGTGTCCTCGGAATCAGTGATATACACACCATGCCTCGGTGTCATCACCCAAGATTGTATTTACTCCCTTGGGACGCAACCATCTGGGCAATAAGTAGAGGTGATTCACATCCTTCCAGATGTCCTCTCTTTTGGCATTTAGAGGAGTGAGGTCTTCGTCTGAAACCAAAGGTCGTCGGGATGATCGCTGGGGAGTTCATTCCCGAGGTGGTGGTCGATCACGATACCTGCTCTACTCTTTCTTCTGCCCAAAAATTTCTTCCCAGGTTCTTACTTTTTCTCTAGCGTCTCTAGTTCTTCTTTCCATATTGATTTGTTCTCCATTTACGTAGCATTCACCCCAAATGATTATCTCGTCCATGCTGGCAGTCGGTTTTATGGGCTAGTGACTCGTTGAATTGCTCGGCCCGGAGACCATGCTGGAAAGCTGTCACAAATATCTCCTGATTGGGATGAGATACCTTTATGGTTTCCTCGTTGAATCGAGCCATATAATCCCTCAGAGATTTTGACGGAAGCTGACGGACATTAAACAATCTTGTAGTTGACACCTTCTGATGTCGGCTCGCCGAGAACCGCTGAACCATCTTTTTTGTGAAGTCTTGGAAACTGAAAACAGAATATCTAGGGAGATTCATGTACCATCCTAGGTCTGATTCCTTGAAGGTGTCGGCCATAAGCTTACACTTTAGTGAATCGTTATACCCAAATATTTCCATTATATTATTAACGGTAATGATATGCTCATAGGGGTCGGACTTGGTGTTGTAAGTTGCAAATGTCGGGGGTTTGAGGTTCTTTGGAACCTGGTCATCCCAAATGTCTTAGGATAATGGTCGAGGCTCCAAAATATCAAGCCCCGGGTCAGCGTCGTCCTGGCTCTAGATTTGTAATACCTGTTTCCTGTCTTATAGTGTATTGTTTTGTTGGCGAAGATCGTCTATCGTTGCCAATAATTGCGCCATGTCTAGATGAGGGTCTCCCTTAGAAGACATTGTTTAAAGGATGGTTAATATGGCCTGGGATAGTTTTACCAGGCCCCACGGTGGGCGCCAAACGTTCTTGCTAAATACCAAATATGAGATTTTCCTACTGCTCGGAGGATGATTGGGAGAACCTTAAACGAGTGAGAGGATGTTGTTTATAACATTAAGGGATTCAAAGGCTTACAAGAGTATGTGTAAGCTTCAAGCGATGTGTCTTACTTACCCCTCAGTCGGGAGCCCTATATATAGAGTTGCATGAACTTCATTGATTATCGCATGTAACTGCTATGGCTTTCTATGTTATATAACTGAGTTTCCTTAAAGGCAAGTAACGTCCGTCGTCACCAATGATGGGTATTATCATAACGTGCTCCATCATACAATGATGAGCGATTACCCCCTTAATGGACCGGAAATTGCGTAATGGATCCATTAAGATCAGGCTTAGGGTAACCTCTAGATCTAGGGTATGATCCTGATTGCTGCCTCTTCATCTTCTTCCATGGCCGATTGCATGACCCTTCGATCACACAACCTGGTTTAGGCCTTATGATCTCGACCCAGGGTGGTAACCGGCTGATTTCCCACTTTCCTTTCTCAGTCTTTCAACCATGCCTTTCCTTTTATCTCTTCTAGCCCGGTTAATAGATCTATGTATGAAAAAAATTGTCTGTATTTGTTTCAACTCTTGTTCTAAAGCTCCTTGTGAAATGCTCGTGCTTGCTCCTTCTTCCATATGGTGAGGTTGTATCATTTTTAAATTTTCACTCTATGAGTAAGTCATTCCTTTTACTTATTTATTTCTCAAAGATACTTCAATACATATGGTATAATGTTTGTTTTGGGTGTTCATTTTCAATAATTTCTATTGAAAAGTAAGAGTACTTCAATTTACATGCTTATAATGATCTCAATCAATCCTCATCATGTGCATGTTATGCCTTATTTAGTTTATTTGTGCATATTTGTGTATTTCTTGTTTAAAATAGATCAAATCATAATCATTGTTCAAATATATGTATGTATATATATATATATATATATATATATATATATATATATATATATATATATATATATATATATATATATATATATATATATATATATATATATATATATATATATATATATATATATATATATATATATATATATATATATATATATATATATATATATATATATATATATATATATATATGTATATATGGAATTCATAATCACTCATTCATGAGTCAAGATGTATCACTCAATACATAGTCAAAACCAAGTAAAATACGATGTGTTAAAATTCTTCACTCCCTTGTACTGCATGTGTCGGTCTATTTTATTAAAATTAAAGATTTATTGAATTTAACTCATTATGTGTCGACACGAAGATCGTATGTGTCAATACATCTAATAATTTGTTAACAATCTTGTACTTTCAATCAGTATGCATCGACATAAGAGTTTAATGTGCTGGCACATAAACATAATTCTTCAAATCCTGAGTCTTTCCTTCAGTACAGGCTGAAACATAAGTCGAACATGCCAGCACATAACATGTTCAGGCCGACACATGTGCATAAATAGGGATTTTAATTCAGACTCTTTTCTCATCCCTAATATCCTAGATTCATGAACTAAATCAAATCTCTCTCTCTCTCTCTCTCTCTCTCTCTCTCTCTCTCTCTCGCTCTCCATATTAATATTTTGGTCCATATTTCTTTGAATCCTCCACTAACTGCCTTAAATGTTGTCAAACACAAATCATTAACATCTTTCATCTTCAAAATTCTCATTCATTTTCATCAAAAGGTGACTCCACATACATATATATCTTGTCCAGGTTTTGTCTATTCACAACATCCTTCATTCATAATTGCATATTTTGTGTTTGATATTGTCATCTTTGTGCACTATTCATCATCAGATCATTGTCGGGAATAGTGGACTATCCAAACGTTACTCAAAATCCAACAATTTTTGTTTGGGCATTTTTTCAAACACCTACTGTGCAAGTTCTATTTGAAGAATTACTAATGGCTCCAAAGGTTACAAAAGGAAAAAATGTTGGTAAGGGTAAGAGGAAGGTTGGTTAATCTCAAAATGCTCCAGAAAATGTGTTCTCCTTGGTTGATGAAGATATTTTGGAATTCTTTGATGATAAGTGACGAAATAGAATTATGGCCAAACAACACAACTACAAAGTTAGAACAATTAAAGACCCTCATATTCTAGAAGTTTTTAGTCGTATGAATCATCAAGGCATCAACTATTTTTTGCATCTAGCTCAAGACTACAATGAAGACTTGACTCAAGTGTTCTATGATGGTTTACATGAGCATATGGGATCTGAATTCAGGTTTCTTATGGGGGGTAAAGTGTATAAATTTACTAATGCTATGTGGAAATATTTGTTTGGGATCACCATATGAGATAAGCCTGTGGTAACCGATACAAATGCTCACTCATAATTTAAGTGGAAAATGCATCTCAATGAACAACTGAAGGTACCACGGGCTGATGACAAATGTGAAAATGTATCCACTATCCATGTGAAGCAGGTGCCTCGCATCTTGCATTGGATCGTTTCTCACATACTACATCCAAAAAGCAGTGGATTCTCTAGAGTTGATAATACTGAAAAACATCGTATCTACATATCCTTCTTAACAAGATCAAAGTAAATTGGCCATATTACTTTGTATCTTGGATGTTTGCAATCAAAAATGAAACATATGGAGTTCATTATGCTATGTATCTATGATTGCTAAAATCATCTACTCTTTTGACATTGATGTCCCTAATCTAGTGAACATATCTCCAAGTGTTGGTCAAGAATTCACTCAACACATTCTGACAAATATGAGGTATCTGTGGGATACTAAAAAGAAGGTATATTACTTTCAGGTGGCAAAATCAAAGAAGAAAGTCTACAATTTTGATGATCTTGTTAAATTTGAGGATAATGTTGATGATGACGATGAAGAACAAATTGGTGATGCTCCACAAGAAGATGTGGATATGCCGGATGTGGATTATGAACATGATGAGGCTTGGTTGAATTCTACTTTATATCAATAGAATGGGGGTGAACAGGGTTGGGGTCAATAGCCACAACATGCTTGGACACAACAAGGAGAGGATTATCAGGGTTTTTATACAGGTTCTCATGATTTTGCTTTAGGAACACAAGGGAACATGTATTGATCTGGTGTTGCACATGACTCTAATGTGATAACTATGCTTAAGAATAGGCAACTACAAAAAAATCAAAGGTATGAAGAAGGGCTAAAGTGGATAGCTGATTTTCAGGCTGCTCGTGATGAACATACCAAACTTGTTCATGAGCACATGACCACTAAGGATACAAAATTTTTCGCCTTTGCATCTTTTTCTACTGCACAGTTCAAGTTAATCCACGATCAAATTAGCTCTAATAATGTTTCCTACCAAATTAAAATCAACAACAGGGTTAGCACCTCAACACGCAATCAGGAGGAGTTTTCCCAATTCTACCAAGAAATGTGTGATTCTATGGACAAGGGTGTGAGAACTTATCAAAGAGGCTACAAAGGTCCTAGCGGTCATTGATCATTTGTTTCTTCTGTTTTTTTTTTGTTTAAGCGTTTGTTTGCTTTATTTCTTCATGACATTTCACCTATGCTTTTGAACTATTTTATGTTTGGTTAAGATTGTATGAACAAGTTATGCATTTTCTTTAATTATGTTTCGTTGGATAATTTGGTTTAAAATTGTCTGCTATTTAATATTGTTAATTTTGCATCATTCCATATATATGGAAATATATGTGAGTGCATGTTATTATTTTACAAAAATGCCTTTGTATGACATATTGGCAATTGAGTTGTGTTGCACCCCAAAATTTGCCCTCTCATTTCTCAAAGAATCACCCTAGATCCTCAAGTTTGCTTTCATCCAATTCCATGCCTTGAACTATAAATTTTCCAAGAAAATCACTCACAAGGGAAAAATGGTCATTTGCATACTGAAAAGTCAAACTTTGAATTTTCGGATCAAAATCAAATTTCAAGAATCAAATTTCATCAAGACATGTTTAAATATGAAGTTTGTTTCATCAAGAAATTCAAAAGTCAAAACTACTTTGGAGAAGTCAAAATTCTAAATACTTAGAATTTTTTCTAAGTGTTTAAGAAGATTTGACAAGCTCAGAACTTCTGTCCAGATTTTCACCATGATGCAAGCTGATTCTGGAAGAAATTCTGATTCAATAGTTATAGATTTCAACGAGATCTAAAATATTGCAGAACAGGACTTCTCCTAGAAATGCTTGGATTTCAAGTTATAACTTCTCAAAGACACGTCCTTGAAACTGAAACCCTCAGCAACTTCTGGACACTTTCAAGACAGAGTTTGGTCAGAACTTCCTGGCAAGTTTTCACAAAGGTTCAGGCAGAGTTTGCCAGGGTAATTCGAAGAAGGTTAAGAAGCATGTTTCAAGCTTCCTAGAAAGTCTGAGAGCTCCTTCAGAACATGCTGGAGCAAGGAGATACAAAGATCAGAGGTTGGATGTTACGCTGAAGCTGAACTTCTGACCCAGAATTAAGCAATGATGCAGAATTTCACATGGCAGGATTTCTGGTTTGATAAGTCTCATCATCATTTAATGCTCACAATCACTTTTGAGTCTTTATCCAAGGGCTTTTTCCCACGTGTACCTCTACTGTCTTGGGATAGCAAACTTTGGTGCAAAAGTCTGCTAGGCCCCTGTGTTGCTTTTACTTTTCCTTAATTCATGCTGACAAATCTAGCTTAAGCATGGCTAAAAGCTGCTAACCACCATGCTTGCTTCAAGAACAAGGCATCGTTTTAGCATATGAAGGCTATATTCAACGCTTTGGTCAGAACTTGACCAAGTCCCAAAAACCTTGTTTATACAACCCGCTGCAGACCTATAGCCAACAGCTAATTCAGCCTACAACTGCATCCTATAATTGCACCAAACTAGCATAAGAAGACTGTAATCAAAAGGCAAGGGAACAGGATGCCAAAAAGGTTCAAATCCCATTTGTTTTTCCCCAAAAAAACACAACAAATCCACCTATAAATAAGTTGCTCCATCAAACTTTCAAGGGGTTGGCTTTTTGAGAGAGAATCGTCAAAAGAGAGAAAAGAAAAACTGTGAAATCTTCATAAAAAATCCATAATTACCAAATCCAAAACAAAACCTTTTGTTCCTCCCCTTTGAACCAAAGAACACAACCACTCTTCTGTCACTCTCGCTGATACCAGAACATCTGAAGGCAGCGGCTCAAACCTCCAAGCCCACACTCCAGATTCAAGGTAAGTCTTTCTAACTTTGCATTTTTTTTTCATTCAGAACATCATTAATATGTAAATATCACAGTATTGATGTTGTCCATATCATTGCATAAGTAGAAAAACTGTGGATCAGAACTTCTTGATTAGGGCTAGACTCAGATTTAGGATTATAACTTCTATAAATTGTTGTGCTGTTATCCTTCTAATTTGCTGTTTATTAAGAACTGAATAAATGGCTGATGTGCTGATTAAGAGTTGAAAAATGGCATAGAACTTCTGATGTTCACTCACAGTTTTAGCACAACACAGAACTTATGAGTTCTCCTCACTGTTAATACACACTAAACTTTTTATGTTCACTCACTGTTTTAACACTTAGAACTTCTTATTCTCACATGCTGATAACGCACTGGACTGCTGATGTTCACTCACTGGCTTAGCACAATACAAAACTTCTGAGTTCTTCCTACTGTTTTGACACGCACAAAGCTTCTAAGGTTTTCTCACTGTTCTAACATTCAGAAGTTCAGCACATAGTAATCCAGAACTTATGTGTTTTCCCTCTAACGTGTCTTGCAGGACCTCAGAGTGTACCAACTCAGAACTTCTGATTCCACTGACGTTCCTTTATGAGTCATCACGCGCCTGGCTTCAGAACTTCTGATCCTTGTTGTTTTTTTGCAGCAACACACTGTTTCTATCTTTCATTTATTTTCCTTTTCATCATTTTTAATGTTAACATAAAAAGACATAAAAATATTTTTCTTTTATTAATTTATTTCTTTTTTCATTAAGATAAAAAACCATTTTCTAAACAAGTCCTTTTTCTTCTTATATTGTACATTTCAATATGGTTGTAATAGTAACTTTGGATTTAATTTTATTTGCAAACCCCATTCATAAATATGTACCCCCATCCCTAAAATATTGTAATAGTGTAGGACTTTACATTTATGCAATTTATCACTTTCTAATGTAAATGCTAGTAATTAGGGTGTGTATGGCAAGACATGAAATTGACAAATAGATCACCCTAATCAAGACTAAAATGCATGCAATCAAACACACTTTGCACACATGCACCCTTAGGGTAATCTCACTTTGTTGCCTATCGGAAAAATAGTCATGTCCCTCGAACATGTGCGTTTTAGCAAAAGGCCCTCGATAAAAGATCGTAGTCCCTTGATGTTGCCTTCGATAAACGATCTAGTCCCTAAAAACGACATTGCTAAAACGACCCATGGGTTTCCTTCTATGACTATATAAATGTCCCGCACCCGTCCCTTCACATCTAACGATGGGGTTTCTCACCAAAACAATGGTAAGATAGCAACATCTAAAGGAGGTGGAAAAGAACAATTAAGACCTTTTGAGTAGGTAGATTTGCTCCTAGTTGCTTGCTTTCTCACAACAAAAACATTCTATACACCAACACTTTGAAACATTTTCAAAAGACAACACTTTGTATGCATTCTTATAGCGACGGAAGCCATTACAAAGAAAACCCTTTTCAAAATCAGCTTCAAAAACACGTCCCACAAACACTTATTTGAACTATTTTTAAAAAACACTTTGTACGCATTCTTATAGAGACGAGAATCATTACAAAGTCACATTTTCAAAATATTTTCAAAAACCCACATCACAAGCACACATTCAAACAAAAGCAAGTGATCTAACAAGTAACTAAGAGCCCATGGAAAACCATGGATTAAAAGGGTTCTAATATCTTCCCTTTTCATAATCTACCCCCCGAACTCAATAAAACATCTCTAAAGGTCTTTCCTATGCTTTTTCACCTTTCCTTTTGGATAAAATAAAAGTCGGTGGCGACTCTTGCTAAACCGCAACATTTGCGATAAAACGAAAAATAACCAAGTCAGTTCTCCCACCGTATCACCGAATCAGCGACTCTGATGGGGAGATTCTAAAAGTGGGGTTACCTTAGGGTTAGATCATATTTACTTGACTTCATTTGTTTGAATTGCTTGCTTTACATTATTGGTTCCTTGTTTGGGTTTGTTTTGATCCTCTACCCGGATCTGGGGCACCTTTTTAGGTAATTAGAAATAGATTGTGGAAACTGTGCGGGGTATACCGACATGGTCTAAGCAATAACTACGTTAGTGTGACGCATTTGTTGGTACCGATATCCCTTGTGTTGAAACGACGAGAATATGGGGCCGTTGAGTGGCGTCATGAAGCACTAACTGACCTTAGAACCTTACTTGACTAACTTGGCCATTAGGAAGTAGTGAGATAGCCGGCTTTGGTGCAGTCGGAAGTTGGTTGATACTCAATGCTACACTCATTGAGATTGGACTTTTGGGATATCTCTGAAGGGGTAAGAAAACACTTAGAAGGGGGGGTTGAATAAGTGACTCTTTTCGTTTACAATACAAAGCTCAAATAATAATGGAATAACACAGTTATTTTTATCCTGGTTCGTTTGAACTCAAACTACTCCAGTCCACCCGCCAAGGTGATTTCGCCTTTCTCAACAAGGACTTAATCCAGTATAATCAACTGATTACAATCACACAACAATTGTTGTGACTAACAATGCACAAGTAATCTTACAAGTGACTAACACCACTAAGACTTAAATCTAGTCCTAGTCTGCTTGAGAAATCTGACCAAACTTGGTCTCTCAAGGAACAAATACAGGAGTATAATCTTTACAGATAATTGAAATAGAGTTTGCTTCTAATCAAGCTATATCACAACTTTGATTTTTCACTTAGAATATAATACACAAAAATTGTATGAACTGTGAGTTTGTGAGCTTTTGGATCTTTCACGTAGTTTCTTGTTTGAACGTTGTTGTAAGCTTGCAATAAATGTCCTTCTAATTATAGTAGGAACAATAAGACCATTGCCGCCTTCAGAGGAAATGGAGAGCATTAAATGCTTTACGTGTATCCTTGCAATATTCCATTTTCCAAGAAACTAGTTGTAGGCACTTGAGTGCTTTCAGCCGTCTTTGCATTAATTAGAAAACTTCAGAATGTAAGAATGTGTTTCCTTTTCTTTGACAAGACAAGTTGATTTAGACGTTGTTTCAGAATTTGCTTCCAAATGTCTTTTAAGTCAGAACATGCTTCATTTAACTTTTGGGAAGAGCGTTGCTTGCTAAGAACTTTGAACAGCGCTTGCTTTCAAGTTATCTTCAGAATCAAGGAGCCTGCTAGAAGTTAGAAGATGCATTTAACAAGTAAAGGTTCTTACCAGAGTCAGCAGAAGCGTTTGAATAAAATGTTCTTTTATCAAAGAACTTCTTCATAATCTTTGCTTAGTACTTTAGAATGTTTTCTGTCAGAACATTAACTAAGACATTCAAAACAAATTCATCAGAGCATAAATTATCTTAAATATAATTTAGTTATCATCAAAACTCTTGAGATAGGTCAGAACTAATCTTGTTCTTTCAATCTCCCCCTTTTTGATGATGACAAAAATTATTTTAGATAAAGAAACGAAACAGATTAAGAGATAAGAATCTCCCCCTAAAATGAATATTTCTATGCATAAGACTTCCTGAGATTATTTAGTCAGAGTGATACACAACCTTCTTGAATTTCTTCAGAACTTCTTCAAGAAGATAAATCTTAGCTGGAATATTCTTTCAGAGTTAAAATGATACCTGCAAGAAAATTCTTTTGCACAGAAGGAATTCTTGCAAATTTGTTAGAATGTCTGAGACATAGTCCCATAACTGTTAAACAGTGATTAGTTCAAAAATGCACATTTTCTCCCCCTTTTTGGCATAATCAAAAAGTGTAATAAATGAGAAATTTTGAAAGATTTCATAAAAAGTTAAAAATAGATATCCAGAAGTACAAAAAAAACAAAATAAGAGACAAAAAGAAACTAGGATTTCTTAGAGACAAGAGCCATCAGAAGATTCTTGATTTCAGAGGCAGATTCGCGTTGCATTGTCATCCATTTCTTGAACTCTAGATTTGTTTGATCTTGCTTATCCATGCGTTTATTCAAGACTTCATTCTCCTTCTTTATATCTTTCAGAGTGTCCATAATGAGTGAGGTAGAAGCAGAAGATGATGAAGCTTCAGTAGAAACAGGGTCAGAAGTAGCAACTGTTGAGTCAGACTTCACAAAGGTGGAGAGCAGAGTGCCTAGATCCATTGCAAGAGTTGGCACAAGTTCAGGTCCAGCCTTAAATGAAGGTTGATTCAATAGAACAATAGCCAGAGGATTTGAATCTTCAGAGGGTTCTTCAGATTCATCTTCTGATATGTCTATCTTATCAGCTGGTGTATCAACAATCATTAGCGAAGACTTCTTATTCCAAGTATCAGCAACTTCTGTTTTAAAGGCATGCAGAAGTTTGGAAAAGTTGTCCAGCACCTGAGAATGGCACAAATTCTGTAACTTCCGTGATTCAGCAACCAAGGTTCTTCTGAAGGTTTCCCATAAAAGATCTGTTGCTGTTGTGTTCACACTTCTGAGGCAATCTCCTTTCAGCGGTTGTAACCATGCTTGAACATTTGTTATGAAATTCTGAAACAAAGTATTTACATCTGGCTGAACAGGTTTAGGGACAATCGTTCTGTAAGTTTTGTTTTTCAAGAATTGTAGAGATTGAGAGTCCACTACAGTTCTTAAAAAGCTATTGGGTTCAGGATTATTTGTAGGTTCAGGTTCAGGTTGGTTAACACAAATAGGAGGTTCTGATATTTCATGAGGTACGAATGGTTCAGCAATTTCAGTTTGTTCAAAAGTTTGTTGTTCTGGAATTTGAGGAGTTGAGAGTAGTGTTGTATGTTGTGGTGATGTGGGTGGAGTGACATCAGGCGAAATTATTATTGTATAAGCAGGAGTGAGAATGGGATTTTTAGGCTGTGGTTGGTTCATAGCAAAAATATTCTCAGATGGTAGGTTGAAAGGAGGTTTTATGGTTGCTAGAGGTTCATGTATCCCTGGAATTCTCCAAGAGCCAACATCATACCATCTAGTGGGTCTAGGTGATAGATGTCTGGGAGGGGGTCTTGAAAAATGTTTAGCAGGAATAGGTTGAAAAATAGATGGTTCATGAGGTTCTGATTGAGAGGGTTCTGATTGGCTGTCAGAATGTTCATCAGAGTCAGAATCACTTAAATCTGTTGAAAACTGATTTTTACTAGGGTTATCAGCAAGGGGTTCAGATGGTAAGGTCAGATCAATGTCTACATCTAAGTCTCCTAAGGTTTGAGAGGGTTCAGCAGATGTAGATACATTTTCAGAATTATAAACAGGTATAGTTTCAACATGATTACCTGTCTTCTTTTTCTTCTTCTGAGGAGTGTCAGAAGGTCCTTCTACAACTTTTCTCTTCATATATTCTTGGAGAACAACATTAGGAGCAGCTTGATTTCTTCCTTGAAGCCAAGCTGGATCAATGGGTGATCCTATTTCTCTGCAGGTCTCAAGATAGTGCAAAACCATACGAGGATGCTCCCCTGAGTTGAACATAGGAACGTCAGCAATAGGAATTCTTCTCTTCTTCACAATAGTTGACAGACATGGAGAGGGTTCCACCAGTAGTTTGTCAATAATTTTCCTTTTCAGCAAGTTCTTTCCAGTCATAGTCTTACCACAGATAGGTTCAAGCTCCCCCAGAAGATTTGCTTCTTTTAGGTGAGCAATCAGACCATTCTCAGTCAGAATTTCTGATAATAACCTCCCCATAGGAATCCAATTCCTCTTTGATTTGGGATTCTTCATCCTTTCAGCTTCTCTGGTTTCCTTGACATGGTTCCAGAGATGTTCAAAAAGCAAGTAGGGCAAATCAATTTTGACATTGGTTCCAAGGCAAAACAGCAGATATTGTTGATCAGCGTTGATGTAATCAGGAGAACTGGTGTCTTTCCTGTGGTGAATACATCCATGAATAATCCTTGCCCAAATATTATATTGGTCTTTCAAGTCCCTGACTTTGGAGGAACCTTGACCGTTGGTAAAAATTTCTGAATATACCCTAGACATCTCCATTCTTCCAGTGGGTATTCCTGTAACTCCAAGTCCTTTAAATCCCAAAAGCCTTCTGATTTGATTTTCTGTAATGGATATTTACTTGCCCATTACAAAGGAGAGAATAACCTTGGGAGTTGCAATAGCATGAATCCAGAATTCTTTCACCAAAAGTGGAAAGACTGGACCAATAAGACGATCAAAGTAACTTTCCCAACCTTGAAACTTCACAGCAGGGAACAAGTCAAATCCATTCTCTTTGAGATTCTCAAAGTCTATCATTAGCTCACTCAAAACTTCCAAACTTTCTACCGGAATGAGAGTTGTCCTTTCAGGTATAATGTATTGCTCAGAGTGTGTAGAAGAAGAAGAAGCCATTGAAGTTCTTTAGAAAAGAGAAATTTACGAAAAGGGTTTTAAGAGAAAAGTACAGTAAAAAAAACTTTAGTTGAAAGAGACAGTAAAGAATGAAAAGGGTTTTTCAAAAAGTATTTATAGGCATTAATTTCAGAGAATAGGTTAAGAATTAAAATTAAAAGTATTTAAGACATAATTAAAATAAAGATTAAAACGGATTTAAAAACGAATCTCATCATTACTTGCATTTAATGATTTGCTAAAAATGAGGGAAAACGTGAGATTATGGCTAACCATCAACAGTTACCTAGAACGTCATCAGTAGCTTTTGCACGCTTGACCTTTCATAAACACACCACGTGTTCATCTCCTGAAGGATGCATGTAACAACTGTTTTTTCTAATGAATTTATGAACTACACTTGGACATGAAGCGTTAGAATGTTTCATAACTTTTCATATAGCTTCTGTTACAACTTCTCTTCTAACTTCTGAAGATTTGTTGATCAGAGCATTCATTTCAGAAAGTTCTGAAGTCAGTCACAGAAAATAAATATTCTTTTATTCAGGACATAATTCCATACAAATATTTTTCAGAATGAAATTAAATCTATCTTCTGAAAGGGGTTTGGTAAAAATGTCATCCCATTGATGGTCTGTTTTTACAAAAATCAAGTTTAAAATTCCCTTCTGAATATAGTCCCTTATGAAATGATATTTAATTTCTATATGTTTGGCTTTAGAATGTAAGATTGGATTTTTAAAAAGACAAATAACAGAAGTATTGTCACAGAAGATAGGAATCTTACTTTCATAAAGGTTGAAATCTTCTAGTTGACTTTTCATCCAAATCATCTGAGAGCTACATCCAACAGCAGATATATATTCAGCTTCTGTGGTTGATAGAGAAATTGTTGCTTGCTTCTTGTTGTACCATGAGATAAGATTGTCACCCAAAAAATGGCAGCTTCCAGAGGTGCTTTTTCTTTCAATTCTATCTCCAGCAAAGTCAGCATTACAATAACCTGCTAGTTTGTAATCTTGTGATCTTCTGTAACACAGACCAAGATTAGCAGTACCTTTCAGATACCTAAGAATTCTCTTAACAGCTGTTAAATGAGATTCTCTAGGATCTGATTGGAATCTAGCACACAAGCATACGCTAAATAATATATCAGGTCTAGATGCAGTCAGATAGAGAAGGGATCCAATCATACCTCTATATAGCTTCTGATCTACGTTCATACTTACCTCATCTTTACATAGAATGCAGGTTGGATACATAGGTGTCTTGGCATCTTTGCTTTCTGACATTTGAAATTTCTTCAGAAGTTCTTTAACATACTTCGTCTGATGTATGAAAGTACCTTCTGGAGTCTGGTTGATTTGAATTCCAAGAAGGAATTTCAATTCACCCATCATGCTCATTTCAAATTCTGCCTGCATGGTCTTAGAAAATTCTTTTCCAAGGGAGATATTAGAGGTTCCAAAAATTATATCATCAACGTAAATTTGACAGATTAAAATATCATTTTTAAATGTTTTTATGAAGATAGTTGTGTCCACTTTCCCTCTGGTAAAAACTTTTTCTAATAGAAAATTACTCAGACGATCATACCAAGCTTTGGTAGCTTGTTTTAAATCGTACAAAGACTTTTTCAACTTAAAAACATGTTCTGGATGCTTTGAATTATTAAATCCAGGAGGTTGATGGACATATACTTCTTATTCAATATAACCATTTAGAAATGCACTTTTAACATCCATTTGATATAGTGAAATGTTATTTTGTACAGCAAAAGAAATTAATAATCTTATAGATTCTAACCTGGCGACTGGGGCAAAGGTTTCATTATAATCAATTCCTTCTTGTTGACTATAACCCTGTGCAACCAGTCGTGCTTTGTTTCTGATTACTTCTCCTTGTTCGTTCAATTTGTTTCTGAAGACCCATTTGGTTCCTATAACATTGAATCCTTTGGGTCTTGGAACTAGATTCCATACATCATTCTTGGAGAATTGATTTAGTTCTTCTTGCATTGCTAAGATCCAACCATTACCTTCCAGAGCTTCATCAATGGTAGTTGGCTCAATCAGAGAGACTAAACCAAACAAAGATTCTTCATTGATTCTGAGAGATGATCTTGTTCTGATGGGATCTTCTTTTCTTCCAATGATTACGTCTTCTTTGTGAGCTGAAGATAATATAGGAAACCTTTTCTGTGTGGGTTGGTCAAAGATTCTGAGATTGTTCAGAGCATTGTCAAGAGGATGATATGCTACGTCTTCTTTTGCTTCTGAACTTTCAGAGTTTGAGTGATGATATTATGTACCTACAGAAAAATCAATTTGCTTTGGTTGTTGTTGGCCAAGCTTATCATCAAACCTGACTTTGATTGATTCTTCAACAATCAAAGTTTCTGTTTTGTATACTCTATTGCCTTTTGAGCGTTCAGAGTATCCAAGCAGGAAATACTTTTGTGCTTTGGAATCAAACTTATTCAGAGTTTCTTTGGTGTTTAGAATAAAACAAGTACATCCAAAAGGATGGAAATAAGAAATGTTGGGCTTTCTGTTTTTCCACAATTCATAGGGAGTCTTTTCAAGAATAGGTCTTATAGAGATTCTATTCTGAATGTAACACGCTGTATTCACAGCTTCTTCCCAAAAGTGCTTAGCCATATTTGTTTCATTGATTATGGTTCTGGCCATCTCTTGTAATGTTCTATTCTTTCTTTCTACAACTCCATTTTGCTGGGGAGTTCTAGGACAAGAAAAATTATGAACAATACCATTTTCTTTAAAATATTTTTCAAAATAATGATTTTCAAATTCACCACCATGATCACTTCTAACTTTTGTGATTTTAAAATCTTTTTCATTTTACACTTGAGTACAGAAGTCAATGAATACAGAATGTGACTCATCCTTGTGTTTTAAAAACTTTACCCATGTCCATCTGCTGAAGTCATCAATGATGACCAATCCATACTTCTTGCCTCTGATGGATGCAGTTTTAACTGGCCCAAACATATCAATATGAAGTAACTCTAATGGCTTAGAGGAAGAGACAACATTCTTAGATTTAAAGGAAGGTTTTGAAAATTTTCCTTTTTGACCTGCTTCGCATAGAGCATCTGAGTTGTACTTCAGATTGGGAAGTCCTCTAACTAAATTTAATTTATTTAGTTGAGAGATTTTTCTAAGACTGACATGTCCCAATCTTCTGTGCCATACCCATTGCTCATTGCTAACAGACAAAAGACATTTGACGTTTTGAGATTTAAGATCTGATAAATAAATTTTGTAAATATTTTTCTTTCTCTTTCCAGAAAAGAGGATTGATCCATCCTTTTGACTTATAGCTTTACAAGAGTTTTGATTGAAGATAATGTCATAGCCATTGTCACTTAATTGACTTATTTACAATAGATTATGAGCTAATCCTTCTACTAATAAAACATTAGAGATATAAGGAAGGTTACCGTTTCCTATGGTTCTAGAACCAATAATCTTCCCTTTATGATTACCTCCAAACTTCACATCTCCTCTAGCTTTAAGTTCCAGGCTTGGGAACATAGACCTTTTTCCCGTCATGTGTTGTGAGCACCCAGAGTCCAGGTACCATGACTGGTGTTTCAGTTGAGCTGTTAAGGACATCTGCAACAAATACTATTTTATCCTTAGGTACCCATATCTTTTTGGGTGCGATTGGGTTAGCATAAGAGTTTCCAGAATGTGATGTATATTTTATATCATGTGAGTGTCCAAACTTGAATTGCTTATTCAGAGGTTTGTAAGTTAAGGTCATTTTAGCAACAGATTTTGGAATGTATGTCTCCTTCCCTTTGGGAGGTTCATATCCAATTCCTCTTCTGTGTTTCCCACTTACTCCATAGATCATTGAAGCCATTTTGCTTCTGTCTATGCCTTTAGCAAGAAAAGATTGAAAGCTATAGTCATATTCTTTCAGAATATCTTTTGAACTAGACACAAACTCTGAACTAAAATTCTTTTGAAGAATTTGAGTTTCCTTTTCAAGTTTAAGATTGTTTTCTAAAAGTTCAGATTTTTCTGTTTCAAGTTTCTTAAAATCAGATACAAGACTCTTCTTGAGTTTCTTGTATTTGATTTTGAGCTTACTATAGTTTTCCAGAAGTTCTGATAAACTATCAGCAAGTTCTTCTCTAGAAAATTCAGAAAATACCTCTCTTAGTTCTGACTCACAGTCTGAGTCATTTTCTGTGATAGCCATTAAAGCTAGGTTGGCATTTTCATCTTCAGAACCAGATTCATCTTCAGAAGAATTTGAGTCATCCCAGGTTGCCATCATTCCTTTCTTCTTTCCAAATCTCTTCTATGGTCTTTCTTTTTGAAGCTTTGGACAATCACTTTTGAAGTGACCAGGTTCTTTGCATTCATAACAGATGATCTCTCTTCTGTTTGACTTTTTGTGTCCAAAAGATTCTGGTTTATCTTCTGACTTCTTGAAGTTCCTGAACTTCTTTTGTCTGTGCTTCCACAGATGATTGATCCTTTTGGAGAGCAAAGATAGTTCGTCTTCTTCTGAAGCTGATTCTTCAGAGTTTTCTTCTTCAGCCTGAAAAGCGTTAGTATCAAATTTCTTAATTGATTTAAGGGCTAGAGACTTACCTTTCTCCTGAGGTTCATGCTGATCCAGTTTAATCTCATGACTTATGAGAGCGCTGATGAGTTCCTCTAGAGATACATTGTTCAGATCTTTTGACACCTTGAAGGCAGTGACCATTGGTGCCCATCTTCTGGGTAAGCTTCTGATGATCTTTTTCACATGATCTGCTTTGGTATACCCTTTGTTCAAAACTCTCAGACCAGCGATCAGAGTTTGAAACCTAGAGAACATTGTTTCTATAGACTCACTCTCTTCAACTTTGAAGGCTTCATACTTCTGAACTAAAGCCAGAGCTTTAGACTCCTTAACTTGAGTGTTTCCTTCATGATTCATTTTGAGAGACTCAAACATATCATGCGATGTATCTCTATTAGTGATTTTTTCATATTCTACTTTAGAGATAGCATTTAAAAAAATATTTCTAGCTCTGTGATGATTTTTAAAATCAGCTTTTTGTTGTCTATCCATATTTTTTCTATCCACTTTGTTTCCTTCAGAATCTGTAGGATGTTTGTAGCCATCCAAGACTATATCCCAAAGATCACTATCATGACCTAGAAATAAACTTTCTAATCTATCTTTCCAGTACTCAAAATCTTCTCCATCAAACACTAGAGGTTTGTTGTAATTATTATTGTTTTGTTCAGCGGCCATTGTGTTTTCTTCTGGATCTTTTCCTGACACGGTTAAGTGTTGAGCTCAGATTCAAGCTCTGATACCAATTGAAGGGGTAAGAAAACACTTAGAAGGGGGGGTTGAATAAGTGACTCTTTTCGTTTACAATACAAAGCTCAAACAATAATGGAATAACACAGTTATTTTTATCCTGGTTCGTTTGAACTCAAACTACTCCAGTCCACCCGCCAAGGTGATTTCGCCTTTCTCAACAAGGACTTTATCCACTATAATCAACTGATTACAATCACACAACAACTGTTGTGACTAACAATGCACAAGTAATCTTATAAGTGATTAACACCACTAAGACTTAAATCTAGTCCTAGTCTGCTTGAGAAATCTGACCAAACTTGGTCTCTCAAGGAACAAATAAAGGAGTATAATCTTTACAGATAATTGAAATAGAGTTTGCTTCTAATCAAGCTATATCACAACTGTGATTTTTCACTTTGAATATAATACACAAAAATTGTATGAACTGTGAGTTTGTGAGCTTTTGGATCTTTCACGTAGTTTCTTGTTTGAACGTTGTTGTAAGCTTGCAATAAATGTCCTTCTACTTATAGTAGGAACAATAAGACCGTTGCTGCCTTCAGAGGAAATGGAGAGCATTAAATGCTTTATGTGTATCCTTGCAATATTCCATTTTCCAAGAAACTAGTTGTAGGTACTTGAGTGCTTTCATCCGTCTTTGCATTAATTAGCAAACGTCAGAATGTAAGAACGTATTTCCTTTGCTTTGACAAGACAAGTTAATTTAGACGTTGTTTCAGAATTTGCTTCCAAATGTCTTTTAATTCAGAACATGCTTCATTCAACTTCTGGGCAGAGCGTTACTTGCTAAGAACTTTGAACAACGCTTGCTTTCAAGTTATCTTCAGAATCAAGGAGCCTGCTAGAAGTTAGAAGATACATTTAACAAGTAAAGGTTCTTACCAGAGTCAGCAGAAGCGTTTGAATAAAATGTTCTTTTATCAAAGAACTTCTTCATAATCTTTGCTTAGTACTTTAGAATGTTTTCTGTCAGAACATTAACTAAGACATTCAAAACACATTCATCAGAGCATAAATTATCTTAAATATAATTTAGTTATCATCAAAACTCTTGAGATAGGTCAGAACTAATCTTGTTCTTTCAATCTCGACCACAAGAAAATATTGATTGAGCTGAGACAATGCCTAAAAGAAAGGTCAGTGATATTGAGATCCCTTAGAACCCGGTTACTATTAACTAGGACAGGTTGAGCTAACTAAACTTCAAGAGGGTACTTACCTACAAAACTCCATGCAAGCCTAAACCTAAGGACTTGTCTACTTTGTGTGAATATGATTATTTGTATATAAAATTTCTTACCTCACACATTTGTACATGACATCATAACATCATACCATAGCATTTTCAATAGCCGTTTCAAGGATCTCGAGGGCCTACGATGCAGGGTCCCGTTGAACCAGTCGTCTACCAAGGGGCG
Organism: Vicia faba; assembly: GCA_948472305.1. NCBI lineage: Eukaryota > Viridiplantae > Streptophyta > Magnoliopsida > Fabales > Fabaceae > Vicia > Vicia faba. The sequence continues at coordinate 757,444,304 of OX451737.1, forward strand.
AGAGGATTTATTTTCCTCTAACCAAACACCGTCAAAAATCAAAACAAACCGGAGTCAAAGGCTACAACCCACTTGACATGGTGATCTTAATTCTCGTGGAAGGACATCCACCGATACAAAGTTCTCCGATCCAAAACTGTAAGTGACTACTAACCCTGCGAGATCCTAGAAAACATGCATCATATCATGACAGGTTTCTCCCATACAGGTTTCCTTATCTTCCTATTGTTTATTTCAGTAGAGATGGCCCTAGAACAGACCATCAAGAGCATTCAGATTTAAAACGCTCAACTTCAAGAGATGTTCTTGAACCTGTCCAAGGGGCAAGAAGAGGTGAAAGCTCTCCTCACAAGGGGGATGGTCATCAAGAATCCGGAGGGCACGAAGGATGATCAGTTGGAAAGGCTACAAATTGAAATGGCAACAATGAAAGTCCGAATGATGGGACAACTGGTGGGCCAGATGGCTCTTATCCAAAATCTGGCTCAAGGACAGGAAGAGCTGAAATCCCTCATCAACAAGCTTCGTCGGGATGGATGTAACCAAATGGGTAAAACATCTAGGATTGGGGATCAAGTCATCATTCAGCCTCCCATGAGACAAGAAGCCGGTTTAAGGGAGAGAAGACCTCCCCAATTTGCTTTCACGTCACAAACCCAGCAACGACCTCGTCAACAAGGACAAGGTAACCAAAGTAAACAGGTCCCAGCCGTTATGCAGTTTATCAAACTCGACATGCCTATATCGCAGGTCTTACAACACCTGCTGAACTTGTATTTGGTCACGTTAAGGGATCCTCCTCAGAATCCCAATACCTCTGCTCCTAACTATCATCCCAATGCATTATGTGCATACCACTCCAATAATTCTGGGCATGATACGAATGACTGTTGGGCTTTGAAAAATAAGATCCAAGACTTGATTGACAGAGGAATGCTGAAGTTCACACAAGATGGCCAGACTGAGTTCTTCTGCTGTCCCTCAAAGGCTCGCCAGCTGAAGTGAAAAATTCAAAAAAAGAGGCTTTTGTTTCATTTGAATTTTCAAGTTGTAATTCCTTTTGTTATTCAAACAATTATCTATTAATGTCAAACTTTGTTTCATTAATGCATTGCATATGTTTGTCTTAAATTAATTAATTCGTTTTCATTTCATTTAAACTATGCTTTTTACTCTCTTTATGACATTCAACTCTTGCTAAAAGTTACAAGCCTTTAGAGGGAGGATGACGAAAACAATGCCATAATCTCATACAGTATGCTTTTGAACAGACCTTGCTAACGATGTACAGGCGTTCTTTCAAATTCTAAACACGAGAGTTATAAGGAAGATAATCCCTAGTCAACCCCTTTGAGCCAAAGAAGCAGAAGTTTTCTTTCTTACACAAATTGAAACCTTTAATCAAAACCAAGGCAGGGTAGTCTCTCAGTTAATTCAAACGCGCGTTAAGCCGCAAACTCTCATCTCGTAATACAACGAATGACATCAAAAACATTCCTCTGAAATCAAAAGACGGTGATGGTTACCTATCACATAGGCAGTCATTATCTCTTAAAGAGAAAAGCCCACTAAGTCAAAACGTACGAAGGAGACTTAAAGAAAAATGGGGCATCCCGCTGACCGTAATCTCAAAATAAGAACAGTCAGGAAAAATTAGGGATAAAAAATCAAATAAAAAGAGGTCACTAAAAATACTCAAAAACATGAAAAAAATATCGCAAAAAAAAATGACAGCCTTCTGACAAACTTAATTTGTCTGAACCATCACCAAAATGTCATTCCACACTCAATTGGAGTTCAAACGCACAATTAACTGAGCTTAGGACCAAAGAACGTCACGAAGAGAGGGTCGGTACAAATACACTTTGAGCCTCTATCCTTTGTTTCTTAAACTGTGAACCAAGCCACGTTATAACCCTTCAAAAGTCCTAACTGAAGCATGGGTTAGTTCGAAAGCATACTGTTACAAAAGGTATCCTGACTCCTGTAAGGCTTTGCTCTAAATCCTGAGTTTGAATTTTCTTAACAAAATTTCTTTACTTGTTAAAACGCATTTTCAAAACTTCAAGACAAACATAAACTTTGCATTACTTGAATATCACTGTTTGCATATGGCGATTTGTTTGACAGCAGAGAAATTCACACAACGAATATCCGATGAACGAAAGCTCTCTCATTGAACAAAATCAATTCAAGTAGGATGACACTCCCATTGACAAATCTCCTATCAACAAGGGGACATGACATGTCACTATCCAACACACCTGGGGAAGTCCAGTCATGATTCTAAGAAATCTCTCAAGAATTATAGAGTAACCAGGGGAAAGTCTCCATCTCCGTCACTTGGGGCATTGAACGTCAATCTCAGGAAAGGGTTACGTACAATCAAACATTTTCTGGAAATACCACAAACATTTGCTACTAGGGGAAATGACAAATCTCCCAAAAATTCTTCTCATAGGATGATTCCCCAGCAAGAGTGTAGACTCTGAAGACCTTTCCCCAGTTGAGACAACCTCAAGAGTCCTCGAGGACTTTCCCCAACGAAGTCGTCACCTCTCTAGCAGACCGGCAACAGGGTTTATTTCCCCAACAAACTACAGATTCCCCAGTTTGAGTTTGCCTTTCCAACTACTACAAATCAAAGGACCACAACTCCCTTTCCCTAGTAGACTACTCTACAATCCCCAACAAGTTACTGTGAAACCTGGACCCGACCAGATATCAGTTCAACTTCGACCCCAGTAGAGCAACGGACAACTGAGACTCCAGAACTCTTTTCCCAAGCAGTAATCAACACTCTCCAATAGAGTTTTCAATATTCCCCAACAGAATTCTCCTCAAACAATAAAACAGGAATCCTCGGTGGAAACATTCTAAGTAAAGTTTGAAGACACACATACTCTTCAACAGCAGTCCAGAATTTAACGACTCCCCAACATTTGTCAAGGATTTATTTTCCCAGACAAAGATACACTTCAATAAACATTTCAAATTTCATACATCCTATTTACATACATGATAAGATCACACGACACAATCTCATTTATTTTTGAGAACATCATGACATCATGCATTTTATACATCATGACATTGCATACATCTAACATTTTACATTTTCAGGAAAAGGTCAATCAACAGATGGCTACCATCAACCTTTTCAAGTTCCAGATTAATACCTGTAACAAGCCAGGAAAACTATTTGTGGACGAATGATTGTAGATTAATACATGTAACAAGCCAAGAAAACTATCTACATGAAGAGATTGAAGATTAACACCTGTAACAAGCCAGGAAAACTATCTTTCTTTCTCAGGTTAGAGATTAATACCTGAAACTAGACAGAACAACTATCTCATCGATCAACCTTTTCAAGTTCCAGATTAATACCTGTAACAAGCCAGGAAAACTATCTGTGGACGACTTATTGTAGATTAATACCTGTAACAAGCCAGGAAAACTATCTACATGAAGAGATTGAAGATTAACACCTGAAACAAGCCAGGAAAACTATCTTTCTTTATCAGGTCAGAGATTAATACCTGAAACCAGACAGGACAACTATCTCATCGATCAACCTTTTAAAGTTCCAGATTAATACCTGTAATAAGCCAGGAAAACTATCTGTGGATGACTGATTGTAGATTAATACTTGTAACAAGCCAGGAAAACTATCTACATGAAGAGATTGAAGATTAACACCTGTAACAAGCCAGGAAAACTATCTTTCTTTCTCAGGTTAGAGATTAATACCTGAAACCAGACAAGACAACTATCTCATCGATCAACCTTTTCAAGTTCCAGATTAATACCTGTAACAAGCCAGGAAAACTATCTACATGAAGAGATTGAAGATTAACACCTGTAACAAGCCAGGAAAACTATCTTTCTTTCTCAGGTCAGAGATTAATACCTAAAACCAGACAGGACAACTATCTACTCAATCATCATCAAGCAACCCTACACAGGTTCCTCCTACCTCCAGATGAAGTTTTACACGGACTCATCATCAGGGGACCCTACACAGGTTCCTCCTCTTTCCAAGATGAAGTTTTACACAGACTCATCATCAGGCAACCCTACACAGGTTCCTTCTCTTTCGAAGATGAAATTTTACACGGACTCATCATCAGGCAACCCTACACAGGTTCCTTCTCACTTCCGGATGAAGTTTTATATGGACTCATCATTGAAGCAACCCTACCCAGGTTTCTTCTCACTTCCAGATGCAGTTTTACACGGACTCATCATGAAGCAACCCTACCTAGGTTCCTTCTCACTTCCAGATGCAGTTTTACACGGACTCATCATGAAGCAACCCTACCAGGTTCCTTCTCACTTCCAGATGCATTTTTACACAGACTCATCATGAAGCAACCCTACCCAGGTTCCTTCTCGCTTCCAGATGCAGTTTTACACGGACTCATCATGAAGCAACCCTACCCAGGTTCCTTCTCACTTCCAGATGTAGTTTTACACGGACTCATTATGAAGCAACCCTACCCAGGTTCCTTATCACTTCTGGATGAAGTTTTATATGGACTCATCATTGAGGCAACCCTACCCAGGTTCCTTCTCACTTTCAGATACAGTTCAGATACGCTCCAAACACGGACGCCATTCTGATAATCATTCAGTTCCAGCTTACAAATACAGTCCAACAATCATTTATGGATGGCATCTTTAAGCCCATCTCCAATAACTATCCATTATCTCTCCAAATGGCATCTTTAAGCCCATTCCCTACATAATCAACTAACACATCTTCGAGTGCAAAATTTCTGGACACTCTAGTGTTCAATCATCTTTCACCTTCAAGTCATGAATGGCAGATTTACCAATCTAACTCTTCAGGTGTAAGAAGATTGAACAGGGGCAACTGTTGCACCCCAAAATTTTCCCACTCATTTCTCAAAGAATCACCCTGGATCCTCAAGTTTGATTTCATCCAATTCCAATCCTTGAACTACAAATTTTCCAAGAAAATCACTCACAAGGGCAAAATGGTCATTTGCATACTGAAAAGTCAAACTTTGACTTTTCGGATCAAAATCAAATTTCAAGAATCATATTTCATCAAGACATGTTGAAATATGAAGTTTGTTTCATCAACAAATTCAAAAGTCAAAACTACTTTGGAGAAGTCAAAATTCTAAATACTTAGAATTTTTTCTAAGTGTTTAAGAAGATATGACAAGCTCAGAACTTCTAGCCAGATTTTCACCATGATGCAAGCTGATTCTGTAAGAACTTTTGATTCAATAGTTATAGATTTCAACGAGATCTAAAACATTGCAGAATAGAACTTCTCCTAGAAATGCTGGGATTTCAAGTTATAACTTCTCAAAGACACGTACTTGAAACTGAAACACTCAGCAACTTCTGGACACTTTCAAGACAGAGTTTGGTCAGAACTTTTGGACAAGTTTTCACAAAGGTTCAGTCAGAGTTTGCCAGGTTAATTCGAAGAAGGTTAAGAAGCATGCTGCAAGCTTCCTAGAAAGTTTGAGAGCTCCTTCAGTACATGCTGGAGCAAGGAGATATAAAGATAAGAGGTTGGATGTTACGCTGAAGCTGAACTTCTGACCTAGAATTAAGCAATAATGCAAAATTTCACATGGCAGGATTTTTGGTTTGATAAGTCTCATCATCATTTAATGCTCACAACCAATTTTGAGTCTTTATCCAAGGGATTTCTCCCACGTGTACATCTACTATCTTGGGATAGCAAACTTTGGTGCAAAAGTGTGCTAGGCCCCTGTGTTGCTTTTGCTTTTCCTTAATTCCTGTTGACAAATCCGACTTAAGAATGGCTAAAAGCTGCTAACCACCAAGCTTGCTTCAAGAACAAGGCAGCATTTTAGCATATGAAGGTTATATTCAACGCTTTGGTCAGAACTTGACCAAATCCCAAAAACCTTTTGTTTATACAACCCGCTGCAGGCCTATAACCAACAAGTAATTCAGCCTACACCTGCATCCCATAATTGCACCAAACTAGCATACGAAGACTCTGATTAAAAGGCAAGGGAACAGGATGCCAAAAAGGTTCAAATCCCATTTGTTTTCCCCCCAAAAATCACAACAAATCCACCTATAAATAAGTTGCTCCATCAGACTTTCAAGGGGCTGGATTTTGGAGAGAGAATCGTCAAAAGAGAGAAAATAAAAACTGTGAAATCTTCATAAAAATCCAAAATCCAAAATCCAAAACAAAACCTTTTGTTCCTCCCCTTTGAACCAAAGAACACAACCACTCTTCTGTCACTCTCGCTGATACCAGAACATCTGAAGGCAGCGCCTCAAACCTCCAAGCCCACACTCCAGATTCAAGGTAAGTCTTTCTAACTTTTCATTTTTTTTTCATTCAGAACATCATTAATATGTAAATATTACAGTATTGATGTTGTCCATATCATTGCATAAGTAGAAAAACTATGGATCATAACTTCTTGATTAGGGCTAGACTCAGATTTAGGATTAGAACTTCTATAAACTGTTGTGCTGTTATCCTTCTGATTTGCTGTTTATTAAGAACTGAATAAATGGCTGATGTGCTGATTAAGAGTTGAAATATGGCATAGAAATTTTGATGTTCACTCACAGTTTTAGCACAACACAGAACTTATGAGTTCTCCTCACTGTTAATACACAGTAAACTTTTGATGTTCACTCACTGTTTTAACACTTAGAACTTCTTATTCTCACATGCTGATAACGCACGAGACTGCTGATGTTCACTCATTGGCTTAGCACAATACAAAACTTCTGAGTTCCTCCTACTGTTTTGACACGCACAGAGCTTCTAAGGTTTTCTCACTGTTCTAACATTCAGAAGTTCAGCACATAGTAATCCAGAACTTATGTGTTTTCCCTCTAATGTGTCTTGCAGGACCTCAGAGTGTACCAACCCAGAACTTCTGATTCCACTGACGTTTCTTTCTGAGTCATCACGCGCCTGGCTTCAGAACTTCTGATCCTTGTTGTTTTTTTGCAGCAACACGTTGTTTCTATCTTTCATTTATTTTCCTCTTTATCATTTTTAATGTTAACATGAAAATATTTTTCTTTTATTAATTTATTTCTTTTTTCATTAAGATAAAAAATCATTTTCTAAACAAGTCCTTTTTCTTCTTATATTGTACATTTCAATATGGTTTTAATAGTAACTTAGGATTTAATTTTATTTGCAAACCCCATTCATAAATATGTATCCCCATCCCTAAAATATTGTAATAGCGTAGGACTTTACATTTCTGCAATTTATCGCTTTCGAATGTAAATGCTAGTAGTTAGGGTGTGTATGGCAAGACACGAAATTGACAAATAGATCATCCTAATCAAGACTAAAATGCATGCAATCAAACACACTTTGCACACATGCACCCTTAGGGTAATCTCACTTTGTTGCCTATCAGAAAAATAGTCATGTCCCTCGAACATGGGCGTTTTAGTAGAAGACCCTCGATAAAAGACTGTAGTCCCTTGATGACCCTTGATGTTGCCTTCGATAAACTATCTAGTCCCTAAAAACGACATTGCTAAAATGTCCCAAGGGTTGCCTTCTATGACTATATAAACGTCCCGCACCCGTCCCTTCACATCCAATGATGGGGCTTCTCACCAAAACAATGGTAAGATAGCAACATCTAAAGGAGGAGGAAAAGAACAATTAAGACCTTTTGAGTAGGTAGATTTGCTCCTAGTTACTTGCTTGCTCATAACAAAAACATTCTATACACCAACAATTTGAAACATTTTCAAAAGACAACACTTTGTATGCGTTCTTATAGCGACGAGAGCCATTACAAAGAAAACCCTTTTCAAAATAACCTTCAAAAACACGTCCCACAAACACTTCTTTGAACTATTTTCAAAACAACACTTCGTACGCATTCTTATAGAGACGAGAATCATTACAAAGTGACATTTTCAAAATATTTTCAAAAACCCACATCACAAGCACACATTCAAACAAAAGCAAGTGATCTAACAAGTAACTAAGAGCCCATGTAAAACCATGGATGAAAAGGGTGCTAATACCTTCCCTTTTCATAATCTACCCCCCGAACTCAAGAAAACATCTCTAAAGGTCTTTCCTGTGCTTTTTCACCTTTCCTTTTGGATAAAAGAAAAGTCGGTGGCAACTCTTGCTAATCACTACCTTGTGCAACTTCTACCTAGGAATCACCACCTAGATATGAGATCCCCATCTCACTTCCAATCACCGCAGTGATATCTATAGTCAGAAACCTTGTGACTAGAATCAAAACCAGAAGATTACACTTCCAATAAACAATACTTAGTCTTGCCTAAAAACTTCAACTAAGAATAATACTCAACTCTATGCTTAAAAGCTTCAAGAGTGATAATAATAACTTGATAAACAATCAAGTAATAACCAGTCTACCTTACTGTATCAAAAGATACATGTGTGACTTACAAAAACACAAGAGACTCTCAAAACCTAAGACTTAAGACTTTCCCTAATTTTAACAATTTTGAAAAGTTAAATTACATTAGGTTTTTGTTTCTCTTTAAATACACCTCAGTAGTTCAACGGCTTCGAAATCTTCACCCAGATATTTCTTGATTCACAAGTTGAGGGCTGCACTAATTATGCAAAAAACTCTCCTTAAATGTTGGAACAAAATATCAAGTTTCCTAAATTGTCTCAACATCTAATTTTAGAAATTTATGTACAGTTGGAGATTAGATCACTTGTTCTAGATTAAATCTTCTTGATTTGCGAAAGATATTGAGATATATCCAAAAGTAATATCACACAATCAAATCAAATATGTTAAGATTTAAAACAACCTATATTGATGTTCTAGTTTAGCATGTCACAACATCTGTCAGAACATTTGTCTTCAATGCAACCTTTACACTCTGTTGTATCATTTTGATCAAGATGTTATGAAATTTTGCTCAACATCTGTCATGAACCATGTTTTAGCAAAATTATTGCCAATCCTAAAACCATGGATCTAACAATCTCTCCCTTTGGTAAATTTTGGCTAAAACAACCTAAGAACAATTAAGCAGGAGAGAGGAATAAAACCATAAAAACCAAAACACAAGATACATGTTAAAACATGTAAACTTTGTACAAACTGCAAAAATAAATCATATCAAAGATAAAATGTATCAAAGATAACATGATGTTTCAGATTTATCCAAGATTATTCCCCTTGTCACAAGGAACCAATTCTTGTCATAGAGAACCAATGATCCCCCTCAAGGGGAAAATCAAATTCACCAGAAGAAGAAGAAGAAACATTTCCCGAAACAAAAGAGAACCAACCTTGAACTATCATAGTTGATACATTTGAAGAACATGCAGCAGAAACAACACACATAACTCAGATCCCTAAATTCCTAGACTACCATAAGGTAACCAAGAAAAACAACAAAACACAACAGGTAGGATGTTAGAACATCAGGTAAGACATCCTGCACACAGACAACCAACAACAATAACAACAGTAGCAGCAACATAAGAAACATCAAACAAGCATGACAGACAATCAAGCTCCCCCTAAAAGTTTGTATATAGAAATAAACAACACTAGACATCATAATGTTTAATCAACATGTTAAGAGATGTATGGGATATAACATCAGGAAACAGAGACACACACTAAACTTTACTCCCCTATTTTATACAAAAATTGACAAAAATAGAGTAAAAAAAAGAAATTGAAACTAAACACTCACTCAAACTAATGGAATAAACAGAAAGAACAAAAGAAAGACATGAATCTGATGGAACCAAAATAAATGCAATGGAAAAATAACAGAACAAAGAGAACCATACGTTACCGACTCAAATTATTAAATAACATAGAAACACATTTTATATATAAACAAAACAACAACCATCTAATTCTTTCTTCTCAGTCAATGAAATTGACCCAAACTTCATCGACATCTGAGTCTGAATCATGTAACTGATAACGATTCTTCTTGAAGTACTTCATCTTTGTTACAAACTTCTTACCTGTCCTAGATGCTTCAGTAGATGTTTCAATATATGCTTCAAAATTGGACACAACCTTCTTTGAAACAGAACTCAATTCCTTCTTGGTTTCCACTAATTGAACCTCTTTAGCATCAGCATTTTTGGAAGAATTGCTCATGACAAAACGTAGCTTGTCAGGAGGGTGAGGCAGTAAGTAATTGATTAAAAGGAGAGTTACCTTGTTTGTAACAAAACTTGCTTGTAACGACAGACCAGTCAATGAGCATTTTTAGAATGAGGTTTAATCATCCTTATTAATAGATCACTGTTCACCATAGGAGAGAGAGACACTCTCTTGTTCTACTTTCTCTCTTTTCAAGCTTTGACTGCTGAAAAATGTTAGAACATTTAAAATGGAATTCTCTATGTCATTGAAAAGTATTTCTCCTAAAATTGCATGCATCACTAGATGAAGGAATATAGTTGGCAAACCGTCCAGACAATTACAAATATAACTCTTCAGTAGTGAAAATTCCTAAACCACCCCTCATATTCTCAATCTAACTTGCACCTTATGTCTTGGCAAAATTATTTCCTAAAGCTTTGCAGACATACCAAGCTTAGGAGTAACAATATTTGTTTGTAGCAAAACCCCTGACACAGTAGTGATTAGTACCAATGACTTTGTTCTCTAAGCATAATGTAATTCTTGAGTACCTTGATTGAAATAGCTTGTCATATTACAATTTCATGACATCTTGTTTGACAATGTTCTCTTTTAGCAACCAACACAATTGAAAATATCGTCTTCCTTCAACATTGTATTTACCCTTAAAGATAGACCATGATTAACTTATTTCTGATCCAAGAGACAATATTGTTTCTCAAACAAAAACATCCTCCATTAATATTATCTCCATTAGACTTGGCCAATAACTTTACTCCAAGATTCACCATAATTAGATATTTCATCTCTGAAACAAGTGGTGATACAAACTCCAAATAAATAATTTCCTTTAGGAAAAAAAACTTTGTTGGCTTGATGGTTCTCTAATACAGTGTCTGCTAGCTCTTTAGAATCAACCTCAATTTTTGTAGTACGAGTCTACTGAGATGATGTTCCAACATCTATTTGAACATAAGTCCCTTTATCAATGAATAAATCATTGAATTTGGTTCTGAAGTTAACATCTCTATATGACTTGTTCTTGGTAAAGTATCTCAGACATATCCATTTGTCTCATTCGAAACTCATCTTTCCCTGAAGAAGTTGATAAATACCTTTAAAGACTTCACAAATATTTGATTTTTCTTTGCTATAGATTACCCAGATCATTTAAAAAAAATCAACACAAACATGCCTCTATCTACCAAGATTCTTACCTTGCATTGGACTTATTAGGTTCACAAAAGAAGTTATAGGACTTTGCTAATAGTCAGATGCTGTGACTTCTGATGTGACATTTTGGCTTTATCTTCATTTGACCTTAAGCATGTAGATAATCAAGTATTATGTTGTGATATCCACAAATAGAAATTGTCTTTCTCATCAAACTTCATTCATCTCAATAGTGACCAATCCATCTACATTAGTGATATTTTCTTTCAGACCTTGATCACACAATTGTCTTATGTTCATCATATTAGATGTTAGTCTTTCATCCATCCAGTTCTCTAGCACCCTTAATTTCACCTTTTGGGTACCAAAACAAAAAGTGAGAAAGCTGGTAGAGTGAGACTCAAGATTACCATAACTTTCTTTATTCTAGACATATATCTAAAACATCCACTATCAGAGAACCAATATCTTTTTGCTGAGGTAAGAGAGAAAGGACAATAAGGAAAATTTCCTTAAGGTTCTATATCTTCCTAGTTTTAACCACTGCATGGTCAACTTTAGGTTGACTTAGACTTTAGAATAACCATTCATCTTGAACCAAAAATACCTGATATGATCAACTTTACCATAGAAGGAACAACATCATTATAAGAACATGTCTTTATCTTGAGTAGGTTTGATGGCTAGTATGATGTTGAGACATTTTGGTTAACATCATTGACTCAGCTATCCTTTTAAAGAAACCCAAGGTTTATCACTAAAGATTTTCCTTGCTTTATAGAGCCTTGATAACCAACCTCTACTCCTTATAAGTTTTCAGTCATCTTCCCATCTTGAAGAATCTCACCAACTCATTGGGATCACTTGATCAACATTCTCACACGCTTGATAATGGTATCAAATATAGATGTCAATAAAGTCACCTTATCCTGCATGTTAAAGACAGTAGACAAAATTCTTCCTTATCAATCTATAGTTGAGAAACAATTACCTTTGGTTTTTCTCCCTGTTGACAGACTCCTTCACTTTGGATCCACAGATCTTTGTAAGAGGTAGCCACCCCATCATAAGATATCCCTTTAATACAAGAATCTACATTAGAAAACCACCTTCCATATAAGACAATAACCTTATTGGCAAATTCAACACCTGAATCACATTCCTCATCAGACCAGGAAATAGAAAACCCCTTGAGATGTTTCTTGAGGAATGTAGGGCATATATCCAAATTATTTACATTCATGACACTAAATTCCTTTTACTTAGATTTTCCTTCTTATATGTTACAACTTTTCTTTGAGCTACATAGTCTTGCTGGTGTCAGGAATAATGTTCTTGACATTTGGTATTGACCTTATATCCACTCTCCTCAGAACCAGGTTGAATATCCTTCCAAGAATACACCATCATTAGATAACCCTTCATTAGATTCCAGATTATATTGCTCCTCTTTATCAACAAAGTTGGAAACAAAAGTTATTCTCTTGTTATTCTATTCAAAATTTTCATTTTAGTCAGCTCACAAATTTTGTTGTTGATATCCTGAGCTTCTTCAATGGTTGATACCTTATTGACAAATCTCTTGGGAGATACATGAGTATCTTCTTCTTGACCAACCTTTCTCCTGAACTCTTTGATGAGCCTTCATGAGAAGTCTTGAGAAATTCCTAAACATCTTTAACCACAACACATGTGTTCATCAGCTTAAAGATTGCACTCAACACGTTATAATTACCAATCTCCAACTCATACATTTCCTTTGACCAATCTTCTTCTGGCCTAAAAGGACATTCCATTGCTTTATCCTTAACACTAGGATTCACAAATCCTGACAAAATTTCAATATCTACTATCCATTGACATCAAGAATGCTATCATTATGTCCTTCCAAAAGACCAGTAGTACCAGAAAAATTCTCCCTAAAACTCACCCAATAGACAGACCAGAGTGCCTGCTCTGATGTCAATTGATATTCTGACACTTGTAATACATGTTAATAATGAAGCTCCAGCATCAAAACACAATGTCCAGACAGATGTTACGACATCTCCTGATAGACAGAACAATCAAACTATAAATTATGCAGAAGGATAAGTTGCATAATGATAAAGAACATAGTAATTGTTAACCCAGGTCGGTGCAACGTCACCTACTCTGGGGGATTCCAAGCTAGGAAGGAAATTCACTATGATAGTATTAGTTCAAAGCCTAAACAGTCCTAGTTTACAACTTCTCACCTAATCACTACCTTGTGCAACCTCTACCTAGGAATCACAGCCTAGACATCAGATCCCCCTGTCATTTCCATTCACTACAGTGATACCTACAGTCACAAACCTTATGACTAGAATCAAGACTAAAAGATTACACTTCTAATAAACAATACTTAGTTTTGCTTAAAAGTTTCAACTAGGAACAATACTCAACTCTATGCTTAAAAGCTTCAGGAGTGAGAACAATAACTTGATAAACAATCAAGTAACAATAAGTCTACCTCATTGTATCAAAAGATACATAGGTGACTTACAAAAACATAAGAGACTCTCAAAACCTAAGACTTAAGACTTCCCCTAATTTTTATAATTGTGAAAAATCACATTAGGTTTAGGATTCTCTTTAAATACACCTCAGTAGTCCATGGGCTTCAAAATCCTCACCCAGATATTTATTGATCCACAAGTTAAGGGCTGCACCAATTTAGTAGAAAAATCTCCTTAAATCTTGGAACAAAACATCAAGTTTCCTAAATTGTATCAACATCCAATTTTAAAAACTTATGTACAACTGGATATTAGATCACTTGTTCCAGATAAAATGTTATTGACCTGAAAAAATTATTTAGATGTCTCCAAAATAAATATCATAAAATCAAATCAAATTAGTCAAGATTTAAAATAGCTTATACTGATGTTCTGGTTCAGCATGTCACAACATATGTCACAAGATTTGTCTTTAATGCAACCTTCACACTCTGCTGTATCAATTTGATCAAGATGTTATGACATCTTGCTCAACATCTATCATGAACCATGCTTTAGCAAAATTTTTTCCAATCCTAAAACCATGGATCTAACAATTTTTAAAAATTGTGTAACTCCAAAGTTTCCCTATTTCCACCATATTTCCTCAACTATAAATACATCATACATACATCATTTCAACTTGATGAAACTATAAACACTTACCACCATTGCTCTTTATCTTCAACCTTTAACATATGCATACACACTAACAGACTACAAATAATCATTTTTTGCTAGGGTGCCATCTAGATGAGGTTTGATAACGTCCAATTACGTTTGTGTAACCGAGAATACTGGGTTGAGAATTGTGGGGGGTTTTATCCGGAAAAACCTAGGGTTTATCCTCCAATATCTTTAGTTTATTTAGGGGTTTTGTTCAAGACTTCACAATAGTGGATTTGACCGAGTAAAAGCTTTGAATATTAGAGATCTTGCAAAGGAGTAGCGCGAAATAGTGGATCATATTGGAAGCTCTCGTGCTCAATAGTTTGCAATTGGATTCAATCAAATGAAAGATTTCGAGATTGTGGATCTCACAAAGGAGTAGTGTAAGACGGTGAATCAATTGGATTTATTGTGTCTTGGTCTTGCTCAAGGTCAAAAGAAAATAATGGGTTGAATCAACATCAAAGAGTTATGGTTTGTAGGGTTGTTCTTGGAACATATCTCTTGTAATTAACTTTTTGCAAAGTGAAAAATTCATCTCAATTCCAAAAAGGAATTTGATGGGGGGGGGGGGGGGTAGCCATAGCGAGGACGATTGCTGAACTTCCTAAACATATCATTGTGTTGTTCTCTCTCTCTCTCTCTCTCACTCACTATCTCTATTTCTATATCTTAATCTCTTTTACTTTCTATGTGAAATTTGTTGAACTTAGTGATTTATTAATAAATTCATATAGAAATTTTCTTTGACTGTTAAAGTTTAAATTGCTTTGTTAATCAGTTTATAATCACTTTGATTGTAAGTGTTGTTCTCAAATCAACAAAGCTCAAAAGAAATTCTGAAAAATTGATTGCACACTAAGTGTTCGATAAATTGTTGTTTGAACTGCAATATAGCGGCAAGAGCAAAAGAAAGGAAGTATTTTTCCAGGAATTTATCGTATCCACAAAGACTGATGCATGGGAAAGAATGTCATTCAACAGTCTTCGTATTTCTGATCTTGGGTTAAAAGGGTTTAAAGGTGTAAAGTGTGGAAAAAGTGAATTATGAACAAGAAAATAAATACATTCTTTGGAGAGGAGAGAAAAATTTCAGATTTAGATTTCATCTACCTATAAAATACTTAAATTTATCGATCAGTTGTACACAACCTAAATTACTCGTCAATATCATCACGTATCACCTACAACACAAGTTATGACTAACCCAAAGTTGAGAGAACAACCATATTATCTTGTCGGTGATGTCTCAGGAAACTAAACAACACAAAAGCATTAAGAACCGATATCCACATGTGAATGTTAGATCAAAATATATCTCTAGAGTCTAGAACCAAAAATATGGTCATCCTAAATTCGAACCTGAAGAGTATATGTTTATAGCAAATCAAATCTAACATAAAGCAAGCAATCATTTTTATTGATTTATAAAATAGAAAGGATACAATACCATGATCAACAAATATACATAAAATCAAGGTAAACTTACATAAATACTCAACAAATAAATAATACAAAGAGAAGAAGAGAAGAGAACCAAATATCTCTCATGGTGTCAGGACGATTGATGAGAAATCCGAATTCCAATCATCCAGATGCAACCTCCATTGTTGTTTTCTAAGCTCTAACATCAAATAATGTTTGTGATGGAGTTGGGAGCAAAAATCCCCAAAACCATGCCCTAAAAGTATGAATGAAATGTATTTGTACAAACTAAAAATTGCAGACCGTACTTATCCTGCTCAGAGCGCGCTAAGCACGCTCTCTCTTATTTCCTAAATTGCCTTAACATGCGCTAAACGCCCTCAGACCGCTCTTAGCATGAAAGTCTTAGGTTGGCCAACATCCTGTGCACTATTACCGCGTTAAACCTGCAATGCGACTTGTTATTTCCTTAAAAGTTGCATCTTAAAGCTTTTCCTTTGGCCTTTATTACTCTATGCTCCAACCATGCAATAAATACCTACAAAAGAGATGAAAAACTATTAATCGATACAATATTTACACGATTACACTATTATTTACATTAAAGTTGGGGTTTTACTTATTAATACACAAAAGCAGAATGATAAGTGCCACAAAATACTACTGAAAATACCGATATTTTGGCATTTATCACACTCCTAACTTAAAACTTTATTTGTCTTCAAATAAAGGTAAAACAAACTAAAAGAAATAAAAGAAATAATCAAGAAATTATGAATCAATAAATTTTGGAAAACGAAAACAAATGTATAGTTCAAAATCAAAAATGTACAAACAAAGTAGCACTTACCACTATACTACAATGACAACATGATAATAAAACAAATCCTAAGTACAAAAGTCATACCAAACATTCTAAAACAACACCTGCTCAATTATGAATCACACCTAGCAAAACTTCATCAAGGGATGAAAAACACATAAACATGAGGGACTTTACTCTCACCGAACATTCTTGCAAACAAAAGATTAAATTATGCATTCATCCTAAAAACTCGTATTGAAAACACAAAAGCAAGAATCACAAGGACTTCAAGGTATGTAATGTTGCTTGGGCAACAAGGAATTATCAATTTATAAAGGTAATTGAAATAAAAAGTAGCATATTTTTATGGGAGTTATCAATTCACAAAGGCTCAAGCACAAAACTTCAATCACAATTTTTCTCTTTTCCCAATTGCTACACCATTTCACACAACTTATTAGCACAATTATTTTTTTTTCTTTTCTTTTTCAATGTTTTTTCTTTTTTTTTTCTTTTCTTTTTCACATTTTATTTCTTTTTTTTCTCAAGTTTTTTATTTTTCCCAACCTCTTAACAACCAACCTTTTCTCCCCAACTTGAATACAACCCAACATGTAATATGAATGCTTCCAAACTTTCTAAGGCAAGGGTAAAAATTCAAACCATAAGCTATGTTGAAGGGTCAAGTGTTTCAAGAAAAAAATTTATAATCCATACAAAAATCAATGAATAACTAATTAGTTATATACAAGTTCAACATTTCTAAACCAATATGGATCCTGACATTAAGGCTAAGAAAGGGTAAGAAAATTCTCACTCACTCATAAGGTAAGTTACTTTTTGGTCAAGTGGTTGTGCTCAAAATCAAACAAAATGCCTTGATCCTTTTCATGCTTTCATACAATAAACATAAATAAAATATTAAACATAATAAAACCTAGTTAAAACAAGAATGTTGGAACTGCAATATAGTTAACAATGGAAAGATTCCTCACATTTGGGGTAAGATCTAAAGTGATTCAATTATGAACAAATAGTGTAAGAGAATGAATGACTTGGTACATGTACAAAGTAAAAGTTTCCTAATCATGCTATGTTCTAGAAAGAGATAAACATGTACCTTGACAATGTAATAAACTTTCAATCACTATCATTACAACATATTTTCATGTTAAAACAATCAAACTTGAAATTATCACTCAAATCTTCTTCAAGCTATTAGCCCAATATTTGAATATAAACAACAAACAAACAAAAATTAGAAATTAACTACTACTATTTACTACTCTAAATGGCCTTGGTGAAAGTGGATAAAAGGGACAAGTGAAAATAATTTCCACTGACATACAACAAGGCATGCTTACCCCCCAATGAGTGCGTTTAGCATGCACAAAAAAACAATGTGCGCTTAGCACGCACAGACCATGCTCAGCGCGAGAAGGTCTATGCAGAAACTCTAGAATGCACCCGAATTTCATGATAAACTTCCACTAACACATATACTAACTCAAGTACAAAACTAAACATAATTTACAAATGTTAGGGTGCCTCCCAACAAGCGCTTATTTTACATCGTTAGCTCGACGCCTTTATTTATTGATACTCCTCCATGTTACCTCTTTGCCTGGCTAGTTATCACCAATGACTATTCCTAACCATCACTTTAGCAAACGTGAAGAGAATCAAAAATATATATAATAGAAACAATTAGGGAAAACATGTACAAATATACATGTATGTACAAAACCCAAAAACATAGAAACAATTGCAATGTGATTCAATATCTAAACATCAATCCCCGGTAACGGCGCCATTTTGTTTGAACTACAATATAGTGGAAAGAGCAAAAGAAAGAAAGTTTTTTTCTAGGAATTTATCATATACACAGAGATCAATGCAAGGGAAAGAATGTCGTTCAACAAACTCTGCGTTTTTGAGCATGGATTAAAATGGTTTAAAGGTGTAAAGTATGGAAAAAGTAAATTATGAACAAGAAAATAAATACATTCTTTAGAGAGGAAAGAAATCTTTCGGTTTTGGGTTTCATCTATCCTATCAAATACTTAAATATATTGATCAGTTGCACGCAACCTGAATCACTCATCAATATCACCACGTATCACCCAAAACACAAGTTATGACTAACCCAAAGTTGAGAGAACAACCATATTGTCTCATTTGTGATGTCTTACGGAACTAAACAACACATAAGCCTTAAGAACTGATACCCACATGTGAATATTAGATATAAATCTATCTCTATAGTCTAGAACCTAATAAATGTTCATCATAAATCAGGACCTGAAGAGTATATGTCTATAACAAATCAAATCCAACATAAAGCAAGCAATCATTGATATTGATTTATAAAATAGAGAGTATACAACACCATGATCAACAAATATACATAAAATCAAGGTAAACTTACATACAAACTCCAACAAATACAAAATACAAAGAGAAGAAGAGAAGAGAACAAAATATCTCTCGCGGTCAGGATGATTGATGAGAAATCCAAATTCCAATCATCCAGATGCAACCTCCTTTGTTGTTTTCTAAGCTCTAACATCAAAGAATGTTTATGCTAGAATTGGGAGAAAAAAATCCCCAAAAACATGCCCTAAAAATCTGAATGAAATGTATTTATACAAACTAAAAATCGCAGACCGCACTTAGCCTGCTTAGAGCGCGCTAAGCACGCTCTCTCTTATTTCCTAAACCACCTTAACACGCGCTAAATGCCCTTATACCGCTCTTAGTGGGAAAGTCTCGGGTTGTCCAACTTCCTACATGCTATTACCGTGCTAAGACTGCCCTGTGACTTGTTATTTCCTTCAAAATTGCATCTTGAAGTTTTGTCTTTGGCCTTTATTACTATATGCTTCAACCATGCAATAAATACCTACAAAAGAGATGAAAAACTATCAATTGATACAATATTTACACGAAAATATGATTACACTATTATTTACACTAAAGTTGGAGTTTTACTTATTAATACACAAAATAGAATGATAAGTGCCACAAAATACTACTGAAAATAATGACATTTTGGCTCTTATCAATTGCCAAGTTTTGTTTTTAACACAATTTCATTGGAAATAGTTGGCTGCAGTGATTTGTTATAAATTATTAATTGTGAAACAATTGTGTTTTTAATTTTATAATTGATTAATTCCATACGGCTTTCACATATTCGAGTTTCCAATAACTAGGTTCGTTTAGACGACATTTCGATCTAAGCTAAAAATCTTTTGTGCAATATTGTCTTTCAAAATAAATTTTAATTATCTATTTTTGAAAGGTAATTTTACTTGGGGATCTATTCACCCCCTCTAGATAAGTTGTTGTCGTCTAACAGTATCATCCAAAAAACTTTATCTAAAAGAAAAATGCTCTAGCCGGTGTTAACGATGGCCTTAATTCTTTCAACAAAATTGAGGAGGACATGGAGAATGCTTTGAGGAAGTCAAGGGAGACCTTGCTAAAATCTCAATTATATTTGGATAAGACTCACTAAAATATGAAGACAATGGAAGTTGAAAAAGTATCCCTCTATTAATAATATGTGAAAGTCATTGAGACTGGCTATGGGGTCATGCAAGCTCCATGCATAATTAAAGCAAAGAAGCAACTTAGCTGAAATAAAATTTTAGCTTGGACACATTTCATGTTCTTGGGATATATTACATGTAAAGAGTTTCTTTAGTGTAGCTCATTTTTCCCAACTAGCTTGGACTCGGTAAACTAGGTATTGTTATATGTGATGAATGATTGTGGGATCCCATATCTTTCTAGAGCGTTTTTCTTGGAAATTTTTGAATTTTGGTGGTTGTGATTTTTTAGGGCTTATGCTTCAATCCCTTTGGTGAAATAGTTTACAACCATAGTCAGCAATTTTAACTTCCCTGGAGCCAGTGGGAAAGGGCTGAGGATATTCATATACCAATAGAAGAGCGACCATGGCGCAATTAAAGTGTTAAGTTCAAAAGAAGGGGTGATGTGATTGTTGTTGTTATAAACCCTAGAGGCTAAAAGTTTTATTAAAACTTGGTACTTATATCAAATTATTTATTAATAATTAAAAGGAATTTCTTTATTATGTTTGTTTTTCCAAAATAATAAAGTCCTTAGAATAGCTAGGCCGTTTAATGAAACATTAAGTGTGAGTTAATCATAAGATTTTATTGAACATAAGTACATTATTCTTAAATTATTTGTAGTCGAGCTTTATTGTAAAGTGGGATAACATTAAGGCATTGAGACAATGGTTGTGAAACTCGTAGGTAGACCTGTAAACTCATATGAGTTTACGAGTCTAGGAAGCAAAAATGAGTAAAATTGCACAAATAATCATTTTTTAATAGACTCAAGTAGACTTGGGTAGACTCGCACAAACTCGTATAGAATCGGGATTCTATGATGAGTTTACGAGTCTATATGTTTTTCTGGAAAATAAATTTAAAAAATATAAAAAAAATGGCCCGAATTCCCCTAGATTTTTATTTAAAAAACCCTTATTTTATTTCTTGTACGATATACTTATAATTAGAAACACCTCCCTCCTAGTCACTTACTTTAGAAACGATGAGTCGCCAACGTCTCAGAAGAGTCTCCTCATTCATCAATGTTTTTTCCTCCCTTCATTAACGAGATGGTCACATTTGTCTCTTGTTGTGTTTGCGACTGTATCTCATCATTCAAGTTTGCATTTTGTTCTCTCTTTCTCTTGAATTCTCTTACTATGTGTTTCATAAAGTTGTTCATTGTTTCTCTACTTTGTTTGTCTCTTGCTATGTGTTTCGTAAAGTTGTTGGTTTATGTTAATGTAAAATTTAAATATGAAAAGTAGAAAAGGAAAATGAAAAGTGTTGTTCTTTCATTTGAAGATATTCATTCAGATGATGAACGAGCAACTAAAGATCCTAATGAAGAAAATATGCAAATTGAAGTTATTGTTGAGCAAGATGATGTTACAATTAACAATATTGTGGAAGTTGATGTTGTTGTTACTAATATTATGCAAAGTACTAGTGGTGGAAATGTTAAATCAGGTGGAATTGAAAATTCAAGCAACCTAGCTTTGGTTAATGATGAATAAGGTGCTTCATTTGGAGTATAGTTTTATGATGATAGTCTATATACCAATGAAGATGACGGTAATTATATTGGCAGGGGTGATTTCCCTAGAGCTTTGGATGTTTGAAGCCATTAGCATATCTATTTTATGATTTTGTTTGATTTATGTAGTAGCCAATTAAGAAGGAATTACTACTTTAAGTTTTTAACTACATACATTTCTATTGTGTTTGTTTTATTATCGAGTTATTTTGTTAATAAGTTTGTTATGGAGTATGAAATTTAAACTTTGATGTTAATTGACATTCTATTTTACATATATTTGTGTCATATATAAAACATTTACAAGATTATAAATAATATGTTTCACTTATAGGTTTTGGAAAGTTATTTTTAATTTTTCCAAAGACTCGTACGAGTCTGCGAATCGAGTCTACGAACCCTTTGTGAGTTTGAGTAGACTCGCATGTTTGAAAATGTTGATTGATACTATTATGTGGATAGACTGACGATCACATCTTATGGATCATAGATAAAGAGTTATCAATTCTTCACATAGGTATGAATGTTAAGGATAATACTTATATTGCATTGACTCTTTATGATAATACTACATAAAATGTTATTCAAAGTGTTATAAGTTATTCTCCTGGTGATAATGATGTATATCATCCTTCGACCTGAAACCACTATGGATCCTATATGTGGGATCGGGTACTTTATTGTTGATCAAACATTATCCTTAACTAGATGACCATAAAGACAATTGATGAGTACTCCATAAATCATACTAAGAGACATGAGTGACCTAGATGGAATTTGCTCTCCTGCATAACATGATAAATGTCTAAGGTCCCAATATTTATCTGGACAAGAGTGACATGAACATAGACACGAGGGCAAAAGAATAATTGTATACACAAGCATTATCACATAAATATTTTGTCTGATCATAAGACATTTTTGTGACTTGGGTAGAAATGTTGTGTTGCTAGATATAACTCATTATTTTATATATTAAATGTGTTTCTAGCAATGATGTGTTTTAGATTAAAGGATTAAATACCATGCCAATTTGATGTGTAAGCATATTGACCATATCGTTGTACTTTCATCCATTTATTACTTCTCAGAAAACAGGGAACTAGTAGTTAGGGTGGCATAACTTGAGGAATATATCCTAACCCTCCACGAGTTTGTGCCATTCAACTAGGATTTCTCATTGCATATCATGATGCTAAGTATTTTTTAAGAGGAGATGCAATAGTTATTGCATTGTCTGCATATGTAGATGCATTAGTTTGAAGGCTTGTTATCATTGTAGTTGGCATGGCATATGGATATTCCCTACTATCAGGGATAGTGTGAAACTTGGAAGGAAAAAAGGCATATGGTTTCTTATAGTAGCTTGTGTAACCCTTGAAGTAGTTGTAAAACTGGTTAGTTGTGGTGGTTGTTATACCCCAATTTATTCCCCTAATATCCTCCATCATTTTATATCATCCTAATGCATCAAGATCACACATGTAGGTGGGTTATCTATTCTACTCTCTCATATCTTTAAGTTTTCTCTTGAGGGATCACTAAGCACCTTGAATTGTGTATCTTGTATATATATTCTATGTTTACTAACCTTTAATCAAAATCCAAAAAGATGTATGTTTCCTCTATATGCTTTGCAGATTGTAGATATTGATCCAAGTACAACTCTCTCACCTCCTAAGCTAGGGTTTTGAAAGTTGGTCCTAAGTCAATTTGCTATTTAGTGGATTTTAAAGGCTTGAAATTCAAGGCTATGATTATGGCATAAATTTATATTTTTTAAGGACTCTCTTAATTTCATTGGTTCAAGATTGTCTCAAAGTTAGTGGTTGAATTCATCAAGAAACTTTATAGGTTCATGTGTTTATTTCCATGCCTTCTTCAACAAGTTTCATCAATCATTTAGCCTTATCATAAATTTTCTTAAATATAACATCATTTCAAGGTATAATGTGATTCATCATGCCTTAAATTGCAAGAAAAATTCAAAAGATTCAAAGTTGATCCAATTGGTCTAACCTAATTTGGACAAGTCCTTGATTCTATGATCACACGTGCATAACTATCTCAATTTTAAATATTTTGAAGTGGTTCTTTTTAATATATAATATTATAATCATTTAAAACAACTTCTCTTCACATGACAAGATCCAATTATGCTTCGAGAATCATAAAAATTTTGAAAAGATTACACGTCCTTTGAGAAGACCATGGGAATTTATGGCTTGACTTCAAAAGATCATAACTTAGTCAATTTTTATCTCCTTGAGCTCATTATTTTTTCACAATAAACTTAAGGATGTCTACTACAGATTTTATTTGAAGATCAAGATCTAAAACTGTGTGGAATGTTATGGAATTCAATGAAATATTATAGGTCATTTATGGATTTCTCAAGAAATTTTCATCACCTTCAAAGAACCATAACTATCATTTTTTATGACTTTTGAGTGATCCAATTCTATAATTCTATTTGAAGAGTCTACTTCATTTCATCTTCAATGATCAAAAGCTAATTTTGAGTGGAAGTCCATGTAAGTTTGAAGAACATTATAGGACATTATGAAGCTCTACACTTAGAAATTTTTCTAAATGTCAAAGTCAATTAATTTTTCACTATTTCAAATGGACAAAACATCCCGCTCAAGTTTCGAAATGAATACTTTATTGACACATTGTAAATATTGTGATGATTTCTTTCAAATGCAACAAGAATGATTCCATAAAGCTTCCTGAGCAAGTTTCCCCATGGATTTGAAGATGGCCCTTCAAAACCGAGTTTTCCAACACAGTCAGATTGCAAATTGGATTTTGTGACTTATAATGACCTAATTGATTCGCGTTTTCTACTTAAGCACTATTAAAAAAGTTGCTAATACTTGTTTAAGCATTGAAACATAAGTTTTGAGTGAGTTTTGATGCACATGGAGTGACACTGCTCATGCCTTCGAGCTTTACAAGAATTCCCTCCAATATTCATTATTTCACACGTATGAGCTCATTGTTCATTCCCCTAAAAATAAAGGATCATTCCTCATTCATTTCATTAAGCTTGGATAGTCAGAATCGCCCTGCCAAAGTCAATTTTGAAGCTTGAAATTTGAAAATGGATTTCATAGTTACAAGCCTTCTTTCTCCAAACTCTCTTGTGATTCTTCATTCTTGATCATCATACAAACTTTCCAGAACAAAATCCAAGCCATTCGAGCATAGAATCAAGCTACATAAGTTTAGTTTCAGAGCTTACAAGTTGAACTTCGTTCAAGTAGATTTCTCAACCAAATCATCTCAAATAAATGCTAAGGATGTAGTTCCTTCTTCTCCGAAGCTGATGTTTCTCCTGGTTTGAATTTTCATGATGATTTAAGCTTGCATTTCCAAATTTCATATTACAATTTCTCTCTGGTAATTTCCAAAACGACTACGTTGTGGTTTATATAAATTTGACACGAGGATATGGTTGAGATCATCTTGATGATACGCATCCAATGATACCACTATGAGCATATAAATTTACAGTTTGAAGAATCACAAGCTTGCCTTAGTTGTAGGCGTCTAGAGGTTGAAGATCACCTACGTGTCATCTTCAACCAATGAAGGCACGCCAATTGTTTTAATTTCGTTGGTTTGACTTTTTAGAATCTAATGTGTTCTAGTTGATTAAAGCCCATGGTGGAAGTGTATGTTATAGCCATCATATTTTCCAGCTCAATTAATGAGCTCATATTTGACGCTCCTCATATTTTCTATTTTATTTTATTTTACAAAATTGTTTTAAAATTTCTTTTATCTTTAAAAATCCATAAATCTTTTATTTTTTATCCAAAAATTATGAAAAATTACACAAAAAAACTTTGAATTATTTCTGACCTTGTGTACATTTTTCATATTTTTATTTTGATGTTTGCTATTTTTCATAATTTTTAAATTGTTTGCTTTATTTTAATTGGTTTTAAAATATTTTTAATACTTTTTAATTTTTGAAAATGTTGTGGAATGATCCAATGATAGTTTGACAAATATTGGTGACCTTTCTTGATTTTTATTTTTGATTGTACTATTTTTCTTGATTTTTGGTTTATTTTGATTAATTTTTTCATTTTTAAAATTAGTTTCTGACCATTTAAAATTTTGAACCAATTTGTCAACACTTGTTGACTCATGTTTAATCTTTGGTAATTTTTTGGAGTTATAATTTAGTGTTTTGATATACTTTGTGTATTTCATCAATTAATTTCATTTAATTAGCCATTTTAAAAGTGTTTTTAATGAATTTCATTTTTAATTTCTTTTTGAAGTTGATTACAGCCTTTGAATTATCGTTAGTGGCCCAAACCTATGTTTGAAGGTCCACTAATGATTGATTATTGGACTTTGGTTCAAAACCTTTGAAACTTGTTCTTGGGAGGCTTTGATTTTATCAATCATCTAATAAGTCTTCATCAACTTTGATCTAAGCTCAAAATTAAATCATCATTGGTTATTTATCATGGATTCTATCTTCTTCATCCCTTTTCTTTTATTTTCATTTCTTGATCAATCTGGATAATGCATTTTAACTTTAAGTTCATCTAAGCTTATGGATAGTTGAAAAATAATCTTCCATTACCTAGGTCTTGATCATCTTTTATTTTTACTTGTGCTATATGTTTTAGGATTATGGTTTCTACCATATCTCTAACAAGTATGGTACATACATTGCTATTTATTATCCTCATATAGGTGCTACTTCTATATAAGTCCATTTACGACTGCTTAACATAGTGCTAAATTTGTCCCAATTCAGAAAATGATCATTCGTGGCTCAAAATTTTTGTTTGTAAGTCCAAGTATGGTTGATTGATTATTTAGGGTCCAATACCTTTGAAACTTGCTGTTAGGAGGTTTTGATTTTATCAGTCCTCTAATGAGTTTTCATTATTCTTGGTCCAAGATCATCATTCAATCATCATTGATCATATTTGTGACCACTAACTTTTAACTTTACTTTATGCCTTTACTTTATGCATTTTACTTTATGTATTTACTTTTATGCACTTTTATCTTTAGCATTTACATCTCATGTTATTTGCCTTTTGCTCAC
This sequence comes from Vicia faba, assembly GCA_948472305.1. NCBI lineage: Eukaryota > Viridiplantae > Streptophyta > Magnoliopsida > Fabales > Fabaceae > Vicia > Vicia faba. The sequence continues at coordinate 757,471,229 of OX451737.1, forward strand.
TTGAGCATTTACTTTGTGCTCTTTTATCTAAGCTCAGTTGATCTCTTTTTCATTTTTAAGATGCCTAATAATCAACTTGAACATTAAAAGACTTAAGGCTCTTGATTAGACTATTGGTTACTATCCTTGGCATATTGGAGTTATGGATCTCTTGGACTTAGGATTATAAGCCTTGCCTTGATACTTTGAGACCTTGGTACCCTGTCGACATTCTGAAATCCTTGGGGTTTACTCCAAGACATTGGATTAAATTTCTATGTGTGCGGGTTATTTTTTTGCTTTGTCTGAAGTCCAGCATTGTGATTTGGAATTCCTATGTGTACAAATGTTACTATGGCCAAATTTTGTCTGAAGTTCTTGGGGGTTTACTCCAAGGCATTGGTTTGCAAGTTATTCATATGCAAGTGTTATTTTGAACTCAAGAAAGTTTATCTGGTACATTGAAGCTTTGAAATAAAATTGAAGACATTGCTTAATTCTTAATTCATCTGATGCATTAGTTCATCTGAGGCTTATTTCATCCTTGGCTTAGTTTTGTCTTGGTATTATATTTGCTTGGTTTTTAATATAAAGGATGGGAGTTCTACATTTACTTCATTATGTCAAGTGTTGTCTTATTGTTGGTTAGACCTTTCCTTACCGTAGTTTTTACTTTGTACTTTAGGATAGTCTCTTCATCTCCTCCCATCTTCTTTAATTTCAAAATATTCTCCCTCCTTTTCAAAACTCTTCTTATTTTCAAACTTGAACCACTTTCATAATAAACTTGGACTTAGGTCCATGCATTTTCAAAATTATTTTTCTTAACTATACCCTTAATCAATTTAATCATACTTTGACATCTTTTTAAGAAGACTAAAAGTCATTAACCTCATTCAAACCATTTTTTCACTTTGGCTTTTTATTTTAAAAAATTTCTAAATAGATTAGACTCATGTTTTTTAGTGATGAAAACTACTATACTTCTACAATATATAGTGAAGTGATACATTTTCCACTTGGGTGTTGAGTGATGTCTTATCGATTTTAAATTCAAGCTTTATCCTCCACTTTGAGATGATGCAAATTTTGCTTTCTCATAATTATGGATAGTAAGTATGTTTTCTACTCGGATATGACGGGATTTCTCTTCTTCTTAAAATTAATAAACACACAGAACTTTCAAATTTTTTAAGAAGAACTATGTTAAAACAACCGGCCGAACCGTCATCTAATATAAAAATCAATGAAGTCGCCATCGAACGTCTTTTATCCCACAAGAAGGAGAAAGGTGAACATCGAGAAAACCTGAGAAGGGTGAAATCATGCGAGGGGAAGGTATTAGCACCCCACACACCCGTAGTACTCTACGGTATCCACTCTTGTTTGTTCTAATATAAGGGTGTGTTAGGATCTATATCTAGGCTGTACATGGAATGCATGCAAAAGAAAGGAGAAAAGAATGTAGGGAAAATAAAAGTTGTGCTTGCTTGGGCCCTACCCTAATGCCTACGTATCCCTTTTAAGGAATCAGAGCAGCCATAGTTCGGCTCATATATTTTGGTTGGTTTGTGTTTTTTAGTTAAGAAGACAAAAGCAACAAACAAGATGGAAAAACATCAGATAAAATGACAAAACATCAACAATGATGGTAAAACAACAAAAAAGGGATGACAAGACATCACATGGTAACACAAACTCAGATAAGATGATAAAGCATCAGCATGATAACAAAATATCAGACAAGATGATGAAACAATACACCTAAAAATGATATCAAAAATCAAAGCAGGATGACAAACATACGCGATGGAGAAACATCAACAACAAACATAGGCGATGGCGAAACATTGGCAAAAAGATAGCAAGATAGCATGGCAAAGATGGCTAAACATCAATAATTCGGATGATAAAACATCACACCTAACAATGATATTGAGAATCAAAGTAGGATAACAAATATGCGCAATGGCGAAACATCAACAACAAACATATGCGATGGTGAAACATCGGCTAAAAGATAGACAGATAACATGGCAAAGATGGCGAAACAACAATAACTCAGATGATAAAACTTCACACCTAACAATGATATTGAGAATCAAAGTAGGATAACAAAAATGTGTGATGGCGAAACATCGGTAAAAAGATAACAAAATATCATGGAAAGGACGGAAAAACATCAATTTGATAAGGTTTAAAACAAAGGAAAGAGGCGCACAAACAATTAAGATTGGTTTGTATTTGTGATACGGTGGGAGAACTGAATTGATGTTTTGCGTTTCAATCGCACTTGTGCGGTTAGCAAGAGTCGCCACCGACTTTTCTTTTATCCAAAAGGAAAGGTAAAAAAGCACAGGAAAGACCTTTCGAGATTATTTCTCGGGTTCGGGGGGTAGATTATGAAAAGGGAAGGTATTAGCACCCTTTTCATCCATGTTTTTCCATGGGCTCTTAGTTACTCGTTTAGATCACTTGCTTTCATTTTATAGTGTGCTTGTGGTGTGGGCTTTAAATGTATTTGAAAAATCTCTTTGTAATGGTTCTCGTCTCTATAAGAACGTATACAAAGTTTTGTTTTGAAAAGTGGTTCAAAGATGTGTTTGTGAATCGTGTTTCGAAAAGTGTTTTGAAAAGATGTTTTGCAATGGTTCTCATCTCTATAAGAACGTATACAAAACATTTTGTCTTTTTGAAAATGTTTTGAAAGAGAGTGTAGGTGTAAGAGTTTTTGTCGTGAGCAAGCGAGTAACTAAGAGCGAATCTATCTACTCGAAAGGTCTTAAATTGTTCTTTTCTTCCTCCTTTTAATGGTGCTATCTTACCATTGATTTGGTAAGAAGCCCCATCGTTGGATGTGAAGGGACAGGCGCGGGTCTATTTTACAATCATCGAAAGCAACTTAGGAGACGCTTTAGCAATTTTTGTAAGGGACGAGATCGTTTTAATCGAAGGCAACATCGAGGGTCATCGAGGGATTACAATTTTTTTATCGAAGGGTCATTTCTAGGGTGTCCCATATTCGAGGGATATGATTGTATTTCCGAGGCAACGAGTGAGGTTACCCTAGAGGTGCACGTGTGAAAATGTGTGTTGGTTTCAAGTTATTTCATTCTTTGATTAGGTCATCTAGCGATTGATTTTTGAATCTTGCCATACACGCCTAGTTACTATACAGTATAAAGAAAGCAGTAAATTGCGGGAATTGAAGTTCTACGCTATTACAAAATGTTCGGGAATGGGGGTACAATTTTTACAAATGGGGATGAATCAAATGAGATAGAAATGTCTGAATATCAAACAATACAACCAAATCGAATTTTGTTCGATTTAATTAAAAATCCATGAAAATAAAATCAACAAAATATGAAATGTTAAGTATTTACTTGGAAAGAGAAAGGTAAAATCTATTCTAAAAAATAAAAATAATTGATCAAATTAAAATCTTTATTTTTTTGTATTTTTATTAATTATGCAAATGACAAAATAAATTAAAGAAATGACAAAACTAAGTCTTATTATTATTTTTGATGTTTTATTATATGCAAAATTAAACCTAAAACAAATTTATTAAAAATAGAAAATGATAAAAATTAATTATAAAAAACCTAAATCAAATTGAAAGTAATATCTTAAGTTATATTAGTAATTGTATATATAAAAAAAGGATGTAAAAGAAAACAAATTAAACTTAAAAAAATGCAGTGGGCTTATTGGAAGATTTGGGAGAAGGCCCAAAGAAAATAGTTCTTTGCTGTAATACTAAAAACATGCATAGGGGGGGGGTGGATCTAGTAAAACGAATGGGCTTAAGGGGAAGATTTAAACAAAACAAGCCCAAGTCTCTAACTCAGCTTAGTTGTTTCATTAAGGGATCAAAAACAAAATTAGGGTTCTTGGAACCCTTGTGATTGACAGCGGCGCTGCTTCATCTCTTTCGCTCATCCATTCCATTTTTTTGTTGAAACCTATGAATAAAAACACCACCCGTCCCTATTTCTTTTTGCAAACAAAATCACTCTCTTCATCTTTTGTCTCACCATGATTCATATCTCTTTGAAAACCCTAGTGGTTGAATTTGATTTAAGCCTAAAAGGTCCGAATTTGGTTCATCTGATCTTCCCCCCCCCCCCCCCCCCCCCAATTCTCTGTTGCCGGAATGCCACTAATCTTACCTCCCTAATCGAGTTTCTAAAGATCTTCTTGAAAAGGTGAGATTCTGTTCTTATTAAAGCTTAAACGATTTCATTGGTTTTTGTCTTATTATGTTTTTTTTCTGTTAATCAACCTTGTTATCCATTGAAATGCAGGAATTAGTTTTAGGGATTCATGAGAAAGAGGGAAAGTTCATACCTGTTGGAGACTTTTTTGTGAAATGGAAAGGGGACGACGAGATTGAGGACGGCGTTCCTTGGTGGCCGGAGCATGCGCGAGTGGAAGAGATGAGGATGAGATCGTGATTTTTTGGTAACTTTCTTCTGTTTTCTTTGTTGAATGATGAGGATGTTGGTTATTGATTTATGAGGCTTTGATGCTTTTTCTATTTTTTCTGGGTTTGGAGTTTTTTATGATATGCAGTTTTTGTTGTTTGATGATGGTTCTGTTTGAAATTTGTTAACAGTTTTGGTGAGATTTGGGTTTTGGATAGTTGACAGGTTTTGGATTGATGATGGTTTCTGTTTGAAATTTGTTAACAGTTTTGGTGAGATTGGTGATGGATACTGTGTTTTTGTTCACAAGCTTGATATTTGAGGATGGCTATTGTGTTTGCAATTTGCTACTGTATGCTGGTTACTGTGTTTTGGGTTAACATGTTTTTTGTTTGATGATATTTCCTGGTTTGTGTTTTTGGCCCTGGTTTTGTGAGTTTGAAAATGGTTAATAAGTTTCTGTTTTTTTATGATAGTTCTAAGCTTGTTTTCGATGAAGGCTTAGCAGGTTTGGTTACAATGTTGAGATTCAGGTTTTGGGTTTGTGGATGTTTGACAGGTTTTTTTCTGGTTTTGTAAGCTTGAAGCTTGGTTCAGGTTTTGAATATGTTACTGATTCAGGTTTTTGGAGTTTGTTGATGGTTTACTGATGGTTGTTCTGGTTTTTTCTGAGTTTGAGGTTTGGATACTGGTTTTTGGGAGTTGGATATTGGTTTTTGGGAGTTGATGATGGTTGATCAGTTTCAGACTTTGACAGGTTTTGGTTTTTATGGTTTCTGTGAGGGTTACTGTGTTTACCTTTTGAAACTTGTTTCAAGTTTTTTCTGAGTTTGATCTTTCCATGTTTTTCGCTTGAGAGTTGTGTATCTTTTCTATTGCTCTCCTCTTGTTATATTGCTGCTTCTGTTATCCATATTCAAAATTGGTGGGAAACCAACAAATTTGAATATTTTAACATATTGTCCTTATGGCTTTTTTGTGGCAGTTTTGTTTTTTAGCACATTCTATGCAACTTGTGACAGGCAGGGCAGCAAGGCTATGCATTCCAATAACCTAGGTGACTTCTTTCCTCTCTTCTCTTTCAATGACAATAAGAAAGCAAATTGCTCTTTTGCCTTTTTTTCCAATTCTGAAAGGTTTTCATGGAAAGTGATGATTTTATGCTTCTTGAACAAGTTTATTTGTTTGACTTAGCATCTTATGTTGCCATACTTCTGCTTTTTGTTGATGTTGTTTGTTGTTTGCTATATTGCTGCCTCGTTTTTGTTGTTTGTTGTTTTGACAAAGCTGTTTGTTTGGCTTTTGAGGCTGCTGTTTGTGATGCTGTTTGGGCATTCTGTTTGGTTCAGTTTGCGCTTTTTGTTTGGACAGTTTATGATCATTCTGTTTGGACAGTTTGCTTGCCTTTTGTTTGGACAGTTTGTTTGCCTTTGTTTGGACCGCTTGTAGCATTTCTGTTTGGACATCTTGTAGCATTTATTTTCCTTTTTTCTTTTTGTGAACCAAGAAGGGTAACCTTCTTGTGATTTGCAAATAGGAGAAATAAAATTGTGATGAATAATTGCATTCTGATTCCATTTTTGCAAACCTTAATGATGAATACTTTTTGGAAAATTTTGTTCATGCCCAAATAATTTGTACTAACCATTTTTCTTCTTTCTTTTGTTTTCATGTAAGCACCATTGGGTATGACAAAGCAAGGAAGGCAAGAACTCTAGGGCAAGCAAGGAAGTCTTGGAGATAAACAAAAGAACTGGATACGACTTCAATCTTCAGACAAGCTTAAGCATAGATTAATTTTCCTAGGCCAATCAAACATTTGGATTTTCTTTGTAATTTAGAAAAATCATTCTTGTATTATATCCAATAATTGTTTCAATTCATTTTCAAATACAATAAGTTGTAAAACCTAAAGTATTTAGAATAATAAATTGTTTTGTAACAACGTTTGAAATTGGAAAAAATCTTGAGTTGTAGCATAAAATATTCTGGTGTCAATTGAAATTCTTTATCAATAACAACTTGTAATTTCTCCTCGCATCCTATTTGATTTTTGAAATTCCCAATCAAAATACTTGAAACAAAATGCTCCAGTCTGGTAACTTAAACTCCAAGTAATCCCACTAATTTTGTAACTGCATTCCAAACAAACACACACTGTATATTCCATTTCCTAACCAAACAAATTTTTTAAGGACGCAAATCAATCTGGTCGACTTGGATCCCACAATCATGATTGTCCTAAATAACAATCTTAATCTCCATCTCTTGTCCCCAAACAAATCATGCCTTGAGAACAAACATTGTCTTTTTTCAGTAAACCTGAGGAAGCATGAAGACCTGTGAAAGCCAATTGAATTTTTGAGAACTCATTTTTTTTTTAGAATTGCAAGAAAAACCCTAATTGTTGGTTTACTGCCACAGAAGAGAATCTATCTGGTCGATTCCTAAGCCAACTTGAATATCCGAGAAACCCTAAGGTTGTGTCTTCTATGAAAAATGGGAGGGCAAATTTTGGGGTACAACAGCTGCCCCTGTTCAATCTTCTTGAACCTGGAGAGTTAGATTGGCGAGTTTTGTCGTTCGTGACTCGAAGGTAAAAGATGATTGGACACTAGAGTGCCTATAAATTTGCACTCGACAAAGGTGTAGTTGAGGGAATGGGCTTAAAGATGCCATTTGGAGAGATGTTAGAATCTTGTTGGAGATGGGCTTGTAGATGCCATCTAAGAATGTTTGTCGTAAATCAAAAGAATAAGCATCAAAATGGTGTCTGTATTTGGAACGTATCTGAACTGTATCTGTACTTGAATCTGAATAAGTAACAGAATGGCTTCCGCGTCTGGAGCGTATCTGAACTATATCTTGAAATTGAAATCTGAATGAGTAACAGAGTGACTTCCGTGTGTGGAGTGTATATGTATTGTATCTTGAAATTGAAGTATGAATAAGCGACATAATGGTTTCCGTGTCTGGAGCATATCTGGACTGTATCTGAAGTTGAGATTTGAATGAGTAACAAAATGACTTTCGTGTCTGGAACGTATCTGTAATGTATCGGTACTTGGAATTTGAACAAGTAGCAGAATGGCTTCCGTGTCTGGAGCATATCTGAATTGTATCTGAATGAGAAATAGAATGGCTTCCGTGTCTGGAGCGTATCTAAACTGCATCTGAAATCTGAATCTGAATGAGTATCAGGATAGCATCTGTATCTGGAGCGCATCTGTACTGTATCATGATTGCACATTGTTAAACAGTAGCTATTAATCTTATCTTGTAAAGGGTAAAATGTTAGCTGAAGCACAAAGTTATGATGCATGAAATGCATGACGCAATATATGTACTTTATCAATGTTTATGATATATGGATGTAATGTATGCGCATGTAAGCTGATTTGCTATAATGCTGAGGAAAATAAATCCTGCTGAGGATTCCGTTGTGAGAGTAATGCCATATACTTCTTGAGGAATCTGCCTGGGGAATCCAGAGAATTTAAATGACTTCTACTGGGGATTATTGACGAGAGTATTTTTTCTGTCGAGGAGCAATAAAAACTTTGTAGGGAAACGTTTATTCTTGTTTGGAAAAAGTTCAGGAGCTTCGGTCGTCTGCCACTCTACTGGGGAGTTACCCTAGGTTGGGGAGAAACAAAAGTTAATTGTTATCTGGTTGATTTTCAGGCTTCAAGACAACTTGCTGGGGGAACCTGGAGAAACTGGATGATTTCTGCTGTGGGTTGATAGTTTGAAGTTTCGGCTCCGCTGGGGATTGGTAGTTGGTAGTCTCAGCTCCGCTGGGGATCTGTAGTTCAAAGTTTTGGCTCCGCTGGGGATCTTAATGACATGTTGTAGGTATTTTTCATGGAATAGCCTAAAGACGTTTTCCTAATCTTTCAACCTGTCAGTAATTACTCTTTTCCATCCTGTTTATTTGTAAACAGTAATTATGTTCAAATGCATATGTTCATTAATGAATCATTGGACGTTTTTGCAAATAAAAAAACAAGTGTAAAGAAAAAGGCAAATAGTTTTCTGTACTTTGAAAGAGATATCTTTGTATTTACTTTGAATATTTTGTACAAAGGAGACAGACATCCTAGTAAGAGGATGGTGTCATAAATAAGAAAAATTTACAAAGAAAGATAGCTATGTGTAATAATCCATGGGGTTCCCATTCTTCTATAGCTTCCGTATCTCCGAATATCTTGTCCATTTGTTGCTTCGTCCGAAGATGATTTAATTGATCAGAAGCTCCAAGTTTTCCCGTGAAGAGATTGTCCTTAAAGTGATCCGACGAGTCATAGTCATACGCTTTAATTCCCTAATTTTTTCCTGGACCGCCCTTTCGGGTTTTTAGTTCACCGGGAAACCCTTTTTTGCCCAAGTTGCCCTTTCAGGTTTTCAACTTGCCGGGTGTACAAATTCTTTTTGTTTTATCCCTAGTTTTTTGCCCGAACCTTTTGGTTCGCCGGGATGCCCTTGTTTTGCCTAGGTGTGTCAACCTAGCGGGTCTCTCATGCATAGCATCTTTTAACTATGTCTGCGTTCGCAGGGTGCGGAAGATCGTCGCCGTCCATGGTGGAGAAGATCATTGCCCCACCAGAAAAGATGTTCTTGATTACAAATGGTCCTTCATAGGTAGGAGTCCATTTGCCCATGGGATCACTTTGTGGCAAGATGATGTGCTTGATCACAAGATTTCCAACTTGATACACTTGGCGTTTGACCTTCTTGTTGAAAGCCTTGATCATCCGCTTTTGATACGTCTGACCATGGCAAACAACAGTAAGTCTCTTCTCGCCAATTAAGTTCAACTGATCAAGTCGGGTTTGGATCCAATCGTCTTCACTCAAACCTGCATCCTTCATGATTCTTAAAGAGGGGATCTGGACCTCAATAGGTAAAAAAGCCTCCATTCCATAAACTAAAGAATAGGGTGTTTCCCCAGTTGAAGTGTGAGCCGTGGTACGGTACCCGTGGACAACAAACGGTAGCATTTCATGCCAGTCCTTGTAGGTGACTGTCATTTTTTGTATGATTTTTTTGATTTTTTTGTTCGCAGCTTCGACAACACCATTCATCTTTGGCCGATAGGGAGACAGATTGTGATGTTGAATTTTGAACTGTTCGCACAAGGCGATGATCATAGTATTGTTAAGGTTTGTCCCGTTATCAGTGATGATCCTTTCGGGGATACCGTACCAACATATAAGGTTCTGCTTGATGAAGCGGGAAACAACATTCTTAGTAACAGATGCGAAGGAAGCTGCTTCGACCCACTTGGTGAAATAGTCGATGGCCACCAGAATGAAGCGGTGTCCATTGGAGGCTATAGGCTTGATCTCTACAATCATGTCGATTCCCAACATAGAGAATGGCCAAGGAGCTGTTAGGACATTTAGAGGAACTGAAGGCACGTGCACCTTGTCTGCATAGATTTTACATTTATGCCAGGTTCGAGAGTGTTGATAGCAGTCTGCTTCCATGGTAGACCAGTAATAGCCTGCCCATAGAATCTTCTTTTCCATCGTATGCCCGCTAGAGTGAGTGCCAAAGGTACCTTCATGCAATTCAGCCATGATCTTTTCAGCTTCAATTTTATCCATACAACGGAGCAGAATAGAATCATGATTGCGCTTGTACAGGATGCCATTACTTAGGAAGAACTTAGCGAAGAATCTCCTTAAGAACTTTTTGTCATTGACTGAAGCTCCTTCTGGATATTCTTGAGCCTCGAGATACCTTTTGACTTCATGAAACCAAGGCCGGTCCACTACTTCTTCAGTATTAATCTCGTGACAGTGCGCTGGTTCATCCATCAGTTCAATGGTGATCTGGGGAGCCTCGTTATCCCAATTAAGTTTAAACATGGATGAAATTGTAGCTAGAGCATCTGCTAGCTGATTTTCTTCTCGCGGGAAGTGCTCAAAGGTAATCTGCTCGAAATGTGGTAGCAATGTCACAACATGTTCTTTGTAAGGGATGAGGTTTGGATGCTTGGCATCCCATTCTCCTTTGATCTGACAAACATCTTTTGCAAGTGATCAAGGTGTTCTTCTTCAGTGTGTGATCGGGCTATCATGTCATCTACGTAGACCTCTATCTCATGATGTATCATATCATGAAACAAAGCTACCATGGCGTGTTGATAGGTTGCCCCGACATTCTTCAATCCGAATGGCATCACTTTGTAGCAGAACGTACCCCTTTGTGTAACAAATGTAGTTTTCTCCATGTCCTCAGGTGCCATTTTGATCTGGTTATAGCCTGAGAATTCGTCCATGAAAGAAAATACTTTGTGCTGGGCTGTATTGTCAACCAGGATGTCGATGTGTGGAAGTGGAAAGTCATCTTTAGGGCTGACCCTGTTTAAGTCTCTATAATCCACGCACATTCTCACTTTTCCATCCTTTTTAGGCACGGGAACTATGTTAGCAACCCATTGTGGATAGGAAGTAACAACCAGAAATCCACCATTGAACTGCTTCATAACTTCTGCTTTGATCTTCTCTGACATGTCAGGTATCATGCGGCGGACTTTTTGCTTCACTGGTGGACAATCTTCTCTAGTGGGTAGACGGTGTACCACAATGTCTGTATCGAGTCCCAGCATGTCTTCGTATGACCAGGCAAAGATCTCAACATAATCATGCAATAGCTGAATTAGGCACTCCTTGACACTCTGCTCTAGATTGGCACACACTTTGATTTCCTTTCTGTCTTCCTTAGTACCCAAGTTGATTGTATCCAACAGCTCCTCATGAGGCAGAATAACCATTTCCTCTTGTTGTATAAGTCTAGCCAATTCCCCTGGCACGTCACAATCTTCCTCACCTTCGTATTCGGCTTGGCATATCATATCTTCAGAGTCACTGAAGGCTATAGCAATATCGTTACCCATGGGATCCGAAATGGAAGGGTACCTGCATTTGTGAGTGTGGGTGCGTGTAAGGGTATAGCCATCTTAAAACAACAAAATGTAAAAGAAAGACAATGAGCACAAAAGGTTTATATATGAAAAAGCATCCATGATTCATTGAATTGACATATGAAAATGAAATAAGAACCCTTACAAATGGACCATTGTGCCTCGGGTAAGACACAAGGTTGAAAAAGTACGAATTGTTTGTGAATTATTACAAGTCCAACAGAAATGTAAAAGATAAATTACTGCGGTATGAAAGTAATCGAAACAAAGTATTTGGCTTCCCAGTTGCACAGTCCTCTGCCGACAGTAGGAAATATCCAGTCTTCTAAGCTGCCCTCTTCTTCACTGTCCTCTAATGCATTAACCCCTTAGTGAGTGATCTTCACAGGTGGCCCTCCGGCACGGGCTCGGCGCACGACCTTCTGAGCAGTTGAGGTGAACCCCAAGCCGAACTTGTTTGATTTGTAGGGAATGTCTGGTAGCTGTCCCCAGATGGTGGATCTGCCTTCTTCCACTGCTGCCTTTGCATCCTTGAGAGAGGACATCCTAGGTGGAGGTCTTGTGATCACAGGAGTTGAGGATACCGCCTTGGTTGCCGTTATTTCTGGGGAGACTTCTTCAAAATGTTGGAAAAGGGTTTCAATGAATTCTTTAACCAATTCCACATATCGGAATGAATTCAGATGACTAATCATGTACTCTTCTTCCCCATGGATAGTTATAATCTTTCCTTGGACAAGGTACTTCAACATCTGATGCAAGGTGGAGGTGACCGCACCAGCATTGTGATCCAGGGGCGTCCCAATAGACAAGAGTAGGAAGGACGGATGTCCATCACATAGAATGTTGAATTGAACGCCTGAGTTCCCACCTTGATCGAGATGTCCACCTCCCCATGGACCATCCTTTTAAAGCCGTCGAATGCTCTCACAATTATGTTGCTGGGTTTTAAAGTCAACCCCTCACAATCCAACCTATCCAGGGCTTTCTTCGGCAAGACATTTAAAGACGATCCAGTATCAACCAAGACATGGGCTAGGGTCGTCCCCCTACACTCCACTGAGACATGTAGTGTGTCATTGTGTTTTCTCCCTTTGGAGTTTAAGTCAGCATCGGAGAAACCCAGGCCATTGTCAGCTGTCAGACTGGCCACACACTCTTGGAATTGATCCGCAGACGTCTCTTGCGGTACATGAGCCGTCTTTAAAAATTTTACCAATGCTTTAGCATGCGCCTCAGAGCACAACAACAATGCTAACATAGAGATTTTGGAGGGGGTCTGCCCCAGTTGTTCTACCACATCATAATCACTCTTTTTAATGATCCTCAGGATTTCTTCCATCTCCTTCTTGGATGTCTCAGGAATAACTAGTGATTGAGCCTTCGTCAGGACAGGCTCCTCTTGAACGTTCTTTCCTTTATTCTCAGCAGTGTAAGTAGGGATAGGAATTGTATTGTCTTTGTCAGTGGGTACTCTTGCAGGTACAATTGCTGCTGTAGAGGTAATCTTCGGAATGGCCACGGGTCCAAAGACTGTTGTTAGAGGAACAATCTCTGGAGAAAAGATTCTTCCACTACGGGTAACCTTGCTTGTTCCGGAAATGTTACTGATGTCAGAATTGTCCTCTTCGGAGCTTTCTTCTTCGGTAGTCTGTTCAATCTGTTTAATACCATGGTAGTAGATTTCTCCACCATAATTCCATGGTATTGATTTATCTGATTCGTATGGTGCATACCCGGGCATTATAATCTTGAGCGGAGTAGTCTTTAGAGCAGATGTAATCCTAACGAATTTTTTAGGAACCCTGGAAGGATTTGCGTATATGGTTATTATTGAAACTTCTGAAACTGGAATGGGTGAAACAAGAGCTTTCTCAAACTAGATTTCCTGGTTATCAATCAGTTATTGGATACCTTTCTTCAACATAGGGCAGTCAAATGATGCGGATAGGAAAATATGGCAATCTTTGTCACAACCTGGGAACACCCTAGCCTTTAACAAATTCAACTTGATGGTCGAGAGCGGAGTCAACAATTCATCCACGGTGTCAACAAATAAGTCTTCCTCAACAGCACTGGCACTGTGTCCATGCCTAGGCATCGGAGCGGAGATAACATTCGATTTCTCAGGCGCTTCAAATTCAACTTCCTTTGTGTCTATAAGATCTTGAATCTTGTTCTTCAGAGCCCAACAATTGTCGGTGTTGTGCCCTGGACTTTCAGAATGGTACGCGCACCTGGCATTCAGATGGTAGTATGGAGACGTAGTATTGGGATTTTTAGGGGCCTCTTTTAGCATGGCCAGATTCAACTTCAGAAGATGTGGTAGGACTTGAGCGGGAGTCATGTTAATCTTGGTGAATTGCCGCACTGGCCTTTCCACCCTTTGCTGATTATTTCTCGGCTGATTGTTTCTCGGCTGGTCTAATGCAGGCTTTTGAATCATAACGGCCCCCACCGTTGGTTGGCGCTCGGTTCTTCCCTGATTTCTCTGTGAATAGGCAGCAGACACTTCCTTCTTCCCAACAAAAGGTTTCTTTACCAAACTTGAGGATGCATCTCTTTGAATTTTGCCGTTTTTTATACCGGCTTCGTCCCGCTCACCGGTCATGATTAATTCGGTAAACCCAGATGAAGAACTCCCAATCAGGTGATTGAAAAATGGTCCTGACAAGGTGCCAAGGAACATATCCACTAATTCTTTGTCGGATAGAGGGGGTTGGACTCTGCCTGCGAGATCCCTCCATTTTTGAGCGTAGGTTTTGAAACCCTCATCTGTTCCCATAGACATACTCTTTAATTGTGTCCTAGTCGGGGCCAAATCAACATTGTACTGATACTGTTTGTAGAAAGCGGCATCCAACTCTTCCCAATTACGGACATTGGACCCTTCTAATTGGTAGAACCAATCCAACTGAGTCCCTGATAAGCTTTCCTGGAAGAAATGTGTGATCGGTGGAAATAGAACTGACTATTTTGGAATGCTGGTTCGTGAAATGTCACGGTAAGCAAGAGTCACCACCGTCTTTTATGTTCTCCAACAAGGAAAGGACAAAAGCACAGCAAAATTCCTTTTCAAGATGTTTCTCGGTTCGGGAGGTAGATTTATAGAAAGGGAAGGTGTTAGCACCATTTCTATCTGTGGTTATCCATGGGCTCTTAGGTACTTGCTCACTATGTTTTCAAAATTTGTTTTCTTTTCAAGTGTATGTGGGTTTTGAAAAAGTTTCGTTTGAAAAATTTCTAAGTAACTCTTGTATCTGTCCTCGAGAGTGTATGAAAAATTTGTTGGAAATTTTTTAGAAAGTGTTAGTGTGAAAAGATGTTTTTGTTTGTTTGAAAAGAGCAAGTACCCATGAGATCTACCTACTCTAAGGAATTAGGCTGTGTAAGAGTCCTTTAAACAGTGCTATCCCACTATTGAGAAGTAGGTAGCACCGTCGTTGGAGGTATTCGGGTCAATTCGATTAAGGGACAGTGTGGTCACCGAAGCAATAGTAGGACACCTTAGAAGTAACCCTAATGTCCTAGATCCTTTTATCCGAGGTAACCGTTTCGAGGCAACTGGATCTTTAGACATGAGGGCAACCTCTAAAACACCCTATACTTGACGACCACATTCGAGGCAACCAGTGAGGCGTACCCTAGGAGTGGCATGTGCTTGTGTGTTTTTTCAGTTAATGTTTATCTTGTACATGTCATTTGTGAGCTACGAGTTGTTTTTAATTGTCATTCAGTCTGGCATGCATATTAACAGTTAATAGTGCGGAAAATAAAGTGCGGAAATATGAATCTACGCTATTACAAGGTGCGGGTCTATACATCGCCAAAAACAAAAACCCGTTTTGGAAAATAAATGCGGAAAGTAAAGAAAGCGATAAACCTAATTAACTATTACATCCTTTGAGCAGATACATAAATATAATCAAAAGTAATAATGCGCGAAAGAAATTTAATCGGGATGTCCTTAGGGTTTTGACCCTTTTGAGAAATAAAGAAATTGTCCTTTGCATTTAATTAAATATTAACCCTAAACTAATTAATTAATTAATTAAAAAAAATGTTTTTTATGTTTTTTAATGTTTTAATGAAAATAAAAAGAAAAGGTAATTAAAAGATCAAGAAAACCCTAGTTCTAAGTTTATTTTACTTATTATAAAAAATGTCAAAGTTAACCTAATTAACTAAATTAATTAATTTACATTTTATTTACAAAAATAATAATAATTAATAAATAATAATAAGAAGAAAATATGATTGAAAATTGTTAAACCCTAATTCTTCATAATTTTTATTTATTGAGAAAAAGGTCAAAGTTAAATCTAAATTAAACTAAGTTGATTAATTAGAATTTATTTACAAAATAAATTAATAGATAAAAATAGTAATAATTAATAAAAATATTCACATGTTTTATTCTCTGAATTTATTAAAAATATTAATTTGTTAGTTAATTAAATAATATTAATAATTAGTTAAAAGAATTAAAAAAGGAAAGAAAATAAAAAGAAAAATAAACCAAGGGGGTTTGATGGACCCAAGGGAGGTTAGTGAAGCAATTCTGGCCCAAGAACACCAAGCCTTTGTTGACTTTCATAATCAAGCGCCTGTTGGTTGACTGGAGAATATAATGTTCATCACTTTTTGGCCCTTGGATTGATGATCATGGCCACTTGGCATGTAGAACGCTGAAGGTTCATGGTGGAAGTCTCTTGGAAGCCTGCACATAATCTTATTAAACAAAATAGAAATAAAGGTTTGGGTGGACTTGGGAATCGAACCCAGGTCCCATTGATTGCCAGACACGTCCTCCTCCACTGAGCCAAATGCACGCTTTTGTTAATATACTGATCAATAAATAATATATTAAGAAACCAAACAATTATGCCATAAAGCAAAACGCGCGCATATTATTTGAATAGACCAACCACGCGTGAACACGTCCTTCATCTTCTTCGTTTTCCTGTAACAAAGACAATCAAATAGCGGGGGTTTTTAACCCCCACAAAGTGAAACTGCCAATAATAACGATTAGGCGTACAGTGAACATAAAAAGGGCACGATGGTTGGGTTGAATTCGTCTGGCCTTGACGAATTCAACCATATGCGTTATGAGGTCCAATTTTGCTGTATGTGGAAAGCCCTAATCTGAGAGCTATGAAACCCTAGAATTCAACAATGGTGGTTCACGCTTCAGGGCGCCATAATGCAATTCAATCACACTAATAACTTTGTATGAGTCCTATAAACACAACACAATCAATAAAAGATGTTAAAAATGCATGAATCGATGGTTATGATTTTGAAAAAAAGTGGTAAACCGTATGACTGTGTAGAACGATTCTTTGAGTGTTAGGGCTTGTTCTTGATTGCAAATCGTCCCTGAATGTCCCAGCAAGGTATTGGAATCAAGAAAGGGCTTTGAATTGGCCTGGAAGGTTGAATTCAGTTTTCAACTTTTCTTCAATTTTTGGAATTTGGCTTATGGTGTTTGATAGCAGCTTGCACGTGAATGATTTTAGGTTAAACTTCAGTACATATAGTGGAATGAATTAGGTTAAATCTTTGGGCAAAAGATCCATGGCATAATGTTTTGCATCCTTGATTTCCAATCAAATCTTTTCCAATTTTTTTGATTGATAAAACTTGATAAAATTGGATGATTTTGTCTCCTAGATTGATACATGAAATCTTCAGCATGTGTTGATCATATTTGCTCCACAAAAGATTTGAAAATAATATCTTTTGAATTTTCCTACAATTAAATCAATTAAATGAATTATTAATCAATTAAAAATCCAAATAATTAATAAAAATAAGAAAATAATTCAAATTAATCTTAATGGGTCGTGCATAAGCCTTGGGTAAAGATTCAAGAAGGAATTTGAGGCCCATTAGCAAAAATGAAGTGTTTTAGGCAAAGTTGACTTTTGCAAATTCCCAAAAATTTCCCAACTTCTCCAATGCATATCTTGCTCAATTTTGATCATATGAACATGTTCTTGGACATTTTGAAAAGGTCTTGAAGTCCTATAACTAATCCCTTTGGTCCCATGTCATTTTGATTTACCAATCTAAAGTTATGGTCTTTGACTTAAAATGCCTTTTTGTTGACTTTTGAAAATGACCTATAATGTAGAAATTTATAACTTTTTGTGAAAGAATTTCTTGGATTTGGAATGTGAAGATGAGTTGTAGGAAATGTCATCCCCTTCAAAATGAGGATTGGATGGGATTTTTCTGATGAACCATGAAAAAGTTATGCCTTGGTCAAGTTACAGTTGACTTTTCAACTGTCCAAAAATAGAAACTTTTTGCATCTTTGATGATTTTTGAGCCATGCTTGTGGAATCATGATCAAGAATTGATCAAATGATGATTGTGGCTTCAAAATAAGATGTTGACCAAAAATTTTGACTTTTGACTGTCAAATGACCATTTTGCCCCTGTAGTTGATTGTGAAGCAAACAGGACTTTTGACTGTGCAACTTGACCCTGTGAGTCTTGAAACTTGATATGTAGATGCTTGACAATGTATATAGGCCTATGGGACTTGATTGAGCCATTGAAAACCTCAAATTCTTTGCAAGAACCAAAACCCTAATTTTGACTGGCTTAGGAGGATGTTGGACTGTGCAATCTTTGAGTAGACTTGAGAAAATTGAGATGATGCTTGTCAAAACTTTGAAGAATATGGGAGGGAAAATTTTGGGGTACAACAGTTGCCCCTGTTCAATCTTCTTAGACCTGAGGATGTAGATTGGCTTGCGTGCCTTTCGTGATCCGAAGGTGGAAGATGATTGAACACTAGAGTGCCCAGAAATTTGCACTCGCATAGTAGAGTATCAGCAGTGTGATGGCGGGAATGGGTTTATAGATGCCATTTGGAATGATGATGGATGGGAGGATGGGCTTATAGATGCCATCTGGAGATGTGACAGAGTCTCGTCGGGAATGGGCTTATAGATGCCATTTGGAAGTGTCGATCGCGTAAGAGATTCCTTAGCGAGAACTTGCATACCTGAGAAAGAAAGATAATTACATGGCCTGTTACAGGGGTTGATCTTCAAACTCTTCATGTAGATATGCCCTGGCTAGATACAGGTATCAAATCCATAATCAAACACCCACAGATATGCCCTGGCTAGATACAGGTATCAAATCTGGAACTTCAAAAGGTTGCTTACAGACGTGCCCTGGCTGGATACAGGTATCGATTCTACAAACAATCACAGATATGCCCTGGCTGGATACAGGAATCGAATCTCTAAACTCTTCATGCAGACATGCCCTGGCTAGATATAGGTGTCGAATCTACAATCAGTTACTCACAGATATGCCCTGGCTAGATACAGGAATCGAATCTGGAATTCTTCGTCTACAGATATGCCCTGGCTGGATACAGGAATCGAATCTCTAGACTCTTCATGCAGACATGCCCTGGCTGGATACAGGAATCGAATCTACAATCAGTTACTCATAGATATGCCCTGGCTAGATACAGGAATCAAATCTGGAATTGGTCGTCTACAGATATGCCCTGGCTGGATACAGGAATCGAATCTCTAAACTCTTCATGCAAACATGCCCTGGCTGGATACAGGTATCAAATCTACAATCAGTTACTCACAGATATGCCCTGGCTAGATACAAGAATCGAATCTAGAATCGGTCGTCTACAGATATGCCCTGGCTGGATATAGGAATCGAATCTCTAAACTCTTCATGCAGACATGCCCTGGCTGGATACATGTATCGAATCTACAATCAGTTACTCACAGATATGCCCTGGCTAGATACAGGAATCGAATCTGGAATTGGCCGTCTACAGATATGCCCTGGCTGGATACAGGAATCGAATCTCTAAACTCTTCATGCAGACATGCCCTGGCTTGATACAGGTATTGAATCTACAATCAGTTACTCACAGATATGCCCTGGCTAGATACAGGAATCAAATCTGGAATTGCGACAGTTGATAGTAATCATCTTTGGATTGACTTTTTCCTGAAAAGGGAAAGCATTAGTTGTATGCAATGTCATGATGTATGAAATGCATGATGTCATGATGTGCTCAAGAATAAATGAGATCGTGTCGTATGCACTTTATCATGTATGTAAGCAGGATGTATGAAACGTGAAATGTCTATGAATGTATTTTCGTCTGGGAAACTAAATCCTTGACGAATGCCGGGAGCTTGTTGAATCCTGGACTGATGTTGAAGAGTAGAGTTCTTCGTTTCCGCTGGGGATGATGATTGCAAGAATAAAACGGTAGGAGAAGATGACTCTGTTGGGGAATAAACTTGGTGGAGAGATTACTCTGCGGGGAAATACTTTGTGGGAAGAGATACCTTGCTGAGGTTTTGATGATAACTCCGCTGGGGATACCGTTGATATGTTTTGTTGAGGAATTTGATGAACTCCGCTGGGGGATAGGAAGAACTTCGTCGAGGACGATCTTTCCGTGGTAGTTAGCTGAGGATAACCCAATTATAAGCTCTGGGGGGGAATAACCTTTGAATAGAGCTGGGGAGAGCGTTCGTACTCTTCAGGGGATAAGCTTCCAGAATCTACTGGGGATAAGCTTCCATAATCTACTGGGGAGATTGATTCAACTCTCTTGGGGAATCTTTTTTGGACTGTACTGGGGAATGACTCCACTGGGGTGTTTGGTATTCCGCCGGGGAACAATCTTATATTAAGACTGCCGGGGATGCTTGCTTAGGAACCTCTGTATACTCCGCTGGGGAATGTTGAGATCTTCTGGGGATACCCAATTTCCTTAAGGCTGACAGTAGGCTAACTCTGCTTGGGGAGAGTGTTGCTGACTTGCTGGGGATACTGTGCCTTTTCAGAGCTGGTTGGGAGACCAACTCTGCTCGGGGGAGAGTATGGCTGAATCTTGTCTTACTCTGCAGGGAGTGGAGATATCTTGGTTACATTCTTCAGCTGAATTTACCTTGTACCTGGAGGACAGAGCAGCTTGTACCGTTCGGACAATTCTCATTGCCCCAGTTTCTGCGGGAGGAGGTACCTATAGAGGTGCTCGATAACTGCCAATTGACAACTCTTCTTCTGGTAGACAAGTGACGGGACATAGTCGTACGCTTTGATCCCTAACTTTTGCCTGGACCGCCCTTTCAGGTTTTCAGTCCACCGGGATACCCATTTTTGCCCAAGCCGCCTTTTCAGGTTTTCGACTTGTCGGGTGTACAGAATTTTTTATTTTCATCCCTTGTTTTTGCCCGAACCCTTTTGGTTCGCCGGGAAGCCCTTATTTTTGCCTAGGTGTGTCAACCTAGCGGGTCTTTGATTATGCGTAGTATTTTTTTCGACTATGTCCATGCTCTCAGAGTACAGGGAGTTGTCACTGTCGGTAGCATTGTGTTGCTATACCACCAGGAGATGTCTGATCGTACCAGATTTGTCGCTGAAATTCATGTCCAATGCCCCAAGTGACTCAGGCGGAGATTTGCCCCTGGCATCTGGCATTTGAGAGATTCTCTGAATCTTGACTTGACTGCCCCAGATGATAGACAATGCTCATGCCGTGCCCCTGGATTGGAAGTGTTTCTTCCACTTGAGGTGACCTTTGTATTGAGAAGATTTTTGTTCACAAGATGTTCATCGTGCGAATTTCCCTGCTGTTCAAATAATCATATGCAAACAATGTTATTTTAAGAATGCAAAGCTTATGTCTGTCTTGAAACTTTCGAAAATGCATTTTTTCATAAAAACAAGTGAATTTTTTTGTAAATTGTGACGTCAACTCGTTATTTTACCGCAAGCCTTAAGGAGTCAGGATACCTTTCGTAACAGTATGCTTTCAAACTAACCCATGCTTCAACTAGGACTTTTAAGGGTTATAACGTGGTCTGGTTCACGGTTTAAGAAACAAAGGATAAAGGCTCAAATTATATTTGTACCCACCCGCTCTTCATGATGTCCTTCAAACCTAAACTCAGCTGATCGTGCGTTAGACCTTGTTTGAGTTTTTTGCTCTGATATACCGGTGATGGTTCGGATATTGACAGTTTATTTTGAATAGATAATCATTTTGTTGAGAGTTTGTAAAACCTCTTTCTTTTTGATTTCGTTATCCCTGTTTTTTGCCTAAACTGTTTCTTTTGTGATTACAGTCAGCGGGATGCCCCAGTTTTGTAAGTCTCCTTCATAGGTTTTGACTTATTGGGCTTTTGTTGTTGAAAGATAATGACTGCCTGTCTTTATGATTATTCGGAACCATCACTGTTTTTTGTTTCGGAAGGACTCTTTTGATGCCATTCATTGTGCACCTGGATCAACTGAGAAGACTACCCTGCCCCAGATTATGATTAAGGGTTTCAATTCGTGTTTAAACAGAAAGCTCCTACTTCTTTGGCTCGAAGGGGTTGACGAGGGATTATCTTCCTTATAACTCCAGTGTTTAGGGATTGAAACAATTCATGTACCTCATCAGCGGGGTCTGTTCAAAAGCATACTGTAGATTATGGTATCGTTTTCGTCATCCTCCCTCAAGAGGCTTAGAATTTGTTAATCGAGAGTTTGAACATCACAAAAATATGAAAATAGTTTGCATATAGTGAATACGAAATAATTACTTCAAAACAGACATGTGTAATGCATTAATGAAATAACAACGTTTGACATGAATAAAATGTTTGAACAATCAAAGAAAAATACAACTTGAATATTCGAATGAACAAAAGTTTTTCAATCCTAGCTATGTTTTGGCAAGGGAGCAGTGATCACATTGGGAGTCTCGGGCGCTTCGAACTGGACCTCCTTTGCATCGATTAGGTCCTGAACCTTGTTCCTCAAAGTCCATCAATCATCTGTAGCATGCCCCGGGCTGTCAGAATGATAAGCGCAGCGAACGTTGGGGTTATACCTTGAAGGTGTTTTACTGGGATTCTTAGGAGGGTCCCTTAGAGTTACCAACTTGGTCTCCAGCAACTGTGGCAATATCTGGGACAAGGTCAGGCCGAGGGGAATGAATTGCCTTTTAGGTCTCTCTTCCCTTTGTTGGTTGCGATGTTGAGGAGCACTGACCGGTTTTGAAATAACCACCGCGTTGACAGCTTGGCGGTGTTCGGACCTATTCTGCCCTCTTCAACCATAAACAACACTAGATTCTTTCTTGAATGGTTTCTTCTCAGCGTTCGAGGAGTCACCCTTTGGTATCTTCCCAGACTTGATACCAGCTTCTATCCTTTCACCAGTTAGAATGAGGTTTGTAAACCCAGCAGAAGAATTCCCAATCAGATGGTTGAAGAACGGACCAGACAGGGTCCCCAAGAACATGTCGACAAGTTCACGGTCAGTCAAAGGTGGCTGTACCCTTCCAGCCAGGTCTCTCCACTTTTGCGCATACTCCTTAAAACCTTCACCCGTCCCTAGTGACATACCCTGGAGTTGGGTACGCGTAGGAGCGAGGTCGGAATTATACTGATACTGCTTGTAGAATGCAGTAGCCAAGTCCTCCCAATTACGAATACTGTCTCCATCCAGCTGATAGAACCATTCGAGTTGAGTCCCTGAAAGACTTTCCTGGAAGAAATGGATCCATTGATTCTTGTCAACAGTGTAAGGTTGGATCTTCCTTACATAGGATCTGAGATGCAGCTTAGGACAGGAAGCCCCGTCGTACTTTGCAAAAGCATGTGCTTTGAATTTGTGAGGGATCACCACCCCAGAGGATAGACCTAGATCTTCGAAGTCCAGGCCGGGCACTTTCTGTATCTCCATAGCACTTAGGCGGTCCTCTAGCTGTTTGTACTTATCCTCAGCAGGAGGGTACTGTTCATCATTGAAATCCGTCTCGTTGTCGGAGACCACAGGACTAGGAACCCTTCCCCCTTGGGGAATGTCCTTCCCTACAGATGGGGTAGTCAGCTCAACCTCGTTTTGTGATCCATTCCCAGATCTGCGTCTAGGGTTGAACAAAACAGTCCTCTTCTTCTTCTTCTTCTTCACAAGCAGGGTCTTTAAATCCTGTTGACCCTAGGCTAGGCTCATAACCATCTCTTGGAACTGGGCATTCTGGGCCTGGAGGGCCTTTATAGCTTGTTCATTGGATGATTCAGGATTCATGATGATTGCTGAAATAAACAGCAAAGAAGATAAGTGACCTGTCAAAAAGAGTACCTGCGATGCATATGATGAATGGAATGCGCATGATTTATGTTTTCAAAGACAATCGAGGTTCAACTTTGTAAACAAAAAGGAAACACACTTCATTAGATTTAACTTTGGAATTTAAATTGTTCAAGAAAATTGCCCTTAGGCGTTACAAGAATGAAAATACTGAGAAGGAAATAAAGCTGTAAAATAAATATCTGAGGCCCATCAATGCTCCCATGGCCTCCTCTTCTCAGTACGGATGTAGTCATTCAGGGTTCGTTCGTTTTCCAACTGCTTTGTCAGCTTCTGGATTTTCTGTTCCTGCTCGTTGAACCTTTCCCGATAAGAATCCCGTTCTTATTTTAGTTGCGCCCAAGACCTCTTTAGTGTATCAACATCAGTAGGTATCTGAGGAGGGAGAACAGTTGGAGGAACCCCGTCTCTGTCAGGAAATTCAAGAATGATAGGTCTGACGGCTTCGTATGGCATACCTAACTTCTGAGCACGGATGCGGACCCATCTGTAGTAGGGTTCCATTGGTAGAGAAGTCTTCGGTCCCAACTCATGTGGGTCAGCTTTGTGAATTCTGTCCCAAGCCTTGATGAATCTACGACGCAGCTCGTCAATGTCTACCTGAAAATCAAAACTGATGTGGGGTACCAACATCTCATGAGGTCCTGCTCTTCTGGCCCTTCCAAACTTACGGAGAGCTAGACATGGATTGTAAGAGATTCCTCCTTGGGTACCAATCAAAGGGACATTAGGATATTCTCCACAACGATCAATAACAGCTACCTCATCCAAACCTCTGAGAGTCCAAATGATGTCATTATCAGTGAGAGACATTAACCTATGAGACCAGCCTCTTCCTTCTTTGTTCTTCAGCACGAACTTAGGGAGGTGCGAAATAAACCACCTCACTAACAAAGGAGTACAACACGACAAAGTTCCTCGTCTTCGGGCAGTACGAGCATAGAGTTGTTGCAGGATATCACCCAAGAGGGTGGGTACAGGATTCCGAGACATGAAGATCCTTATGGCATTGACGTTGACAAAGTTATCAGGATTTGGAAACAAAACTAGACCATAGATTAGGAGAGCCAGAATGTCTTCATACGCCCTGAAGTCTAAGTCATTCCAGAAACTGTTAGCTTTACCAATCAGAAACTTAGACAAGAAGCCCTTAACTCTGCTTCTAGTCACCCAGTTGTCCATTACCTCCTTGTTGGTCAAGGGAAGGGCTGCAGCAATCTCCTCAAGCCTAAGAGTCTTTTCCCAACCAGTGAAGGGAGTCTGATCCAAGATAGGGATACCAAGCAAATCAGAGAATTCTTCCAGGGTAGGGACCAGCTGGAAGTCTTGAAAGGTGAAGCAATTGTACAAGGGATCATAAAACTGGGTCAAGACACTCATCAGTTGTTGGTCCCACTTTGAAGTGACTAAACCGAGAAGAGAACCATGCCTCTGGATGAAGGAAGTAGTGTTTGGAATTCTGTCAACCAGCTCTTTAAGAAAATCAGGTGGGTGAATAAAATTGAGCCGAATAGTATTCCTTTGCACAGGCGTCATGATGTCCTACAAAACAGAGCAAAGGTGAAACCCTCTTGTCTTTGAAATAGGTCAGTCCTTATGCAGGATGCATGCGATGGTATGATGGTATGATGTTATGATAAAGCACACCACAAATATTCACAAAGGCAAACATGATAAGGCACACAAGTCACACAAGACAGCCCTTACAGTTTAGGCCAGCATGAAGTTCAGGTACTACCCTCTTTCAGTTTCGTTGGTTAAGACATGTCCTATCAAAAAGTAATCGGGTTCTAGAGGATCCCAATATCACTGACTACCCTCAATCGGTCATAACTCCAGCGTCGCAATCTTTTCTTGCGGCCAGAACCATCGCGAGAGTTTAGCCTCAATGGATGTAGCATACTGCTACTGTTCTATGGCCAAGTTGGGTCAAATTAGGGTTCTAAGGTCGGTTGGTGCTTAATGACTCCTCAGAAGACCCATATTCTCCTCGTTGCAACACAAGGGATATCGGTACAGACCAAGGTGCCACACCAACATAGCCACTACTTCACCCGTGTCGGTCTATGCCGGACAGGTCCCTCACATCTTATGCTACCTAAAAGGGTATCCCCAGATCCGGGTTAGGATCTATGAAACTCCGATGCAATGCCCACAAAAATTAAAGCAATCAAAGCAAAGCAATTGAAAACATAAGTATGATCTAATCCTAAGGTACACCTCACTTTATAAGTAAATCCCCAGCAGAGTCGCCAGTTCTGTGATCGGTGGAAATAGAACTGACTATTTTGGAATGCTGGTTCGCGAAATGTCACGGTAAGCAAGAGTCACCACCGTCTTTTATGTTCTCCAACAAGGAAAGGACAAAAGCACAGCAAAATTCCTTTTCGATATGTTTCTCGGTTCGGGAGGTAGATTTATAGAAAGGGAAGGTGTTAGCACCCTTTCTATCCGTGGTTATCCACGGGCTCTTAGGTACTTGCTCACTATGTTTTCAAAATTTGTTTGCTTTTCAAGTGTATGTGGGTTTTGAAAAAGTTTCATTTGAAAAATTTCTAAGTAACTCTTGTATTTGTCCTCAAGAGTGTATGAAAAATTTGTTGGAAAATTTTTAGAAAGTGTTAGTGTGAAAAGATGTTTTTGTTTGTTTGAAAAGAGCAAGTACCCATGAGATCTACCTACTCTAAGGAATTAGGCTGTGTAAGAGTCCTTTAAACAGTGCTATCCCACTATTGAGAAGTAGGTAGCACCATCGTTGGAGGTATTCGGGTCAATTCGATTAAGGGACAGCGGGTCACCAAAGCAATAGTAGGACACCTTAGAGGTAACCCTAATGTCCTAGATCCTTTTATCTGAGGCAACCGTTTCGAGGAAAATGGATCTTTAGACAGGAGGGCGACCTCTAAAACACCCTATACTTGACGACCACGTTCGAGGCAACCAGTGAGGCGTACCCTAGGAGTGGCATGTGCTTGTGTGTTTTTTCAGTTAATGTTTATCTTGTACATGTCATTTGTGAGCTATGAGTTGTTTTTAATTGTCATTCAGTCTTGCATGCATATTAACAGTTAATAGTGCGGAAAATAAAGTGCGGAAATATGAATCTACGCTATTACAAGGTGCGGGTCTATACATCGCCAAAAACAAAAACCCGTTTTGGAAAATAAATGCGGAAAGTAAAGAAAGCGATAAACCTAATTAACTATTACATCCTTTGAGCAGATACATAAATAGAATCAAAAGTAATAATGCGCGAAAGAAATTTAATCGGGATGTCCTTAGGGTTTTGACCCTTTTGAGAAATAAAGAAATTGTCCTTTGCATTTAATTAAATATTAACCCTAAACTAATTAATTAATTAATTAAAAAAAATGTTTTTTTATGTTTTTTAATGTTTTAATGAAAGTAAAAAGAAAAGGTAATTAAAAGATCAAGAAAACCCTAGTTCTAAGTTTATTTTACTTATTATAAAAAATGTCAAAGTTAACGTAATTAACTAAATTAATTAATTTACATTTTATTTACAAAAATAATAATAATTAATAAATAATAATAATAAGAAAATATGATTGAAAATTGTTAAATCCTAATTCTTCATAATTTTTATTTATTGAGAAAAAGGTCAAAGTTAAATCTAAATTAAACTAAGTTGATTAATTAGAATTTATTTACAAAATAAATTAATAGATAAAAATAGTAATAATTAATAAAAATATTCACATGTTTTATTCTCTGAATTTATTAAAAATATTAATTTGTTAGTTAATTAAATAATATTAATAATTAGTTAAAAGAATTAAAAAAGGAAAGAAAATAAAAAGAAAAATAAACCAAGGGGGTTTGATGGACCCAAGGGAGGTTAGTGAAGCAATTCTGGCCCAAGAACACCAAGCCTTTGTTGACTTTCATAATCAAGCGCCTGTTGGTTGACTGGAGAATATAGTGTTCATCACTTTTTGGCCCTTGGATTGATGATCATGGCCACTTGGCATGTAGAACGCTGAAGGTTCATGGTGGAAGTCTCTTGGAAGCCTGCACATAATCTTATTAAACAAAATAGAAACAAAGGTTTGGGTGGACCTGGGAATCGAACCCAGGTCCCATTGATTGCCAGACACGTCCTCCTCCACTGAGCCAAATGCACGCTTTTGTTAATATACTGATCAATAAATAATATATTAAGAAACCAAACAATTATGCCATAAAGCAAAACGCGCGCATATTATTTGAATAGACCAACCACGCGTGAACACGTCCTTCATCTTCTTCGTTTTCCTGTAACAAAGACAATCAAATAGCGGGGGTTTTTAACCCCCACAAAGTGAAACTACCAATAATAACGATTAGGCGTACAGTGAACATAAAAAGGGCGCGATGGTTGGGTTGAATTCGTCTGGCCTTGACGAATTTAACCATATGCGTTATGAGGTCCAATTTTGCTGTATGTGGAAAGCCCTAATATGAGAGCTCTGAAACCCTAGAATTCAACAATGGTGGTTCACGCTTCAGGGCGCCATAATGCAATTCAATCACACTAATAGCTTTGTATGAGTCCTATAAACACAACACAATCAATAAAAGATGTTAAAAACGCATGAATCGATGGTTATGATTTTGAAAAAAAGTGGTAAATCTTATGATTGTGTAGAACGATTCTTTGAGTGTTAGGGCTTGTTCTTGATTGCAAATTGTCCCTGAATGTCCCAGCAAGGTATTGGAATCAAGAAAGGGATTTGAATTGGCCTGGAAGGTTGAATTCAGTTTTCAACTTTTCTTCAATTTTTGGAATTTGGCTTATGGTGTTTGATAGCAGCTTGCACACGAATTATTTTAGGTTAAGCATCAGTACATATAGTGGAATGAATTAGGTTAAATCTTTGGGCAAAAGATCCATGGCATAATGTTTTGCATCCTTGATTTCCAATCAAATCTTTTCCAATTTTTTTGATTGATAAAACTTGCTAAAATTGGATGATTTTGTCTCCTTGATTGATACATGAAATCTTCAGCATGTGTTGATCATATTTGCTCCACAAAAGATTTGAAAATAATATCTTTTGAATTTTCCTACAATTAAATCAATTAAATGAATTATTAATCAATTAAAAATCCAAATAATTAATAAAAATAAGAAAATAATTCAAATTAATCTTAATGGGTCGTGCATAAGCCTTGTGTAAAGATTCCAGAAGGAATTTGAGGCCCATTAGCAAAAATGAAGTGTTTTAGGCAAAGTTGACTTTTGCAAATTCCCAAAAATTTCCCAAATTCTCCAATGCATATTTTACTCAATTTTGATCATATGAACATGTTCTTGGACATTTTGAAAAGGTCTTGAAGTCCTCTAACCAATGCCTTTGGTCCCATGTCATTTTTATTTACCAATCTCAAGTTATGGTCTTTGACTTAAAATGCCTTTTTGTTGACTTTTGAAAATGACCTATAATGTAGAAATTGATAACTTTTTGTGAGAGCATTTCTTGGATTTGGAATGTGAAGATGAGTTGTAGGAAATGTAATCCCCTTTAAAATGAGCATTGGATGGGATTTTTCTGATGAACCATGAAAAAGTTATGCCTTGGTCAAGTTACAGTTGACTTTTCAACTGTCCAAAAATATAAACTTTTGGCATCTTTGATGATTTTTGAGCCATGCTTGTGGAATCATGATCACGAATTGATAAAATGATTATTGTGGCTTCAAAATAAGATGTTGACCAAAAATTTTGACTTTTGACTGTCAAATGACCATTTTGCCCCTGTAGTTGATTGTGAAGCAAACAGGAATTTTGACTGTGCAACTTGACCCTGTGAGTCTTGAAACTTGATATGTAGATGCTTGACAATGTATATAGGCCTATGGGACTTGATTGAGCCATTGAAAACCTCAAATTCTTTGTAAGAACCAAAACCCTAATTTTGACTGGCTTAGGAGGATGTTGGACTGTGCAATCTTTGAGTAGACTTGAGCAAATTGAGATGATGCTTGTAAAACCTTTGAAGAATATGGGAGGGCAAATTTTGAGGTACAACAAAATGTACCCACAGATTTTTGTCAGCCGTGTGGGGCTGAATCTTTCTGACATATGACCTCAGATGTAGTTTTGGGCAAGAGATACCATCATACTTGGCGAAGGTTGGGACCTTGAATTTTTGTGGGATGACAACCCCTAAGATGAGTCCTAATTCTTCAAAATCCAAACCGGGCACTCTCTGAATCTCCATGGCGTTCAAACGATCCTCTAGCTGTTTGTATTTATCATCAACAGGAGGATATTTCTCCTCAGAGTAATCAGGCTCTACCTCTCCTTCGGATACTGGGTCGTCGTTCACTTCCTGGGTCTCGGCCCCTCGGTTATCTCCTTCACCAGATGATGTTGCAAAATCCAAGGTTCGCCTGGTCTGTCCTTTAAACCTCCTTCCCATGATCACAACTCCGGTTGGTTTCTTCGTCTTCTTTTTCTCTTTGGCTAGCAGAGTCTTTAACTCCTCTTTCCCTTTTGTCAGAGCCATGAGCATTTGTTGAAATTGGGCATTCTGCGCCTGAAGATATTTCACAGTCTGTTCAACATCCATCTCACTGAAATAAACAGTAGGAGGATAAGGCGACCTGCTATGAGAAACCTGTATGATATTATGATGAATGAAGATGCAATATGCAAATGATTTCAAGGAAATTTAGAAGATTTAAATTTGTTCAAACCAAAAAAGAACACTCGTCATATTAAATAAAAACAAGTTTGAATACATCATGCCTCCTTGGGCTTACAAAGAAAGAAACAAAATACAGCAAAAAACTCCTAAGACAAAAAGACCGAATGCATCCTTTTTGGAGCAATGTAGGTATTCATATTTTTCTCTTCATGAAGCAGTTTGGTGAGCTCCATAACCTTCTTCTCACTGGAATGGTACTAGGTTTCGAAGGTGTCTCGCTCTTCCTTCAACTGAATCCAGGCTTTCTGCAGGTCTTCGAGAGAGGTAGGCATGTCCGAATGAAGAACGGTGTACGTGACGTCTCCTTCAATAACAGGCTCAATGATGACAGGAAGGATCGAAGGGTAAGGCATCAAGAGACTCTGGGCACGATCCCGTACCCAGTTAAAGTAAGGCTCGAGAGGGATAGAGTTTTTATGACCCAAAGTCCTACTGTCCACCTTGTTCACCATTCCCCAAGCACGTGTAAGCCTCTGGCGGTAACCTTGGTCTTCTTTGTCGTAGTCGAACACCAGATCCCGGATGAGCATCTCATGAGGGTCGTCCCTTCGGGCATACCCAAACTGCCGAAGAGCTAAACACGGGTTGTAGGTGATACCTCCCTTATTACCAAGCAAAGGTACATTAGGGAACTCCCCACAACGGTCAATGATAGAGATATCTTCCAGAGATCTTGAGCACCAACGGATATCAGAGTGAGTGAGAGACATTATCCTTTGAGACCAAGTCAATCTTTGCTCGTTCTTCAATGCTGACTGAGGCAGGTGAAAAGTGAACCACTTAGCGAGTAGGGGGATACAACACAGAAGGGTACCTCTTTTCTTAATGGTACGGGTATGAAGGCAATGCAAGATGTCTCCTAGCAAGATGGGTATAGGATTGCGAGAGAGAAAGACTTTGGTGGCATTAACGTCTATGAATTGGTCCGAATTAAGGAACAGAACCAAACCATAAATGAGGAGAGCTAGAACGTCTTCGAAAGCTTGGAAATCCATGTCATCCCAGAATGAACGAGCTTTTTCCAACAGAAACTTAGCTAAAAATCCTTTAACCCCACTTCTTGTCTCCCAATTGGTTGTGACGTCGGCCCTCTTCACATGTAAAGCTTCGACGATGACTTCAGGTTTTGGAATCCCTTCTATACCGGTGAATGGTATCTAATTAAGCAGGGACACCCTTAAGAGTAGATAGAACTCTTCCAATGTAGGTACCAACTGATAGTCTGGAAAAGTGAAACAATGATCTACGGGATCAAAGAATTGGAATAGTACACACATCATCTCTTCTTGGAAGTTGGATGTAGCCAAACTAAGGAGTCAACCAAACTTCTTGGTAAAAGGAGAATCCCATGGTACTCTTGAGGCTAGCTCTTAAAGTTGAGGATGTGCTTTTACAAAGCTGATTCGGATGGTGTTTCTTCGGAGAAAATTCATATCCTACAAAACTAAAACAAAGATAAATTTCTAAATCCTTGAAATGGTTAGTGAGCATGCATATGATGTTGATGATGTTTATGATGTTTATGATGTTTATGTACAATCAAACATATATACACACAACAAACAAATCCCTATGTTTCAGGCTTGCATGAGTTCGTAGGTAAGTACCCTCTTGAAGTTTTAGTTGGCTCAACCTGTCCTAGAAATAATGATTGGGTTCTAAATGGTCTCAATATCACCGACCTTTCTCTTAGGCATTGTCTCAGCACAACAATCTTTTCTTGCGGCCGAGATATCCCTAAAGTTTAGCCTCAATGAGTGTAGTATCGAGTGTCAACCAATTTTTAGCTTTACACCGAAACTGGCTACCTCACTACGTCCTAATGGCCAAGTTTTTTCAATTAGGGTTCTAAGGTTAATTAGTGCTTCACGATGCCACTCAACGGCCCCGTATTCTCCTCGATTCACCACGAGGGATACCGGTACCCACAAATGCGTCACACTAACATAGCCATTGTCTCAACCATATCGGCCTACTTCATACAGTCTCCACAATCTATTGCTATTTACCTAAAAAGGTGCCCCAAATCCGGGTGGAGGATTAAAGCAAGCCCAATACAAATAACTGAATATAAAACACACAAATCAAATAATGAAAGCGAGTAAAAGTGATATATCCCTAAGGTAACCCCACTTTTTCTATTATCCCCAGCAGAGTCGCCAGTTCTGTGATACGGTGGGAGAACTGACTTGATGTTTTACGTTTCGATCGCACTTGTGCGGTTAGCAAGAGTCGCCACTGACTTTTCTTTTATCCAAAAGGAAAGGTAAAAAAGCACAGGAAAGTCCTTTCGAGATTATTTCTCAGGTTCGGGGGGTAGATTATGAAAAGGGAAGGTATTAGCAACCTTTTCATCCATGGTTTTCCATGGGCTCTTAGTTACTCGTTTATATCACTTGCTTTCATTTGATAGTGTGCTTGTGGTGTGGGCTTTGAATGTATTTGAAAAATCTCTTTGTAATGTTTCTCGTCTCTATAAGAACGTATACAAAGTTTTGTTTCGAAAAGTGGTTCAAAGATGTGTTTATGAATCGTATTTCGAAAAGTGTTTTGAAAAGATGTTTTGCAATGGTTCTTGTCTCTATAAGAACGTATACAAAATGTTGTCTTGTTGAAAATGTTTTGAAAGAGAGTGTAGGTGTAAGAGTTTTTGTCGTGAGCAAGCGAGTAACTAAGAGCGAATCTATCTACTCAAAAGGTCTTAAATTGTTCTTTTCTTCCTCCTTTTAATGGTGCTATCTTACTATTGATTTGGTAAGAAGTCCCATCGTTGGATATGAAGGGACAGACGCGGGTCAATTTTACAATCATCGAAAGCAACTTAGGAGACGCTTTAGCAATTTTTGTAAGGGACGGGATCGTTTTAATCGAAGGCACCATCGAGGGTCATCGAGGGACTACGATTTTTCTTATCGAAGGGTCATTGCTAGAGCGTCCCATATTCGAGGGACATGATTGTATTTCCGAGGAAATGAGCGAGGTTACCCTAGAGGTGTGCGTGTGAAAAAGTGTGTTGGTTTCAAGTTATTTCATTCTTTGATTAGGTCATCTAGCGATTGATTTTTGAATCTTGCCATACACGCCTAGTTACTATACAGTATAAAGAAAGCAGTAAATTGCGGGAATTGAAATTCTACGCTATTACAAAATGTTCGGGAATGGGGGTACAATTTTTACAAATGGGGATGAATCAAATGAGATAGAAATGTCCTAATATCAAACAATACAACCAAATCGAATTTAGTGCGATTTAATTAAAGCTATGATAATCCATGAAAATAAAATCAACAAAATATGAAATGTTAAATATTTACTTGGAAAGAGAAAGGTAAAACCTATTCTAAAAAATAAAAATAATTGATCAAATTAAAATCTTTATTTTTTTGTATTTTTATTAATTATGCAAATGACAAAATAAATTAAAGAAATGACAAAACTAAGTCTTATTATTATTTTTGATGTTTTATTATATGCAAAATTAAACCTAAAACAAATTTATTAAAAATAGAAAATGATAAAAATTAATTATAAAAAACCTAAATCAAATTGAAAGTAATATCTTAAGTTATATTAGTAATTGTATATATAAAAAAAGGATGTAAAAGAAAACAAATTAAACTTAAAAAAACGTAGTGGGCTTATTGGAAGATTTGGGTGAAGGCCCAAAGAAAATAGTTCTTTGCTGTAATACTAAAAACATGCATAGGGGGGGTGGATCTAGTAAAACGAATGGGCTTAAGGGGCAGATTCAAACAAAACAAGCCCAAGTCTCTAACTCAGCTTAGTTGTTTGATTAAGGGATCAAAAACAAAATTAGGGTTGTTGGAACCCTTGCGATTCACATCGGCGCTGCTTCATCTCTTTCGCTCATCCCTTCCATTTTTTTGTGGAAACCTCTGAATAAAAACACTACCCGTCCCCATTTCTTTTTGCAAACGAAATCACTCTCTTCATCTTTTGTCTCACCATGATTCGTATCTCTTTGAAAACCCTAGTTGATAAATTCGATTTAAGCCTAAAAGGTCCGAATTTGGTTCATCTAATCTTCCCCCCCAATTCTCTGTTGCCAGAATGCCACTAATCTCGCCTCCCTAATCGAGTTTCTAAAGATCTACTTGAAAAGGTGAGATTATGTTCTTATTAAAGCTTAAACGATTTCATTGTTTTTTGTCTTGTTATGTTTTTTTTTCTCTGTTAATCAACCTTGTTATCCATTGAAATGCAGGAATTAGTTTTAGGGATTCATGAGAAAGAGGGAAAGTTCATACCTGTTGGAGACTTTTTTGTGAAATGGAAAGGGGACGGTGAGATTGAGGATGACGTTCCTTGGTGGCCGGAGAATGCGCGAGGGGAAGAGATTAGGATGAGATCGTGATTTTTTGGTAACTTTCTTCTGTTTTCTTTGTTGAATGATGAGGATGTTGGTTATTGATTTATGAGGCTTTGATGCTTTTTTCTGTTTTTTCTGGGTTTGGAGTTTTTTATGATATGAAGTTTTTGTTGTTTGATGATGGTTCTGTTTGAAATTTGTTAATAGTTTTGGTGAGATTTGGGTTTTGGATAGTTGACAGGTTTTAGATTGATGATGGTTTCGGTTTGAAATTTGTTAACAGTTTTGGTGAGATTGGTGATGGATACTGTGTTTTTGTTCACAGGCTTGATATTTGAGGATGGCTATTGGGTTTGGAATTCGCTATTGTATGCTGGTTACTATGTTTTGGGTTAACATGTTTTTGGTTTGATGATATTTCCTGTTTTGTGTTTTTGGCCCTGATTTTGTGAGTTTGAAAATGGTTAATAAGTTTCTGTTGTTTTTTTTATGATAGTTCTAAGCTTATTTTTGATGAAGGCTTAGCAAGTTTGGTTACAATGTTGAGATTCAGGTTTTGGGTTTGTGGATGTTTGACATGTTTTTTTTTCTGGTTTTGTAAGCTTGAAGCTTGGTTCAGGGTTTGGATATGTTACTGATTCAGGTTTTGGGAGTTTGTTGATGGTTTACTGATGGTTGTTCTGGGTTTTTATGAGTTTGAGGTTTGGATACTGGTTTTTGGGAGTTGGATACTGGTTTTGAGAGTTGATGATGGTTGATCAGTTTCAGACTTTGACAGGTTTTGTTTTTTATGGTTTCTATGAGGGTTACTGTGTTTTCCTTTTGAAACTTGTTTCAAGTTTTTTTTGAGTTTGATCTTTCCATGTTTTTCACTTGAGAGTTGTGTATCTTTTCTATTGCTCTCCTCTTGTTATATTGCTGCTTCTGTTATCCATATTTAAAAATGGTGGGAAACCAACAAGTTTGAATATTTTAACATATTGTCCTTATGGCTTTTTTGTGGCAGTTTTGTTTTTTAGCACATTCTATGCAACTTGTGACAGGCAGGGCAACAAGGCTGTGCATTCCAATAACCTAGGTGACTTCTTTCCTCTCTTCTCTCTCAATGACAATAAGAAAGCAAATTGCTCTTTTGCCTTTTTTTCCAATTCTGAAAGGTTTGCATGGAAAGTGATGATTTTATGCTTCTTGAACAAGTTTATTTGTTTGACTTAGCATCTTATGTTGCCATACTTCTGCTTTTTGTTGATGTTGTTTGTTGTTTGCTATATTGCTGCCTCGTTTTTGCTGTTTGTTGTTTTGACAAAGCTGTTTGTTTGGCTTTTGAGGCTGCTGTTTGTGATGCTGTTTAGGCATTCTGTTTGGTTCAGTTTGCGCCTTTTGTTTGGACAGTTTGTGATCATTCTGTTTGGACAGTTTGCTTGCCTTTTGTTTGGACAGTTTGCTTGCCTTTGTTTGGACCGCTTATAGCATTTCTGTTTGGACATCTTGTAGCATTTCTTTTCCTTTTTTCTTTTTGTGAACCAAGAAGGGTAACCTTCTTGTGATTTGCAAATAGGAGAAATAAAATTGTGATGAATAATGGCATTCTAATTCCATTTTTGCAAACCTTAATGATGAATACTTTTTGGAAAATTTTGTTCATGCCCAAATAATTTGTACTAACCATGTTTCTTGTTTCTTTTATTTTCATGTAAGCACCATTGTGTATGACAAAGCAAGGAAGGCAAGAACTCTAGGGCAAGCAAGGAAGTCTTGGAGATAAACAAAAGAATTGGATACGACTTCAATCTTTAGACAAGCTTAAGCATAGATTAATTTTCCTAGGCCAATCAAACATTTGGATTTTCTTTGTAATTTAGAAAAATTATTCTTGTATTGTATCCAATAATTGTATCAATTCATTTTCAAATACGATAAGTTGTAAAACCTAAAGTATTTAGAATAATAAATTGTTTTGTAACAACGTTTGGAATTGGAAAAAATCTTGAGTTGTAGCATAAAATATTCTAGTGTCAATTGAAATTCTTTATCAATAACAACTTGTAATTTCTCCTTGCATCCTATTTGATTTTTGAAATTCCCAATCAAAATACTTGAAACAAAATGCTCCAGTCTGGTAACTTAAACTCCAAGTAATCCCACTAATTTTGTAACTGCATTCCAAACAAGCAAGCACTGTATATTCCATTTCCTAACCAAACAAATGTTTTAAGGACGCAAATCAATTTGGTCGACTTGGATCCCACAATCATGATTGTCCTAAATAACAGTCTTAATCTCCATCTCTTGTCCCCAAACAAATCATGCCTTGAGAACAAACAATGTCTTTTTTCAGTAAACCTGAGGAAGCATGAAGACCTGTGAAAGCCAATTGAATTTTTGAGAACTCATTTTATTTTGAGAATTTCAAGAAAAACCCTAATTGCTGGTTTACTGCCACAGAAGAGAATCTGTCTGGTCGATTCCTGAGCCAACTTAAATATCCGAGAAACCCTAGGGTTGTGTCTTCTATGAAAAATGGGAGGGAAAATTTTTTGGTACAACAGTATTTTTTACCTTGAAGAAGGATTTAAGTTTATTAAAGATGTTTTATGATTTGCCAAGAAGAGGTTTTAGTTTTAAGATGCAATATGCAAAGAAAGGAAAAATAACTAAGGGAGACTAGCCTAGCACTACCCCTAATGTTATCATACACTGATTGACCCTAAGGTTAGGGATGAAAGAGGGAAATTTCTACCCTATGTTAGAACGCATGGATTCCTATCCTAAGGTCTAGCTCAAAAGCTACTCTAATCGAGCAATCCTAAGGGAGCATGGTAAAAATGTCACAGACCCTATGACAAAACAAGCAAACAGATGGAAAAACATCTGGACAAACAACAACTCGAGCATCACTCAAATATCAAACACCTCCAAGAAACATGCCTAGTATTAGAAAGGGAGGTCCCGCCCTAGACAACCAACCAAGAATCAGACCAAGGGTCAAGCCATGGCCAAGGGGAGCGTATCACTCGAGTCAAAAAGCCATAGAACTTATAGGAATACAAAAGGGTCCTTAACGGTGATATCAATTATCAAGGAAAGAAGTATCTGGGGGAGAAGACATAGTGCATGCCTACACTAAGTATCAGTGTTGGTCAACATGAGCTAAAGAAAGTGTGGGGATCTGATTGCGGGAACCCTTTTCACTCACCTTTAAAGGACTTAAATTCATTCGGATCTTGGGCACATGTTCAGAGCATCTACTTATAGAAATTAAGCATAAGAATGACATGGACTGGAATATGTGGGGGTCGATTACGAACCCTTTCCGCTCGCCTCCTTTTGATGACTTATACCCTGTAATGTAATACAGGCACAAATATAAACACACGTGCATAATACCTACTTCTAAGGTAGGATTTTAAGCAATCACAATTAGCACTCTGACAGAATTGCCTTAAACAGGTCTTTAAATAAACCAGAGGGACTCCTGACATATATCAGCAATGGAGGTCCCATCATACCATAGGAAGCAATAAAGAGCAGAAACAGTAAAAAGGAAATAGTGCAATACCAAACAGATAACTATCCGTAGAAAATGAGCAAGAAAAAAGAAACCCAGAGAACTTCAAGCAAGCTAGCATTAGCAAACAAATCAAGTTAGAAATCACGCCATCAAATATAAGCATTGAGGCTTCAAATATGAACATATCCCACAGGTGATGTATAGCAGTCATAATAACATATATATACTACAAGAGAATAAAAAATATACAAAGCACATGAGTGGTGCAAGCACAACCAATTGTGTTCCACAAATAAAGCGAAACACTACATCATCAAGTCAAAATGGAAAACTTTCCTTAGAGGACCTCGCACATTCAACAGACAAATGAGTGATTTCAAAGAGAAATGATGAACCAATAAGAGATGGATGATGATATGACAAAGAAATGGAAGAACATGATATAAAAACATCTAAACAGTAGATGTAAGAAGCATCAAGTAAGCACATGTAACAATTAGGTCAAAACTAAAGAACTGTTGCTCCTTTCTTGTCACCATGTTGAATTAACAAGTAAATATCAATCAAGAATAAAAGGAGCAAGAGAAGAATATAAACAAAGCCTTGGAAGTTAGTAGAAAAGAACTATACATCCATACTCATTTACTTCATTATGGTTCACAGGCAAAACAAAAGAGGGGTACCACAAAATGTATCACAAAGCTTGGATCAAGTTAGCAAGGAAAGGAATTCAAACAAAGACAAAGTTAGAAGACTTAAACCATTAAAATACTTGAAATAAAGCTTCTAACATTCTATGAGGATATGATCAAGAGTTTAAAATGTTTATTCTAAAGCATGTTGCGCAAGTGCACTCAATGTATCTCAAAGATTCAAAAGAAAAGAAAAGATTGAACAACAAATTCATAATAAGATGAAATGGTTCAAACATTAGAGGTCAAGTGATCTCAAGTCTTTATGAGACTATCCTTGATATATAATTCTCCAACATGTTATCGTTGGTCATTTGATGACCTCAAACTCTAGGCAAAAATTCAAAATTTAAAGCAAAACTCACACAAGAACATCACGTAGGAGGTATGGATAAAAAAGTGCTCATCAACCAATTATTAGAAGGCAAGAGGATTTACTTAAATTAACGTGAGAAAATAGAAGCAATATGATCATTAAGTGCCAAACTACAGGCCTCCCACAAGTTCATTGGCCATCAAGCAAATTGCAACAAAGAATGTAACATCAACAGGTCATTTTCACTTCAAAAATACATCAAAAATAGAAAAGGATTTCCATAATTAAAACAAAAAATTTATTAGCATCTTTGAGATGTATAGAAGTCAGAAAACATGTTTTAAGTTCATGGATGGATGAGGAAAGGATCAATCAAACTTCAAACATCCAAAACTAGTTGATGAAACCACCAATCTAGACAAGTTTTTCAAAATAAATTAATGTAAAATACCAAACCTTATCAAATAATTCAAGAAAAATATTTTTAAGATCCTCAATCCATCTATGAACTTCAAACAGGAGTTGAATTCAATTGAAACTCATGGCAAGTTGGTTTTTGGAATCAAAACAAACAAGATAATTATCAAAACCCTAATTATTTAGAAAATAAACTCAATTATTGATTAATCAAGTTCCAATTCTAAACATTTCAAACTAAAATAATACAAAAATATAGAAAATTCCAAAGATCAGAAAACTTATTTTTCATATTTTTTAGCATTAAAGAAGAGTCAAAAATGAAATCAAAATTCAAACCATTAAACAATAAAACCAATATCCACATGTCAAAACAAAACTCTAATCAAAACTCAAAAAAATCTAACCAAAAT
The DNA here is from genome assembly GCA_948472305.1 of Vicia faba. Taxonomy (NCBI): domain Eukaryota; kingdom Viridiplantae; phylum Streptophyta; class Magnoliopsida; order Fabales; family Fabaceae; genus Vicia; species Vicia faba. The sequence goes on from OX451737.1 coordinate 757,511,120, forward strand.
TATATTCAATTATTAGAATTAGAAACAAACGTGCATGAATTTTTTTGGAATTTTTGGATCAAAGGAGATATCAAAATAAAATTGAAAATCAAACAACCAATTAATTAATCACACGGATTTTTAAACCAATCAAAGCGTTTCCAAATTTTTTGAAATAAATGCACAAGGTCAGGAATATTATTTTGGAGTTTCTTGAATGTTTTCAGAATTTTTTAGCCATTTTTGAGCAAGAAATAAAATCAGGAAAATCAATAGTATAAAACAAACAATTAATTAATCACACGAATTTTTAAACTAATCAAAGCGTTTCCAAAATTTCTGAAAAAAATGCACAAGTTCATAAATATTATTTTTAAGTTTCATGAATTTTTCAGAATTTTTCATCAAGTTTTGATCAAGCAAATAAAATCCAGAAACCAATCAAAATTTAAATATGAAACAAAATTCAAAAATCAAATCCAACGGACCAGATCAAGCCAACACATCATCTTTAACCTTTGAACAACACAAAAATTCGCGCGAGATTCAGACTCATGCCTCAAGTACAGATCAATCATACAATCTCATTTCTCAACCAAAATTCACCAAATCAAGTGCAAACCAAAGCTAACATGGCAAGGAATTAAACACAATTCGAATCACATCAAATAGACAGCCATGAATCTAGAAATCTAAGCACGAAATCACTAAAAACTCATTGAAAATCAGAGTTGCAGAGATCTCAAACAAACATAATACCTTAAATCAAACCTCAAACAACTTCAGAAACATTCACATAACATCAACAATCAAGTATTCATGCTCAAATTCATCCACAAACAGCTACATCTCAAGAATCAAAGTTGAGTGAACTCACCTCAATCAAAATCTAAATACTCGAGTCATTCACTCTAGGTTCCTTCCAATGCTTCTGAATTGATCCTCTTGCTTCATTTAATGTGTTTTAGTCGAGAAATGAGGACTGGAGAGATGTATGAAGCTTGCTCGATTCAATTTGCAGAGAAAGAGAAATGAGGAAATTCTAAGATGCTTCCTTCGATGCAGTGCGTGTGTGTGAGAATGGCAAGCTTGAACCACTTATATATAATGTTTAGAGTGAGGGCAATAAGGTCATAGCTCACACAAATCCGATGGAGGGAAATTTGTCCAAAACAGGCAATTGAGAGTGTGAGAGCATGTGCTTGCATTTTGTGTGCACTAAGAGGGAAATAAGTTGCATTTTGAGTGAGTTATAACTTGTATGACTGAGGCAAACAAAGTGTGAGAGTGTGATGTGGAAAGGATTGCACATGGGTATGATTTGCTTGTGATGAAAGTTTCCCATTTTGGCAAAAATGTGAAAATGAGAGAGGCATTAGGTATGCACTTGGTTTAGCCTTTTTTGGCAAGCACATGAGGTGAAATTTGTGCAAAGCATGTGCAACAATACTTAAAACCAAACAGGACTAAAGGGTGCACAAAAATCTGAAATTTTCATAGCCCATGCATGCACCAAAAGTTAGCTGACTTCCAACTGAGGCTATAGAAAATTGGCTCGTGTGTTCTCAAATTTTCCTTGAGCCAATTAAAGAACATAGACTAAGCTTCGAAACAAGCTGAGATTCGAAGGAAATGATGGAGAGATGAGCAAGATATGAGGCTTAGGATTCCTGGGAAACTCAAGCCAACTTGCCCAAGACTGCGTGCGTGTTGGCCTGCCTATAAGGTAACACTTCGATTGGTCTAAATTGAGGGAAATCAAAGAGATCAGGAGGAAGCTTCAACCAGACCACAAAGTCACTTCGATTGGTCCAAGCTGAAGGAAATAGAAGAGAGCAGGAGGAAGCTTTAACCAGACTATAAAGTCACTTCGATTGTTCCAAGCTGAAGGAAATCGAAGAGAGTAGGAGGAAGCTTCGACCAGCCCACAAAATCACTTCGATTGGCCTTAGCTGTTGGAAATCAAAGAGAGCAGGAGGAAGCTTCGACCAGCCCACAAAAGTTACTTTGATTGGTCTAAGCTGAAGGAAATCAAAGAGAGTAGGAGGAAGCTTCGACCAGCCCATAAAGTCACTTCAATTGGTCCAAGCCGAAGGAAATCAAAGAGAGCCATTCGAATTTCCGGTTTCGACACCCAACTTCCTCAAATCATAACTTCTTTGATTTTAAACCAAATTAAGTGATTCCAAATTTAATGAGAAGCTTTCATAGCCGTCTTTAAAATGCACGAGGCATATTTTTGAATTATGCCTTGAATCAACAATTACAGGCATGTCACCAACTGTTTGATGAATTTCCTAGGCCAAATGCCTTGCCTTGCCTAGCCAGATGCCCAAGATGCCTCAAAAAATGCCTAACTTTCCCTAAACTTCAAAGACTCATAACTTTTGATTTTGAGTAAGAAGTGTGTTTTTTGTCCCTTTTAGGCCCTTGTAGATCTCTTTCCCCTCTTAAATTGACAAAAAGAACCACCAAACTTCCCTGAAAAATGAGAAAGTTATACCCTTGCAAAGTCAGGCCAAAATCAAGAATACTTAGTGAAATTTTCAATCACCAAGATAACTTCAAATCCAAGTAACTTCTCAAACGTGTAATTCTCATCAAAATAAATCATCAATGATCATCCCACATGAATATACATGTCAAATGCTTCATGTTGACCAAAAGTTCACTTGGTCAACTTTGACTTTGTTGACTTCTGAGTAAAATGACTGTTTTGCCCCTTTGATTCAATTGAACCACTTCTCTTCAAAATTGGTGAACAAAACTTCAAACATATGATATTCCAAACAAATAGAGGCCACAGAAAGAGTTTCCACTCAAAATTCCAAAGAATCCCTGATTAAAACTCAAACCCTAGTTGTGCACTCTGCATTAGGAGATAGCTAATGAAGCTTCAAAACCCTAATTTCACTGGGCATCATGAGAGACTCCTTAAACAAAATTGATTCCAATGATGATAAGAGAATGATGCTTCAACACTTGGATCATCTAGACCCTAATTACTCCAATTTAGGCAAAACCCTAATTTTGACTGATGAATCCAAAGGATGTGATTCTCCTTATAAACAACACAATACTCAATCTTCTGATGATCCAATGAGGTGGATAAGATATCTTGAGATATGTAATACCTTTGGGCTTGGAAGATCTTGAGTTTTAGATAGTAAGGCTCTCCTTGAGCAACTTGTCAATACAATAAACTTCCAAAGCTTGAGGAAAACTTGATAACCCAAAATACTTTTATCCCATCACGATGTATAAATTTAATGCAATATGATGTTTATGATGAAACATAAGCCTCAAAATTCTGAAATAAAGAGGGTAAATTTTGGGGTGCAACAACTTCCCCTATTCGATTATCTTTAACCGGATAAGTGAGAAAAGTGTCAACTTTCGAGCGTTCAGGGTTGAAGATGGATGAATATAAGAGAACCCAAAAATTTACACTCTTGAAGAAGAAGCGGAAAACCCCCAAAGACAAAGAATGCCAGCAGGAACGGGATTAAGAAGATACCAAACGAAATTGGATTTAGAAAATAGAGGATTTAATGAACATTGGACCTCCCAAGACATGTGTCAGAATGAAGTTGAAACATAGACTTTAACAAAATTGAAACAGAACAAAAATTTAGAAGAGTAGACGAAACTAAACTTTAGAATAAATGTACCATGATAAAACTAGACCACAAAAGGGGTGAGATAAGACTCGAACCATAGAGCATAGGCGAAACTAAACTCCGGAAAAGTACGCGGGGCAAAGTGGCTAGAGTGCGTGATTCTAGGAGCACATGTTAATCTCAAACTAAGATAGACAGTGTGAAGGAACTGAAAGAATCCCAGGAGTGAGGAACAAAACGAGATGAAACTCGACCCATCAAAACTGGATAGATGGAACTAAACTAGATGAGTACCAGGATGAAATTGGATTTCACGCACAAGTAACGAGGCCAAACTTAACCCATAGCAAAAGTGATGAGAGTGCATGTTTCTCAGAGCACCTACTGGTCTCAGATCAATGGATAAACAATGACGAAAACTGATAGAAGGATCCAAGGAACAAAAGAGACTGATTCTAATCAGGGATGGAGTGCAAACACTGCAAAGAGACTCGGTAAATGAAAACCGATAAAGGGTACAAGGTATGTGATAAGTGAAAATTGTAGCTATTTTTGTATATACTTTTTGTTGCACTTATCGACATTTTGTTGTTAATATCGTTGAATAAACCCGACTTTTGCATAAATACATTTAGTTTGTGTTTATTTGTGTTTTTGTGTACATATGATACCGTTTGATGTTTTTATATTTATTTTGTAGGTATTGATGCGTATTTGGAGCATGAGCAATAAAGTGTCGAAGACACAGCTTGAAATGCGCGATTTTGAGCAACTCGTCAACGAATAAGGCTCAAAATAAAAGAATAATAGATCATCAATTTGGTTTATATTTTGTAATTGTTAGAAGGAGCATTGAATAAGCTTTTCAATGCTTCGAAGCAGGCGCAAATCAGAGTTACGATTCAAAAGTTATGGCTGAAATAATGCAGGAAGCTGTGCTAATTTTTCAACTTGCTGTCATCTTTCACCGGGCGAAAATTTTGGTCGTCGGGCGACGCTAGGCGAGCTGTAGCATGGGAAAAAATGTTGTTTTGGTCACTCGGCGATGCTTTTTGTTCGCCGAGCGATAATGGACAGTCATAAATGCATATTTACGGGTAAAAACACATTTTTTTGGTATGGTTTTGGGTATTTTTGATCCCAACTCCATCAACCTTTATTTTTGGATAGGATTAGCTTCGAAAACAACATTGAAGCTTGCATACAGATGATCCAGGGTTGATTGCTTATCAATCGGCACTGACAAACTGGGATATTTGTGGTTTTTCTCCATTTCTTCTCTATGTATTTCTCTATTTGTTGGGTATATTTTTATATTTACTTTGAATATATGTATATTTGTTGATCATGGCATTGTATAAAACTTACTTTATAAATCTTTGTCGATTGTTGTCCTGGAATTTTAATCTGTGCTAGGAATTTGAGTTGTTATAGACATATACTGCTTAGATTCTTATCTATGATGATTATTTGTTAGTTTCTGAACTCTAGAGATAGATTTAGAGCTGACATCTACTTGGGTATCAGAGCTTAATGCCTCTGTGCGGTTATGTTGTACTGAGAGATCGTCAGTGGGATTACATAAGTTGTCTTTTGTGTTGTTGATGAGGTAGAGAGATAATTTCATTGGTGATACAGTAGGTATCTCAATTTGGGTTAGAAATGACTTAGGTTGTGAGTGATACGTAGTGACATTGATGAGTATTGTTAGGTTAAATGTATTTGGTCGATAGATTTAAGTCTGTGATGAGTAAATTATATGCATGCTTGATAAGTTCTTCCTTATTTTTTACTTTTGTTTACATTTATTTTCTATTAATAACATTTTATTTACAAAGCCCATTAAACCCCAAACCCATTAACAATAACTTGTCGAACGACAATTCAATAACTAATCTCTGTGGACATGATAAATTCTCGGATAAATATTTCCAAAACTTTTATTGCTTGCCTCTACACCGCTCCAAAAAAATGGCGCCGTTGTCGGGGATTGGTTCTATTGTCTTCGCATTGCGATAATTCTTTTGTTTTTAAGTTTTGTAATTAATGTATATGTTGTATAGAAATTGTACATTAACTTGTATATGGTATTTGTGCATATATGTGTTTTTCTTTGTTTTCACATATTGTTGTGAATTGTCTCGTTTTTGTAACGTTTGTTATGTGATTGTTAGGACATTTTCTTTAGGTTTGCGCAATGTGACAATACCATGGCATGATGAGAGGAGGTTACTAGCTCGTACAATAAAGGCGTCGACCTTAGGATGTAAAACAAGCATATTCGTTTGTATTTGTTTATGTGTGTGGTGATTTGTGTTTTAAAAAGTTGAAACAAGGAAATGTTCTAAATTTCAAATCTTCACTTTTCAACTTGTTAATCATTTTCAACTGGTTTTCATATCATTATTTGTATTTATTTTGTGATGTCAATTTGTGTTTTTCGAAAGCTTGTCGTGTTTAACTTTAGGAGTTTTGTTCGTTGTATATATTGTAAATTTTGTACATTGAAATTTTGTAGGAGTATTATTTTTCTAATCTTTTGTTGTTGTTTGGACTCAAGTTTTGGTCCCGTAACTTGTAGAATATTGAGGTGATTTATCAAGTTTGATCGTTTTGACTTGCGAATGCGTGGTAATGATTTTGTTAAAGTTTTGTACACGTTCGAGGTATGTGTTTATCGCTTTCTATACTTTAGCATATTCATGATACTTAGACTTTTTACGATTTTTATGCTATTCATTCTTTTGTATACTTGTTTATTTATGAATCACTTTAGTTCCCACCGTTTTTGTGAGGTAGCTTTCCATTATTCACATACGTTGGAGGCCGCAATTCTTGTTTTAACTGGATTTTATTATGCTTAATCTTTTGTGTTGTGTTGATTGTATGAATGCAAGAAAGTGATCAAGGCAATTTTTGTTACATTTTAAGCACAACTACCTACCCAAATAGTCAATTCACCTTGTGAGTGTGTGATCATTAGTAACCCCTTTGAGCTTTTTGTCGATATACATGTTGTATTTTCTAAATGCTTGTCTATGAGTATTTAGTTTCCCTTTTTGTATGGATATTGATTCCTTGTTTTCTTGAATCCTTAACTATGATTTATAGTTGAATTTTTACCTTATCTTAGAAAGTAGGGAGTATTCATATTATGATGATGGTTGAGTTCAAGTTGGGGAGAGGAATGCTTATGTGCTTGTGTTGTGATTGCTATGAGGTTGTAAAAGAAAAGAAAAAGAAAAAGAAAAAAAGTGAGAAAAAAAATGATAGAAAAAGAAAGGAAAAAAATTGAAAAGAATTGAAAAAAAAGTATTAAATAATATTGTGTTAATAAGTGATGGTGCTTTGGTGTGAAATTTGTGGTAAAGAAGAAGTTTGATTGAAATTCTATTGTTTGAATCTTTGGTGGATTGATCACTCCTGAAATTCTGGCAACAAATACTTAATGTCACAGTGAATGTTATGACACCGTATCTGACAAGTTATACACAAACCAAACAGTAATTTAAAAGACAGTAAAGAACACGATCAATTGTTAACCCAGTTCAGTGTGTAACAACACCTACATCTGGGGGCTACCAAGCCAGGGAGGAAATTCACTATAAGAGGTATTAATTTAGGAATAAACCAACCAGTTTATCTCCTTCACTTAAGACCTACCCAATGCAACTTCAATCTAAGTCCTACTTAAACCTGAGTTCCTACTCACTCCCCCTCAATCACAGCAGTGATACTAATCTACTAATTAATAAGATTATGAAGACATTCTTCAATACATACGCTTGATTTTGCTTCAAAGCTTTAATCAAGAGACACAACACTCGTGCTTCAAAGCTTTGAGTGATAAACAACCCTTACAACCAAATCCTACTCCAAGTCACTTATCAAGTGATAATTTCTTGGCTCACAATAGTTACTAAAACTATCTACACAATGCCTTGTTGATCTTCTGTCAAAAGCGCTGCTCACCATTAGGATACATGAGAAATATATATGCAGTTTATTCTTCATTTAGGGCTTACATAAAAATAGCTAGGGTTAACCAAAGTTAACCTAAAGAATTGGTCTTGAGATTTCATCATAACAGATTAGGGTTAAGCAAGGTTAACCTAATATCCACGTGAGCATATGATCCAGTCAATATACTTCAATTCAGAATAGCATACCAGATTCCTGAAAATTCTCAGGCACAATAAATCTGCACAATAACTTGATCGGTACAGGATGTCTTAACATTTGTTATGACATTGGTTATGACATCATGTATCCTGCTCACTGATTTTGGTAGAATTCAGTACATATGATCATAGCTTAATCATCATGATATTCACTCACACTGAGTTGTTCCTGTAGAGCATTCCTTCTGTAGAATTTTTCTTTATCCTAGAATGTTATGACATCAGTCATGACATTCCCAATTCTGGTTTTACCAAAAATTAATGCCAACAAGCAAACACTTACAAACTCCCCCTTTGGCAAATTTTTGGCTAAAACCCCTAAACGATCAGATATTAGAAAGCAGCAGAAATTTTTAATAACAACTACCAATATCTAATTCTACCAAAATTACCACAATTACTTTTCCCCCTTTTTAGCCATAAAGAGGCCAAAGGATCTAGTACTTCAAGTTATACAGTCATTAAAAGGAAATCCAAAATACACAAAAACAGAGAGAAGGTATCAGAGCAGCAGCAAGTTCCAGCATCAATCTTTACATCGCAGCAAACTCATACCTTTAGGTACTGTCATCCCCTGAGGAAGCACTATTTTCAGCAGCATCTTCTGGTGAGCTTCTTGCGGAAACATCATGTTGTTCTTCATCCTCCTCCTGTTCTAGACTAGTAATCAACTCTTCAAGAGTCCTTTTTCTTGCATCAAGCTCTCTACAGGTTTCTTTTAGCACAACTATAACATCAGCTTTCTTGGAATGAGATTTGACATTTGATGTCTCAGTAGATGTCATAACAATGTCAGGGACATGTGTTCCCTGAAACAACTTATAGTGAAAACCAAGTGCAAGAGCTCTTTTGCACACAAAGTCCTTTTCAACCAGAATATCAGGATACTGATCAATGATTATACCACACAGGAGAGAGGGAAAAGCAATAGGGCCTTTAATAGCACAACTCTCAGCATGTTTCATTTTTTGATCAAAGATGTAGTTGCCATAATCAAAGTTTGTTCTGGTTCCAACAGCATAGATAAATCTTCCCAAACCCATGGAGATGGTGGATTTGTGGTTGGTGGGAACCCAGTTAGCTGCACCAATTTTGTGCAGTATGGCAAACTTCATACTCAGCTTGCTTGCAGTTAGCTTCCCTTTCAAGGGCCAGTGCTTGACTTGCTTGGCAGTGATGGTTTGACAAACCTGGTTGTCAGTAACTTCAAGCTCAGGTTGAGCATCATCAGGCCTTCCTAGGTATTTGTTTATCACAGTAGGGGAGAAATTTACCTTCCTTCCTCTCACATAAACACTCTTAAAATCAGCTAACTTTCCATCAGCACAACCACCAGACAAATTTACTATGAATTCTTTGACAAGAATCTCATAGCAGTTGGAAAACTTGACCACTGTTTTCATCAAGCCAACAGCCTTGATGAGATCCATGACTTCCTTACACTCAATAGCACTTTTGTTTAGCTCCCTCTCTAAGGCAATCCTTTTCAGAAACACATACTTCCACCTGCTTGCATTTTCTGGATGGTGAAAGGAGATGCTGTCAATGGCAACTTCAGGAACCTTAGGCAGTTTGTTAGAAGAGGGTTTCTTCCTGAGAGGAATGTCTGGAACATTGCTCTCAACATCAAAAACAAAGTCTAATTCCTCATCAGATTCAGAGGGTTCAGGAGCCTTTCTTTTCTTGACTATAGGTTGTCTCAAGGGTTTTGAGAAACTACCAACAGATACCCTAGCTTTTACTTTACCCTTCCCTTTCTAAGTTCCAGCTTTTTGATCCTTCTCAGCTTCTTCTCTAGCCTTGTTCTCAGACCTAGCTTTCTCATGAACAACTTCAGTAGCCTTCTCTTTGGAGGGGCTTTGGGCAGCACTCTGCTTTTCTTTTCTACTCATCATCCTTCTAGCTATGCTAGGGTTGATATTAGCAATTAAATCATTGTTAAAAAATTCTTCATCAACATCAATGACAGGAGGTTCAACAGCCTTGTCAGTAGGGGTCTGGTGATCATCATGTTTCTCTGGAGATTTCTCAATGTTGTCATCAGGTGTCTCAACATTCTAAGTGACATTGGGATCACTTTCTAAATTAGGGCTAGCAGTTTCTTGGTTTAATGGTACAGATATACCAGGAACAGAGTGATTCTCATTAAGAATCCTAGTGACTAGTCTGGCAATAGCTTGATGCACATAAGCAGAACCTTCCCTATTAGTTATCTCTGGAGGAACAAAGGATGATGGTTGAGAAGATTTACCAGAGGGAGAAGCTTGTGATCTTCTTGCATGTCTGGTTCGCAGCTTCTTGACCTTAGTAGGATCAGCTGCCATTTCATGAAGTGGAGTTACCTCAAGAACATCAGCATCCATGCAGTTTACGATTTCCCTAGGTTCGGTGTCAGTGGGTGAGGAAGATGCAGTTGCCTTTGATGAAGATGATGACACAGATTGTTGAGACATCTTGAGAGATTGAGAAAACAAGTGACAGCGTGTGTGAAATCTTCTTTTGAGGGAATGGAGAGTGATGCAGCAAAATGAGAAGAGGGAGATATAAGTATGTATATTCCTCTTCTTAAACTTTTGGAAAGAAAGAGGGAAACAAATGATTAGCCCAATCAGAATAGACTTGATTAAAATATCTCTTTCAACCCTTGTATTAAGAAAAATTAATTACTACATCTCTTTATATTGGAAAATACCCAGCTTGCCCCTTAAATTCTCAAACTGACTAGCATCAAGTGCCTTGGTAAAAATGTCATCCAGTTGTAGTTCAGTGGCAACATGTTCCAGCTTAATCACCTTCTCCTCCACAAGATCTCTGATGAAGTGATGTATAATATCAATATGCTTAGTCCTACTGTGCTTTATAGGATTCTTGGATATGTTAATAGTACTCAAATTGTCACAGTACAATGTCATGACATCTTGTGTGACATTATACTCAATCAGCATCTGTTTCATCCAGATCATTTGAGAACAGTTGCTACCAGCTGCTATGTATTCAGCTTCAGCAGTAGATAGAGACACACAGTTTTGTTTCTTGATGAACCAAGAGACAAGATTATTTCCCAAAAAGAAGCATCCTCTAGAGGTGCTCTTTCTATCATCAGCACTACCAGCCCAATCAGCATCACAATAACCAGACATAATTGGTTCACATCCATGAGAGTACAGCATGCCATAATTTTAAGTTCCACTCACATACTTCAGAATTCTTTTCACCTGGTTGATGTGACTTACTTTGGGTTCAGCCTGGTATCTTGCACATACTCCAACTGCAAAGGCAATGTCAGGTCTGTTGGTTGTTAGGTATAGCAGACTTCCTATCATGCTTCTGTACAAGCTTTGATCCACATTTGTTCCACTTGTGTATTTGGACAACTTTAAATGAGTAGGTGCAGGAGTCCTTTTAAGACTGGAATTCTCCATCCCAAACTTCTTGAAAATATTCTTTGCATACTTGCTTTGAGACAGAAAAATTGAGTCTTCCATCTGTGTGACTTGTAGTCCAAGAAAGTAGGTCAATTCTCCCATGAGGCTCATTTCAAATTCAGCTTGCATCTGGTTAGCAAAATGTTTAACCATTTTATCTGACATTCCTCCAAACACTATGTCATCAACATAAATTTGAGCTACTATTATCTTTCCTCCTTCATCTTTGACAAAAAGAGTTTTATCCAAACCTCATTTCCTGTATCCTTTGTCAGTGAGGAACTTTGTCAACCTTTCATACCAAGCTCTAGGAGCTTGTTTCAGGCCATATAATGCTTTCCTCAATTTGTAGACATGATCAGGACAGTTTGGATCCACAAATCCTTTAGGCTGTTCCACATACACTTCCTCATTTAAGTACCCATTTAGGAAGGCACTCTTCACATCCATCTGAAACAGCTTGAACTTAAAGAGACAAGCAACTTCCAAGAGAAGTATGATTGATTCCAGTCTGGCTACAGGAGCAAAAGTCTCATCAAAATCAACCCCTTCAACTTGAGTGTATCCTTGAGCAACAAGCCTTTCCTTATTCCTGGTGACAACTCCTTCAGCATCTGACTTGTTCTTGTAGATCCACTTTGTGCCAATGATGTTTGTTCCTTCTGGTCTAGGAACTAACTCCCATACTTCATGTTGCTTGAACTGGTGCAATTCATCTTGCATTGCTCCAATCCAGTATTCATCAGTCAAAGCCTTTTTAACATTTTTTGGTTCAATCTTAGACACAAAACAAGAGTTTGTGATGATTTCTCTAGATCTTGTAGTGACTCCACTGTTAGGATCTCCTATGATGAGTTCCTTAGGATGATCTTTCTGAATTCTGATGGAAGGATCTTTGTTAGCTTCCTTTGATTCAGACTTTGATGGAGTAGGATTAGGCACATCATCCTTTTTAGATACTTGTGTTGAAGTCTCAAAGAATGTCTCAACATCATATGGGACATTTGTTTCCTCATGGTGATCATCAATTATGACATTTATAGACTTCATCATAACTTTGGTCCTAGAATTGAACATCCTATATGCTCTGTTGTTGATAGAGTATCCTAGGAATATTCCTTCATCACTTTTAGGGTCCATCTTTCTCCTTTGTTCACGATCTGTGAGAATATAGCATTTGCTTCCAAAGACATGGAAGTACTTCACTGTAGGCTTTCTTCCTTTCCATAGTTCATAAAGGGTGGATGATGTTCCCTTTCTCAAGGTTACCCTATTGTGGACATAACAGGCTGTATTCATAGCTTCAGCCCAAAAATGAATAGGAAGCTTCTTGGCATGTATCATTGCTCTGTAAGATTCCTGTATAGTCCTGTTTTCCCTTTCCACAACTCCATTTTGTTGAGGATTTATAGGTAAAGAGAACTCATGGTTGATTCCTTCTGAGGAACAGAACTCGTCAAACTTACTATTTTCAAATTCCTTACCATGATCACTTCTGATTTTGACAATGCGTCCTTCTTTTTCTCTTTGAGTTCTTTTGCACAATTCTTTAAAAACATCAAATACATCAGACTTTTCCCTAATGAAGTTTATCCAGGTGAATATGGAAAAATCATCCACAACAACATAGGCATATCTCTTTACACCAAGACTTTCTACCTACATGGGACCCATCAGATCCATATGTAGAAGTTCTAGTGCCTTAGAGGTGGTCATATGTCTTGTCTTTGGATGTGACATTCTAGTTTGCTTTCCAACCTGACATTCACCACAGACTCTCCCTTCATCAATCTGAAGCCTTGGAATCCCTCTGACAGCCTCCATGGATATGATCTTTTTCATCCCTCTAAGATGTAAATGACCAAGTTTTTGGTGCCACAGTTTCACTTCCTTTTCTTCTTTGGCTATAGAGCACACAGAAGATTAGTTAGTGTTCTCAGACTCCCATAAGTAACAATTGTCTTTTGATCTGACTCCTTTCATTACAACTTCTTGTTTTTCATTAGTTACAAGACATTCAGACTTGGTGAAGTTGACCTTGAATCCTAGATCACATAGTTGACTGATACTTATGAGATTAGCAGTCAAACCTTTTACCAGCAACACTTCATTTAGGTTTGGAACTCCAGGGCAGTCCAAGTTTCCAACTCCTTTGATTTCTCCTCTAGCACCATCTCCAAAAGTGACATAACTAGTAGTATGAGGTTTGACATCATTCAGCAGATTCTTGATTCCAGTCATGTGTTTAGAGCATCCACTGTCAAAGTATAGTCTTCCTTGGCAGAAACTCTAAGGGAGGTGTGAGCTATCAGGGATGCAGTCTTTTTCTTCCACTGTTGAGTATATGGTGCCTTGTTAGTCTTAGGTTTGACATATGGGGTCTGATTAGGATATCCTTATAATCTGTAGCAGAATGGCTTTATGTGACCAAACCTCCCACAATAATGACATCTCCATCTTTGATACTTTTTCTTCATATTTCTCTGTTCTTAATGTTGAGTCCTATGTTGTGACGCCTGCTTTGACATTTGTTTATCAGGCCTGGTCTTCTTCTTGTCAACATCAGATTTCTTTGCAGCCACAAATCCTAGACCAGACATGTTTCCTGCATTTTGTCCAGCCTGAAGGATTTCTTCCAGCTTGTCAGTTCCATTTGTTAACATCTTGAAAGACTTAGTCATCTGATCAAGTTTGGAGTTCAACATTAGAACTTCTCCTTCGGGATGACTTATAGTAGCAGTGTCTGCCTTCTTCTCAGCCTCCAACTTCACTATGAGCTTTTTCTGTTTCTCATTTTTCTGACAGACTTCAGCACTTCTGATACATAGCTTCTTGTAGGAGTCAGTAAGTTCTTCAAATGTCACTTCCTCATCACTAGAATCATTATCAGAGTTACAAATACCAGATAGTGCAGTAACTAGTTTAGCAGATTCTTCTTCAGAGTTACTTTCTGAGTCACCATCAGACCAAGTAACAAACATTCCTTTATTTTGTTTCTTTAGAAAGGTAGGACATTCAGCTCGAATGTGTCCATATCCTTCACATCCATGGCATTGGATTCCTCTACTTTGATTTCCCTTTTCTTCAGACTTAGTTCTTCTGCTGGAGTCATAGGATCTACTAATGTCAAAGGAAATGTTCTTGACATTTGACCTTGACTTTGGGTCCATTCTCTTGATGAGTTTGTTGAACTGCCTTCCAAGCATAGCTATAGCTTCTGATATATTCTTTTCATCACTCTCCTTGCTTTCATCTTCAGTATTGGATACAAGGGCTATGCTCTTGTTTATCTTGTCAACATTGTCACTGATCCCCATCTCAAATGTCTGAAGTGACCCAATGAGTTCATTAACCTTCAAGTTACAGATATCCTGAGCTTCCTCTATAGCAATCACTTTCATTACAAACCTTTTAGGCAAGGATCTGAGAATCTTTCTCACCAGCTTTTCTTCTGACATCTTTTCTCCCAATGCTCCTGAGGTGTTGGCAATTTCGAAGATGTTCATGTGAAACTCATGAATGGTCTCATCTTCCTTCATCCTTAGATTCTCAAATTTGGTAGTGAGCATCTGAAGTCTTGACATTTTTACTTTGGATTTGCCCTCATGGGTGGTTTTGAGAGTGTCCCAAACATCCTTGGCCAGTTCACATTGATGTACTAGTCTGAATATGTTTCTATCAATTCCATTGAAAAAGGCATTCAATGCTTTAGAGTTACCCAGGGCTAACTCTTCTTCTTCTTTGCTCCATTCTTCCTCAGGTTTCAGACTAGTCGTCCCATCTTTCCCAGTTATGGTGGGATGGTTCTATCCTTTGTCAGCAGCTCTCCAAGCTTTCTTGTCAAGTGACTTCAAGAAGGCAATCATACGAGGATTCCAGTAGTCATAGTTTGATCCATCAAGAATAGGTGGTCTGTTCCCAAATCCTCCTTCCTTGTCCATAGCGCCATAAGATAATATTCCTAGATCTCACCCAGAAAGACAGGCAGGGTGCCTGCTTTGATGCCAATTGAAATTCTGGCAACAGATACTTAATGTCACAGTGAATGTTATGACACCGTATCTGACAAATTGTACACAAACCAAACAGTAATTTAAAAGACAGTAAAGAACACGATCAATTATTAACCCAGTTCAGTGTGTAACAACACCTACATCTGGGGGCTACCAAGCCAGGGAGGAAATCCACTATAAGAGGTATTAATTTAGGAATAAACCAACCAGTTTATCTCCTTCACTTAAGACCTACCCAATGCAACTTCAATCTAAGTCCTACTTAAACCTGAGTTCCTACTCACTCCCCCTCAATCACAGCAGTGATACTAATCTACTGATTAATAAGATTATGAAGACATTCTTCAATACATACGCTTGATTTTGCTTCAAAGCTTTAATCAAGAGACACAACACTCGTGCTTCAAAGCTTTGAGTGATAAACAACCCTTACAACCAAATCCTACTCCAAGTCACTTATCAAGTGATAATTGCTTGGATCACAGTAGTTACTAAAACTATCTACACAATGCCTTATTGATCTTCTATCAAAAGCGCTGCTCACCATTAGGATACATGAGAAATATATATGCAGTCTATTCTTCATTTAGGGCTTCCATAAAAATAGCTAGGGTTAACCAAAGTTAACCTAAAGACTTGGTCTCGAGCTTTCATCATAACAGATTAGGGTTAAGCAATGTTAACCTAATATCCACGTGAGCATCTGATCCAGTCAATATACTTCAATTCAGAATAGCATACCAGATTCCTGAAAATTCTCAGGCACAATAAATCTGCACAACAACTTGATCAGTACAGGATGTCTTAACATTTGTTATGACATTGGTTATGACATCATGTATCCTGCTCACTGATTTTGGTAGAATTCAGTACATATGATCATAGCTTAATCATCATGATATTCACTCATACTGAGTTGTTCCTGTAGAGCATTCCTTCTGCAGAATTTGTCTTTATCCCAGAATGTTATGACATCAGTCATGACATTCCCAATTCTGGTTTTACCAAAAATTAATGCCAACAAGCAAACACTTACAACTCCCTTTGGTTTAGGAAAGTTTGTGTTTCGATTAGCATTAGGACTTATCACTTTTTTATTAACCAAGCCACATTACAACCTTGAAAGCCCTTGAGATTCTTGCTTTTTTATATTTTCAATGTGAATTTTTGGATGAATGCATAATTTAGTCTATTGTTTGCAAGATTGTTGTATGGGTGAAAATACCCTATTTTTGTGTGTTTTTCATCTACCGATGATTATGTTTGCTAGGTGTGATTCATTTGTGACCAAGTAATGTTTTAGAATATTTTTAATATTCTTTGTATTTATCATTTGTCTCATGTTTATGTTATCATCGTAGTTTAGTGGTAAGTATGTTTCTTCGTGTGTACCATTTTTCATTTGAACCACTGCATTTGTTTTCCGTTTTCAAAACATGTTGATTCGTGATTCTTTGATTTATCATTCTTTGTTCTTTATTTTATTTGACTTTGTTTGAGGATAAACAATAGTTCAATTTGGGGAGAGTTTGATAAGTGCAAATTGTAGCTATTTTTGTATATACTTTTTGTTGCACTTATCGATATCTTATTGTTAATATCGTTGAATAAACCTGACTTTTGCATAAATACATTTAGTTTGTGTTTATTTGTGTTTATGTATATAGGGTAACGTTTGATGTTTTTCTATTTATTTTGTAGGTATTGATGCGTATTTGGAACATGAGCAATAAAGTGTCGAAGATACAGCTTCAAACGCGCGATTTTGAGTAACTCATCAACGAATAAGGCTCAAAATCAAAGACTAAGAAATCAATAATTTGGTTTATATTTTTCTCATTGTTAGAAGGAGCATTGAATAAGATTTCAAACGCTTCGAACCGGGCGCAAATTGGTATTACAGTTCAAAGTTATGGCCAAAACAATGCAAGACGTTGTGCTGATTTTTCAACTTGCTGTCATCTTTCGCCGGGCGAAAGTTTTGGTCGCCGGGCAACGCTAGGCGAGTTGTAGCATGGGAAAAACGCTGTTTTGGTCGCTGGGCGATGCTTTTTGGTCGTCGGGCGATCCTGGCCAGTCAGAAATGCGTATTTAGGGCCAAAAACACATTTTTTTGGATATGGTTTTGGGTATTTTTGATCTCAACTCCATCAACCTTCATTTTTGGATAGGATTAGCTTCGAAAACAACATTGAAGCTTGCATACGGATGATCCGGGGTGGATTGCTCATCAATCGGCACTGACAAACCAGGAGATTTGTGGTTTTTCTCCATTTCTTCTCTATGTATTTCTCTACTTGTTGGGTATGTTTGTATATTTACTTTGAATATATGTATATTTGTTAATCATGGCATTGTATAAAACTTAATTTATAAATCTTTGTCGATTGTTGTCTTGGATTTTTGCTCTGTGCTAGGGATTTGAGTTGTTATAGACATATATTGCTTAGATTCTTATCTATGATGATTATTTGTTAGTTTCTGAACTCTAGAGATAGATTTAGAGCTGACATCTATTTGGGTATCAGAGCTTAATGCCTTTGTATTGTTGCGCTGTACTGAGAGATCGTCAGTGCGATTACATAAGTTGTCTTCTATGTTGTTGAGGAGGTAGAGAGATCATTTCCTTAGTGATACAGTAGGTATCTCAATTTGGATTAGAAATGACTTAGGTTGTGAGTGATACGTAGTGACATTGATGAATATTGTTAAGTTGAATATAACTGGTCGATAGATTTAAGTTTGTGATGAGTAAATTATATGCATGCTTGATAAGTTCTTCCTTAGTTTTTACCTTTTTTTACATTTATTTTTTGTTAATAACATTTTCTTTACAAAACCCATTCAACCCCAAACTCATTAACAATAATTTGTCGAACGACAATTCAATAACCAATCTCTGTGGACATGATAAATTCCCAGATAAATATTTCTAAAACTTTTGTTTCTTGCCGCTACACCGCTCCAACAGTATGAAAACAAAACAAGACGAAACTCGACTCATTAAAACTAGTTAGATGAAACTAAACTAGATGAGTACCAGGACGAAACTGGATTTCATTCACAGGCGACGAGATCGAAACTCGACCCAAAGCAAAGTGATGAGAGCGCATGTTTCTCAGAGCACCTGCTGGTCTAAGATTAATGGATAAATAGTAACGAAAGCTGATAGAAAAATCCAAGGAACAAAAGAGACTGATTTCGACCAGGGATGTAGTACAAACACTGCAAAGAGACTCAGTAAATGAAAACCGATAGAGGGTCCAAGGTATGAAAACAAAATGAGATGAAACTCAACTCATTATAACTAGTTAGACGAAACTAAACTAGATGATTATCGGGACGAAACTGGATTTCATGCACGGGTGAGGAGATGAAACTCAAAGATCGACCCAAAGCAAGGTGATTAGGGCGTACAACTAAAACCTGTTGTAGGTGAATATCAAGGCGAAATTGGTATTCAAAAGGTACATCAATAGACATTGGAATGAACTGATGAGGGTAGTGAAGACTAAACCCGAGAAGACTGTGCTAGGGTAATACTGAACTACAATCAAGAGTAGACACTCCACCAATCAAATGATTAACATCAAAAGGATATTTGTAAGGGGTGAACTTGAGATATTGAGGATGAAGACCACGCTGGGGACATAATTCGAAGTATTGGCAAATTCACTGTGGAAAATAGAAATAGTAATGGCTTATGTTCTGATGCATGTTTGAAATTTTTTTATAGCGTAATGCTCCATATAATGGAAATGCTACGCGTTTTGATAGATGCAATATGATGATGCATGTTTAAAATGCTTCACTGGGGAATGGCCAATCGAGAAGCCAACAACCAAGAAGTCAAAATTTGTCTAACTTGCAAAAATAAATTGCAGAGTCCAAAGGAGAAGAGAAGATATAAGGAACCGCTGGAGAGGAACCTTGAAGAGCTGAAACTTTGTGGGGAGTAACCATAAGAAACAGGCTACAAAAACTGAGAGGAGTTGCAAAAATAAATTGTGAACTCTACTGGAGAAAATCGGTTCGAAACTGATCAACCGCAAGAAGGAATGCCAAATGAAGATGGGACATTTGTGGGAGAAGATCAGGGCAAAATTGTAAATATATGGAAAGGAAAACATGCAGCCGCATTTAGAGTGACACCAAAATAATGGATCGAATGTGGGAAACGACACCTTTGCTGGGGAAACAAAACTTTGTTGAGGAAACATAAATTCACTAAGGAAACAAACTCTGTTGAAGAGTGCTTTGCTGGGGATTCCTGAACCCTTGGTATGCAACCATAAAGATAGATCACGAAGATAGTCGGACAACATCAACTTCACCGGGAAATTGGAAGTTTCATCCAATCATCAACGTTACCGAGGATGGTAATAAGTTACTTTGACATTAACACTCTTTCATGGAAGGAATGGCCTCTGTTCAACAAAGTAGTCGAATCTTCCTCTCCTGACAAAATTAAGCTCTTCACTGATGTTCATTGTGTATGCTATTTTTGATGTCAAACAATTGTTTTGTATGCAAAAGGGTGTTTATTATGAGAATGACAACCATGGTGCGAAAATTATGTAAACCTTGAAATTAAAAGACTTGAATGAAAAGATGTCGCATCTCTGTTGTGAATGAATCACTAGCTAGAGTGCAAAATTTCAACTTTTTCTTCTATTTTTTTTTAACACGAACATGATGTAGGCGAAAAGATACCAACATGGATATGTAATACATATTTGGAAGTTTAGGAAACGTTATCCTGTTGTAGTACGCTTTCAAGTTAAACCCGCATTTCAATTAGGACTTTTAAAGGTTGTAACGTGGCCTAGTTCATGGTTTTCAGGAAAAAGTTTTTAAGGCTCAAGTTATTTGGTGCCCACCCCCTTCATGATGTTCTACAGTACCAATTCAGTTAACTTGACATGGACATTCATCTCTCAAGAGGAGTTTATGATGGTTGAGGAACCACAGTAATTTCTTGGACGCGACAGTCAGTTAACCTTGGTTTTTTTTGGTGTTTGGTCACACGAATTTTCTTTTGATGAAGATTTTTATTAGATAATCTTTTTCTGCCTTTCGGGATTTTCAAATTCTTTTTCGCTTTCCCTAAATTTTGCCTGGATAAATTCTTTTTGAATTTCAATTTGGAAGTCCAGCGGGATGCCCTAACTTTTGCCTAAGCGACTTGTTTTCATGTTTCGACGTAGCGGGCTTTTTGTCTTTCTTATTCATACTTTCCACTTTTAATAAATCGTGTGACCCTATGTATTTGAAATTTTGGAGGAAAGTGACTGCCTCATTCCTTGGTCGGCGAGGGATAACCTTTGTTGTATCAATTTGATCTCGACCTTAGGATCTTTTTTTTTTGTTTCTTTTTGAAGAAATAACCATTGTGGTTTTGATCTTTTCCCGTCCTCATAACGCGAGGGATAAAATATGGTGATCCTTAGATGGGACACTCCTTCTGAGATTTTGAAGGTTCGATCAAATTAACTGAATATCTACCCTGCCCCAGGTTAAAAATAAGGGTTTTTTCAAACAGAAAAGAAACTCCTACATCGAAGGCTCAGAGGGGTTAACGAGGGTCTATCTCCCTTATATCTCCAGTGTTTGGAGATTGAAACAAGGCCTGTACATCGTCAATAAGGTTCTACTCAAAAGCATACCATCAGAGATATAGACTTTAACTATCGTCATGCTTCCTATAATCTTTTGACTAGGCAAAAGAGTTGGCACAGTTGGTATCAAAATGCCAGAAAATCATTTAAAGAGTGATAATGAATGGTTTAAGTAAAAACAAAAGAATTACTTCAAGGAAAACATATTCAGCACATCAGGGTTGACACTAAAAAACAAACAAGTTCCTACATGCAGACAATGTTAAAACAGACAATCAAGATACACATGAACATGCAATAGAGAAAAATGCCACCAGGGAAGAGAATTGACTCCATCCGGACTTGTCAATCTTGACGATGCACTGCAATCCTGACAGTATCCTGACCCATGACCTCTATATTATGAAGAGAAGTTGCAAATGGTTTTCTTTCGTTTGTCTTTTCGAATAAATGAGCATTCAAAGGGGAGAGGTAAACTTTTTCCACCAGTACGGAGCCATGAAACAACTTAGCAAAATATCCACAAGAAAGTAGTTAGGTACCATCAAGAAGAAAATTAACATGCCCCTTACATAGCATGGCAGTTGTATTTATCATCCGTATTTCAAGCAACTGCAACTTAGATTATCATGTTCATGTAGGTCCAATCAAAGTTTATATGCATATGCTTATCAAAATATTGGACGTCTTTGCAAACAAAATAGTAAAAAGAAAGTTATGTGAACGTATAAAAGAGGATCTTTTATTGACTTGAGAAATAAGCATGTGAAAAGGTGTTTACATTTGGAAGCAGATCCTAGAAAGGGATAATTGCAAAAATCAGAACAAACAAGTGTTTACAAATAGAAATGTGAATACGAATATCCATCAAGTTCTGACTATACTATAACTCTTATGACATTAACGCTTCCGTCTTCCTTCTTTCTGACAAAACATTCTTGGACTGGCTCTGAAATTCTGCCAGGTGATCGAAAGAGAGAAAGGGAAACAAGAGAATTCATGTTGGGTGTAGTCATTTCCTTTAAGTCCCTAACTTTTTCCTGAATCGCCCTTTTGGGTTTTCGATTCACCGGGACACCCTCTTTTTGCCTAAGCTATCCTTTCGGGTTTTCAACTTAGCGGGTTCTCTTTATTTTTATGCAAAGTATTTTTTAACTACGTCAGCATTCACAGGGAGATGGAAGTATTCTCCATCCATGGTTGCAAGCATCATCGCTCCACCAGAGAAGACTTTTCTGACCATGAATGGTCCTTCATAAGTCGGAGCCCACTTGCCTCTGGGATCCCCCTAGGGAAGAATTATCCTCTTTAGCACAAGGTCACTTGGTTTGTAACACTAAGGCCACACCTTCTTGTCAAAAGCTTTCCTCATCCTTTGCTGATATATCTGACCATGACATACAGCCGTCAACCACTTCTCATTGATAAGTTCTAATTGATCCAATCAATTATGTACCCATTCACCTTAATCAAGCTCAACATCCCTCATGATCCTAAGAGAAGGAATTTCGACTTCTACAGGCAACACTGCTTCAATGCCGTAGACCAAAGAAAATGGGGTTGCCCCAGACGAAGTACACACAGTGATACGATAACCATGTAAAGCGAAAGGCAATATCTCATGCCAAACCTTATAGGTTACTACCATATTCTGTACGATCTTCTTGATGTTCTTATTGTCCGCTTCGACAACGCCATTCATCTTCGGTCTATACGGAGAAGAGTTATGATGCTTGATTTTGAATGACTCGTAAAGCTCCTTCATCATTTTGTTGTTCAAATTAGACCCATTATAGGTAATGATCTTTTCAGACACTCTGTAACAACAGATAATGTTGTGTTTAATGAACCGAGTTACCACTTGTTTGGTGACATTGGCATAAGATGCAGCTTCGACCCATTTAGTGAAACAATCGATGGCAACCATAATGAAACGATGTTCGTTGGATGAAGTTGGTTCGATCTTGCCAATCATTTCAATTCCCCACATTGTGAATGGCCAAGGTGAATTCAATACATTCAGTGGCACGGGCGACACATGTACTTTATCACCATAGACTTGACATTTGTGGAAAATCCGTGCATGATTATAACAGTCAGTTTCCATGGTGGACTAATAATAACCAGCTCGCAAAATATTGTTGGCCATGGTATGCCCACTAGAATGAGTTCCGAAGTCACCCTCATGTACCTCTGCAATGATTCTAGTTGCTTCTCCCTTGTTAACACATCTGAGCAGTAAACCATCATGATGCCTCTTATACAACACACCACCACTGAGAAAGAACTTGGCCGAAAATCTTCTTAAGAACTTCTTGTCTGTGACAAACACCTCTTCAGGGTACTCTTGCGTTTCAAGATATCTTTTAATATCGTAAAACCAAGGTTTATCGTCTGATTCCAAATTGGCTTCAAAGCAAAAAGTTGGCTCATCCAACCTTTTGATGGTAATGGGAGGTGCTTCGTTAGCCCACTTAATTTTGAACATGGATGAAAAAGTTGTCAGTGCATCAGCTAGGCTGCTCTCTTCTCTGGAAATGTGTTCAAACATGATCTCTTCGAAGTACGAAATTAACTTCATAACATGATCACGATAGGGAATCAGGTTCTGATGACTAGTCTCCCAAACTCCATTAATCTGGCTGATAACAAGATTGGAATCCCCGTAAACTTTCAAATATTTGATTCGCAGGTCGATCGCCGCTTCAATACCATAAATGCAAGCTTCATACTCAGCCATATTGTTAGTACAATTGAAGCAAATACGAGCTGTGAAAGGAATGTAGAATCCCTCGGGGGAGGTGATAATAGCTCTGACGCTGTTGCCTATGACTTTGGAGGCACCGCCGAACACAAGCGTCCAATGTGATCCTGGCTCGAGTCCTTCATATGGGCTTGGTATATTACAATCCCGAATGTACAATATTTCCTCATCTGGAAAGTCAAACTTCATCAGTTCATAATCGTCCATGGGCTGATGAGCAAGATGATCGGACAATATACTACCTTTGATCGCCTTTTGCATAGTGTACTGGATATCATATTCGGTGAGTATCATTTGCCAACGGGCTACCCTACCTATAAGAGCCGGCTTCTCAAAAATGTACTTGATTGGATCCATTTTGGATATCAAGTAGGTGGTGTGAGTTAACATGTACTTTCTTAAGCGTCTGGCAGCCCAAGCAAGTGCACAACAAGTTTTTTCTAGCAGTGTGTACCTTGACTCACACTCCGTAAACTTCTTACTCAAGTAATAAACGGCTTGTTATTTCTTCCCTGTCTCGTCATGTTGACTGAGGACACAACCCATAGAATTCTCCAACACAGTTAAATACACGATTAGTGGATTTCCTTCTACCGACGGCATGAGTATCAGAGGTTCCTGCAAATACTATTTTATTTTGTGAAATGCCTTCTGACAATCTTCATTCCACCTTATCGTTTGGTTTTTCTTTAACAATCTGAAGAAAGGTTCACATGTGGCCGTGAGATGAGAAATAAATCGAGAAATGTAGTTTAACCTCCCCAAGAAACCACATACTTCCTTCTCTGTTTCAGGTTTGGGCATTTCTTGTATCGCCTTTACTTTGGCAGGGTCAACCTTGATACTTTTTTCACTTACAATAAAACCCAACAACTTGCCGGATCTCACCCAGAAGGTGCATTTATTTGGATTCATCCTTAACATGAACTGCCACAGTCTCTCGAACAATTTCTCCAGATGAAGAAGATGTTCCACTTCCGTGTCAAACTTAGAAATCATATCATCCACATAGACCTCAATCTCCTTGTGAATCATATCATGAAAGAGAGTAACCATGGCACGCTGATACGTTTCCCCATCATTTTTCAAACCAAACAGTATCACCTTATAGCAAAAGATTCCCCATGGCGTGATAAACGTTGTCTTCTCCATATCCTCCGGATCCATCTTAATTTGATTGTAACCCGAAAAACCATCCATGAAGGAGAACACTTTAGAGTGAGCAATATTATCGACCAACACATCAATATGGGGAAGAGGAAAATCATCCTTAGGGTTGGCTCTGTTCAAATCCATATAATCCATGCACATCCTGACTTTACCATATTTCTTAGGCACATGCACAATATTTGCGATCCATGGAGGATAATTGATGATTTTTAAGAAATTCGCATCCAACTGTTTCTAAACTTCTACTTTAATCTTCTTGGACATATCAGGATGAGTTTTTCGAAGCTTTTGCTTGAAAGGGGAGCAACCTTCTTTGAGAGGTAGTTGATGCACCACAATATTTGTACCCAATCTTGGCATATCTTCATAAGACCAAGCAAAGATATCAGAATATTCACGGAGTAGCTCAATTAAT
The DNA here is from genome assembly GCA_948472305.1 of Vicia faba. Classification (NCBI taxonomy): domain Eukaryota; kingdom Viridiplantae; phylum Streptophyta; class Magnoliopsida; order Fabales; family Fabaceae; genus Vicia; species Vicia faba. The sequence continues at coordinate 757,536,305 of OX451737.1, forward strand.
CTGACTTTCATACTTTCCTCAAGATCTGCCTCTATCTTGACCTCTCTTCTTACCTCTTATGTGCCAATATTTACCACCTCAATTGACTCTTGATTTGGATGGATAACCTTCTCTTCTTGTTTTAATAATCTTGCTAATTCCTCGGGAAAATCACAATCCTCGTACGCCTCCTCTTCAGCTTGATAGATCGGATTATCAAAGTCATAGTGAGAGATAGTAGAGTCGTTATCAATATAATCTATGGTGGATGTGCATCTGCATAAATGATATTTTGGTGTTTTAGTGACGGTGTGTGAAAAGGAAAACATTGCCATTTAAATAAAAATAAAAAGAAAAGAATGGAACAAAATTTTTTAATGCAAAAATGTCCTTTATTCATGATAAACTTTTTAAAATAAACATGGTGGCCCTACACAAATGGTTCACTACGCCTTGGGCAGAGCGCAGGAATTATGTCATGATAATAAAAGAAAACAAGAAAATTACTCCTCAGGGCTTAAAACTTGGATAACATCCATAGAAGTCCAATTATTGAGTGCTTGGCCCGGAATACTTGGACGAATATAATCTTCTATATTGTAGCCATCCACCCTATCGTCACCAACTGCATTGGCGTATCCTTCTTGAGCAGCACTAGGACGGGAAAACTTCACTGGAGTAGATAAACCAGATGCTCTGGGAGTTGCACTCTGCTGACCCGGACTGAAACCAATATCGAATTTGATGAATTTACGGATAAAGTCCAATACCTGACCCCAACCTTTAGGGTTACTGTTCTCCACCACAACTCTAGCATCTCTGAGAGAAGACATAACATTTTTTTGCTTCCTTTTCTGTTCGGGAGGAGGAAAATTAACCGCATGAATTGTCCCAAACGCATGAAAAGGAGTCTCATGTATTTCGCCTTCAACCTCAACATAGAAGAATGATGTTAAATGACTCACAATATACTCTTCCTCTCCGCACACAGTTATCACTTTTCCCTCTGTAGGATACTTGAGTTTCTGGTGAAGAGTAGAAGTGATTGCCCCTGCTTTATGAATCCACAGCCGCCCCAACAAAAAAAATACACTAGCTGTATATCCATCACAAAAAAGGTAACAGTGAAGGTGCGAGGACCAACCTTGATAGGTAATTCCACCTCCCCAAACACTGGTCTTCGGGACCCATCAAAGGCTTTCACCATCAAATCACTAGGACGCAGCTCATGGCCGGAATAATCATTTTTCATCAATGCTGACTTAGGCAATACATTTAAAGATGACCCTGTGTCCACCAAAACCCGGGATAAAGTAGTTCCCCTGCACTCCATATAAATATGTAACTCTTTGTTATGGTATCGCCCTTCTGGAAGAAGATCAAAATGTGTGAAGCCCAGACTGTTCCCAGCAGATATATTAGCACAAACATTCTCGAACTGATTGACTGTTATCTCTTGTGGTACGAATGCATTCTTCAACAACTTCATCAAAGCATTTTTGTGTGGTTCTGAATGGATCAACAAAGACAAGATAAACATCTCAGAAAGGGGTATGACTTAACTGATCAATTATGATATAATCCCTCTTCCTGATAATTCGCATCAACTCTTCAAATTCATCAGGAATTGAAGAAGCTTCTGGCATTGGACTTGGCTGAGTCATATTGGCTGGTGTAACCCTCAGATTACCAATCATCACTTGATGTTTCCCTTTCCCTCTTGCAGAAGCATTTGCTGCATCTTGTACACTGGAAAGACCAAACACTCTCCCGCTCCTAGTCATTCGACTCACACCAGAGAAATTATGAACATCCCCTTTGCTGTCTTCAGTAAATTCTTCCTCAGAAGAACGAGGATTTACTTCCTGCTTCACCCCATGGTAATAAACATCAACACCATAGTGCCATGGGATGGCCTTCTCACTAGTATACGGCATGGGTCTAGGTACCGTAATCATCAAAGAAGGTGCCCTAGATGGGATAGGAATGTGCACAGGGGTGTAAGGAATAGATACCACGATAACATCTTCTTCGGTAACCTTCCGGTATCTTGGTCTTCTATCAAGCTGTATGGAACCCTCATCCATCATGAATTGGATGCCAGCTTTCAAATCATCACAGTCTTTCGGTTGCTCTCTACACTTGGCAAAGTCTGAAGCACAACCCTGGAAAATAGAATTGTCAAGCAAATACCTCTTAACATACCATAATAGAGTAGTTACCTGTTCCACATTCATAACTAAATTCGGAATTTCTCCATTATCATCAATCATAGTAACAACATCCCCTTCATGCCTAGGCATTGGGTTTTGGGTAACATTCGGACCGGTAACTGGTATAAACTCAATTGCCTTGGCATCTAACAAATCTTATACCTTGCACTTCAACGCAAAACAATTGTCAGTAGAATGACCAACTCCTCCAGAATGGAATTCACATCTTGCGTTAGCATCATAATTAGGAGGAAGTCTTCCGGTGGGTGGTGGCATATTTCTCAAACTGATCAACTTCAAATCGACCAAATGGTGGAGTGCTTCAGTAAGAGATACTGGAAAGGGATGAAATTTTCTCAACTGTCTATGTTGTTGATTATTATACTGATGGGGAGCATCTTGCTTTCTTTGTTGTTGGGGCGCCTGATTTTGTCTCTACTGTGGAGGAGCATTAACAGGAATAGAAATAACATTGATTTGTTGGTGTTGATGATCCTCTCCTCTTCCTCTATGGGATTAAACCGCACTTGTGTCGCCTTCCCTTTTCTTGGGGTAAGTATTGAATGGCTTCTTACCACCCCCTGATGAACCACTAGAGCCACTGATTTGAATCTTCCCTAATTTCAAACCCACCTCAATTCTTTCACCGGCCATAACCAAATCTGCAAATCCTACTGAAGAACTTCTTACCATGTGATCATAAAACGGCCCTTGCAAGGTACTCATAAACATATCGACGAGTTCTCACTCCATGAGAGGAGGTTGAACCCTTGCAGCCAGCTCATGCCACTTCTGGGCGTATTCTTTGAAAGATTCTTTTGGTCCCTGTGAAAAATTATGTAATTGAGTGCGATTAGGCGCCATATCCACATTGTACTGATAGTGTTTGACAAAATCTCGAGCAAGATCGTTCCAGCATCGAATATGAGTTTTCTCCAACTTCATGTACCACTCCAGGGATGCCCCAGATAGGTTATCCTGGAAGAAAGTAACCAGAAGCCCCTGATCCTCGGTATGCACCGACATCTTCCGAAAATAAGCAGTTGCATGAGTAACGGGACATGATGAACGATTGTACTTTTCAAAGACCGGTGGTTTGAACTTTAGAGGAACCTTCACCCTAGATACTAGCCTAAAATCATTAGCATCCATGCCAAGGACCCCTTGCCCTTCCACAACTTTCAATCATTCTTCCAATAACCGATACCTTCTATCTTCAACCTGAACCTCCGACTCAGAATGCCGCACAGAAAGTTGATCTTTATCCTGATCAAAATCATAGTCTTACTCTTGATAATTTCTTACACCAACCCGATTATCCCTTCGGTTCCCTACAAGATGAGGTCCTGGAGATAGAGGAAATTGTCCCATGTTGCGCAGAAAAGGATTGCCAGGTGGCCCGTGAAAATTCCCAACGGGATGGTCTTGCACATCTCCCAGTCCAACAGAAATGTCCTGATAGAGCCCCTGATTCCCACCATCTACTAGATAGCAGCGTTGATTGTTGACAATGGCAGCCAATTCCTCTTGTCAACGATTCACATTAGTGATGACCTCCATGAACTGGGTCATTTGAGTAGCCATCTGGGCTCTCATTTCAGCGAGGTCCGCTTGGAGCTGCTCCATCTATCTTGGCAAATTGTTTCTGGTGGAATACCGATGAGTAGTCGTTTTGAATTCTGGATAAGAAAAGCAGATTCAGGATAAGAATATTGTCCTGAGATGACCTGTAATGTATGAGATGCGTGACATGCATGATATGTTTTGTTATTTCCAGGTATTCACAAGCTTTGTCAACCATCAGGAATAACAACCGAACACGATAAAAGACAAATAACAAAATAAAAACACTAGTGCAATAACAAACTTCTTTATTTACAAAAAACAGTAAAACCCCAATTCTCAAAGTCCACAGAATTTGTATAAGATAAAATGATCCCATCCAACAAGACTAGTGGTGATCATTTAACAAAAATAGAAAACAATTAAAAATCAAAGGGGTGGGTCCCTCATCCCAACATGAAATAAAGGTCCCTCCTCCTGGAAGTGCTCCTCACTCCACTCCTTGGTCTCCTGGAATAGTTGTCTTCTCCTTGGGGAGTCGCTTTCTTTAACAAGGCCTTTAATCACTTCATCCTTTCAGAGTAGTTATTCTTCTAAGTACTGACATTGCTCCATAATGTGATCACATATTTTGCATTATGTCAAAGAAATAGGTATTGGTGAATTTGACAATTCTTCTATCTGATTTCTGAGCTTAGAATTTTCTTCCATCACTCGAGTCATCTTCTCTTCGCGCTTCTGATCTCGCAACCTGACTTCAATAAGTTGCCTTTCTAATTCTTTAACCTTTTCGCCATGACATGCTTTTAACTTTGCTTCTGCTACTTGGAGACTCTTAATCCTTTGTTGTCTTTTCAAAAGTGCATTATTCTGAATATTGGTTAAGCTGGAATTCTCAATCCTTGACCTCTTTTACTATTCATATGATCCTCGGCCCACTAGTAGACGATCTTCTCCCGGTTCTCTTTCCAGATTCTTTTCTTTTACTTTTAAAGCAAAGGATAGTTCAATATTTTTATCTTCCAGATCAGCTTGTAACTTAATATTCTCAGCTTTGGCATTTTTGAGGAACGCCATTGGTACAACATCGGATTCTCCTGGCGTGGATTGCTTAGAAGACATCCTGCCATGAGAAATATGATCATCCTCCAGATCATACAAAGGTTGCGGGTACAATGGTTCTTCCCTATTATAAGGAAACAACAACACCTTCACCGACTCTGAATCCATTTTGAATAAGCATCAAGAGCCACACCTTCATTTCTATCAAAATAATGCTTTCCTTTTCGATGAATGTGTTTCCAGGTGACTTTTACTCTTTCGAACATAGCAGCATTTCATCCTTTGCCGAAATAAATGGTTTCTCTCACCTCCCGTTCAGTAGGTCCATTTGACATTACGAATCCAAATTGACGCTGTGCCAAGATGGGATTAAAGTTGATGCAACCTTTGGTTCCCATAAGTGGAACATTAGGAAACTCACCATAACTCGTAATGAACTGCTTCAGAATTCCCATGTTGTGCCAGACAATGCCATAAGAAGTGAGTCCCATGATCCGTGGGGCCCAAAGAGATGTCTCAGCAGTGTCGACAAACGGTCCCCTGGTAGGCATGTGCATCATGAACCATTTGTAAAGTAGAGTTGTATCACATGCCACATACTCTGTCTTACCATCCCGAGAATCAATAGCATAGTAAGTATCAGCTAACAATGTCGGTACCGAATTGTCATTGATAAAGACACAAATTGCTATCAAATCCACCAACCTTTCCGCCACAGGTAAGAGGACTAAACCATAAATTAACACGGACAGTAACGCATTGAAAACCTTACAATTTCCTTCTTCTTCCAATCCCTTGGCTTTATTTATTAGATAATCCTGAGAGATACCCTGCATGTCACATTTCTTGATCCAATTGCCTTCCACTTTGCTAACAATCAAATAAAGAGCTTTGGCGATAGCCATGTAGTTGGGAGTTTCAGGTACTTGAGCAAAAGGAATATTGTTTGTTACCTTTATGTCAAGAATATATGCGTACTCTTCAATGGTTGGTTCTAGCTGGTAATCTTGAAAAGTAAAACAACATAGTTGTGGATCGTAGAACTGAAGAAGCACTCTTAATGCCCATTCCTCATAAAAATCGTTCACCAGTGGAAACAAGTTCCCATACCGTTTCCTGAAAATGTTTTCATTTGGACCATTCACAAGGGCTCCCAACTCTTGCAATCAAGCCCCATAAAATACAAACTAATAAACAACCTTTTTCCTAGGAGTTTATGCACTTGTGCTCGTGTTGTTATTCATCCTGATGACAACTTCTAAGTACCCTGGAAATAACATGCATATGTGAATTAGACATACATACTTTTTCTTGCATTTTTTTAAGAAAATAAATATGCCATGATGTGATGAAAACACATAGGAATTAAGGTATCTGTTGTGCTGTTCTGAATATGCTGGGAAACCAAGATTCAAAACTTTGTAAAATGGCCAGTCGTTTCCCTTTTAGAAATTCAGTCACCAATAGAAAAAAAAGTCACCAACGTTACCTGTATAGATCAAAATTCCCTCCCTGCTCACAGGTGTAAACTAGGTCAAGGTAAGGCAAGGGTAACTAATAATCATGGGTACGCCTGAAGCCACTATTGTCGAAACACCTATGTGAAACGATAGCACCCCATTTGTAATCTCATATGAGCATGGACAACATGACCGCACTAGCAAACCAAAGTCGACTAACCGTTCATGTTCCACTATATTCCTAAGGTTCCTATGGTTGTAACTTGTCCTGGGTATTGGGCCTTTTACCTCTTATAGCACCCACCCAACATGAAAGCAGAGCCAGCACAGCAGATAACCAAATATATGGAAAGAGGTAAAATGCATGCACAAACATTTGCAAATAGTATATACAAAACTGGAAATAAATAAACACCCAAAGAAAACAACAAACAAGAGCTAGGATCAACTCTGGGATAGACCAGTAATAGGTCAATCAACTCCCTAGTGAAGTTGCCAGCTGAAACAACCGGCCAAATCATCATCTGATATAAAAATCAATGAAGTCACCACTGAACGTCTTTTATCCCACAAGAAGGAGAAAGGTAAACATCGAGAAAACCTGAGAAGGGTGAAATCGTGATCAAACGATCGAGAGATCGGGTAAGGGAGTCAGTTATGCGAGGGGAAGGTATTAGAACCCCACACGCCCATAGTACTCTAAGTTATCCACTCTTGTTTGTTCTAATCTAAGGGTATGTTGGGATCTATATCTAGGTTGTACATGGTATGCATGCAAAAGAAAGGAGAAAAGAGTGTAGGGAAAATAAAATTTATGCTCGCTTGGGCCCTACCCTAATGCCTACGTATCCCTTTTAAGGAATCAGAGCAGTCGTAGTTTGGCTCATATATTTTGGTTGATTTATGTTTTTCAGTTAAGAAGACAAAAGCAACAAACAAGATGGCAAAACGTAAGATAAAATGACAAAACATCAACAACGATGGTAAAACAACAAAAAAGGGATGACAAGACATCACATGGTAACATAAACTCAGATAAGATGATAAAGCATCAGCATGATAACAAAATATCAGACAAGACGGTGAAACAATACACCTAAAAATGATATCGAAAATCAAAGCAGGATGACAAATATACGCGATGGCGAAACATCGACAACAAACATAGGAGATGGTGAAACATCGGCAAAAAGATAGAAAGATAGCATGGCAAAGATTGAGAAACATCAACAATTAGGATGATAAAACATCACACCTAACAATGATATTGAGAATCAAAGTAGGATAACAAACATGCGCGATGGCGAAACATCGGCAACAAACATATGCGATGGCGAAACATCGGCTAAAAGATAGAAAGATAACATGGCATAGATGGAGAAACATCAATAACTCAGATGATAAAACATCACACCTAACAATGATATTGAGAATCAAAGTAAGATAACAAACATGTGTGATGGAGAAACATCAGTGAAAAGATAACAAAATATCATGGCAAGGATAGCAAAACATCAATTTGATAAAGTTTAAAACAAAGGCAAGAGGCGCACAAACAATTAAGATTGGTTTGTATTTTTTACCTTGAAGAAGGATTTAAGTTTATTAGAGATGTTTTATGATTTTCCAAGAAGAGGTTTTAGTTTTAAGATGCAATATGCAAAGAAAGGAAAAATAACTAAGGGAGACTAGCCTGACACTAACCCTAATGTTATCATACACTGATTGACCCTAAGGTTAGGGATGAAAGGGGGAAATTTCTACCCTATGTTAGCATGCATGGATTCCTATCCTAAGGTCTAGCTCGAAAGCTACTCTAATCGAGCAATCCTAAGGGAGCATGGTAAAAATGTCACAGACCTTGTGACAAAAAACAAGCAAACAGATGGAAAAACATCTGGACAAACAACAACTCGAGCATCACTCGAATATCAAACAACTACAAGGCACAAGCTTATTAGTAGAAAGGGAAGTCCCACCATAGACAAGCAACCAAGCATCAGACCAAGGGTCAAGCCACAGCCAAGGGTCAAGCCACAGCCAAGGGGAGTGTATCACCCGAGTCAACAAGCTATAGAACTTATAGGAATACAAAAGGGTCCTTAACTGTGATATCAATTATCAGGGCAAGAAAGATCTGGGGGAGAAAACATAGTGCATGCGTACACTAAGCAACAGTGTTGGTCAACACAAGCTAAAGAAAGCGTAGGGATCCGATTGCGGGAACCCTTTTCACTCGCCATTAAAGGACTTACATTTATTCGGATCTTAGGCACATGTTCAGAGCATCTACTTGTAGAAAGTGAGCATAGGAACGACATGGACTGGAATGTGCAGGGATCGATTACGAACCCTTTCCGCTTGCCTCCTTTTGAGGACTTATCACCTGTAATGTAATGCGGGCACAAATATAAACACACGTGCATAATACCTACTTCCAAGGTAGGATTTTAAACAATCAAAATTAGAACTCTGACAGAATTGTCCTAAACAGGTCTTTAAAGAAACCAGAGGGACTCCTGACATATATCAGCAACGGAGGTCCCATCATGCAATAGGAAGCAATAAAGAGTGGAAATAGTAAAAAGGAAATAGTGCAATACCAAACGGATAACTATCCGTAGAAAATGAGCAAGAAAAAAGAAACCCATAGAACTTCAAGCAAGCTAGCATCAGCAAACAAATCAAGTCAGAAGTCACACCATCAAATATAAGCATTGAGGCTTCAAATATAAACATATCCCACAAGTGATGTATAGCAGTCAGAATCATATATATATATATATATATATATATATATATATATATATATATATATATATCCTGCAAGAGAATAACAAATATACAAACTACACGAGTGTTGCAAGCACAACCAATTGTTTTCCACAAATAAAGCGGAACACTATAGCATCAAGTCAAAATGGAAAACTTTCCTCAGAGGACCTCGCACATTCAACAGACAAATTAGTGATTTCAAAGAGAAATGATGAACCAATAAGGGATGAATGATGATATTACAAAGCAATGGAAGAACATGATAGCAAAACATTCAAACAGTAGATGTAAGAAGCATCAAGTAGGCACATGTAACAATTAGGTCAAAACTAAAGAATTGTTGCTCCTTTCTTGTCACCATGTTGAATTGACAAGTAAATATCAATCAAGGATCAAAGGAGCAAGAGAAGAATATAAATAAAGCCTTGAAAGTCAGTAGAAAAACACTATACATCCATACTTATTCACTTCATTATGGTTCACAGGAAAAACAAAAGAGGGGTACCACAAAATGTATCACAAAGCTTGGATCACAAGTTAGCAAGGAAAGAAATTCAAACAAAGACAAAGTTAGAAGACTTAAACCATTCAAATACTTGAAATCAAGCTTCTAACATGCTACGAGGATATGATCAAGAGTTTAAAATATTGATTCTAAAGCATGTTGCACAAGTGCACTCAATGTATCTCAAAGATTCAAAAGAAAAGAAAAGATTGAACAACAAATTCATAATAAGATGAAATGGTTCAAACATTAGAGGTAAAGTGATATCAAGTCTTTATGAGACTATAATTGATGTATCATTCCCCAACATGTCACCATTGGTCATTTTATGACCATAAACTCTAGGCAAAAATTCAAAATTTAAAGCAAAATTCACACAAGAACATCACTTAGGAGGTATGGATCAAAAAGTCTTCATCAACAAATTATGAGAATTCAAGAGGATTGACTTAAATTGATGTGAGAATAAAGAAACAATATGATCATTAATTGCCAAACTACAGGCCTCCCACAAGTTCATTGGCCATCAAGCAATTTGCAACAAAGAATGTAACACCAATTGGTCATTTTCACTTCAAAAATACATCAAAAATAGAAAAGGATTTTCATAATTAAAAAAAAAATTTATTGGCATCTTTGAGATGTATAGAAGTCACCAAACATGTTTTAAGTTCATGGATGAATGAGGAAAGGATCAATCAAACCTCAAACATCTAAAACTAGTTGATGAAACCACCAATCTAGACAAGTTTTTCAAAATAAATTAATGGAAAATACCAAATCTTATCAAATAATTCAAGAAAAATATTTTTAAGATTCTCAATACATCTATGAACTTCAAACAGGAGCTGAATTCAATTGAAACTCGGGGCAAGTTGGTTTTTGGAATCAAAACAAACAAGGGAATTATCAAAACTCTAATTATTTAGAAAATAAACTCAATTATTGATTAATCAAGTTTCAATTCTAAACTATTAAAACTAAAATCATAAAAAATAGAGAAAACTCCAAAGATCAGATAACTTATTTTTCATATTTTTTAACTTTAAAGAAGAGTCAATAATAAAATCAAAATTCAAACCATTAAACAATTAAACCAATATTCACATGTCAAAACAAAATCCTAATCAAAAATTCAGAAAAATATCTGACCAAAATTATATTCAAATATTAGAATTATAAACAAATGTCCATGAGTTTTTGTGAAATTTTTGGATCAAAGGAGATATCAAAATAAAATTGAAAATCAAACAAACAATTAATTAATCATACGTATTTTTAAACCATCAAAGCGTTTCCAAAAATTTTGAAAAAAATGCACAAGGTCAGGAATATTATTTTGGAGTTTCATGAATGTTTTCAGAATTTTTCAACCATTTTTGAGCAAAAAATAAAATCAGGAAAATCAATAGTATAAAACAAACAATTAATTAATCACACGAATTTTTAAACCAATCAAAGCGTTTCCAAAAATTCTGTAAAAAATGCACAAGGTCAGAAATATTATTTTTAAGTTTCATAAATCTTTTAAGAATTTTTTATCAAGTTTTGATCAAGCAAATAAAAATCCAGAAATCAATTAAAATTCAAATATGAAACAAAATTCAAAAATCAGATCCAATGGACCAGATCAAGCCAGCGCATCATCTTCAACCTTTGAACAACATAAAAATTTGCACGAGATTCAAACTCATACCTCAAGTTAAGATCAATCATGCAATCTCATTTCTCAACCAAAATTCACCAAATCAAGTGCAAATCAAAGCTAACATGGCAAGGAATTAAACACAATTTGAATCACATCAAATAGACAGCCATGGATCCAGAAATCTAAGCACAAAATCACTAAAACTCACTGAAAATCAGATTTACAGAGATCTCAAACAAACATAATACCTCAAATCAAACCTCAAACAACTTCAGAAACATTCACATAACATCAACAATCAAGTATTCATGCTCAAATTCATCCATAAACAGGTACATCACAAGAATCAAAGTTGAGTGAACTCACCTCAAATCTGAATCTGAATACTCGAGTACTTCATTCCAGGTGCCTTCCAATGCTTCTGAATTGACCCTCTTGCTTCACTGAATGTGTTTGAGTTGAGAAATGAGGACTTGAGTGATGTATGAAGGTTGCTCGATTCAATTTGCAGAGAAAGAGAAATGACGAAATTCTGAGATGCTTCCTTCAATGCAGTGCGTGTGTGTGAATGACATGGCTTCCTTCAATTGTACAAATAACATGGCAGAATACGAAGCATGCATTTTTAGTCTCAAAGCTGCTATAGATTTGGGGATTAAATCCTTAAATGTATTCGGAGATTCAGCTTTGGTCATCAGCCAGATCAAAGGGGAATGGAATACCAAACACCCTAACCTTATCCCCTACAAAGAACACGTGTTGACATTGATCCCGCATTTTGAGAAGATTACCTTCGAGTATTTCCCGCGAGAAGAAAATCAGCTAGCAGACGCACTAGCTACAATGTCATCCATGTTTAAAATGAAATGGGATAACGAGGCTCCCCAGATCACCATTGAACGAATGGATGAACCAGATCACTGTCACGAGATTAATATTGAAGAAGTAGTGGACTGGCCTTGGTTTCACGAAGTCAAGAGGTATCTCGAGGCTCAAGAATATCCAGAAGGAGCTTCAGTCAATGATAAGAAGTTCTTAAGGAGATTCTCTGCTAAATTCTTCCTTAGTAATGGGGTTCTATACAAACGCAACCATGACTCTATTTTACTTTGTTGCGTAGACAAGGTTGAGGTAGAAAAGATCATGGCTGAATTACATGAAGGCACTTTTGGCACCCATTCCAGTGGGCATACGATGGCAAAGAAAATCCTACAGGCAGGTTATTACTGGTCTACCATGGAAACAGATTGTTATCAACATTCTCGAACCTGCCACAAGTGTCAGATCTATGCTGACAAGGTGCACATACCTCCGGTTCCTTTGAATGTATTGACGGCTCCTTGGCCTTTTACTATGTGGGGCATCGATATGATTGGGGAAATCAAACCAACAACCTCTAATGGACACTGCTTCATCTTGGTGGCCATTAACTATTTTACAAAGTGGGTTGAGGCGACCTCTTTCGCTTTTGTTACTAAGAATGTTGTAGCCTGGTTCATTAAACAGAATCTCATATGTCGATATGGTATCCCAGAGAGGATCATCACAGAAAATGGTACGAATCTAATCAATATTATGATCATCGCCCTGTGCGAGCAATTCAAGATCCAACATCACAATTCTTCCCCTTACCAGCCAAAGATGAATGGTGTTGTCGAAGCCACAAATAAGAATATCAAAAAGATCATACAGAAAATGACAGTCACATACAAAGCCTGGCATGAGATGCTACCATTCGCTCTCCACGTGTATCGTACCACAGCACACACATCAACCGGGGAAACACCTTACTCTTTGGTATATGGCATGGAAGTTGTCTTGCCTATTAAGGTCCAGATCCCCTCTCTGAGAATTATGAAAGATGCAGGGCTGAACCAAGATGATTGGATCCAGACTCGACTTGATCAACTAAACTTGATTGATAAGAAAAGGCTTACTGCAGTCTGTCATGGTCAAATGTATGAAAAACAGATGATCAAGGCTTTCAACAAAAAGGTCTGACGCCAAGTATATCGAGTCGGGGATCTGGTGATCAAACGCATCATACTACCGCAAGGTGATCCCAGGGGAAAATGGACTCCTACATATGAAGGACCATTTGTAATCAAAAGCATATTCTCTGGTGGAGCAATGATCTTAACCATTATGGATGGTGACGACCTGTCGCACCCCGTGAACACGGACATAGTCAAAAGATACTACGCATAAGAGACCCGCTAGGTTGACACACATAGGCAAAACAAGGGCATACCGGCGAACCAAAAAGGTTCGGGCAAAAATTAGGGATAAAACAAAAAAAATCTATACACCCAGCAAGCTGAAAGCCCGAAAGGGCGGCTTGGGAAAAAAAGGGTATCCCGGTGGACTGAAAATCCGAAAGGGCGGTCCAGGCAAAAGTTAGGGAATTAAAGTGTATGACTATGTCCCGCTGGATCACCTTATGGACAACCTGCAAACCCGATGGTTTTGATCAATTCAATAAGCTTCGGACAAGGCAACAAATAGATGCTAAGAGACACGAAGGCTATAGCAGAATGGGAACCCCGTGGGATTATTTCACATAGCTATCTTTTCTTTGTATCAAATTTTCATTTTTACGATGGCACTCTCTTACTAGAATGTTTCTATCATTGTACAAAAATACTTACTCAAAGTCAATGCAAAGATATCCCTTTGAAAGTACAAAACTATCTGTTTTTCTTTACTCTTATGTTTTGTTTACAAAAACGTCCAATGATTTATTTTTGAACATATGCATTTGAACATAATTACCATTTACAAATGAACAAAATAGAAAGACAATCACTAATGGCTTTAAGAAATAGGGAAATCTCTCTAAGCTATTTCCATAAAATCCCCCGCAGTGTGCAGTTTAACCCCCAGCGGAACAAAACTTCCAGGTATCACCCCCCGGTAGAATTCGCCAAATTTCTCAAGATTCTCCAACAGGATTTTACAAGCAGTAAACGACATTTCCCTTACGAAAAAGTTTATTTCTCTAAGTGGAAATTCATCAACACTTCAAAACATGAAGACTTGCACTCTGTATCCTCAGCAGCAACGGGGATTTATTTTCCCTAATCCAACAAACAGTACAGCAGATTATCCCACATATGCATACATCGCATCCGTATATCATAAACATCGATAACACGAATGCATGTATCACAATCTCATTGTACCATGCATTTCATACATTATGACATTACACACAGCTAATGTTTTACCCTTTTCAGGATAAGATTAATCAATGACTATCATCAAAAAATTACAAAGTTCAAAGATTGATACCTAAGACAAGCCAAGACAATTATCTACACGACCAACTGAAGCAATCAAGCACGGGTTCTTCAGATTCAGCTCTTCAGATACTATTCAGATATGCTCCAGATACGGATGCCATCCTGATACTCATTCAGATTCAGCTTTTCAGATACAGTTCAGATACGCTCCAGATATAGATGCCATCCTGATACTCATTCATATTCCGCTTTTCAGATACAGTTCAGATACGCTCCAGATAAGGATGCCATCCTGATACTCATTCAGATTCAGCTTTTCAGATACAGTTCAGATACGCTCCAGATACGAATGCCATCTTGATACTCCTTCAGATTCAATCTTCAGATATAGTTCAGATACGCTCCAGATACAAATTCCATCTTGATACTCATTCAGATTCAATCTTCAGATACGCTCCAGATACAGATGTCATCCTGATACTCATTCAGATTCAGCTTTTCAGATACAGTTCAAATATGCTCCAGATACGGATTCCATCCTGATACTCATTCAGATTCAACTTTAAGATACAATTCAGATATGCTCCATATAATGATGCCATCCTGATACTCATTCAGATTAAACTTTCAAATATATTTCAGATACGCTCCAGACACGGAGGCCATCCTGATACTCATTCAAATTCAGCTCTCAGATACAGTTCAGATACGCTCCGGACACGGATGCCATCCTGATGATCATTCAGATTCGGATCTCAGCAATCATTTTCGAATGACATCTTTAAGCCCATTCCCTATACCATCAACCATCACATCACCAAGTGCAAATTTTTAGGCACTCTAATGATCAATCATCTTCCACCTTCGAGTCACGAATGACAAAACTCTCCAACCTAACTCTTTTCAGGCTTAAGAAGATTGAAAAGGGGAAGTTGTTGTACCCCAAAATTTTCCCTCTCACTAATCAAAAATTTGCTCACAAGATCTCCTTTGGCTCAGGATTGCACTATGGTTGATCAGCTCAAGACACCTCCTTAAGCACTGATGACGAAAATTAGGGTTTGAGATTGCACAAGGATATTTGAACTTCCAATGCACCATTTGACTTTCATGGATCATTATGGACCCTCAAGATTACTCATGTCAAGTTTCAAGCTTTGGATCACACTTTTGCTCAGTCAATTGAGCAGTTGACTTAAAAATAAACTATATTGGGGAAAAAGTCAATTGTGGCCAATTTAAAGTTAAACTTCATATTGTTTTATCCAAATCAACATTTTAAACTCATATGTATCATTTGATCAAGTTTGGACCATAATTCCTCAAAAAATTTGATCAAATCTTCAAAAGGGCAAAATGGTCAAAAATAGGGTTTTGACTAGGAAAGGGTAATTTCTGAATTTTGACCTAGAAAATGATCAATTGGCTTATGGAATGATATCAAGAGTCCAATTGCATAATTTTGACCTAATGACATAGATCAAAACATTGCTCAAGTCCAATGGATTGATAGATGAATTTTCAGTCGACTGATCAAAAGTCATCTGTCTACTGAAAAGTCAAACTTTGACTTTTTGGTCAAAATCAAATGTCAAAGATCACAATTCATCAAAGTATTTCTAAATATGAAACTTATTCATCAAGAAATCAAAAATTCAAGATTTCACTTTGAAAAGTTAAAATTTCTAAACTTAGAAATTTTTCTAAGTGTTGGAAATTTCTTATTTTTTCACAACTTTGAGCAAACTTTTCACCATGATGCGAGATGATTCAAAAGAAACTTTCAATATGAAAGTTGTAGATCTCCATGAAATACAACTTTGATTTACACAACTCCTTCCAAAAGTGCTCGGATATCAAGTTATAATTTTAAGAACACATGGTCATGAAACAAAACACTTAGTGAAATTTTGCCCTAATTTGGTCAGGATTTTGACCTAACTTCATGGAACTTTTTCATTTAGTTCCAAGGGAAATTTTCAAAATTGATTCAAATAAGGGTTGTAGAGCACACTACAAGCTTTCCAAAATGTCCAAGAACTCCTTGATGTCATTTTTGAGTAGGGAGAATCGAAGAGATGAAGTTAGGGTTTTCACACTTGAATTACAAGTCATTTTGCGATGAACAAGATTCAAAATTCAAACTTATGCTACATAAACTCTACTTTGCAGGCCTCAAACTTGTTAGGCACTCCATAATTAATTTCTTACACAACTGTTAGAGGTCTCAATTCAAGTATTCAATGCAAGGCCATGCTTTATATCCATTTTGGGAAGAAAGTGCACAATGCCATTTTAATAAAGTAGATTTTTACATAAAACTTGTTCTTGAGCCTTGCACTTGTTCTTTTTCTGATCATGCATGTCTTATAACTCAATATAAGTTGATCTCAGCACTTACAATGACCCAACCCATGCTTGTGCTACACATTGAAACTTGTTTTCCCACTTTTCTTCAAAATCATGTAACCTAGCAATTACCTTGTAACCTGTACTTCTGACTCTCCAAAGAACTCAAGACCTTTTGGTTATACATACACAAGTTATTTTCCCCAAATCCCACGCATGCTTAATCCCTGAAAACACCAAGAACAC
The DNA here is from genome assembly GCA_948472305.1 of Vicia faba. Classification (NCBI taxonomy): domain Eukaryota; kingdom Viridiplantae; phylum Streptophyta; class Magnoliopsida; order Fabales; family Fabaceae; genus Vicia; species Vicia faba. The sequence goes on from OX451737.1 coordinate 757,553,347, forward strand.
AGAATCACCAAAAACACTTCAAAACTTGTCATTTCTTAGTTATGAATCCAATCTCCAAATTTGCTCGTGCATTTTTTTGCCTTTTACTTTCAAAAGCTTCTAAATAACATACACAAAAAATTCCAACACCTGTAACACCACCGTAACACCTCCATCATCATCCACTATTTTCAAAAACAGCACCTTGCACCTTGACTTCTCCAGAACTCCTCAGGAACTTTCAGCTCAAGCTAAGGATCACATTAGCTTCTTGGGAACTTGAGGAAGCTAATCCAATCATTGGAACTCACTAAAAGCTACTCAAACTCCAAACACGATACCCTCTTGCAAGGTAAGTTTTCTAACTTTTGAACTCTTCATACATGCATCATTAATGGTTTATTTGTGAATGAAAAATGTAGATATCATTGCCCTAAAGCTAACAATGTCCGTAGTTTTCATTTATATTGCTTGAGCTTAGAGAATTTTAAGATTGAAGTTTCTGAAATTTTTAAGGTTCAGATTAGGGCCATTAAAATTCATGTTTTTCTTTGATTTATAATTTTTTTTCTCTGCATTTCTGAAATCGTGAGGAAATTTGCTACAAGTTTCCTGTTTATATTTTTCATTTTTGTTAATAATTGAATAAGATACAGAGGTTCTGGCTGGGCATGAGGTTGAAGATGAAGTTGGTCTCAGGAACGTGTTTACCATATATATTTATGGTTTGATATTAATAAACGGATGTATAGACACCCTAGAGGTAGAAACGTGCGCCTGTGACTATATGGACCTGGGTTCGAGCCCCAGTGGTACCCTTTTGGATTTTTTTTTCATATTTTTCACATTCTGACTTTTTTGGCAACGCTGGGCCTCATCCCCTCGGGCTTTATTTTTTTTCTTACTGCTGACCCCCTTTGTTGGCTATTCACACCCCTGGCCCATTTTATTTTCTTTTTCTCATTTTTATTTATTTGTTTTCTTAAATATTTTATCTAATACTAAAAAAATCATAAAAAATATAAAAACATTAGATATATATTTTGATATAGTTTGTTTATTTTTTTTACACAAAAAATTATTTTATTTAATCATATTTTATTTATTTTACTAATTAATTTGTAATTTTAATTAGAAACTAGGGTTTTAGTTTATTTCTTCCACAATTCAAAAATACTCTTTTAAAACCAAAACAAACCAAAAATATTTTATAATACTATAATTTAATTTTAAGACAAAAATACCAAAAATATTCTTCTTATAAACTTAATTTATTTTTAATCAATTAATAGATTAGGGTTTTATTTAATTTCTTTTCCTAGTAAATTTAGGTTTTACTTTTTACTATTTAATTATTTTTCTTTTAGTTAATTAGGTTAAAACAAAACCCTTTTTTCCTAAAAGATCTAAACAAAAATCCATTTTGTTTTTTACATTCTTGTATATTTATTCATTTTTGTACATTATTTATCCAAATTCAATATGGTTGTAATAGATAATTAGGCTTTATTTTCTTGAAATCCCCATTTGTAATTTGTACACCCCCTCCCACAAGTATTGCAATAGCGTAGTAATTTTAAATTCCGCAATTTATCGCTTTATATACAAATGCTAGTAATTAGGGTTTGTATGGAAAGACTAAAACTAATCAATTAGAAAACGCTAATCAAAGACAAAACCCAGCATGAAAAATAATACACTTGCACACAAGCTCCCCTAGGGTAAATCCACTTGGTTGCCTTACAAAATGGTCATATTATGCATGTGAGGTATCCTAGCAAAAACAAGCAAAATATAAGATCATAGTCCCTCGATGATGCTATCTATGTTGCCTTTCAAATGATCTTAGTCCCTAAAAAAGAATGCTAAGATACCTTCTCACATTGCTAATCATGGTTATACGATGACCCACACCCGTCACGTTTACATCCAAAGATAGGGTTGCTTACCAAATCAATGGTAAGATAACAATGTCAAAGGAAAAAGGAAATGAACATGAAAGACTTTTGAGTAGGTAGAATGTTCCTAGTTACTTGCTCAATTTCAAAACAAAACATCCTTGCTATTTTCAAAACAAACACCTACACTTTTAAAACATCTTACAAACATGAAAACATTTTCAAAAGATCAACACCTTTGTATACATTCTTACGAACGAGAATTATTACAAAGTTTGCCTAAACAATGACATCTTTACAAAATACTTTCAAAAACCACACAAAACATAATTTCAAACAAAAGCAAGTGATCTAGCAAGTAACTAAGAGCCCATGGAAAACCATGGATGAAAAGGATGCTAATACCTTCCCTTTTCATAATCTACCCCCCCCCCCCAAACTCAAGAAATAATCTCAAAGGTCTTTCCTGTGCTTTTTCACCTTTCCTTTTGGATAAAAGAAAAGTCGGTGGCGACTCTTGCTAACTGCAACATTTGCGATCAAACGCAAAACACCCAAGTCAGTTCTCCTACCGTATCACAGAACTAACGACTCTGCTGGGGAAATTCTAAAAGTGGGGTTACCTTAGGGATACATCAGATTTACTTTCTCTCATTGTTTGACTTGTATGCTTTACATTATGGTTCTTTGTTTAGGTTTGAATCCTCTACCCGGATTTGGTATACCTTATAGGTAAGTAGCAATATGTTGTGGAAATGGTGTGGGGTATACCAACATTCTCTAAGCAATAGCTACGTTAGTGCGACATATTTATGGGTACCGGTAGCCCTTGAGTTAATCAAGGAGAATACGGGGCCGCTGAGTGATGTCATGAAGCAATAATGAACTTTTAGAACCTTTACTTGACCAACTTGGCCTTTAGGATGTAGTTAGATAACCGGCTTTGGTGCAGTCCGAAGTTGGTAGATACTCGATACTACACTCATTGAGGTTTGGTTTTTTTGGATATTTCGGTCGCAATTAAAGAGGCTTGTGCTAAAACAATGACCAAGAAAACAAACCGGTGATATTGAGCTCCTTAGAGAACCCGGTTACTATTGTTAGGACAGGTTTTAAGCCAACTAAACTTCAAGAGGGTACTTACCTATGAGACTTCATGCAAGCCTAAACCTAAGGACCTGTTTGCTTTGTTTGTATATACATACTTGTACATAACATCATGAACATAATAACATCATACTTCTATTAACTAACCATTTCAAGGATCTTGGAATTTATCTTTGTTTTGTTTTATAGGACATGGATTCTATTCGCAGGAAAACCACTCAAGTCAATCTTGTAAGGATCCCTCCACAACTTAAAGAGATAGCATCAAGGATTCTTGAAAATTCTCCATTCAGCGAAAGACATGGTCGCACACTAAACTTGGTCATCTCCAACACTGATGAATACATGATGAAGGTGCTCTTTCAGTTCTTTGATCCTTTACACCATTGCTTCACATTTCCCGATTATCAACTTATGCCAACTTTGGAAGAATTCTCCCAACTCTTGAGGATTCCCATTCTCAATCAACTATCTTTCAACGGTACGGAAAGAGATCCAAAGCCAAAAGATATTGCTCAAGCTCTACACTTGCAATCATATGATATCTAAACTAATTGGGAAATAAGGAGTGGTGTTAAAGGTTTCCTAGCAAAGTTCTTGTTTGAGAAAGCCCAAAACTGTTGGAACTCTTTGGATTTGAAAGATTTTGAGGAAATTGTGGCTCTCCTCATCTATGGGATGGTTTTGTTTCCAAATCCTGACCAACACATAGATGTGAACACGGTCAAAATCTTCATGTTCCGCAACTTGGTGCCTACTCTGTTAGGGGACATCCTACACTCCTTTCACACTCGCACTATGAAGAAAAGAGGTATCCTTATATGTTGTACTCCTCTCTTGGCAAGATGGTTTATTTTTTATCTTCCCTAATTTGTATTGAAGAACGAGCAAGGTTCAAGGTGGTCACAAAGGTTGATGACGCTCAAACATTCAGACATTCATTGGTGTTCCCGATCCATAAAGAATGTTACTATTGTCGACTGTTGTGGAGAATTCCCTAATGTCCCTTTACATGGCATTAGAGGAGGTATCACCTACAACCCTTGCTTAGCCTTAAGACATTTTGGTTATGCCCGAAGGGATGGCCCATATGAGATGCTCATTTAAGGTTTGGTATTTGACTACGAGAACAACGATCAAGGTCATCGCCAGAGATTTATCCGAACTTGGAGGATGTTGAACAAAGTAGAAAGTAAGACATCGGGGCATATGAATTCTATCCCTCTTGAGCCTTACCTCAAATGGGTACAAACTCATGCTCAGAGTCTTATGATGCCTTATCCCTCAATTCTCTTGGTAATAATTGAGCCTGTTATGGAAGGAGATGTTCCATACACTATCCTGCATCCTGACATGCCCACCTATCTCAAAGACTTACAAAGAGATTAGATACAAATCAAGGGGGAGCGAGACACTTTCGAAGCCCAATTCTACGCTAGCGAGAAGAAGGTTTTGGAACTCACTAAGCAACTTCATGAGGAGCGGAGCCTAAATGCCTACATCGCACCAAAGAGAATGCGTACAACCTTTTTATCTTAGAGTTTTTGTATTGTTTTGCCCAAAGAAGTATTGATGTACTCAAACTTTAATTTATTAATATAACGTGTGTTTCCTTTTTGTCTAAAACAAATTTGAATCTTTAAAATCCTTGAAATCATTGCATATGCATCTACCATTCATCATAACATAAGCAGGTTTCTTGAAACAAGTCTTCTCATCTTTCTACTGTTTATTTCAGTAAGATGGATCTCGAGCAAACGGTGAAGGACCTCCAAGCACAAAATTCTCAGTTTCAACAGATGTTCTTAACTCTAGCCAAAGGACAAGAAGATTTGAAGACCTTTCTGGTTGAAGAGAAAAAGAAGAAAACAAAGAAAATAACCGGAGTTCTAAATATGGGAAGAAGGTTCCAAGGACAAGAAAGAAGGACCCTAGACTTTTCAACGTCATCTGGTGAGAAAGACAATCAAGATGGGAAAGGCAAGGAAGCAGTTGCCCAGCCAGATTCAGAAGAGGAAGAGGAAGAAGAAGATTATTCTGAAGAACAATATCCTCCGGATGACGACAAGTATAAGCATCTGGAAGAACGGTAAAGTGCAATGGAAATTCAAAAAGTTCATGGACTGGACTTTGAGGAGTTAGGTTTAGTGTCTGGGATTGTCATTCCTCCAAAATTCAAGGCACCAGTGTTCGCCAAATATGACGGAGTTTCATATCCCAAAATGCATCTTCGGTCCTATGTGAGGAAAATACAGCCTCACACTACTGACAAGCACTTATGGGTACACTTCTTTCAAGACAGCCTGTTCGGAACTCAACTTGATTGGTTTTATCATCTAGAAAGAGCCAATGTTCATAATTGGGAAGATCTGGCCACCACCTTTTACAAATAATACCAATACAACGCAGATCTTGCTCCCACCCGTACTCAACTCCAGAGTATGTCCATGGTTTCAAGTGAAGGCTTCAAAGACTACGCGTAAAAATGGAGGGACTTAGCAGGAAGAGTCCAGCCTCCCCTATCTGAAAGAGAGTTAGTAAACATGTTTTTGGGCACCTTTTTCAGTCCTTTCTTTAATCACTTAATTGGGAGTTCCTCGGCGGGTTTTACCGAATTGATATTGATCGGAAAAAGAGTGGAACTGTGATAAAGAATGGGAAGATTCAAAGAGATGCATCCTCTGCTGCTATAAGAAAACCATTTGTTGGAAAAAAAGAAGTTGATGCTGTATATCCTCAGAGAAATCAAGATAGGGATAAACACCGTCCAATGGTGGGGGCTTTCATGATTCCTAAACCTGCACCTGGTCAACAAAGAAGCAACCAGCCAAGAACGGAAAGACCAGTCAGACAGTTCACCCAAATTAATATGACATTATCTCAAGTATTGCCACATTTGTTAAGATCCGACCTAGTGACTTTGAAAGAAGCTCCAAAGAATCCTAACACAACCTCTCCTTATTATCATCCTAATACCCACTGTGCATACCATTCTGAGAGTCCCGACCATGACACCAACAATTGTTGGGCTCTGAAAAACAAGGTACAAGACCTTCTTGAAGCCAAAGAGATTGAATTCGACGCGCCAGAAATTCCCAATGTTATCACTGCCCCTATGCCCAAGCACGGTCGTGATGTCAACGCCATTGAGGAAGATATGTTTGTTACTTTGGTTGATGAACTTGTGACCCCACTCCTGACTATCAAAAAGAACTTGTTGAATGCCAGTATATTCCTAGGTTGTGATGAAAGTTGTCATTTTTGTTTATCCTCACCAACCAGCTGTCATTTGTTAAAAGCAGGCGTTCAATGCCTAATAGATGACAAGGAGATTTTGTTCGAGAAGACTTCTATTCCAACTGTTTCTTATAATGATGTTTCCATAGTTACCATTTCCTCCAATTCTTCTAGGGTCTCCACCAAAAGACCTGTTAGAATTACATCAGTTCCTAAAGTAGCTCCATTGATAATTACAATGCTTGGACCAATCCCATATTCGTCAGACAAAACCGTCTCGTGGAATTATGGAGGTGATGTCTACTATCACGGTATCAAGCAAGATTGGGCAGCTGTTGAAAATTCAAGTTCTAAGAAAGTTGACTCCGATATCAGTAACATCACAGGGACTAGCAAGATAACCCGAAGTGGAAGGGTATTCTCTCCAGAAATTGCTCCTCCAAAATCTATTTCTGGACCTGTAATCATTCATGTTGTTGTTGCTCCTCCAAAGGCTATTCCCAGTCCTACAATCATCTCTGCTAATACTCCTATTGACAAAACTGTTGCAGTCCCTATTATCACCCCTACTGACATTCCTACTGTCGAGTGAGCCGAGACTCGAGGCAAAGGTATTCTGGTTGAGCATGTCTGGATGAAGGCACAATCAGTAGTTATCCCTGAGACCTCTCGGAAAGAGATGGAGGAAATTATAAAGATTATAAAAAGAAGCGACTACAACATAGTCGAACAACTGGGGAAAACTCCATCAAAAATTTCCATGATGGCTTTATTGTTATGTTCCGAGGCTCATGCAAAGGCCTTGGTAAAATTCCTTAAAACTGCCCATGTAGCCCAAGAAACATCTGCCGATCAGTTCCAAGACTGCGTAGCCATCTTGACCGTAGATAATGGCTTAGGTTTTTTTGGATGCTGATTTAACGCCAAGGGTGAGGAAGCATAACGGGCCATTGTAAGTCTCAATCGAATGCAGGGGCACGACTTTGGCTCATGTCTTGGTTGATACCGGTCCGTCTCTGAATGTGTTGCCTAAAAAGGCTCTTGATAGGCTTGACTGTGAAGGATTGACCTTGAAACCTAGTAACATAGTGGTGAGGGCCTTCGACGGCTCAAAAAGGATGGTACATAGGGAAGTGGACATCCCCATAAAAGTTAGAACCCAAACATTTGATTTAACTTTTTATGTAATGGATATTCGCCCTTCATATTCCTGCTTATTAGACCGACCGTGGATTCACAATGCTGGTGTTCTTACCTCTACGTTGCATGAAATGCTGAAATATCCAATTCAAGGGAAAATCACCACCGTTCATGGAGAAGAAGAGTATATGGCCAGCCATCTAAATTCTTTCAGATATGTGGAATTAGATGGTGAATTTATTGAAACTCCATTCCATCACTTTGAAGAAGTCCTGAAAACTGTGGCAGTAAACAAGGTTGTTTCTCAAGTCCCAAAGATTACAAGGCCTCCACTCAAGATGTCGTCTTTGAAAGATGCCAAGGCAGTGATAGAAGAAGGTGGGTGCACTATTTGGGGCCAACTCCTAAATATCCCATACAAATCTGACAAATTTGGTTTGGGTTTCACTTCAGGAGCCCAGAAAGCTATACGTCGTGCTCGTGCCGGAGGACCACCCTTGAAGACCAGCAACCGCGAAGTCAACACAGTGGAGGATGATGAAGACAGCTATAACCTAGAGGATTGGATTTTCCGAACTGTCAATGGAGGGCTCAACAACTGGGAAGCTAGATATTTTGTCCCGATCACTTTTATCCAACAATAATTTGTCTTTAAATTTTGTCGGACCTATAATATTAAACAATTTAGACTCTTAAAACCTTGTGTCTTACCCGAGGCACAACGGTCCATTTGTAAGGGTTATTATCTCATTTCCATATAACATCAATGAATCATGGACATTTTTGCATACAAACTTTGTGCTCATTGTTTTTCTTTTTACATTTTCATTTCTTTCAAAGATAGCTATACTCTTACACACACTCACATTCAAATTGCAGATCCACATCCATTCGGGATTCCATGGGTAACGATTCTGATATGGCCTTTTATAACTCTGTAAATCTAATCTACCAAGCCGAAGACGAAGGTGAGGAAGATTGTGAAGTGTCAGGGGAACTCGCCAGGTTACTACAACAAGAAGAGAGGATCATTCAGCCCCACGAAGAACCAGTGGACACAATTAACATAGGTACCGAAGAAGACAAAAGAGAAGTCAAGGTGAGTGCCAATCTGGAACCCAGTGCCAAAGAGCGTCTGATTCAGTTGCTACACGGTTATTTTGAGGTCTTTGCTTGGTCGTACAAAGACATGCCAAAACTTGATGCAGATATCATAGTACATCGTCTACCTACAAAAGAGGATTGTCCTCCGGTAAAAAAAAAAGGTTTGTCGCATGAGACCAGACATGTCAGAGAAGATTAAAACTGAAGTCATGAAACAATTCAACGCCGGATTCTTGGCCGTCACTTCCTATCCGCAATGGGTCGCCAATGTTGTTCCCGTGCCTAAAAAGGACAGAAAAGTATGAATGTGTGTGGACTACAGAGATTTGAATAAGGCAACCCCTAAGGATGATTTCCCACTTCCCCACATCGATATTTTGGTTGACAATACAGCACAACATAATGTGTTTTCCTTCATGGATGGTTTCTCAGGCTACAACCAAATCAAAATGGCGCCTGAGGACATGGAGAAAATAACCTTTGTCACACAGTGGGGCACATTCTGCTACAAGGTTATGCCATTCGGGCTGAAGAAAGTTGGGGCAACCTATCAGCGTGCCATGGTAGCTCTATTTCACGACATGATACATCACGAAATAGAGGTCTATATGGACGACATGATAGCCAGATCTCAAACAGAAGAAGAGCATCTTGATCATTTACATAAACTGTTTGAGAGGTTAAAGAAATACAAGCTGAGGTTGAACCCGAATAAGTACACATTTGGGGTGAGGTCTGGTAAACTCCTAGGCTTTGTCGTCAACGGTAAAGGTATTGAAGTAGATCCTGCCAAGGTGAAAGCAATACAAGAAATTTCTGCTCCTCGTACCGAGAAGGAAGTCAGAGTATTCTTCGGACGGTTAAATTACATTGCCAAATTCATTTCTCACCTGACAGCTACTTGTGAACCAATCTTCAAATTACTGAAGAAAGATCAAGTAGTCAAATGGAATGATGAGTGCCAAACTGCCTTCTACAAGATCAAAGAGTACTTACAAGAGCCTCCTATTTTGATGCCACCAGTCGAGGGAAGACCCTTGATCATGTATCTAACTATTTTGGAAAATTCAATGGGGTGTGTGCTAGGGCAGCATCATGAGTCTGGCCAAAAAGAGCATGATATTTATTACCTGAGCAAAAAGTTTACCGATTGTGAAATAAGATATTCACTGCTTGAGAAAACTTGTTACGCTCTGGCATGGGCTGCTCGCCTGCTAAGATAGTATATGCTGACCCATACTACCTTATTGATATCTAAAATGGATCCAATAAAATACATCTTCGAGAAACATGCTCTTTCTGGGAGAATAGCAAGATGGAAGATGATCCTGATAGAATATGACATACAATATACTACCCAGAAAGCAATAAAGTGCAGTGTACTAGCTGATCACCATGCTCATCAAGCTATGGATGACTACCAGTCCGTGAAGTTCGAATTCCCAGATGAAGACATCATGATGGTAAACAACTGTGAAGAATTCAGATCATATGATGGACCTAAAAAAGGATCCCGATGGACCCTGGTATTTGATGGGGCGTCCAACGCACTCGACAATGGTATAGGTGTTGTACTCATATCTCCTGAAGGATGTCATACTCCCTTTACGGCAAGACTCTGCTTCAATTGTACAAATAATATGGCAGAATATGAAGCATGCATTTTTGGTCTCAAAGCTGTTATAGATTTGGGGATCAAATCCTTAAATGTATTCGAAGATTCAACTTTGATCATCAGCCAAATCAAAGGGGAATGGGACACCAAACACCCTAACCTTGTCCCCTATAAAGAACATGTGTTGACATTGATCCCGCATTTTGAGAAGATTACCTTCGAGCATTTCCCACGATAAGAAAATCAGCTAGCAGACGCACTACCTACAATGTCATCCATGTTTAAACTTAAATGGGATAACGAGGCTCCCCAGATCACCATGGAACGAATGGATGAACCAGCTCACTGTCATGAGATTAATACTGAAGAAGTAGTGGACCGGTCTTGGTTTCACAAAGTCAAGAGGTATCTCTAGGCTCAAGAATATCCAGAAGGAGCTTCATTCAATGATAAGAAGTTCTTAAGGAGATTCTCTGCTAAATTCTTCCTTAGTAATGGTGTTCTCTACAAACGCAACCATGACTCTGTTTTGCTCCATTGCGTAGACAAGGTTGAGGCAGAAAAGATCATGGCTGAATTACATGAAGGAACTTTTGGTACCCATTCCAGTGGGCATGCGATGGCAAAGAAAATCCTGAGGGCAGGTTATTACTAGTCCACCATGGAAACAGATTGCTATCAACATTCTCGCACCTGCCACAAGTGTCAGATCTATGCTGACAAGGTGCACGTACCTTCGGTTCCTCTAAATGTCTTGACAGTGCCTTGGCCCTTTTCTATGTGGGGCATCGATATGTTGGGGAAATCAAACCAACAGCTTCTAATGGACACTGCTTCATCTTGTTGGCTATTGACTATTTTACAAAGTGGGTTGAGGCGGCCTCTTTCGCTTCCGTTACCAAGAATGTTATAGCCCGGTTCATTAAACAGAATCTCATCTATCGGTATGGTATCCCGAAGAGGATTATCACAGACAATGGTACGAATCTAAACAATACTATGATCACCGCCATGTGTGAGCAATTCAAGATCCAGCATCACAATTCTTCTCCTTACCAACCAAAGATGAATGATGTTGTTAAAGCCGCAAATAAGAACATCAAAAAGATCATACAGAAAATGACAGTAACATACAAAGATTGGCATGAGATGCTACCATTCGCTCTCCACGGGTATCGTACCACAACACACACTTCAACCGGGGTAACACCTTACTCTTTGGTATATGGCATGGAAGTTGTCTTGCATATTGAGGTCCAGATCCCCTCTCTGAGAATTATGAAGGATGCAGGGATGAACGAAGACGATTGGATCCAGACTCGACTTGATCAACTGAAATTGATTGATGAGAAAAGGCTTACTGTTATCTGTCATGGTCAAATGTATCAAAAATAGATGATAAAGGCTTTCAACAAAAAAGGTCAGACGCCAAGTATATCGAGTCGGGGATCTGGTGATCAATCGCTTCGTACTGCCGCAAGGTGATCCCAGGGTCAAATGGACTCCTACATATGAAGGACCGTTTGTAATCAAAAGCATATTCTCTGGTGGAGCAATGATCTTAACCACTATGAATGGTGATGACCTGCCGCACCCCGTGAACACGGACATAGTCAAATGATACTACGCATAAGAGACATGTTAGGTTGACACACCTAGGCAAAACAAGGGTATCCCGGCGAACCAAAAAGGTTCAGGCAAAAATTAGGGATAAAACAAAAAAAATTTGTACACCCGACAAGTTAAAAATCCGAAAGGGCGACTTGGGCAAAAAAGGGTATCCCGGTGGATTGAAAACCCGAAAGGGCGGTCCAGGCAAAATTTAGGGAATTAAAGCGTATGACTATGTCCCGTTGGATCACCTTACGGACAACCTACAAACTCGACGATTTTAATCAATTCAATCAGCTTAGGACAAGGCAACAGATAGATGCTAAGAGACATGAAGGCTATAGCAAAATGGGACCCCGTGGGATTATTTCACATAGCTATCTTTTCTTTGTATCAAATTTTCATTTTTACGACGACATTCTCTTACTAGAATGTTTATCTAATTGTACAAAAATACTTACTCAAAGTCAATGTAAAGATATCCCTTTGAAAGTACAAAACTATCTATTTTTCTTTACTCTTATGTTTTGTTTACAAAAACGTCCAATGATTTATTTTTTAACATATGCATTTGAACGTAATTACCATTTACAAATGAACAGAATAGAAAGACAATCACTAATGGTTTTAAGAAATAGGGAAATCTCTCTAAGCTATTTCCATAAAATCCCCCGCAGTGTGTTGTTTAACCCCCAGCGAAATAAAACTTCCAGTTATCACTCCCTGGTAGAAGTCACCAAATTTCTCAGGATTCCCTAACAGGATTTTACAAGCAGTACACGGCATTTCCCTTATGACAAACAGTACAACATATTAGCTTACATATGCATACATCGCATCCATATATCATAAACATCGATAACACGAATGCATGTATCACAATCTCATTGTACCATGCTTTTCATACATCATGACATTACACAAAGCTAATGTTTACCCTTTTCAGGATAAGATTAATTAATGACTATCATCAAAAAATTACAAAGGTCAGAGATTGATACCTAAGACAAGCCGGGACAATTATCTATACGACCAACTGAAGCAATCCAACTCGGGTTCTTCAGATTCAGCTATTCAGATACAATTCAGATACGCTCCAGATAAAGATGCCATCCTGATACTCATTCAGATTCAGCTTTTCAGATACAGTTCAGATACGCTCCAGATACAGATGCCATCCTGATACTTATTCAGATTCAGCTTTCCAAATACAGTTCAGATACGCTACAGATACGGATGCCCTCCTGATACTCATTCAGATTCAGCTTTTCAGATACAGTTCAGATACGCTCCAGATACGGATGCCATCCTGATACTCACTCAGATTCAATCTTCAGATACAATTCAGATACGCTCCAGATACGGATGCCATCCTGATACTCATTCAGATTCAATCTTCAGATACAGTTCAGATATGCTCTAGATACGGATGCCATCCTGATACTCATTCAGATTCAGCTTTTCAGATACAATTCAGATATGCTCCAGATACAGATGCCATCCTGATACTCATTCAGATTCAACTTTCAGATACAATTTAGATACGCTCCAGATACGGATGCCATCCTGATACTCATTCAGATTCAACTTTCAGATATAGTTCAGATACGCTCCAGACACGGATGCCATCCTGATACTCATTCAAATTCAGCTCTCAGATACAGTTCATATACGCTCCGGACACGGATGCCATCCTGATACTCATTCATATTCGGCTCTCAGCAATAATTTTTGAATGGCATCTTTAAGCCCATTCCCTATACCATCAACCATCACATCACCGAGTGCAAATTTCTGGACACTCTAATGTTCAATCATCATCCACCTTCGAGTCACGAATGGCAAAACTCTCCAACCTAACTCTTCAGGCTTAAGAAGATTGAACAGGGGAAGTTGTTGTACCCCAAATTTTTCCCTCTCACTTATCAAGAATTTGCTCACAAGATCTCCTTTGGCTCAAGACTGCACTAGGGTTGATCAGCTCAAGACACCTCCTTAAGCATTGATGACCTAAATTAGGGTTTGAGATTGCACAAGTATATTTGAACTTACAATTCCCCATTTGACTTTCATGGATCATTATGGACCCTCAAGATTACTCGTGTCAAGTTTCAAGCTTTGGATCACACTTTTGCTCAGTCAATTGAGCAATTGACCTAAAAATCAGTTGTATTGGGGAAAAAGTCAATTGTGGCCAAATTACAGTCAAACTTCATAATTTTTTTTTCATATCAACAATTTAAACTCATATGTATCATTTGATCAAGTTTGGACCATAATTCCTCAAGAAATTTGATCAAATCTTCAAAAGGGAAAAATGGTCAAAATTAGGGGTTTGATTGGGAAAGGGCAATTTCTGATTTTTGACCTAGAAAATGATCAATTGGATTAAGGCATGATACCAAGATTCCAATTGCATCATTTTTACCTAATGACATAGCTCAAAACATTGCTCAAGTCCAATGGATTGACAGATGAATTTTCAGTCGACTGATCAAAAGTCAACTGTATACTGAAAAGTCAAACTTTGACTTTTTGGTTAAAATTAAATGTCAAAGATCAAATTCATCAAAGTATGTCAAAATATGAAACTTATTCATCAAGAAATCACAAATTCAAGATTTCATTTTGAAAAGTTAAAATTTCTAAACAGTAATTTTTCTAAGAGTTGGAAATTTCTTATTTTTTCACAACTTTGAGCAAAATTTTCACCATGATGCAAGATGATTCAAAAGAAACTTTTAACATGAAAATTGTAGATCTCCATGAAATATACAACTTTTCTTTACATAACTCCTTTCGAAAGTGCTTGGATCTCAAGTTATAATTTTAAGAACACATGGTCATGAAACAAAACACTTAGTGAAATTTTGCCCTAATTTGGTCAGGATTTTGACCTAACTTCATGGCACTTTTTCATTTAGTTCCAAGGGAATTTTAAAAAGTGATTCAAAGAGGGGTTGTAGAGAATATTACAAGCTTTCCAAAATGTCTAAAACTCCTTGAGATCATTTTTGAGTAGGGAGAATCGAAGAGATGAAGTTAGGGTTTTCACACTTGAATTACAAGTCATTTTGTGATGAACAAGATTCAAAATTCAAACTTATGTCGCATAACCTCTACTTTTCAGGCCTCAAACTTCTTAGGAACTCCATAATTAATTGCTTGCACAGCTGTTAGAGGTCTCAATTCAAGCATTTAATGCAAGGCCATGCTTTATATCCATTTTGGGAAGAAAGTGCACAATCCCATTTTCATAAAGTAGCTTTTTGCATAAAACTTGTTCTTGAGCCTTGCACTTGTTCTTTTCTTATCATACATATCTTATAACTCAAGAGAAGTTAATCTCAACACTTACAATCACCCAGCCCATGCTTGTACTACACATTGAAACTTGTTTTCTCACTTTTTTTCAAAATCAAGTAACCTAGCAATTAGCTTGTAACTTGTACTTCTGACTCTCCAAAGCACTCAAGACCTTTTGCTTATATATACACAAGTTATTTGCCACAAATCCCATGCATGCTTAAGCCCTGAAAACACCAACAACACAGAATCACCAAAAACACTTCAAAACTTATCATTTCTGAGTTTTGAATCAAATCTCCAAATTTTCTCGTCCATTTTTTTTGCCTTTTACTTTCAAAAGCTTCTAAATAACATACACAAAAAATTCCAACACCTGCAACACCACTGTAGCACCTCCATCATCATCCACTATTTTCAAAAACAGCACCTTGCACCTTGACTTCTCCAGAACTCCTCGGGCACTTTCAGCTCAAGCTAAGGATCACATTAGCTTCCAGGGAACTTGAGGAAGCTAATCCAATCATTGGAACTCACTAAAAGCTACTCAAACTCCAAACACGATACCCTCTTGCAAGGTAAGTTTTCTGAATTTTGAACTCTTCATACAGGCATCATTAATGGTTTATTTGTGAATGAAAAATGTAGATATCATTGCCCTAAAGCTAACCATGTCCATAATTTTCATTCATATTGCTTGAGCTTAGAGAATTTTAAGATTAAAGTTTCTGAAATTTTTAGGGTTCAGATTAGGGCCATTAAAATTCATGCTTGTCTTTGATCTATAATTTTATTACTTTGCATTTCTGAAATTGTGAGGAAATTTGCTACATGTTTCCTGTTTACATTTTTCATTTTTGTTGAGAATTGAATAAGATACAGAGGTTCTGGCTGGGCGTGAGGTTGAAGATGAAGTTGGCCTCAGGAACGTGTTTACCACATATATTTATGGTTTGATATTAATAAACAGATGTATAGCCACCCCAGTGGTAGAAGCGCGCGCCTGTGACTATAGGGACATGGCTTCGAGCCCTAGTGGTACCCTTTTGGATTTTTTTTCATATTTTTCACATTCTGACTTCTTTGGTAGCGTTGGGCCTCATCCCCTTGGGCTTTATTTTTTTTCTTACTGCTGACCCCCCTTGCTGGCTATTCACACCCTTGGTCCATTTTATTTTTCTTTTTCTCATTTTTATTTATTTGTTTTCTTAAATATTTTATCTAATACTAAAAAAATCAGAAAAAATATAAAAACAATAGATTTATATTTTGATATAGTTTATTTATTTTTTTACACAAAAAAATTATTTTATTTAATCATATTTTATTTATTTTACTAATTAATTTGTAATTTTAATTAGAAACTAGGGTTTTAGTTTATTTCTTCCACAATTTAAAAATACTCTTTTAAAACCAAAAAAGACCAAAAATATTTTATAATACTATAATTTATTTTTAAGACAAAAATACAAAAAAATATTCTTCTTATAAACTTAATTTCTTTTTAATCAATTTATAGATTAGGGTTTTATTTAATTTATTTTCCTAGTAAATTTAGGTTTTACTTTTTACTATTTAATTAATTATTTTTCTTTTAGTTAATTAGGTTAAAACAAAACCCCTTTTTCCTAAAAGATCCAAACAAAAATCCAATTTCCTTTTTACATTCTTGTATATTTATTCATTTTTGTACATTTTTTATCCAAATTCAATATGGTTGTAATAGATAATTAGGTTTTATTTTCTTGCAATCCCCATTTGTAATTTGTACACCCCCTCCCACAAGTATTGTAATAGCGTAGTAATTTTAAATTCCGCAATTTATCGCTTTATATACAAATACTAGTAATTAGGGTTTGTATGGAAAGACTAAAACCAATCAATTAGAAAACCCTAATCAAAGACAAAACCAAGTATGAAAAACAATACACTTGCACACAAGCTCCCCTAGGTTAAATCTACTTGGTTGCCTTACAAAATGGCCATGGTTATACGATGACCCATGCCCGTCCCATTTACATCCAAAGATAGGGTTGCTTACTAAATCAATGATAAGATAAAAATGTCAAAGGAAAAAGGAAATGAACATGAAAGAATTTTGAGTAGGTAGAATGTTCCTAGTTACTTGCTCAATTTCAAAACAAAACATCATTTCTATTTTCAAAACAAACACCTACACTTTCAAAACATCTTACAAACTTGAAAACATTTTCAAAAGATCAACATCTTTGTATACATTCTTACGAACGAGAATCATTACAAAGTTTGCCTAAACAATTGCCTCTTTACAAAATACGTTCAAAAACTATACCAAGCACAATTTCAAACAAAAGCACGTGATCTACCAAGTAACTAAGAGCCCATGGAAAACCATGGATGAAAAGGGTGCTAATACCTTCCCTTATCATAATCTATCCCCCCGAACTCAAGAAATAATCTGAAAGGTCTTTCCTGTGCTTTTACACCTTTCCTTTTGGATAAAAGAAAAGTCGGTGGCGACTCTTACTAACCGCAACATTTGCGATCAAACGCAAAACACCCAAGTCAGTTATCCCACCGTATCATAGGTGGTATGTAGGCATGAATCTCATTGTAATTTTGCTGAATCAAAATTAATTAAAACATTTTTTCTCATCCCCACCTTCTATTTTGTAAATATTTCTTTTATAGCCAAAATACACGGATTTTCAAAGAGGTTTATATGGAGTACCGTAGATGTTTAGAGTGATAATACATTATCTTTGTATAACCAACCCATTTACCTTGATCTCTATTTACTTTGGGTTTTATTCACTTTTTTTCCATTTCCTTTGGATAAAATAAAAGTGTGGTGGCGACTTTCACTAATTTGCGAGTTAAGTCAATCCAACGGCTTAGTCTCAATATTTATACTGCTATAGTGGTGTTACCACTACTTCTGGTAATGTCTCTGGAACTGACATTTAACTTATCAGAAGAGCGGTTACTTCAATGGACGTTGAAGTTCCTGGACCACCAATCATCAATTTGATTATTTGTTCTTCTACATTTGGAGTGTTGTTTTGGGGAAGGAAATATTTTTTTAACATTGAGTGAGCCATGTCAACAATAGTTTTACCATTCCTCAGACACATAAACACCGAGACATTGAAAACATTGCATGTATGAAGAGCAAAACAAACAATGAAAGCCCAAACCTTTTTCTGCAAAGGTTTAAATATCTTGCACAAAAGAGTACCATTGGGTGTACCAATTTGTTGACTGGTATTTTTTGTTAATCTATTAATAAGTTTTAGTTCACTTAAGGGATTAAACTAAAAAAATTATAAGGACACTTTGTGCATAACAATTTGATCAAATGTGTTTGTGCTTTGATATTTGATGTTTGAGTGTAGGGAAATTAAACAGAAATTCCAATAAGAACAATGCATAATTGTTTGAAGAAATAAAGTAAACAAGAAACACAATAAAAAATTAGAAGAGGGACGCAAATTCATACATTTCTCACAAACTCTTTTCTCTCTATGGCCTGTGTTTGCCCAAAAATTTCCCCTCTCATTTTACTCAACAAATTTCAATTAAGGTCCCCAAGTTGCTCAAGGAAGTCCAAGAGTTAACTAGACCAACTCTCTCCTAAGGCAGTATACCTCAAATTAGGGTTTCATTTTTCATCAAGATGCTTGATTCCAAAGGATCCCAAATTCCTTCCAAGGTCCTAATATGTTCCTAAGATCATCCATGTCAAGTTTCATGCCTAGCACAAGAAGTTTGCTCAGCCAACTGCTCAGATGCTTGAGAATCAACTGTATTAGGTCAAAAGTCAATTGTGGCCCACATACAGTCAAACCTCAAGATTTCTGGTCAACATCATCATTTTTAATTGTTATCCATCATTTGATCAAGGGTTGATCATGATTCCTCAAGAAATTCTCCAAATTCATCAAAAACCAAAAGTTGTTAAATTAGGGTTTTGTAGGAAAAGACAACCCAACTTTGACCAAGCATTACTTCTTCATACTTTATCATAAAGTTTCCATCCAAAACTCATTTTGAAGAGGATGCAATTCCCTACAAATCATCTTCAGCTCACAAGTTCAAAATATGCACTCATAAAAAGATATGAATTTTGACATTTTAGGTCCTTTTGAAAAGTCAACAAAAACACCTTGTGGGTCAAAGCTTCATACATGAACATGGAAGACTCAATTGAGATTAGACAAAAAGGGTTGCTTAGGGGATATCCCAAGCTTTCTAAAAAGTCCAAGAACATCTTCCTAGGGTCAAAATTGAGAGAGATATACCTTGCCAATGTTGACCTTTTTTGCAAAATTGTCAAAAGTCAACATTGATTAAATTTGCATTTTTTCCAAAGGGGCCCATGTTTTCTTGCTTGAAACATGTTTCTAATAGGACCCATGACCCCTGAGCTTTTCCACCTATTTTTTTATTACTTTTATCATTTATTTTGATTTTTTATTCAATTAAATCAAAATAAATCAAATTAAATGGCAAAAAAATGAAAACAAATCAAATCTTGAGATTTTTATGCATATTCTGAGTCCATGTACAACTAGCATGCCAGCCAAATCGTGCAAGTTTCATTAGGGTTGAAAAAGATTGGATTGAAGCAAGTTTTGGAAAGAAGTCATACATGAGGAAATCAAATCCAATCTTCCTAATTGGCCAAGATATGAATACTTTTTGTTGACCTAATTCAGTGCACTACATATACATAACAATTACAAGGCACAAAAAAAGGATTGGAGGCGTGAAACTGTCAGAAGAAAACTGAAATTTTGGATAAAAAGTGTGAGATCGAAATCCATCTTAGAGCCATCCTAAAGGAGTTTCAAGGCTAGAAATACATTATTGGACATCTGAGCAAGCTAACCCAATCGATTGCACGCCTCTACACCTCCAGAATCGCTCTCCATCACTCTCACGGTTTGCACAATTATTCAAATTCGATTACTGTAATTCTTACATCTTTAGCATGTTTAAGTTACATATTTGTGATCCTCATTGTGTTTGCAAGATAACTGGATGATTTAATTGCATTTTTAGAGCCTGTACGTGCCTTTACCATTGTTAAGGTTTATATGTGCAGTTTAGGGGTTTTGTCGACAAGTTAAATTGGCCAGTAAAAGGGGTACCATGGTGTTCATAAGAGCAAGACGAGTTGATATATATAATTAGATGCCATTTATCATGTGTGTACACGATTTTTGAATGAAACAGGTGTGTAGCTACAGACCTTTGTCCGTAGGTAAAAGTACAACAACCTAAGATGACGGTCTAGGGAAGAAGACAACAGCGTGTCACAACCTGGCTGGCTGGTTTGAATTCTGGCGCGTTTTTGGCATAACCATTATGGTATACTTTTTGTTTTATCTTTATATTATATTAACAATTAACTAGTGCAACACAATTGGCCAGAGGAAGGAAGTCAGAAGCTCATGTCTTGGGTTCGATCCCAGGCGTGAGCTTTTGGCATTTTCTCTGTTATTTTCACCAGATCCACCTCACCTTCTGAGGATCATCATCTTCTGGATCCAACTCTAGCCATATCCAGCATATGTAATCTTTTAAGGATCAACATCCTCTAGATCCATCTCCAGCAGATCCAACACACCTGCATCCTCTGATCTCATCCTCTAGATCCATCTCCAGTAGATCCAGTGCACCTTATCTTCTGAGGATCATCATCTTCTGGATCCACCTCCAGCCAGATCCAGCATACCTCATCTTTTGAGGACCAT
Organism: Vicia faba; assembly: GCA_948472305.1. Lineage (NCBI taxonomy): Eukaryota > Viridiplantae > Streptophyta > Magnoliopsida > Fabales > Fabaceae > Vicia > Vicia faba. The sequence continues at coordinate 757,574,082 of OX451737.1, forward strand.
CATCCTCTGGATCCACCTCCAGCCAGACCCAGTACACCTCACCTTCTGAGGATCATCATGTGCCCTCTGATCTCATCCTCTGAAATCACCAGATCCAACGCCAGCATCAACAGGTCCACCATGAGTTCCCAGAAGATGGTCTCATTAGATCAGACGCCAAACTCTGGGCCATCCTTCTGGGTTTCAGAAGTTCAACGTACACCCTCAGATTTGCTAACAGCAGGCCCATTTGGTTATTTCTATCTTTCCTTTAATTTCTTTTCTTTAATTATTTTGTTATTTTAATCAATACAAAAAATTATTTTATTAAATTAACAAATCAAAAAATCACAAAAAAACTTATTTTCTTAATAAATATTATTTTTAATTAATTAGCTTAATTAATTTACGGAAACTTTATTTCTTTCATAATTTAAAAAAAATTAGAAATTAGGTTTAATTAATTTGTGATTTGATTGTTTTCTCAAATAAAAATCCATAAAAAATTTCTTTCTCTCAATTGGGGTTTTAAGTTATTAATTACCGTCCTCGTATTTAATTTATCGCGCACTTGTTAATTATTTTTTCCATTATTTTGTACATGTTCAGGGTTTGTAATAGTTAAATTAGGGTTTTATTTCTTGCTTTAAATCCCCGATTTTTGGTTATGTAATTAATCCCCCTCCCTGAAGCCTTCTAATAGCTAGGTTTTACTTCCTCGCACTTTTAATTTCCGCAAATTATTAACTGTCTGGATGTATGGCTAATAGGATTTTATGGCAAGAATGCATGAAAAAAATTAAAACAGTTAGAAAACCCTAATGTGAAAAGATTAAAATAACTGAAATAAATCACTCGCATATGCTCACTCTTAGGGTATACTCTCACTCAGGTTGCCTTCGTTAAACGGTCATGAAGCATAGGATGTTTTAGTGGCTATCCTCTATGTCCCAAAAGATCAAAAAATAACCCTTTCGATTGTTGCCTCGGAAAAGATCTTTAGGACTCTAGGGTGGTTACTAAGGTGTCCTAACATTGCTTTTGTGACCGTACGTCCATTTCAAATGTCCCTTACAACTCCAATGATGGTGCTACCTACTCCTTAATAGTGGGATAACATTGTCTAAAGGACATAGAACATAAACGATCTTTTTTCGAGTAGGTAGATGCTAGTAGGTACTTGCTCAAAATAAAACTTTTCACACAAACACTTTTCTAAAACAATTTTCAAAACAATTTCGTCACACCCTTGAGGACTGATACAAGGGTTATCACGAAGTAAAAACATTTTCAAGACAAACACACACAAGCAATTTGAAAAACGAGCAAGACCTAATAGCCCGTAGATAACTACGGATAGAAAGGGTGCTAACACCTTCCCTTTCTATAATCTACCCCCCCCCCCCCCCCCCCGTACTCAGAAATATCTCGAAAAAAAGGTTTTTTCTGTTCTTTTTCCTTTTCCATGATTGGATAAAATAAAAGTCAGTGGGGACACTTGCTTACCTCGACATTTTGCAAACAAAAAACGTAAAACGCAAACCAGTATTAAACAGTCGGTTCTGCCACCGTATCACAAAACTGGCGACTCTGCTGGGGAATAATAAATAAAGTGGGGTATACCTCAGGATCTAGGTCATTTTTTGTTTTCTTGTTTGCTTTGCCTGCTTTATCTTTAAGGGTTTGTTTGGGGTTACTATAGATCCTACACCCGGATCTGGGGGCACTCATTAGGTAAACAGAAATAGATCATGGAGACTATACGGCGTAGACCGATATGGTTTAAGCGATGGCTGTGTTAGTGTGGCACTTTGGTTGGTACCGGTATCATTCGCAGGGAAGCGAGGAGAATATGGGGCCACCACATGGTGTCGTGAAGCACTAACAGACCTTAGAACCTTAGTTGAACAACTTGGCCATTAGAAAGTAGAGAGATTGTCGGCCTCGGTATAGAGCTGAGAACTGGTTGATACTCGATGCTACACTCATTGAGATCAGACTTTCGGGATATTTTGGCCGCAAGAAAAGATTGAGAGCTGAAACAATGCCCGATAAAGGATGGTCAGTGATATTGAGAATCTCTAGAACTCGGTTACTATTTATAGGACAGGTTGAACCAATCCAACTTCAAGAGGGTATGACCTTAAAACTCATGCAAGCCTTAAACCTAAGGACTTGGTGTGACTTGTTTGTTGTTTGCTATACCTATGATTTTCTAACATAATCATGACATCATGACATCATAAACATGGCATATCATTCTAACCATTTCAAGGATCTCAAGGGTCTGTGATGTAGGTCATGGCGAACCAGACGTCTAGTAAGGGGCAAGGGGATTTATTTTCCTCTAGACAATGTTGTCAAAGGATCTTGAGTTAGCGGCTATGACCCACTCGATATGGTGAGCTTGACTCTTGAAGAAGGACTCTCAATGACACGAAGTTTCTTCAATCAAGCTGCAATCAAATTCTAACAATTTCTTATTTACCCCACGAGATCCTTGAAAACATTACATGCATATCATACCCATCATTACAGGTACCATTACAGGTTTCTCATCTCCTTCGCTGTTTATTTCATCAGAAATGTCTTCTGAACAAAGCATCAAGGACCTTCAGGAACAAAACTCCCAGTTCCAACAAATTTTCATAAGTCTGGAAAAAGGGAAGGAGGATCTGAAAGCCCTCATACTGAAAGAGAAGAAGAAGAAGAAGAAGGTTGTCGGTATTCTGAATATGGGTCGAAGGTTTAGGGAGCGGTTGAAGCGTCAAACTGATTTGACCTCTTCGTCCAAGGAAGATAAGAACCAAGAAGGAGAAAGGGACCCTAGTCCTTCAATCTCTGATAATGATACTGATTACAATGATGAACAATATCCTCCTGATGAGGATAGATACAAATAGCTGGAAGACCGTCTGAGTGCTATGGAAGTCCAGAGGATACCTGGACTGGATTTCGAAGAATTGGGATTGGTGTCGGGGGTGGTCATCCCGCAGAAGTTCAAAGCTCCAGTTTTTGCTAAGTATGATGGGGTGTCCTGCCCAAAACTCCACCTCTGTTCTTATGTCAGGAAGATCCAGCCCCACACAGCTGATAGAAATCTGTGGGTTCACTTCTTTCAAGATAGTCTGTCAGGGACTCAACTTGAATGGTTCTACCAGTTAGAGGGAGCAAATATCCAAAACTGGGAAGATCTGGCTACTGCTTTCTACAAGCAGTATCAGTACAATGCCGACCTTGCTCCCACTCTTACTCAACTCCAGAGTATGTCCATGGGTGCAGGTGAAGGCTTTAAAGACTATTCCCAAAAATGGAGGGATCTAGCTGGCAGGGTACAACCTCCTCTGAATGATCGGGAAATGGTAGACATCTTTATGGGCATTCTGACAGGCCCATTCTTTAATCTTCTAATTGGGAGTTCCTCATCCGGTTTCATAGATGTGGTCCTGACTGGAGAAAGGATTGAAAGTGGTATCAAGAGTGGGAAGATCCTGATGGTTGCATCTTCTAATGCTGATAAGAAGCCATTTGCGTGTAAGAGGGAAGCCAATGCTGTGTATGGCCAGAAAGGTCGTAACAAGTTAGACTACCACCAATCTGCAGGGGCAATGCTGATCTCTAATCCTACGCCCGTGCAACGGCATCAACAGGGGAATCAGCGTAAGGAGGTCGCACCTAATAGACAATTCACCAAGATCAACATGTCACTAGCACAAGCGTTACAACACATGTTGAAGGCAGGGATGATTACGTTAAAGGCTCCTCTACAGAATCCCAACACTTCTGCTCCCAGTTACCACCCCCAATGAAAGGTGTGCGTACCATTCTGATAGTCCTGGACATGATACGAATGGCTGCTAGGCCCTGAAGAACAAAATTCAGGATATGATTGACGCCAAGGAGATTTAATTAGATCCTCCACAGACTCATAAAGTGATCATTGCTCCTAGGCCAAATCATTGAGAGTGTCCAATTCATTTGTGATTTTTCAATTGTAATTTCTTTTGCTTGTTCGAACAATTACTGTAATGTCAAACTTTGGTGTTCCCATTAATGAATTGCATATGTTTGTCTTGAAGTAATTCATTATATTTAAATTGTGTTTTTACTTATTTTTTGTGATATTCAACTCTCGGTTACAAGCTACAAGCCTTAGAGGGAGGATGACGAAAAATACCATGTTCCATACAGTATGCTTTTGGACAGACTTGGATGATGATGTACATGCATTTTTTTCAAATCCTAAACACTGGAGATATAAGGAAGATAATCCCTAGTCAACCCCTTTGAGCCAAAGAAGTAGGAGTTTTTCTTTTCACACAAATTAAAATCCTTAATCATAACCTGGGGCAGGATAGTTTTCTCAGTTAATTCAGGTGCGCATTCAGTCACAATCTTTCGCTTCGTACACAATGAGTGGCATCAAAGACGTCCTTCTGAAAAAAAATATGGTGATGGTTCCCTATAATCATCAAGACAGGCAGTCATTATCTCTCAAAATAAAATCCCATTAAGTCAAAACCTATGAAGGAGACTTAAGAGGAAAATTGGGGCATCCCGCTGACTGTAATCACAAAAAAAACAGTTCAGGCAAAAAGAAGGGATAACGAAAACCAAAAAAAGAGGTTACTACAAATCCTCGACAAAAAGAAAATTACAAAAATGACTGCCTTTTCAAAACAAATGTTCAATTTCTAAATCATCACCAAACATCAAGGGCAATATTCCAGAACTCAAATGGGATTCTAAACGCGCAATTAACTGAGCATAGGATCGAAGAACATCACGAAGAACGAGTGGGTACAAATAAAGTTTGAGCCTTTATCCTTTGTTTCTTGAACCGTGAACCAGGCCACGTTATAACCCTTAAAAGTCCTAGTTGAAGCATGGGTTAGTTCGAAAGCATACTGTTACAAAAGGTATCCTGACTCCTATAGGACTTGCTGTAAATCCTGAGTTGACATCACATTTTACAAAATTTGCTTGTTTTACTGAAAAACGCATTTTCAAAAACTTCAAGACAAACATAAGCTTTGCATTCTTCAAATACCACTGTTTACATGTAACTATTTGTTTGACAGCAGAGAAGTTCTCATGACAGAAGTTCGATGAATGGAAACTCTCCATAATGACTACAAATGGAGGACATTTCCAATAAACAGGTCTTCCATAAGCAAGGGGGCAGGACATGGTGTCTAACACACCTGGGGAAGTCTCTCCAAAGGTGACAAATAACTAGGGGCAGATCTCCAGCCGAATCACTTGGGGCATTGCGCATGCATTCCAACGACGACTTATGTACCATCAAGAAAACATTTTTGACAATACAACACTATAGATAGTGACAACTCTCTACATCCTGAAAGCATGGACATAGTCGGAAAATACTACACATAACAAAGACCCGCTAGGTTGACATACCTAGGAAAAAGTAAGGGCATCCCAGCTAACCAAAAGGGTTCGGGAAAAAGTTAGGGATATATAAAAAAAACTGTACACCCGACAAGTCGAAAACCTGAAAAGGCGGCTTAGGAAAAAAAGGGTATCCCGGTGGACTAAAAACCCGAAAGGGCGGTCCAGGAAAAAGTTAGGGATTTAAAACGTATGGCTATGTCATGTTACCTGTCTATCCGTGGAAGACTTAGCACCTTGGTAAATAGTCATCAAGAGCACTACATCAAGAAACAGTTCAGATACGATCCAAATATGGATGTCATTCTGCTACTTATTCAAGATTTTCATACATCTAGAAACGGTTCAGGTACGATACAGAGACGGATGTCATCCTAACACTTATTCCAGACTTTCATCTAGAAACGGTTCAGGTATAATTCAGAGACGGGTGTCATCCTGACACTTATTCCAGACTTTCATTTAGAAACGGTTCAGGTACGATCCAGAGACAGATATCATCCTGACACTTATTCCAGACTTTCATCTAGAAACGGTTCAGGTACGATCCAGAGACGGATGTCATCCTGACACTTATTCCAGACTTTCATCTAGAAACGGTTCAGGTACGATCCAGAGACGGATGTCATCCTGACACTTATTCCAGACTTTCATCTAGAAACGGTTTAGGTACGATCCAGAGACAGATGTCATCCTGACACTTATTCTATACTTTCATCTAGAAACTGTTCAGGTACGATCTAGAGACGGATGTCATCCTGACACTTATTCCAGACTTTCATCTAGAAATGGTTCAGGTACGATCCAGAGACGGATGTCATCCTGACACTTATTCCAAACTTTCATCTGGAAATGGTTCAGGTACGATCCAGAGACGAATGTCATCCTGACACTTATTCCAGACTTACATCTAGAAATGGTTCAGATACGATCCAGATACATATGTCATTCTGAGAGTCATTCAACACATGTTTCAAGTATAGTTCAGATACGATCCAGAGACGTATGTCATTCTGACACTCATTCAACACATGTTTCAAGTATAGTTCATATACGATCTAGAGACGGATGTCATTCTGACACTCATTCAGCACATGTTTCAAGTATAGTTCAGATACGATCCCAAGACGAATGTCATCCTGACACTCATTAAATACATGTTCAATTACAATCACGATATAGACCCATCTAAAAAATCTCTACATGTATTTTTTCCAGCATGGTACAAGGGGCGGAGACAGTTGGAAACAAAGTCACTATCACATACAAGTCAGTGATACATATATTCCCCACAGAGCCAAGACAACCAAAGTCCGATCTCCAGGTCCCCAAGCAGGAATTCCTTCCCCAGCCGGTTCCTTCAGAAAGCTGATATCTGCATTCCCCAGTCGAGTTTTATAACCATGATCAGTTTATAAAGCCATCTCCCGAGCAGAGTTTATTTCTATGACGGCAGAAGCTCGATCTCCAACAGATCTCTTCTCTCCAGCAATGGAAGTTCATCCTCAGCTGAGTTTATTTCTCCAAATTAGCAGATCTTCCAACAGAGTATCTCCTCTCCCCATAGAGTTTATCCTCCAGCATCTTCTTCCCAACAGAATATTCACAACTCTCCAGCAATAGTCAGGGTTTTATTTTCCAAAAATTGGACGTGCCACAACGGCATTTCATGAACCTACATCATGACATACACATACATATCATATACAACATAATCTCATTTATTTTGAGAACATCATCTCACCCTTCATTTCATGCATCGCATATAACTAACCCTGATATCTTTTCAGGAAAAGATAATCAGTTTCGACGAGTCCAGCAGTTATACAGATTACATCTACAGACAACTAATGGAAACTCAGTTCCTGAAATCAAACGGGTCAACTAATCTAAATTATCAGATCAAAGTAACCTTACCCCGGTTCACTCTGAAGTTTTGCACAAACTTATAACCTTACCCCGGTTCATCCTGAAGTTTTACACTAACTTATCACAAAGTAACCTTACCCAGGTTCCTCTTGAAGTTTTACACGAACTTATCCCAAAGTAACCTTACCCAGGTTCCTCCTGAATTTTTACACGAACTTAGCCCAAAGTAACCTTACCCAGGTTCCTTCCGAAGTTTTACATGGACTTATCCCGAAGTAGCCCTACCCAGGTTCCTCCTAAAGCCCTACACAAACTCATCACGAGCAACCTTACCCAGGTTCCTTCTAAAGTTTCACTCAGACTTATCCTGAAGCAACCTTACCTAGGTTCCTTCTCGGGTCAGATGCAGTTTTACCCAAACTCCTCACAAACAACCTTACCCAGGTTCCTTCTTAGTTCAGATGCAGTTTTACCCAAACTCCTCACAAAGCAACCTTACCCAGGTTCCTCCTGAAGGAAAATTGCGATCAGAAAAGCGCAGCGGAATTTAAAATTTTCCTTTAGCGATCCTTACGAATGAACATGGTCAGTGATAGAAATATTTACCTCTTGTGGCGATTCAGACCTTTGATGTTGTGATCACGAGCGTTGATGAAGAATAACGCCTCTACTCAGTCCACACGAACAAATCACTTCCGGTCACAGTGCTAGCTGATCACGAACGGAAACCTTGAGTGAGAGAGAGAATCAAAAACGAAATTGCATCAAGTGAAATTGCTTCATCACAAGGGATCTATTTATAGAATCACTCGTGTGGGCTACAAGCTAAAAGCCCAATTAAGGCTATAAGCTAAAAGCCCAATTAAGCTTATGGACATCATACCTTATGATGTACCATATATCACTTATCCACGTGGTACCTTACCACTTTCCGTATTACACTTAAGTGCACCGTACCTTATGGTGTTCCTTATTTATTCTATCTCTCATCAACCTGTCCTTATGTGTGTGACCCTGTAGGTTTTCGCGACGTTGGCAATTATATTAAATCACACATTTAATATAATAAACAGTGAGCGGTATCTAGCAACACATCACTGTTACCCAAGTCACGAAAATGTCATGTGATATAACCAAACCTTTTCCGTGATAATACTTGTGTTGTACAATTACCCTTTTGCCCTCATGTTTATATTGAACACAAGGCATACACTGTGTCACCCTTGTCCAGTTCAATATTGGGCCCTTAGACATTTATCATGTTATGCAGGATGAGCAAATTCCATCTAGGTCACTCATGTCCCTTAGCATGATTTGTGAAGTACCCATCAACCGTCTTTATAGTCATCTAGTTACGAATGACGTTTGATCAGCAATAAAGTACTTAACTCTACATATAGGGTCCATAGTGGTTTCAGGTCGAAGGGTGGTATACACCATTATCATCATGATAATAACTTATGACACTTTGCATAACATTCTATGTAGTATTCTCATAGCGGGTCAATCCAGTATAAATATTACTCTTAATATTCATACCTATGTCAAGACTTGATAACTCCTTATCTGTGATCCATGAGATGTGATCATCAATCTATCTTCATAATAATCTTAATGCTTTAATGTTATCCCACTTCACATTAAAGCTTGACTACGGATACTTTAAGAATAGTGTCTTATGTTTAATGGGATCTCATGATTAAGTCACACTTAACATTTCATTAAACAAATAAACCATTCTAGGGACTTTATTATTTTTGAAAGCAAACATAATAAAGAAATGCCTTTTATTATTAATAAATAATTCGATACAAGTACCAAAAGTATTGGCCTCTAGGGATTACACCAACACCTCCTTGGTTCAGATGCAGTTTTACCCAAACTCCTCACAAAGCAACCTTACCCAGGTTCCTTCTCGGTTCAGATGCAATTTTACTCAAACATCTCACGAAGCAACCTTACCCAGGTTCCTTCCCATAAGCCCTACTATCCAGGTTCCTTCTTATAACCTTACCATCAAGGTTTCTTTTCTCTTATCTCCAGACAGTAGTCCACAACACTGTAACACTGGAACCTGATCAAACACGATTAGTTTCGCATTTCCCCAGTAAATCGTGGTGCAGCTTGTACCCCGACCAACTATGCAATACACTTCCGCTTCCCCAAGCCATAGTTATTCCCCAGTAGAGTAACAGACAACTGAAGCTCCTAAAACTCTAGTTCTCCTAAGACAGGAAATCAACATCCCCTAGATGGCATCTTTAAGCCCATCTCCTGCAAATCTCTATCACATCCAGGATGGCATCTTTAAGCCCATCTTTGACAATCTTCAATCCTCGACCTCCAAATGGCATCTGTAAGCCCATTCATGATATCACAAATCAAGCGCCACTTCATGCGAGTGCAAATTTCTGGGCACTCTAGTGTTCAATCATCTTCCACCTTTAGATCACGAAAGATAGAGCAACCAATCTACATCCTCAGATTTAAGAAGATTGAACAGGGGCAGCTATTGTACCCCAAAATTTTCCCTCTCATTTTACTCAACAAATTTCAATTGAGGTCCCAAATTTGCTCAAGGAAGTCCAAGAGTTGACTAGACCAACTCTCTCCTAAGGTAGTATACCTCAAATTAGGGTTTCATTTTTCATCAAGACGCTTGAGTCCAAAGGATCCCAAATGCCTTCCAAGGTCTTAATATGTTCCCAAGATCATCCATGTCAAGTATCATGCCTAGCACAAGAAGTTTGCTCAACCAACTGCTCAGATGCTTGAGAATCGACTGTATTAGGTCAAAAGTGAATTGTGGCCCACATACAGTTAAACCTCAAGATTTTTGGTCAACATAATAATTTTGAAGTTTTATCCATCATTTGATCAAGGGTTGATCATGATTCCTCAAGGAATGCTCCAAATTCATCAAAACCCAAAAGTTTCTAAATTAGGGTTTTGTAGGAAAAGTTAACCCAACTTTGACCAAGCATAACTTCTTCATACTTTATCAGAAAGTTTCCATCCAAAGTTCATTTTGAATAGGATGCAATTCCATATAACTCATATTCATCTCACAAGTTCAAAATATGCACTCATAAAAAGATATCAATTTTGACATTATAGGTCCTTTTGAAAAGTCAACAAAAACACCTTGTGGGTCAAAGCTTCATACATGAACATGGCAGACTCAATTGATATGAGACCAAAATGGTTGCTTAGGGGACATCCCAAGCTTTCTAAAAAGTCCAAGAACATCCTCCTAGGGTCAAAATTGAGAGAGATATGCTTTTCAAAAGTTGACCTTTTTTGCAAAATTGTCAAAAGTCAACATTGATCAAATTTGCATTTTTTCCAAAGGGGCACATGTTTTCTTGCTTGAAACATATTTCTAATAGGACCCACGACCCCTGAGATTTTCCACCTATTTTTTTAATTATTTTATCATTTATTTTGATTTTTTATTCAATTAAATCAAAATAATTCAAATTAAATTGCAAAAAAATGAAAACAAATCAAATCTTGAGATTTTTATGCATATTCTGAGGCCGTGTACAGCTAGCATGCCAGCCAAATTGTGCAAGTTTCATTAGGGTTGAAAAAGATTGGATTGAAGCAAGTTTTGGAAAGAAATCATACATGAGGAAATCAAATCCAGTCTTCCTAATTGGCCAAGAGTTGAATACTTTTTGTTGGCCTAATTCAGTGCACTACATATACATAACATTTCCAAGGCACAAAAAAAAAGGATTGGAGGGGTGAAACTGTCAGAAGAAAACTGAAATTTTGGACAAAAAGTGTGAGATCGAAATCCATCTTAGAGCCATCCTCAAGGAGTTTCAAGGCTAGAAATACATTCCTGGACATCTCAGGAAGCTAACCCAATCGATTGCACGCCTCTACACGTCCAGAATCGCTCCCCATCACTCTCACGGTTTGCATAATTATTCAAATTAGATTACTGTAATTCTTGCATCTTTAACATGTTTAAGTTACATATTGTGATCCTCATTGTGTTTGCAAGCTAACTGGATGACTTAGTTACGTTTTTAGATCTTGTACGTGCCTTTACCATTGTTATGGTTTATATGTGCAGTTTAGGGGTTTTGTCCACAGGTTAAATTGGCCAGCAAAAAGGGTACCATGGTGTTCATAAGAGCAAGACGAGTTGATCTATATAATTAGATGCCATTTATCATGCGTGTACACGATTTTTGAATGAAACAAGTTTGTAGCTACAAACCTTTGTCCGTAGGTAAAAGTACCAGAGCCTAAGACGACGGTCCAGGGAAGAAGACAACAGCGTGTCACAACCTGGCTGGCTGGTTTGAATTCTGGCGTGTTTTTTGCATAATCATTGTGGTACACTTTTTGTTTTATCTTTATATTATATTAACAATTAACTAGTGCAACACAGTTGGTCAGAGGAAGGAAGTCAGAAGCTCATGTCCTGGGTTCGATCCCAGGCGTGAGCTTTTGGCATTTTCTCCGTTATTTTCACCGATCCACCTCACCTTCTGAGGATCATCATCTTCTGGATCCACCTCCAGCCAGATCCAACATACATCATCTTCTGAGGATCATCGTCCTGTGGATCCATCTCCAGCAGATCCAGCACACCGGCGTCCTTAGATCTCATCCTCTGGATCCATCTCCAGCAGATCCAGCGCACCTCATGTTCTTAGGATCATTATCTTCTGGATCCACCTCCAGCCAGATCCAGCATACCTCATCTTCTGAGGACCATCATCCTCTGGATCCACCTCCAGCCAGATCCAGTACACCTAACCTTTTGAGGATCATCACATGCCCTCTGATCTCATCCTCTGAATTCACCAAATCCAATGCCAGCATACACAGGTCCACCATGAGTCCCCAGAAGATGGTCTCATTGGATCAGGCGCCAACTCTGGGCCATCCTTCTGGGTTTCAGAAGTTCAACGTACACCCTCTAGATTTGCTAACAGCAGGCCCATTTGGTTATTTCTATCTTTCCTTTAATTTCTTTTCTTTAATTATTTTGTTTTTTTAATCAATACAAAAAATTATTTTATTAAATTAACAAATCAAAAAATCACAAAAAGACTTATTTTCTTAATAAATATTATTTTTAATTAATTAGCTTAATTAATTTTGGGCAACTTTAATTTCTTTCATAATTTAAAAAAAATTAGAAATTAGGTTTAATTAATTTGTGATTTAATTATTTTCTCAAATAAAAATCCATAAAAAACTTCTTTCTCTCAATTGCGGTTTTAAGTTATTAATTACCATCCTCGTATTTAATTTGTCGTGCGCTTGTTAATTATTTTTTCCATTATTTTGTAACTGTTCAGGGTTTGCAATAGTTAAATTAGGGTTTTATTTCTTGCTTTAAATCCCCGATTTTTTGTTATGTAATTAATTCCCCTCCCTGAAGCCTTGTAATAGCTAGGTTTTACTTCCTCGCACTTTTAATTTCCATAAATTATCAACTGTCTAGATGTATGGCTAATAGGATTGTATGGCAAGAATGCATGAAAAAAATTAAAACAGTTAGAAAACCCTAATGTGCAAAGATTAAAATAACTGAAACAAATCACTTGCACATGCCTACTCTTAGGGTATACTCTCACTCCGGTTGCCTTCGTTAAACGGTCATGAAGCATATGTTATTTTAGTGGCTATCCTCTATGTCCCAAAAGATCAATAAATGACCCTTTCGACTGTTGCCTCGGAAAAGATTTGTGGGACTCTAGGATGGTTACTAAGGTGTCCTAACATTGCTTTTGTGACCATACGTCCCTTTTGAATGTCCCTTACAACTCCAACGATGGTGCTACCTACTCTTTAATAGTTGGATAGCGCTGTCTAAAGGAAATAGAACATAAACGATCTTTTTTCGAGTAGGTAGATGCTAGTAGGTACTTGCTCAAAATAAAACTTTTCACACAAACACTTTTCTAAAACAGTTTTCAAAACAATTTCGTCACACCCTTGAGGGCTGATATAAGGGTTATCACGAAGTAAAAACATTTTCAAGATAAACACACACAAGCAATTTTAAAAATGAGCAAGTACCTAAGAGCCCGTAGATAACTACGGATAAAAAGGGTGCTAACACCTTTCCTTTCTATAATCTACCCCCCACCCCACCGTACTCATAAATATCTCGAAAAAAGGTTTTTTCTGTTCTTTTTCCTTTTCCATGATTGGATGAAGTAAAAGTCGGTGGCGACTCTTGCTTACCGCGACATTTTCAAACAAAAAACGTAAAACGCAAACCAGTATTAAACAGTCGGTTCTTCCACCGTATCACAGCCTGGATACTCAAATTCTATATAGAATACTAATGAAATTTATGAATCCTCGTGAACAAAATACGCTTATATACTAAACACATTAATATATGTCGATAACAGTCAACTCTCTAGTGTTCGACATGTACACCATTATGTGGTTGCTTATCTTATACTTGGTCGACAACTTCCCTTAAATATCTGGACTACTTTTGTCAAAAACATCTTCAAGTCTTCTAACTATCCCTTTTGAATGTGCTAAACCACTACAAAGCTTTTCGATATTTTGAACATGTTTTGAAGAGAGAGTGATCATAATCCTATGAATATGTTCCTAAGATTCCTCCAAACCATGCTTAGTGAGTCTCTAGGTCATCTAATCCTTGAACTCAAGAATACACTAAGTCCCAAAACACTTGGTAGGCAAGTCGAACTCACCACCTTAGTCGAAGTAATAAATATGTCGAAACTATAGTTAGGTCATTTTACACTTAGCAATCTCATACCTTAATATCACACTTTTCATGTCGAAAATGCTAAACTAAAAATTCCTAGGCTAACAATAGGCTTTCTTAGAGACAAAGTAAACTCTCCTTTATTTTTTGTGAATTCTATATTCAAACAATGTTGTACATATTATTTAGCAATTCATTGGTGCCTTGTATCACGGTGTTGGCTCCCAACAGTTAGAAACTTGTAAAGCTTTCTGATTGTGAAGCTAGAGGAAATATTGGAGACGTTATTGGAGGAAATAGAGAAAATCCAACTATCTGTGGAGATTGGACTAGATCTGAATGTAGCGGGGTGCTTGCGACTTGATCTGTAAAGTCTAAAGGAGGAAGAAAATGAGGTTGATTGATAACTTTTTAAGAGGTAACACCCGCACCCATGGTTTTTCATAATGCAGAGGAACAAGTACCTCTAGATTCATCCATTGCTGAAAATTATCGAAGTTAAGAATATGGAGATTTGGGAAATCAAAGTTGTGACGCTAGTTGATCAGGTCAAATGCAATGGATTTTCGTGTTTGATTTTTATAACTCTTGATTCGATAAACTAAAAAGGTTTTGAACATATCAATCGAAGAGTGAACTTAACATTATGGAAAACACATAAATTAGAAGTCGATTCTCATAAACAACGCCACAATTACATTGTGGAACCATAATTTATTAGTGAATCAATGGTTATGGAGGATTATGGTGGAATTGAGCTTCCGATGCAGTGGAGAGGGGGATGGCCTGCAAGATTATCACTCTAGCACTCAAGTCAGTATGTCAGAAAGAAGAGTGAATCAATTTTGAATATGAAATTGTGTACTCAAGTTCTTCGCGTTAATTCTTTATATAGTGAGGCAAATATAACAATCCGTTATTTGCTAGGTAGGGTATACGGAGAGTCATTGGATGTATTTGAGACTTTGATTTCTTGTGTTCTTCCACAGGCCACTCTCATGTGCTAAGAAGGTTACGAATGAATTACAACTTCTTATGAGTGGTCGAACAGTGACAATTATGGTCGGACCAGAACAATAGCTACCATTGATGGGCCTCTTATTCCTAAAAGTGAATTTAATGGATTTTTTACTAAAAAACTCCCAAGGGATTGGTCAGATGAGAAAACCAAAAATGCATCTTATGATTTGAAGGCAAGGAATATAATTATTTCCTTGTTAAGAATTATAGTATATTACTCTATATCACATCATAAGAGTGCACAATCAATTTTAAACACTCTTCAAGTGCTCTATGAGGGTGTTGAAGATGTTAAAGATTTTTAAATTAATAGGTTGACAGAGGAGTGTGAACTATTCCGTATGGAACTCGGTGAAATCTATGCAGACTCGTTTTCTCACTTAATTTACAAGTTAGAAAATTTTAGCAAGTCTCTTTATAACAAAGATTATGCGAACAAAATTTTAAGATCTATGTGCAGAAAATGACAATTGAAGGTTACAATAATTAAATATTCAAATGATCTTAATAATTTGGATATCACAAGATTGTTCGGAAAGCTAAGTGAACATTAAAATATTGAAAAGGCTCGTTGCAAGCCCAAAAAAATATTAAAGAAGAAAAGTGGAATATCTTCTTGAAAGCCTCGTCGTCCAAAGTAAAGAAAGTAGAAGAAGATAGCAAAATTTCGAGCGATGACTCTTCTAATGAAGAAGCATCAAGGTTATTCATAAAATTCTACAATCAATATATAAATAAGCATAAGCTCAAACACTTTTACATAAGAAAGAAAGTACAAAGAAAAAATTGTTCATGCTACGATTATGGAAAATGAGTCATTACCATACAATATTTCATATCATAACACAACTATCGTGCAGATCTAATTACAAGTACAAATTTAAATTATTAATTATCAATTTCGTGTGATGAACTAAAGATCTTTTCATATAGAGAATTAATGTAGCTGTTGGTTTTGATGAACAAAAGTGTATATAGATAATGGAAATATCAACATTTTTATCCACGTTTCTAAAGAGAGACTCTCCAACTTCTCTCTAAACTTAACGTGTCTTTCCCACCACTCACTCCTTGTTCTAGGGTTTGTGATAGTGAGTATCTTCTCTCCTTATCTAGTTAATCTGGTCTTTCTAAGTCATTTTTATTTTTCTTTCCCTTCTGGCTTGGTGCCGGAAGGTGGTGTTTCTGTTCTGGATCTATTTTGGATCCATACGGAAGGGGTTACCAGTTTGAGGGGTGGTTGGTTTTATCGGAGTACGAGGGGCTTCAATGGAGAGGTGGAAACAAATCCAGTTCTCAAAAGAAGAGGAGGAAGGGGTAGTTGTGGATAAGGATAAAACGAGTGAAGAAGAAACTTTTCAGAGAACTCTTGCCGGGAAGCTATGGGAAGAGAACAATTTCAACACTAAAGCTTTTAAGAGTATTATGGTGAATGCCTGGAAACTGGAGAATCTAGTTGAAATACAAGATTTGAGCAAGAACTTATTTCTCTTCAAGTTCTTAACAAAGGGATATATGGAATACATCATAAGAGGTCTCTGGAGCTTCGATAGATTATTGCTGGTGTTAGCTAGATTGTTTGGAGAAGAGAAACTACCTGATCTCACAATGTATTTTGGAAATTTCTGGGTTAGAATCTACGAATTTCTGTTGATGCTAAGGTCGGAGGCTATGGCGAAGAAGATGGGGGATATTCTTGGATCATTTGAGGAGATGGATATGAAAGATGCACACCGTATAGGTAGATTCTTGAGGATTAAATTCACCATAGATCTCAGAAATCCGCTGAAGAGGGGGATGGTGGTAAAATTCAAGGAGAAAAGTCTGAGAGTTCATTTCAAATATGAGAGGTTACATACTTTCTACTTTGTCTGCGGAAGAATAGGGCACCAGCTCAAAGACTGTGAGTCTCTGGAGGATCTTAATGAAGAGGGCTTCAAAGACATAGAGGAACATGAATTATCCTACGGCCAATGGCTAAGGGCCTCACCTTTACCAAAAGTCATGGAAGATCAGAAGAAGAAGGATTCTTGTTTAGGAAATTGTAGTAAAAACCTATTCAATGTATCTTCACGGCAAAGTAGATGTGAAATGAAGGAGAATGAGAAAGAAGGAGAAATAGATCAAGAGGTCCAACAAACAGAAAAGAAGTTTATCTTATCGAAACAGAGAGTAGTGGTTTCTCAAGAGGGTGGGGGAGGAAACATGAGGTGGAAAAGTTGCAGTCTCTTGGATCTGTGGCTATCTCTCTAGATAAACAGAATAGGAGTAGTAATTCGGGTACAATAGAGGTGCAAAACAAGAAATAGACAGGGAAGAAGGGGTAATCGAGAAAGATAAGCAAGGAGATTAAAGGTTTAGGGAGCTAGAAGAGAAAAATCATTGATGTGATGATCGTTGATTAGGGTATAGAACATTGTGGGAGCGGGAAGAAAAAAGGAAACAAGGTAGCAGTTTGGAAGCATGAGATGACAAGATACCAGAGGTGGTGTTGGAAAGCCAACACTACCTTCAACAATGAAAATAATTAGTTGGAACTGTCAAGGTTTAGGGAATCCTCGGGAAGTTCAAGCCTTGTCAAGGCTCATTCGTTTGGAAAATCCCTCTCTACTCTTTCTAATGCAGATCCATTTGAAAGAGGTTGAGTTTAGTCCTATTAAACATAAGAGCAGTATGGAGCATAATTTCATTGTGGATTGCACAGGTGAAGATAAGGAGAGGGAAGATCGAATTATGTTTCTATTTAAGGAGTCCATGAAGGTTGAAATTTCTTCCTTTTCCCAAAACCATATAAATATATCAATAGTTGATGAGGAAGAAGATACGTTGTGGTACTTGTCAGGAGTGTATGGATATCCCGAAGAGCATAATAAGAGTAAGACGTGGCAAATGATAAAGAGTATAAAAAAAGGAGAAGGGGAGAAGTGGTTTTGTATAGGATATTTTAATGATGTTCTGTGTAAGTAGAAAAATATTGGGGGGGGGGGGGGAATGATAGGTCAGTGGGTAAATTTCATTGGGGGAGGCAAGCTTTGGCTGATTATGGTCTATTTTACCCCAAAATTTTCCCTCACTTTTTCTTCAAGACATTCTCCTATGGTTCTCAAATGCTCAAGATTGATCAAGAAATGATCAGACAAATTCTCCTCCTAAGCAATGGACTTATAACTAGTGTGATACGGTGGGAGAACTAACTTGAGGTTTTGCGTTTGTATTCACACTTGTTCGGTTTAGCAAGAGTCGCCACCGACTTTTTATTTTATCCTAAAGGAAAGGTTAAAAAGCACAGGAAAAACCTTTTGAGATGTTTCGTGGGTTCGGGGGGTAGATTATGAAAAGGGAAGGTATTAGCACCCTTTTCATCCATGGTTATCCATGGGCTCTTAGTTACTTGGTTTAGATCACTTGCCTTGATTTTCAAGTGAAATGGTGTGTGTGTGTGTGTGTTTTGAAAATGATTTGAAAAAGAGGCCTTGTCTAGGCAACCATTCTAATGACTCGTGTTTGAGTATATACGAAGGTGTGTATCTTTTCGAAAAGATGTTTCAAATGTTTTTGGAAGTTTGTTTTTGAAAGTGTTTGTGGATGTGGTTTTGAAAAGTAGGCAAGCGTGTTTTGCAAGTTTGATCAAGTAACTAAGAGTTTGTCTACCCCTAAATTTACTCAAAGATTTTTCTCATGTTTTAAACCTTTTAACAATTTTGTTCCACCATTGTATTTGGTGGACAATCTTGCGTTAGGATGTTTAACGGGACAGGCGCGTGTCATCGTATGGACCATGAATGCAATGGTGCCAAGTGTCTTTGGCAATTTTCTTGAAGGGACTATGATCATTTTGATTAGGCAACTTTCGAAAGCGTCATCGAGGGACTATGATCATTTTGAATTGTTTTTGTTTTGCCAAAGAAACTCAACGTGCAAGCATGGCCCATTTTGGAAGGCAACAAGCGGGATTACCCTACGGGTGCAAGTGTGAATAATGTATTGATTTCATGCATTTGTCTTTGTATTAGATTATCTAGCGTTTGATTTTATGTACATGCAAACCCTAGGTCTAACCATGGTATATTTGAAAGTGATAAAATGCGGAAAATAAAATCCTAAATTATTACAACATAATTATGGGATGGGGGGTACAAATGTTCAAATGTGGATATTTAGCAAGAAATTAAATCTAAACTATTACATCCAAATTGAATATACAAGTTATTTAATTGTACAATAATTAAATAAATACAATAAATATGCAAGATGCAAAAAAATGATTTTATATGTATGTAAAAAGTATTTTTCATGTGACAAATAAACAAAAATAAAAAAAAAAAGGTTAATTTTTGGGTATTTTCATGGTTTAGGGCAAAACCCTAATTTTGTAAATAAATAGTATTTATTATGTAATATATACAATATTTATTAATTATACACAAAAACAAATAAAAAGGAAGTATATTGTAAAAAAGTGATTTTTGAAGTTAAATATTAATAAAAGAAAAAATGTATTATTTTTATGTTTTTATCCTAAATATTTTAATAAATATATAAGTATTTATATTTTATACTAACTATACTAAATATATACAAAAAGTAAAATATTTATTATTTACAAAAAAAAGTGTATTTTAAACAAATGTTTTCAAAAAGGTAAATAAAAAAATAAGGACTAAAAAAGAATATTTGGTATTATTTTCTAGGGTTTAAATAAAAAGTATATATATTTATTTACATACATATATCAAATAAAACAAATAAATGACTAATAAATACAAAAAAAAAGGTGAAAAAATATTTTTAATGTTTTTTATATTTTAACAAAAAATAACAAGTCAGAATCAAAAAGAAAAAATCAAAAATGATAAAAATAACACACAATGGGCCAAGGGGGTGTAAGTGGAAAATGAATGTGCAAACAGAAAAATGAAACAGGCCCAGCCCAAAGGCAAGCTTCTTCAACCTCCAGCCATTTCTGTCTCAAAAACGCGCGCTTCTCATGCTTGTTCAAACATCCTGATTCTTTGATTTTTAGCACAAACTTATAACACCGAAAATGTAAAGCATCAAATCACGAACTCATACATATAAAGAACTTGATCTAACTCTCAGAAATGAGAGAGAATTTCTCCTCCCCCAATTCCTGACCTAACTTTTGTTCAATGTTCAGGTTCAGAATTCTCTCAGCACACACAACATAAATGAAAAGTAATGATATGGGTAGCTTCAGGGCCATGAGTAGGACATAACTTCTTCACAAACCTAAGCCTAGATATGCTTGGATAGAGAGATAGAAATTCAAACTTTTACCTGTTCAGCTTGAATCGTGTACAACAATGGAGGTGCTTTCAATGCAGTGTGAGGACTTGTACAGCTTGCTTGAGGACCAAGGATGCTCCTCCAATGCTTGGTGTGCCTTGAATCTTACTGTATCAAGCTATAGAAGTCAACCTGCAAGAGAGAAAAGTGAAAATGGAATACTTGGCTAGGGGTGTTACAGTCTGTTTCTAAGGCTTGGGATAGTTTGTATGGATTGTAGGGAATGTATTTGAACTGGTTTGGATGAAAATGCACGATGAAATGATGCTGTGGGATTCAAGTTGCAGCCTATGCCCTGTTTTGCCACAAAACTGTGTTTTTCTGTATATGGAGGTTCGAGAGATGGTTTGGTCGTGTTTCAAACTTGGTTTGATGTTTGGAAAGTGCTCATGAAGTTTGTTTAGGCTTGTGTTAACAAGAGCTCAATGTTGGACCAGTTTTGCAAAGTTACTTCTTTGATAAGTAAGAAAATGTGTCTTGACAATGCAGGCCCCTACTACCCTCAATCTATGCTGCATAAATCACTCTTGATCAGTGGAATTTGTTCATGAATCTTGTGCCCAAAGATCTTCTTTGTACTTCTTAGATTGTGAACTTGACATAAAGTGCTTCTTTTCCAAAATGGCAAAAATGATTTATCCATTTAAAGGTTAATCTTTCATGTAAAGACCAAATGAACAAAATAACATCTTGGCACAATGGTTTAGCATTGAATTATTGAGTGTTAATGGGATTAGAGGCCTGTAATCTAGCTTGTGCAAGCTGAGTTTGAAAATGCATAGTGTATGAACATGAACTTGGCCATGAACAAAGTGACTTTTGCCCATCTTTACAAATTCAATTCTCCCTAACCACAAGGGTGTTTGATGAGTTCTTGGATAATTTGGAAAGCTTGGAATGTGTACTACAATCCATCTTTGTAATGCAAGTTGAAATTCCAAGTGGAAGCATGTGAAAAGTGCCCATGAAGTTAGGCAAAAATCCTGCCTAAAATAGGTCAAAAAATTTCTAAGTTAAGAATGTTTTGCACCCCTATTCCAAAAATCATAACTTGAGCTACAAGCTTCTTTTGAGGAAACTTTGTGATTCAAAGTTGTAGATTTTGCAATGGACTATAACTTTCATGTTTTGAGTTTGGTTTGAATCCAAATACATCTTGATGAAAAAATGGGACAAAGTTAGGAAAAAATTAGGAAATTTCATAACTTAGAAAATTTCTAAGTTATGAAATTTCTTCATTTCAAACCCTAATTTGTAATTTTTGATTTATTGATGAACAAGTTTCATAATTTGACATGTTTTGATGAAAAATGAATCTTGGCACTTGATTTTGACCAAAAAGTCAAAGTTTGACTTTTCAGTATACAGTCAAATTTGGATCAGTTGACTGGAAAATTCATATGTCAATCTTGTGCAATTGGGATCTTTTGAACTTGTTGAATGTGTCAAGACCATGTCACTGAGTCCTTGAGTCCATATGTGAGCTTGGTTTTCCATTGGCTAGGTCAAACAGTCAAAAATTGCCTTTGTGCAGTCAAAACCCTAAAAATGACCATTTTGCCCTTTTGGTGATCTGATCAAATTTCTTGTGGAATTGTGATCCAAACTTGATCAAATGGTCTATGTGAGTTCATAATGTTGATGTGGGTCAAAAATCATGAGGTTTGACTGTCAATTGACCACAGTTGACTTTTTCCCCAATACAGCTGATTTCTAGGTCAAATGTCCAATTGACTGGGCAAAGATTGGAATCAAGGCTTGAAACTTGGTATGGATAAACTTGTGAGTCTAACATGAAGCATGCAAGTCATCTTGGGCATTTTAGGTCAAAACATCTTTGTGCAAACTCAAACCCTAATTTGGGTCAACAATGCAAGGAGGAGTCTTGAGCAGAGCAAACCCTAACTTGATCTTGAGCTCCAAGGGTCTTATGGTGAGAAAATATTGATGAAATGGGAGGGCAAATTTTTGGGTACAACAATTGCCCCTGTTCAATCTTCTTAGACCTGAGGATGTAGATTGGCTTGCGTGCCTTTCGTGATCCGGAGGTGGAAGATGATTGAACACTAAAGTACCCAGAAATTTGCACTCGCATAGTGGAGTATCAGCAACGTGATGTCGGGAATGGGCTTATAGATTCCATTTGGAAGTGTAATGGATAGTTAAGGAGATGGGCTTAAAGATGCCATCCGGGGTGTCGATCGCGTAAGAGATTCCTTAGCGAGAACTTGCGTACCTGAGAAAGAAAGATGGTTTCCTGGCTTGCTACAGGTGTTGATCTTCAGTCTCTTCATGCAGATATGCCCTGGCTAGATATAGGTATCGAATCTACAATCAAACACTCACAGATATGCCTTGGCTAGATACAGGAATCAGATCCGGAACTTCAAAAGGCTGCTTACAGACGTGCCCTGGCTGGATACAGGTATCGAATCTCTAAACTATTCATGCAGATATGCCCTGGCTAGATACAGGTGTCGAATCCACAATCAAATACTCACAGATATGCCCTGGCTGGATACAGGAATCGAATTTGGAATTGGTCGTCTACAGATATGCCCTGGTTGGATACAGGTATCGAATCTGGAACTTGTCGTCTACAGATATGCCCTGGCTGGATACAGGTATCGAATCTGGAATTTTTCATCTACAGATATGCCCTGGCTGGATACAGGAATCGAATCTCTAAACTCTTCATGCAGATATGCCCTGGCTGGATACAGGTATCGAATCTTCAATCAATCACTCACAGATATGCCCTGGCTAGATACAGGAATCGAATCTAGAATTGCGATAGTTGATAGTAGTCATCTTTGGATTGACCTTTTCCTGAAAAGGCAAAACATTAGTTGTATGCAATGTCATGATATATGAGATGCATGATGTCATGATGTTCTAAAAAATGAATGAGATCGTGTGATATGATGCGTATATGCATGCGTCATGGTGTATGATAATGTGATGAATGTATTTTTGTCTAGGAAAATAAATCCTTGACGACTGCCGGGAGTTTGTGGAATCCTGGGCTGATGTTGGAGAGTAGAGTTCTTCGTTTCCGCTGGGGATGATGGTTGCAAGAATAAACCGGTAGGAGAAGATGACTCCATTGGGGAATAAACTTGTTGGAGAGATTACTCTACGGGGAATTACTTTGTGGGAAGAGATACTTCGCTGAGGTTTTGATGAGAGCTCCGTTGGGGATTCCACTGATAAGTTATGTTGGGGATTTTGAATCTTGACTCTGAGGGGAATTAGATTCTGGAAGGCTCTCTGGTTGGGGATTGTAAGAATATTTTGATTGCTGCAGGTGTTGATCTGGAATAAGTTACGGAATGTCGCCAAATCTTGGGTCACATCTTGAACTATATCTTGAATAAGTATCGGAATGTCGCCAAATCTTGGGTCACATCTAAACTATTTCTGGAAACAAATCTGAATAAGTTATAGAATGTCGCCATCTCTGGGTCACATCTTGAACTATCTCTAGATCTTGAATAAGAATCTTTTGAGTTTGAGAAGGAACCGGTGTAGGGTTTCCTGATAATGAGTCCATGTAAAACTACATCTTGGATTTGAGAAGGAACCTGTGTAGGGTTGCTTCATGATGAGTTCGTGTAAAACTACATCTTGGATTTGAGATCTGTATGAGTAGCAGAATGACTTCCGTGTCTGGAGTGTATCTGAAACTGTAACTGGGATCTGAATGAGTGACAGAATGGCTACCGTGTTTGGAGCGTATCTGAAACTGTATCTTGGAGTTGAGATCTGTATGAGTAGCATAATGACTTTCGTGTCTGGAGTGTATCTGAAACTGTAACTAGGATCTGAATGAGTGACAACATGGCTACTGTGTCTGGAGCATATCTGAACCTGTATCTTCCGACAGGTGATGAGGGAATTGTT
This sequence comes from Vicia faba, assembly GCA_948472305.1. Taxonomy (NCBI): domain Eukaryota; kingdom Viridiplantae; phylum Streptophyta; class Magnoliopsida; order Fabales; family Fabaceae; genus Vicia; species Vicia faba. Next base: position 757,598,296 of record OX451737.1, read on the forward strand.
GAACACTTTTGACATTCGAATTCCCCAAGTGGTGATGAAAGAGACTCTTTATGTAGATAATTTCCTGGCTTGTTACAGGTGTTGATCCACAATCAGTCGTCCACAGATATTTTCCTGGCTTGTTACAGGTATTAATCCGGAACTTTAAGAAAGGTTGGTCAAGGAGATACTGTCCTGGCTTGTTTCAGGTGTTGATCTCTGACCTGAGAAAGAAAGATAGTTTTCCTGGCTTGTTACAGGTATTGATCTTCAATCTCTTCATGTAGATAATTTCCTGGCTTGTTACAGGTGTTAATCCACAATCAGTCGTCCACATATATTTTCCTGGCTTGTTACAGGTATTAATCCAGAACTTTAAGAAAGGTTGGTCAAGGAGATACTGTCCTGGCTTGTTTCAGGTGTTGATCTCTGACCTGAGAAAGAAAGATAGTTTTCCTGGCTTGTTATAGGTATTGATCTTCAATCTCTTCATGTAGATAATTTCCTGGCTTGTTACAGGTGTTAATCCATAATCAGTCGTCCACAGATATTTTCCTGGCTTGTTACAGGTGTTAATCCGGAACTTAAGAAAGGTGACAAAATGGCAACCGTGTCTGGAGCATATCTGGACCGTATCTTCCAACAGGTGATGAAGGAATTGTTGAACAATTTTGACATTCGAATGCCCCAAGTGGTGATGAAGGAGACTTTCCCCAAATTCACTGAACTTTGAGAGATTTGTTGAAATCTTGACTGGACTGCCCCAGGTTAACTGAACTTTGAGAGATTTGTTGAAATCTTGACTGGACTGCCCCAGGTTAACTGAACTTTGAAAGATCTGTTGAAACCTTGATTGGACTTCCCCAGGCGTGCTGGATAGTGACATGTTATGCCCCTGGTTGATAGGAGATTTGTTAATGGAAGTGTCATCCTTTTTGAAGTGATTTTTGTTCACTGAGAGAGTTTTCGTTCCTCCGAACATTCGCTGTATGAATTTCTTCACTGTCAAACAAATAGCCAAATGCAAACAGTGATATTCAAGCAATGCAAAGTTTTATGTTTGTCTCGAAGTTTTGAAAAATGCATTTTTTAGCAGAAAACTTTTTATAAGACAAATCAACACAAGATTTTAGAGCAAAGCCTTACAGGAGTCAGGATACCTTTTGTAACAGTATGCTTTCGAACTAACCCATGCTTCAATTAGGACTTTTGAAGGGTTGTAGCGTGGCTTGGTTCATGGTTTAAGAAACAAAGAATAAAAGGCTCAAAGTATATTTGTACCCACCCGCTCTTCGTGATGTTCTTCAACCCTAAGCTCAGTTAATTATGCGTTGCACTCTATTCGAGTTTGGAACGACTTTTGGGTGATGGTTCACCAATTGAATTTAGGAGGCAGTCATCATCTCCTTTTTTCTTTGCAACATTTTTCATGTTGTTGAGGATTTGTAATGACCTCTTTATTTTGATTTTGATTTGTTATCCCTAACTTTTGCCTGATTGTTCCCGTTTTTGAGATTACAGTTAGCGGGATGCCCTAGCTTTCTCGAGCGTCCTTTATAGGTTTTGGCTCAGTGGGCTTTTCTCTTTTGAGAGATTGACTGCCTAGGTGATAGGGAACCATCACTGTGTTTTGATTCCAGAGGAATGCTTTCCTTTGTCGTCGTTCGTTGTATTACGAACTGAGAGTTTGCGACTTTAATGCGCACCTTTTTTGAATTAACTGAGAGACTACCCTGCCCCCGGTTTATATCAAAAGTTTTGATCGTTTAGAACAGAAAACTCCTACTTCTTTGGCTCGAAGGGGTTGACTAGGGATTATCTTCCTTATAACTCCAGTGTTTGGGAATTGAAAGAAATGCCTGTACATCATCAGCACGGTCTGTTCAAAAGCATATTGTATGAGATTATGGTATTGTTTCGTCATCCTCCCTCTAAAGGCTTGCAACTTTTTATCAAGAGTTAAATATCATAAAGAAAGCATAAGAGTAGTGAAAACGAATGGATGAATTCAAGACAAACATATGCAATGCATTAATGAAACAGAGTTTAACATCAATAGATAATTGTTTGAATAACAAAAGAAATTACAACTTTGAAAATTCAAATGAAGCAAAAGTCTTTCAGTTTGAGCTTTGTCACTTCAGGTGGAGAAACCCTTAACGGAAGATTTTCATCTCTCCGTCTGGCATGAACCTCAGTACTCCAATTTCGATCAGATCTTGAATCTTGTTCTTCAAGGCCCAACAGTCGTCGGTGTCATGTCCCGGGCTGTAGGAGTGGTATACACAAAATGCGTCGGGATGATAGTTAGGAGGGGAGGTATTGGGCTTCCGAATAGGATCCCTCAAAGCAGTCAGATTGACCTCCAACAAACGTTCCAGTATTAGAGATGACAGTATGTCAGTCTCAGTGAACTGTCTTCCCGACGTCTCTTGCTTACACCGATTACCCCGTTGATGCTGGCGAGGTTGTTGTTAGGCTTGTGACCCTGAATCAAGCAAAGGAGCCTTCCCCTTGTCTTCTTATCTGGATAGGGGTTGAGTGGTGACTTGCTCTTCAACCTTAGATGTTTGCCCCAGTTGGTTGTTCCGAAGTAGTTGGTTGACGAGAACTCTGAGTTCCTCTTGTCTTTGAGCCAAGTCCTGGATGAGAGCCATCTGGCCCACCAGTTGCCCCGTCATTTGGATCCTCATTGTTGTCACCTCAGACTGCAGTGCTTCCAACTGATCACTCCTGGCATTGTTTGAAGTCTCTTGGACCAAGCCCTTTGTGAGGAGAGCTTTCACTTCTTCTTGCCCCAAGGACAGGTTCAAGAACATTTCCTGCAACTGAGCAGTCTGGTCCTGGATATCCTTGACAGTCCTCTCTAGAGCCATCTCTTACTGAAATAAACAGTATGAGAGTAAGGAAACCTGAAAAAGGAAAAAACTGTCATGATGCAATGCATGATATGTGGATGCATGCTTTCAAGGACCTCTTGGGGTAAACACAAGAGAATGTTAGAGGTTGAATCTTCGATCTTTGATTGGAGAACTTTGCACCGGTGGATGTCCTTCCACAAGAATCAAGCTCACCATGTCAAGTGGGTCATAGCCCCTGATTCAAGTTGTTGCACTTGATCTTTGATGGCATTTGTTTAGAGGAGAAAACCTCTTGCCCCTTTGGTAGACGTCTGGTTCAACATGACCCTGCATCAAAAGAACCCTCGAGATCCTTGAAATGGTTAGTGAAAAATGCTATGGTATGATGTCATGATGTTATGTACATGTATGCAAAAGCAAGTAAACGTATATACAGGCAATCATATTCACACAAAGCAAACAAGTCCTTAGGTTTAGGCTTGCATGGGGTTTGTAGGTAAGTACCCTCTTGAAGTTAGTTGGCTCATCCTGTCCTAAAATAGAAATCGGGTTCTAAGGAGCTCAATATCATTGGATTGTTTTCTGTGTTCATCGTTTTGGTTTAGCCACTTAACTGGCGACCAAAATATTCCAAGAAAACAACCCTCAATGAGTGTAGTATCGAGTATCTACCAACTTCGGACTGCACCAAAGTCGGTCATCTCACTACCCCTAAAAAGGCTAAGATGGTCAATTAAAGTTCTAAGAGTTGTTAGTGCTTCACGACATCACTCAGCGGCCCCGTACTCTCGTTGATTGAACTCAAGGGTTACCGGTACTCACAAATATGTCACACTAGCATAGCTTACTGCTTCAACCATGTCGGTATACCCCGCACAGTTCCCTCGCAATTTTATTGCTATTTACCTAAAAAGGTGCCCCCAAATCCGGGTGTAGGATTTACAACAAACCCAAACAAGGACCCAAAAAGTAAAGCAATCAAAGCAATCAAAGCAAGTATGTAAAGGTGATCTAAAACCCTAAGGTACCCCACTTTTGAATTTATCCCCAGCAGAGTCGCCAGTTCTGTGATACGATGGGAGAACTGACTTGAGGTTTTGCGTTTGTATTCGCACTTGTTCGGTTTAGCAAGAGTCGCCACCGACTTTTTATTTTATCCTAAAAGAAAGGTTAAAAAGCATAGGAAAAACCTTTTGAGATGTTTCGTGGGTTCGGGGGGTAGATTATGAAAAGGGAAGGTATTAGCACCCTTTTCATCCATGGTTATCCATGGACTCTTAGTTACTTGGTTTAGATCACTTGCCTTGATTTTCAAGTGAAATGGTGTGTGTGTGTGTGTGTGTTTTGAAAATGATTTGAAAAAGAGGCCTTGTCTAGGAAACCATTGTAATGACTCGTGTTTGAGTATATACGAAGGTGTGTATCTTTTCGAAAAGATGTTTCAAATGTTTTTGGAAGTTTGTTTTTGAAAGTGTTTGTGGATGTGGTTTTGAAAAGTAGGCAAGCGTGTTTTGCAAGTTTGATCAAGTAACTAAGAGTTTGTCTACCCCTAAATTTACTCAAAGATTTTTCTCATGTTTTAAACCTTTTAACAATTTTGTTCCACCATTGTATTTGGTGGACAATCTTGCGTTAGGATGTTTAACGGGACAGGCGCGGGTCATCGTATGGACCATGAATGCAATGGTGCCAAGTGTCTTTGGCAATTTGCTTGAAGGGACTATGATCATTTTGATTAGGCAATTTTCAAAAGCGTCACCGAGGGACTATGATCATTTTGAATTGTTTTTGTTTTGCCAAAGAAACTCAACGTGCAAGCATGGCCCATTTTGGAAGGCAACAAGCGGGATTACCCTAGGGGTGCAAGTGTGAATAATGTAATGATTTCATGCATTTGTCTTTGTATTAGGTTATATAGCGTTTGATTTTATGTACATGCAAACCCTAGGTCTAACCATGGTATATTTGAAAGCGATAAAATGCGGAAAATAAAATCCTAAATTATTACAACATAATTATGGGATGGGGGGTACAAATGTTCAAATGGGGATATTTAGCAAGAAATTAAATCTAAACTATTACATCCAAATTGAATATACAAGTTATTTAATTGTACAATAATTAAATAAATACAATAAATATGCAAGATGCAAAAAAATGATTTTATATGTATGTAAAAAGTATTTTTCATGTGACAAATAAACATAAATAAAAAAAAAGGTTAATTTTTGGGTATTTTCATGGTTTAGGACAAAACCCTAATTTTGTAAATAAATAGTATTTATTATGTAATATATACAATATTTATTAATTATACACAAAAACAAATAAAAAGGAAGTATATTGTAAAAAAGTGATTTTTGAGGTAAAATATTAATAAAAGAAAAATGTATTATTTTTATGTTTTAATCCTAAATATTCTAATAAATATATAAGTATTTATATTTTATATTAACTATACTAAATATATACAAAAAGTAAAATATTTATTATTTACAAAAAAAAGTGTATTTTAAACAAATGTTTTCAAAAAGGTAAATAAAAAAATAAGGACTAAAAAAGAATATTTGGTATTATTTTCTAGGGTTTAAATAAAAAGTATATATATTTATTTACATACATATATCAAATAAAACAAATAAATGACTAATAAATACAAAAAAAAAAAGGTGAAAAAATATTTTTAATGTTTTTTATATTTTAACGAAAAATAACAAGTCAGAATCAAAAAGAAAAAATCAAAAATGATAAAAATAACACACAATGGGCCAAGGGGGTGTAAGTGGAAAATGAGTGTGCAAACAGAAAAATGAAACAGGCCCAGCCCAAAGGCAAGCTTCTTCAACCTCCAGCCATTTCTGTCTCAAAAACGCGCGCTTCTCATGCTTGTTCAAACATCCTGATTCTTTGATTTTTAGCACAAACTTATAACACCAAAAATGTAAAGCATCAAATCACGAACTCATACATATAAAGAACTTGATCTAACTCTCAGAAATGAGAGAGAATTTCTCCTCCCACAATTCTTGACCTAACTTTTGTTCAATGTTCAGGTTCAGAATTCTCTCAGCACACACAACATAAATGAAAAGTAATGATATGGGTAGCTTCAGGGCCATGAGTAGGACATAACTTCTTCACAAACCTAAGCCTAGATATGCTTGGATAGAGAGATAGAAATTCAAACTTTTACCTGTTCAGCTTGAATCGTGTACAACAATGGAGGTGCTTTCAATGCAGTGTGAGGACTTGTACAACTTGCTTGAGGTCCAAGGATGCTCCTCCAATGCTTGGTGTGCCTTGAATCTTACTGTATCAAGCTATAGAAGTTAACCTGCAAGAGAGAAAAGTTAAAATGACACACTTGGCTAGGGGTGTTAAAGTCTGTTTCTAAGGCTTGGGATAGTTTGTATGGATGGTAGGGAATGTATTTGAACTGGTTTGGATGAAAATGCACGATGGAATGATGCTGTGGGATTCAAGTTGCAGCCTATGCCCTGTTTTGCCACAAAACTGTGTTTTTCTGTATATGGAGGTATGAGAGATGGTTTAGTCGTGTTTCAAACTTGGTTTGATGTTTGGAAAGTGCTCATGAAGTTTGTTTAGGCTTGTGTTAACAGGAGCTCAATGTTGGACCAGTTTTGCAAAGTTACTTCTTTGATAAGTAAGAAAATGTGTCTTGACAATGCAGGCCCCTACTACCCTCAATCTATGCTGCATAAATCACTCTTGATCAGTGGAATTTGTTCATGAATCTTGTGCCCAAAGATCTGCTTTGTACTTCTTAGATTGTGAACTTGACATAAAGTGCTTCTTTTCCAAAATGGCAAAAATGATTTATCCATTTAAAGGTTAATCTTTCATGTAAAGACCAAATGAACAAAATAACATCTTGGAACAATGGTTTAGCATTGAATTATTGAGTGTTAATGGGATTAGAGGCCTGTAATCTAGCTTGTGCAAGCTGAGTTTGAAAATGCATAGTGTATGAACATGAACTTGGCCATGAACAAAGTGACTTTTGCCCATCTTTACAAATTCGATTCTCCCTAACCACAAGGGTGTTTGATGAGTTATTGGACAATTTGGAAAGCTTTGAATGTTTACTACAATCCATCTTTGTAATGCAAGTTGAAATTCCAAGTGGAAGCATGTGAAAAGTGGCCATGAAGTTAGGCAAAAATCCTGCCTAAAATAGGTCAAAAAATTTCTAAGTTAAAAATGTTTTGCACCCCTATTCCAAAAATCATAACTTGAGCTACAAGCTTCTTTTGAGGAAACTTTGTGATTCAAAGTTGTAGATTTTGCAATGGACTATAACTTTCATGTTTTGAGTTTGGTTTGAATCCAAATACATCTTGATGAAAAAATGGGACAAAGTTAGGAAAAAATTAGGAAATTTCATAACTTAGAAAATTTCTAAGTTATGAAATTTCTTCATTTCAAACCCTAATTTGTAATTTTTGATTTCTTGATGAACAAGTTTCATAATTTGACATGTTTTGATGAAAAATGAATCTTGGCACTTGATTTTGACCAAAAAGTCAAAGTTTGACTTTTCAGTATACAGTCAAATTTGGATCAGTTGACAGGAAAATTCATCTGTCAATCTTGTGCAATTGGAATCTTTTGAACTTGTTGAATGTGTCAAGAACATGTCATTGAGTCCTTGAGTCCATATGTGAGCTTGGTTTGCCATTGGCTAGGTCAAACAGTCAAAAATTACCTTTGTGCAGTCAAAACCCTAAAAATGACCATTTTGCCCTTTTGGTGATCTGATCAAATTTCTTGTGGAATTGTGATCCAAACTTGATCAAATGGTCCATGTGAGTTCATAATGTTGATGTGGGTCAAAAATCATGAGGTTTGACTGTCAATTGACCACAGTTGACTTTTTCCCCAATACAATTGATTTCTAGGTCAACTGTCCAATTGACTGGGCAAAGATTGGAATCAAGGCTTGAAACTTGGTATGGATAAACTTGTGAGTCCAACATGAAGCATGAAAGTCATCTTGGGAATTTTAGGTCAAAACATCTTTGTGCAAACTCAAACCCTAATTTGGGTCAACAGTGCAAGGAGGTATCTTGAGCAGAGCAAATCCTAACTTGATCTTGAGCTCCAAGGGTCTTGTGGTGAGAAAATATTGATGAAATGGGAGGGCAAATTTTGGGGTACAACAACTAGGGTTTCATTTTTTTCAAGGAAGTTTGGGTTTTTAAGGCCTTGAGTGGTTTCCATGGTTCCTTATAGGTCTCCAAGAATCCTCATACCAAGTTTCATGCCTTACATCACAAGTTTGCTTAGTCAATTGCTCATATGACTAAAAATAAACTATATTGAACAAAAAGTCAATTGTGATCAACATACAGTCAAACTTCAATATTTTTGGTCAACATCAATATTTTGAAGTCATTCATCATTTGACCAAGGGTTTATCATGACTCATCAAGGAAACTCTCAAATCATCAAAAGTTTCCAAATTAGGGTTTTCTTAAGGAGAAGTCAACTGAACTTTCACCAAGCATAACCTTCACATGGTTCATCAGATTTTTCTTAACCAAAGACCATTTTGAAGGAAATTAAATTCTCCACAAATTTGTCTCTCTAAGCTCAAGTCTAAAAAATGCATCATTTGATAGATATGGGCCAAAACATTATAGGTCATTCCAAAAGTTAACAAAAAGACACTTTTTGTCAAGGCAACTTACATTAAGATAAATTCTTCAAATCTAGAAATTATCAACATAGAGATTGTAGGGGATATCTTGAGCTTTCCAAAAAATCCAAGATCGCCTTCATATAATAAAAATTGAGAGAGTTATGATTTACACAAGTTGGGAAATTTCGAGAAAATGCATGAAACCCAAATTGATCAAACACAAATTTTTGGGTTATTAGGCTTGTGTTTCAAGGTCCAAACGTCTATTAGGCCTCATAGTGAACCTCTGAACCTATTCAGACATCCTTTTGATTTTTATTCCATTTATTGTTGATTTTATTTATTTAAATTCAAAATTAAATAAGATAAAGTCAAGGCTTTTCTTACAAGGTCCAAGCCCACAATGGTTTAACCTAATTCTTCTCTATATATTGCTCTTCATTCAGACATAACATCACACGAAAAACTTTGCAAGAGATCACTATCTAAAAAAAATACAAAACTAGGGCAAACTTCAAACCCTATTTTCAGCCTCTCTCTCCAAGCAAGCCAATCATCTAAATCAATCCCTGAGGCATTGTAGGGTAAGAATGGGTCAATCTTGATGACCCAAAGGGCCTACAAATCGCATACTTTCAACTCTGGTTTCCTTGTTTTTTTTTGTTTTCATGTTGTTTTGATGCATACTAACATTACTAACATGCTTCTGAGGTATAACTATGCAGGATAAACCCTATTTTCCATTGATGCTTCTTCTCCTATCTAATTTTTGGCAAACTTAAATTTTATTTATTTATCACTAAACATAAACCTTTTTTATTAATTAAAATTAATTAGGTTTTAGGTTTTTTTTTATCATTAAACAAAATTAACATTTTTTTATTAATTTAATTTAATTAGGTTTTAGGTTTTTTTTAACTTTTTTTTAAAAATTAACCTTTTTTCTAATTAAAACTAATTAGGTTTTAGGATTTTAATTAAATTTTTTTTCAAAATTAACCTTTTTTTTGTTAATTAAAATTAATTAGGTTTTTTTTAGGTTTATTTAATTATCATAAATTATTTTTTTCATAAAAATCACAAAAACATTTTCTTTGCTATTTTCATCTTATTTTTCTTTTCCTAGATAAAGTGTATAGGGCGCGTTCAACTGTAATAGCGTAGCTTTATTTTTTTCGTATTTTTCTATTATGTAACTGCTCTTAGTATTTAATAGCTTAGGTTTTTACTTTCCGCTTTCTATTATGTAACTGCCCCAAAGTCGTGTGATAGATTTAGGTTTATCTTTTCTGCTTTTACTTTCCGTACCTTTACTGTCTTTTTTATACTTGCTATATTACCGCTTAGTAATTAGGGTTGTATGGAAAGATAAAAACCAATCAATAGATAACCTAACTTCAAGACAAAATAACTGAATACAAAACACTTGCACATGCACACCTCTAGGGTAGCCTCTCTTATTGCCTTTCAATTAAACAGTCACGTCCCTCGAACGTGGGGACGCTTTAGCAAAGTCTCTCTGATACAAAAGATCATAGTCTCTCGATGATCCTTACGTCGTTGCCTTCGGTAAATGATCTAGTCCCTTAAACGATAATTTCTAAAACGTATTTACAAGTTGCCTTTGATGACTATACGATGACCCACGCCCGTCCCTTTACATCTAAAGATGGGGCTTCCTACTAACTAATGGTAGGATAACACTATCTAAAGGAGGAGGAAATTACAAGAAATACTTTGAGTAGGTAGACCATTGTTAATCTCTTGCTCACAAACATTTCAAAACAAAAACATTTCACACAAACACTTTCAAAATATTTTCAAAACACTTTGTACGTATTCTCGAGGACAGATACGAGAATCATTACAAAGTTACCTCACATTGGAATTTCAATATATTTTCAAACATACGCAACACAAAGCAATTTTCAAAACAAAGTGAGCTAAGTGATTAAGAGCCCGTAGATAACTACAGATGAAAAGGGTGTTAATACCTTCCCTTTTCATAACCTACCCCTCGAACGCAAGAAAATCTCAAAGGTCTTTCCTGTTCTTTTTACCCTTTCCTTATTGGATAAAAGAAAAGTCATTGGCGACTCTTGTTATTCGCAACATTTTTGATAAAATGCAAAAAAAGTCAATTATCCCACCGTATTACAGAACTGGCGACTCTGCTGGGGACTACTTAAAAAATAGGGGTTACCTTAGAGTCTTAGATCACTTTTACTTGCTTTTACTTTTCTGCTTTGTTTGCTTTAAAATTGAGGGTTGCTTGGGTTTAATTTCTTGCAAAGGTCCTACACCCGGATCTAGGGATACCTTAGGTAAGTAGCAATAGATCATATAAATTGTACGATGTAGACCAATATGGTTGATGTGGTGGCTACGTTAGTGTGACACTTTGGTTTGTACCAATGTTCCTTGAGTCAGTCGAGGATGACATTGGGCTGTGGCGTGGTGTCATAAGCACTAACTAACTTTTAGAACCTTAGAGAAGGTAGTGAGATAGTCGGCTTTGGTGCAGTCCAGAGTTAGTTGATACTTGATGCTACACTCATTGAGATTCGACTCACTGGATGTTTTAGTGGCAAGTCAGTTGTTGTAATAAAATAAAACCTTCGAGAAAGATCTGTGATATGAGATTCCTAAAACCCGATTACTATTTTAGGACAAGTTGAGCCAACTCAATTTCAATAGAGAAGGGTACTTACCTATGGAACCCATGCAAGCCTTTAAACCAAAGGCTCTTGTGTGATTTATTTATGTTTGCCATCTGTTAAACATAAAACATAACATCATGACATCAAAATATCTGACATGACATTTACTAACCATTTCAAGGATCTTAGGGATCTTTGTTGTAGGATTATCTTAAATTCGGACTATTAACAAGGGGGCAAGAGGATTTATTTTCCTCTAGCTAGACACCGTCAAAGACCAAAGTATGTTATTTTGAGTCAGAGGCTAGGACCCATTCGATATGGTGAGCTTGATTCTAATAGAAGGACGTCCAAAAATGAAGACTTGAAGTTCCACAAGTCATAGCTGCAACCAGGATTCATTCTCTCTTTTACCCCACAAGATCCTTGAAAACATTGCATTTGCATCTATATATCATGTATCTCATTATATAACAGGTACTTTCTAGACATGTTTTCTATTCTTCTTGATATTTATTTCAGTAAAAGGTGGCTCTCCAATAAACAGTCAAAGATCTTCAGGCCCAGAATGCTCAATTCCAAAAAATGTTCCTCAACTTAGCCAAGGGGCAGGAAGAACTGAAGACCCTCATCACCAAAGAGAAGAAGAAAAAGATAAAGGGAAACCAATCAACATTCTTAACATGAGAAGAAGGTTCAGAGGTCCTTCCAAGCGAGCTAAATATTATGATATTCCATCAAATGAAGATGACGACCAGGGTAAAGATGGTAAGAGTGTGAAGATGAGAAAGGAAGCAACTTTGGTTTTGGCCAATATTTTGATGAAGATGAAGAAGACTTTTCAGATGAACAATATCCTCTTGCTGATGAAAGATATAAACAGTTGGAAGATCGTTTAAACACTATGGAGATCTAGAGAGTGCCTGGGTTAGATTTTGAAGAGCTGGGTTTAGTATCAGGAGTTTTTATTCCTAAAAAATTCAAGGTTCCAACTTTTGCAAAGTATGACGGTGATTCTTGTCCTAAGCTTCATTTGAGGTCTTATGCCCGGAAGATTCAATCACACACTACTGACAAGAAGTTATGGGTGAATTTCTTTCAACAGAGCCTATCCAGGACACAATTGGAGTGCTTCTATCAATTGGAAAGAACCAATATCTATACTTGGGAAGATTTGGAGGTTGTTTTCTACAAACAATACCAATACAATGTTGATCTTGCCCCAACCTATGTGCAATTACAGAGTATGACTATGGGCTCAAACGAAGGATTCAAAGTGTATGCCCAAAATGGAGAGGTTTAGAAGGAAGAGTTCAACCTCGTCTGTCTGATAGGTAGTTGGTTGACATGTTTATGGGAACTTTGATAGGTCCTTTATTTAGTCATCTGATCGGAAGCTCTTCAGCCATATTCACCGAGCTGATATTAATAAGGGAACATGTAGAAGGAGAAATCAGAAGTGGAAAAATTCAGGTGGCTACATCTTCGAGTATTGTAAATAAGACATTCAACGAGAAAATATAAGATAATGTTGTGTATGGCTAGAAGGGTCATGGTAAAGATGATCGTAACCAATTTGTGGGGGTGGTACTAATCTTTAATCTTGCACCAATGCAACATCAACAAGGCAATCAGCGTAAGCCAGACGCACCCAGGAGACAGTTTACCAAGATCAACAGGCCATTTTCTCAAGAATTGCAACATCTATTGACGACAAAGCTGATTACATTGAGAGATCCTCCTCAGAATCCCAACACCTCCTCTCCTCGGTACAATCATAATGTAAAGTGTTCCTATCATTCCAATAGTCCCAGACACGACACAAATAATTGTTGGGCTTTAAAAATAAGATTAAGGATATGATTGACTCCAAAGAGATTGAGTTTGACTTCCTGAGACTCCTAATGTTATCACCTCTCCCATGCCTAAACATGACAAGGGTATTAATGTTATTGATGATGTTTTTCTATAGAAGATGCTGATAGTAACTTTGACCTAGACAACTATATTTTTCCCACTATGGGCAACGGGCTCAGCAACTGGAAGACTGAAGACCGTATATTAATCTCCTTTAGTCAGGAGTAATTGCTACTTTCTGATTTATTGCTTTCAAAGTTTTGGTTATGTAAACTTTAAACAATGACTTTAAGCCTCGTGCCTTACCCGGGGCACAATGGTCCATTTGTTAGGGTTGTTATTTCATAAGCATATTGTTATTTAATAAAGAATTAGAAGTTTTGCATTCAAATTTTGCGCTCTTTGTCTTTATTTTTACTTTATTACACTTTCAAAATAGTTATGTGTTCTTACACACACCAACACAATAAATTATAGATCCACATCCACTATGGACCTCGTTGATAACAATTATGCTATTGGCACTTATGACTTTTAAAATCCAATCTACCAAGCTGAGGACGGAGGTGAGGAAGATTGTGAAATACCTGGAGAGCTTTCCATACTATTAGTTCAAGAGGAAAAGGCTATACAACTGCATGAAGAGCCGGTCAAGGTTGTAAACTTGGGTACTGAAGTAGACAGGAAAGAAGTCAAGATAGGTGCCAACCTAGAAGACGGTATCAAGAATAGGTTAATATAGATGTTACATGAATATGTTGAGATCTTAGTTTGGTCGTACGAGGACATGTCAGGACACGATACCGATATTGTGGTTCACCATCTGTCGATGAAAGACGGTTGTTCTCCAATAAAGAAGAAAGTTCGTCGCATGCGTCCCGAGATGTCGGAGAAGATCAAGGCTGATGTTATGAAGCAATTCAACGCAGGTTTCTTGGTTGTTACATCATATCATTAATGGGTTGAAAATTTGGTGCCAGTACCTAAAAAGGATGGCAAAGTACATATGTGTGTAGATTATAGAGATATGAATATGGCGAGCGCCAAGGATGACTTTCCGCTTCCATATATTGATGTTCTGGTCGACAACACCGCTCAACACAAGGTATTCTCCTTCATGGATGGTTTCTCAGGGTACAATCAGATCAAGATGGTGCTCAAAGACATGGAGAACACAACTTTTGTTACACAGTGGGGCACTTTCTGCTACAAGGTTATTCCTTTTGGGTTTAAGAACGCCAACGCAACATATCAGCGTGCCATGGTAGATTTATTCCATGACATGATCCATCATGAGATAGAGGTTTATCTTGATGACATGATATCTAGGTTTCAGACTGAAGAAGAACATCTCGACCATTTACACAAGCTGTTTGAGAGACTGAAGAAATACAAGCTGAGGTTGAATCTAAAAAAGTGAAACTTTGGGGTGAGGTCCGATAAACTCCTGGGTTTCGTCGTCAGTGGTAAAGGTATTGAAGTTGATCCTGCCAAGGTCAAAGATATTCAACAAATTCCAGTCCCTCGTACTAAGAAGGAAGTTAGAGGTTTCTTAGGATGACTGAATTACATTGCTCGATTTATTTCCCATCTGACCGCTACTTGTGAACCAATCTTTGAGTTATTGAAGAAAGATCAGGTAGAAAAGTGGAACAACGATTTCCAGATAGCCTTTGACAAAATCAAGGAGTACCTCCAAGAACCTCTAATTCTGATGCCACCAGTTGAAGGAATACCTCTAATCATGTACCTAATAGTGTTAGAGAACTCAATGGGGTGTGTACTGGGCTAACATGATGAGTCTGGTCGAAAAGAGCATGCAATATACCACCTTAGTAAAAAATTTAACGATTCTGAAACAAGATACTCACTGCTCTAGAAAACTTGTGCGCTTTGGCATGGGCTACTCGCTGACTATGACAGTATATGTTGACCCATACTACTTTGTTGATATCTAAAATGGATCCCATAAAATATATATTTGAGAAGCCCGCTCTCACCGGAAGAATAGCCAGATGGCAAATGGTCTTGACAGAATACGACATTCAGTACACCACTCAGAAACCAATCAAAGGAAGTGTAATGGTGGATCATTTGGCTTATCAAGCTATAGACGACTATCAGTCTGTGAATTTCGAGTTCCTGGATGAGAATATCATGCTAGTTACAGATTGTGAAGAACCTGGAATGTATGAAGGACCTGAGCCAGGATCCCGATGGACTATGGTTTTCGACGAAGCTTCCAACGCGCTTGGTAATGAAATTGGTGTTGTGATCATCTCCCCCAAGGGTTGCCATACGCCCTTCATCGCCTGATTATGCTTTGATTATACAAACAACATGGTGAAATATGAAGCGTGAATCATGGGTATCAATGTGATATCCATATGAGGATCAACTTATTAGATGTGTATGAGGACTCAGCCCTAGTCATCATTCAGATTAAGGGAGAATGGGATACAAAACATCTAAATCTCATTCCTTATCGGGAGCATACATTAAAATTAATTTCGTACTTCAAGGAGATCACTTTTGAACATATTCCACGAGAGGATAATTAAATGGCATATTCATTAGCTACCATGTCGTCTATGTTCAAAGTCAGATGGGACAACGAAGCTCCTCGAATTACTATCGAAAGACTGGATGAACCGGTACATTGCTACAAAGTTGATATTGACGGAGTAGAAGAGAAGCCTTAATTTCATGAAGTGAAAAGATACCTCGACACTCAAGAATATCTCGAGGGGGCGTCTATCAATGACAAGAAATTCCTACGGAGGCTCTATGCTAAGTTCTTCCTGAGCAACAAAATTTTGTACAAGCGCAACCATGATTCGACTTTGCTTCGTTGTATGGACAAGAAGTAAGCTGAGAAAATTATAGAGGACATGCACGAAGATGTCTTTGGTACTCACTCCAGCGTACATACGATGGCTAAGAAGATTTTGAGAGCGGGTTACTATTGGTTGACTATGGAAACTTATTTCCATCATCACTCTAGAACTTGTCACAAATGAGAAATCTACACTGACAAAGTACATGTACCCCAGGTTCCACTAAATGTCTTGACTTCTCCTTGGCCATTTTCAATGTGGGGTGTGGTACGGTGGCAGAACCGACTGTTTTGGAAAATGCTGGTTTGCATTTTGCGTTTTTTTCCCGCAAAATGTCGTGGTAAGCAAGAGTCGCCATCGACTTTTATTTTATCCAACAGGAAAGGACAAAAGCACAGAAAAATTCCTTTTTCGAGATTTTGAGTACGGGGGGTAGATTATAGAAGGGGAAGGTGTTAGCACCCTTTCTATCCGTAGTTATCTATGGGCTCTTAGGTACTAACTCATCTTTTGGAAATTTGCTTGTGTGTGTTTGTTTTGAAAAGTTTTGTTTTACTTTGTTTTAACCCTTGTATCAGTCCTCAAGAGTGTTACGAAGTTGTTTTTGAAAACTTTGTTTGAAAAGTGTTTGGTGTGAAAATGTTTATTTGTTTTGAGCAAGTACTTACTAGCATCTACCTACTCGAAAAAAGATTATTTCTGTTCTTGTTTCCTTTAGACAGCGTTATCCTACTATTAAGGAGTAGGTAGTACCATCGTTGGAGTTGTAAGGGTCAATTCGTAAGGGACGTAAGATCACTAAAGCAATGTTAGGACGTCTTAGTAATAACCCTAATGTCTTAAGATCATATTCGAGGCAACATTTGATCTTTGTTTAGACAGGAGGGCAACCACTAAGACACCCTATACTTAATGACCGTTTACCGAAGGCAACCGAAGTGAGAGTATACCCTAAGAGTGCGCATGTGCGAGTGATTTGATTTCAAGTTATTATCTTTGCACATTAGGGTTGCTAGCCATTTTAAATTAACATGCAATCTTCTCAAACAATCCTATTAACATACATCTAACAGTTCATATTTGCGAGAATAAAGATGCGAGAAATAAAACCTATGCTATTACAAGGCTTCGGGGGAGGGCTTAATTTACATAGCCAAAAAAACCCGTAAAAACGATAAATAAAGAAAATCCTAATTAAACTATTACATACTGTAAGTCGTTACATTAATATTGCAAAAATAATAATAAATGCACGCGATGAATCGAAAACGAGAGATTTAGGGTTTTGACCCCAACCACCTAATTCTAATTTAAAAGAAAAATCATTTTTTGTGGTTTTTGATTATTTTTAGAAAAGTAAAGTTTTAATTGAATAAAATAAACCTAATTACTAATTAATTTAAACTTAGAAAAATAATTAAATTAACCTATTTTTGTATTTTAATTTATTTATTGAGAAAAGAAATAAGAATTAAATCAAGTTAACTCTAATTTTTCTAATTTGATTTTACTTATTTACAAAAAGTTAGAATTACCCTAAATTAAATTTAAACTAATATTAAATTAAATTTGATAAAAATAAAAACCTAACTCTAAATTTTGTGAAAATTGATTTTATGATTTTTTGTGAAAAAAGAAAATTAATTTTGTTAGAAAATAAATTAAACAAATTAAATTAAATAAAAGAAAAATAAAAAAGAATAAGAATGGGCCTGGTGGTAAATAGCAAAGGAGGGGTGTTGATGGCAAATTTTGGGCCCAAATGCTGATAGCCCCATTGACTTTTCACAATCCCATGGGCATGCTTGATTGGGCGTATGGTAGGCCCTCATATGAGAAGCCTTGGATCTGGAATATTGATGATCTGATGGTTGGGATATTGATGACGTATGGTGGGCACATGGGAGGCTAATGTACCTGATTATACAAAGAAAAACAATAGAAAGCAAAGTTGGGACCTGGGGATCGAACCCAGGCCCTTAGGCGTTTTTACCCTGCGTGCTTACCAATTGAGCTAGCTTGGTTTTTTGTATAAATGATAATAAACAAATATTATATGATAAAACAAAAAGCTAAACTCTGAAACGCGCGCAGATTTAAATGGACGAGTCGTGGAGCGCCACATTATCCTTCTTCTTCCTTGCCTCCGTCGTTTTAGATCAAACACCTTTACCTATGGACCACTGGGTGTAGGTACAACCTTGTGCTTCTCCAAAACTCTGTGTAAGCATGATAAATCCCAACCAATGGTACCAATCAACTCGTTGCAACCTCACGAGCATCATGGTACCATTATCCATGGCCAATTGTACCTGTACAGAAAAACCCTAAAAATGAAGCAAGAACCCTAACTATGGCATCTTGGTGTATAGTCAGTAAAAATGCAATTAATCATAACCATTAGCTTGCAAATAACTCAAGGATCAAGAATATGCTAATAAATCATGTTAAAGATGCCAGAATTAAGATATGCGAATTCAAGAAAAGAGATGAATCGTGTGACCCTTACAGTGCAATTCTGAACGTGGGAAAGCTTGTTAATGGTTGAAACACGTTCCTGGGATGTCCAACAAACGTTTGGGATGTCTAGAACACTTTGAATTGATATGAAACATGGAAATCGATTTGCCACTTTTCTTGAATTTTTTGAAACTTGCTTTCTCTTTTACACGCCTCCAATCCCCTTGTTTTTGGTCTGCAAATGTTCCTTATGTACCCTAGAACGAATTAGGGTTGCAAACTTGTATCAAATCTTTTCCAATTAAGCTCATTGATTCATGATTTGATCCTTTATTCAAATCTTTCCAAATCAAGCAAAATGTAATCTTTTGTGTCCATATGAGCCTTGCATGATTTGATCTCACTTCCAGTTGTATAATAGACCTAAACATGCATAAAATCTCAAGATTTGATTAGCTTTTGATATTTTTACTATTTTATTTGATTTAATTGAAATAGAATCAAAATAAATAACAAAAACAAAATAATGACAAGTGGGAGAGATCATGGGTCGTGGGTCACATTACAAACCCAATGCAGGCATAAAAAGTTAGGCCCATTTGGCAAAAAAAAAATGCAATTTTGGACACATTTGACTTTTGGCAATTTTGCAAAAAGGGTCAACTTTGCCAATGCATAAATCCCTCAATTTTGACCCTAGAGATGTGTTTTTGGACTTTTTAGAAAGCTTAAGATATCCTATAAGCAACCCTTTTGGTCTCATATCAATTGAGTCTTCCATGTTCATGTATGAAGCTTTCAACAAAAAGTTATTTTTGTTGACTTTTCAAAATGACCTATGATGTCCAAATTCATATCTTCTTGTGAGTGCATATTTTGAACTTTGGAGCTGAAGATGAAATGTAGGGAATAACATCCTCTTCAAAATGAGATTTGGATGGGTCATTTTTGATAAAGTATGAGAAAGTTATGCTTGGTCAAAGTTGAGTTGACTTTTCCTACAAAACCCTAATTTAACAACTTTTGGGTTTTGATGAATTGTGAGAAATCCTTGAGGAATCATGATCAACCCTTGATCAAATGATGAATAATACTTCAAAATGAGGATGTTGACCAAAACTCTTGAAGTTTGACAGTATGTGAGCCACAATTGAATTTTGCCCTAGCATATTCGATTTTCAGGCACTTGAGCAATTGACTGAGCAAACTTTCCCTGCAAGGCTTGAAACTTGACATGGATTATCTTGAGAAAAAATTAGGACAATGGTGAGAATTTGGGATCCTTTGGACTCAAACATCTTGATGCAAACTGAAACCCTAATTTGGGGTAGACTGCCTTAGGAGAGGGTTTGTCTGGTTAACCCTTGGACTTCCTTGAGCAATTTGAGGACCTCACTTGAAATGTATTGAGAAATATGGGAGGGAAAATTTTGGTGTACAACAGCTGCCCCTGTTCAATCTTCTTAAACCTGAGGATGTAGATTGGTTGTCTACCTTTTGTGATCTGAAGGTTGAAGATGATTGAACACTAGAGTGCCCAGAAATTTCACTCGCATGGAGTGGTATATGTCTTGCGATGTCGGGAATGGGATTATAAATTCCATTTGGAGGTTGATGTCGGAATATGGGCTTAAAGATGCCATCATAAGAAGTGTCGATCGCATAAGATATTCCTTTGCGAGAGCCCGTATACCTGTTGTCGAGGAGGACTTTGTTGGGGAATGCTGGTCTCTGTCTTGAGAGAAATAGAGTTTTAGGAACTTATGTTATCCGTTACTCTACTTGGGAATCATCTCTTAGTCGAGGAGGTGAAAATGAACTGCTATCTTGTCGTGCTCTAGGCTTCACAGTGATTTGCTGAGGAAAATAAGACTGACTGCTATTTGGTCGTGCTCCAGGCTTTACAGTGACTTACTGGGGAGATGAGATTAAACTTGCTATCTGGTCGTTCTCCAGGCTTTTCAATTTCTTAATTCTTATTTGGTCGTGCTCCAGGCTTCAGAAGGAATCAAGTGTTTATCCGGTCTCATCCGAGCTTCCAACTTGAATTTAAGGCATACTAATATCCGGTCGATTTCTGGGCTTCATAGTAGTTGGCCGGGTAAACTGCTATTTGGTCGAATCCCAAGCTTCATAGTACCTTCTAATGTTATCTGGTTGTGTCCCAGGCTTCAGTATCCTTTGCCGCTATTTGGTCGTGATCCAGGCTTCACGGTGTCATATACCATTATTTGGTCGATTCCAGGCTTCATGGTATCTTATATTGCTATCTGGTCGATTTCCAGGCTTCACAATAACTTGCTGAGGATTAAGCTGTTTCCCGGTCGATTCCCGGGAATCAAGCTTGTATTTAAGACATACCACTATCTGGTCGATTCCAGGCTTCGTAGTATTCTGGAGATATCAAGATATTATCCGGTCGATTTCTGGGCTTCATAGCTTGAACTAGAATATAAATCTTAGTATCGATTTAACTGAACCAGAGAAAACTTGTGAGAACTTGATTGTATCTTTCCCTGAAAGGTAAAGAGTTAGTCGTATGTAATGTCATGATGTATGAAATGTATTGAGTAATGATGTTCTCAAATTAAAAGAGATTGTGCTGTATGATGCATAAGTGTATGCCACGATGTATGGATATGCAATGTTCTTGTAATATTCTCCGGCTGCAGAGAATAAATCCTAGACTGCCGCTGGAGAATATAAGGAGTTAAGTTCCTCGTTCTCGTTGGGGATAGTGACTGAAGATGTTTAGCCGGAGACTTGCGTCTGTTCTGCTCGAGAATATTCCGCTGGGAGAGACTTTGTTTGAGAACAGTTCTGTGGGAGAATGATTCTGTGGGGAAGAGAGATACTATATTGGACGATTTGCTGATTTGGAGAAGCAACTCCGCTGGGGATGAATTACCGTTGCTGGTGATGATGAACTCTGCTTGGGGAGAATTTTGCCGACTCATTCGCGATTATGAACCTTGGCTGGGGGGAGTTGTCACCATTGTCTTTGGGTACTTCCTACTCTGTGGGAGTGCATGTATCTTGAGTTATATTCTCAAGTTGGCTCTATTCCTGTACTTGGTGGATAGAGCAACTGTAAGGTTTGGACATTTCTTTTTTGCCCCTATTTCTGGAATTACGAGTAATTGTCTTTTGTTTCTTATGTAAATATTTATGAGAAGCAATTATTTTCAAATGCATATATCAAAAATGCATCATTGGACGTTCTCGCAAAACAAAACAGAAAAAGAATAAAAAAAACAAGTTGGAATTTCTTGTAAAATGAATTGTATTGATTTTGAAGTTGGCCTGTAATAGGCGTTTTGTACAAGAGGCTGACGTCCTAGTAAGGGAATGCCGCCGAAGGATAGAAATTACAATTTATGAAAAAAATAAAGAAAAACAGCTATGTGAAACAATCCCATTGGGTTTCGACTCTGCTATTGCCTTTATATCTTCGAGCGTCTCATCACTTTTCTACTTGGTCGAAGGTAGATCAGATTGATTGGCGTTGTCTGAGCTTGATAGTCGATATTGAAGTTTGGTCGCAAGATGATCCAATGAGACATAGTGTTACGCTTCGATCCCTAATTTTTTTCCTGAACCGCCCTTTCGGGTTTTCAGTCCACCGGGATACCCTTTTTTGCCCAAGCCACCTTTTCAGGTTTTCGACTTTCCGGGTGTACAATTTTTTTCATTTTCATCCCTTACTTTTTCCCGAACCCTTTTGGTTCGCCGGGAAGCCCTTATTTTTGCCTAGGCCAGTCAACCTAGTGGGTGTTTGATTAGGCGTAGTATTTTTTCACTATGTCTGCATTGACGGGGTGAGGAAGGTCGTCACTATCCACGGTGGTTAGAATCATAGCTCCTCCCGAGAAAATGTTCTTAACCACAAATGGCCCTTCGTATGTGGGGGTCCATTTTCCCCTGGGATCACCTTGTGGTAGTATGATGCGTTTGATCACCAGATCCTTGACTTGATACTCTTGTCGTCGGA
The DNA here is from genome assembly GCA_948472305.1 of Vicia faba. NCBI lineage: Eukaryota > Viridiplantae > Streptophyta > Magnoliopsida > Fabales > Fabaceae > Vicia > Vicia faba. The sequence continues at coordinate 757,620,603 of OX451737.1, forward strand.
CTTTCTTGTTAAAGCCTTGATCATTCGCTTTTGATACGTCTGACCATGACAAATAGCAGTAAGTCTTTTTTCATCGATTAAATTCAGTTGATCAAGTCGGGTCTGGATCCAATCATCTTTGCTCAAACCTGCATCCTTCATGATCTAGAGAGAGGGTATCTGGACTTCGATGGGTAGGGCTGCCTCCATGCCATATACCAAGGAGTAGGGTGTTTCCCCTGTCGATGGCCTTGTTGAGGTATGATACCCATGAAGAGCGAAAGGTAGCATCTCGTGCCAGTCTTTCTATGTCACCGTCATCTTCTGCACAATCTTCTTGATGTTCTTGTTAGCTACTTCAACAGCCCCATTCATCTTCGGCCGGTAGGGAGAAGAGTTATGATATTGAATCTTAAACTGTTTGTAGAGCTCGGTGATCATCGTATTGTTGAGATTTGTACCATTGTCTGTAATGATTCTCTCCGGTACCCCATATCGACAGATCAGATTGTGTCGGATGAACTGCGCCATGACGTTCTTGGTTACTGTAGCAAAGGAAGCTGCCTCAACCCACTTCGTGAAATAATCAATAGCTACCAGGATGAAACGATGCCCATTGGACGCAGTAGGTCTGGTCTCGCCGAAATTGTCGATGCCCCAAATTGCAAAAGGCCAAGGAGCTGTCAAAACATTCAGAGGAACTGGATGTACATGCACCTTATCAACATAGACTTGGCATTTATGACAGGTTCGAGAATGCTGATAACAATCGGCTTCTATAATGGACCAATAATATCCTTCCCGTATGATTTTCTTTGCCATGGTATGTCCACTGGAATGAGTTCCGAAAGTACCTTCATGTAACTCTTCCATAATCCTTTCTGCCTCGTTCTTGTCCATACATCGCAGTAAGGTTGAATCATGGTTACGCTTGTAGAGAATGCCATTGCTGATGAAGAACTTCACAGTGAACCTTCTCAGAAACTTCTTATCATTAACAGATGCACCCTCGGGGTACTCTTGAGCCTCAAGATACCTCTTTACTTTGTGGAACCAGGGTTTATCTGCTATCTCTTCGGTCTCAATGTCATAGCAATGTGCGGGCTCGTCCAACCTCTCGATGGTAATCTGGGGAGCTTCATTGTCCCATCTGACCTTGAACATAGAAAACATGGTAGTTAGCGCGTCCTCTAACTGATTCTCCTCTCTTAGGAAGTGTTCAAAGGTTATCTCCTCAAAGTGTGGAAGCAACGTCAGTACATACTCCTTGTAAGGAATAAGATTTGGATGCTTCATATCCCACTCGCCTTTGATCTGACTGATCATTAGAGCGGAATCTCCGAATACACTCAAGAAATTAATCCTCAGGTCAATAGCAGCTCAAAGACCTAGGATACATGCTTCATACTCCGCCATATTGTTGGTGCAGTTAAAACAAAATCCGGCGGTGAACGGAGTATGACAACCCTCAGGAGATATAATCACAACGCCAATGCCATTACCCAACGCGTTTGAGGCTCCATCAAAATACATAGACAATCGGGATCCTTCCTCAGGTCCTTCATCCGGTCCAGGTTCTTCACAGTCGGTCACCAACATGATGTTCTCATCCGGGAACTCGAAATTTATGGATTGGTAGTCATCCACGGCCTGATGCGCCAAATGATCCGCCAATACACTCCCCTTGATTACTTTTTGGGTTGTGTACTGGATGTCATACTCGGTTAAGATCATCTCCCATCTTGCTATTCTTCTAGACAAGGCAAGCTTCTCGAAGATATACTTGATTGGATCCATCTTTGATATCAATAAGGTGGTGTGAGTCATCATATACAGTCTCAGCCGGCGAGCAGCCCATGCCAAAGTGCATCAAGTTTTCTCGAGCAATGAGTATCGGGTCTCACAGTCAGTAAACTTTTTGCTAAGATAGTAAATAGCGTGCTCTTTTCGGCCAGACTCGTCATGCTGCCCCAGCACGCACCCCATTGAATTGTCCAGTACTATTAAGTATAAAATCAAAGGTCTTCCTTCAACTGGAGACATCAGGATTGGTGGCTCTTGGAGGTATTATTTGATTCTTTCTAAGGCGGTCTGACATTCATCATTCCATTTTACCACTTGATCTTTCTTCAGCAGCTTGAAGATTGGCTCACAAGTAGCAGTCAGGTGTGAAATGAATTGGGCGATGTAATTCATATGTCCCAAAAAGCCTCTAACTTCCTTTTCTGTGTGGGGAGCCGGAATCTCTTGTATGGCTTTTGCCTTGGCAGGATCCACCTGAATACCCTTATCACTGACGATGAAACCGAGCAGCTTACCAGACCTTACCATGAAGGTGCACTTGTTCGGGTTTAACCTCAGCTTGTACATCTTCAACCTGTCAAATAGTTTCTGGAGATGATCTAGGTGTTCTTCCTCAGTCTAGGATCTTGCGATCATATCATCAACATAAATCTCAATCTCATGGTGAATCATGTCGTGGAACAAAGCGACCATGGCACACTGATAAGTTTCCCCAGCGTTCTTCAATCTAAAAGGCATTACCTTGTAAAAAAAGGTGCCCCACTGCGTAACGAAGGTTGTCTTCTCCATGTCCTCGGCAGCCATCTTGATTTGATTGTAACCAGAAAAACCATCCATAAAGGAGAAGATCTTATGCTGCACGGTGTTGTCGACCAGAACATCGATGTGAGGAAGTGGAAAGTCATCTTTGGGGATCTCCCTGTTCAGATCTCTATAGTCCACATACATTTGTACCTTACCATCCTTCTTAGGTACTGTAACAACATTGGCAACCCACTGCGGATAAGAAGTGATAGCCAAAAATCCTACGTCAAACTGTTTCATGACCTCAGCTTTGATTTTCTCAAACATTTCAGGGTGCATATGGCGGACCTTCTGTTTTACCGGAGGGCAGTCTTCTTCAGTTGGCAGGCAGTGTACCATAATATCAGTGTCTGAACCAGGCATATCTTCGTAGGACCAGGCGAAGATCTCAACATAGTCGCGTAGCATCTGTATCAACCGTTTCTTGACACTAGGCTCCAGATTCGCACCTATCTTGACCTCTTTCCTGTCTTCCTCTGTACCCAAATTCACTGATTCAACTGGCTCTTCATGAGGCTATATGGCCCTTTCTTCCTATAGTAACAGTCTAACAAGTTCCCCAGGAACCTCACAATCATCCTCACCTTCGTCCTCGGCTTGATTGATCGGATTTTCAAAGTCATAACTGGCAGTAGCAGAGTTGTTATCAATGGGATCCAGAGTGGATATGGATCTGCATTATGATATGTGAGTATGTGTAAGAGAATAGCTGCTTTTGATAAAGCGAGAGACAAAAAAACAAGGAGCGCAAAATTTTTAATGCAAGAAACATCCAATGCTTTATTAATGATATATGAAAATGACAAATAATAAACCCTCACAAGCAAAGCCAAGGTGCCTCGGGCGAGGCACCCGGCCGTAAAGTCTCAAACTGTTTATTACAACTCTTTAAAAAAAAGTCAATTACTGTGGAATAAAAGAAACAGGTATGAAGTCCTTCGTCGTCCAGTTGTTCAATCCACCATTGGTTGTTGGGTAGATCCAGCTGTCAACATCCGTATTCTCATCATCAGCATCTTCCGTGGCGGAGACAACCTCAATAGCATTGATTCTCGGGCCATGCTTGGGCATGGGTGCAGTTATGACGTTGGGCTTCTCCGGAGGGTCAAACTCAATCTCTTTGGCTTTGATCAAGTCTTGCACCTTATTTTTCAAGGACCGACAGTTGTTTGTATCATGACCTGGACTTTCAGAGTGATAGGCGCAGCGGGCATTCGGTTTATATTGAGTAGAAGTGGTGTTGGGGTTCTTCGGGGCCTCCCTCGGAGTTACCAGATTGGTCTTTAATAATTGTGGTAGAATTTGAGACAAGGTCATATTTAGCCGAGTGTACTGCCTCTGTGGTCTTTCCACCCTTTGTTGATTGTTGCATTATGGAGCAACTGTGGGTCTTGATATCACTACCGCATTTACTGCTTGACGGTGTTCAGGTCTACTTTGGCCCCTCGAGCCGTAGACTTCACTAGCTTCTTTCTTACCGGTGAATGGCTTCTTTACTGCACTTGATGAAGTATCCTTATGTATCTTACCACTTCGGACACTAGCTTCTACTCTCTCTCCAATCAAGATTAACTCAGTAAACCCAAATGATGAACTGTCGATCAGATGATTGAAAAATGGACCAGATAGTGTCCCTAGAAACATGTCAACCAACTCCTTGTCAGACAAAGGGGGTTGGACTCTTCCATCCAAATCTCTCCACTTTTGAGCATAGTCCTTAAAACCTTCACTTGCACCCATAGACATACCTTGGAGCTGAGTACGAGTGGGAGCAAGGTCGGTGTTATACTGATACTGCCTGTAAAAAGAAGCAACAAGGTCTTCCCAGTTTCGGACATTGGCTCCTTCCAACTGATAAAATCATTCGAGCTGAGTCCCTGACAGACTATCTTGAAAGAAATGTACCCACAAATTTCTATCAGCAGTGTGGGGTTGGATTTTCGGACGTACGAGCGGAGATGGAGTTTTGGATAGGATACCCCATCGTACTTGGCAAAAACTGGAGCTTTGAACTTATGAGGGATAAGCACTCCAGATACCAGTCCCAGTTCTCCAAAATCCAAACTAGGGATCTTCTGAATCTCCATTGCACTCAGACGGTCTTCTAACTGCTTGTACCTATCCTCGGCAGGAGGATATTGCTCCTCATCATAATCTGTATCATCATCAGAGATTACAGGACTGGGGCCCTTTTCTTCTTCTTGGTTCTCCCCTTCCTTAGATGAAGAGGTCAGATCAGCTTGCTGTTTCAACCTATCCCCAAACCTTTTGCCCATATTCAGAAGAACGACCTTCTTCTTCTTCTTCTTCTTCTTCTTCTCTTTCAGAATGAGAGCTTTCAAATCCTCTTGCCCTTTAGCCAAGCTTAAGAACATCTGCTGGAATTGGGTGTTGTGTGCCTTAAGATCTTTGATGGCTTGATCAGAAAACATTTCGTGCTGAAATAAACAGCGAAGAAGATGAGAAACCTGTAATGGTACCTGTAATGATGTGCATGATAATGGGATGCGTATGTAATGATTTCAAAGACTTTGGGAGATTTAAATTTGCAAACCAAAAATAAACAAACTTTATTAGATTAACTTGTAAAAAGGTTCAACAATGCCTTTAAGGCATTACAAAGAAATAAGTGGAAAACAAATCTAAACTAGAAAAGCAAAATCAAAAATCCCATGGACGCTTCCTCTTTGTGCTGACGTAGTCATTGATCGTTCTTTCCTCCTCGAGCTGCCTGGTGAGCTTCAAAATCTTCCTTTCTTGCTCATGGTACTTCTCCCGATAAGTATCCCTCTCCTCTTTCAGCTGAATCCAAGACCTCTGCAATTCCTCAGGATTAGTGGGTATGTAAGTATATAGAACTGTGTAAGGAATGCCTTCTTCATTGGTGGGCTCCACAATCAATGGTAATAAAACTTCATAGGGCATCCCAAGCTTCTGGGCACGAGCTCGGACCCATTGGAGGTAAGGCTGCATAGGTAGGGAAGTCCTTGGTCCTAGCTCTTGGGGGTCAGATCTGTTCACCATGCCCCAAGCTCGTATAAACCTCCGGCGATGCTCGTCAACGTCTTCCTTGTAGTCAAATGCAATATCTGTAAGAAGTAGCTTATGGGGACCGTCTCTCCGAGCATGACCAAATTTTCGCAAAGCTAGACAAGGATTGTAGGTTATTCCCCCTTTGATTCCAAGCAAGGAGACATTAGGGTATCCCCTACAAAGATCAATGACTACAGTGTCTTCCATAACCCTGGAACTCCAAATAATGTCTGTATGGGCGAGTGACATTATTCTATAGGACCATCCCAAACCTTCCCCATTCTTCAGCACGGACTTAGGGAGGTGCGAAATAAACCACCTTGACATCAACGACATGCAACACATAAGAGCCCCTCTTCTTCGCACAATACGAGTGTATAGGGCATGCAAGATATCACCCAGTAGAGTAGGCACAGGATTGCGAGAAAGGAAGATCTTAACTGCATTCACATCTATAAAGGAATCTGGATTCGGGAAGAGGACCAAACCATAGATAAGGAGAGCCAAGATATCTTTGAAATCCTGAAAATCCAAGTTATCCAGAATAGCTGAGCCTGGTCTATCAGAAATTTGGCTAGGAAACCTTCGACCCTGCTTCGTGTTTCCCAATTGGATACTACATCAGCCCTTTTTAGATGCAGAGCTGAAGCAATGTCTTTTGGTCTAGGAGTCTCTTCCATACCTGTGAAGGGAATCTGCTCAAGGATGGATATGCCCAATAAGTGAGAGAACTCTTCCAAAGTGGGAACCAGCTGGTAATCTGGAAAGGTGAAGCAATGATGCACATGATCGAAGAACTGGAAAATCACACTCATCATCTGCTCATCTAACTTTTAGGTGACCAGGCTAAGAAGCTGACCATGTCTCTTAATGAATGAAGAAGTCTTAGAAACTCTTGAGGCTAACTCTTTGAGTTGAGCAGGTATTTGCACAAAGTTAACTCAGATGGTGTTTCTGTGCACGGAAGCCATAATCTACAAAACAGAACAAAGATAAATCCCCTAGGTCTTTGAAATGGTTAGTATAATGAAGTATGCATGTTATGTTATGATGCATGATGTCATGATAAAAACAACAGGTATAGCAGATAACAGACATGGCAAAGGCAAACAAGTCACACAAAAGCCCTTAAGTTTAAGGCTTGCGTGGGGTCAAAGGTATTACCCTCTTGAAGTTCAGTTGGTTTCAACCTGTCCTAGCAAAATTAACCGGTTTCTAGAGGTTCTCAATATCACTGACCATCCTCCATCAGTCATGGTTTCAGCTCACGCAATCTTTTCTTGCGGCCGGAACTATCTCGAGAGTATGGTCTCAATGAGTGTAGCATCGAGTATCAACCAGTTCTCAGCTTTACACCGAGGCCGGCTATCCCACTACTTCCTAGTGGCCAAGTTGGTCGCTTAAAGGTTCTAAGGTCAGTTGATGCTTAACGATACACATAGCAGCCCCGTATTCTCCTCGTTTCTCCATAAGGGATACCGGTACCAACCAATGTGCCACATGAACGTAGCTACTACTTCAACCGTATCGGTCTACACCGTACAGTTCCCTCACAGTTTATTGCTACTTACCTAAAAGGTGTCCCCCAGATCCGGGTTAGGATCTATAGTAAATTCCGTGCAAAACCCTTAAAAGTAAAGCAACCAAAACAAACAAGAGAATCAAATATGATGAACTAATTCCTAAGGTATACCCCACTTACTTTCCCCAGCAGAGTTTCCAGTTCTGTGATACGGTGGTAGAACCAACTGTTTTGGAAAATGCTGGTTTGTGTTTTGCGTTTTTTGTTCGCAAAATGTCGCGGTAAGCAAGAGTCACCACCAACTTTTATTTTATCCAATTGGAAAGGACAAAAGCACAAAAAAATTCCTTTTTCGAGATTTTTAGTACGGGGGGTAGATTATAGAAGGGGAAGGTGTTAGCACCCTTTCTATCCGTAGTTATCTACGGGCTCTTAGGTACTAGCTCATCTTTTGGAAATTTGCTTGTGTGTGTTTGTTTTGAAAAGTTTTGTTTTACTTCGTTTTAACCCTTGTATCACTCCTCAAGAGTGTTACAAAGTTGTTTTTGAAAACTTTGTTTGAAAAGTGTTTGGTGTGAAAATGTTTATTTTTTTTGAGAAAGTACCTACTAGCATCTACCTATTCGAAAAAAGATTGTTTATGTTCTTGTTTCCTTTAGACAGCGCTATCCTACTATTAAGGAGTAGGTAGTACCATCGTTGGAGTTGTAAGGGTCAATTCGTAAGGGACGTACAATCACTAAAGCAATGTTAGGACGTCTTAGTAATAACCCTAATGTCTTAAGATCATATTCGAGGCAACATTTCTGAGGCAACATTTAATCTTTGTTTAGATAGGAGAGCAACCACTAAGACACCCTATACTTAATAATCGTTTACCGAAGGCAACCGAAGTGAGAGTATACACTAAGAGTGCGCATGTGCGAGTGATTTGATTTCAAAATATTATCTTTGCACATTAGCGTTTGCTAGCCATTTTAAATTAACATGCAATCTTGCCATACAATCCTATTAACATACATCTAACAGTTAATATTTGCGAGAATAAAGATGCGAGAAATAAAACCTACGCTGTTACAAGGCTTCGGGGGAGGGATTAAGTTACATAGCCAAAAAAACCCGTAAAAATGATAAATAAAGAAAATACTAATTAAACTATTACATACTGTAAGCCGTTACATTAATATTGCAAAAATAATAATAAACGCGCGCGATGAATCGAAAACGAGAGATTTGGGGTTTTGACCCCAAGCACCTAATTCTAATTTAAAAGAAAAATCATTTTTTGTGGTTTTTGATTATTTTGAGAAAAGTAAAGTTTTAATTGAATAAAATAAACCTAATTACTAATTAATTTAAACTAAGAAAAATAATTAAATTAACCTATTTTTGTTTTTTTATTTATTGAGAAAAGAAATAAGAATTAAATCAAGTTAACCCTAATTTTTCTAATTTGATTTTACTTATTTACAAAAAGTTAGAATTGCCCTGAATTAAATTTAAACTAATATTAAATTAAATTTGATAAAAATAAAAACCTAACTCTAAATTTTGTGAAAATTGATTTTATGATTTTTTGTGAAAAAAGAAAATTAATTTTGTTAGAAAATAAATTAAACAAATTAAATTAAATAAAAGAAAAAAGAAAAAAGAATAAGAATGGGCCTGGTGGTAAATAGAAAAGGAGGGGTGTTGATGGAAAATTCTGAGCCCAAATGCTGATGGCCCCATTGACTTTTCACAATCCCATGGGCATGCTTGACTGGGCGTATGGTAGGCCCTCATATGAGAAGCCTTGGATCTGGCATATTGATGATCTGATGCATGGGATATTGATGACGTATGGAGGGCACATGGGATTCTAACATACCTGATTATACAAAGAAAAACAATAGAAAGCAAAGTTGGGACCTAGGGATCGAACCCCAGCCCTTTGGCGTTTTTACCCTGCGTGCTTACCAGCTGAGCTAGCTTGGTTTTTTGTATAAATGATAATAAACAAATATTATATGATAAAAAAAATCTAAACTCTGAAACGCGCGCAGATTCAAATGGACGAGTCATGGAGCGCCACATTATCCTTCTTCTTCCTTGCCTCCGTCGTTTTAGATCAAACACCTTTACCTACGGACCACTGGGCGTAGGTACAACCATGTGCTTCTCCAAAACTCTGTGTATGCATGATAAATCCCAACCAATGGTACCAATCAACTCGTTGCAACCTCACGAGCATCATGGTACCATTATCCATGGCAAATTGTTCCTGTACAGAAAAACCCTAAAAACGAAGCAAGAACCCTAACTATGGCATCTTGGTGTATAGTCAGTAAAATGGCAATTAATCATAACCATTAGCTTGCAAATAACTCAAGGATCAAGAATATGCTAATAAATCATGTTAAAGATGCCAGAATTAAGATATGCGAATTCAAGAAAAGAGATGAACCGTGTGACCCTTACAGTGTAATTCTGAATGTGGGAAAGCTTGTTAATGGTTGAAACACGTTCCTGGGATGTCCAGCAAACCTTTGGGATGGCTAGAACGCTTTGAATTGATCTGAAACATGGAAATCAGTTTGCCACTTTCCTTGAATTTTTTGAAACTTGCTTTCTCTTTTACACGCCTCCAATCCCCTTGTTTTGGTTTGCAAATGTTCCTTATGTACCCTAGAACGAATTAGGGTTGCAAACTTGTATCAAATCTTTTCCAATTAAGCTCATCGATTCATGATTTGATCCTTTGTGCAAATCTTTCCAAATCAAGCAAAATGCAATCTTTTGTGTCCATATGAGCCTTGCACGATTTAATCTCACTTCCAACTGTATAATAGACCTAAACATGCACAAATCTCAAGATTTAACTAGATTTTGATATTTTTACTATTTTATTTTGATTTTATTTGATTTTATTGAAATAAAATCAAAATAAATAACAAAAACAAAATAATGACAAGTGGGAGAGATCATGGGTCGTGGGTCACTTTACAAACTCAATGCAGGCATAAAAAGTTGGGCCCATTTGGCAAAAATGCAATTTGGGACACATTTGACTTTTGGCAATTTTGCAAAATGGGTCAACTTTGCCAATGCATAACTCCCTCAATTTTGACCCTAGAGATGTGTTTTTGGACTTTTTAGAAAGCTTAATATGTCCTATAAGCAACCCTTTCGGTATCATCTCAATTGAGTCTTCCATGTTCATGTATGAAGCTTTGACCCAAAAGGTGTTTTTGTTGACTTTTCAAAATGACTTATAATGTCCAAGATCATATCTTCTTCTGAGTGCATATTTTGAACTTGGGAGATGAATATGAAATGTATGTAATTGCATCCTCTTCAAAATAAGCTTTGGATGGGTCATTTTTGATAAAGTATGAGAAAGTTATGTTTGGTCAAAGTTGAGTTGACTTTTCCTACAAAACCCTAATTTAACAACTTTTGGGTTTTGATGAATTGTGAGAAATCCTTGAGGAATCATGATAAAACCTTGATAAAATGATTAATAATACTTCAAAATGATGATGTTGACCAAAAATCTTGAAGTTTGACTGTATGTGGGCCACAGTTGACTTTTGCCCTAGCATAGTCGATTTTCAGGCACTTGAGCAATTGTCTGAGCAAACTTTCCCTGCATGGCTTGAAACTTGACATGGATGATCTTGAGAACAAATTAGGATAATGGTGAGCATTTGGGATCCTTTGGACTCAAACATCTTGATGCAAACTGAAACCCTAATTTGGGGTAGACTGCCTTAGGAGAGGGTTTGTCTGGTCAACCCTTGGACTTCCTTGAGCAATTTGAGGACCTCACTTGAAATGTATTGAGAAATATGGGAGGGAAAATTTTGGGGTACAACATGGGGCATTGATATGATTGGAGAAATTAATCCTACTGCCTCTAACGGACATCGTTTCATCCTCGTCACCATCGATTACTTCACGAAGTGGATTGAAGCCGCCTCATTTGCCTCTGTCACCAAGAATGTTGTTGCCCGATTCATTAAAAAAACATTATATGTCATTAAGGAATCCCCGAAAGGATTATCACAGACAATGGTACTAATCTTAACAATACTATGATCACGGAACTCTGCATGCAGTTCAAGATTAAGCACCATAATTCTTCTCCGTGTCGACCAAAGATGAACAGCACAGTGGAAGCCGCCAATAAGAATATTAAGAAGATTATACAGAATATGACGGTGACATATAAAGATTGGAATGAGATGTTACCATTTTCTCTTCATAGATATCGCACTTCAGTACATAAATCAACTAGAGTAACCTCATTCTCTCTAGTCTACAGTATGAAAGTTGTCTTACCAGTCGATGTCCAGATTCCTTCTCTAAGGATCATGAAAGATGCAGACTTAGATGATGATGAGTGGATTCAAACTAGGTTGGACCAGATAAGTTTGGTCGACGAGAAAAGGCTTGCAGCGGCGTGTCATGGTCAGATGTACCAGAAGCGTATGATAAAAGCTTTCATCAAAAAGGTCAAGCATCGCATATATCAAGCTGGTGACTTGGTAATAAAGCGCATCATCCTACCACAAGGTGATCCCAGGGGAAAGTGGACTCCCACCTATGAAGGGTCACTTATGATTAATAAAATATTTAATGGTGATGCTATGATACTTACCACCATGGGCGGTGAAGACTTTCCGCACCCGGTGAACGCGGACATAGTCAAAAAATACTACGCATGAATATGACCCGCTAGGTCGACTAGCCTAGGAAAAAATAAGGGTATCCCGGCGAACCAAAAGGGTTCGAGCAAAAATTAGGGATATATATATATATATATATATATATATATATATATATATATATATATAAAGATTATACACCCGACAAATCGAAAACCTGAAAAAGTGGCGTGAGCAAAAAAGGGTATCCCAATGGCTTGAACCCGAAAGGGTATCCCATACGACTATGTCCCGTCAGATTATATACCTACGTCCAGCTTTGTTATCAACATCAAGTTCAAATGGTAGAAATTAATTAAGTCAACTTCTTCCGACAACAAGGAATGAGATGCTTGAAGACATAGGGTCAATAAAAAAGTTGAAACTCGATGGGGTCGTTTACACATAGCTATATGTTTTGTTTTTACTCTTTTCATTTCATGGAGATTTCCTCTTACTAGGATTTATGTCTCTATGTACAAAACCGCATGTCTATAGGCAAATTATCAATATAAGTCTATTTCAAAATTCAAAATTTGTTTTACATTTTTCAGTTTTGTTTGCAAAAATGTCCAATGACTAAATTGAATGAACATATGCATATGAATATGATTACTGTTAACAAATATATGCATAAAAATAGGAATAAGCATTTACTCAAGACTCTAGGAATTGGAATAACGTTCAGGTCGTCCACAAGTCCCCAAAGGAAAATCCCCACAGAATAACCTCCATGGGATTATCCCCACATAGTTACCTTCACAAGCTCATCCCAGACAAAGATACATTCCCCCCGCAAGCCTAATATGCCTCCAGGAAGGAATTGGGGCATCTTCCAGTAGTTTACATAATCATACTCCCCAGTAAATCCCCTAGCGGATAAAGGAATCTGATCATTTCTCCAGCATATAGTGGAAACTTCCTCAGCACAGTTCACAGGAATTTAATTCCCCAGCTGTGTTTATTTCTCCAACGTTGCAAAATCCTCCACATGATTCTCTTTCCCAACATGGTTTATTTCCCGAACAGGGTTCATTTCCCCAGCTGAATTTAATTTCCCAAGCAAAGTTCATTTCTCCGACTACTGCAAGTCACCGGCAAAATTCCCATCTCCAGCAAAGTGTAGTCCAGAATGCTATTCCCAGAGAGTTTCCATGTGTGGTACCCCAAAATTTTCCCTCTCATTTCTCAAAGAATCATCCTGGACCCTCGGGTTTTCTTCCATCCAATTCCAAGCCTTGAATTACAAATTTTCCAAGAAAGTCATTCACAAGGGAAAAATGGTCATTTGCATACTTGAAAGTCAAACTTTGACTTTTGGATCAAAGTCAAGTTTCAAGAGTCATATTTCATCAAGACAGGTTAAAATATGAAGTTTTTTTCATCAAAAATTCAAAAGTCAAAATTACTTTGGAAAAGTCAAAATTCTTAGAATTTTTTCTAAGTGTTTAAGAAATATGACAAATTCAGAACTTCTGATCAGATTATCACCATGATGCAAGCTGATTCTGGAAGAACTTCTAACTCAAGAGTTTTAGATCCCAATGAGACCTAAAAAACTGCAGAACAGAACTTCTTCTAGAAATGTTGTGATTTCAAGCTATACGTCTTCAAAGACACGTCCATGAAACTGAAGCTTTCAGCAAATTCTGGACCTTTCCAAAATAGGACTTGGTTAGAACTTCTGGGAAAGTTTTCACATAGGTTCAGTCAGAAGTTGCAAGAGAAATTCAAAGAGGATTTACCAAGTGTGTTACAAGCTTTTGGGAAAGTCTAAGAACTCGCTCAGAACATGTTGGTGCAAAGAGATTAAAGGATCAGAAGTTGGATGTTGGTTCTAAATTGCGCTGATGCTGAACTTCTGATCCAGAATTAAGCTATGATGCATAATCTCGCATTGCAGGATTTCTGGTTTGATAAATCTTATCATCATTTAATGCTCATAACCACTTTTGAGTTTTTATCCAAAGGATTTCCCCGCGTGTGGCATAGAGGTACATTGTTGTCCTTGAAAAAGCAAACTCTTGCGCAAAAGTGTGTTGGGCCCCTGCTTTGCTTTTGCATTTGAGGGTACTTTTCCTTAATTCATGCTTACAAATCCAGCTTAGGCATGACTAAAAGCTGCTAACCACCATACTAGTTTAACTTGCTTCAAGAACAAGCCAGCATGCTAGCATGTTGGTGGTACTTTTGACTTCTCCAAACTACAAAATTCTTGCCTATAAATTGAACTTCATTTGCAACTGTGAAGAGGAGGCTGGTCAGAAAAATTGAAAGGAAAAGCTTTGAAACCTTTCTAAAAATTCCAGAAATCCGAAACTGCAAACACAAATACAAAACCTGCTAGTTTTTTATTCTTGCATTCAAACTCCAATTTCCCTCAAGTATTTCTTGACTAAATCATCTGTACACCATTTAAAACCCAAAGTTAAAGGTTGTTCCCATATGCGGAGTACGTGAGGAAGTTGATCAGAACATTACAAGCAGTCAGAACCAGACTCTAGTTCGCAGGACCTTTTCCAGCTGCAAGGTAAGGTTCTGCTGACTCTCATCATATTATTTAGGCATTTTTAGATTTGCATGTTCAAAATACAATGTAGACATCCTGGCTTTGATTCTGTACATATTCACAGATTGCATGTATTTTTTATCTAAGTAGAGAGAATTTCAATTCATAACTTCTTGAGGAAATTAGGATTCAGAATTAGGATTAATAAAATTCATACTTGCTTCTGATTTACAATTCTGATACTTTATATTTCTGAAACCATGATGGAACCTGCCATAACTGCTATGTGTGCATTTTCTGTTTTGTTGAGAAATGACTAAGCTGCAGTTGCTCTGACTGGAGTGGAGAAAGAGATGGAATTTATCATCAGAGTTTACTTTATGATACATGTTTATGCATTTGCTTCTAATATCAGATGTACAGCCACCCTAGTGGTAGAAAGCGTGCGCATAAGACATCAGTACTAAGGGTCTTGGGTTCTAACCCCAGAAGCATCATTTTAGGTTCATTTATAGACATTTTTACCCATTCATCTGTCAGAAAATATTCCTAAATCAAAACTTCTGGACAACCTTACCCAACAGCATTATCACCTCACTCTCAAACAACCAGAACTTCTGACTTTCCAGTGATATATGAACTTCTAGGTTCCCAGCTACACTACAGCTTCTGAACCCCTCCAACAATCAGAACTTCTAGATTTCCAATTATTCTTGGCAACCTCAGAACTTGGTGTACCCAGGCCCAGAACTTCTGACCCTCTACTTTCCTACTAACATTTTCTCTCTTGCAGCGTATCAGAGTCAGAACTTTTGTTCCTTCTTGTTTCAGCAACGTGCTGATTCTGACTCCTTTTGCTCTTATTTATCTTATTTTAGCTTTTAATAACCAAAAACACCAAAAACATTTTATATTCACATACTTTATTTTATCCCTTTTAAAACTCAAAGATCAAAAATGTTTTCTTAAGCAAACTTATTTCTTTTTTTTAACAAAAACAAAACTAGTCCATTTTACATTTCTTGTATATTGTTTCAATATGGTTGTAATAGATAATTAGGACTTTTAATTTCTTGCAATCCCCATTTGTAAATTTGTACACCCCATCCCCCTAATGATTGTAATAGCGTGGAATCTTTACTTTCCGCAATCTATCGCTTTCATATAAATGCTAGTAATTAGGGTTTGTATGGAAAGATAAAAATCAACAAATGGATAACCCTAATCAAGACAAAATGCATGCAATCAAATACACTTTGCACACATGCACCCCTTAGGGTAACTCCACTTGTTGCCTATTGGAAAAATAGTCATGTCCCTCGAACATGGGAGTTTTAGCAAAGACCCTCGATAAAAGATCGTAGTCCCTCGATGACCCTCGATGTTGCCTTCGGTAAACGATCTAGTCCGTAAAACGACATTGCTAAAACCTCCCATAGGTTGCGTTATATGACTACACAAACGTCCCATGCCCATCCCTTCACATCCAACGATGGAGCTTCTTACCAAAACAATGGTAAGATAGCAACACCTAAAGGAGGAGGAAAAGATCATTTAAGACCTTTGAGTCGGTAGATTTGCTCCTAGTTGCTCACTTGCTCACAACAAAACATTTTATACACCAACACACTCATTTGAAACATTTTTAAAAGACAACACTTTGTACGCGTTCTTATAGAAACGAGAGTCATTACAAAGAAGACACCTTTTCAAAATCTCTTTCAAAAACACATTCCACAAACACCTCTTTGAACTATTTTTCGAAACAACACTTTGTACGCGTTGTTATAGAAATGGGAACTATTACAAAGATATTTTCAAAATACTTTCAAAAACCCACACCACAAGCACACATTCAAACAAAAGAAAGTGATCTAGCAAGCAACTAAGAGCCCATGGAAAACCATGGATGAAAAGGGTGATAATACCTTCCCTTTTCATAATCTACCCCCCGAACTCAAGAAAACATCTCAAAGGTCTTTCCTGTTCTTTTCAGCCTTTCCTTTTGGATAAAAGAAAAGTCGGTGGCGACTCTTGCTAACCGCAACATTTGCGATCAAACGCAAAACAACCAAGTCAGTTCTCCCACCGTGTTACAGAATTGGCGACTCTACTGGGGAAGAATCTTAAAAGTGGGGTTACCTTAGGGCTAGATCACATTTACTTGCTTTCTTTGTTTGACTTGCATGCTTTACATTATTGGTTCCTTGTTTGGGTTTGTTTTGATCCTCTACACGGATCTGGGGCACCTTTTAGGTAAGTAGCAATAGATTATGGAAACTGTGCAGGTTATACCACCATGGTCTAAGCAATAGCTACGTTAGTGTGACGCATTTATTGGTACCGGTATCCCTTGTGTTGAAACGGGGAAAATACGGGGCCGCTGAGCGGCGCCATGAAGCACTAACTGACCTTAGAACCTTACTTGACCAACTTGGCCATTAGGAAGCAATGAGATAGCTGGTTTTGGTGTAAAGCTGAAAATTGGTTGATACTCGATGCTACACTCATTGAGACTTAACTCCTGAGTTTTGTTTGGTTGCGAGTCAATCGCCTATCGAATGAAGCTTGTAGGAAAGGTCAGTGATATTGAGATCCCTTAGAACCCGGTTACTATTTATAGGATAGGTTGAACCATTCCAGCTTCAAGAGGGTACTTACCTACAAACTCCATGCAAGCCTAAACCTAAGTACTTGTCTGCTTTATGTGTATATATAAACTTGATTATTTTGTATACTTATACATGACATCATACCATAGCATTTTCAATAACCGTTTCAAGGATCTCAAGGGCCTATGATGCAGGGTCACGTTGAAACAGATGTCTATCAAGGGACAAGAGGATTTATTTTCCTCTAACCAAACACTGTTAAAAATCAAGTACAACAAACTTGAGTCAAGGGCTACAACCCACTCGACATGATGAAGTTAATTCTCGTGGAAGGACATCAACCGATACAAAGTTCTCCAATCAAAACTGTAAGTGACTACTAACCCTGCGAGATCCTTGAAAACATGCATCCATATATCATGACAGGTTTCTCTCATACGGGCCTCCTTATTTTCCTACTGTTTATTTTAGTAAGATGGATATGGAACAAACGATGAAAGATCTCCAAGATCAAAATGCCCAATTCCAACAAATATTCCTGGCTTTGGCTAAGGGGCAAGAGGACTTGAAGACTCTTCTTCTCAAATATAAGAAGAAAAAGTCCAAGAAGTCAGTAGGCGTCCTGAACTTAGGAAGAAGACTTAGGGGACCAGTCAAGGGAGCTTTAGATGTTCCAATTCCATCCAACATGGGGGATAGTCATGAAGAAGACAACAGTTTGGAGATTGATGAAGTCGAAGCCAACTATTCTGAAGAATAATATCCTCCCGCTGATGACAAGTACAAGCAGTTGGAGGATCGCCTCATTGCTATGGAAATTCAGCAGATACCTGGTTTGGATTTAGGAGACATGGGTTTGGTTTCTGGAGTGGTCATCCCACCAAAGTTCAAAATCCTTACCTTTGTCCTGTACGATGGAGTATCTTGCTCTAAGATGCACCTAAAGTCTTATGTCCACAAGATTCAACCATACACAATCGGTCCGAAGCTTTGGATTCATTTCTTCCAAGAGAGCCTAGTAGGGACTCAACTTGAATGGTTCTATCAATTGGAGATTTCTTGCATCCACACCTGGGAGGATTTAGCTGCTGCTCTTTACAAGTAGAACCAGTACAACGTTGATCTTGCACCAACTCGTGTGCAATTGCAGAACATGACTATGGGTCCCAACGAGAGCTTCAAAGGATACGGCCAAAAGTGGAGAGATATGGCTGGTAGGGTGCAACCCCCTTTAACAGTCAGGGAGTTGATTGACATCTCTATAGGAACCTTGATGGGACCTTTCTTTAAACACCTAATCGGAAGCTCCTCGGCCGGGTTCACCGAGCTAATACTGATTGGAGAAAGAGTCAAAGCTGGCATCAAAAGTGGAAAGATCCAAGGAGCTACACCTTCTGATGCTCAAAAAAAGCCATATAATGGGAATAAAGAGTCCAATGTTGTGTATGGTCAAAAGAGTCGTCATGACCAACACGTGGGTCCAGTCTTAATCTCTAGTTTTGCGTCGCACCGACAACAACAAAGGGGAAATCAACAAAGGCCAGACGAGCCCAAAAGACAGTTTTCCAACATCAAAATGTTGTTGTCTCAAGCGATACAACACTTGTTGAAGATGAATCTGATTACGTTGATAGGACCTCATCCAAACCCCAGAACTTCTTCTCCTAACTACAATCCTAATGCAATGTGTGCTTATCATTCTGGAAGTCCCGGGCCTGATACTAACAATTGTTGGGCATTGAAGTACAAGATTCGGAATTTGATTGACGCCAAGGAGACCGAGTTTGACCCTCCGGAGACTCCAAACGTGATCACTGCTCCTATGCCGAATCATTGAGAGCGTCTTGTTCATTTTGAATTTTCAATTGTAATTTATTTTGTTATTCAAACAATTATCTATTAATGTCAAACTTTGTTTCATTAATGCATTGCATTTGTTTGTCTTGAAGTCATCCATTCGTTTTCACTATATTTAAACTATGCTTTTATGCTCTCTTTATGACGTTCAACTCTTGCTAAAAGTTACAAGCCTTTAGAGGGAGGATGACGAAAACAATGCCATAATCTCATACAGTGTGCTTTTGGACAAACCTTGATGATGACGTACAGGCATTTCTTTCAAATCCTAAACACTGGAGTTATAAGGAAGATAATCCCTAGTCAACCCCTTCGATCCAAAGAAGTAGAAGTTTTCTTTTTACACACAAATTAAAACGTTTAATCAAAACCCGGGGCAGGATAGTCTCTCGGTTATTTCAAATGCACGTTCAGTCGCAAACTTCCACTTTGTAATACAACGAATGACAGCAAAAATCAAAAGACAATGATGGTTCCCTACCAAATAGGCAGTCATTATCTCTCAAAAAGAAAAGCCCACTAAGTCAAAACCTACAAAGGAGAACACTGGGGAATCCCGTTGACTGTAATCTCAAAACAAGAACAGTCAGGCAAAAATTAGGGATAACAAATCAAAAGAAAGAGGTCACTACAAATCCTCGACAACATGAAAAATGTTTCAAGAAATGACTGCCTTTCGACAAACTTAACTTGTCTGAACCATCACCAAAACGTCATTCCAGACTCAATTGGAGTTCAAACGTACAATTAGCTGAGTTTAGGACTGAAGAACATCACGAAGAACAGGCGGGTACAAATACACTTTGAGCCTTTATCCTTCGTTTCTTAAACCCTGAACCAAGCCATGTTACAACCCTTCAAAAGTCCTAATTGAAGCATGGGTTAGTTTGAAAGCATACTGTCATAAAAGGTATCCTGACTCCTATAAGGCTTTACTCTAAATCCTGAGTTTGAATTTGCTTACAAAATTTCTTTACTTGGTAAAACGCATTTTCAAAATTTCAAGACAAGCATAAACTTTGCATTATTTGAATATCGTTGTTTGCATATGGCTATTTGTTTTTATAGCGGAGAAATTCACACAACGAATATCCGATGAACGAAAGCTCTCTCGGTGAACAAAATCACTTCAAATGGGAAGAAACTTCCAATGACAAAACTCCTATCAACAAGGGGGTATGACATGTCATTATCCAGCAAACCTGGGGCAGTCCAGTCAAGATTCCAACAAAACTCTCAAGAAATGCGGAATAACCAGGGGCAGGTCACCATCTCCATCACTTGGGGCATTGAATGGGTTACGTACAGTCCAACATCTCCTGGAAGTGCCACAAACACTTGCTACTAGGGGCAGCGAAAAATCTCCCAGAATCCTTCTCATAGGATGATTCCCCAGCCAGGTTTTCATTCTCTGAAAACCTCTTCCCAACTGAGTCGACTTGAAGAATCCTCGAGGATTTCTGCCAGTGAAGTCGCCGCCTCTCCAACAGACTAAGCAACAGGGTTTATTTCCCCAACAAACGGTAGGATTCCCCAGCTTGAGGTGGCCTGTCCGACTACTAAAAATCAAAGGACCACAACTCCTCTTTCCCAGTAGACTACTCTACAATTCCCAGCAAGTTACTATGAAGCCTGGACCCGACCAGATATCAGTTCAACTTCGACTCCCCATTAGAGCAACGGACAACCAAGGCTCCTGGACTTTTTTCCCCAAGAAAGAATCAACACTCTCCACAGATTTTTCATTATTCCACAACTGATTTCTCCTCAAAATAACAAAATAGGAGTTCCCGGTGGAAACATTGTAAGCAAAGTTTGAAGGCAGGCCTACTCTTCAACAGCAGTCCGGGATTTATTGACTCCCCAGAATTTGTCAAGGATTTATTTATCCAGACAAATACATTCATTAACATTTCACACATGATAAGTGCATTTGACAACGTCATGACACTGTGCATTTCATACATCATGACATTGCATACAGCTACGTTTTAGCTTTTTAGGAAAATGTCAATCAACAGATGGCTACCATCAACCATTTTCAAGTTCCAGAGTAATACCTGTAACAAGTCAGGGAATTTATCTATACGACCGATTGAAGGAACCCTACACAGGTTCCTCCTACTTCCAAGATGAAGTTTTACATGGACTCATCATGAAGCAACCCTACACAGGTTCCTCCTATTTCCAAGATGAAGTTTTACACAGACTCGTCATAAAGCAACCCTACACAGGTTCCTCCTATTTACAAGATGAAGTTTTACACGGACTCGTCATGAAGCAACCCTACACAGGTTACTCCTATTTCCAAGATGAATTTGTACACAGACTCGTCATGAAGCAACCTTACAAAGGTTCCTCCAATTTCCAAGATGAAGTTTTACACGGACTCGTCATGAAGCAACCTTACACAGGTTACTCCTATTTTCGAATGCAATTTTGCATGGACTCATCATAAAGTAGCCCTACACAGGCCCGTCATGAATTGAAGAATATCCAAAACCTCTATTGGTTCAGTGTAAATCTCTCAATGGTTTATCCTGATTCTCTCCGGTAGACTTTTTCTCTAGTTCAGATAAATCGCTCCAAGATTTATTCTGATTCTTTCCAGTTAAAGAAAATTCAAGACATATGCTGGTTCAGTTTAAATCTCTCAATGGTTTATTCTGATCCTTTCCCGTAGACATCTTTCTTCTGGTTTAGATATATCGCTCCAAGATTTATTATGATTCTTTTTCAGTTGAAGTCGAGTTTAGGCTTAGTCTGAATTCTGTCAACAATCACCTTCGGATGGCATCTTTAAGCCCATCTCCAACAACTATCCATCATTTCTCCAAATGGCATCTTTAAGGCCATTCCCTACACAATCAACCACCACATCCTCAAGTGCAAATTTCTGGGCACTCTAGTGTTCAATCATCTTCCACCTTCAAGTAACGAATGGCAGATTTGTCAATCTAACTCTTCAAGCGTAAAAAGATTGAACAGGGGCAGCTGTGGTACCCCAAAGTTTTCCCTCTCATTTCTCAAAGGATCATCCTGGACCCTCAGGTTTGCTTCCATCCAATTCCAAGCCTTGAATTACAAATTTTCCAAGAAAGTCATTCACAAGGGTAAAATGGTCATTTGCATACTGGAAAGTCAAACTTTGACTTTTGGATCAAAGTCAAGTTTCAAGAGTCATATTTCATCAAGACAGGTTAAAATATGAAGTTTGTTTCATCAAAAATTCAAAAGTCAAAATGACTTTGGAAGAGTCAAAATTCTTAGAGTTTTTCTAAGTGTTTAAGAAATATGACAAATTCAGAACTTCTGATCAGATTATCACCATGATGCAAGCTGATTTTGGAAGAACTTCTAACTCAAGAGTTTTAGATCCCAATGAGACCTAAAAAACTGCAGAACAGAACTTCTTCTAGAAATGCTGGGATTTCAAGCTATACGTCTTCAAAGACATGTCCATGAAACTAAAGCTTTCAGCAAATTCTGGATGTTTCTAAAACAGGACTTGGTTAGAACTTCCAGGCCAGTTTTCAGATAGGTTCAGTCAAAAGTTGCAAGAGCAATTCAAAGAGGATTTACAAAGTGTGTTACAAGCTTTTGGGAAAGTCTGAGAACTCGCTCAGAACATGCTGGAGCAAAGAGATTAAAGGATCAAAAGTTGGATGTTGGTTCTAAATTGCACTGATGCTGAACTTCTGATCCAGAATTAAGCTATGATGCATAATCTCACATTGCAGGATTTCTGGTTTGATAAATATTATCATCATTTAATGCTCACAACCACTTTTGAGTTTTTATCCAAAGGATTTCCCCGCGTGTGGCATAGAGGTACATTGTTGTCCTTGAAAAAGAAAACTCTTGCACAAAAGTATGTTGGGCCCATACTTTGCTTTTGCATTTGAGGGTACTTTTCCTTAATTCATGCTTACAAATCCAGCTTAGGCACGGCTAAAAGCTGCTAACTACCATACTGGTTTAACTTGCTTCAAGAACAAGCCAACACACTAGCATGATGGTGGTACTTTTGACTTATCCAAGCTACAAAATTCTTGCCTATAAATAGAATTTCATTTGCATCTATGAAGGGGAGGCTGGTCAGAAAAATTGTAAGGAAAAGCTTTGAAACCTTGCTAAAAATTCCAGAAATATGAAACTACAAACACAAATACAAAACCTGCTAGTTTTTTATTCTTGCATTCAAACTCCAATTTCCCTCAAGTATTTCTTGACCAAATCATCCATAAACCAAAGTTAAAGGTTGTTCCCATCTGCTGAGCACGTGAAGAAGTTGATCAGAACATTACAAGCAGTCAGAACCAGACTCCAGTTCACAGGACCTTTTCCAGCTGCAAGGTAAGCTTATGCTGACTCGCATCATATTATTTAAGCATTGTTAGATTTGCATGTTCAAAATACAATGTAGACATACTGGCTTTGATTCTGTACATATTCACAGATTGCATGTATTTTTATCTAAGTAGAGAGAATTTCATTTCAGAACTTCTTGAGGAAATTAGGATTCAGAATTAGGATTAGCAAAATTCATACTTGCTTCTGATGTACAGTTCTGATACTTTATATTTCTGAAACCATGATGGAACTTGCCATAACTGCTATGTGTGCATTTCCTGTTTTGTTGAGAAATGACTAAGTTGCAGATGCTCTAACTGGAGTGAAGAAAGAGATGTAATTTATCATCAGAGTTTACTTTATGATACATGTTTATGCAGTTTCTTATAATACCAGATGTACAACCACCCCAGTGGTAGAAAGTGTGTGCATAAGACATTAGTACTAAGGGTCCTGGATTATAACCCCAAAAGCATCTATTTAGGTTCGTTTATTGACATTTCTACCCATTCATCTTTCAGACAATATTCCTAAATCATAACTTCTGGACAACCTTACCCAACAAAATTATCACCTCACTCTCAAATAGCCAAAACTTCTGACTTGCCAGTGATATATGAACTTCTAGGTTCCCAGCTACACTACAACTTCTAAACCCCTCCAATAATCAGAAATTCTAGATTTCCCATTATTCCCGGCAACCTCAGAACTTGGTGCACCCAGACCCAGAACTTCTGACCCTCTACTTTCCTACTAATATTTTCTCTCTTGGAGCGTATCAGAGTCAGAACTTCTGTTCCTCCTCGTTTCAGCAACGTGTTGATTTTGACTCCTTTTGCTCTTATTTATCTTATTTTAGCTTTTAATAACCAAAAAAACCAAAAACATTTTATATTCACATACTTTATTTTATCCCTTTTAAAACTCAAAGATCAAAAATGTTTTCTTAAGCAAACTTATTTCTTTTTTTTAACAAAAACAAAACTAGTCCATTTTACATTTCTTGTATATTATTTCAATATGGTTGTAATAGATAATTAGGACTTTTAATTTCTTGCAATCCCCATTTGTAAATTTGTACACCCCATCCCCCTAATGATTATAATAGCGTAGAGACTTTACTTTCCTCAATCTATCTCTTTCATATAAATGCTAGTAATTAGGGTTTGTATAGAAAGATAAAAATCAAAAAATAAGATAACCCTAATAAAGACAAAATGCATGCAATCAAATACACTTTGCACACATGCACCCCTTAGGGTAATTCCACTTGTTGCCTATCGGAAAAATAGTCATGCCCCTCGAACATGGGTGTTTTAGCAAAGACCCTAGATAAAAGATCGTAGTCCCTCGATGACCCTCGATGTTTCCTTCGGTAAATGATCTAGTCCCTAAAACGACATTGTTAAAACGTCCCATAGGTTTCCTTCTATGACTATACAAATGTCTCACGTTTGTCCCTTCACATCCAATGATTGGGCTTCTTACCAAAACAATGGTAAGATAGCAACATCTAAAGGAGGAGGAAAAGGTCATTTAAAACCTTTGAGTAGGTATATTTTCTCCTAGTTGCTCACTTGCTAGCAACAAAAACATTTTATACATCAACACACTCATTTGAAACATTTTCAAAAGACAACACTTTTTACGTGTTCTTATAGAAACGAGAGCCATTACAAAGAAGGCACCTTTTCAAAATCTCTTTCAAAAACACATTCCACAAACACCTCTTTGAACTATTTTTCGAAATAACACTTTGTACGCGTTCTTATAGAAACGAGAACCATTACAAAGATATTTTAAAAATACTTTCAAAAACCCACACCACAAGCACACATTCAAACAAAAGCAAGTGATCTAGCAAGCAACTAAGAGCCCATGGAAAACCATGGATGAAAAGGGTGCTAATACCTTCCCTTTTCATAATCTATCCCCCGAACTCAAGAAAATATCTCAAAGTTCTTTCCTGTTCTTTTCAGCCTTTCCTTTTGGATAAAAGAAAAGTAGGTGGCGACTCTTGCTAACCGCAACATTTGCGATCAAACGCAAAACAACCAAGTTAGTTCTCCCACCGCGTTACACCATATAATCTAAAATTGGGCCATATATCATTTAACATTATCTTCCCCCAGAAGAGTTGGCATCCATATCGGAAACTCGGTCATCCAGAACCTCAGAAGATTATCCATCTCTTTTATCCCCAGTCAGGGTATATAAGAACTAAATTCCTCAGTAGAGCGATGAACGACCAATTTTCCTAGAATTTATCTATCCCCAAGAAGAAGTTAAACATTTTCAGCGGAATGTCCTCAAAACAGAAAGCAGGAATCCCCAACAGAGACATTCTAAACAAGATTGAAGATTCATATTCTTCATCCCTAGCAGAGGTCAAGGATTTATTTCCCCCGACAAAGTTGTTATACAAAGCTACCGATACTCTTCAACGACTTATTGCATCCATATATCTCTTACACGAATCATAACATATGTATACAAAACGCATATAGTACACTCTCATATACTTTGAGAACATCATTATGTAATGCATCACATACATCATGACAATGCATGAAACTAACTTTGTCTTTTTCAGGTTAGTCCATAAACAAATGAATATCATCAACAATTCTTAAACAGGTCACGGATTAATTTCAGAAACAAGATGGGGCAACTATTCATACAACCAAACAGTATGAATTCCCGAAACATGATGGGTTTACAAAAAAAAACAAGGTCAAAGATTGAATTACTGAAACAAGACGGTGCAACTATCTAGATGACCAGTAAATGATTAAATCCTAAAACAGGACGGGGAAACTATTTGTACGACCAGGAGATATGAATTCCCGAAATAGGACGGTTTTGACAACAGAAAGCAGGTTAAAGATTAATTCTCGAAACAGGACAGGGCAACTATCTGTATGACTAGGAAAATATTAACTCCCGAAATAGGACGAGGAAACTATTTTTATAACCATGCAAAAATTAACTCCCAAAATAGGACGAGAAAAGTATCAATATGACCAGGTGGTATGAAGTCCTAGAACAGGACGAGTTTACTAACAGAAATAGATTGTGGATAAATTCCCGAAACAGGATGGGGCAACTATCTACATGACAATAATTTCCCTCAGAGACTAATTCTGACAAGCATTTCCCTCAGAGACTAAATTTGACAAGTAGCTACTTAAGCACCTTCCCGAGAGGTTCATTCTAGAAAGCATTCCTCAGATAACGGAGCACAGACTCATTCTGATACTCCTATCAACAACTATTTTGATGGCATTTATAATCCCATCTCCAATGACATTTTGTCTCCTCTCTGAATGGCATCTTTAAGCCCATTCAAGCAATATTAACGACCAATAGTTTTACCTCCTGCACATGTGAATGCAAATTTCTGGGCACTTAAGTATTTAATATTTTTCCACCTTCAGATCACGAATGGTGGACATGCCAATCTAACTCTTTAGGTTTAAGAAGATTTAACAGGGGAAATTTTTGTATCCCAAAATTTCCCCTCCCTTTTTCTTCAAGTCATTCTCCTAGGGTTCTCAAATGCTCAAGGTTGCTCAAGAATTAATCAGACAAATTCTCCTCCTAAGCAATGGACTTACAACTAGGGTTTCATTTTTCTAAAGGAAGTTTTGGTTTATAAGGCATCAAGTGGTTTCCATGGTTCCTTATAGGTCTCCCAGAATGCTCATACCAAGTTTCATGCCTTGCGTCTCAAGGTTGCTCAGTCAATTGCTCAGATGACTAGAAATCAACTGTATTGAACAAAAAGTCAATTATGGTCAACATACAGTCAAACTTCAAGATTTTGAAGTCATATTCATCATTTGATCAAGGGTTGATCATGACTCATCAAGGAAACTCTCAAATCATCAAAAGTCAAAAGTTGCCAAATTAGGGTTTTCTTAAGGAGAAGTCAACAGAACTTTGACCAAGCATAACTTTCACATGCTTCATCATATTTTTCTAAACCAAATCCCTTTTTGAACGAAATTCAATTCTCTACATCTTTGTCTCTCTAAGCTCAAGTCCAAAAAAAGTTTCATTTGAGAGATATAGGCCAAAACATTATAGGTAATTCCAAAAGTTAACAAAAAGACATTTTTTGTTAAGGAAACTTACATCAAGATAAAGTCTTCAAATGAAAAAAATGATCAATATAGAGATTGTATGGGACATCTTGAGCTTTCCAAAAATTCCAAGATCATCTTCATATGATAAAAATTGAGAGAGTTATGATTGGCACAAGTTGGGAAATTTCGAGAAAATGCATGAAATCCAAATTGATCAAACACGAATTTTTGGGCTAATGGGCTTGTGTTTCAAGGTCCAAATGTGTATTAGGCCTCATATTGAACCTCTGAACCTATTCATACACCCCTTTGATTTTTATTCAATTTATTTTTGATTTTATTTATTTAAATTCAAAATTAAATAAGATAAAGTCAAGGCTTTTCTTACAAGGCCCAATCCCACAATGGTTTAACCTAATTCTTCTCTATATATTGCTCTTCATTCAGACATAACGTCACAGGAAAAACTTTGCAAGAGATCACTATCCCAAAAAAAAATCCAAAACTAGGGCAAACTTCAAACCCTATTTTCAGCTTCTCTCCAAGCAAACCAATCATCCAAATCAATCCCTGAGGCATTGTAGGGTAAGAATGGATCAATATTTATGATCCAAAGGGCCTGAAAATCCCATACATTCATCTCCAGTTTCCTTGTTTTTTTTTGTAATTTGTATTTTTTTTTTGTTTTCATGTTGTTTTAATGCATACTAACATTACTAACATGCTTCTGAGGTATAACTATGTAGGATAAACCCTATTTTCCATTGATGCTTCTTCCCCTATCTATTTTTTGGCAAACTTAATTTTTTTTTATTTATCCATTAAACATAAACCTTTTTTTATTATTTAAAATTAATTAGTGTAACGCGGTGGGAGAACTGACTTGGTTGTTTTGCATTTGATCGCAAATGTTGCGGTTAGCAAGAGTCACCACCGACTATTCATTTATCCAAAAGGAAAGGCTGAAAAGAACAGGAAATACCTTTGGGATGTTTTCTTGAGTTCGGGGGGTAGATTATGAAAAGAGAAGGTATTAGCACCCTTTTCATCCATGGTTTTCTATGGGCTCTTAGTTACTTGCTAGATCACTTGCTTTTGTTTGAAAATGTGCTTTGTGTGGTTTTTGAAAGTATTTTGAAAAGGTGTCATTCTTTAGGAAAACTTTGTAATGATTCTCGTTTGTAAGAATGTATACAAATTGTTGATCCTTTGAAAATGTTTTCAAGTTTGAAAGATGTTTTTTTGAAAGTGTTGGTGTTTATCTTGAAAATAACAAGGATGTTTTTGTTTTGAAATTGAGAAAGCAACTAGGAGTAATGTACCTACTCAAAATTCTTTCATGTTTATTTCCTCTTTCCTTTGACATTGCTATCTTACCATTGATTTGGTGAGTAACCCTATCTTTAGATGAAAAAGGGACGGGCAAGGGTCATTGTATAGCCATGATTAGCAATGTTGTAAGATATCTTAGTATTTTCTTTAGGGACTAAGATCATTTTGAAAGGCAACATAAATAGTGTCATCGAGGGACTGTGATCTTGTATTTTGTTTGATTTTGCTAAGATACCTCACATGGATAATATGGATATTTTTGCAAGGCAACAAAGTGGGTTTACCCTAAGGGTGTAAGTGTACAAGTGTATTGGTTTACATGCTTGATTTGTCTTGATTAGGGTTTGCTATTTGTTGGTTTTAATCTTTCCATACAAAACCCTAATTACTAGCATTTGTATATAAAGCATTTAAATTGCGGAAAATAAAAATACTAAGCTATTACATCATTTAGGGGAGGGGTGTACAAATTACAAATGGGGAATTGCAAGAAATTAAATCTAAATAATTATTACAACCATATTGAATTTGAATAAATGTACAAAAATGAAGATAAAAATGCAAGAATATAAAATGTAAAAAGAAATGTGATTTTTGTTTGGTTTTCATGAAAAGGGTTTTTTGACCTAATTAATTAAAAATAAAAATAACTAACTAAAAATAAGAAAATTAAGATTAAGTTAATAAAAATAAATTAATTTAAAGAAAACAAGTTTTTAGGGTTTTTGTGAATTTAATTAAACTAGTAAATAAAATAAAAGTCCTAAGTTCTAAATTGATTTTAATTCACAAGAAAATAATATAATAATAATTAAGATTTATTATCTAAGTATTTAAAAAAAAGGAAATTAATTTATTAAAGAAAATGTTTTTTTTGTTCTTTTAGTATTACGA
This sequence comes from Vicia faba, assembly GCA_948472305.1. Lineage (NCBI taxonomy): Eukaryota > Viridiplantae > Streptophyta > Magnoliopsida > Fabales > Fabaceae > Vicia > Vicia faba. The sequence continues at coordinate 757,650,077 of OX451737.1, forward strand.
AGAAAAATAAACTAAATAAATACAAATAATAAAAATATAAATATTTTTTGGATTTTTATTGATGAAAATAATAATAATAATAATAATAATAATAATAATAATATTAATAATAATAATAAAAGATGAAATAAAAATAAAATAAAAATAATAAAGTCAGGGAGGTTAAAATTGAATTTGGGAGGTTTGTTAGAAAAAACAGTTTTTTTGAATCTGGCCCAAATGATGTTTTTTTTGTTTGGAAATTAGAAAATAAAAAAAAGACATATGGGCTGCGTGATATGAGCAAACATAGGGGGTATTAGTGAGTAAAAATGCAAAGCCCGGGAGGGGAAGACCCAAGCGCTTCCTGTAACAAAAAATGTCAAAACAAATATGAAAAAAATGCAAAAGGCAACGCGTTGGGTGTTGAACCCATGACCTCTTGGTTACCAGCACGCTGCCTTATCACTAGGGTGGCTATACATCCGTTAATATAACTAAAATGATAAATATATAATACAAAATGAGTCATGAATACACTTCATCATCAACCTCCAGCCAGACCACCTGTATCTCATTCGTTTCTCAACAAAAATGGAAAATGTAAACATGAAAGTTGTTCCATTTTTCCATATAAATATCATGAACTATAAATCAAAGATGAATGAGAATTTTTGAAATTACCAAATTCGGACCTAATTATTTTTAGAGGTTCATTCCTAAAATTCTCCTAGCTCAATCATTATAAATAAAATCTATGGACATGTATATCTTCAGGGCAATGATGTCTACATTTTATCTTCACAAATGCAAGTCTAACAATGCCTAAGTAATGAGATAGAAGTTCAAGAAAAATACCTCAAAACTGGAAATCGTGAAATGCAAATGAGCTTGATTCAAGGTGCTGCAATGATTAGGTTAGCTTCCTCAAGTTCCCAGGAAGCTAATGCAACGGTTAGCTTGAGCTAAGAGTGGCTGAAATTTCTTGGAGAAGTCCAAGTGCAAAGATATGTTTTTGAAAATGGAAGATGGTGTGAATTGTGTTACAGTCGTGTGACAGGGTCAGGGATGAGTTATATTTTATGTTTAGAAGCTTTAGGAACCAAAAGGCTTGAAAACGCACGAGGGAGATGTGAGTTTCAAGTTTTTGATCAGAATGTGCAACAATGGTGAGTTTTTAGTTCAGTTCTGAGTTCTTGTGTGTTTTAGGGCTTGTGTATGCGTGTTTTTTCTTGCCAATGACTTGTGTATCTATAAGCAAAAGGTTTGGATACTTGAGGTGGTCTGAAGTACAAGATCACATGTTTTTGCTTCTTGGCTTGTTTTTGAAGTAAGGATGACAAACATGGTTTCAATGCATAGTACAAAGCTATCTAGAGTGGTTATCAACTTTAAACATGCTTATCTGACTTTGTAGAGGAATTTGTGCAGAAGAAACAAGTGCAAAGATCAATGTAATTTGACTTTGCATAAAGCTTGCTTTATGTAAATGGCAATGGTGCCTTTGTGCCATTAATGGAAAATTATCTTGGATAAAGCTTGAATCAAATGGATAATATCTCAAAAGCAAGTGTAATATTCTGATTAGGGAGAGATCTTGAGGTTTACAGGCCTGCAAAGCAAGATTGTGCAGCATAGGTTTGAGATTTGAATTTTGTTCATCATAAAATTTTCCTTGTAAAACAACTCGCAACCCCAACTTCTGGCCTTCGATTCTCCTTGCTCACAAATGATCTCAAGGATTTCTTTGACATTTTGGAAAGCTTGTAATGTGCTCTACAACCCCTCTTTGAATCACTTTTTCAAAATCTAAATGGAACTATGTGAAACTTGGGTCAGAAGTTAGGTCAAAATCCTGACCTAAAATGCTCAAAATTTCACTAAGTGTTTAGTTTCATGACCATGACTTCATGGATTAATAACTTGAGATCCAAGAATTTCTAGGAGAAGTTGTGTAAAGCAATGTTTTATATCTCATGGAGATCTACAACTTTCATGTTGAAAGTTTCTTTTGAATCATCTTGCATCATGGTGAAAAATTGGCTCAAAGTTATGAAAAAATATGAAGTTTTCAACACTTAGAAAAATTTCTAAGTTTGGAAACTTTGACTTTTCAAAATGAAATATTGACTTTTTTATTTCTTGATGAACAAGTTTCATATTTCGACATGTTTTGATGAATTGTGATCTTTGACACTTGATTTTGACCAAAAAGTAAAAGTTTGACTTTTCAGTGTACAGTTGATTTTTGATCAGTTGACTGAAAATCAACTATCAATCAATTTATCTTAAGGGATGTTTTGATTCTTGCCATTAGGTCAAAATGATGCAATTTAACTCTTGATATCATGCCTTAAACCAATTAACCAATTGCTAGGTCAAAAAATCAGAAATTGCCTTTTCTTAGTCAAAACCCTAATTTTGACCATTTTTCCCTTTTTTCCCTTTTGATGATTTGATCAAATTTCTTGAGGAATTATGGTCCAACCTTGATCAAATGATATATATGAGTTTATAATGTTGATATGGATCAAAAATTATGAATTTTGACTGTAAATTGGCCACAATTGACTTTTTCCCCAATAAAGCTGATTTTTAGGTCAATTGCTCAATTGACTGAGCAAAAATGTGATCCAAGACTTGAAACTTGACATGATAAATCTTGAGGGTCCATAATGAACCATGAAAGTAATATGAGGCATTAAAAGTTAAATTATACTTGTTCAATTTCAAACCCTAATTTCAGTCACCAGTGCTTAAGGAGGTGTCTTGAGCTGATCAACCCTTGTGCAGTCTTGAACCCAAGGAGATCTTGTGAGAAAATAATTGATAAATGAGAGGGAAATTTTGGGGTACAACATCTTCCCCTGTTCAATCTTCTTAAACCTGAATAGTTAGATTGGCGGATCCGCCATTCGTGACTTGAAGGTGGAAGATGATTGGACACTAGAGTGCCCAGAAATTTGCACTCGAAGATGGATTATGAATGGGCTTATAGATGCCATTTGGAGGAATGATGGAGATTTTCCGGAGATGGGATTGTAGATGCCATCCAAAGGTGACTGTTAACAGAGAATGTACTAATTCTGAACTTGATTTCAAATGGAAAAGAATCAGAATAAATCTTTGGAGTGACTTATCTGAACCAGAAGAAGTCTTGTGTGTGGTTTGACTGGGAAGAATTATAATAAATCTTGGAGCGATTTATCTGAACCAGAAGTGTTCCTTTGGAAAGTATCAGGATAAACCTCTAATGGGTTTAAACTGAACCAAAAGATATCTTGAATTATTCTTTAACTGGAAAGAATCAGAACAAATCTTTGTGTGATTTATCTGAACCAGAGAAAGTGTCTGCGGGAAAGAATCAGAATAAATTGTTGAGAGATTTATCTGAACCCGAAGTGTTCCTTTGGAAAGTATCAGGATAAACCATTGAGGGGTTTAAACTGAACCAAAAGAGATCTTGAATGCTCTTTAACTGGAAAGAATCAGAGTAAATCTTTGTGTGATTTATCTGAACCAGAGAAAGTGTCTGCAGGAAAGAATCCGAATAAATTGTTGAGAGATTTATCTGAACCCGAAGTGTTCCTTTGGAAAGTATCAGGATAAACCATTGAGGGGTTTAAACTAAACCAAAAGAGGTCTTGAATATTCTTTAACTGTAAAGAATCAGAGTAAATCTTTGTGAGATTTATCTGAACCAGAGAAAGCGTCTGCGGGAAAGAATCAGAATAAATTATTGAGAGATTTATCTAAACCTGAAGTGTTCCTTTGTAAATTATCAGGATAAACCGTTGAGGGGTTTAAACTGAAGCAAAAGAGGTCTTGAATATTCTTTAACTGGAAATAATTAGAGTAAATCTTTGTGCGATTTATCTGAACCAGAGAAAGCGTCTGCGGGAAAGAATCAGAATAAACTGTTGAGAGGTTTAAACTGAACCGACAGGGATCTGGAGAAAAATCAGAATAAATCATTGAGAGATTTATCTGAACTAGAGAAGACGTCTGCAGGAAAAAATTAGAATAAATTGTTGAGAGATTTAAGCTGAACGGGTAGGGGCCTGAAAGAAATATTTGTTATGTAGATGGTTGACCAGTCCTTTCTTGGGAATTGATCTGTAATTGACTTGTTGAAAATTTAATGATAACTTTTTTGTCGATTGATCTTTCTTGAAAAAGGTGAAAGGTTAGTTGTATGCAATGTCATGATGTATGAAATTCATGGTGTAATGATGTTCTCAAAATAATTGAGATTGTGTCACGTGTACTTGTGTTGTCAATGTTATGACGTATGGATGTAATGTATGGACACGTTAATTATTATGCCGCAGTGTTGCCAGAGTTGAGGAAAATAAATCCTTGAGTATCCTTGGGAATGAGGAGTATAAGTCTTCAGGTTTTGAAGTTGAAGTGCTGATGAGCTTCTATTTACTAGAGAAATAAAATCTGTTATGAATGGGAAATGACGTGCATTGCTTGTGGACTTTGTGAAATCCTGTTGGGGGATCCTGAGAAATTGGGCGACTTTCACTGAGGAATCTTAGGAGTTGTAAATGGAAGTTTGTTTCGTCGTGGATGTGAGAGAGCTTGATATCATTAAGCTACATACTGGAGATACGTTAGCGATCCTGTAGTGGGATGTCCCGTTTTCCGCACTTGTTGGAAAAGTATCTGCGGGGGATTTTATGGAATAGTATAAAGATATCATCCTATTTCTTAAAGCCATTAGTGATTGTCTTTCTATTTTCTGTTCAACTTTTTTTTATTCATTTGTAAACAGTAGTCATGTTCAAAAATAAATCATTTGGACGTTTTCGCAAACAAAACACGAAAAAAGGGATATCTTTGTATTAACTTGAATAAGTATTTTTGTACAATAAGGCGAACATTCTAGTAAGAGAATGTCGTCGTAAAAAAATGAAAATTTGATTCAAAGAAAAGATAGTTATGTGAAATAATCCCCTGGGATTCCCATTCAACTATAGCCTCAGTGTCTCTTAGCGTCTTATCCACTTGCTGCCTTGTCTGAAGCTTATTGGATTGATCAGAACCGTTTGAGCTTGTCAGTCGATGCTAGAGGTTGTCTGTATGGTGATCCAACGGGACATAGTCATACGCTTTAAATCCCTAACTTTTGCATGGACCTCCCTTTCGGGTTTTCAGTCCACCGGGATACCCTTTTTTGCCCAAGCCGCCCTTTCGGGTTTTCAGCTTGTCGGGTGTACAATTATTTTTGTTTTTATCCCTAATTTTTCCTGAACCTTTTTGGTTTGTCGGGATGCCCTTGTTTTGCCTAGGTGTGTCAACCTAGAGGGTCTCTTATGTGTAGTATCTTTTGACTATCTCCGCGTTCACAGGGTGCGGAAGATCGTCGCCATCCATAGTGGTTAAGATCATTGCTCCACCAGAGAATATGCTTTTGATCACAAATGGTCCTTCGTATGTAGGAGTCCATTTTCCCCTGGGATCACCTTGTGGAAATATGATACGCTTGATTACCAAGTCACCGACCTGATATACCTGACGTCTGACCTTTGTTTTAAAAGCTTTGATCATACGTTTTTGGTGCATCTGGCCGTGACAGACAGCTGTAAGCCTCTTCTCATCAATTAGGTTCAATTGGTCAGGCCGAGTTTGCATCCAATCATCTTCATTCAGCCCTGAATCCTTTATGATTCTTAGAGAAGGTATTTGGACTTCAATTGGTAGAACAACTTCCATGTCGTATATCAAGGAAAAGGGAGTTACCCCTATTGATGTACGCGCTATGGTACGATAACCGTGGAGAGCGAATGTTAGCATCTCATGCCAGTCCTTGTAGGTTACTATCATTTTTTGTATGATCTTCTTGATGTTCTTATTTGAGGCTTCGACAGCGCCATTCATCATTGGCCGGTAAGGGAAAGAATTATGGTACTGGATCTTGAATTGCGCGCATAGTGCAGTGATCATAGTATTGTTGAGATTCATACCATTGTTTGTGACGATTCTCTCCGGGATACCGTATCGACAGATGAGATTCTGTTTGATGAATCGGGCCACAACATTCTTGGTAACGAAAGAGAAAGAAGCTGCCTCAACCCACTTCGTGAAATAGTCAATGGCCACTAAGATGAAGCGGTGTCCATTAGAAGCTATAAGTTTGATTTCTCTAATCATATTGATGCCCCACGTCGCGAATGGCCAGGGAGCAGTCAGGACATTTAAAGGAACTGGAGGCACATGTACTTTGTCAGCATAGATCTGACACTTGTGACAGGTCCACGAATGCTGATAGCAATCTGCTTCGATGGTAGACCAGTAGTACCCCGCCCATAGGAACTTCTTAGCCATATTATACCCACTGGAATGGGTGCCAAAAGTGCCTTCATGTAGATCAGCCATGATCTTTTCTGCCTCAACCTTTTCTATGCAACGAAGCAACGCAGAGTCATGGTTGCGCTTGTAAATAATTCCATTACTGAGGAAGAACTTAGCAGAGAATATTCTCAAGAACTTTTTATCATTGACTGAAGCCCCTTCCGAATACACTTGAGCCTCGAGATACCTCTTAACTTCATGGAACCAAGGCTGGTCAACTACTTGTTCAGTATCGATCTCGTGACAGTAAGCTGGTTCGTTCATCCATTCAATGGTGATCTGGGGAGCCTCGTTATCCCACTTGAGTTTAAACATGGATGACATGGTGGCTAGCGCGTCGGCTAGTTGATTTTCCTCTCGTGGAAAATTCTCAAAGGTGATTTCCTCGAAATGTGGGATTAATGTCAACACGTGTTATTTGTAGGGGATGAGGTTAGGGTGCTTTGTATCCCATTCTCCTTTGATCTGACTAATGACCAAGGCTGAATCTCCAAATACACTTAAGGACTTGATTCCCAAATCTATGGCAGCTTTGAGACCAAAAATACACGCTTCGTATTCTGCCATGTTATTGGTACAGTTGAAGCAAAATCTTGCGGTAAAGGGAGTATGACATCCTTTCAGGGATATAATTACAGCTCTTATGCCATTTCCGAGTGCGTTGGAGGATCCGTCAAAAACCAAGGTCCATCGGTATCCTTGTTCAGGTCGGTCATATGGTCAGAGTTCTTCAAAATTGTGTACCATCATGATGTCTTCATCTGGGAATTCGAATTTCATGGACAGATAGTCATCTACAACTTGATGAGCAAGGTGATCGGCTAGCACACTACCCTTTATTGATTTTTGGGTAGTGTACTGAATGTCGTATTCTGTCAAGATCATCTGCCATCTTGCTATTCTCCCAGAGAGGGCAAGCTTCTCGAATATGTATTTAATTATATCCATCTTGGATATCAATAAGGTAGTATGGGTTAGCATATACTGTCTTAGCCAGTGAGCAGCCCATGCCAGAGCGCAATAAGTTTTCTCGAGCAGTGAATATCTTGTTTCACAGTCGGTAAACTTTTTGCTCAGGTAGTAAATAGCATGCCCTTTTCGGCCGGACTCGTCATGCTTCCCTAGCACACACCCCATTCAATTTTCCAAAACAGTTAGATACATGATTAAAGGTCTTCCCTCGACTGGCGGCTTCAAAACAGGAGGCTCTTGAAGGTACTCTTTGATCTTGTCAAAGGCAGCTTGGAATTCATCATTCCATCTGACTACTTGATCTTTCTTCAGTAATTTGAAGATTGGTTCACAAGTAGCGGTTAAGTGAGAAATGAATCTAGCAATATAGTTTAGTCGTCCTAAGAATCCTCTGACTTCCTTCTCGGTGCAAGGAGTAGGAATTTCTTATAATGCTTTCACCTTGGCAGGGTCCACTTTGATACCTTTACCGTTGACGAAGAAGCCTAGGAGTTTACCAGACCTCACCCCAAATGTGCATTTATTTGGGTTTAACCTTAGCTTGTATTTCTTTAGTCTCTCAAACAGTTTTAACAAATGGTCAAGATGTTCCTCTTCAGTTTGAGATCTGGCTATCATATCATCCACATAGACGTCTATTTCGTGATGGATCATGTCATGAAATAGAGCTACCATGGCGCGCTGATAGGTTGCCCTAGAATTCTTCAATCCGAACGACATGACCTTGTAACAGAATATGCCCCACTGTGTGACGAAGGTCGTTTTCTCCATGTCCTCAGGTGCCATTTTGATTTGATTGAAGCCTGAGAAACCATCCATAAATGAGAACACTTTATGTTGTGCGGTATTTTCAACCAAAATATCAATGTGGGGAAGTGGGAAATCATCCTTAGGGCTTGCCCTATTCAAATCTCAGTAATCCACACACATGCATACTTTTCCATCCTTTTTAGGCACTGGAATAGCATTAGCAATCCATTGTGGATAGGAGGTGACGGCTAATAATCCGGTGTTGAATTGTTTCATGACTTCAGCGTTGATCTTTTCTGACATGTCTGGCCGCATGCGACGGACTTTCTATTTTATCGGAGGGCATTCTTCTTTTGTTGGTAGATGATGGACCATGATATCAGCATCAAGTTCTGGAATGACTTCATACGACCAGGAAAAGACCTCAACATAGTCATGTAATAACTGAGTTAAACGCTTCTTGACACTAGGTTCCAGATTGGCTCCTACCTTGACTTCTTTCTTGTCCTCTTCGGTACCTAGGTTAACTGTGTCCACTGGTTCTTCGTGGGGCTGTATGGTCCATTCTTCCTGTTGTAGTAACCTGGCTAGTTCCCCTGGAACTTCACAATCTTCCTCACCTTCATCTTCGGCTTGGTAGATTAGATTTCTAGAGTCATAATAGGCCATAGCAGAATCGTTACCCATGGGATCCTGAGTGGATGTAAATCTGCATTTTGAATGTGAGTGTGTGTAAGAGTATAACTATCTTTGAAAAACAAAAATGTAGAAAAAGAAAGACAAAGAGCGTAAAGTTTGTATGCAAAAACGTCCATGATTCATTGATGACATATTAAAATGAAGTAACAACCCTTACAAATGGACCGCTGTGCCTCGGGTAAGACACAAGGTTTTAAAAGTCTGAATTGGTTAATTATTACAGGTCCGACAAAAATTTAAATACAATTACTGTTGGATAAAAGTAATTGGGACAAAATCTTTAGCTTCCCAGTTGCTGAGTCCTCCATTAACAGTTGGGAAAATCCATTCTTCCATATCGTAGCTATCATCATCATCCTCCACTGCGTTGACTCCGTGGTTGCTGATCTTCAAAGGTGGTCCCCCTGCACGAGCACGACGAACGGCTTTCTGGGCTCCTGAAGTGAAACCCAAACCAAATTTGTCAGATTTGTAAGGGATGTCTGGGAGTTGGCCCCAAATAGTACACCCACCTTCTTCGACCACTGCCTTGGCATCTTTCAGAGAAGACATCTTTAGTAGAGATCTTGTAATCTTCGGGACTTGGGAAACTGTCTTAGTAGCTGCCACGGTTTGTGGGACTTCCTCAAAATGATGAAACGGAGTTTCAATGAATTCACCATCCAATTCCACGTATCTGAAGGAGTTCAAGTGACTGACCATATATTCCTATTCTCAATGGACAGAGATGATTTTCCCTTTGGTTGGGTATTTCAGCATCTAATGTATTGTAGAGGTGATGGCACCAGTGTCATGAATCCATGGTTGACCCAATAAACAGGAATAGGAAGGGCGAATGTCCATCACATAAAAAGTTGAATCAAAGATTTGAGTTCCAACTTTTATGGGGATGTCCACCTCCTCATGCACCATTCTCTTTGAACCGTCGAAGGCCCTTACCACTATGTTGTTGGGTTTTAAGGTCAAACCTTCACAGTCGATTCTATCAAGAGCCTTCTTAGGCAACACATTCAAAGACGAGCCAGTATCAACCAGGACATGAGCCAAAGTTGTGCCCCTGCATTCGACAGAGACATGCAATGCCTCATTGTGTTTCCTCCCTCTAGGTGTCAGGTCAGCATCAGAAAAGCGTAAACCATTATCAGCGGTCAAGCTGGAAACACAGTCTTGGAACTGAAAAGTAGAGGCTTCTTGTGGTACATGGGCATTTTTAAGAAATTTCACCAAGGCCTTCACACGAGCCTCGGAGCACAACAGTAAAACTAGCATAGAAATCTTTGACGGAGTTTGCCCTAGCTGTTCGACTACGTTGTAGTCGCTTCTCTTTATAATTTTCAGAATTTCTTCCATCTCCTTTTTGGAGGCTTCCGGGATAGATACTGATTGCGCCTTCATCTAGACAGGCTCAACCAGAATGCCTTTGCCCTGAGTCTTGGTCGACTCGGTGGTAGGGGTGTTAGTGGGGGTAACCATGGGAATTATAGTAGTAGGAACAAAAGCAGGGATGATCACAGGACCGATAACAGTTTTAGAAGGAGAAATCTCGGGAGAGAATACTCTTCCACTTCGGGTTATCTTGCTGGTTCCCGCAATGTTGGCGATGTCAGGGTCAGCCTTCTCAAGAATTGAGTCTTTATCAGCCAACCAATCCTGCTTGACGCCGTGATAGTAGACGCCGCCCCCATAGTTCCATGGGACAGTTTTATCTGAGGAGTACAGGGTCGGCCGTAGCATAGTAATTGTCAGTGGAGCCACCTTAGGAAGTGATGTAATCCTAACGGGTCTTTTGGTGGAGACCCTGGAAGGATTGGCGGAAATGGTTACTATTGAAACATCATTGTAAGAAATGGCTGAGACGGGAGTCTTTTCAAACAAAATCTCTTTGTCATCCATTAGGCGTTAAACACCTGCTTTCAATAAATGAAAACCAGTTGGTAGAGATGAACAGAGGTGGCAGCTTTCACCACAGCCCGTAAACAAACCGGCTTTCAACAGGTTCTTCTTGACAGTCAGGAGAGAAGTAACAAGTTCATCAACAGCAGTAACAAACATATCATCTTCAACAGTGTTAACATCACAGCCATGCTTGGGCATAAGAGCGGTGATAACATTTGGGGTCTCAGGAGCATCAAATTAAATTTCTTTTGGTTCGAGAAGGTCTTGCACCTTGTTTTTCAAAGCCCAACATTTGTTGGTATCATGGTCTGGACTTTCTGAATGGTAAGCACAGCGAGCATTAGGGTGGTAATGAGGAGAGGAGGTGTCGAGATTCTTTGGGGCTTCCTTCATATTTACCAGATTAGATCTCAATAAATGTGGCAAGACTTGAGATAACGTCATATTTATCCGGGTAAACTGTCTTACCGGTCTTTCTGTTCTAGGTTGATTGCTCCTTTGTTGAGTAGGCGCAAGCTTAGGGATCATGATGACTCCTACCGTTGGACGGTGTTCAGTTCTATCTTGATTCCTTTGAGGATACACAACACCAACCTCTTTCTTCCCAATAAATGGCTTTCTCACGGCACTGGAGGATGCGTCTTTTTGGATCTTTCCACTCTTAATCCCAGCTTCTACTCTTTCCCCGGTCAAGATTAATTTAGTGAAGCCTGCTGAGGAGCTTCCAATTAGATGATTAAAGAAAGGACCGGACAGGGTACCCAAAAACATGTCTACTAGCTCCCTATCAGACATGGGAGGCTGGACTCTTCCTACTAAGTCCCTCCATTTCTGAGCGTAGTCTTTGAAACCTTCGCTTGAAACCATAGCCATACTCTAGAGTTGAGTACGGGTGGGAGAAAGGTCTGTGTTGTACTGATACTGTTTATAAAAATCAGCGGCAAGGTCTTCCCAATTATAGATATTGGCCCTTTCCAATTGATATAACCAATCTAGCTGAGTCCTGGATAAACTATCTTGAAAGAAGTGGACTCACAAATCTCTGTCGGTAGTGTGAGGCTGTATCTTCCTCACATAAGATTGGAGGTGCATCTTGGGACACGAAATCCCGTCGTACTTATCGAACACTGGAGCCTTGAACTTTGGTGGAATAAAAATCCCAGACACCAACCCCAACTCTTCAAAGTCCAGCCCGGGCACTTTCTGAATTTCCATTGCACTTAGATGCTCTTCCAGATGTTTGTATTTGTCGTCGGCCGGAGGATACTATTCTTCAGAGTAATCCTCTTCTTCTTCCTCTTCATATTTTGGTTGGGTAGTCACTTCCTCGCCTTTCCCTTGTTGATTATCCTTTTCACCATATGATGTTGTGAAGTCTAAGGTTCGTATGTCTGGCCCTGGGAACCATCTTCCTAGATTCAGAACACCGGTTATTTTCTTTTCTTTCTTCTAATTTTCTTCGATCAGCGAAGTTTTCAAATCCTCTTGTCCTTTGGCTAGAGTCAAGAACATTTGTTGAAATTGAGCATTCTACGCTCGGAGATCTTTTATTGTCTGTTCCATGTCCATCTTACAGAAATAAACAATAGAAAGATGAGGAGACCTGTTGTAAGAAACCTGTTTATGTTATGATTTATGAAGATGCATATGCAATGATTTCAAGGAAATTAGACATTTAAATTTTCTTTAGACCAAAAAGGAGCACACATTATATTAATAAGTAAAAGTTTAGGTACATCATGCGTCTTTGGGCTTACAAAGAAATACAAAAACTCTAAGATAAAAAAGTTGTACGCATCCTCTTTGGTGCGATGTAGGCGTTCAGGCTCCGCTCCTCATGAAGTTGCTTGGTGAGTTCCATAACATTCTTCTTGCTGGCATAGAATTGAGCCTTGAAAGTGTATCGCTCCCCCTTAAGCTGTATCAAATCCCTTTGCAAGTCTTCAAGAGAGGTGGCCATGTCAGAATGCAGGATAGTGTATGGAACATCTCCTTCCACAACAGGCTCTATGATATCCGGGAGAATGGAGGGGTAAGGCATCATAAGAATTTGAGCACGAGCTCGTACCCATTTGAGGTAAGGCTCAAGAGGGATGGAATTATTATGCCCCAATGTCTTGCTATCTACCTTGTTCAACATCCTCCAAGCTCAGATAAACCTCTGGCGGTGACCTTGATCATCATTCTCGTAGTCAAATACCAACCCTTGAATAAGCATCTCTTGTGGGCCATCCCTTTTGGCGTAACCAAACTGTCTTAAGGCTAAGCAGGGGTTGTAGGTGATATCTCATCTAATGCCAAGTAAGTGGACATTAGAGAATTCTCCACAATGGTCGACGATAGTAACATTCTCTGTAGATCAGGAACACCAATGAATGTCTGAATGTTTGAGTGTCATCTACCTATGTGACCACCTTGAACCTTGCTCTTTCTTCAATACAAATTGGGGAAGATGCGAAATAAACCATCTTTCCAAGAGAGGAGTACAACACATAAGGATACCTCTTTTCCTCATAGTGCGAGTGTGAAAATAATGTAGGATGTCTCCTAACAAAGTAGGCACCAGGTTACGAGACATGAAGATTTTTACGGTGTTTACGTCTATGAGTTGGTCAGGATTTGGGAACAAAACCATCCCATAGATGAGGAGAGCCACAATTTCCTTAAAGTCTTTCAATTCCAAGGAGTTCCAATAGTTTTGAGCTTTCTCAAACAAGAATTTGGCTAACGAAACCTTTGACACCACTCCTTGTTTCCCAATTAGTTGTGATATTAGATGGTTGCAAGTGTAGGGCTTGAGAAATCTCTTCTATTTAGATCTCTTTTTGTACCGTTGAAAGGTAGTTGATTAAGAATGGGAATCCACAAGAGTTAGGATAATTCTTCCAAAGTTGGCACAAGTTGATAATCGGGAAATGTGAAGTAATGGTGTAGAGGATCAAAGAAATGGAAGAGCACATTCATCATGTCCTTATCAGTGTTAGAGGTAACCAAGTTTAGGAGACGATCATGTCTTTCGGTAAATGGAGGGTTTTTGGGAACACTTGATGCTAACTCTTTAAGTTGAGGAGGGATCCTTACAAGATTGACTTGAATGGTTTTCCTGCGAATAGAATCCATGTCCTACAAAACAGAACAAAGATAAATCCCAAAATCCTTGAAATGGTTAGTGAGTATGAGTATGATGTTATGATGTTTATAATGTTATGTACAAGTAGATATATACAAACAAATCAAACAAGTCCTTAGGTTTAAGCTTGCATGGAGTCTCATAGGTAAGTACCTTCTTGAAGTTTAGTTGGCTCAAACCTGTCCTAGCAATAGTAATCGGGTTCTAAGGGAGCTCAATATCACTGGTTTGTTTTCTCGGGCATTTTTTCAGCGCAAGCCTCTTTAATGGCAACCGAAATATCCCAAAAAACCAAACCTCAATGAGTGTAGTATCGAGTATCTACCAACTTCGGACTACACCAAAGCCGGTCATCTCACTATGTCCTAGTGGCCAAGTTGGTCAAGTAAAGGTTCTAGAAGTTAGTTAGTGCTTCATGACATCACCCAACAGCCCCGTATTCTCCTTGACTACTCAAGGGCTACTGGTACCCATAAATATGTCACACTAACGTAGCTATTTCTTAGAACATATCGGTATACCCCGCATAGTTTCCACAACGTATTGCTACTTACCTATAAGGTATCACAAATCAGGGTAGAGGATTCAAACCCAAACAAAGAACCAAAATGTAAAGCATACAAGTCAAACAATGAAAGCAAATAAATGTGATATATCCTTAAGGTAACCCCACTTTTAAGATTTCCCCCAGCAGAGTCGCCAGTTCTGTAACGCGGTGGTAGAACTGACTTGGTTGTTTTGCATTTGATTGCAAATGTTGCAGTTAGCAAGAGTTGCCACCGAGTTTTCTTTTATCCAAAAGGAAAGGCTGAAAAGAACAGGAAATACCTTTGAGATGTTTTCTTGAGTTCGGGGGGTAGATTATGAAAAGGGAAGGTATTAGCACCCTTTTCATCCATGGTTTTCCATGGGCTATTAGTTACTTTCTAGATCACTTGCTTTTGTTTGAAAATGTGCTTTGTATGGTTTTTGAAAGTATTTTGAAAAGGTGTCATTGTTTAGGCAAACTTTGTAATGATTCTCGTTTATAAGAATGTATACAAAGTGTTGATCCTTTAAAAATGTTTTCAAGTTTGAAAGATGTTTTTTTGAAAGTGTTGGTGTTTGTCTTGAAAATAGCAAGGATGTTTTTGTTTTGAAATTGAGCAAGAAACTAGGAGTAATCTACCTACTCAAAAGTCTTTCATGTTTATTTTCTATTTCCTTTGACATTGTTATCTTACCATTGATTTGGTAAGTAACCCTATCTTTGGATGAAAAAGGGACGGGCAAGGGTCATCGTATAGCCATGATTAGCAATGTTGTAAGATATCTTAGCATTTTGTTTAGGGTCTAAGATCATTTTGAAAGGCAACATGGATAGCATCATCGAGGGACTATGATCTTGTATTTTGTTTGTTTTTGCTAAGATACCTCACATGCATAATATGGCCAATTTTTGCAAGGCAACAAAGTGGATTTACCCTAAGGGTGTAAGTATGCAAGTGTATTGGTTTACATGCTTGATTTGTCTTGATTAGGGTTTTCTATTTGTTGGTTTTAATATTTACATACAAAATACTAATTACTAGTATTTGTATATAAAGCATTTAAATTGCGGAAAATAAAAATACTAAGCTATTACATCATTTAGGGGAGGGGTGTACAAATTACAAATGGGGAATTGCAAGATATTAAATCTAAATAATTGTTACAACCATATTGAATTTGAATAAATGTATAAAAATGAAGATAAAAATGAAAGAATATAAAATGTAAAAAGAAATGTGATTTTTGTTTGGTTTTCCTGAAAAGGATTTTTTGACCTAATTAATTAAAAATAAAAATAATTAATAAAATTAAGAAAATTAAGATTAAGTTAATAAAAATAAATTAATTTAAAGAAAACAAGTTTCTAGGGTTTTTGTGAATTTAATTAAACTAGTAAATAAAATAAAAGTCCTAAGTTCTAAATTGATTTTAATTTACAAGAAAATAATATAATAATAATTAAGATTTATTATCTAAGTATTTAAAAAAAGGAAATTAATTTATTAAAGAAAATGTTTTTTTGTTCTTTTAGTATTATGAAGAAAAATAAATTAAATAAATATAAATAATATAAATATAAATAATTTTTGGATTTTTATTGATGAAAATAATAATAATAATAATAATAATAATAATAATAATAATATTAATAATAATAATAAAAGATGAAATAAAAATAAAATAAAAATAATAAAGTCAGGGAGGTTAAAATTGAATTTGGGAGGTTTGTTAGAAAAAAATAGTTTTTTTGAATTTGGCCCAAATGATGTTTTTTAGTTTGGAAATCAGAAAAAAAAAAAGACATATGGGCTGTGTGATATGAGCAAACAGGAGGGTATTAGTGAGTAAAAATGCAAAACCTAGGAGGGGAAGGCCCAAGCGCTTCCTGTAACAAAAAATGTCAAAAAAATGCAAAAGGCAGCGCGCTGGGTGTTGAACCCACGACCTCTTGGTAACCAGCGCGCTGCCTTACCACTAGGGTGGCTATACATCCGTTAATATAACTGAAATGATAAATATATAATACAAAATGAGTCATGAATACACTTCATCTTCAACCTCCAGCCAGACCACTTGTATCTCATTCGTTTCTCAATAAAAATGGAAAATGTAAACATGAAAGTTGCTCCATTTTTCCATGTTAATCCAACCATATAAATATCATGAACTATAAATCAAAGATGAATGAGAATTTTTGAAAGTACCAAACTTTGACCTAATTATTTTCATAGGTTTAATCCTAAAATTCTCCTAGCTCAATCAATATAAATAAAATCTATGGACATGTACAACTTCAGGGCAACGATGTCTATATTTTATCTTCACAAATGCAAGCCTAACAATGCCTAAGTAATGATATAGAAGTTCAAGAAAAATATCTCAAAACTGGAAATCATGAAATGCAAATGAGCTTGATTCAAGGTGCTGCAATGAGCAGGTTAGCTTCCTCAAGTTCCCAGGAAACTAATGCAATGGTTAGCTTGAGCTAAGAGTGGCTGAAATGGCTTGGAGAAGTCCAAGTGCAAAGCTCTATTTTTGAAAATGGAAGATGGTGCAAATGGTGTTACAGTCGTGTGACAGGGTCAGGTATGAGTTATATTTGATGTTTAGAAGCTTTAGGAACCAAAAGGCTTGAAAACGCACGAGGGAGATGTGAGTTTCAAGTTTTTGGTCAGAATGTGCAACAATGGTGATATTTTAGTTCAATTCTGAGTTCTTGTGTGTTTTATGGCTTGTGTATGCGTGTGTTTTCTTGCCAATGACTTGTGTATCTATAAGCAAAAGGTTTGGATACTTGAGGTGGTCAGAAGTACAAGATCACATGTTTTTGCTTCTTGGCTTGTTTTTGAAGTAAGGTTGACAAACATGGTTTCAATGCATAATACAAAGTTATCTAGAGTGGTTACCAACTTTAAACATGCTTATCTGACTTTATAGAGGAAGTTTGTGCAGAAGGAACAAGTGCAAAGCTCAATGCAAGTTGACTTTGCATAAAGCTTGCTTTATGTAAATGGTAATGGTGCCTTTGTGCCATTAATGGAAAATTATCTTGGATAAAGCTTGAATCAAATGGATAATAGCTCAAAAGCAAATGTAATCTTCTGATTAGGGAGAGATCTTGAGGTTTAGGGGCTTGCAAGGCTAGATTGTGCAGCATAGGTTTGAGATTTGAATTTTGTTCATCACAAAATTTGCTTTGTAAAACAACTTGAAACCTCAACTTCTGGCCTTCGATTCTCCTTGCTCACAAATGATCTCAATGATTTATTGGATATTTAGAAAATCTTGTAATGTTCTCTACAACTCCTCTTTGAATCACCTTTGCAAAATCTAAATGGAACTATGTGAAACTTGGGTTAGAAGTTAGGTCAAAATCCTGACCTAAAATGCTCAAAATTTCACTAAGTGTTTAGTTTCATGACCATGACTTCATGAATTAATAACTTGAGATCAAAGAATTTCTAGGAGAAGTTGTGTAAAGAAATGTTTTAGATCTCATGGAGATCTACAACTTTCATGTTGAAAGTTTCTTTTGAATCATCTTGCATCATGGTAAAAATTGGCTCAAAGTTGTGAAAAAATATGAAGTTTTCAACACTTAGAAAAATTTCTATGTTTGGAAACTTTGACTTTTCAAAATGAAATCTTGACTTTTTGATTTCTTGATGAAAAAGTTTCATATTTTGACATGTTTTGATGAATTTTGATCTTTGACACTTGATTTTGACCAAAAAGTCAAAGTTTGACTTTTTAGTGTACAGTTGACTTTTGATCAGTTGACTGAAAATCAACTATCAATCAATTGATCTTGAGGGATGTTTTGAGTCATGCCATTAGGTAAAAATGACACAATTGGACTCTTGATATCACGCCTTAAACCAATTAGTCAATTGCTAGGTCAAAATCAGAAATTGCCTTTTCTCAATCAAAACCCTAATTTTGACCATTTTGCCCTTTTGATGATTTAATCAAATTTCTTGAGGAATTATGGTCCAAACTTGATAAAATGATACATATGAGTTTATAATGTTGATATGGATCAAAAATTATGAAGTTTGACTGTAAATTAGCCACAATTGACTTTTTCCCCAATATAGTTGATTTTTAGGTCAACTGCTCAATTGACTGAGCAAAAATGTGATCCAAGACTTGAAACTTTACATGAGCAATCTTTAGGGTCCATAATGATCCATGAAATTCATATGAGGCATTAAAAGTTCAATTATCCTTGTGCAATTTCAAACCCTAATTTCAATCATCAGTGCTTAAGGAGGTGTCTTGAGCTGATCAACTCTTGTACAGTCTTGAACCCAAGGAGATCTTATGAGAAAATAATTGATAAATGAGAGTGAAAATTTTGGGGTACAACAATTAGGTTTTAGGGTTTTTTATTTATCATTAAACAAAATTACCCTTTTTTTATTAATTAAAATTAATTAGGTTTTAGGTTTTTTTAACTTTTTTCAAAATTAACCTTTTTTTAATTAAAATTAATTAGGTTTTAGGTTTTTAATTAACTTTTTTTTTCAAAATTAACCTTTTTTTTATTAATTAAAATTAATTAGGTTTTTTTAGGTTTATTTAAATAATTATCATAAATCATTTTTTTCATAAAAAATTACCAAAACATTTTCTTTGCTATTTTCATCTTATTTTTATTTTCCTAGATTAAGTGTATAGGGCATGTTCAATTGTAATAGTGTAGCTTTTTTTTCCCGCCTTTTTCTATTATGTAACTGCTCCTAGTATGTAATAGCTTATGGTTCTTACTTTCTGCTTTCTATTATGTAACTGCCCCAAAGCCGTGTAATAGGTTTAGGTTTATCTTTTTTGCTTTTACTTTCCGCACCTTTACTGTATTTTTTATACTTTCTATATTACCGCTTAGTAATTAGGGTTGTATGGAAAGACAAAAACCAATCGATAGATAATCTAACTTCAAGACTAAATAATTGAATACAAAACACTTGCACATGCGCACCTCTAGGGTAGCCTCTCTTGTTTCCTTTCGATTAAACAGGCATGTCCCTCAAACGTGGGAACGCTTTAGTAAAGTCCCTCTGATACAAAAGATCATAGTCCCTCAATGACCCTTCCGACATTGCCTTCGGTAAATGATCTAGTCCCTTAGATAATAATTGCTAAAGCGTCTTTACAAGTTGCCTTTGATGATTGTACGATGACCCACTCTCGTCCCTTCACATCCAACCATAGGGATTCCTACTAACTAATGGTAGGATAGCACTATCTAAAGTAGGAGGAAATTACAAGAAAGACCTTGAGTAGGTAGACCGTTGTTAATCGCTTGCTCACAAACATTTCAAAACAAAAACATTTCACACAAACACTTTTTAAATATTTTCAAAACACTTTGTATGCATTCTCAAGGACAGATATGAGAATCATTACATATTTGCCTCACATTGGAATTTCAAAATATTTTCAAACATACACAACACAAAGCAATTTCTAAAACAAAGTGAGCTAAGCGATCAAGAGCCCATAGATAACTACGGATGAAAAGGATGCTAACACCTTCCCTTTTCATAACGTACCCCCCGGATGCAATAAAATCTCGAAGGTCTTTCCTTTTCTTTTCACCCTTTACTTATTGGATAAAATAAAAGTCAGTGGTGACTATTCGCAACATTTGCGATAAAACGCAAAACAAGTCAGTTATCCCACCGTTTTACATGGTCTTAGAGATGTGGGTTTTAAAGGATACAAATTTACATGGACCAACGGAAGGCATGGTATTAATAATATCCAATGCATGCTGGAAAGGGTTTTGGCCAATGATGCAGGCGTCAATCATTTTCAACCGGTAAGTGTGCACCATCTTTCCCATCTTGGGTCAGACCAGACAGTGATTAGACTTGTGGTGGAAAATCATATTGAAGGCCAAGAAGATAAAAGAAAACACTTATTTAGATTTGAAGAAGCATGGTCGAGGGATTCCAAATGTGAAGGTGTTGCACCCCAAAATTTTCCCTCTTATTTCTCAAAGAATCACTCTGGATCCTCAAGTTTGCTTCCGTCTAATTCCAAGCCTTGAACTACAAATTTTCCAAGAAAATCACTCACAAGGGCAAAATGGTCATTTGCACACTAAAAAGTCAAACTTTGACTTTTGGATCAAAATCAAATTTCAAGAATCATATTTCATTAAGACATGTTGAAATATGAAGTTTGTTTCATCAAGAAATTCAAAAGTCAAAACTACTTTGGAGAAGTCAAAATTCTAAATACTTAGAATTTTTTTCAAGTGCTTAAGAAAATATGACAAGCTCAGAACTTCTGGCCAGATTTTCACCATGATGCAAGCTGATTCTCGAAGAACTTCTAATTCAATAGTTATAGATTTCAACGAGATCTAAAACATTGCAGAACAGAACTTCTCCTAGAAATGCTGGGATTTCAAGTTATAACTTCTCAAAGACACGTCCTTGAAACTGAAACACTCACCAAATTCTAGACACTTTCAAGATAGAGTTTGGTCAGAACTTCTAGGAAAGTTTTCACAAAGGTTCAGTCATAGTTTTCCAGGGTAATTCAAAGAAGGTTAAGAAGCATGCTGCAAGCTTCCTAGAAAGTCTGAGAGCTCCTTCAGAACATGCTGGAGCAAGGAGATACAAAGATCAGAGGTTGGATGTTACGCTAAAGCTGAACTTCTGATCCATAATTAAGCAATGATGCAGAATATCACGTTGCAGGATTTCTGGGTTGATCAATCTCATCATTATTTAATGCTCGCAACCACTTTTGAGTCTTTATCCAAGGGATTTTCCCCACGTGTACCTCTACTGTCTTGGGATAGCAAACTTTGGTGAAAAAGTGTGCTAGGCCCATGTGTTACTTTTGCTTTTCCTTATTTTTGGCTGACAAATCCAGCTTAGGCATGGCTAAAAGCTGCTAACCACCATGCTTGCTTCAAGAATAAGACAGCGCTTTAGCATATGAAGGCTATATCCAACGCTTTGATCAGAACTTGACCAAATCCCAAAACCTTGTTTATACAACTCGCTGCAGATCTATAACCAACAACTAATTCAGCCTACGCATGCATCCCATAATTGCACCAAACTAGCATACAAAGACTGTGATCAAAAGGCAAGGGAACAGGATGCCAAAAAGGTTCAAATCCCATTTGTTTTCCCCCCAAAGATCACAACAAATCCATCTATAAATAAGTTGCTCCATCACACTTTCAATGGGGACTGGCTGGCTTTTGGAGAGAGATTGGCCAAAAGAGAGAAAAGGAAGTTGTGAAACCTTCATAAAAATCCAGATTTCCCAAACAGAAAACAAAACCTTTTGTTCCTCCCCTTCGAATCAAAGAACACAACCACTGCTCCGTCACTCTCGCTGACACCAGAACATCTGAAGGCAGCAACTCAAAGCTCCAAGCCCATACTCCGGATTCAAGGTAAGTCTTTCTGACTTTGCATTTTTCTTTCAGAACATCATTAATATGTAAATATCATAATTAATGTTGTCCATATCATTGCATAAGTGAAAAAACTGTGGATCAGAGCTTCTTGATTAGGGCTAGACTCAGATTTAGGATTAGAACTTCTATAAACTGTTGTGCTATTATCCTTCTGATTTGCTGTTTATTAAGAACTGAATAAATTGTTGATGTGCTGATTAAGAGTTGAAATATGGCATAGAACTTCTGATGTTCACTCACAGCTTTAGCACAACACATAACTTGAGTTCTCCTCACTGTTTAAACACACTGAACTTATGATATTCACTCACTGTTAATGCACACTAAACTTCTGATGTTCACTCACTGTTTTAACACTTAGAACTTCTGATTTTCATGTGCTGATAACACGTTGAACTACTGATTGTTTGTTCACTGTCTTAGCACCATACAGAACTTCTGAGTTCTTCCTACTATTTTGACATGCACAGAGCTTCTAAGGTTTTATCATTTTTCTAACATTCAGAAGTTTAGCACATAGCAATCCAGAACTTCTATGTTTTCCCTCTAACGAGTCTTGCATGACCTCAGAGTGTTCCAATCCAGAACTTCTGATTCCATTGATGTTCCTTTATGAGTCATCACGCACCTGGCTTCAGAACTTCTGATCCTTGTTGTTTTGCTTGCAGAAGCACACTGTTTCTATCTTTCATTTATTTTCCTTTTCATCATTTTTAATATTAACATAAAAAGACATAAAAATATTTTTCTTTTATTAATCTATTTCTTTTTCATTAAGATAAAAAACCATTTTCTAAACAAGTCCTTTTTCTTTCTTATTGTACATTTCAATATGGTTGTAATAGTAACTTAGGATTTAATTTTATTTGCAATCCTCATTTGTAAATATGTACACCCCATCCCTAAAATATTGTAATAGCGTAGGACTTTACATTTCTGCAAATTATCGCTTTCGAATGTAAATGCTAGTAATTAGGGTGTGTATGGAAAGATATGAAATTGACAAATAGATCACCCTAAGCAAGACTAAATGCATGCAATCAAACACACTTTGCACAAATGCACCCTTAGGGTAATCTCACTTGTTGCCTATCGGAAAAATAGTCATGTCCCTCGAACATGGGCGTTTTAGCAAATACCCTCGATAAAAGATCGTAGTCCCTCGATGATCCTCAATGTTGCCTTCGGTAAACGACCTAGTCCCTAAACGACATTGCTAAAATGTCCCATAGGTTGCCTTCTATGACTATACAAATGTCCCACGCTCGTCCCTTCACATCCAACGATGGGGATTCTCACCAAAACAATGGTAAGATAGCAACATCTAAAGGAGGAGGAAAAGAACAATTAAGACCTTTTGAGTAAGTAGATTCGCTCCTAGTTGCTTGCTTGCTCACAACAAAAACATTCTATACACCAACACTTTGAAACATTTTCAAAAGACAACACTTTGTATGTGTTCTTATAGAGACGAGAATCATCACAAAGGCACCTTTTCATAATCACTTTCAAAAATACATCTCACAAACACTTTTTTTTGAATCATTCCGAAACAAACACTTTGTATGCGTTCTTATAGAAACGAGAATCATTAAAAAGTTACATTTTCAAAATACCTTCAAAACCAACACCACAATCACACATTCAAACAAAAGCAAGTGATCTAGCAAGCAACTAAAAGCCCATAGAAAACCATGGATGAAAAGGGTGCTAATACCTTCCCTTTTCATAATCTACCCCCCGAACTCAAGAAAACATCTCTAAAGGTCTTTCCTGTGCTTTTTCACCTTTCCTTATGGGATAAAAGAAAATTCGGTGGCGACTCTTGTCAACGGCAACATTTGAGAACACAAATGCAAAACAACCCAAGTCAGTTCTCCCACCGTATCACAAAAGGTATAGTCTTGAGAAGTTGGAGCATGAGTGGAGTACTGGGTATAACAAATTAAAGGTTGTGTTAGGAATTGGAGAGCACTTTAAGGAGTTCAGATTGTGGCTCAATCCGCAAGGAGATAATTCCCATGGATGAACAATTGAATAAGGATGAGATGTGGGATCCAAGCAAGGAGAGTGTTAGTAAATACAAAGCTCTGGAGGAACAAAGGAGTAATATGCTGAGGACGGGAGAAATCATGTGGAGGCAAAGAAGTAGGGCGTTGTGGCTTGGGGAAGGAGACAAGAATACTAATTTTTTCCATGGAAAAGCGGAGCAGCGAAGAAAGACTAATCAGATCAAAAAACTTCGTGATACAGAAGGAAGATGTTGGACAGGGAAAGGAAATCATGAGAGGGTGTTGATTAATTATTTCACTGGTTTATTTTCTTCTTTGGGTTCATTAAATGTTCAGGAAACTTACGAGGTGGTAAAGAATAAGCTTAGTAAGGAGAAAAAGGTGTGGTATGGAGCAGTCTTCATTGAGATGGAAGTCGAAGAAGCTTTATTTCAAATGCACCAGTTAAAAGCATTGGGTCCTAATGGTTTGCCAGGCTTGTTTTTTCAAAAATATTGGCACATTGTGGGGGAGGTGAAAAGGATGGTTTTGGAAATTTGAATGAGGAAAAGGATCTGGCTGAGACGAACAATACCTTCATTGTTCTTATTCCCAAGTGTAAGAACCTAGTGTCCCCAAAGGACTTTTTCCTTATAATTCTTTGTAATGTCGTTATGAAACTGGTTTCGAAAATAATAGAAAACACGGTGAAGAAGGTGTTACCAAGTTAGATTGATGAGGAACAAAGTGTGTTTATTTAAGGGAGACTTATTACGGATAACGATCTAGTTGTGATGGAGTGTTTCCATTGAATGAAGAAGAAAACGAAGGGGAAAAAAGGTGTAATGGTGGTTAAATTGGATATGTCCAAAGCTTTCGATAGGGTGGAATGGGTATATATGGTGGATTTCCTCGAAGCTATGGGATTTCCAAGAAACCTGGTGCTCTTGATCAAGAGTTGTATCTCTTTCATTTCGTTCCAGATTATAATATGGTGGGAGAACTGAATTTACTGGTTTTGCATTTTATTGTAAATATTGCGATTAGCAAGAGTCGCCACTGACTTTTCTTTTATCCAACAAAGGAAAGGGTGAAAAGAACAGGAAAGACCTCTTTTAAAGATTTTGAGTTCTGGGGGTAGGTTATGGAAAGGGAAGGTGTTAGCACTCTTTCCATCCGTAGTTATCTACGGGCTCTTTGTTGTTAGCTCACTTTGAAAATGCTTTGTGTTTGTGTGTTTTGAAAATATTTAAAAAAAAAAGACGCCTTAGTGCGGTGAACTTTGTAATATTTCTCGTATCGTTGAGAATGTATACAAAGTGTTTTATCTTTGAAAATATTTTAGAGAAGAGTTTGTGTATGTGAAAAATTGTTTTGTTTGTTTTTGTGAGAAAGCAACCACAAGTTGTCTACCTACTCAAAAGATATTCGTTCTTTTCCTCTTTCCTTTGGATAGTGCTATCCTACCATTAGTTAATAGGTAGAACTATCATTGGATGTTTTGAGAGACAGGCGCGAGTCATCGTATAGTCATAAAGGCAACTCGTAGGGAACATTAGCAATTTTATCGTAAGGGACTAGATCATATACCAAAAGGCAGCATCGAAGGGTCATCGAGGGACTATGATCATTTTAACCGAGGGTCTTTTCTAAAGTGTCCCACGTTAGAGGGACATGACTGTCTTTCTGAAGGCAACAAGTGGAGGTACCTTAGAGGTGCGCATGGGCGAGTGTGTTATATTTCAGTTATTTATCTTTAAACATTTAGGTTTTTCTACCGTTTGTTTTTAGATCTTATCATGGAGACCTATTAAGCATACATCCAACAGTTATATATATATATATATATATATATATATATATATATATATATATATATATATATATATATATATATATATATATATATATATATATATATATATATATATATATATATATATATATATATATATATATATATATATATATATACAGAAAATAAAAGTGCAAGAATTTGAATCTACGCTATTACAATACTTCGGGACGGGGAAATTTACAAACCAAAAATGGGGGAAAGAAAAGTGTAAAGGGTCCTAAAGTAAACTATTACAATCCATGTGCAATTACATAACATTTGAAAATAAAAATGCAAATAAAATAAATTACTACGCGGAAAAGAGAAAGCCCTAAAGAATTTATAAATGGTGAGAAAAGAAATATTTTTTTGTTATTTTTTTTATTTAGGAGAAATAATGATTAAGTTAATGGAAAACCTAATTCTAATTGATTAATTAATAAAAGAAAGAAAGTGATTAAAAATTATTAATTAAAAATAATTTAATTAATGAAAATCTAAGCCTAATTTTTTTTTTGTGATTTTTGATTTTTTTGATTTTTTATGATTTTTTTAATAAAAGGAAATTAATTGAAAAAAAAATAAATATAAAAATTAAATGAAACAAAAAAATAGAAAATAAGAAAAGATGGGTTGTGTTATAATGGAAATGGGAGGTGTGAACTAGAATTGAAATCTTTAGGCCCAAAAGGAGAAAACAGGCGCCGCAAAAAATATTAGGGGGTGCAAAGAGACAACTAGATCCAGGACCAAATCACTAAGCCCAAGACCTGTAAGAAAATGTTGAGAAAAAATACAAAATGCAAAACCTGGGACTCGAACCCAGGCTCTAAAAGAGGAATGCCTTAAGTGCGTGCTTGCTACCACTGGATATCTTTGTTCATTCGTTAGCATAATAAGATGAAAACAATATAACATAAAATGCAAGCCAAAGCCAAGTCAGCAAACACGCGCGCTCACTGTGGGGCCCCATTATTTGAATGGACGAATCAAGGTGTAATGTTTGGACACGCAAGCTTAGGGAGGGTTAAACCACCACATACGATGGTTGACCTCCTCCTTCTTTGATCATCCCAAAACCCTATCCTACAAAATAAGATGATTCAAAACCACAGATCGATCCTACCCCCCCTAAATAGGGGTCTACAAACTCGGTGGTGCCCTCCATTTATCCTGAAGATGCCTGCACAAGGAGATACGACAAAGCTGAAGCTTCACTCCCTAACAATGGTGTTTTCTCATCCCTGCGTCAAACCTCACAAACAATGGTTTAAAAACGTTCTAAATATCATTATGAATATGTATGAATACATCACATTGATTGATATTGCATGAATTGAAAGTTTAATATCAAGAAATTTTACCAAACCGGAGCAACCTGGCTGGCGCGTTATGGGATGTTTCAGGTGTGGAAGAAGGACTAGGATGAGTCCTGGGAGTCTCAGGAACATGAATATGTTATTGGCTTTGATGGAGGAAGGCTGGAAGTTGGGTTTTAAACTTTGGCAACTTTGAGAATTTTTGCAATTTTCGTAGCTTTTCGTTCGGCAGCTTGTGCGTGTCCCTTCAGGCTTACATTATCATGTATTTATAGGGGAGTGAGGAGAATAAACAAGTATGGAAAGGGATCAAGTCTTAACTATGCTTTCATGACAAGAATCAAATTTTGAAAAAAATGCATAACTTAGAATATTCTTGCCATTTCGATCCCTTGTATGAACCTGGACTTGTTCCATGTATCTTGCATGAATCTTGGGCTCCATGATGGGTCAAGTCAAGCCCAAATACCTTAGCCCATTATTTCTTGTATTTTTTATTTAATTTATTTGAGTTTAAATTAAATAAAATCAAGATAAATATAAATAAAAATCAATACCATACAAAAATGGACTTAGAGGCCCTCTAAGATATTATGGACATGTTTGAAGACCAAAAACTAGGTTTATTGGTTCAAAATTGCAATTTTGCTCAATTTGTGCTTCTTGAATTTCTTCAAAACTCCCCAACTTGTGCAACTCATAACTTGCTCAATTTTCACCTTTTGAAGGTGATCTTTGACTTTTTTGAACTTGAGAACAAAAGAAAAGTTGTAGAGAATTGAATTTTATTCAAAATGAGCTTTGGTTGGGGAAATTTTGATAAAGCATGTGAAGGTTATGTCTGGTCAAAGTTCAGTTGACTTCTCCTAAGGAAAGCCTAATTTGACAAATCTTGACTTTTGATGATTTGAGGACTTTCCTTGGGGAATCATGATCAACCCTTGATCAAATTATGAATATCACTTCAAAATGTTAATGTTGACCAAAAATCTTTAAGTTTGACTCTATGTTGACCATAGTAGACATTTTCACCAATATAATTAATTTTCAAACATTTGAGCCATTGACTAAGCAAACTTGTGATATAGGGCTTGAAACTTGACATGAACCTTGTTGAGGACCCGTGAAGAACCATGGAAGCCACTTGAGACCTTTGCAAACCAAATTTCCTTGAGAAACTCTACACCCTAGTTGTAGGCCTTTGACTTAGGAGGAGCGTCTTGACTAGTCAACCCTTGAGTGTCTTGGCTATTTGAAGAGCCTTGAAAGAATGTTTTTGAGAAGAGTAAGAGGGAAAATTTTGAGGTACAACAGCTGCCGCTGTTCAATCTTCTTAAACCTGAAGCGTTAGATTGGCCTGTCCGTCATTCGTGATTTGAAGGTAGAAGATGATTGAACACTCAAGTGCCCAGAAATTTGCACTCGCTCGTGCAAGATGGTGACGTTGTTGGCTGATTGCATCGGGAATGGGCTTATAGATGCCATTTGGAGAAGTGACGGAGAGTCGTTGGAGATGGGCTTATAGATGCCATCCAAAATAACTATTGACTTCAACTGGAATAAGTAGCATAACAAATCTTTGGTTGACTTAAACTGAACCAGCAGAGGTCTTTTACCCGTTTTTAACTAGAAAGGGTATTGGAATGAGTATTCAAAGGAATTGTCTTTTTAGATTTTAGTTTCTGAAGGGGATATTTGTTAGATCTCTGAGGAAAAATCCTTTCAGAGTAAGCTTTTGAGATAAAATATTGGTCGGAATTCGGTCTCCAAAGAAATGCCTGTCGGAATTTAGTCTCCGAGAAAATACTTTGTCGGAATTCGGTCTCTGAAGAAATGCTTTGTTGGAATTCAGTCTCCGAGGAAATGCTTTGTCGGAATTCAGTCTCCTCCTTTTCAGGTTTTCGACTTGCCGAATGTACAATCTTTTCATATATATATATATATATATATATATATATATATATATATATATATATATATATATATATATATATATATATATATATATATATATATATATATATATATATATATATATATATATATATATATATATATATATATATATATATATATATATATATATATATATATATATATATCCTTGATTTTTACCCGAACCCTTTTGGTTTGCCGGGATGCCCTTATTTTTTCCTAGGCCAGTCAACCTAGGGGGTCATTTTTAGGCGTAGTATCTTTTGACTATGTCCTCATTCACAGGGTGCGGGAAAGTCCATGATGGTCAATATCATAGCACCGCCAGAGAAAATTTTCTTGATTACAAATGGCCCTTCATAAGTGGGAGTCCATTTTCCCTTGGGATCACCCTACAGTAGAATGATGCGCTTTATTACCAAGTCACCAGCCTAATATACTCGATGCTTGATCTTTTTGTTGAATGCCTTGATCATGCGTTTCTGATACATCTGACTGTGACAGACAGCTGCAAGCCTTTTCTTGTCAATTAGATTTAATCGATCCAACCTGGTATGAATCCACTCGTCTTCGTCCAAGTTTACATCTTTCATGATTCTTAGAGAGGTAATATGGACTTCGACAAGTAGGATAACTTCCATACCATAAACCAGAGAGAATGGGGTTTCCCCATTTGATGTTCTAGCCGAGGTGCAGTATCCGTGAAGAGAAAATGGTAACATCTCGTGCCAATCTTTATATGTCACAACCATCTTCTGTATGATCTTCTTTATATTCTTATTGGCGGCTTCCAATGCATCATTCATCTTAGGTCGATATGGAGAAGAGTTGTGATGCTTGATCTTGAACTGCATGCAGAGCTCAGTGATCATTGTATTGTTAAGATTGGTACCGTTGTATGTGATGATCCTTTCAGGGATGCCATACCGAAAGATCAAGTTATGTTTGATGAATCGGGAAACCACATTTTTGGTGGCAGAGGCGAACGAGGCTACTTCAACCCACTTTGTAAAGTAATTAATGGCAACGAGGATGAAGCGATGTCCGCTAGAGGCCATAGGCTTGATTTCTCCAATCATATCAATGCCCCACATTGAAAACGGCCAAGGAGAAGTCATGACTTTCAAAGGTACTGGAGGTACATGAACTTTATCGGCATAGATTTGAAACTTATGACAAGTTCTTGAGTGGTGGTGGCAGTCAGTCTCCATCGTCGACCAATAGTAACCAGCCCTTAAGATCTTTTTAGCCATAGTGTGCCCACTAGAGTAAGTATCGAAGACACCTTCATGCATATCTTGCATAACTTCTCCTGCTTCCTTCTTGTCCACACAACAAAGCACGGTTGAATCATGATTGTGCTTGTATGAAATTCCATTGCTCAAAAAGAATTTGGCTAAGAACCTTCGTAGGAACTTCTTGTCATTGATGGATGCCCCTTTAGGGTATTCTTGAGCCTCAAGGTACCTTTTCACCTCGTGAAACCAAGGTTTTCCATCTACTCCATCAGTATCAATTCCATAGCAGTGCACAGGTTCGTCGAATCTTTCAATGGTAATTCTGGGAGCCTCATTGTTCCATCTGACCTTGATCATGGATGACATGGTATCCAGATCATCCACCAGCTGATTCTCTTCTCTTGGCATGTGCTCGAAGGTAATCTCCTCGAAATATGGGATCAAAGTTAGTACATTCTCTTTATAAGGAATAAGATTTGGGTGCTTCGTATCCCAATATCCCTTAACCTGACTGATTACCAAAGCTGAATCCCCATGCATGCTTAATAATTTGATTCTTAGGTCAATAGTAGCCCTAAGACCCATGATACAAGCTTCATATCTAGCCATGTTGTTGGTACAAGTAAAGCACAATCTAGTAGTAAAAGGTGTATCGCAACCTTCGGGGGAAATAATCACATCACCAATTTCATTACCAAGAGCGTTGGAAGCTCCATCAAAAACCATAGTCCATCGGGATCCTTGTTCAGGTCCTTCATACAGTCCAGGTTCCTCACAATCTGTTACTAGCATGATGTTCTCGTCCAGGAATTCAAAGTTCATAGACTGATAGTCGTCCACAGCCTGATGTGCCAAATGGCCGACCAATACACTTCCTTTGATTTACTTTTGAGTGGTGTTCTAAATATCATATTCTGTTGAGACCATATTCCATCAGGCAATTCTTCTGTAAAGAGCTGGCTTCTCGAATATGTACTTGACGGGATCCATCTTAGAGATCAATAAAGTAGTATTGGTCAACATATACTGTCTTAGTCAGCGAGAAGCCCATGCAAAAGCATAGTAAGGTTTCTCGAGCAGTGGATATCTTGTTTCACAGTCGGTAAACTGTTTGCTAAGATAGTATATTGCATGCCCTTTTCGACCAGACTCGTCATGCTTCCCCAGTACACACCCCCATTGAGTTCTCTAGCACTATAAGTACATGATCATAGGTCTTCCTTCAACTGGTGGAATCAGAACCGGAGGCTCTTGCAAATACGCTTTAATCTTGTCAAAAGCTACCTGACATTCGTCATTTTATTTTACTACTTGATCTTTCTTCAGTAGCTTGAAGATTGGCTCACAAGTAGTAGTCAAATGCAAAATGAAACGGGCAATGTAATTCAGCTGTCCTAAGAAACCTCTGACTTCCTTCTCGGTACGAGGAGATGGAATCTCTTGAATGGCTTTAACTTTCACAGGATAAACCTCAATACCCTTACCACTAACGATGAAGCCTAAGAGTTTACCGGATCTCACCCTAAAGGTTCACTTGTTCGGATTTAGCCTCAATTTATACTTCCTCAGCCTTTCAAACAGTTTATGCAGATAATCGAGATGCTCTCCTTCAGCTTGCGACCTGGCTATCATGTTGTCAACATAGGCCTCTACCTCGTGGTTAAACATATAATGAAATAAGGCTACCATGGCGCACTGATAGGTTTCCCTGGTGTTCTTCAACCCAAAAGGCATAACTTTATAACTGAAAGTACCTCACTGCGTGACGAAGGTAGTTTTCTCCATGTCTTCAGGCACCATTTTGATTTGATTGTAACCTGAGAAGCCATCCATGCAGGAGAATACCTTATGCTGAGTAGTGTTGTCAACCAAAACATAGATATGTGGTAGTTGGAAGTCATCTTTAGGGCTTTCCTTGTTTATATCCATATAATCTACACACATATGTACCTTGCCGTCTTTCTTTGGTACTGGAACAACATTAGCCACCCATTAAGGATATGACGTCACTGCCAAAAACCCTGTGTTGAATTGTTTCATAACCACATCCTTGATCTTTTTTGACATTTAAGGATGCATGCGATGAACCTTCTATTTTATCGAAGCACAACCCTCTTTCATTGGCAGACGGTGAACCACAATATTGGTGTCGAGCCCTGGAATGTCTTCGTACGACCAGGCGATATTTCAACATATTCATGTAGCATCCAAATTAACCTACTCTTGACAATGTTGTTTAAGTCGCACATATCTTGACCTCTTTCTTATCTGTCTCAGTACCCAGGTTCACCACCTCAACTGGCTCTTCATGTGGTTGGATAGTCTTCTCTTCCTGTATCAAAAGTATGGAAAGTTCTCCAGGTATTTCGTAATCTTCCCCACCTTCGTCTTCGGCTTGGTAGATCGTATTTTCAAAGTAATATAAGGAAATAGCATAATTATTATCCACGAGATCCATAGTTGATGAGGAACTGCAATGTAGTGTGTGGGTGTGTGTAAGAACACATAGCTTTTTGAAAAATGAAATAAGATAAAAAGAAAGACAGGGATCACAAAATTTGTATGAAAAACATTTAATGTTTTTATTGAATGAGCAAATGTTTATGAATTAATCAACCCTTAACAAATGAACCATTGTGCCCCGGGTAAGACACAAGGTTTTAAAGTCATTGTTCAAATTTTACATAACCAAAACTTTCAAAGTAATAAAAACAGGAATGTAGCCATTACTCCTGGCTAAAAGAGATAGGGAACACGTCTTCTGCCTTCCAGTTATCCAGTCCATCACCAATAAAAGGGAAAATCCAGTTGTAGAAGTCGCCATCATTGTCTGCATCCTTTATAGCATTGACCCCGTTGTTGCTGATGCAGAACAGAGGTCTTCCGTCACGAGCGCGTCGAACAGCCCTCTGACCTTCTACAGTAAAGCCCATGCCAAACTTGTTAGACTTATAGGGGATATCAGGAAGCTGACCCCAAATTGTACTATTACCTTCTTCAATAACAGCCTTAGCATCTTTCAAGGAGGCCATCTTGTGTGGAGCTTTGGTAATTTTTGAGATGGCTGAAACATCTTTAACAGCAGCAGGGGAGAGAACTTCAAAGGTTTGACAGGGTGTTTTAATGAATTCTCTATCAATTTCCACGTATCAGAATGAGTTGAGGTGGCTGGCCATATATTCCTCCTCTCCACAAACAATAACAACTTTCCCTTTCACCGAGTATTTCAGCTTCTGGTTCAGGGTTAAAGTGACAACACATGCCCGATGGATCCAAGGGCGTCCCAATAAACAAGAGTAAGCAGGCTGAATATCCATGACATAGAAAATGGACTCAAAAATCTGTGAACCCACCTTTATTGGGAGGTCTACCTCTCTATGTACCATTCGCTTTGATTCATCAAAAGCTCGAACTATGATATTTATGGGCTTCAGCACTAACCCTTCACAATCTAACCGGCCGAGAGTGCCTTTTGGCAGAACATTTAGACATGATCCCGTGCCAATCAATACATGGGCCAATGTAGTGCGCTTGCACTCTATGGAGACGTACAAGGCCCTATTGTGATTCCTCCCCTCTGGAGTCAAGTCAACATCGTAGAAACCCAAACCATTGTCAATTGTCAAACTGGCTACATAACTTCCAAATCGATCTGCCGAAATTTCCTGCAGCACGTGAGCAGTCTTTAGGAATTTCACTAAAGCCTTCGCATTGGCCTCAGAATATAGCAGTAGTGACAACATAGATATTTTGGATAGGGTCTTCTCCAACTGTTTGACAATTTTATAATCACTTCAGTGAGTAATCTTCAGAACCTCTTCTAAATCTTCCCTAGAAGTATCTTTGACAGGAGCTTCTTTTGGCGCCTCCGTCCGGGCAGGCTCTATCACCGGCTCCTTACCTCGAGCCTCAGCAGTTGTTTTGGAAACTGTAATCTGAGCAGGTGGAGAGATTTCCGGCGAAAATCCTTCCACTTCTTGTAATCTTATTGGTCCCCGCAATATTGACAATACTGGGATCATCTTCTTATTTTTCTTCATCGAACAACTCTTGTTTGACGCCATGATAATAGACATCAGATCCGTAGTGCCAAGGAATTGCTTTATCTGAGGAATACGGGATTGGCCCGGGAATTGTAATGACCAGCGAAGCAGCTTTCAGATTGGCGGTAATCCTTATAGGACCTTTGGAAGGGATCCTAAAAGGAGTATGGAGATAACAGAAATATCTTGGCATAAATTATTGGTAGGCAGAACTTTTTCAATCAGAATAATATGTTCATTCATCAAGCTTTGAACACCCTTCTTTAGTGACCCACAGCCATTGGGTTCGACTGCACATCAATAATAACCTTCAACACAACCTGGAAATAAACCAGCCTGTAGAAAATTCTTCTTTATTTTGGAGAGCGGAGTAACCACCTCATTCACAGAAGTAACATACATAATATCTTCAACAACACTTACACCTTTATCATGTTTGGGCATAGGTGTTGTAATTACATTTGGGGTCTCCTTAGAATCAAACTAAATCTCCTTGTTGTCAATCAGATCTTAAATTTTAATCTTTAAAGCCCAGTAGCTATTTGTGTCATGTCCGGGACTATTGGCATGATAGGCGCATCTCGCATTAGGATTGTATAGAGGAGAGGTAGTGTTAGGATTATGAGGAGGACCCTTCAATGTTATTAACTCTTCCTTCAAAAGGTGTTGCAGTGCCTGAGACAAAGGCATATTGATCTTAGTGAACTGCCTTCTCGAGGCGTTTGGCCTTTGACGGTTACCCTGCTGTTGTTGTTGGGAAGGTGTCGGATTGGAAACCAAAACCGCTCCTACAGACTGATGGCGATTAACTCTACTATAAATTTTCTGGCCATAGACAGCACCAACTTCCTTCTTACATCTGAACGGCTTCTTCACAGCACTAGAAGATGCAGCTGTCAGGATCTTCCCACTTTTTATACCATTTTCGATCCTTTCTCCAATCAGAATTATCTCTGTAAAACCCGATGAGGAACTCCCAATCAGCAAATTGAAGAATGGGCCTGTCAGAGTGCCCATGAAAATGTCTACCATTTCCCGATCATTCATAGGAGGTTGCACTCTACCAGCTAGGTCCCTCCACTTCTGCGCATATTCCTTGAACCCTTCTCTTGAGCCCATGGACATATTTTGTAACTGTACTCGGGTTGGTTCCAGGTCAGCATTCTATTGATACTGCTTATAGAAAGCATAAGCCAAATCTTCCCAGGTGTAGATATTGGTCCCCTCCAACTGATAGAACCATTCCAGTTGTGTGCCAACCAAGCTTTCTTGGAAGAAATAGACCCATAACTTCTGTTCAACGGTGTGAGGTTGAATATTTCTAACATACAACCTCAGGTGCAGTTTAGGACAAGAGACCCTGTCATATTTGATGAGAACAAGGACCTTGAACTTAGGTGGGATGAACACCCCTAGAACCAAACCTAATTCGCTGAAATCCAATCCTGATATCTTTTAGACCTCCATAGCCTTGAGCCTATCCTCCAGCTGTCTGTATTTGTCATTAGTAGGAGGGTATTGCTCATCCAAGTAGTCCTCATCCTCAGAACCCTGGTTATTCCTGTCTTCCTGCTTGACTGTTCTATCTTTTTCATCTTAATCATCATCTTCATCAGAGGAGACTTCAACAGCTTGAATTGGTTAAACTGGGCCTTTGAATCTCCTTCCCAAATTAAGGATAGCAGACTTCTTGGTCTTCTTCTTTTGCTTAGCAAGGAGCGTCATTGTTTCTTGCTGCCCCTTGGCCAGGTTCAGAGGAGTTTCCTGGAACTGTGCGTGATGAGCCTGGAGATCTTTGACATTCTGTTCAAGAGCCATTTTTTAACTGAAATAAACAGCAAGGAAAATGAGAAACCTGTACTGGAAAACCTGTTCATGAAATTATGCATGATATGTGAATGCAATGATTTCAAGGACCTTAGGAAATTTAAATTTTCTAGACAGGAGGAAACAAGAAACGAAAATTTTATTAGCAAAGTTCAAATTACAACTGCCTTTTAGGCTTACAAAAGTTTTCAAAGATAAAATGAACTCCTAAAATCTAGGAATCAAATCTCCCAAGGACGCTTCCTCTTCGTGCTGATGTAGGCATTAAGACTCCTTTCCTCGTGAAGTTGCCTTGTGAGCTCCAACACTTTCTTTTCACTGGCATAGAATTGAGTCTCAAAAGTATCTCGTTCTTCCTTCAATTGAATCCAGGACTTCTGTAGTTCCTCTAAGTTAGTAGGCATGTCAGGATGGAGCACTGTATAAGGAACATCCCCTTCGGTAATAGGCATCACAATTATTGGCAGAATGGCTGGATATGGCATCATGAGGTTTTGAGCGCGAGCTCGCACCCATTTGTGATAAGGCTCCATAGGAATTGGATTCTTATGCCCCAAAGTCATGCTATCAACCTTGTTTACCATGCCCTAAGCTCGTACAAACCATTGACGATACCCTTGAACATCCTTCTCATAGTCGAACATAATACCCTGTATAAGCACATCATGAAGACCATTCCTTCGAGCGTAACTGAATTGTCGTAGAGCCAGAGAAGGGTTATAAGTGATACCTCCCCTTATGCCAAGGAGTAGGACATTATGGAATTCCCCACATCGGTCAATGATAGTGATATTCTCCATAAATCGGGAATACCAATGAATACCCGAATGAGAGAGTTATATTATTCTTTGGGACCAACCCAAACCACACTTATTGAGGAAGGTGAAAAATAAACCACCTAGACAGAAATGGTATACAACACATAAGAACCCCTCTCCTCTTCATGGTACGAGTGTGAAGAGAATGCAAGATGTCCCTGAGCAAAGTAGGCACAGGGTTACAAGCGAGGAAAATTCTGATAGCATTCACATCAATGAGTTGGTCAGGATTGGGGAATAGTACTGACCCATAGATTAGAAGAGTCAGAATTTCTTCAAAAGCTTGAAAGTCCAAATCATTCCAAAATAGCTGAGCCTTTTGTAACATAAACTTAGATAGGAAACCCTTGACTTCGATTCTTGTTTCCCAGTTGGATATAATGTCAGACTGTTTCAGATGCAAGGCTGCCGCAATGACTTCTGGCTTTGGAGCTTCCTCTAAACCGGTGAAAGGCATCTGATCAAGAATAGGTACTCCCTGTAATTGAGAGAACTCTTCCATAGTGGGTATCAACTGATAATCGTGAAAGGTGAAGCAATGGTGTTTAGGGTCAAAGAACTGGAAGAGTACTCGCATTATCTTTTCTTCAAAGCTTGAGGTAATCAGGTTGAGAAGTCGACCATATTTTTTGGTGAACGAGGAATTCTCAGAAACCCTTGAAGCTAGCTCTTTGAGTTCAGGATGTACTTTCACAAAGCTGATTCGGATGGTATTTCTACGAGTGGAAGGCATAGTATGCAAAACAGAACAAAGATAAATTCCCTTGGTCCTTGAAATGGTCAGTGAAAATAAGTATAAATGTTATGATGCATGATGTCATGTTTGAGAAAATAATCGCACACAAGCAAAACAAACAAGGCCATAGGTTTAGGCTTGCATGGGGTTTGTAGGTAAGTACCCTCTTGAATTTTAGTTGGTTCAACCTGTCCTAAAAGAAAGTAATCGGGTTCTAAGGAATCTCAGTATCACTGATCTTTCTTCATCGGGCATTATTTTAGCTCAAGTGATCTTTTCTCACCGCTGAAATATCCCAAAAGTCCAATCTCAACTAATGTAGTATTGAGTATCAACCAATCCTCAGTGTTATATTGAACCTGACTATCTCACTAATTTCTAATGTCCAAGTTTGTTTAACTAAGGTTCTAAGGTCAGTTAGTGCTTTATGACACCACACAGTGACCCCGTATTCTCCTCGATTCAACAAAAAGGATACTTATACCAACAAATGTGTCACACTAACGCAGCTATCGCTTCAACCATATCGGTCTATGCCGTACAGTCTCCACGATCTATTACTGCTTACCTAAAAAATGTCCCATCCAGGTGTAGGATATTTTACAAGAATACCCAAACATAAACCTGAAATGTAAAGCAAGCAAGTCAAACAAGTTAAGCATTTCAAATATGATCTAGCTCTAAGGTAACCCCACTTTTTAGTTTTCCCCAACAGAGTCTCCAGTTCTGTAATACGGTGGGAGAACTGACTTTAATGGTTTTGCATTTTATCGCAAATGTTGCGGTTAGCAAGAGTCGCCACCGGCTTTTCTTTTATCCAACAAAGGAAAAGGTGAAAAGAACATGAAAGACCTCTTTTAAAGATTTTGAGTTCGGAGGGTAGGTTATGGAAATGGAAGGTGTTAGCACCCTTTCCATACATAGTTATCTACGGGCTCTTAGTTGCCTATCTCACTTTGAAAATGTTTTGTATTTGTGTGTTTTGAAAATATCTTTTGAAAAAAAGACGCCTTAGTGCAGAGAACTTTGTAATGTTTCTCCTATCGTTGAGAACGTATACAAAGTGTTTTGTCTTTGAAAATATTTTAGAGAAGAGTTTGTGTATGTGAAAAATTACTTTGTTTGCTTTTGTGAGAAAGTAACCACAAGTTTTCTACCTACTCAAAAGATCTTTTTTCTTTTCCTCTTTCCTTTGGATAGTGCTATCCTACCATTAGTTAGTAGGTAGGCCTATCATTGGATGTTTTGAAAGACAGGCGCGGGTCATCGTACAGTCATAAAGGAAACTCGTAGGGCACTTTAGCAATTTTATCATAAGGGACTAGATCATATACCAAAGGCAACATTGAAGGGTCATCGAGAGACTATGATCTTTTTAACCGAGGGTCTTTGCTAAAGTGTCCCACGTTCGAGGGACATGACTGTCTTTCTGAAGGCAACAAGTGGAGGTACCTTAGAGGTGCACGTGTGTGAGTGTGTTATGTTTCGGTTATTTATCTTTAAACATTTAGGTTTTTCTACCGTTTGTTTTTAGATTTTATCATGCAGTCCTATTAAGCATACATCTAATATATATATATATATATATATATATATATATATATATATATATATATATATATATATATATATATATATATATATATATATATATATATATATATATATATATATATATATATATATATATATATATATATATATACAGAAAATAAAAGTGCAAGAATTTGAATCTACGCTATTACAATGCTTCGGTTTGGGGGAATTTACAAACCAAAAATGGGGGAAAGAAAAGTGTAAAGGGTCCTAAATTGAACTATTATAATCCATGTGCAATTACATAACATTTGAAAATAAAAATGCGAATAAAATAAATTACTACGCGGAGAAAAGAAAGCCCTAAAGAATTTCTAAATGGTGAGAAAAGAAATATTTTTTTGTTGTTTTTTTTATTTAGGAGAAATAATAATTAAGTTAATGGAAAACCTAATTCTAATTGATTAATTAATAAAAGATAGAAAGTGATTAAAAATTATTAATTAAAAATAATTTAATTAATGAAAATCTAAGCCTAATTTTTTTTTGTGATTTTTGATTTTGTGATTTTTTATAATTTTTTTAATAAAAAGAAATTAATTGAAAAAAAAGAAAAATATAAATTAAACGAAACAAAAAAATAGAAAATAAGAAAAGATGGGTTGTGTTGTAATGGAAATGGGAAGTGTGAACTAGAATTGAAATCTTTAGGCCCAACAAGAGAAAACAGGCATTGCAAAAAATATTAGGGGGGTGCAAAGAGACAACCGGATCCAGGCCCAAATTACTAAGCCCAAGATGTGCTCCAAATCGAGGTTGAGATTCCCTCTTTGCGTGTGATAATGGAAACCAAGTTGTCAGAGGCTGAATGGGTCTAGAACAGGTTTGACCAATTGATTTTGATCGAAGAGAAGAGAATGACAGCTTTGTGTCATGGGCATTTGTATCATAAGAGAATGAAGAGAGCTTTTGATAAGAAGGTCAAACCTCGTGAATTCAGAGAAGGCGACCTCGTGCTCAGGAAGATCATGTCTTTTAATGCTAATTCTAGGGGCAAGTGGACTCCCAATTTTGAAGGCCCATATGTTGTCAAGAAAGCCTTCTCTGGCGGTGCAGTAATTCTTGAAACTATGGATGGCGAGGAGTTCCCACGTCCCATGAATGCTGATGCAGTCAAGAAATACTTTACCTAAAGAAATAAAAGAACAGCTCGCTAAGTTGAAAACCCTAAAGGGCGGCTTATGAAAAAAGAAGCGTCTCGGTAGGCCGAAAACCCGAAAGGGCGGTCTAGGCAAAAATTAGAGACATAAACAGAATAAAATTTCCCGCTAAGTTGAAAACCCGCAAGGGAAGCTTAGGCAAAAGTTAGGGACATTACTGGAAAGTAACTACATCAGACAAGACTTGATTATTGAAGCAACAATCTTCTTGGATTTTCACCATTTTTCAACGGAATTTGCTGCGCAGAATTTCAAAGTTGTTAGAGGGAATAATGGTCATTGTATCTCAATGTATCTTTTCCATTATATATTACCATTTTCCGAACTTTGTAATCATCAGTGGAGTCTTGCCATTAGCAGACTACCATTCTATCAATAAAATTTGAGCTTTTACCCAATTCTTTGTAATTCTTATTTTATTCAGCTTACAAAGACTCCATTTATTATTGATAATAATTTTCAAAGCAAAAAGGTTAAATAACAAAATTGTTTTTCAAAAAGAATTTACAACTTACTTTTACTTTAAATTTTGTGATTCAAGAGGAAAACAAAAGTGGTGATCCTAGGAATGGACGAACTCCAGTAATTTTGGGAAGTTTTGTTTCCCCCAGGAAGGTTTTCTCAAGTCGTTTTCGCAGGTATGCGTGTGATTTTTGAAGACGATACCAATTAGCGTAAGGTGCAGTATTGGGTTTGTGATCCCATTTTCCCCAGTCAAGTCCTGGTTCATTTTAGATTTTGGTTTTGCATGGTCTGAAGCCTCTATCCCATATCCCCCAACGAAGTTTTCCCTCATATGACGAAAGGTCTTGTTCCCTTGGTATGCTGAGATGGAACTATTTGCAAAATGTCGCTCTTTATGCAGTATTGGCATTATTGTTGGTATTTGTTTCCCAGGCAACTAGACCAGGGCAGTATATTTTCTAAGAAGTGTTGAGACAGTTGTCAACCCTTTGGGTTTTCACCCACAAAGTGCTGGGTTTAATTTAAAATCCCAATGAGTTTGACTTTTTTCTATAATGTTGACTTCTTGATTCCCCAAGAAGGCTATCCCAGGGCATTTTTTGTTGGAATAAGTTTGCATGATGTGAAGACTCAATCCAAGATTCCCCAGTGAAGGCCTCGCTTATTTGATAGAAGTCTTTACTCCCCGTGTGTGCTGAGATTTGACTCATTTACGAAGCATCTCCCTTTCGGCAGTACTTGCATTTTGTTTGATTGCCCGATAATCAGGCAAGGGCAATGTTTTATTTAAGAAGTGTTGAAATGGTTATCAACTTTTTGGGTTTTCTCTCTCCAGGTGCTGGGTTTGATTTAAAATCCCCATAATTTTGATTTCTTGTTGTTATGTTATACTT
This sequence comes from Vicia faba, assembly GCA_948472305.1. Classification (NCBI taxonomy): domain Eukaryota; kingdom Viridiplantae; phylum Streptophyta; class Magnoliopsida; order Fabales; family Fabaceae; genus Vicia; species Vicia faba. The sequence goes on from OX451737.1 coordinate 757,691,702, forward strand.
CTTAACTCCCCAAGTTGTTATCCCCATGAGGTTTCATACTTTTTCCCCAGAGAAGTTGGTGCAATACTTACTCTCAATATTGAAGAACGTGTCTATGGTTTCCCCAGTGAAGAACTTATCTTGGTTTCCCCTTTTCGATGTGGTATTGGCCTCCCCAATGAAGTCAACACGAGGTCATCAGTTGATGTCTCGATGATGAGGCGTTATCTCCTCTAGGGAGGTCTGTATGAAGTTCTCCCAATGAAGTCATCTCGAAATCCTCAGTAGATGTTTTTCTGATATGGTTTTCATCTGCCTTATTTGAAATCAGTGTTGCAATCCCCAGTAGAAGTGTGGACCATGAAAACATTTGTTTCCCCATTGAAGTCTGAATGATATTCCCCGGTGAAGCCTGGAGAAGGATGTTATATCCCTGTATCTGTACTATTTTGTTGCTATGATTTGTTTACTTTCGGATTATGTTCCTTCCCGGTGAAGTTAAGCCGCGAAATAGAATTTTGTTTCCTCGTTGGGTCTTATTATCTTATGGAATGTTCATCTTAGATGTGATTTAGCCGAGTGTTGATTGTGCCCGAGTTGGTTTTGCCTGGTTACTCCCAGTGTTATATGTCTGTTTTGTCAGCATATACATGATAACATTCATACATTTATACATATATCATGCATAGTTAAATTTAGCAAATCATTGCTCATTCAAATTCGTTAATATTTTGTTGACATATTAACCTGTTTTGCATAGTTGTGTTATCCTCTCTCTAATAGAGTGTTGGCCTTAAGCAAAAAATGTATATTCTTTCAATTTCCCCACTGAGTTATCCCTCGTGGAAGATTTTTGCTTTAGCCTTCCTCTACAGCTCTTTGTCTGGATAGATTGGGTTTTCCTCTTGAGTTTATTTCTCAAAGGATGTATTTCGGTTGACTGTTTTAATCCAGTTTATTTCTGGTTTGAATCTTTGGTTCCTAGCAATATTATTACTTATGATCTCTGCAAGATTCGAGCCTTGGTTTGAGAATGTGCATTTATTTTGCATGAGAAGACATGTATTTCCTCAGCAGGAATATATTGGCATTTCCCCAGGAAGTCATGATTCATTCCCCAGGAAGTCAGGATTCATTCCCCAGGAAGTCATATTTCTTTCCCCATGAAGCCATATATCTTTCCCCAAAAAGTTATTTTTAAAATCCTTCCTACAACAACAAGTAGTAGGTCTCTTTATTTGAGCAACTTGTACTTCCCCGTAAAAGTTGACGTTACTTTTCTTGCTATCTTCTCTGTGAGTGGATAGTTTGCAGTTTGTTGTCAAATTAATCCAGTGGATGGCAAGTCTTTAATCGCAGAGATAGTTCATTGTGAAATCTTTACAAGTGGTAGTCTCTTTATTTGAGACAGCTTATATATTACCCTTTCCGGGCGAAATGCCTTGGTTAAAGAAGAAGTTGAGACCCTTTCTAGGTGAAACGCCATGATTTTGGGGAAACATTTCTTTTCTCTCTACCTTCAGTGAAAGTTGGTAGTTCACCATCAGTGAACGTTGGTTATTGTTATCTTTTTGCTGCCTTCAGTGAATGTTGGTAGTTCACCGTCAGTGAACGCCAGTGCTATGATATTTTCTCTTACTACCTTTAGTGAAAGTTGGTAGTTCACCATCAGTGAATGTTGGTGATTGTTATCTTTTTGCTGCCTTCAGTGAATGTTGGTAGTTCACCGCCAGTGAACGTTGGTGCTATTATATTTTCTCTTACTTCCTTCAATGAAACTGTGTAGTTCACCATCAGTGAACATTGGTGATTGTTATCTTTTTGCTGCCTTCAGTGAACGTTGGTAGTTCACCGCCAGTGAACATCGGTGCTATGATATTTTCTCTTACTACCTTCAGTGAAAGTTGGTAGTTCACCATCAGTGAACGTTGGTGATTGTTATATTTTTGCTGCCTTTAGTGAACGTTGGTAGTTCACCATCAGTGAACGCCGGTGCTATGATATTTCTTTTCCTTATACCTTCAGTGAACGTTGGTAGTTCACCGTCAGTGAACATCGGTTCTATGATATTTTCTCTTACTACCTTCAGTAAAAGTTGGTAGTTCACCATCAGTGAAAGTTGGTGATTGTTATCTTTTTGCTGCCTTCAGTGAACGTTGGTAGTTCACCGTCAGTGAACATTGGTGCTATGACATTTCTTTTCCTTATAGCTTCAGTGAATGTTGGTAGTTCACCATCAACGAACGTTGGTGCTATGATATTTTCTCTCTACCTTCAGTGAAAGTATGAATAACAGCTGGAGTAACAGACACGGGAATAATCGGAGCTTCAGTAGTGGCCATTGCCTGTTGAGGTTGAACACTCGGTGGCTGATTCTGAGCAAACACCAAAGATTCCTCCAGAGCATTGAGATTAGCCATACCGACCTTCAGAGCAGAAACTTCCTTGTGCTGCTCGCGATTCTCTTATTCTAATTTGTCCATCTTCCTTCTGAAAGTATCTCGGGTATTGTACCGGTGAGACAGCTTTCTGAATGAAGTAAAGAAGCTCAGTAAGACACCTGGATATGAATAAAAAATGTAAGAAG